>CM035781.1:7444815-8801413 GCA_020466155.1 Pachypeltis micranthus | reverse complement strand
CCAAAAACTTACCAATAAAATAATCTGTTTATGGGTAGAGGGGAAAAAGCGAAAGGAGTGGGTGGCTGTTCAAGGGGCATGTCTCGACTCATATTGCACTTTGCTGCCTAAATAGGTCTTCTTAATTGGAAGCTTATCTTATCTCTTTGTTTTGAATCCTTTCGCTCATATCATGACTCATCGTCTTATCTGCTGCCTTCAACTTTTGACTACAGACGACAAACCAGAGGATCATTCACGAGCCCATACCAAGCTCACTCGTGTTGCCCTAAGTTACCCGAAAGACAAAATACCCTGCAAATTATAACACAACGGTTTATTATTCTCATGAACAGCTTGACCTAGTATTACTGCTCCAAGACCCATTCCATTCGATTTAGCATCGAAAAATACTAGTAAACCATACGAAATATGACCTGACTACAATGGAACTACAGAAACTAAATATTCCCTCGGCGCCAGGCGCCTGTAAACGTCTGTAGGCATTTAGGCCGATGTAGGGGGTCTTCTCCGCCCCGTCGGGCAAAAAGAGTCAGGCGAATTGGGACAGGGACTTCCAACACTCCCTCGGCAATTGGCACGACGTTGCGAGGCGAGCGAGCAGGTGGTTTTGATGAGACGAGAGGGAGGGATGGAGTACTGACGAAACGTGGACTTCCGCTGTAGTTTCCGCGAGTTCTTTCAATTAGTTGACTCTAATAATTACTTCAATTTCCCTACACGCAGTTGTACACGTCTGATACCCATTTTATTCGACCCAGGATGTAAAAATACCATGAAAACGATACGAAACACGGCTTATTTGCGAATATACTGCGTTTTGTTAATTTTTTGTCCATAACAACCATAGGCTTCGTTCGATCGGATTGCCGAGATAACGGGCACAACTAGATACCAAATGGGATTTTTGTGCAAAAGAATGTGTTTTTTAGACGACGTTAAAGGCACAAAACGGCACGGACGGCGGACAGACATTGTTGATTTGGAATCCCCATGTCTTGAAACGTTAAGTATCAAATTTTGAGGGGGGGGGGGGTTGTAAAACATTTTTCGTGCCCGAAAACATAGGGTTATGAATAATCAACCAAAACTACTTGCCAAGTAAGCAGGTGAGCTAGGAGAAGCAGGGGGGAGGATAATTTTTTTCTTCGTCACTCTACCTGAAGTATTCACTTCATCTCTTTTTTTCATTTATTAAGAGATTATTACATTTGTAATATTCCTCTATGGGATATATCATTCGCTTTAAATTAACGGTTTAGATGTGCAGCCAAACATGGTGGTTGGACACATACTGGGCGTTGTATTGCGTAATCTTTAGATAACTGAGCTTAACTAAGAACTTTCACTGGGGATACGACAAAGATGAGAGTTCAACACAAAACGCGGTTGACTGTTCATGGGATTCATATGCCTCGAACGAGTGAGTCTACGCCGTGATGGGGGTTGGAACCCTTCGTTGACTAGAGCGTTGTGATGGTGGAGGTTGTGGAAGACAAAGAAAGTGAGGAATATGTAGGATGGATCAATATGCAGATAATTGTAAAGGGACTCGTTGGGTACCGCGGATCGTGAACTATCCTTTTTTGCAAGGTATGTTTGCTGCTCTTTCACGCGACGGAACTGTGATCGGGAACAAGTGCCCCAGATTTCTAGGGCATGTGTCGGATAAGAGTTTTATATATAAGGAGTCTATTTTGGAGTGATGTATATTTATTATTGAGTAATAATTTTAGCTGGTTAGTTCTGCTACGTGGGCGGTTGAGTTTGAGAGTTATGTGAGCGTTGAAAGTAAGACGGCGATCCAATATGACACCCAAATATTTGTAGGTTTTCGTGGTGGGGACGATATGTGACTGGTAATGTAATGGTGGGTCATGTCTTTGTCTATTATGGGTGTAGTAGGTAACAGAACATGATTTGGATGGGAACATCACTTCGCCTACAGCTCTCATCAGTATTCGCTAGAACTGACCTTTTTCCCCGTCTTTTACGGTAGTGCCGTGCTTCGTGGATCCTATAATCCTGACACCAAATCGCGGCAAGAACAATCGAAGATTTCCAAGTTAGTCCATACACCCTTCGTTTTTCCTTCGCCATTTTTCTCAAGATCTTCGACGCGGCATCACCTTTCATTTCGGTTTCGTCTGTGCCACGGTCAGAACGTTTTATTTTATTTGCACAATTTTTCATTTTGTCTGTTTTAAAAGAATGTTGAGATCCCCCCTGTACGGGAACATCGGACTGGAATACGTTTGTTACAAAATAGCCTTGATCGATTTGAGGATCATGTACTGGTGTCGAGAAGTCTCACTTAGCGTCACGCAGCCTTCGTGAACAAGTGTGAACTGGTAAAACTCCCCCATGAACCTAGTTACAAACAGAACTTCGAATCAATCCGGAACTACTTAGTGACATTTAGCCACAGAGAATCGCCCTTCAGTCTGCATTTCGCCGCAAAATGTGGCGTTTGGTGCTCAACGATTGAAACCAGTCGAGTGGTTCAATATCGTTCGAAAATGTCAAGTTTGCCGGTTGCCACACTATTCGGGTGAGGCATATCCGAATCTCGCTGGTTTCGGAGCGGGGCGTCCATTTCTTGATTGAATCTGAAATCCCTTTGATCTTCGCTACTTTGACGTGGCGTGGTGGAGGAGTGGGGGCGTTCTGATCGAAAAACCATTTCCTGCTTTGTGGTTCCGTCGTCTTCAGAGTTGAAGGGAGACGACATCCCGTTCCACTCCCTTTGTCGATCACTCCTCCACGTCCTGCTGTGAACTTCAACTCAAAAAACGGTTCAACTAATATCGTCTCCATTGTTTTATCAAAACTTTTCGTTATATTCGGCGGCGACCAGCAACAACGAATCATAAAGAGTAAGTGGTGAAGCAAGCACTTCTATTGAATCTCTCTCTATTGACAGTCCCATACATTCCCTGTACGCTGTTTACGTAATAAAATCTGGAACGTTGTGCGCTTCCCCTTTCGGGCTCCGTTGAGTACAGTTTCAACAGGCCTACATGAAGTGGGCCGATTTAACTGATTGAATTAGAGGTCAAAAAGGCAAAAGTTGTTGAGTGTACGTGGGACTGAGTGGGGGTTGCGTGATACGTCAAGCCAGATTTGTTCTGTTAGTTAATTAACATAGTCTATATAAAGGACAACGCTTGTGTGACTTTGTTTCGCGCTCTAGTGCACCACTTCTATGATTAAATGACGACCTAGTCACCGCCCACTACTCTGGCAGTTATCGTCATTCGACAGCGTTCGTTTGGAGTATTGCCAACATCCAATCATTCAACAGGGGGTTGGATTTCTATTTCCAGCGAGGTATCATCCTTCCTTCCAAAATAGCAACCCTGGTGTGCTGAGATTCCAGTTTAAATGGCAGGGAACGCCCTGCTCTGCCTACTACCACTCCTGGATGACGTGGAGCCGGTGGCTCCATCTGGCGGGATATCGTCCCTCCAGAAACAGTAACCCTCGAGTGTAACAATTCTACCTTCTGAGCGTCAGCCCCCACACACACTGTCCACTTTTTGTATGTTCGCTTTCATCCAGCAGTGTCTATTTGGACTGTTGTCTACTTACAATCATGTGGCAGGGGTGTTGTTGGGTCTATAAAGTGGGATATCGACCAACTAAACCTGTCTTTAAACCCTCCAGACACAATTGATATTTACATGTTCCCTTTCATCCAAAAGTGCCTATCTGAACTTTTGTCTACTTACAAACATGTGACAGGGGTATTGTTTGGTCTATACAGCAGGATATTGTATAACTACCAAATTCACCTACCTTCCAGCGTAACGATCCTCTCTTTAAACCTTGACCCTCCACACATAGCTTAATATTTACATGTTCCCTTTCATCTAGACGTGGCAATCTGGACTTTTGTCTACTTACAATCATGTGACAGGGGTATTGTTGGGTCTATACAGCAGGATATTGTATAACTACCAAATTCACCTACCTTCCAGCGTAACGATCCTCTCTTTAAACCTTGACCCTCCACACATAGCTTAATATTTACATGTTCTCGTTCATCTAGACGTGGCAATCTGGACTTTTGTCTACTTACAATCATGTGACAGGGGTATTGTTTGGTCTATACAGCGGGATATCGTATAACAACCAAATTCACCAATCTTCCAGTGTTACGATCCCGTCTTTCAACGTTGACCCTCCACACATAGCTTAATATTTACATGTTCTCGTTCATCTAGACGTGGCAATCTGGACTTTTGTCTACTTACAATCATGTGACAGGGGTATTGTTGGGTCTATACTGCAGGATATTGTATAACTACCAAATTCACCTACCTTCCAGTGTAACGATCCTCTCTTTAAACCTTGACCCTCCACACATAGCTTGATATTTACATGTTCCCTTTCATCCAAAAGTGCCTATCTGAACTTTTGTCTACTTACAATCATGTGACATGGGTATTGTTTGGTCTATACAGCAGGATATTGTATAACTACCAAATTCACCTACCTTCCAGTGTAACGATCCTCTCTTTAAACCTTGACCCTCCACACATAGCTTGATATTTACATGTTCTCGTTCATCTAGACGTGGCAATCTGGACTTTTGTCTACTTACAATCATGTGACAGGGGTATTGTTTGGTCTATACAGCGGAATATCGTATAACAACCAAATTCACCAATCTTCCAGTGTTACGATCCCGTCTTTCAACGTTGACCCTCCACACATAGCTTAATATTTACATGTTCTCGTTCATCTAGACGTGGCAATCTGGACTTTTGTCTACTTACAATCATGTGACAGACGTGGCAATTAGGACTATCCGCTACTATTGCTGGGTATTCCTAGCGGGATATCGTCCAACCTCTGAAATCAGCAACCCTTCAATGTAACAATTCCGTCGTCACACCTTGACTCTCCACACATAGCTTGTTATTTATACGTTCCCGTTCCTCTGGACGTGGCAATTAGGACTTTCCGCTACTATTGCTGGGTGTTCCTAGCAGGATAGCGTCCGACCTCTGAAATCAGCAACCATCCAATGAAACAATTCTGTCTTTAAACCTTGACCCTCCACACACAGCCTAATATTGGCATGTTCCCCTTCACCTAGTAGTATCAATTTGGTCTATTACCAGCTACTAATCATGTGGCAGGGGTATGATTGGCTCTATCTATCGGAATATCGTCCAATCTCTAAACTGTTGTTGCTCAAGTCGTAATATAGGTAAAGTTGTGAGCCAAGAAAAAAATCTCCCAGTTTGAGCGAAATTAAGGGAATTAGTGTGATACGTTGTACTTAATCATTTTGCGTGGATACCACTAGTTAAAGGCGACATGGATACGTTGTATAACGCGGATTTTTTTTCCCTGGTTACTGCGTTTGGTGGGCTTTGTGCGGTAGCTCTGACGGTAACTTTGTTATTTCGGAAAAGCTAAGCTGAGTTGTAATGCTAAGAGCAGATGGTTTTCTCTTCTTGGTCTGGTTAAGCCTCGAGCCTAACAGGAACGAAAGTAACAAGAGTCTGCGGCGTTATCTCCCCGGAAAATGGTTTTTCCCGCGATGGGAAAATCCGACTTTCACGGAAAAGGTCGAAAAACCCCGGACTCATCTCCGCTAATCGCACTTATTTGTTTGGCTTTTAGTCTCATCTTCCCGTAGCTGCAACCTAAATCCATCACGCGTCTCAGCCAAATGGCCGGCAACCGAGGTTTTTAACAACTCCAGATAAACAAGCCCCCTTCCCCATTTACGCGATAAATATCACGGTGCCCCCATTTGTTCCCTGGGCGAAAGGATTCGTACGTTTTACGTGACTTGCGTTTGCGAGAAAAAAAAGGGCGCCCTGGCTTTTCCGTTGCCTTTTGTTCGTTGCGTTGTATGAGTTGCCGTACTTCCCCCCTTTTTATTTTTGGCTTTTCATTTTTCCCTATTCCCCCCTCTACCGCTCGGTTCCAGACGCGCAACTCGGCTCGGGGCAGTAAATTTGGCGAAGGGAAACTCGCCCTCGATAAATAACTGTGGGGCTTGGTGTGCCGAATTCAGTGTTCACTGTACCGGACTTTGTCTGGTACTTGGTAGTCAGTAAGATATGTCAAACGAGAACTTATAAACTCGACGAAATAGTTAAGACTGCGTCGTCATAATTCGTTCCAACAACCAAACAATCAAGAACTAAGTCTGCCCTCAGGTCATCCACGTAAAGGTGACTTGCTATCAGTCGCCATGAACCTCCTGAGAAGACCTTCAAAGAAGGCGTTTCAAAAATGCTTATCCGAGAACCCAGCCCTGTGGGCACCCTTTCTCCGGACGGGGACATGCCTGAAGTCGATCCTAGCAGTCAGGCAACTGACGAGCAAGTATAGGTTACATGGGTTTCCCCGACCTTTAAGCCTGTTGTGAAGCGCGTGGTGTCCAAAAGGTCGTCAAACGCTCCTCTGACGTCCTGTGTCGACTTTCCTTCAGTACACCCATTGTATTTGCCTGTGAGGTTGTGGCCAATGACTCCTTTGAGGTACTGCTACGTCAAGATCACTAACATTTTGTCTAATATGGGAAGAAGGCTGAACGGTCTGACTGACTATGGTCACGTCGCTTTTAAAGAGTTACGACAGGCTCAGATTTCCACTGAGTGAGGAACTGTGTGACCTGCGGGCAGTCATAAAATAAATTAAGGAGGCCCACTCAGACTTCCCAAGCTTACTGCTTTCTACGTTATCTGGCCAGGGAAATATATTTGGCTTTAAGGTGGCCCTGCAGAGCTCACTTGTCATCTAAAGAAATTGGGTTGTGTCCGCCAGTAGGCAAATACTAAAGTTAACGTACCTGTTAGGTGAGTCCGTCTCCTCTGGCTTGTGAGTTACTGTGGGCAAGCGCTTTCGATGTAAAGACCATCTGGCCGTTAAGTCAATCCAAATGGCCAGACGATGATGTCTTTACATCGAAAGCGCTTGCCCACAGTAACTCACAAGCCAGAGGAGACGGACTCACCTAACAGGTACGTTAACTTTAGTCACTTGTCATCCTCGAAGGGCCATTTGGCTCCATGATCCCCTCCCGCCCTCTGGGCTTCTTTATCCAGAGCTACTGAAGGATTGAAGGCAGTTCAGAGTGGGGCTTGGGAATCATGATAACGAGTCTGCTGTTATGCCCATTAACACTCTGCTTGAGGGGATTAAGTTCGCCAGCCCACCAGGGGACTTGGCCCACCCCAGGCTTCTTTTGCCCAAATGCAACACTGGGTTGATAATATCCTATCTTCGGGTTAAGCAGCATACACTATTAGGTTGATGTCTGCAGCACGCAGTACACCTTCCAGGAAAATTGATTCCAGTCAGGTATTACAGTAATTGGGTTAGTTCCACCAGTAGGTAAATTATTAAAGTTATTGTACCTGTTTCGTGGGTCCGTCTCCTCTGGCTGGTGAGATACTGTGGGGGAGCGCTTTCAATGTAAAGACCATCTGGCCGTTAAGTCAGTACTAAAGTCAGTAGTGGTCGTGGTCTTTATATACGAAGAGACACATGATACTGAGACTAAAAACTATCCCACTATCCGAACAAAATGACAAATAAGAACTCGATACTATCAATATGATCGCACAAAATAAGGGTTACACCAAAAAAAAAATTTATGTAATTATTAAGATTATTCATGTAATAAACAAATTATTAAGACAATATGACTCTGAAAAAGAAAATCTAAAACCACAAAATACACTTGGCTAGACGCTGCACTTATACATACACAGGACCACAAACGCACGGAATAACCAACATCCTCCAAAAGGAAGTCATATAAATCGCATTATGTACGGACAATACACTCAGAACCAAACTAACTGCAAAGACCGAAGAAAAAAGACCCGCTCGACCAAAGTGGCGTATATAAAATAAGTGGTAGGTGTAAAAACGTGTACATAGGATAAAAATGACGAAAAATACGGACCAGATAATAAACTTAATAAATATCCTAATAGGAACGAAGACGACCCAAATTTTGCCACCTCAACACAACTGGACACGAAGCTACCAGTATACAGCACTGCACCACCTTACTATATGAACAATACAAAGGACGAAAATTGAACATATTAGAAAACACGGAAAGCTTCTTTTTTTTTAACTCCAATGGCCAGATCATGAATGAAAAATATATCGGCAACGGGCAGAGATATAAATCCTACTCCAATTTCAGTCTAGTTTTACTCAATTGTTTTAGTTACACTAAGTGCGAAACACCGCCGTATTTACGGGTGGCCGTGGAAGTTTGTGTGTTGCTGCGCATCTGATATTTCATAGTGTTTTCCTATAATTCCAGAACGGTAGACCCTTCTCAAAAAAAAAAAAAAAATTGTGTTGCCTTTTATCTCCGTATAACGGCTTAATACACAAAAAAAACACAAACGGTGGGTACAGTTTTCGTACAAGTACGCGACCACAAGGGACATTTTATGTCTTTTTCTTTTAATATAATTTTGTTTATTTTAAATAAAGAAATATAAAATTACAACACAAAAAATATTTTTCATTTTTGTAACAGACATTACCATGCACTTAACCCAACACAAATTTAGTGACGCTTTTCCGTTACATGTCCCGCGTTACATTTAGAGTTTATGTAGCGAAGTAAAGACATAAAATGTCAACAACAAAAAAAAAGGAACCCTGGTGGGACTCGAACTCACAACCTCCGGTTTAGGAGACCGATGCCTTATGCATTACGCCACAGGGACTGCGGTTGCAACTCGAGTTAAAATGTTGGCTTGTCCAATCGGCCTCAAAGGTTAAATTTCGTGACAGTTTTGGCCGTTATACTTTTCGAGTTTATGTAGCAAAGTGAAGACATGAAATGTTGAAATCAACACAAAATGCGACACCATATTCAGACCACTCAAAACACTAAGCAAACTAAAAAAAACAACTGACGGATTTACAGACCACCCTATACAAAAAAGACTTAGAATCGACTATCAACAGACTATTTAGTACATACGTAAACTGCCCTTACATTCCTTCCTTTCACCTCTAGCGGGTTTCCCCAGAGGTGCATGACCCCCATTTCCTCCCACCCTTCCCGTTTACCTTTCTCTTCGTATATAAAGACCACGATCAACTAACTGACTTAACGGCGTGACGATGATGTCTTGCAAACAGCGCTTGCCCACAGTATCTCACCAGCCAGAGGAGACGGACCCACCAAACAGGTACGTTAACTTTGGTGATTCCAGTCAGCTTTCTTAGTGCAGTAAATTCTGCTCACACTCACCACTAGCTAATGTGTTATTTAAGACAAACTCGTTAATGTCAAAATTGACTCAAACTGTGGCTGTGTATTTGCACAAAGAAACAGACGGTTGGTAGTTGTACTCTACTCGTATTGTCGACCCGTGAAAGGGGAAATTTGTGATAATGAGAAATTCGAGTCTTCGTATTTCTTAAGACATCATGTTCATCGGAAGGAAAATATGAAACTGGAGAACGGAAGACAGTTGTTATTCACCTTCGTTCTCCGAAAATCCCCCCTCATTCAGGATTCTCTTAATCCGAGGGAAATTGAATTCCACCTGTTAACTCACTTGACTTGGAACCATCCGAGTTCCTCGTGGCGCGAGTTTTTCTAGCCAACGAATTTCCTTCGAAACTTACCAGCTAAACTTCATTTCCGAGTCAAGTTTACAGCGAGGTTGTCACAAAATTGAAAGCAAAGTTTTAGAAATTGTCACGAAGTGGGAAGGAGTTGTGATTTAAATACTAATCACGCTCTTCATCTAACGGTACAGTATTGTTCTGTATTCTGCTAGTTCTTACGGTAACTGGGGGCAATTGCGCATTAAGACGGGGCCCTTAAAAGTATTGCTCCTGCAACTTCCACATCTTCTTCAGGGAAACCTCCTTTAATTTAAATTAATTCGATATAGTAATTTTTGTGTGTACAACTCTGAATGGTCAATACAGGCATTGCGTACCAACGGGTCACATTATTCCGCACTTACGCGTATAAATTATTTGTGATTTTTGAATAAATTAATATTCTCTCTCTCTCTCTACGTACCTATTCTACTTTATACGCGTTGACTCGTAGCTCTACACCTCCTGCCCGCTTTAAATCCAACTTTCGTCACTTTTCGAATCGAAATACGCGCATTTGCGTACGAGATTCGATTCAAACTAGAGTAGTTCTTCTTCAGCTTCAAACTCCGCGGCGATAAAATCTAAAAACTGTGTACGGTTCTAAAGTTTCAGCGCGGCATAGCGTGCACCTATTCGCAAACCTGGCCACGTACTCCCATTTCGTGCTTTGATTTGATGAAAAGACTCTACTTCGCCTTCTTTTCACGTTTCGTCTTGGAGCTTTACCATAGCGGGTTTTTAGGTCCAATTTGAAGGATCGAGAGCTTCAATTTCGATGAGCGTCAAACTCTCCGCTGGTTGTTTGTTCCGACTAGGGGAAAACTGTCGAGTTTTGTCTACTTCTCGTGGAGGGGTGTGGCGGAAATTATAATATATTCCCTGAGTGATAACTGTACGCGTTTGATATAGCAAGTATATCCGAGTTCCAAAATAATGTTTGTTTTTTTGATAGGTGTTGGGTGCAAGAATGGGGGAGCTGAGGATCGCAATGAAACTGCAACTCGGTGAGCGTGAGGAGGACTGTATGATACGTGCGTACGGAATTGAGTAGAATTGAAATTGAGGTGAGATGGAGTACAACTGGGCGACACAAGGGCAGTACTCGGAACGCGTGAACTGGCGCGGACAACCGTGTGAGGGAGTAAGAAGTTACTGGGGTGGTTGGAAGCAGAATGATTTTGGAAGAGCTCTGTCGTCGATAGGAAAAAAAAAATCGGGAGAAAGAAATAGAGAAAGGGGAAAACCTAGAAAAGGGGGCTGGGGGGCCCGCAGCTGAGGGATTCCCGCAGGTGAGGGGCAGGTATTGAAATAGTTGGAAACAATTAGGGCTCCCAACGATTACGGAGCTCGGCATAGTCACTGACGGGATAGTGTGCTGGTACGCTTTCGACAAGAAATACTTAGTGCAACTAGACAGAAGCCTATGCTCGGCGATTCCACCCTGCTTATAGTATTAACATCTATACGGATGGATCTAAAACTATAGGGTGGGGATAATTACCTCCGGGGGTCGTAGGACGTACATTGCAATGGGTTCCACTCCAATGGTTTTTCAAGCAGATATTTATGCTATTATTCCTAGGGCCATCATAATGCACCATAAAGGGTATAGCAATAAAACTGTCATCATCATAACCGTCAAGTGAACTGGGCCATTCCAGGCCCTCCTCCTCTCGCTACAACGGGAGGAATCTGTGGAGAGGAGACTCGCCCTTGGACGGGAAGCTCTCCTATTCAGATGGCACGCGCGGTGGGACGAGGGTCACTGCATGGCACCTCCACACCATACCCCCCTCCGTCGAAGTGAGGTTGTTGATGGCCTGGTGGCGGATGTCCTTCGCGGGAGTGCAGCTGCTCTCTGGCCATGGAGCCTTCAAGGAGCGGCTGCACTTCTTCAGGCGCCACCCCTTCTACGACTGCCCCTGTGGAGAGCCACCCCTGAGGCCCACGTGATTTTCGCCTGCCGCCTTTATAGCGGCGCTGGTGAGCGTGCTCGGCTTCCTGCTGCAATAGGGGCCTGACAACTCCTCTTCTGCAAGGCAGAGGCCTACCAGTTCCACATCTTCGCACAGGCATGGGCGAACCGGCGGAAGGACCTGGAATCATGGAACCCAAATGAGTCAAGGACTAAGGGGTCAATACCCACCTAGACCCAGACTTGCAGCGCTGCACCTCTGCAGGCAGTCAACCACTGCTTTAGCGTAGAGGCGCGCGCCACCCCATGGATCAACGAGCCAGCAGGCCAGCACAGGCCTGACTCGTTGCCCCATTAGGATTATACAAAAGGCTAGCGTCCTGCAAGGCGTTAAAGAACGACTGTATGAAGTCAAAGCTGGCGAACGAGTGCAGAATGCGGCTCAAATCTTTAGCAAAGACACGAGTAGGATTATCATATACTAAACCTGGAGTTAAATTAAGCGAAAAGTGTTTGTGTTTGATAAATGAACTATTTGAGCTTACAGTTGTCGTCGTGGGCGTATGGTAGCCGCGCCGATCAGCATTGACCGGAAGAGGTGTCGTATAGCAACTGCGCTCGTTTATTTTTCCTCGCTCCAAACGGACTAGCATTTGCGCCGCTCTTTTCTTATCGGTGAATGCGATGGCCCGATATCCTCGTGATTGGCACGGTAGTGTCATAGGTTCAGTTGTCACGTGTTGCAATGTCTCTGAAATTCATTCAGTCTCAGCGCGGAAATCCCCTTTTAGTTCTCGACGGGTATACATTTCGCAAAAGTGATTATGTTCAGATACTCGACGCGGTTAAGTGGAGGTGTTGTAAGCGGTCTTGCTGTGCGAAATTGTACGTTCACGACAACAAAAACATTGTGAAAAAGGAGGATATCCACAACCACGAGCCCGTTGGTGAACAACAGTTATTGAAAGAAAGAATTTCCAATTCAGTGAAAAGGAAAGCGACCGACGACCTCAACGATGCACCGATGAAAATTATTCGGGCAGAAGTCGAATCACATGGAGCTCAACATCATCTTACTAAAAAACAAGTTTGTTATATTCAACTGAATACATACAGAGCCCGGAGAAAAGCATACAGCAGTCGTTTGCCATCAAGTATTGATGAAGTGATGGATTGTTTGGGTGACCGGAGTGAATCAGATAACTTCCTGAAAATTGGAGAAGAATCATTCCTATACATTTTTGATAGAACGTCAAAAATAGTCACGTTTTCGGGTTGGAAAGTACGCGGAATACATCATCGATAACTACGTTGGTGTTCAAGCTAAGTTTCCTCCTGAGTTATGGGCTGCAGCAGAAATTTCTATGGAAAGAACCACAAACAGTTGTGAGTCGTTCCACTCGAAATTCAATGGCCAGGTTTCCCATCCTCATCTTAACATTTTCGTGTTTCTCAATGCCTTGAAACGAATGCAAATGGACACCTTCCTCATAATGAATGGCTCGAATGTGCCCAAGCCGGACTCAGGGGCGTTAAAAAAACAGAAGAAAATGATTCAGGAACTAATAATTAAATATCGAGAAGGAAAGATTGATGGAAAATCATTCCTCCAAACAGTGGTTAGACATGGAAAAAAGTGACAAAAAACTGTACCAACGTAATAATTAACGTAAAGTGGGAATAGAAACCGTAAAGTATGACGGCGCACTTGCTATGAAGTGCAGTTGTGCTAGGTTTCGGCGCAGTTGCAAGATCCCCGTCGTTCGTCGATTCCCTCTCGCTGACATGTTCGCACCATTTCTATTTCTTTCTAACCTTCGAAATTCGCTAGTAGCGAGCAGCAGCATACAATTCTTCGGCAGTTTAAAAAGTAGAAAGGAAAGTTAAGTAATCGACTGGGGGGGGGGGGGGGGATCGGTGTTCTATCCAGATCTTCACGTTTCAAACCCTCCGAAAAACACCATTTGGCAATATGGTCTATGTGGAGTTTGTAGATGTTCTGCGTGGTTCGGTTGACGAAACTCAGGATGTGTCCCGACTCCCACTACTCTTCTGCATTCGTGGAGCGGGCTTAAGGGGGCTCCGTGGAATACTGGCACTTTCAGGCCGACCTTTCACGATTGCCTGCAGCAATGAGGTGTACAAGAAGCCAGGCAACGTTGTAGATGCTCGATGTTGTGCCTGTGGTAACCAGTTTGAGCCGCAGAATCATGTGGTGCAAGTCTTGCGAGCCAAGAGGTGCAAATTTGACATAATGGATCCTCTTAGAAGCTCGGTGCTCGGCAGGGAGCATCGGTGTTGCAGTATTGACCGTGTCCTGGCACAGTGTGTTGCAAGAGAAGTGCTGAGAAGATGAGTTGGATGGGTGTGTCAGCAGGCGTTTTCTGTGGTATCACCACCCGCGTTTTGCTCGAGTCGTATCTAAACTGACCGTCGTTCTTTCCGCGGAACATCCTCTTCCCCGTCCCAATCCTTCTATCCCTAGAGCTGACATAGGATAGTCTGGGCACCCTCCCCATTTCCTTAATTTTATTTACTTAGTTTCTCCTTTGTAGGTGCCACCACATTGAAAAAAAAATTGTGTGTAACTGTGAACGCGGTTGAAAGAAAACGGCAGAGCTAAATCAGCTCAAACTTGATAACTTGTCCGCAGGTCGTCATAGGACGTTGAAAAAAGGGTATGGATGAAATCCATCCATAACTAACTATAGTTATCATAGTGATCGATACACCAAATGTTGTTTTTGACATTTAGGTCTTTAATTTGCTACATAAACTCGAAAATGTAACGCGGGGTATGTAACGGAGAAGCGTCACGAAATATCGAACGGTTGAAGTGTAACACTTGGTAAAGTCTGTTAAAAAATGTAACGCTTGGTAACATCACACGTTTTAATAACCTCAGTGACCAAGTGATGATGCCAATTGCAATAAACGTAGTTATCATCGCATAAAAACAAACATAAAAGAGATAAAATGTCCCTAGTGGTTGCATACTTGTACGAAAGCTGTATCCACCGTTTGTGTAAAGGTTTCTTTCGCGCTCGCCAGCCTTAACGTGAAACGCTACGACACTCCACCGTTTGAGCAACAAAATTGCGTGGGGTTAGGTGCATAAACTGGATAAGTGATGAATTTCTCTCGTTTATAAAAACGGCCAAGTTTAATTTTAGAATAAATAATGATAATTAAACGTATAAGTATGCTATTTCTGTTATTTTCTCCAGGAAGCCTTTCATTTCTCCACAAACTCTCTGCTCTTACTGCAAACTCGACGCTGTCTTGAGGTAGTGCGTCGTAACATTGGTAGGAGCTTTTATGTCGAACTGAGCAGTATTCCTGAAGTACAGTCTGCACAAAGTCTGTCTCCACTGTACTCTATGACGTGACCTAAATTGTGTTCAAATCCTATTGAAGTAGCGAATTGAGTGACGTTCTCGGCATGAACTGGGCCCTGATGGGTCGTCTCTCTCTCTCACTCGGCCCATTAATCTAGAATAGAATAGAATAGAATAGAATAAACTTTATTCGGAACAGAAATATTCTTGAAGACAGGAAAAAAACAGAATTACGCGCTGAATAGTGTGGCCCGTCTGTAGGTAAACCTGTATTGACGGGCCAGAGTAGCTCCAATATCATAATAAATTCCAAAAGTTCCGATATTTTCCCACCATACCCATAACTGACACAATCAAATTCCTTATTGATACCAAATCACATTGAAAAATAAATGAAAATAATGCCAAACACAAACTCAATAGGATAAACATGTACCTATAAAACATTATTACAGTGCCTAGCAAGTGACTACGCATGTTTCGTGTGCTATGATTCACTCCTTCAAACCCTTTCCTCGGTCTCCTCTTTTTTTACAGAAACATTGATTTTCATTAAATTTTTTGTATGCACAGCTTCGGTTGAGATAACAATACCGTAAAATTTGAAAATTGACAAGAGCAGCACAATATATTACCGAACATTTAGATTTTAGCGTAATGTTTTCCTCATAAACTTCGCTCAGAAAGTAGTAGAATCTTGACAAGAATCTATGTGGTATTCCAATACCTGTACGATATAGTCATTAAATATATAGTGACTACTCTAGACATGTTGGAATTACTATAGTCGCTGTTTCACTTACAACCATTGCCCAAACATTTTACTGGTTAACTCTGAAAAAGGGATCTTTCACCGAAAAATTGGGTCCACAGGCTCATCAATTGTTTGAGTATCAATAATCGTCTGAGCATGAGTACGAGCAGCACTATAAATTCTGGAACTGTGTGCGCTACCGCTTTCTGCCGCTTCACCAAGTTCCAATGAGCTGAGTGATAAATAAATTGAACTGGTAGCCGAAGCCACGAAACCCAGCGAATTTATGTGGAGCTAAGGGCGATTGCATGATGCGGCGCACCTGATGGAGCGATTTTCGGAATTTTCTTTTGTTGTGACAAAAAAAAGTGAGCTTTTTTTTCGCGCGAAGAGTTTAAATCTCTTAAAAAGGTTTTCGCTAATGCATTTGGACGTTGAGCGAGAGGTGTATTTACTCATTCTCTTCCCGAGTTTCAACGAAGCGAAATACGAGGTTACCCTTCGTATTCAGGTTACGTCTTGTTATTTATCATACGTTGACGAGCGGGGAAGATAAAACGATCGCCTGAGCATCCTCGCCACTCCATCATGTGACACGACGCTCTCCTGTTTTCTCTGTAAAACCTTGCACCTTCCGATTCGTCTCTCGATCCCTCGAGACAAGACTTGTCTTCGCTTTCTACCGAAACAACGGCTCGCCCTGTCGCTCGAATTTATTTACGTTCTCTCTTTACGACAAATGCGTCGAGGAACCGACGAGAAATTAAGTTTCTTTTCCTAGAGCTTTTGGCTCCTTCGAGTGCTGAAGCGAGCTGGAACGTCTTTCGGGGAGGTTTTGTCGGTTGTTTGCATGTATTTCTACTTTTAGTTCCGCCTCAACTTTTCTTCCTAAACATCTTGCTGTGTAAACTTTCAACCCCTTCAAGTTCCCGATCTCTCGAGCACCCCTTTCGAGCGAGAATAATTCGGAAGAATCTGACCCCCCCCCCCCCACATCATTCATCAATCTCTTCCCCGAACCTAGCAAGTTGGAAAATTTGCCCAAAAATGATTATTTTCGCGCTTGTTGTACCGAGACAAGAGTGAAAAATGTAAGAATTCGGATTATGTTATCGGAAATTAAGTCGAACGTACTGAACGTTTACTTGCTATGAAAATATCTGGTGCGTTGCAACACACAACTTTCCTTAGCTCTACGTCAATTCACTCGGGTACATGGCTTTTTTCCTGCTTACTCAATTCATTTATCAATCAGTTAATTTGAACTTGGTTAAGCAACACTTTACGGCTGCAGGAAACGGTAGCGCTTACATTTCCGGAATTTATTGTGTTGCTTGACCAAGTTCAAATTAACTGAGTGATAAATGAATTGAATAAGTAGAAAAAAGCCATGTACCCGAGTGAATTGACGTAGAGTTGTGCAAAGAACCAGATTTTTTAAAAACATTTCAGCGGATTTTAAAAGGAAAATAACTTTCCTTTCTACTTTGTAGAGCCAAGGAAAGTAAAAACCGCACTAAAAACGATTTTCGTCGAAAATTTTGATAATTTATTGTGCTGCTTTCGTCATTTTCCCATGAATGGGGATTTTACGGTATGATTGCCCTATTGAGAGCTATCAATCTAAAAAAATTTATCAAAATCTTTACGGCTGTTTTTGAGAAAAAAAATGTTTGGTGTTTTGATCATTATGATAACTATAGTTACCTTTCGGTGGATTTCGCTCATACTCTTATTTTGGCGTCCCATGGTTTCCTGCGAGCTAGATATCAAGTTTGAGGGGATTTGGTTCGGTTGTTTTCTCTAAAAACCACTCTAAAATCGACTACGTGGAAAGTTTTGGTAATTGATTGTGCTGCTCTCTTCATTTTCCCATGAATGGAATCCGTATTGTATAATTGCCTTACTTAGACCTATCAATATAAAAAATGTAATCAAAATCTTTACAGCAGTTTTTGAGAAAAAATATATTTGATGTTTTGATCACTGTTATAACTATAGTTAACTTGACGTGGAGTTTGTTCATACCCTTATTTTGGCACCCCATGGTGAGATATCATGTTTGAGCTGGTTTGATACGGTCGTTTTCTCTAAAAATCGTTCACTGACACACACACACACCATTTTCCCAAATAGTGTTTTTCGGGGTCAGGAGGGTCTGTAACATAACTGTCTAAATCCATACTACTCGGCAAGTTTGAGAGGTTTAGGAGCGTGGTCTTCCCTCCATGTGCTTGATCCCTGCGAGATACTGGCGTCGAATCAGCCGCATCCTCTTACGGCTGAGCGCTGCCCTAGATAATTGAGCCATGCACTTCCAGTTTCCAGTGAATTCTTCTGTCGTTAGCTGACCAACTGTGTCTTCCACTGTGCGCCTTCAACCTGCCGACCTCCAGTGGCTTCCCATGCTATCCAGATAGCTGCAGTGCCTAGCTCGTCCTTGAACCAGTGGGATGACTGGTCATGGTGCTGCTCACTCATCATCAGCAAATCAACCTTTTTTTTCAAGCTGAAACTGCTGAAGATACTGCGTTGTTGTGCTCGGCAAATTTGAGAGGTTTAGGGGCGTGGTCTTCCCTTCGTGTCTTCATTCTTGATCCCTGTGAGATGGATGGACTGGCTCTGAATCAGCCAGCTCTATCCTAAACTGCTGAGAGCCCTGCGCTGTTGTGAAGGTTGTTCTGGAGGATGCGAGCCATCATCCCACGCGGCGACTAGCCTCCTCCTGGACCTCTTTAAACAACCTGCACTTCCCTCCACCTGGCAGATGGGCCTCCTCATCCCCTGTGACCCCTCGCTCAGAGCAGCTGCATGCTCCATGTCAATTCATTGGTGTGATCTGGCGACCCTATTGGTGTTTATTGTTTTTCATGTTAATCAAGACAGTTCTCTTTTAGTTTGCCTCACTTTCCAACCAAACCCCATTTAATTACTCCTATTTCTTGGACTTCGCAAGTTTCTTAATCATTCAGAGCTTCTCATCAGACGAGACAGCCCTTTTCGTACTGACGTCTTGTGCTCTTATACAATCCTTCAAGTGCTGTCGTTTTTACTGAGTTAGTGAGGATGTACGTGACAGACTTCGCCCGTGTAAACTTGAACCGTTCTCTTCATTCACCAGAAACGAGTACTTTTCGCACGATTTAGGTCTATTTTTACCTTATTATGAGATGTTTCTTTTTGTATCTTATTCATTCTGAATAAAACCCCTGTTTTTGACCGGGAATATGTTTTTACAAACCCCCAACGAAATTTGAAGGCGTGGGGGTTCCAAATCTACCCCGTCTGTCCGCTTCAACGTGGTCTAAATAGTTCGTTATTTCGGGAAAGAAATCTATTTGGTATCTGGTTGTGCCCGCCTGCTCGGAAATCAGATCGGACGAAACTTGTGTCAAAGTTGTGTTTGGTATCGTTTCCCAGACGTTTTTCAGTGCTAAATCGAACAGGATGAGTCAGGGAGGCGTAGAATTGCGTCTAGATGGAAAACAGTAAATATAGTGAGGCAAATTCTAACTTGAGGGACAATATTGCGAAAGTTATTGTTTCTCTGCAGCCTGCTTTCATTTTCCGCTTTGCCTCCAAACTCACGCCAACCACCTGTCAGTTCTACTCGTCACGTTGTGTGAGCTCCATTGTAGTCAGGCCATGTTTCGTATCGTTTACTAGTGGCTTTCGATGCTGAAACGAATGGAATGGGTCTCAGAGATGCAGTACTACACCTACAACAAGTATAGTGAGCCAAAATTGTACTACTTGAAGGAGCTCACGAGACAATATAGCAAAAATTAACAATTCTGACCAGCCATCGCTCATTTCCCGCTCACCCTCCTGTCGCACTCCAACCAATTGTCAGTTCAACCCGTTGAACTATGCCAATTGCCTAGCGTCGCCCGAGAAACCTCAATTTTCGTAGTTCCGTTGTAGTCAGGTCATGTTCCGTATCGTTTACTAGTATTTTTCGATGCTGAGTCGAATGGGATGGGTCTACGGTGTGCTCTTCAAACATAGTTGTCGTTTCTCAGATTGCTGATATAGTCCTGTTATATTCTTAACTTTTTTGGCGTTGGAATGAACAGATTAGTCCCAAATTTGGTGTAAGAAATTAAAGCGTAATAATTTGCAGCGTTCTTCGTATCTCGGATTGGCCCTTGATGTAACATTTTTATGAAGTCAACACTAGGAGTGGGAAAGTTTAATCAACGACAACGTTCACTACTGTTAAAAAAAATTAAGGGGCTTCCAAAATAATTAACAAGTGGGGAACTCATTATCGTTCTTCACTTACAATATAAAATTGTATATTTTAGTTCTACGTACGGTAGACTCCATTGATTCTACAACATTTCGCATTTGTCTGTTCGCAGTGATGCCGCAGAGGCCGAGAATCGAACACAGGTCGATTCAAGTTCTCCCCGGCAACAACGTGACAGCTCGGTCCGGCGACACAACGACTGTCAAATGCATTAGCCGCTACGGGAACCCTCCGGCCAAACTCAAATGGTTCCTCGGTAAGTTGAACCTGCATATCTAAATCATTCACGCACGTTAGATTTTCATAACGTATAACTTCGCTACAGCAAATTACGCCAGTCAACGCACATTTTGACCTTGACCAGAGGGCCATGAAATGTATATGTATAGCTGGACAAAAACAAAGTATATATAGGCAAGTTACGTACGCGTAAATAGAGAGAACTGATAGCGAAATGGGCTGCGTAGCAGAACACCCCTCTTGCCAGTAGTACTCAGTACACACCAGGGATTTCTAGACGTTGACCCCACACATGTTACTCCCACCATTCCTTTCTGTATCACACTTTAATCGTTCTCTTTAAAGTAATAAAAGTTTTTTTTCAACTTATTCGTCGAAACCAAGAACATAACTTGACCTGAAAATATGTCCTTTTGTATCTAGCCCAATGATTAAGCAGTATTAGAGAAAATCAGTTGTTTAAACTAGTACTACGTCGAAACTGATATATTTAAGTTATATACCCTGTGTCGGGCGCACGATAGGGGGAGCTTGAGGATCGAAATAAAGATGAAACTCGGGGAGCGTGAAGAGGGCGGTATTGAGTTGATTGTGGGTACAAAATGGCGGCACAAGGTAGTACTCGGAACGGGTGAACTGGCGTGGGAAACTGTATCGGAAGGAAAAGGGGTGAGAGTTGATAGTGGAATGAATGTGTGACTACTGCGAGCTGAGGCAGCATCTAAACATCATGAAGACACGCTCCGAACGCTAGGCTCTACAGTTGTCAGTTTGCCTTCGTGCATTGTGGCTGTTTCGTAGTTTCTCCAACAAATTGTACTTTTCTCCAAGATCATTAAAAGTGTTATGAATTGAAGAATTCACCATTTTTAAATTAAAAATGTTCGGGTCAGAAGAAATTTTTATCAATCTTTATTGGCACATAAATTTGCGAAGCTATCACAGAGATGAACACAACAAATTGAGGTTAGCAAGTGGGACGAGAAATGCAGGGTTTTCCTATTGGTGGGATGTGCCAGGCCAGAGGGAGTATTTATTAGAGTCTCCAAGGAGCGATCAAGAGTATACGGATGGTATGTGACCTGTTCAGAGGTCTGCGCTCACTAAAGTTACGCCTGCCCATGATTGACAAGTCAGAAGTACCGACTTCTGTGAGACGGAGCTGGCTTTAGCAAAGCGTGTTCTGTCAACTGCATTAGGGGGGCAAGTCCAATCCATGGAATCCCCATGGACATAAAGCGTAGGTGCCGGTGGAACGCCTTTTGGCAATTCCGGCACCTGAGCCTGCCACCCATTCAGGTCCGTAGGCTGCTCAAGGTGCAACCAAATAAAGTGGGTACCACGGGGGCTTCTGTCCACGGTCGGCAGCACGGAGTCCTTTTAGGGTATGATGCAGCCGGCCGTGAAGCCATGGGTTTGGCTGTGTGGGGGAATGGTTTCGCTGGAAATTCCCCTAGAAAGCTGTTTGGTGCTGGCAGGAGAGGGGTTGAGCCTACACTCTCCAAGGCCATGGGCGTACAACCAGCACTATAAATGTCAACTTACGTTCTCACATTAATCGCGTGGACACTTCCAAATGATAGATCGGTAGCGTGAACTTCTCATGTGTAGAAAAATGACAACAGTAGCACTGGTTGGGTTATTGTAAGCCTTATCCTGATAAGAAGGGGCTACTTCCAATATGCCCTAACCAGCCTGGTCTGATCTACTGACACATAAATTAATAAAATAAAATGTTGCTTGGAAATGAGTTCGTTAATCAAGTAATACTGTATAGTTTGATGAGTTTTGTTATTCTAGTCTGGGGGAACACTTTCCCACCAGTATTAAACCCATAACCCAAAAAGCTACCCTGAATATTAGGAAACCAAAAATATTTCCCACGCATGATCACTTTAACATCGTTCAAGGGTTTCCTGTCAGGCCAATATACGTAAAATCAGCTCTTATGTTTTTGCATAAGCACCCCAGTTAATGTGAGTATGGTAGTACCTGTACCAAAGTCCCGCTTACTACGCACGTTACGCCATATTTATTATTGTATTGCCTGTAGTGTCATAGTAATTCTATTTTCTTCCGTTTCAACTACTATTCCCAAGATATGTCTCGAACAGTTATTATGAAAGTTTTACGACCTGCTTTCCTCTCGATTTCTGCATATTGAGTTTGCAAAATGTCGCCCAATTGGATCCCCCTTTTCCTTAGGACGATTCCGACGGCAGCAGTAGCTCCAGGGCAAACACGAACCAACCTCTAGGTAATCTTGCTGGTACCTCACCTCCTCAGGGAGTCCATCACTCATTCATCTGATTCCACTGTCGACTTACCTGTCTAGAGCAAGTATACCGGCCCTAACTGCAGCTCCTGCCTACCTGGTCGCATGAGGACATGCTCAATGCTATGCACCTATGTACCGCCCAAGGAACGGCGCTATCGAGCGGAAGGACTGTTCTTGAGAGTGCTTGGGGGAGGACGACCGGTCGAGCAGCCCAAACGAGAGTGCTTGGTAGAGGACGAGTGGTCGAGCCTTCCACCCAAAACATCACCAAGACCATTCTTCTGATTCTACTCTCGACTTACCTGTTTAGAGCAAGCATACCGGGCCTAACTGCAGATTCTGCCTACCTGGTCGCATGAGGACATGCTCAATGCTATGTAGTTATGTACCCCCAAGGAACGGCGCTATCGAGCGGAAAGACCGTTCTTGAGCAACAGCATTCTTCCCCTAGAGAGAAGGCTTCGTTATGGTTTCCTTTCCTTGCCGTTAACCATATCATCGGCACGAGGAGTGATAGTTAGATAAGATACCGGCTAGAGAACCGAATTCGAGGTGGCCCAAATACGGAGTTAGCCCTCAGTAGAGTACGACCGGTCGAGCCTTCCACCCAAAACCCGAGATCTCTCCATTTCCTGCAGCTTGCCCCCGCATTAACTCTGCAATATAGTTTCCAGTCTACAGAGTTATATTTCCTGGTCTCCCAGCACCTTCTATTTCTTCTCTCTCGCTATCTCTTCGCGTCTTTCCTAATTTCCAACTATTTTCGTTAATCCGTCGTCCCCTCAGTTTCGGCGTCAGAGCGTTACATTATTATTAAGAAATGCATCAAGTGACTTGAAAGTCCCCACAATTGTCCCTAGAGCAGTTAAGAAGTATGTTTTTAGTTAGCTAATTCAATAGGGTATGGAGGATATTCTTTGAACTGGGGTAGTTCCAGTTGTTCAGCCAACTGTACATCACATAGTTCTGGAGAGGAATGAACTTATTTTTCATTTCATTTATTAAAGTTGAATTTGTTGTTGTTGTTAGTTGAAAATGTATAGTTTAATTCTTTTTTGTCAACGTAACGCGACTTTCATTTATTTTTCAGGAGAGACGGAGTTGATAGGGAATCAAAGCAACAGCCCTGAAATGGACAATCCTCGAACTTGGATCGCCAGTTCGATTTTGGAAGTGCATTTAGACAAAACCCACCACGGTAAAACGCTCCGGTGCGTCGCCCTTCACGAATCGTATTCGACCAAAGTCGAAAGGCTGGAAGTCAAACTGGACGTCACTTGTAAGTCACGCGCTATCGCGTTATTCAAGCTGTTGCATCTTTCTCTTTTGATTTACAGTTCAGTTTTGAGAGTGGATATCTCTGCACTGCTGTAGCTGTTGGTTACAGGAATGCATGCGCGCGTCGGATTGCGATTCTGGTTCGTTTGTAGACACGAATGGGACATTCTGTGAAATTTGCATTGAAAAGCGCGTTAGGTTCATCCTTCGCGCTGAATACTTGCTTTTGGGCAGGACATTTTTGCCGCCGTCCTACCCTAACATTTGACAATTAACCTTTCAAGGCATGATGAGTCCAAATCTGCCATGTTCCCCCGCCTTCAAGACAGTGTTTTGCCTCTAAAGCAGTCGAAGAAATCAATTATTGTACCCAAAAATTTCATTTCGGATGATGGTCGTTTTTAAGCAGTCCGTTCGGACGTAACCCACGATCGTGGGCGAAATTGGTTTCAACAAATCCAACAACGAAACATTTTATAGGGGTTTTGTGGGTGGGGGCATTCTGTATAAAGCTATCGCTTCTCCCCGGCTCGCGCTCATTTTCCTACTCTCTACAACTACCCATCATTTCGACCCCCCTCGCCATGACAATTGCCCAATGTCGTCTGGAAAACGTCGTGCTCTCGAAAAATATTGCGTTGTGCCAGGAAAATATTCTTACAACTCTCCTTCGAAGATTGACTCCTGATCTTTTAAGGCATGGTGATTCCAACTCTGCGATGTCCGTCCGCAGTTCAGGTTACATTTAGGAACGAGCGGTGCGTAGCAACACCCAACTTTCCGCTTCAAGTTCGAACACCACCTACATATGCGGGTGCTATATGTGCGTTCAACGCATTTCTACAGAAACATGTACGGGGAACCAAATATAGAGACTATTCGGCTGAGAGTACTCCGTAAATTGAATCGAAATCGTCTGAGCCATTTTTGAGAAAATTGAAATACCGATAAATTAATATTCGACAAATCTCCTTTACTTGGCTTATATACCAGTTCAACAGATGGATACAGAAACAGTTGACAGGAACAAAATGTGTTTCGAATGCTAGAAAACGCCTCATAAGATTTCTGATATCTGGTGAAGAAGTTACCCTGGAATTTTTTGTAATGTTAGAAAAAACGTTATTTTCGACACATTTTGATTTTTATCTCTGTTCAATGGACTGTCAGAGGAACATTTATTCGGAACAATATGTAGGTATCAACTATTCGAACATAGTTTGTAAGTTTGATGATAATCGTTGAAGCCGTTTTGCCAAAAAGCTTAAAAAACGTTATTATTATTAAACATTATTGCTTCGTAGGTCTATATCTTCGTTCACCGTATTTTCGTGGAGATACGTATGGAGAAGAAAAGTTAGGCGTTGATCAGTAGAAGATAATTTGAAAGTTTAATCGAAATTGTTAGAGCCTTTTTCGAGAAAAATGCGAAAAACCCCAGTTTTTTGTACATCGGCCGAAATCTCCCATAACCTTATTTTGGTGTCTACAAAAAATAACGAACAAAACAAAAAACAACCAGCTCAATCGGATTAGCCTTTCTCTCGCAAATCGAACTACAGACACGCACACACGGACCACGCGCCGAAATTATATTTATATTATATCACGTTGTAGAAGGTTCCATTGCTGTAGTCCGGACCCTGGGAGTTCGGCCTTACCCTTTGACAAATCAAGGTCTCGAACGAGATCACTTAATTCCGCTTGACTCAGTCTGTGCGGTTTATCATCTGTTTCCTCAAAATCAGGATCGTGAGACGTGCAAGGCTCACTAAGTTCTTCTTCACTACTATCTTCATTTTCTTCTTCAATTTCATAACTGTGGGGTGGAATATGTACTGGTAAACTATTCGAATGAAGAATAGGTCGAATAGCAGAAGGTATATCTGGGTATTGAATTGTTCCTCTTTTCTTCATTGACAATCCAGACTTAACAGGCGGAGTCAAGCAGAATTAGCAGTCATTTATATGGTTTGTAGGCCCCCGCCAAACCATAGGTATAGAAAAAGCCATGGATCTTTTTTAACCATTCCTGTAAAGTAACCGAACAAAAGTTACAACATACATGTGGAGCCCACGACATATCTTGATCACCTACCTTTATACCAAAATAATGGTGATAGGCAGTCCTAACAATAGGCGTAAGATTGCGTTTTTGTGACGAAAATGTTATTTCACCACGAATGTAACAAAAGTTATTCACTAGGGAAACAATTTCGAGGCATTTTTAGTAAAAAACGTATACTCTTTAAAATCACTTCCAATCAGTAAATCCTATGAACAAAACAACAGAAAGCACAGTTTTATTCCAACTAGCAGAAGATTTTCTGAAAGTTTACTCAAAATCGTTAAAGCCGTTTTCGAGAAAAATGCGAAAACTCCTAGTTTTTGGTGAATTACGCTCGATCGGTCTACCCGTTCTCCCACATATCGAACTACAGACACAGATGCGAACCACGTGCGGAAATCAGTTATTAACAATTTTCACCGCTTTGTTTCCTACCTCTACCCTACGTAACATAACCCCAAAGGGCTGCGTGACACATTTCCGTCGAATACATGGTCTGACACGGAAGTTATATAAAAACATCAGTTTGAATTCCGCGAGTCGTGGGGTGTTTTACATATTTTTTTACGAATAGCCTTCCGTTTTGGGATACTACAAATAATTCAAAAACAATGACATGACAGCGATTATCTACTCGCGTTGTTTTTTCGCGAATGAAAAACTTACAACACAAGCCGTTTTTCGATCACAGAAGTCCTCCAGATTTGATGAAAACATGAAAAACATTGTTAAACCACTCCCTTTGGTTGGTTTGAAAATTGGGCTATCTTGAACGGGAGGTAATTGGTTTAAATCCCCAACAAGCAAGACGGAAATACCGCCAAAAGACTTGTCACATCCGGTGATCTGCCTTAAGCGTGTGTCGATTCTGTGGAACATGAGGCTTCCACACATTGAAACCTCATCGATAATAAGCCAATTTCAATTGGCATAAATTGCAACGTATTGTGTTTGCTATGTCCTCTGACAAGTCTGGCATGCGTCCTCCGTATTGTGACACGGGAAGCGCAAAGGCTGCATGAAGCGTGATGCCTCCAGTCAAGAAAGCTGCTTTACCCGATGGAGCTGTTGTAAGAACGTAAACGAGATTATCGATTTTTTCGCTTTCTGGTTGATGGAAAAAATGATAAGTTAAGAGCTGATTGATAGTTTTGATTACAGTGCTCTTTCCAACACCTGCTGATCCTGATAAAAATACTCTAATTGGGAGCAAGTTTGTCTTGAAACAATGTAAGACGTGCATTACTATATCTCTTTGCTTTTCATTAAGAATTAGCATGCTCGAAAATATTTCATCCCTGGTTGGTAAAGCGATCGGCTTGTAAGTGTATTTCGAACCGTCTATTTTAGGATCTTCAATTCCTCCTTGAGCGAACACGTCTACAGAAAACATCGACTCATCATCTTCACTTTCATGCGGTTGTGATTCTTGATCTTCATTGTTCACTAAATCTACCGCATTTTCGAGTATTTCGGTTGTAACGTTACTGAAATACTTAGCTTTATTGTTTGAAATTATCGCTGAATTCTGAGAGTATATAAGTTTAGAATCTATTTGAATAACATCAGACTGTTCATTACGCCAAGGCAAAAAGAGAAGAACTTGCTTTCTGTAATAGTTGGCAGGATCTTGCTCTTGTTTGTACGCTCGAAACCTAAGAATCTTGGTGTTGTAAGTACGTCTGAGAGGGATTTGCTCATGTTCGTTCTTCATGTCAAGGTCATGTGTTCTGTTTGGGCGGAAGGTTGCACGCAAAATCAGCTAGGCAGATGTTTACCAAACGCATTGGCCTTTTGGCATATTTTTCAATAACGTTGGCCATAAAAATATCTTCTGAATCAGCATCTATTTATCTTTCTCAGTTTTTAAAATTCTCACTCTCTCATCAGGAGGGGAAGTATTGGTAAAAACGCACGATCGACTCATTAAAGAGAAAGGAAGAGAAAGTACGTGGTAACAAGCTTCTTGAGCTGACATGACGCTACCGTTAATAAACACATTGCCTATTTTCCGCAACCTCTCTCTTACCGATAAATTTCCATCACTCATGTCTTTATCAGCTTGTCTAAGGAGTTTTGAAATGCCACCCTCCGCTTTGCTTATATAACTCACCACGTAAGATGCACAACTATAAGCATTTAAAAAATACAAATTTAGTGGATTAAGAAACGGTCGTGATTATTGTAGTTTGATCCGGTCGATAGACTGCAATACGTCGTGAAAGTTGCCCCTTTCCACCATCTCCATACACTTCCCCCGCGCTCATAACAAACAGCCGTGTAAAGAGAAAAGTGAATCAAAACTCTTGTCGAAAAGACCCACACAGTTCTCTTTCATCCCCTTCGGAGTTGATTCGACTGACCCGAATCAAACGGCGGCGCTCGCCAACCGACCATTTAGTTTCTGAGCGCCGGGAGAAGGCAGCCGATTGTGACAGGAGAGGAATAGGATAAGGGCTGACAGGGGGTGGTGGGGGGAGGAACAGAACCCGAGTCTGCCAACATAAATAATGGTTTTAGTTAGAGCTCCGTTTGATACGCTCTGACAATGCTGAATACAAAGCTCTCCGCTCCGTCGGATTAACGTTTTACATTGAAATGTAGCGTCAATTAATTACTGCGTCTCGTCGGATCGCTAGTTCGACGGAAAGTTGGTTCTTATAAGTTTCTGTGGCCCCTTTTGCCCGAAATTGTTCGATATAAAATGAATGGTTGCGGCGCTTCCGTCGAGAGAATGTCAAAGAGTCAATTGTCGTGTACATGACATCACGTTCCACCGCTGTACTATTTCGAATGCTCCGCGATTTCGAGGGAAAAAAAGTGCCTAGCGCTGCCGTTTTTCTGATGAGCGAATCTCATTGCGGCGGCAACACGATTTTATTTCCTTTCTTTTTGATTCTAGAAACTAATCAAATCTATTTTTCATTCGATTTATACGTGACAGCGGGGGGCGCTTATCGCCCTGGAATATATCGTCCTGCTGCTACTCATTCCGTGACCATTATTGAGCAAACAGTTCACAGGTGGCTTAAGAGATTTTTTTCGGAGGAGCACTCGCGTCCACCGTTTTGGAATAATACGGTAAAAACTGTTAGAAACGATGGGGGTTGAAGTTCTGGCATTTCTGGAGTAGGTCTCCTACATAACTATTAGACGAGCGTTGGATAACTTCACTCTGCCAATAAGCTAATGTTTGTAACTTGATTGGCCCATGGTTGGTGAGTGTGAAGGCGCCGTTATGCGAATTTCACCCTCGTATTGGGTATATTCGGTATCAAAAACGGATATATTAACTCACATTAACTCTTACGAAGAGCGACTCATGTTTTCTTCCCATATTGGCCGCTCCTGAGCCCTCAGATTGGAATATTAAGATCTGAATTCCAAATCGCAGGCCAACCGTTTTACTTTTCTTCGCTTTACGGAGTAGAAAGGAAGGTTATGTAGTATGTAAAAAGAAAATATCTGGTGCGTTGCAACACACAACAATCCTTAGATCTACGTCAATTCACTTTCTACATGGCTTTTACTACTTAATCAATTCATTTATCATTCATTTGAACCTGGTCAAACGGCACTTCACGGCGGAAAAAAGCGGTAGCGCTTACAGTTTCGGAATTTATTGTGCTGCTCGTACTCATTCCTGGACCATTATTGAACAATTCGTACACAGAAAATTAATGAGGCTGTAAACACAAATTTTTTGAAGAAGGATAGTAATTACTTTCGCAGAGTTATTGGGTAAACACTTTTAGAACTGGTAGTAAGCCAAACGGCGGTAGTTGAAATTCAGGAATTTCTGGGGTGAGCCCCATGTATCTTATGAGCGTTTTTAAACACTCATACAATTGGTATTGGATTGGACTACCACATCAATGATTTTTAACTTTCTGGTAATATTTCAGCGGAGTTTACTAGGAAAAAACGGCGCTATAACCGTCGAAAAAAACGCGCTATACCGATTTTCGTAGAAAATTTTGATAACTTATTGTGCTGCTCTCGTCATTTTCCCACGAATGGGATTTTTATCGTGTTCTTGCCTCATTTAGAGCTATCAACATAAAAAATTTAATCAAAATCGTTAGATCTAATGTGATCTGATCACTATGATAACTATAGATAACATTCGGTGGATTTCGCTCATACCCATATTTTGGCGTCCCATGGTAACCAGTGGGCTAGATACCAAGTTTGCGCTGATTTTGTACGGTCGTTTTCTCTAAAAACCGCGCTAAAATCGATTTCGTCGAAAATGTTTGTAATTTATTGTGCTGCTCTCGTCGTTTTCCCATGAATGGGAATTTTACGGTATAATTGGCATATTACGAGCTATCAATATCAAAGGTTTAATCAAAATCGGTGAAGCCGTAGTTGAGAAAAAAAATATTTGGTGTTTTGATCACTATGATAACTATAGTTAACTTTCGGTGGATTTTGCTCATAACCGTATTGTGGCGTCCCATGGTAACCCGCCGGCTAGATACCTAGTTTGAGCTGATTTGGTATGGTCGTTCTCTCCACACAAACACACAGACCATTTTCACAAATAGTGTTTTTCTAGTAGGGTCCGAAGAAATTTTTTTTCTCAAGCGATTACATAACATTTATTCATCCTTTGTAGAGCCAAGGAAAGTAAAAGTTGTAGTTCTTCGTTGCAAAGCCTACTGAGTCTTAAAAACACTATTTGGGAAAATGGTCTGTGTCCGCGAACGCGACTGAGTGGTAAACGGCTGAACCTCATCAGCGCAACGACGGAACTACAAAATAAGGCTGTGAGTAAAACTCGCTTGAAAGCAACTACAGTGTTAGTGATCAAAACGCTGCATATTTTTTGGAAAACCGGCTCTTACGACGTTGATTGAATTTTGTGTGTGGACAGCACTGAATGAGCTGACCTGATTCGTGGGAAAATTCGATTATAACGAATCAGGTGGCAACGTCAGGCCCCCCTTGCCCTGTGTCGACCGAGGAATTTATCGCAAATCATTATCGCCGATCTTCTTGCTTCGACAAAGGGTCTGTGATTGTGCCTGATCGCGGACAAACGTGTGACCAGTTGCGATTTACTGCCATTGACGAACAGTTCGAGACGTTCTCCCATTTCTCCTTTTTTTCGAGTTTTTTGTGTTCGCGAGTATTCCAACCGCTAGTTTCGACGTTCGAACAACTATTTGCTATGCAAATTAACTCCTTAGCCCGTGTTTCACAAAGTTAACAAGAGCCCACATTCTGACATCTGTCTGGATTCCAGGTCAGTCCGATCCATTTTTCACGATCTGCTACAACTTCTCAGAAACCATCCCGTTCAACCGCCAAATAAACGTTCCGTGTTCTAGTAAATTATTTAACTGTTTTCCCATAATTTGTTCGCATTTCCACATCCTACATACAGTCTACACATTTTTATAACTTGTGGGGTTAATACTCAGACGCTCAGATTTGGAGCCTTAGTGTCTACATTTCCCCACATAACAGGAACAATAGGCGGAAACTCGAGAACTGAAGGTTAAAACGCGTATTTGATTTAGGTTTATTTGAACCGTGTGATTCCATAGTGCAAGAGTTCCACGGTTCCTTCCAAGTTCGTTAGGACGGTCGAGTGCGCTGAGAGTTGACAGGGAACTGACGTTCACACGTGGTACCGACCAAAATGAGCATCAAACCGTGTGTAATCTTTTTCTACGAATAAGTCGGATTACGCGCGTAGTTGTTGCTCGAGACGTTAAACGGGGATTGAAGGTGCATGACGGAAGACGAAGACGTTAACGATGAGTTATAGGTGTAAAAAGGTCGAAGTTCGCTCACTTGCTAGGATTCGCAATCCATCTCGGTCCTCGTGAACTGAGTGACCTGTCCGACGACAGCGGGACTTCCAGGAATGAGCAGTTGGGTGCCAAGGCGAGATATTTTAACCTTGCAATGCGAACTATTCCAGGACACAAGGGGATCATTGGAAATGAGAGGGTGGACCATCTGGCCAGACACGGTTCACGGTTCACTCACGGTACCTATTGGGCCACTGCCACATTGTGGGATTCCACTAGTCAAGAGGACTGTGAGAGAACACGCCAGAAGACTGCATCAGACAATCTGGAACGCTACAGGAGTGAGACACTCCAAAGGCTTTGTCTCAGAGCAATCAAGTGGGATAAGACACCTTCTGAGAATGAAGAGGAAGGGCTTGAGGCAGATTGTTGGCATCATAACTGGGCACTGCACAATGAACAAACACATGTATGTAATGGGTGTAGTCGACACCCCTCGATGCAGGTGGTGTGGCACGGACGAGGAGACTCCCTACCTTGTCCTGGCACAGTGCTGGCAGAGGGAGCGACTTTTAGTCTTTGGCACCACTTCTCCCAGGATACCAACGAGGACTCTTTCTGAAACTACCTGGCTTTCCTCAGAAAGCTAAGCATTGACCTGTAAGACATTAGGACTGGCACAATAGGTCATCTGGCTGCGGTGCACATCCCACCGCTGGGACAGTCAGAAGACTATATACATAACGTCTCTTTTCAGATGTAAAGCACTTTTCAGTTCCTCTGTCACTCAGTACATTTGAACCTTCTGAGAGTGTGTTCCTTACGGAAACTTGAACAACTATATTTGGTTTGTCGAGGTTTAACGAAAAATAAACGGCCGATGGATCGGCAAAGAAGGGAGGCCAAGTGCAATGAGCCCTTTGTTGGGACTACCAAAAGCCACTTACGTAGAGAGGTTGGGAAATGGTGCAGGGCTGCCCATTGGCAGGAGCTGCCGGCCCTAGCCATTCAAAACTCTTCATCCGGCTCTCCAGAGGGATTTCCAAGAAGGTGCTTGCACTGGGGAGGAAGGATATGAGGATCATATGTGACCTGTTTTCAGATCTGCTGAGGTACAACCTTGCTAATATTGGCAAGAGTGAGGTACAGGCATGCAGGTTCTGCGAGGCTGGGCTAGAGACGGCAGAGCATGTGTTGTGCGGCATCGCGCCGTCGTGTGTTTCAGAGGCCCGTTCTCCAGCCGGAAGAAGTGGCGACTGAAGAACTTGCGGATGTCCTCCGCTTTGTGCGGGTGTGATAGGGGCGTTTAGGTGAAGTTGCACCTTGCGAGCACAGTGCCGTAGGCCTGGTGGTGGTGAGGAGGGGCCATGAGCTGCCGCTCATGGACGCCCTTACAATAGGCGGATGAAAAGCACCCTTCAGTTCTGTAATTCAGTACTCCTGTATACCTCATGGGAAATTGTTTAACGAAACCTTTCTTCTGCTGTCCCAACATTTGAACAGGTAAAGAGACCCTGGTGATAGACTTTGGACTAAAAGCCTCGTAGCATAATTCTTTTTGGTCCCCGCACGTTTCTCATCGCGGCGCTGTCGCGAGAAAAAAAGCTTTACACCATAAGACGGATTTATCTTCAGAGTAGTAGGCGACCGTCAATTAATCTCTGGGCTCTGGCTGGAGAATTAGAAAGGTTACGCGGTAATCAAGAGGGAATGACTTACGATCAATCACTCGCTTCTCTTACAGACCGCGAGCTCCAACAGCCAACTTCCCTCCTCTCCGTCCTCCGACTTCACTTTCCAAAAGACATTAAATCAAAGTGCGGAGCCGTGTGCTGCTGAATCTCCATTTGCCAGAGCCCTTTTTGCCTCTTCCTTGTTGCCCTGTTCTGCTCCGGTGCCTCCGACTGCTATTTCCTCTTGAAATGTGGAGCCAGTGAAAAACTACTGTAGGCTGCTGCAACTTGTTCCGTCGGAGTAGGTTTTTTTTGTTTTTATTACGTACCTTTTTTTTTGGCGAAGAAACACAAATTGCTTCGTTAACGTCAAACGGCGACACACCTCGGGGTTTTATTTTTAAATGCTCAGTATTAGCATTCGTATTAGTGGATAGTGAGTGGAAGTTCGTGAAACTACTGCATACATGCACCTGCCACTTGGTGGTACTGCCGCAACATATTATGGAGTCACAACTCGGCTCGGGAACGTGCAGGAAAGGTGAGGGAGATGCAAGCGCCACTTCGAATGTCGCAAAAATGCAGGAGGCTGTCGCAGGCTAGACGCCGGACATTGGAGAGGCCGTCTCGGAAGCTGATAGTGAATCGCAGTCTCGACCCTCTCCACGCAGGAAACAGAACAAGTTGATTTTTACTTTCCTTGCTCTACGAAGTAGAATGGAAAGTTATGTAATCGGCTGAAAAAAAAATTTTGAGTTCTCTTCAGATCTTCACGTTTCAGACCCTCCTGAGTCCGAAAAACACTATTTGGGAAAATGGTCTGTGTGTCTGTGAACGATTTTGAGAGAGAACCACCGTACCAAATCCACTCAAACTTGATATCTCGCCCGCAGGTCACCATGGGACGCCAAAATAAGGGTTTGAACAAAATCCACCGAAAGTTAACTATAGTTATCATAGTGATCAAAACACCAAATATTTTTTTCTGGCCATAACGGCTCTAACGATTTTGATTAAACTTTTTATGTTGATAGCTCTCAATAAGGCAATTATACCATTGAATTTCCATTTGTGGGAAAATGACGAGAGCAGCACAATAAATTACCAAAACTTTCGACGAAAAGCGTTTTTAGCGCAGTTTTTTCCTTATAAACTTCGTTGGAATTTATGTAGAATGTTAAAAAAATTGGTATTGTAGTCCAATCCAATACCTAAAGGTTGAGTGTTTAAAAATGTTCATGAAATACATGGGGGTCACTCCAGAAATTCCTGAATTTCAACTACTGCCGTTTCGCTTACTACCACTTCTAAACGTTTTTACCCAATAACTCTGCGAAAGTAATTACTATCCTTCTTAAAAAAATTAGCGTTTAGAGCCTCATTAATTATCTGTGTACCAGTTGCTCAATAATGGTCCTGCAATGAGTACGAGCAGCAGAATAAATTCCAGAACTGTAGGCGCTACCGCTTCCTGCTGCTGTGAAGTGATGTTTGACCAAGTTCGAAGGAGCTGAGTGATAAATGAATCGATTAATTATAATTAGCCATGTACAAAGTAAATTGACGTAGAGCTAAGGAAAGTTGTGTGTTGCAACGCACCAGATATTTTTAATTGAATTCTGGGCATCCCGTTGGATCCCAAACGCAGGTGCGGAACCAAATAATTAAAACACTGTCATTGAATTTATTCAATCATTGATATTTCACATATAATTGTAATTTTGGTTTATTATTCATTCTGAATAATAACCCTATGTTTTCGGTCAAGAAAATTTTTTTACAACCCCCCCTCAAAATTTGATACTTTACGTTTCAAAACTTGGAGATTCCAAATTAGCAATGTCCATCCGCCGTCCCCCGTCCCTCGTCCGCCGTCCCCCGTCCCTCGTCCGCCGTCCGGGCCGTTTTGTGCCTTTAACGTGGTCTAAAAAATTCGTTCTTTCGCCCAAAAATCCCATTTGGTATCTAGTTGAGCCTGCCTTCTCGGCAATCGGATCGGACGAAGCCCGTGGTTGTAATGGGCAAAAAACGGTTAAAAAATTAACGAAACGCAGTAGAACGCGGGAGCTACAGCGTCGTTTGAACTCCCTCCCTCCCCGCCCGTCTCATTAAAAAAGCATTCATGCTCGAGGCGAGCGAGCGCGCCTCCCAACTCCCCTTTCACCTCGGAACGGGTGGGTTCATCAGATGGGCAAAATCATCAGACGTTTTGTTTCCGTAGTTGCATTGTAGCCAGGACATGTTTCGTATGGTTTACTAGTATTCGATACTGAGTCGAATGGGATGGGGAGGACTAATACTAGGTCAAGCTGTTCATGAGAAAAATAAACCGTTGTGTAATAATTTGCAGAGTTTTCTGTTCGAAGAGGGTTATTTTTTTCGTATGAGCCCTAGAGAGGAATAGGACGATAGGTCCCCACCCCTGAGAGCCCTTTTTCAACGGGTATTGATGCTTGAGACTTGAGGAAAGTAGGACCCCACAATATTCAACCATTCCAGCGCCTGCGTAGATAATAATTACGAATGAAGAGCTGTGGGACGACCGTGTGAACACAAGCATCGGAGGGATCATAGTCCAGTAGCCGAAGGCTGAAAAGTTGACCGTAGAGTTGAAGGTTTTCTGTGTATAGCTGTTGAACGGAGATATACGCCAAGTTAACTCAGATTAGGAAATTTGTCGAATATTGATTTATCGGTATTCCAATTTTCTATATGCGATATTTTATAATAGTTACATTATTGAGTTGAATAATGTAACAACGGGAAGACACGGTGATTTGCAGCAAGAATTGCTAGTTGAAGGATACAAATCGAAGTGCACGATCTTGGTATGAGGTTCAGCTCATACGAGCTTCGAATTGAGGATGTAATCCCATTTTTCAACTTTCCCTCTCATCATTCCAACGAAAAAAAGGAATGATTGAGTTACCGAAGATGAGGATCAGTGAGATTGATCACCGCCTCCTAATGCACTTATCCAGTTCAACGATCGGCGAGGACTCCTGCGGTCTGTGGTTAGATGCCTCCCACATCCCATTCCCATAACTAGCAATCCGTGTATACTCAGACGCAAGGAGGGTACCTACTAACCAATGAAGGGTTTCATTAGAGCTCCTCTACCTCCTCCCCCATCCACGCGTTCTCCGACTTACCACCGGTAAGTACGTGAACTGAGATGACAGGTAGTTGCGGTGCCAAGCCGAATCCTCCTGTTCCTCCGGCTCCTCGCGACCCTTCGGACCGTTCCTTGCAAACCGCCAAAGGCTCATCTTCTCTTCCTCCCCTTTGCCGCAGATGTTACGGCTTCACAGTGCGTTACCTCTCCGGTGCACGTCATGGGACTGCCCTTAGGATTTGCCTTTGGTCTCGTCTCGAGAGAGAGAGTGAGAGCCCTTCAAAAGTTATGCAGCGCCCGCAGACGCCACAAAGTGAGCCGAGATCAAAGGCCTCGTCTATCGAAATGTTTCGCGTCACTCGACACGCCAAACTTCCAGAATAACCCCGGACTTTAACACGCTGGAGTTTTCCTTACAAAACCAAAAACACGCAGCTATTCGAAATTCCAACTTATAAACTCATCACTTCACTGTCCGCCAACTCCCGAATAATCCTCCAGCTTTGGGCGACTCTCAATGACGAGAACGCTTCACAATAGAGAAACTTAATTAATTTGAATGAATGTGAATAGAACGGAGAATCACACATAGTGCGGTGAGCGGTATTTATAGGAAAACACCCGGTGCGACGCATCACTAAACTTTCCTTCACTCATCGCGTTAGCAAATAACCAAATCTGTTTTTCATTCAGTTTATAACAACTTTGTACATAATAAACGAGCGGTGCGTAGCAACAGCCAACTTTCCGCCACCTCCGTAAGTTCGAACACCACCTACACACGGGCGCTATATCTTCGTTCAACGCATTTCTACAGAAACATTTATGGAGAACGAACTGTAGGGACTAGTTAGCTGAGAGTACTCCGTAGGTTTGATCGAAATCGTTAGTCGTTTTTGAGAAAATTGGAATACCGATAGATTTATATTCGACAAATCTTATCTGAGTTAACTTGGCTCATATCTCCGTTCAACAGAGAGGCCACAGGGGCTTTTGCCCGCGGCCGGCAGTATGGAGCCTTTAAGGCGTAGCGCTGCTGGCCGTGAAGCCAAGGGTTCGGCTTCGTGGGGGTCGGGTTTCGCTGGAAACTCCCCGAAAATCTGTGGGAGTGTGGCAGGGGAGAGGTACTAGGTAGGATGTGGCAGCATGGAGAGTTTATGAGAGAAAAGAAGTGGAGCCGAGCATTGAAGTCGCCATATCCTGTGATGAACTGGCTCGTGCAGTGGTCTAGCTCTACCCATTTTCTTGAAGGACGTCCACGGATGTTTGGGAAGAACTCATACGTGTCACGACCCTTTGACGAGGATTCCCATCTCGCTTGCCGTTTCTCTAACGCCCATTCATCGATAGTGTCAAGTTTTTGTTCAGCATTGAGATCTGCACGGGGTTCAGCCCAAAGTGGGAGTAGCTCCGGTTTCACTCTCCACTGGTCATCCTCGCACTCAACGGCCAAGTCAGTCAGTAACTGACCAGTGATCACCTGGAGTGCCTTCTTTCTATACAGTCTTGTAGGCCTTGGTGATCCACAGGAGCGCCGCTCTCTTGGATTGGGCCAATACTCACTTTTGATTGACAGTTAGTTTGCTACCCTGTACAATGGGGCAGTAGCCAATCACGCAACAGTCAATATCACCACATGAAACTGTTATACTACTCAAAACCTCCAGAAAGGCAGGAGATCAAAGGAAGCCTAAAAACATTTGCTTCAGCCGATTGCGTAGCTATTCTTTTTACTGTGTGTTGCTACGGAAACTTAAGAAAAGATTCACTGAACATTGAAAGCCCGTTTTGGTTTATTATTCATTCTGAATAATAACCCTATGTTTTCGGTCACGAAAAATTTTTTACAACCCCCCCTCAAAATTTGATACTTTACGTTTCAAGACATGGAGATTCCAAATTTGCAATGTCCGTTCGCCGTCCCCCATCCCCCGACCGCCGTCCGGGCCATTTTGTGCCTTTAACGTGGTCTAAAAAATTCGTTCATTTGCACAAAAATCCCATTTGGTATCTAGTTGTGCCCGCCATCTCGGCAATCCGATCAGACGAAGCCCGTGTAATGGGCAAAAAACGGTTAAAAAAATTAACGAAACGCAGTACAACGCGAGAGCTATAGCGTTTCGTCGTGTTTGAACTCTCTCCCGTCTCATTAAAAAAGCAACCGCGCTCGAGGCTCGCTTGCCTCCCAACGCTGCCACACAACTCCCCTTTCGCCTTTCGCTTCGAGCGACCCCGTTCCAATTTCCCCGACGTTTTGGTTTTAATACGATTCAATTTTTTTAGATTCTTTCGTTTCATTCTCATTTTGGTTTTTTCATAGATTTTTGGTTAAATTTTGATATTAGTATTTAGAGTGCATGTTTTCATATTAAAATTCAGTTTTTTCTAGATACTTCCGTTTTTTTTGTTTATTTTAATATTACGATTCAGTTCTTTTCGACCTTTTTTTGGGTTTCATTATGATATTTTTCGATGCTGAATCGAACAGGATGGGTCTCGGAGCATTAATGCTAGGTCAAGCTGATTATCCGAATAATAAACCGTTGTGTAATAATTTGCGGGGTTTTCGAAAGTGAGGTTGATCTCTCTCGTTAGCTTAAGGCTGGTCCAGACGCTCCGTTTTCCACCACAACTTGCCTGCGCAGACCAAGTCGTTGCAGACAAAACGTTGTGTGAGGGTCGGAAAACGGTGAGGTTTTAAGTCCGTCGTGGAGTCGCGCAGTTGCAGCGATGTCTCAGCTGAGGACCTCTGTAATCCGTGACATGTACAGGCATGTCGCTGCGCGTGGACACTTGCTCCGTTTTCCGCTTCGTTTGGTTCCTCAGTTTTTATTCATCACCCGACGATGACCGACCTTCGCCAGTGCTCGCGGGAGTTTCTAACCGCTTTCATCGAACTTTATGAAACTTTCTCGTGCCTTTGGTGTGTGAAGTCGAAAGACTATAGTGATAGGGACAAAAAGGGTGAGGCTTATGGGATATTGGTGGAAGGAAATCGACCCCGCCGCAAACAGGGATATAATTGTTGAGAACTCCAGGTCTTTGTAGCTTCTGCCAGTTGCCAAAAACCGTAGTGTTGCAGTTAGCCTTTCATGTGGTGGCATTGCTGTTCTCATGCAACTGTCTTCTTTTTACTTTCCTTGCTCTACGAAGTAGAAAGGAAAGTTATGTAATCGGCTGAAAAAAAAATTTTGAGTTCTCTTCAGATCACTATTTCGGAAAATGTTCTGTGTGTCTGTGTGTATGTGTGTCTGTGAACGATTTTTAGAGAGAACCACCGTACCAAATCCACTCAAACTTGATATCTCGCCCGCAGATCACCATGGGACGCCAAAATAAGGGTTTGAACAAAATCCACTGAAAGTTAACTATAGTTATCATAGTGATCAAAACACCAAATTTTTTTCTCAAAAACGGCTCCAACGATTTTAATTAAATTTTTTATGTTGATAGCTCTCAATAAGGCAACTATCCCATAAAATTCTCATTCGTGGGAGAATGACGAGAGTAGCACAATAAATTACCAAAACTTTCGACGAAATCGATTTTAGCGCGGTTTTTAGAGAAAACAACCGTACCAAATCAGCTGAAACGTGATGTCTAGCCTACAGGTTACCATGGGACGCCAAAATAAGGATATGAACAAAATCCACAAAAATTTAACTATAGTTATCATAGTGATCAAAACGCCAAATATGTTTTTTCTCAAAAACGGCTCTAACGATTTTGATTAAATTTTTTATATCGATGGCTCTCAATAAGGCAATTACACCATACAATTTTCATCTGTGGGAAAATGACGAGAGCAGTACAATAAATTATCAAAATTTTCGACGAAAAGCGTTTTTAGCGCGGTTTTTTTTCCTTATAAACTCTGCTGGAATGTTAGAAAGTTAATTGACGTAGAGCTAAGGAAAGTTGTGTGTTGCAACGCACCAGATATTTGATATGCGGTGTCGCCAATTCCAATAAGAAAGTATACGTGTCGATGTCCATTCTCAGATAGTTCCGCCAATCATTCGGTTCATTTCGCAATTCCCGCAATAACCTCACATGGGAAAACTCCCCCTTTTTTAATAACCATTTTCGTGACCGTATACGCCGGTGCCTGGTTTTTCTGATCCCGTCCAATCTTTTTTTTCTTAACTACACAGACAGCAAAAATTGACCACAGGAGAACATCCTCCATGGCGATATCACTCAAAACTGAGCGGAAAGTCTGTATCGTCTGGACGCTACAAGTCGCTACGTTTTCATTCCGTCTTGTCCATCAGCAAGTCTGCGCAAACTTAAGTCGTGGTGGAAAACGGAGCGTCTGGAGCGGCCTTTACGAGAGTGGAAAGTTCTCTTTTTTTTTTTTGTAGAAATGCGTTGAACGGAAATACAGTGCCACGTACCATCGAATTAATAGAAGTGTGAGGAGGGTTGTGTGTTAGCAATCCTTTTTTTGACCCAGTTTTTCACCATAAATCTTGGCCAGTCGATAAAAGAAAATTACTTAGGTAGTCCAATAAGCCGCCGTCGCGGTGAAAGTTTATTGCGAGTTATAAAGTAATTAGTAGGGGGTCGTTGAAGTTCCTGAAGGTCCCCCCACCCCCACCCCCCGGCACTATCGCCTTCTCAACTAATTTGTCTTCCGTCTTCTCCTTATAAATCACTAGCGGTAGGTAGAAACCACAAGAATCACGGTGACTCTCCAATAGATCACCTACAGACGGGCTATTTAATCAAGGTCGCGAGGTAAGTAGGGGCTTTCGGATAAATTCGCGAATGTTAAGGACCACCGGTTAATAACATTATAGGTTTTTTGGCCACGCCCCCGACCAATCACGTTGTAGTACGTCATTTTTTATCCCCTCGACCCCGCCCCATCACCCCCTCCACCACAATTATTAACCAATCGTACTGTAGTACGACCTTTTTTACCCCCTCCTCCTTACAGTCTCCTCCCTCTATCGAATTTACTGTAGTAGAGGTACTCCTCCCCCCCCCTCCCAACCAAAAATCCGAGTGTTTGGATGACATCACTTTTGTACCAATTACCTTATAACACGTCATTTTTACACCCCCAGCCTTCACCCACGAGCCTCCTGTACTATAGTCGGATCCCCCCACTGTACAGCTGAAAGTTTTATGACGTCATTAATTCTAAAAAAGCTCCTTCCCTGGGATTGAATACAGTACCTTTTGTATTATAGTCAGACGTTCTATTCACTAGGCTACAACGCAACCTTGTAAAATAACGTAAACTTGTGGTATAAGAGAGACAGACGTGACATCCTCCTTGTGGGACGCTAGAGTGGTCACACGATCGTTCAAGGGCATGACTCATCAACATGACGCAATTGCAGCTGCCTCAGGCTACTGCGTAGTAGAGTCTCAGAAATGTTTAATATCTGCGAGGTTTCAAAATATGATGCAATAGCATGACGTGTTCACGTGATTATATAGCCCTAGGTGTTCTCTTCTCGGAATTTAATATTGACGCAAAAATTATCTCTAAACGTGTTTCAACTCGTCTATTGCGCAGTTGAATTGGAATTTTTTTGGGGGCGTGGCCAAAAAACCTCGTACTATAGTACGAGGCGTGGTTTTCTTCCCCTACTCCAATAGGCCCAAAACCGGCATTTCCGGTTTCGCTCTCTCATTTCTCCCCTACTAAAGTTGTATCGTGCGACTGCTGAGGTAACACTGGACTACGCCTTGTTTCTTCAGGAATGCCAGATATTTCCTACTGGAATCAGTCACTATCTTGTCCACCATGCACAATGGCCAAGTTAATGGGTAGCTCGTTGGTGATGACTTGGAGTGCTTCAGTGGATGCTGTATTGTTGGCTGGTTGTCCACAGTTCTCTGGGATTTGACCAGTACTTTTTGTCGATGTACTGCCAGTTAACTGCCCTATACACCAGGGCAGTTGCCAATCGTTCCTAATGGCTCTAGAATTGTGTCACGATAACGCACACCCCTATCAGCCTTGCTGATTGCCTGTAATAAGGCAAACCCGCGCAAGGGTCGCCTCTCATCAATATTGCCTTCTCAATACTGGACTACCTTCTCAAATAGGAGCCTTGGTCAGGCGTGCATTTTACGGCTCTTGGGGTTAGGGCTATGGTATATGTAAGGGGTGGCCTAGGAGTTTATGGGGCAGGGATCTGGACAGTGATAGTGCTGGATGCGCTATTAATGGTTTTCTGGGCAGAGCTCTTGGCAGTGATGGAGTGTGTGCTGTGCCTCCTGAAACGGAAAAGAATTTACATTACGTCAGGTTGCCCTTAAGGTCATGACTTCCTACACCAACACGTCGGGGCTGGTTTGGGAATGCTTGACTCACCTAAAGACCTTGGCGAGAGAGAACACATTGACACTGTGTCGAGTACCAGGTCATACTGTGGTAGAAGGGAATGGGCCGGTAAACTGGCGAGAAAAGGACCTGCGCATCTCCCAGTGGAACCTGAGCCCTTTGTGGGGACCACCAAGAGCAACTTTATCAGAGAGGTTGGCAAATGGGAAGGAAAATGCAAGTGTCATGGCTGTTTATCAAACAAAAGAGATCCTCAGTCTGTTGAGAGAAAGTATATCGATGGTATGGAGCCTGTTTACATGCGGTCGGGACACATCGGGGACAGTGCAGGAGGCAATACTCGAGCTGGGGATGGAACTGAGGGCTGTGGGGCGCAGCCAGACGTACACCCACACAACAATCTCGTTGGAGGTTGCAGTAGGGGCTCCCCAGTTGCAACAGATTGGGGGGGGGGGGGCGTATCACGTGGTGAACTCCAGTGAAACTCCGAGGGAACAGATTCCATTCCTCTCCCTAATCAAACAGCCTTTGATGTGCAGTATATTCCACGTTGCTAATTCAGGTGTTGATGACTTCACTTCTTTTTCTTGTGTATAAGTTTTCGTTAGTTCTCGTCCATTCTCGTGAACCAAAATAGCGATTACACGGTAATCTACGCCATGCCATAATTCCTGCCATATTATTGGGGTTACTAGGGAGAACTAGAAGTACCAGTTCGGACGGTAGCCGGTCGATCGATCGTTCAAATTGTGAGGATTTTCCGAATTATGACGTCCGGAGAAAAAGGTAAAACGTCTCTTCCAAAAAAAACCCAAAATTATATACACATTCTCAACTTGGAACACAATAAAAAATAAACGGGAAACGCTTTGATTAAACTACCACACCCAGTGTCCAACAGACGATAAACAGTTTCTTGACGCGGAAACTCGTTCTGGCGCACATCTTCGTTCAGCCCGGGGCCGTACTGCCCTCCAAAAGGTGCTCGTTCGCGTCCGTCCGCTTAATCAGTCGGCATCATACAGAACGGGCCCTAACTTCCGCGTGTGTGTAAGTCTGACAAAGTGTAGCCAGTTGGACCAAAGTGATGGCGTTTTGCGTTGAATTGAACAAATTTTGCGCGAATTGTGCCGTGATTTTGCGCGTGAGTCATCCAAAGTCGACGAGGCGTTGGATCATGCGAAGAAGTTCATCCAGAGCCTCATTTAAGGTGCTGGATGCATTGAGATCAGACGAGTGATGAGAATGTCTTCAAAGCTGTAATGGTTTGCGGCGGACTGCGAATGATAGCAACACTGTTGCCGCCACCTGTGCAGTTCGCCACTGTTTATATCAGCGAAAGAGCCGCATTTTAGTTTCATAACGTTCTGTACGCGGGTAATTTGTAAAAGAATTCCCCAAGTACGTCGGAAAGCCGAGTGGCACCCTTGATCGTTAAACAACACACGATTATGAGAGAAGACCGAAGATAAAACTGGAAGTACCATCGGCATATCTAGCCTAAGGAGGAAGCAACACGGTTCTCCAGGGCCTGTTTCGTGTTTCCAAGCCCTCCATCATTTCCAAGTCTGTGCCTGACGTCTGTGAAGCATTGTACAGCTTCTTCTTTCCACTTTTTAGGTGGCATATTGCGGCATTTTCTCAGCTCCCTAGGTAATTTCGTGTGAAAAAATTCACAATAAACGCGGGATAACAAAAAAGGGTAATGTTCGTTCAAACAATTGGACGGCCGACTAGACTTTCCACGAAAAGGTCGCCTACCCGGTTCCATTGAGGTGGTAGGGAACTGAACCGACCTGAAACCTACTCGTCGGGACAGTCGACTATAGTCTGGCGTGCCACCGGACGCCAGGGGTGTTTACACGAGCCCAGTTACCGGCCCAAGTTCTACACTTCGATTTAGAAGCGTTCCTTTGACGGCATTTCTTCGCAAATTGCGGTCTTTCTAAAGACCGTTTAACGACAAGAAAGTATCGAAAGGGCGAAAAGTTTGGTCAGTGCGTTCACGAGATTTAGCAGTCACTTATCCGCCATCGGGATGAGGGGGAAAAAGTATGGCAGGGATAAACGTTCGAGTCATAAATTTTATTAAGACTATTAAAAAGTAAAACTGCGGTTTTCTCCGTCTCTCTCCCTCTCGGACCTTTAAATTCTCAGCAACTTTTTCAATTAGATACTTTCTTAACTGACTTTTCTCGAGCTCATTTCGATTCCCCTAACTCTTTCCCTTTCTCCGCCCGAGGAAACCTCATTTGGGCGGGTCATCGGATGGGGAGAAGATGGAGGTTGTGACTGAATTAGGGCGGATAATAAACCGTAGAAAATGAAACCCTCTCAATCTGATGACCCGCTCCTTACCCTCTCCACTTCCTCTGTCGTCAACATCAAAACCGTTGGCCTGTAAAAAGTAGTTACTCTTCCCAATCTTTCTTCCTCGGTTGAAACTTGTTAACTGAAATTTGCCAGGGAACCGTTTGAATTTACTGCCCAGGTGTTGGTCGTCATAAAGGGAGGGGGATGGCTCGTTGTGGCAATTGCAGTTACATAAAAATAATTGAATATCACGTGCAGGACGGTCTTTTTTTAAAAGTAGTTTTCCTTCGAGCACGGGGGGAGTGAACGTGATGTGGCTCTGGCGATGGAGTTTTGTCTTCACCAAGGCATTTTGAAGGCGCGTGGTTTCCCCGGACTCGTTGTTTGAGAGGTCTTTCAGGGACAGACACGCTGGAAAATGTTGATGTTGTTGCATGATAGGGGATTGAGTGGTTGTGAGGTGTACAGTCTGTAGGTTTCCGCTGACTATTAGGGTTGACCTTTCTATGTAGATGTCCGTGAGGTGCTGGTAGATCAGAAGCTCCTTTACATCTGTCCTGCTTTCCTCGAAGCAGCCGTCGTCGATTGAACACCAAGCTGTGTTCAACTATTCGTCAAGAACGGACAACGTCCGAACATAATGACCGGCAAGAGAGTAGGTCACAGCAGTAGGGCAGAAAAGTTGAAGGTGGGGGTCGAAAATTCCCATCGCATTAGAAGAACCTTCAAGTTTTTCTGCGTGGCCGGCATCTCGAACTGGTGTAAGGGAAGTTCGACCACTAGTTGGGCGCCAATGTTAGGGGGGGGGGATTAAAATAGTTAGCGGTATCACACTTGGTGAGTCGGGAAGTAGTACGATAGAAGCCGAATGCAATTGGAACAGAATTTTATTCTCAATTACATTCGGAGGTGTTTTACCACCACAGACAGGGAACTGAGTGGGAGCGAATGCGAGCGTGGGTGAGGCGGCGACGAGGGAACCGGCTCGGTTACAACTGACAGCTGCGAATCGAAGCATTTGAGGTGCCCAGTCAGCATAAACGCCCCGGATTAGCCTCCGCTGAATCGAAGGGTTTAGTTCGTCCCGTTTCACTATTGTATTAGAGACAGAAACACAACTCGTCCTGAGAGTAAATATGTACGAGACTAAATTACCAAGAACTTTCGCGAGGACCAGGACTGCAAGGTGACAATTTGATCTCGTGCTATGTCACGTGTACGTGCACGATATTCGAAAGTACACTGGCCACAGTTGTCCAGGCAGAACTTCCTGCACAGGGGTCTGAAATGGAAAAGAATTTACATCATGTCAGACAGGCCACGGCTTTCTGGGATGATTTGGGAACGCCTGGCTGGTCTGAAGACCTTGGCGAAGGAGTGTTGGGTCGTGCAGGGTTGAAAGGGAATGAGGAGGCCAACAGACGAAAAAAGGATCTGTGCAGCTCTTGGTGGAACCTGAGCTCATGATAGGAACGGCCACTTGATTGAGACTTGGTAAGTGGGTGGGGGGGGGGGATAAGTACAGAGCTGCCTATTGGTGGAGTGTGCCGGGCCGAAGGCTGTAAAGGCTGTTTATCGAACAAGAGAGGTCCTCAGTCTGAGGAGAGAAAGTATACAAACAGCACGTTGCCTGTTCACTTTGGCTTGGAGTGCTCCGCTAAGGTACCACCAAGTGGCTTTGACTGATTGGCCAAGATTGTTGAGTGGGAGGCGCAGAGTTGCAGAGTTTGAGAAGCGGAGCGTGAGTAGAGGGAGCATGGACTGTGTAAGCTCTACTGCTTTCAGCCACCGTGAAGTGACATTTCTCCAAGTTTAAATGAGTTAATAATAGATTTGGAACGCTGCAGGAGTGAGACACTCGAAACGCTTTATCTCAGAGCAATCAAGTGAGATAAGAGACAACCTTCTGAGGATGGAGAGGAAGCGCTTAAGGAGGATTGTTGGGATCATAGCCGGGCACTGCAGAATGAACAGACACATGTATGTTATGGATATAGTCGACACCCAACCATGCAGGTGGTGTGGCACGGATGAGGAGACTCCCTACCATGTCCTGGTCCAGTGCCGGTGACTTGAGAGGGAGCGAATTTTGGTCTTTCGCACCACTTCTCCCAGGATGGATACCAACGAGGACTCTTTCAAGAACTACCACCCGTTCCTCAGAAAGCTAGGCATTGACCTGTAAGACATTAGGACTGGCACGATAGGCCATCAGGCCGCAATGCACATCCCACGACTTGGACAGTCAGAAGACTATATATAATACTCGTAATAAATTGAATTGCCCGCAAAACCCACGAAAACCGGCGAATTGACGTAGAGGTGAGGAAAGTTGTGCGATGCGTCGGACCTGATATGTGACAAAATTTTTCCCGGGGGATTGCCATCATGTGGGTTCTGGAAGGCATTCCGGGTAGAGCTCTGTTTACTTATCAAGTGACCATTCTCGAACCCTCGATGCCTGGTTCTGGGTTATCTTCCCAGGAGCATGCCCATGCTACCAGGCGCGACCAAGGGTTGTGGATAGTGGAACAGCCACGGAATTGTCCCCAGGGGCATGTCTGCGGCCAGCTGTGAATAACGTCAGCATGCTGACTGAATAAGCAGCCGCGAACAATGGGCAAACCCAAGAGATCCTGAACAAAGGGCTCAAGGGCAAGCGGATCTACATTTTCTCAGACAGGGGTACAGAATCCCTACCTATCGGGCCTGAACCACACGTGGGTCTGACGAAAAGTCACCTGAACCGTCTGGTTGCCCGATGGGAGATACAGAAAATGGCGCCCATTGGCATTGCCAGCCACGACTAAGACAGGCGAAAAGGCTTGTCACGCATTCCTGTCAAAGGGCGATGCTGACACTCTCTAGACAAGATCTGAGAGTACCGACAAGCTTCCTCACCGGGCACTGCCCACTCAGATATCACCTCAACAAGATGGGCATCTCAGAGGAGGTGGAATGCAGACTCTGCGGTGAGGAGGACGAGACAGCAGAGCATATTCTATGCGAATGCCCTGCCTTGGTAGCAAAACGCTTTGAATATTTCGGTCAGGGGACCACTGAACCCCAAACCGTAGTGGACTCTGTGGTGAAGGACATACTCGGCTTCCTAAGGGGGCCGGGTATGTACAACGCCTTCTACTAAGATAGGGCCAGCGTCACAATAGGCCCATATGCGGCCGCAGTGACAAAGGGACTTGTCCCACACGCCCTTGGGTAAAAAAAAAAACCCTCGATGAGAGGGCTATATCAGTCTACAGTCGTGGAAGTTGAGGTGCAAAAGCCCCTTGCACAGCGTCCCTCCCAGTCGTTCCCCTGTCGCCCGTGTTATACCGCGCTGAGGTCTGACTACCTGAGGGAACTCGCACACCATTTGAGAGGTCCACTTTTTACTCGACTTTCCGGGCTATAGTCGTCAAGGACACACTCGCCCAGTCACAAATTTCGGCCGATCCGAATATTTTCGCGTTTCGATGTCGCACCTAACGGATTGCGTCGAGTTAATTCAGCGACAAGTCTTTTCGTCTTCCTGACTGGAATTGACTCGGAAATCCTCTTGAAATACGGTCGGACGGAATGGACGAAGCATGTGAGAATAGTTGGCAAAAAAAAACAAAAAAAACCATCCGGGAAAGGCGGAGGAAGTAATAAGAAGAAAAAAAAGGAGCTGAGACCGCGAGATTCCTCTTCCCGACATTTCCTACTCTACTTCAGTCGGCCGCCATCGCGCCCCCATCCGACAACTTTATAGGGGTGGCGAAACCTCACTTACCCGACGGGTAGGAAGAAATCCTGCGTTGCTTATGAAGGCCCAAGAACATGCTTCCCACTTAAAGTAGAGAGCACTCTCCCTTCTTGGCGTCGTTCCAGGTTTGGAACAGGAAAGACTGAAAAGGTGATGTAGTGGCGAGAAAAGTACTGAGATGAGTACGGCCCGCCATTTTTTTTTTCTTTCGAGGGCTTTTGTAAAACGAAAATACTCTCGGAAATTTCGTTCGTTTTTTTTTTTTTGGTTACTCAACGACGACTCCATTTTATTCCAGTTATTTCTAACCGCGTCGTAAGAGCTGAAGCTCCAGGAGTGCAGTCGATTTTCGTGGGCTGGCGTAAAATAATCTTAAAATTTACAAATAACGCTCACCACACTACTTCCCTCAGCACGGCGTGAGTCAATCAGCAGCTTGTTGAGTGAAAGTGACGGAGAGACGGAGAGAGATTGTTTGTTGAAATAAAACGGATGAAAATATATAACGATCGTCTATTTTCACTAAATTTGAGTTACAGTATTAAATCGATTTCGACGGTCAAGTTATCATCAGTAACAAAAAACCCTGCAAATTATTACACAACGGTTTATTATTCGGATAAACAGCTTGACCTAGCATTAATGCTCCGAGACCCATCTCGTTCGATTCAGCATCGAAAAATATCAAAATGAAACCCAAAAAAAGGTCGAAAAGAACAGAATCGTAATATTAAAATAAACAAAAAAAACGAAAGTATCTAGAAAAAGCTGAATTTTAATATGAAAACACGCACGCTAAATATTAAGATCAAAATGTAACCAAGAATCTACGAAAAAACCAAAATGTGAATGAAACTAAAGAATCTAAAAAAATTGAAAAAAAAATGAAACGAACGAACTATTAAATAAATAAACCAAAAATAAACGAATAATGAAAAGTTCAATCGAAGATAACAGATATTTTGCTAACGGAAATAGTTGAGAAGGAACGATACAGTCATTCGTGGAGGTGAAGACGAGAACAAGGCAATCGAACGATAAAGAGACAAATCGAAATGCCAAAGCACGAAACACGAGCGCTTCCTAGAGGAAGCAAAAAAAAAAAAAAATTGAAGGAACCCGTTGCGAGGTGAGGGGGCGGCATTGCCAGATGAGCAGGCGAGCGATTTCGTTGAGATTGGCGGGAGGGGTGGGAGTTCAAACGACGAAACGTTGACTTCCGTTGTGTTCCCGCGTTGTACTGCGTTTCGTTAATTTTTCTAACCGTTTTTTGCCCATAACAATCATGGGCTTCGTCCGATCGGATTGCCGAGATGGCGGGCACAACTAGATACCAAATTGGATTCTTGTGCGAAATAACGAATTTTTTGGACCGCGTTAAAGGCACAAAACGGCCCGGGCGGCGGACGGACATTGCAAATTTGGAATCTCCATGTCTTGAAACGTAAAGTATCAAATTTTGAGGGGGGGTTGTAAAAAATTTTTCGTGACCGAAAACATAGGGTTGTTATTCAGAATGAATAATAAACCAAAAGCAACTGAATGCAGAGAGGTTCTCTTATACGCAGAACGTTGGGTTGGGTTTTCCCAGTGGCAGCTACATCGTAGCGGAAAAGGGAAAATTAATAAGGGGTAATTGTACGAAGGTCAAACAAGGTCTCATAAAAATGAAGCCATCAATGTAGGAATGCTTTGAGGGATCAGCTCATTTAAACACCCATCTAACCCGTTACTTTTGAAGATTTCAAATTTCTCAAGTACATCCAACATACGTCCCTTGGGTCAAAAATGGAGAAGTTCGATGTATTGCCTATGTGTTAGATCCAAAGAGAAGGAGTGGCTAGATTCGGTCAGGTGATTTGCAAAAGATGCAAACGGACCTTTGTTATCCATATAATCCTTTTCGTGCTTATCGTAATTCTTTCCTTGATTTTCCGTCCTCTTTGTCCACAATACTCTAGACAGAAACAACACATAGAAGAACATTTCCTTTTATCCTGAATTCGTATTTTACCTTTAACCGAGCCTTATGAAGATTTAACTGCTTTGATTTTTAAACCCAACCTTGTACCCTATAGATGATAAAATTTCGGATATTTTGTCGGAAACATTCCCATAGTATGCTAATCCGATTCCTACTTTCAACTACAACTTCTCCAACTAGCTTTGAAATCCCGGCACTACTATTGGTATATTATTCACTCTGAATAATAACCCTATGTTTTCGGTCACGAACAATTTTTTACGACCCCTCAACGTTTCAAGACATGGAGATTCCAAATTTGCAAATGTCTGTCTGCCGTCCGCCATCCCCCGTCCGGGCCGTTTTGTGCCTTTAACGTGGTCTAAAAAATTCGTTCTGTCGCACAAAAATCCCATTTGGCATCTAGTTGTGCCCGCCATCTCGGCAATCCGATCGGACGAAGCCCATAGTTGTTATGGACAAAAAAATATGGTTAAAAGGTTATTATGGTAAAGTTGTTATGGTTTAAAAAAATTAACAAAACGCAGTGTAATTACTAAAGTTAACGTACCTGTTGGGTGAGTCCGTCTTCTCTAGCTGGTGAGTTACTGTGGGTCTACATAAAAAGGACGTAAATTCCACAATTGACAGATCATTCAAGAAAATCCTCTCACCTCTAGGGGGTTTCCCCCTGAGGGTCATGACCTCCTCTCTCCGCTCCTTCCCCGACGCTCCATCATCCCTCTCACCTTTCTCTCCCTATATAAAGACCATGACCAACTGACTGACTCCAGTACTGACTCAATGGACAGACGGTGGTGTCCTTACATTGAAAGCGCTTGCCCACAGTAACTCACCAGCCAGAGGAGACGGACTCACCTAACAGGTACGTTAACTTTAGTAATTTTCCTACTGGCGGATATAACCCAATTGCTTTAATATGCAGTGTAATTGGCAAATACGCCGTGTTTTGTATCGTTTTCAAGGTATTTTTACATCCTGGGTCGAATGGAATGAGTATCAGATATGTACAACTGCGTATAGTGAAATTACTGTAATTAGAGTGAGACAAAGTCTACCTTTTTGAAAGAACTCGTGGGAACTACAGCGGGAGTCAACGTTTCGTCGTTAGTACACCCTCCCTCCCGTCTCATCAAAACCACCCGCCCGCTCGACTCACAACGTCGTGCCAATTGCCTACAGGCGCTGGGGGAATATTTAGTTTCCGTAGTTCCATTGTAGTCAGGTCATGTTTCGTATGGTTTACTAGTGTTTTTCGATGCTGAATCGAATGGGATGGGTGTCGAAGCAGTAATACTAGGTCAAGCTGTTCATGAGAATAATAAACCGTTGTGTAATATTTTGCAGTGGTTTTTTCCTAAGAATTCTATTCCAGATTGAATCGATGAGCTCTTCATTATAACCGTTGCTCGCCGCTATGCTTAATTACTGATTTTTCATTCAATAAATTTTCCTTACTCATTGGTATAGAATTATCTATACAATCGAGACAATAGACAATCGTTATATATTTTTAGCTATTATATTTATTCCATCAAATGGGTTTCCACAACTTCATTGCGAGTGATTTAGTTCAAAGAGAGATTGATTGATTGATAACGTCTCTATTATTAAATCTGGCGAGGTTTGGCCATACATTGTCATTCTTCCATCTAACCGGAAGTTTTCAATCAGCAAGTGACGAGCACAGATTGGCATGGGGCGATATTACATGTTGATCAATTTTGTGTTACAAAAAATACTACTAATAATAAAAAATAATGATAAATAAAAGTAAATAAACATTTTCTTTACTGCATTCCACATTATAAGTAATTACTTCCTTCATTTGTTTATTCAGTATAAAGATAACAATTATTCCTTCAGATGTTTCTTAAAGGGATTATAAGTAGTCAATTTCTTTAGGTCAGGTGAAAGTTCGTTATAATAGGAAATACTCTGCATAAGAAATGACTGGCGATGGGATGTAGTGCGGCACGGCGGCAGCCGGTCGCTTAAATCCTTATTCCGGGTTTCAAGGGTGTGTAATTTGGGAGAACATAAAGTATCTGTCAGCGAGGTGCTTGGGCATTCTTGATGAGGTTATTCTAAACATCGTGATTGACACCATAAGCTAATCAAATTTCAAGATTTGGAGATGCCGATATTTGTCGTACACCCTGTCGTCATATTTAAGATTTAGAATATACCTAATACAGGTATTTAAAGCTCTCGGAATTTTGAGATCGCGAGGGACTGCAGCATCATACATAAAGTAAGGCAGGATCAAGGTCCTGAACAAGGTCGTTCTAAGGCTTACCGATTTGGAAAAAAATAAGTTCCTGAAAGCGTAAAGCAATGAGTGAACCTTTTCCACAGTGGCATCTGTTTGACAAGTCCAAGAAAATCGTTTCATATAATCCCCAGGCATTTCATTTGCTTTACATAGACAGTCTGTACATTTTTAATAGCCAATTTCGGGATTCCACTGAAATTGGCAAGCAATCTTTCGTGCCTCATAATTATGACCCTACACTTGTTTGGATTCAGCACTAGTCCACGTCCACTGAACCACCCCGAAAGATTGTCCAGATCCTGATTGACAGAGCTGACAGCCTCGCAAAACTCCTCCCGTTTGCATGAGAGAGAGAGAGAGAGAGAGAAATGTAGGCTCAAACTAATTGATCAATGACGTACTGCCTGATTCCCATTATAGATACCAGAGTGGTCGTAGTTTAGTGGGTGTAGACGAAGGCTCATAATGTGACAAAAGTTGGGCAATGGATCGGAGCTCCTGATCGCTGTAATTTTGCGGTCAAGTCATCGACTCTATAAACATTTCCAAAAACCCCTCGTAACAATGAGATGTACGAGATAGAGGGCAGGTCTGTTTCCTCATCAAATGACGGTTCCTAAACCCTCAACGAGGGTTATATTAGTCATGGAAGTTGCTGGTTCTCTGCTATGCAAGAGGCCGGCCCCTGCAGCATCCACCGAACTCAAACCTGCGGAGGTACGGCAGATATTTGGTCGTCAGCTAGTCTCGCGATGGAGATCTGCTGCCCTTGTTATCCCGCACCAAGGTCTGACCACCTGAGGAATCCCGTACCGTGTGGGAGGAGTTCTTAATCAGGTTTCCCACCTGATCTAACTATTCACTTTGCATTCCGGGCGAAATGGTTATTGGATTGCTTTGTAGCAGTCATGGCTGGAGGAAGTGGAGCAGCGAATTGAAGTCATGTACCTGCTGTTGCAGAGTGGTGGGGGAGACGGTTGTGCCAAGGCCTCCTTTGTGACCTATCTCAACCCACCAGCACATCGGTAGCCTTACCATTCATCTCATCAATTGTCCATATTCATCCAGTTATTCCGAACAGCAAAGACACTTTCGCCTTAGTACTGACACGCCTTCAAGCGTGCCTGGGAACAGCAGGCCCTGCTGGTGGTTTATCTTGCGATCATCTGTAAAAATGACTACCAACGTTCGCTACCCAGAGGCCGACATCCTGACATCTGTTCAGCACATCTCGGAGTGCATTCGTTTTCTGTCGAAGTACAATACCCTCTTCACACGCTCACCCTGATGCATGCAGTCCAACGACCCCCCAGTAGTCTCCTCGCCATAGGGTCCACTGTTCATCCTCAGGAGGGAGTTGATCTCAGGCTTACAGATCCGCTCACGTTTGGGCTGGCTGTCTAAGATGCCGTTTGATTAGGCGGACGGGCGCAACTGAGCACCGTGCAATGAGGTAGTACGGCTCCGGAACTGAAAGCGTCAAGTGCGTCAGAACGACGGCAATCTCGTCCTCGAATTTCCGCGACACAACTGTTCATCGTCTGTTGGACACTGGGTGTCGTTGATTTTACAAAAATGTTCCCCTTTTATTACTTTCCTTGGCTCTACAAAGTAGGAAGGAAAGTTATGTAATTTGCTGAAAAAAAAAAAATTGAGTTCTCAGATCTTCAGAATTTGGGAAAATGGTCTGTGTGTACGTGGCTATGAACGATTGTTAGAGAAAACGACCGTACCAAATCAGCTTAAACTTGATATCTAGCCCACAGGTTACCATGGGGCGCCAAAATAAGGGTATGAACAAAATCCACCGAAAGTTAGCTATAGTTATCATATAGACAAAACACCAAATTTTTTTTTCTCAACAACGACTCGTACGATTTTGATCAAATTTTGTATATTGATAGTCCTCAATCAGACAACTATACCATAAAATATCCATTCGTGGTAAGATGACGAAAGCAGCACAATAAATTTCCAAAATTTTCGACGAAAACCGATTTTAGCGCGGGGTTTTCCATATAAAATACGCTGAAATATTGCTAGAATGTTAAAAGAAGTGCTGCAGTAGTCCAAGCCAATACCTATAGAGTGAGTGTTTAAAAACTCAACTAAAATATATAGGGGTTACTCCATAAATTCCGGAATTTCCACTACCGCCGTTTCGCTTACAATAATTTCTAAAAGATTTTAGTCAATAACTCTGCAAAATTAATTACTATCCTTCTGTAAAAAATTCATGTTTACAGCCTCATTAATTCTCTGTGTACCAATTGCTCAATAATGGTCCGGGAATGAGTACGGGTAGCACAATAAATTCCGGAACTGAAAGCGCTACCGCTTTCTGCTGCTGTGAAGTGTTGTTTGAGTGAGTAGAAAAAGTACGAAGTGTATTGACGTAGAGCTGAGGAATGTTGTGTGTTGCAACGCAGCAGATATTTTTTATTTTGTTCCAAGTTGGGGACGTAAATATAATTGTGGGTTTTTATCCTGAGAGACTTTTTATTTGATATTTTCAATCTCAATCGAGTCCCATCTTCCAGACATTGTAATTCGGAGAATCCTCACGACCTGGAAGTTATCAATTTCGTACAAAAAAATTCGCTGACGGGTTTGAAATTTATCGCACCCCCGTAGAGATAGTCAACGAGATTTGGGCGAAAAAAAACGGCTTACGAAAACCTCTCGTCGAGCAAATATTGAAGATAAATACTTCAAACCGTCGTCAGAACAAATAGACCCACTTTCTTTACCATTTCCTGCCTCGGCGATCATCGCTTCTCTCAATACACAAAAATGTTGTAAGGTGCTTCACGTTCGGATCCTTTCATCCCGTCGATTGACGCGAAAGGCCTCCCGGGAAAAGAGGAGGATTGAAGGTGAAACGGCGGAAAAGAGTACTCAGACGCAATTTCCCGGTCTCTGGAGGACCATAAATGGCGCTGGTATATCGCTTATATACGCTCCGACGAGTAATAGACATCAGAAGGGAGAAAGCGCGGAACGGAAAACAGATATGAAAAGGGTAGAAGGAAGAAAGATAGGAGCAAATAATATAAAAAAAAAGGTGAAAAATCGGTTGAAAAGGAGAAAAAAAAATTGAGAAAAGCTTCTGAAGGAAGGGCCTTGCTCTTGTTCCATATTTGGTTCGGGCTTATCGAGGGTTTGAGAGGACTCAGGGCGGAGACGTCGTCCAGGTCAGCGGAGGGGCTGTCGGTGAAATACAGAGAACAGGATGGTTGGATGGGAAACAAGAGAGAACGAGGCACCGTCGAGAGGATTCTACAAAGATACTGCACTCTCTCTGAAAGTAGATTGGGTTCAGGTTATGACGTCGGCTGAAAACTCGGGAAATTGGTTCTTTTTAGAACCAACGCTTATAACGTTTATAAATGGGAACAACCCCCCCCCCCCCCTCACTAATAATACAATCTTTCATTTCCACCCATTTTATTCCCACCTCAAATGCTCATCAATATTGTTTTTTCATCCCAAATTCCACAATTCGCTCGCTACTCAACCTTTGTGTTTTGCCAGAGAGAAATTAGCTGTCAAACTCAATTAAAGTGTAGATCAAACTTTCAGCATTTTTCGTTTCCCGCGAATTGTTTCATTCAGCTGCGTTTTATTTCGATGGATTGATCCTGTACACTATTCGAGTGTGCAGTTAGATAAGCGGAACGTGGGGCTTTAGTCGAATTTGGTTTACTCGGTGTGCTTCTAGTACTAGTGCTTGTTCGATCGCTGGAGGCCTGAGGCGATATTTGACTCAATCAACCTAATTTAACAGAGTCCATGTGTCTTAGTGTCATGTTAATTGAATCCAGCTCGCACTGATGACTAACTGGCAGACATACATTTTTCTTAATTCCTAATTAATTTCCGCTACCCCAAAGGGAAAGGAAAGTATAGTAATTGAACGGTTATGTTGAAGTGTAATCTTACAACGTCAAAAACAAAATATATATAAGTTGCTTCAACAGAGAATCTGGCCCAGGCACATCACAACGCAAATCGCTGGGGAAAGATAAATATTGAGAACAAATAACGTTCGAACCAGTCTCTTGAATGTCGCGGTGACAAAGGTGCCGCGGAAGGAACCGAAAGAAAAGAACCGGGATTGGGAATAAGGTAATACTACGGAGCGCACAGAAAAAACACGAGGTAAACAGTTTGATATCGCGGCTATGAGTGCCTTCCATTTGCTGTGCTATCTCAATCCATCGTGCTCTCGTCAAGACTGATTCCAGCTACCGCCTTATTTGCTTCTGCGATACGTCCGAGTGTGGTTACTGTGCAGTGGCATATTTGCAGGCAACTCAAGGTGCCTGCATTTCAATGTCTCTGATCAAAGCGAAAACAAGGTTGGCCCCTTTGAAGTCTTTGACTATTCCCAGGTTGGAGCTGTGTGGTGCGCTGTTGCTCTCACAGCTTTTAATATCACTCCAACCAACAATACTCAGCAGCAACATCACTGAAACATTCTGCTTCTCCGATTCTGAAACTGTGCTCGCCTGGCTTCACACTCCTCCATATAAGCTTCAGACCTTTATCGCAAACCGCACACAGCAAATTTTAAGTGTAATTTCTCAAGAACACTGGTACCACATAAAGGGAGCTGACAACCCTGCAGACATTGGTTCTCGAGGCGCTCTTCCATCAACACTTGCTGCACGCTATCTCTGGTGGAACGGGCCAGCTTGGTGCTCCCAGCCAATGGCCCAATGGCCTATCTCTCAAGACATCCTGAACGTTAATGTTCCAGAGATGAAGACGTCGAAACCAGTTGCCCTTGCTAGTGTTCAGACACTGAATTATTTGGTAAGCTACGCTGATCGCCACTCATCATTCCTTCGACTTATACGAGTACTCGCCTATGTACGTAGATTCATTGCCAAGACACGTGGACCCAGAACTAGAGGAGAACAGTGCCATAGGGGATCTTTATCATCAGCAGAGTGCAGCGAGGCTCACAATAAATTTATCACCCTGTTGCAGGCCCAATGTTTCCCAGCAGCGAAGTCTAACAACGAACTCCCACTGGAGTTGCGAAGATTGGCCATCTTTCCGCCATCCCATCAGTAATCGTGTCAAAACCAAATTTGAGTTTTCTTCAGATCTTCACGTTTTGAGGCCTACTGAGTCTAAAAAACCTAATTTCCGTCCGTAATCCGCGTGTGTGTCTGTAGTTCGATTTTTTTGTTTTGTTCGTTGTTTTTTGTAGACACCAAAATAAGATTATGGGTGATTTCGGCCGATAGGAAGAGGGGTGGGGGACGAGAATGTACCAACAACTAGTGTTTTTCGCATTTTTCTCGAAAACGGCTCCAACGATTTTGATTAAACTTTCAAGCTATCTTCTGCTAATCAATACCTAACTTTTCTTACCTATACACATCTCCATGAAAATACGGTGAATGGAGATATAGGCTCATGAAGCAAAAATAGGTTTTTTACGCTCTTTGGCAGAACGACTTCAACGATTATCACCAAACTTTCAAGATGTTTTCAAATAGTTAATACCTACATATTGTTCTCAATAAATGTTCCTCTGACAGACTGAGTCAAGCGGAATTAAGTGATCTCGTTCGAGACCTTGATTTGTCAAAGGGTAAGGCCGAACTCCCAGGGTCCGAACTACAGCAATGGAACCTTCTACAACGTGATATAATATAAATATAATTTCGGCGCGTGGTCCGTGTGTGCGTGTCTGTAGTTCGATTTGCGAGAGAAAGGCTAATCCGATTGAGCTGGTTGTTTTTTGTTTTGTTCGTTATTTTTTGTAGACACCAAAATAAGGTTATGGGAGATTTCGGCCGATGTACAAAAAACTGGGGTTTTTCGCATTTTTCTCGAAAAAGGCTCTAACAATTTCGATTAAACTTTCAAATTATCTTCTACTGATCAACGCCTAACTTTTCTTCTCCATACGTATCTCCACGAAAATACGGTGAACGAAGATATAGACCTACGAAGCAATAATGTTTAATAATAATAACGTTTTTTAAGCTTTTTGGCAAAACGGCTTCAACGATTACCATCAAACTTTCAAACTATGTTCGAATAGTTGATACCTACATATTGTTCTCAATACATATTCCTCTGACAGTCCATTGAACAGAGATAAAAATCAAAATGTGTCAAACATAACGTTTTTTCTAACATTTCCGTGAATTCCGGGGTAACTTTTTCACCAGATGTGATAAATTCTAATGGAGTGTCTTATAGTCACCCATCCCAACATTTCGTTCTGCATAATTATTTCTGTATACCTATGTTGAACGGAGATATAAGCCAAGTTAACTCAGAAAAGGAGATTTGTCGAATATTAATTTATCGGTATTCCAAATTTTTTTTAAATGGCTCCAATGATTTCGATCAAACTTACAGAGTAAATGTATTTCGTTCTCCATAAATGTTTCTGTAGAAATGCGTTGAACGAAGATATAGCGCCCGCATATGTAGGTGGTGTTCGAACTTGAAGGGGTGGCGGAATGTTCTGTGCTGCTACGCACCAGATATTTTTCAGTTGATTACATAACTTTCCTTCCTATTTCGTAGAACCAATGAATGTTAATATGTTATATTGAATTGACTGTATGAAAATGTCAAAACTGCGGTCGCATGTTCGTGATTGTCTATTTGAGAGAAAATGTCGAACAGTCCCGGAAGAGAAACCCAAGTTAAGCGTCGCTGAACGTATCAGAACTGGCACGTTTGACTGGCACTTCATTCCCGCCGAGAAGATCCTTAATGAACCGGTACTTAGCGGTTAATTAAACCCCGAAGTGTCATTCTCTCGGTTCAGAAAGTAAAAATAGTCCGCAAAGTCCCCCCCCCTTCTTCCTCCCCTCCCATCACGCAGTTGTAATGAGAGCCAACTTCAGAATTAATTCTATTCCTCGGGAAGTCGTTCTGAAGAGGAAGGAAAAGTCTGCGAACATCAACGAGCATCAACCGAGCGACTGTACCTTTTTCTCGTTTCCGAGTTATTTTCTTTGCGTTGGGAATAGCACCTTTTTTTTTGCTGAATTCCGCGTCACAATCAAATGAAATCGTCTTGAATTTATTACTCGTTTCGTTTAACGACTTCGTGTTGATGAGGTGGCGAGAAGATTAAATTTGCATTCGAGTCGGGGAAGTTCTAATTAAAGTGGCCGTCGTAACAATTTCATTGGAGCGCCAACTGGTTCGCCGAAGGTGGTCAAGTTGGTTCAAACTCGCAATTTGAGTAACAATGTCGGAAAAGCGTCACTTTGACAAGAACTATCGAAACAAAAAGCGATTAAAAATGCATCACAAAAGGTGCAACACACGTCGCGCAAGTTTTCATTCTGTGTATCCACAGATTCGACATTCAGAATCATTTGTTTTATTCACATTGATCGTAAGACTGGCCTCATTCACGACAAAACGCAATTTCAAAATGCAGGAACTCCTGCTTAAGGGGAAGGCGATGGTGATTCGACAGGAAGTGAAGATTGGTAGACTTCTTAGACAGGACCACACACGTGAGGAGAACAGCACGAAGGGCTATCCAGAAGTGGTTGGCAAGACAAAGAGACTGCAGCCGAGGATGGTCCTGTGGGTGTGCAGGGAGATCGTTAGCACTGTGCTCACAAACGATGCCCTGGGCTGGTAAACCAGGACAGGAAAGAAGTTGTGCAACTGCAGCGTAGGGCCTGCTTGGCTGTGACCGGTTGTGTATTGAGAGCCCCCACACCTGCGCTAAAGGTCCTTCTAGACTGTGCACCTCTGCACATACCCACCACCGCCCGCCATACTTGCTGTACCTCTCCATGGGTATTGTCAGGCGGGAAGGAAGGGCGCCGCACTACCCAATATTGGATAAGGGGCGAGTGAAGGGACCTGCTCTGCATCTCAGGGACTCGATACAGATGAAGTTTAACTTCAAAGTTCCCTTCAGAGTGCGAATTCATGAAAGATCTAGATGGGAAAGAGGTGGTCCCACTCTGGAGGTACTAGCAGGTACAGAAGTTTATGTGAACTGACTTACTCCCATTAAGGGCACCGGACGATTGTACTCTTGTGGTAAGACAAAGGTCACATAATTCGACGAAAGTCTCTTCTTTTTCTACCTCTGACACCATTGTACTGAGAGGGGTTTAGAGATGTTTGGAAAGCCGCTGACTCGGACGAAAATTACAGGGATGTCGAGCTCCGATCCAATAGCCCTACTTTCGTCGAATTATGAGACCTTCGTCTTACCACAGGACTACAATCGCCGGGTTCCTGTAATGGGAGTCAGTTGGTACATCTGGGCAAGGGATACGGATAGTGATACCTCTTGGTGCACTGGGTACAGTTTTCCAGGCAGTTTTCTTAGTAGCGTTGTGCATGGAGCACCTCCTGCTGAATACCGTAAAGGGACGAACCAAACCCTTCGATTCAGCGGAGGCTCGTCCCGGGGCATTTATGCTGACTGGGCACCTCAAATGCCCCGATACGCTCGAGACTTCGCTGCCGTCAGTTGTAACCGAGCCAGTTCCCTCGTCACCGTGTTGCCCGCTCTCTCGCTCGCTCCCCCTCAGATCCGTGTCTGTGATGATAAAACTTTCTCGAATGTAATTGAGAATAAAACTCTTTCCCATTGCATTCGGTTTGATATCGTACTAACTCACCAACTCTCTTAGTGCGATAGTGCTACTATATTAATCCCCCCCGTAACAATACCCTATGTCGGGCAGTCGCACTTAAGGCTCTGGCCTCCTGATATCATCACGAGTTTGTCGAGGCGATCACCTCGAGTTGAGAATGCCTGACGCGAGTGTAAAACGCTCACAAGCGCCTGCCTCGTGCTTTCCTGCTCCCCTCTGGCGTCGGCCTCAAATGGGCTGTGCCACACGATGCATACATTTGTCGTCCTTCGTGTCCTCAAATTTTATCAGTTCGATGAAAACGATAGTCATCTTGTCTCACACTCCGAACGCTCTTTGCCTTTAGTCAGGAACCAACCAGTAGGTTCTCCGATTCAGGAGGTCTCGACATCGCAATATCGCACGAAAATATAAATCGCATGACCACCGTTTTTGGTTGCGGAAAGTGATAAAGCGCTGCATTCAGAGTGGGATTGAATACATTAAATACGAAGTCACAGTTGTTTCCCCTAATCCATGGCTTTCAGAAGTTGTTTCCGAGTTTGACTTGACTAACTTTAGCGTAATTGTTTCAGTTCCACCGGAAGTGAGGCTTCTCGGGACTCCTACCACGGATTTGGAAGAATCGAGAGACAACGTGGCTCTCCGTTGCGTCACCGACGCCAACCCTCCCGCTTCCGTGATTTGGAGAAAAGCCGGACGAACTGACGTTCTCAGCCTTGAAGAGACCCTGTCATTCCATCCTATCACGAGACAAAATTCGGGGACGTACACCTGTCAAGCCCGGAACAGCCTCGGATCCAGCGAGCCGCTCACCGTCAACATTGACGTCAAATGTAAGTTATGTTTCTGTTCATTTTTCTTTTGCGTGTTTTATTGTGTAGAGTACTGGAACAGGGCGGCAGACAGCGTGCCTTCCATTGTTCTTCTGATTCTGAGCTGCTGAAGGGTGTGCAAAGTGATCTTGTAGGTGTGTTCCAACAAGTCGCGTATTTGCAAACCGACTAGTCGTGGGAGGGGGTTCAAGGAGTCCCTTATAGTGCGATATAGTTAAAGTTATCAAGTTTTAATATATTTATAGGTTCTTGACTCAATGGTAAGTGGATCTAAATATCCTCAGACAGGCAGCCACCTTCAGATTCTGACTGACGGTTCAAACGACTGAGTGCCCGTAGTAGGCTTCCTCCTATTTGTGTGCCGGCTCATAGAGGGCAATGAATAGGCAGCCTGCTTTGCAAAAAGGGGCACACAGAACCCTAAAAGCCAGCCCATCGGGCCTGAGACTCCCTTAGGAGTGACGAAAAGTCGCCTAAATCGGCAGGTGGCCCGATGGGAGACACAGGCACGACTAAGACATGCGAAAAGGCTCATTGAGCTTTACACTCACCAGGAAAGATCTAATAGTCCTCACTACCTTGCTCACCGGGCACCCCTCTAAGGTATCACCTCAACAAGGTAGGCAAATCAGATGCAGTTGAGCGTACATTAAGTGACGAGGAGGACGAAATTGCAGTGCAGCGCGAATCCCTGCGAATGCCTCGTCTTAGCAGCCAGGCGCTTCAGTTTCCAAGAAGGGAGCTGCTTTGTTAAGCTAGGTGCCTTGTCAAGGTAGGCTCATGTGACAAGAAAAATCGCCGTTCATGAGTGTCAGTCTGAGTTCATACCTCCGAACATCATTTACTCCCTAGCGACATTTATTTGAAACGTAATCATAAGTGGCTCCTGACCCGTACCATGTAATTTAAATTGCGTTGTTCCCCCCAACTCTTTTCGGTCAGGCCATTTACTCCGGTGAGGCGTTCCGAGATTTTTTCCCCAACGTTTGATTCAGTAGCTACGGTATAAAAGTTCATTTCACGGTAGAACTCGGAGTTTTCATACAATGAAACAATTATAATTTTCGTTGTCGACTTGCTCGCTTCGCCAACGTTGAAGAAGTAGCAAATTGCTCGAGAGACAGTGTTTCCGGAACGAATGCCTCAGGGGCAAAGCCGTCGACAAGCTCCCAATTACATTAAATTCAACGGCAAAACAATTTTTCGGTCATAGAACGAGACTGTCGGCTGCCGCTAAAGCAGAAGGACCCCTAAAAATGTTTCGTTCGAGCTTTTATTGCTCTTTTCGGCGTTCTTAATTTTGACGGATAACTGTACAACCCAGAAGATGGGAAAACTCAATAATTATTTACTTTAACTGTTATACACGCAGCGATAGCTAAATCCAGAGGCACCTGCGCCTGAAGGTGTCTGGAACAAGACTTTTGTTTTTTGAAACGTTGGATGCAGGCGATACCCTCACTGCAGCCACAAACGGGCCTATTGTCCTCAGATAATGGCCTCCCTGTACCACACCCAGGCCCCACAGCACTGGGCTCACTTGGTGTGACGTCACCTAAGTGCCCCCCCATCGCACAAAGCGGAGGATATCCGCACGTTCCTGCATTCGCCACCTCTTCTGGATGAAGAAAGGGCCTCCCAAACACACAATGGCGCGATGCTGCGAGTCCATTGCATACGAACAACTCATGCTCAGCTGTCTCTAGCCCCACCTCGCTGAACAGGCCACATATGATCCTCATATCCTTCCGCCCCTGTGCGAGCACCTCCTTGGCCCTCCCTTTGGAGAGTCGGATGAAGAGTTTTGACTATCTAAGGCCTAGGTGGGCAGCCTTGCACCTATCCTCTCATTTGCCAACCTCTCTACGTAGGTGGCTCCAGGTAGTCCCAACAAAGGGCTCAGGGCCAATAAGGATCTGTGCTAATCCTTTCTTATCCAACCTATCAGCCCATTCGTTTCCTTCTATACCCTGATGCCCAGGCACCCAACACAGTGTTACACTGTTGTCCTCGGCCAGGGCTTTCAGTCCAGTCAGACACTCCCACACCTGCCGCGATGTAAGACAGTATGAGGCTAAGGCCTTGAGAGTGGCCTGACTGTTAACCATGATGTAGATTCTTTGTCGCTTCAGTCCTCTCTGCAGCAGCCAATGCATACGGACCGTAACATCGGCCACCTCTGCCTGGAACACCGTGGCCAGTGACCCCACTGGAATCGCTGCTCTAATTCTCGGCCTAAAGATGCCTGCCCCTGCAAGGCCACCCTGCACCGAGCCATGAGTGTAGTATACCAGGGCCCCAGCTTCAAAAGCAGTAACTCCCCCCTCCCACCTGGTTCACTCATGAATGAGGGTAACACGAAGTTGAACCTCGCGGGCATTGAGTCTACCACATGCAGTTCGGGCCCCCCCACCTTCACCTTGTCAAGGATCAAGTGGCAGGAACTCCTCCTCTCCCGAATGATCAGACCCAACTCCAACATACACACAGCCCGGAGGAACGCCATCCTATTTAACATGTATGTGGAGTGAAGCTAAATCTATCAAGACCTCCAGTGCTGCCATAGGGCATGTAGTCGTACAGCCTGTAATGGCCTGTCACCCAACTGCAACTGCACTGTTTTATTTTCCACCCTAGTCCACCAGACCAGGGCTCCATAGGTGACTACAGGCCCAACAACTGCAGTGTACAGCCACCGGATCATCCCAGGCCTCAGCCCCCATGTTTTCCTCACCATTATCTGAGCATCCGACATCACCACCGACGCCCGCTGTAAGGCTTTTTTCACGTGTGTGGCCCAAGTGGGCTTCCCATCAAGGAAAACTGCCAGGTACTTGATCTCATGCTGGGCCTTCACCACTGCCTGAGTTCTTTTGGTGAATGGGACCAGGCTCGTTTTGTCTGGATTGACTAATAGTCCTTGCCCATTGCACCATATCTGTAGGGTATTCAGCGCATGCGGCATGCATTCACTGATTACGCTCGCGAATTTACCCCTGACTATAATTACCAGGTCGTTCACGTATCCTATTACCTTGTAGCCCTCCTCCTCCAGCAGCTCAAGAAGGGTATCAGCTACCAGCAACCAGAAGAGAGGGGAGAGCACCCCCCCCCCCAACTCTAAAAATACCACCCTGCTACTCAGCATTTTCTTGACCCAAGAGATTAGTCAAGGATCTACTCCCATCCTACAAGCCGCAGTCGTGATTGAGGCATATGACGTATGGTCGAAAGCCCCCCTCCCCCCCCCCCCCCCAATATCCAGAAAGCAGCACAGCGCAATCTCTCCGGATCCCAGAGTATCCTCTAGCACTGTCGCCAATTCCTTCAAAGCTGTCTCAGTGGATCTCCCCCTCTGATAAGCATGCTGGGAACTCCGCATGGGGTTCTAAGTAAGATAGTATTCCCTTATTGATAGGCACACTATCTTCTCCATTGTTTTCAACACGAAAGACATGAGACTGATGAGGCGGTAGCCCTTAGCCAGGGTCGAGGAGCCGCCTGGCTTTGGTATAAAGATCACCTGCACCTTCATCCACTTAGGTCTTAAGTCAGGACTGAAAAACGGGTCAAGGCAGGTTCGCCACAAATATAACGGATCAGTCGCGAGCCCTGCTGGGAGGATGCCGATCGTCCTTCTCTGTTGAATGTTTTAATACATTGTGAAAGGAACTCAGTGCAGTGGTATTAAATTAAAAATTGCTTTTGTTTGTAGATGAATTATCCAGGGCACCATGCCCATGTTTTTCGCTATTAACACAAATTAGCTTGAATTAACTGCTGTATGGAGCAGCCCTCCCCCCATTATTCTCATTTCATCTCAAAACCATTGAAGAAGTTGAAGATTTGTGGGAGGCTTAAATTGGAAACAAAGAGAGACAGAGTTGGGCCATCTATTTTGTATCTCACCTGGATACCCTTCCATTGTCTCTTTTTGAGATGAATCAAGTGAAGGTCTGCGGCGGTAGGAGGTTGAGGATGGTAATTTGAACATAAAGATTGGGCTTCGGATGGGAAAGAGAAGGGAGAATAAAGTCTATTGGGGGCTGGAAGGTCTGAGAAATTCGAGCCAAACGGCGTTCTTCATCAAGTAAGGCGAAAAGACTTGTTCTTTAGGAGTCACTGCAATAGAGGAAGGGGGTTGAATGGTAGAAGGAGCGGATGGTGTGGTTTCAAGAAGGGGGGGGGGGTGGAATGATGGAATGTGGTGGGAGTAGAAGGGTTGGCAAGGGAGAGAAGAGAGTAAACCACCAGTGAAGAACTGGAGTTTGTCTTTAGAAAAGGCAAGGGAGACCTGGAAGGGAATTTCGGGGGTGGTAGCATTATTCACATCGACAAAAGGGAACGAGAAAGAGCCCAATAGATTCGCCTCTCATTTGCACTGTAGAAGCCTCAACTACTCCCTCACCCTGGTTTCTTTGCTCGCCGTCGATAGTACAAAAGGTCTGGAAAAGGAGGAGCTCTATCCGTCTTTCTTCAATGGAAAAAGGGCTCATTCCCCTGGAGAAAGCGGTTTCGGGTAGAGAGAGAGAGAGAGAGAGAGAGAGAAGGGCTCGCCATAGTTCGGTATGTTGGTTTACCGCTTTCCTTTTGGACTTCCAAAAACCTTTATCTGTAAGAAATCGAGAGCTAAAAGATTCTTTTTTTTTCGAGATCGGACTTCCTTGACCTTGAGTTAACTTCTGCATCTTCGCAACGTCCATCGAAGGTGAACATCTTTGTCATCGTAAAGAATGTGCGTTCCTTACTTCCTGAGGAGGAAAGTAGTCGTTTGATCCGAATCAGTAAATTTTGCCCAGTTCGATATTTGCCCAGATCACCATCCAATCCTAAAATAAAGGTACAAAAACGTGTATGTAATACGTAAAAGATGGAGTTCGTTTGAGTTCCTACCAAAGACCTTTCCTTGGAGGTCCACGTTCCCACACGCAATACCCCTTGCCTCGGTTAGGTGTTCGAGTTTACCCTCCCTTCATTTGTCAAAGATGCCATTTGTACTCGAAATCTAGTGAAAAGTGTGTCCTAAGTGAAGGTGAAATAGTTGTTTATTTTCCGTTCGTAACACTTAAAAGGCGCGTGAATGAACTACCATTTCACTTCAATGGAAAGAGGAGGAGTGGTTTTCCAAGTGTACTAACAAAAGGAAGTTTTCGCACATTTCTAATCATAATGGTTTAGTAACCATTGCACAACCTTAACAGTTCGTCACGTTCAGCGTAATCGTCATTGACATCCATAACCTGCATCGTATTTCTTCGAAGCTGTCGAACGTGTTGTTTAGCGATTGACCGAATCCGCCAGTGTTAGTAGGCGAAATACAAATTTCTGAAATATCGAGCCTCGGCGTAATAAAAGGCCGGAGGCGTCGAACGAACGGAGGATAGAGGCGAAAGACCGTTCAATGGGGCTCCCCGAACGTGGTCGTCGTTCGTGCAGTGGGCAGCGGGAAGTTGTTACTTGGCAACTCGTAACACTCTCGTATTACCTTCTGCCGACGCGGTCCGTCGTCGGGGGTGTCGAATAAAGAGGAGACGACGAACCGGTAAACCACAGCTCAGTTTGTTCGATGGAACTACCTGAAGCAATGAGTTTACACCCCTGCTCACCTAGGCGTAAACACGGTTATTATACTCATTCTCTTCAATTTCTTCACTCGCTGACAAATCTTTTCAATGTTTTCTTGGTTGCCCTGCCCCCTTTCACAAAAATTCTCCTCCTGTCTTCATCCCTCGCGATCAATGCCTGCTGTACTGTGTTATCTGAAACTGGTGACGAGCTTAGGAATGCGCACGGTACTCAAAATAATTGAATGAATGAAAAAGAAAATCTTGAACACAATCGTAGCTGCAATTTATCCAAATAATTACCTCGCAGCGTCCAATTGGAAATCATAGTGCAGTCATATTTTATTGAAAGAAAAAGAAATGAAGTTTAAAATGCCTTAGCTCAGATGTGAAATATCAAACAGTTCAATACTGGGAATCAGGGACAGACATTAAACTATCAACTAATTCAGATCTGAACAGTTTAAATCAAGCGAGTAAACTCAATAAACACCACTGACTGAACAGAAAGAAATTCGGAGAAGAAGAGGAATTTAAATGAGCCTAAGCTTAATATGTCATTCCTTATTGAATGGGACCCTGAAGCACTCACTGATTCCACACGTATAAAGACAAATCGATGCGTGTAAGCAAGACCCAGGCTAACAGTGGCCGGAACCAAACTGCTGCTATTCCTGACTAACGGCGGCAGTTGTGTCGAAGCCATATTTCACCCAACCTTAGTGACTTTCCTTTAAGGTCTTCATCCTTTTTCCCTCTCCTGGCATTCGCCACAACAGTGGTACACCTAAACCTTCAGGCGTAAGTGGGAACAGGAGTCCCCTCTTGCCCTGCTGACATAATTCATACCTCTTGGCACGTCCGGACTGGCTGGACCTCGTAGTTGAGCTGATTGGGACAGAGTTGTGTGCATCACTCGAAGGGGGGGGGTGGTGGACGGACGTAGGACAGGAGGCAGAAGCTTATTGGCACGCAGGTCATTTTCACATCATCGCCTAAACTGTTAGTCGGGCTAGGTACTCTCCTCCTTCTTCTCATAGCATGTAGTCTTCCCATGATGGCCAACTCCGGGCGTGCTGTCAGAGGGATGGGAAAGGCTTATAAGGCCCTCAACCTATTAGTTCATCTCTATGAGTGGTGCACAACATAGATACGCAAACGCATACATACTTTAAATGACATTCGTTAACAATAATTTACGTTCACACCCCAGGGGGAGTACTTTGAATATTTCGCCCCCTGTAGACAACCTAGCTATATGGGATGGGGAGAGTACATAATATTCCTCACCAACTCAATAATATCTATTACTAACCTAACGTATATCACAGACACAAACGAGCGAGTACCTTTAAAATAATCTCCTCCTTGCTCCTAAACTAACCATCCTAAAGGGGCAATGTGTACTTTCTCTACTGCCGCAATGGAAGTCACCTCTTCACTTACACCTTCAGAGGACCGCATACCTGGGTAAGCAGGACTTTAAGTGGTAAGGCTTTTACAGACAATAAAGGTTTCCACCAGGACTAACTTAAGCCTCCAAGGAACGACTGGACGGTGTAAGCTAGATGATGCAGCAGTCCTTGCTACTGGCGTTATGCCAAAGCAGAAGGAAGAAATTCCAGTTGCCATTCAGTTTTAGCGTCCACTCACGGGAACGATGGGGGAGAGGGACGTTCCAGACTGAGGTGGGCGCCCTGCAGTGGTTTACTGATGGTTCGGTAATGGGAGACAGTGCTGGACCGGGCATCGTAGGGCCCAACTACAGTCCTGCTAAGCCACTGGGAGAGTACGCCATGATGTTTCAAGCGGAAATCCTAGCTATAAAGATCTGCGCAGAAGAGATCCTGATCAGAGGACTTAAGGGCAAGCGGATCTACAAATTGTCGGTCAGCCGGCCTGCCTTAAAGGCTATTGCAGCCTGTACGGGATTGTCTTCAAGCGCTCAAGCGGCTCGGTGCCCATAATAGGCTCTCCCTTATCTGGGTGCTGGCTCATAGGGGGCTGACTGCCTTGCGAAAAGGAGCAAGGAATACTTACGTAGGAATAACAAAAAGTCACGTGAATCGTCTGGTCCAATGGGAGACACAGGAAAGCAGCGCCCATTAGTATTGCCAGCCACGACTAAGACAGGCGAAAGATGCCTTCCTAACTAAGGGCGAAGTCAATGCTGACACTCTCCAGATAGGATCTGAGAGTTCTGATTAGCTTCCTCGCCAAACACTGCCCACTTAGGTATCAACTCAACAAGACGGGCATCTCAGAGGCGGTGGAATGCAGATTGTGCGGTGAGGAGGATGAGACGGCAGAGCACATCCTATATAACTGCCCTGCCTTAACACCCAAACAGCCTCATTGAACCCTAAATCGTAGCGGAGTCTGCGGCGAAGAACATACTCGGCTTCCTAAGGGGGGCGGGTATGTACGACGCCTTCTATTAAGGAAGGGATAGCGTCACAATAGGCCTATGTGCGGCCGCAGTGCCAAAGGGACTTTATCCTTATGCCCTCGGAGAATAAGCTTTAGCATAACATTTAACCTCAAAAAAGCTTCAACTTTTATCACTTTTTTTCAATCTTCCCACCTATTAGTTGTTTTGCCGAATTCTCGAAGTTGGAACTAGAACCGCAAAACATCGTAAAATGTCGCTAAGGTGTCGAATTATGGCAGTTGGTTTCGAGGCATAAGCGGCTCTACGTCGCTAGGAGAACTGAGCTGCAAGGAGAAGGGCGGATAACCCGGAAAGGGAGCGAACGCAGTGGAAACCGGATTATGACTAGTTAGGCAGAGGAAGGCTTAAGTTTTCCCCTTTATAATAGTAATGGGGGAAACAGTTGAAGAAGAGGGTGAGAGAGAGTGTGAGGGGGGGAGGGATGAACATAATTTAAGACTCAAAGAGACGCCGTAGAAGGAGAGAGGTGGAAGTTGGCGCAAAACTTTAATGGGAAAGGATATGTGCCTGCCCTCCCCCGGGGGCCTGGCGAGCGCAAGGGAAAGCTGAGAGGACTAGTGAGTGAAAGGGAAAGGCTCAGATCCCGTCAAAACTTGGTGTTAATTTTCTCCTTCCACGGGCGTTAAGTACATCGGTTGGACGAGGCTTTCCTAGTGATGATGGGCGTGAGATAAGGGGTGGGGAGGTAAATTGAAAACAACAGCACTAAGTTTTACTGCGCCGCGACACACTGCGAAATTATCGTGCGCTTATTTCGAAGTTGCGGAAAATTTGGTCAACGTCACGTCAGTATAAAACGAAATGACTCTGAGAAACAAGATTAGAAGCGTGTGACGAGACGGAGGTACGAGTTGCCACTTAACTCGTGCCGGCAGTCTGCGAGCTGTACTTCCTTAGTTGAGGAAATGAGTGTCAAATGTACTTCAAGTAGTTCGGGCTTTCTCGGTTATTATTAGATTAATGGTACGAAGTACTCGTCGGTTAATTAACTTTATGTTTCCGTACACCGAAGAACATCATCAGACATGGGCGAGTGTGGGCACATCTGTGTCTGGTTAGAATCTCTTCCTCCCTGCGTCCTGATTGATGGCCACCATTCTTTTCGCGGATTCCTTTTTCCTAATCCCTCCAGGGAGCCCCAATGGCTGACCCTTTAACCTCTTTCTGTAGGTCGCCCACCAGTTATTGGAAGCATTTGGCTTTCTCAAAGCAATAAACTGTTCAGCGACTTTGTTCATTTATGAACTATCCCCAGTACACACCGATAACAACTTAGACGCTAGTTTTAGGTTAAACCCGTGGTCTAAGTGGAAATGGACTAGAGGAATAGACCAATAACGAGAGAGATCAACTTCCATCGTTTGCCTATTCCAACTGTGCAATTCCAACAGTGTTGTAATTACTAAAGTTAACGTACCTGTTAGGTGAGTCCGTCTCTTCTGGCTGGTGAGTTACTCAAGGCGAGCGCTTTCGATGTGAAGACATCGTCGTCTGGCCGTTCTGTCAGTATTGGAGTCAGTCAGCGTTGTAATTGGTGTCTAAGTTGTTGTCTGCCTCGAGATGAAGTGCCTTTGTCTCCATGCCGACAAACAAGGCAAGATAGACCTTAGAAGTGTGTGCCTTACGACGAAGAGACTCACGCATTATGAATGGACCTGCAAAATCCACGCCTGTGCGCGCAAACGCCTTTTTAGCTTGAACACGGTAAGAAGGCATATCAGCCATTAGAGGAGTAATGGGTTTAGCATTCCTTTTGCGACAGTCCACACACCTTGTAGTTCTCTGGCGAACCAGTCGACGTAGTGAAGGTACAATCCAGAAGCGGGTCGGGAGAAGGGCTAGCAAGGTGGTTGGGCTTGGATGTAAGTAACACCGGTGATAACAGTCAGTCAAAATGTTAGAAAGATGAGCATGTGCTGGAAGGAGAATTGGATGTTTCATATTGTAGGGGATTTGAGTTAGTCTGAGGCGACCTCCTACCCTCCAAACTCCCTTCTCCTCTTGGAAGGGTGCAAGGTTACTGTAGACTTTCTGCACGCCTTTCTGGCGGTTTTGGTCAGTCAGTAGCTCAAACTGAACTGCCTTAACACAGCAGCGCAATGCTGCCTCAATATCTGCTGGAAAAAGCGGACCAACTTTGACATGAGGGCGGTTGCGGAAATTTGAAATTCCACGGAGGAGGACAGCAACTACACGAAGTAGCTCGTGAAAGGAGGAGAATCTCTTCATCCAACTGCAAAAAAAATTATTTCTACCATGACTGATATAACCCTCGTCGAGGGTTTGGTACAGTCATCAAATAAGGAAACAGACCTGTCTAAGTTGTTGTCCTCGGTGTTTACTATAACCCTCAGGTGGGCTCATTAATAAACTAAAGCGTTGACGTAGCTAAATTGTTTATTGTGTAAAAGAATGGATAGTAAGGCTTCCTTGAATTTTTGGCGTATTTCCGCAGGAAGGTCTGCTCAGTTCGATAGGGTGATCTTATAGATAGCATGGGCCGTTGGCGGCCATTTTGACTCCCCACTCCACTCCCTTGCTTCATCTTCTGACTTCGACTTTTGTAGTAGACATCCCAGTGAGCGAAGCACTGGATCTCGTTCCGTTCCATTGTCACTGCAGGTTTCAATCACGCCTGTAACAATTGTTATGACAGAACCTAGAGACAGCTTGATAAATTCGTTACTCGCGAAATATTCGATCATGATTTCAACGTCGCTACAAGCGACGCTGCAGGGAAGTGACGTTCATGAGTAGTCAAAAATCGGAAAGTGCGCATGTTGTATATTTTGGGTAACTTTAGTGTTTACCTAAAAGGAATAACTGCTGTTATTGTACGACGGTCAATAGTATGAGGATAGTTCTAACCACCTATCTTCCTTCAGACGACTACCGCAGACCCTTTGTATTTACCTCAACTCTACGAAGTACAGACTTGAACACGGAAAACGTGGATTTTATTATTTGCTAGTGGCAAAACCTGGGGTTGGCTTTAGTCTCTCGCTCCCCAAAAATTTCCTTAGCCTCGCTTGTGGCTGCGCTTAGGCTACTGTTCCATTCCGTATATCTTGGGCTTATCTTTCTTCTTACGTGCAGAGTTTGTCGGAACAGCACCTCTTAAGAGTGGGCACTCCTCCTTGGCCCACAAAGAAAACCTCCATTAGATTCTGAACATATTCTGCAGACCCCGCGCCATGCGAAGATCCGTCCTATCGTATTTGCGCCTCTTAGCTTGCCAAGCAAGCGCATGAATCGAGCTGCTAGTTGCTACCTGGGCATCCAGGACTACTAGACGACGTTGCTAGGCCTCATTCCTCCTCCAGAGGCAACCCTGTAGTTCCACTCCAGGCAACGCTCTCTCTCCACTTCCCCGCCCGCAGATGGCAATGCATCAGCCACCATGCAGACCGTGTGATGACGTTTGACATGGCCCTTTTGAGTAGGGGGACACACAAATTATCTTAGCATAGCTTGCATTGGCTACTGATTCATTCAGTTTATTGTGGACTTATATTTCCCTCTTACCTACATAGCATTTGGAAAAATATTTCTCAAGGGTGGGGACTTCATGCCTCTATTCCACCCTGGCCCATAAAGAAAATCTCCCTCAGATTTCTTGAATAGAAATAACGATACTAGAATAGTACTGGAGGTACTTTGATGCCGTTTAAACAAACAAATGCAATACTGTGACGAGGGGGGTTTGAAGATGTTTGCCGCTGACTCAGGCAAAAATTACAGCAATTGCTAGGAGCTCTGATCCAATAAACCGACATTCGTCAGGATTATGAAGCATTGTCTTAACCACTAGACCACAATAGTGAGGGTGCCTTTAATGGGAGTCAGTCGGTACAATAAAAAGTTTCACATCTCCCTCCAAGATTCGTTATTATTTCCCCTGCATTTCCTGGGCTACTTCTTGATGATCCTCCCTCCATGGCACGTCTTCTCACCATTCGCTGAACCCTTCTTGACATTCCTCACCTTACAAGGGTAAGTTGCTTCCAATGGGGAGAGGAAGAGAGAAACGAAGAGACAGAGTGGGAGAGGGACGTTAATTTGATCGGCTTATTTGTTGACCAGAGGACATTAGGTCCGTACGGCCCTCTCTACCATTTCCCCTCAGCTGCGGAGTGGAAACTCGAACCTCTCGACCAAGTAGGAGAGTTTTTTATATTTGAAGGTCTCGAAAACCAATGTGATGGTTATAATACGGTTTGAGCGTCAATCAATAACAATATATTCTCGTATAACCGCATATTCCAGGTACACTATAGATAAATACAAGGGCCATGGTAGATAGATAGAGCAAGAGAGAAGCAGTACGGAGTAGCCTGAATGAAGTGTCAGGTCCGTAACCTCCTCGATCGCGGCCACGCTGTTTGTTATCCACCACCTCCTCCCACCCTCCCACCAATGTTCTTGAGCCGACTTCGTTGTCTTTTGGCCCCTTGACGAAACAGCTCTGTCCTGAAGTAACGGCTCCTTACTCCTGACCACAGCTTAATCCAATCGTGCCCATTACACACTGTTGCGGATCGTGCTGGTTCCTTGAACCTTAGTATGAATGGACTGTAATGCGTGTAGGTTGGTGGAAGCAATAGTCGATGAGCAGACTAAGAAATAATTTAGTTCCGCGGTTGTGAGGAGCTCTGATGCAATAAACTGACATTCGTCACCGAGCATTGTCTTAACCACCAGACCACGATCCTGAGGGTGCCTTTAATAGGAGTCAGCCGATACAATACAAAGTTCCACATCTCCTCCAACATTCGTTATTATTTTCCCCGCATTTCCTGGGCTACTTCTAGATGATCCATGGCACGTCTTCTCACCGTTCGCTTGACCCCTTCTTGACACTCCTCCCTCTATTGGGTGGTCCCTCTCTGTTTACTGAGCTCTTTCTCGATTTTCCTCTCTCCATTGCGCATCTCCACTCTTGGCGACATTCTAATAATCTTCTAATGTCTTGTCACCTCTATGGTGAGCTGCCTGTCCACGGTTGGACGCCTCAGTGACATCGTCATACTGTGAATAAGCAACTCTTCCCATTTGTATACATTCTCTCACCAGACTGAGAGACTCTCTTCGTCGCTCCCAAGAGAGTCTTATAAATAACCTCGACTGCCTTTGGGCCGGCACGTTCCATTGGCAGCCCTGCACTTCTCCACCATTCAAGTGGCTCTTGGTGGTCCCTGCGAAGTGCAGCACCTCTTTCTCTTATGACCTGGGAGAACACACAACTGACCTCACATGAATCGAGAGAGGAGATCAGTGTTCGCAATTGAAATGTGAAAATTGGAACAGTGGCTTCCTGGAAAAGAAGCCTCTGACAGCCATGTCATTTTGTTAACAACGTCTCCGTGTTTCTTCCGAAATAATTTTTGTCGGGAGATTTCCGCACCAATTTGTGGGAAAAAGTGAAACTAGGTCTCTCTTTCTCCTCAATTCTCCCTCCTCGCTATTCAAAACAATCTCAACTAAATTGCCGTCGTTCTCTCTATTCGATGATTGTTTCCTAAGGCGGTGGTCTCAACTGCAGGTTTAGTTTACTTTATACTCGCGTGCTAGTTAATTGCCCCTGTCAATGTCCCCCCCCCACCCTAAAAAAAGACGGCGGTATTCAAGTTGGGTTTGTGCCTTAAACAAATACCCAAACACGAATGCGGTCTCTCGAATTGCTCCGCATATCGATTTTCCTTTCGTAGAACTAATACCCGGTCCTTTTCTTTTGAAAATATTCGACGCTAAGAATCATTCAACATTCCTCATGGTGTATTCAAGTTCGCTATCAAGTGACGACTCTCATACTCACGCAGCATCTAACAAACCCAAATCTGTGGAGGTACGTGGAGTGCTGTAGCCCGTGTGTAACTGCACGGAGGCACGACCCTGGGGAATCCCGTACCATCTGGGAGGAGTTCTACTAGTTACGTGGGTGGCACGTTTGAAAGGGGTAGATTAAACTGGGAGAAACGGTTATATGCTGGCTTGTTAGCAGCCAATGCTGGAAGGTTAATTGTACAGTTGATGGAACATGATTTGTTTCCTCTGAACTGGAGCTATTGTGGAGTGGATTGAAGTCTGAAGTCGCTTTGTCCTGTAAGGAACTGGCTCGTCCAGTTGTGTCGTTCAACCCCCTTTCTCCCATGACGTTCACACAAGTTGGGGGAAAAACTTGTCCTTGTCGCGTACCTTTGATGAGGGTTCCCATCTCGCTTCCCATTCATTTAGGTCAACGAGTTTCCATTCTGTAGCGAGATCTACATCATCCCAGAGTGGGGGAAGCTCCCGTTTCCTTCCCCACTAGTCATGCGCTCAATAGCCAAAGTCAGCGGATAATTGGCCTGAACATGACAGAACTCTCGTGATCCCTTAAAATCTCGTCACACTGTGAATTTCCCGGAGTGGTTTTTGTTAATGCTACCTCGTCCGACACTCGCGTGAGATTTGATTTTGATTTGAATGCATAAAATAAGATACGCGCGTATAATTTTTATAAAAGTGCATTCATCCTTTTAGTCGCTGTTCAGAGCACGATAGAAAATAGGCTGAAAATAATAAATTGCCTCACTAGATATTTTAAATGATTAGATTTCTCCCTTAGAGGCGAATATATATATTTGTATTTTGGCTCAAATGTAGCAGTTGCGCGACATTTCCATTAAAAGTACATAAATAAACGAAATTGGCTTTTCCACTTGTTACGAAGAAAATTCAAAACGGAACGTACTTCACAATTCCAATTCTTGTTTTGGTTTATTATTTATTCTGAATAATACACCTATGTTTGATTTCACCTAATGTCCCGCATTTCGGCACCTCTCTCCTTTCTCATCTCATACAATATGCAGCAATAGTTCGACTGAATCGGTTCCATCGAATTCCCAATCAACCTCTTCCTTCCTCTGAATTATTAACGGCGGACTTAATGCTTGCCGGAAAAGTTTCGCTTCCTCGCGCGTCTCTTGTCACCGTTTGTCAACCGAGAGCTCACTAGAATTGTTAGCAATTAGCCGTGTTTAATTCAACGTTCGACTGTTGAAAATGTCGAGAGAGCAAACTTGTTGCCAGGGCTCTTCGTTGTTTTCAAACGTCGGGTCGTCTTTCGTCAATGTTCGCTTTAGCAGGAGCTGTCGACGGTCGTTGAAGTTGATTCTGAAGCGAAGCAGTGTGTTTCTGTTGGCATTCGGTGATCACTCGATCTCTTGTAACCTTTTCGCGAGAAACCTGAAAGGTTCTGTTTCATTATTTATTCCGTTAAGGGGCCCAACAGTGGAGCGTTTACTTTTACAATGACTGTTCAGCAGGCCGAATTAGCTGGGTTTTGACCTTCAAAATGTCCGCACTAGCCCTAACGGAAAGTCATAGTTTCCCCAAACACGTTCGTCCTCAAGCCCTTTTGTTACTTATGAAAAGTCCTCTTCATTTATTTCCGATTGACAACGGATTAACAGGGGGTTAATAGAATAGAAGAGGGATCTGAAATTAAGGGGTAGGAAAAGATAGATGGAACCCCCTGTCCTTGAATTTCCCATTTATCTTTTCCCACCCCTCAATTTTAGATCCCTCTTCTCAACAGACAGCTCCTTCTAAGTCAGTCATCCGTCAGCTCTCGCGATACAGTCGTCTCACAGTTCTCCCAACGATTCGTCTCTCAGCTCGTGCTACTACCAACTCAATTCTCCTTCTCTCTGTCCGTCCCCCTCCACTTCTCTCTCTCCCTCCCTACAGTTTCACGTGTATTGAGAGTCCCTTGTGCGCGTTTATATACTCACACTCAACCTGATATCTCTATTCTACATCATTTGAGAAAATCGCGACCAAACCAAGTTGGGCCATTAACCTGTTATTTAGACCAAAATAGCCACAAAAAAAACACTGCAAATTACTACAAAATGGTTATTCTACTCTTGTACGTCATGATTGAGAGGTATCCTATTTAATTCAACTTCGAAAAATATTACGATTAGAGCATGGGTTGGATCTGGGTGAGTGTTTGTTGAGCATTGGTGATCCCATTCGATTCAGCATCGAAAAATACTAGTGTTCGACGCAAAGCGTCGAAGCAGTTAGAATTTTTGACCTCGGACTTCCCGCGTCATTATCTCCGACTATTTCAATACCTGCCCCTCACCTACGGGAATCCCTCAGCTGCGAGTCCCCCAGCCCCGTTTCCTAGGTTTTCCCCTTTCTTTATTTCGTTCTCCCAATTTCATTTTCCTATCGACAACACAGCTCTTCCAAAATCATTCTGCTTCCATCTACCACCCCAGTAACTTCTCACTCTCTCACATGGTTGCCCGCACCAGTTCACGTGTTCCGAGTGCTGCCCTTGTGTCGCCCATTTGTACTCCATCTCACCTCAATTTCACTCAACATATTTCCGCTCGCACGTATAATGCAGTCCTCCTCTCGCTCACCGAGTTTCAGTTTTATTGCGATCCTCACCTCCCCCATTCTTGCACCCAACAACTAGTAAACCATATACAACATGACCACAACGAGAATTGACGTTTTCTGGACGACACTAAGCAATGGGCACGACACAACGACGGGAACTTTGTGGGGAGGGGTAGAGTAAGGTGGGAAGCAGTACGGAAAATGAGCGTAGTCCGCGGAGAAACGATAACTTGTCCCGTTACATACACCCGTACATTGTCCCGTGGCTCTTCAATGAATAAAAACGCGTTCTAACTAATAAGTGGTTGGAGTGATACGGAATACACGACGAGAAATGAGCACAGGCTGGGGAGAAACGATAACTTTTGCTACTTTGCGTCGTGAGTTCCTTCAAAGTAAAACTCGCCTCACTATATTTACTGTAATTATTTGTTTTGGTTGTAACCTTTTAGACCCTACTCAGTCTGAAAAACACTATTTGGGAAAAAGGTCGATGTGTGTCTGTGAACGATTTTTAGAAGAACGGCAGAACCAAATCAGCTCAAACTTGATATCTCGTCCGCAGATCATCATGGCACGCCAAAATAAGGATATGGTCGAAATTCGCCCAAAACTAACTATAGTTATCATAGCGATCAAAACACCAAATATTTTCTTTTACAAAAATGTCTCTAACGATTTTGATTAAATTTTTTACATGATCGGTTCTTAATAAGGTGACTATACCGTCAAATTCCCATTTGTGGGGAATTGACGGGAGCAGCACAATAAATTACCAAAAGTTTCGACAAAATGTTTAGCACGGTTTTGGTTTATTATTCATTCTGAATAATAACCCTATGTTTTCAGTCACGAAAAATTTTTTACAACCCCCCCTCAAAATTTGATACTCTTCGTTTCAAGACATGGAGATTCCAAATTTGCAATGTCCGTTGGTGGTCCCCTGTGCCTTTAACCTAGTCTAAAAAATTCGTTTTTTCGCACAAAAATCCCATTTAGTATCTAGTTGTGCCTGCCATCTCGGCAATCTGATCGGACTAAGCCCACGATTGTTATGGGCTAAAAACGGTTAAAAAAAATTAACGAAATGCAGTACAACGCGGGAACTACAGCGGAAGTCAACGTACTCCCTCCCTCCCTCCCACCCATCTCTGCTCGACTTGCAACGCCGCCCGCTCAACTCCCCTTTCGACTCTCAACGGGTTCGCTCGAAGCGCCCCGTTCCAATTTCCCTGACCCGACGGGGCAAAATCATCAGACGTTTTGTTTCCGTAGTTACATTGTAGCCGGGTCATGTTTTTGTATGGTTTACTAGTAGTCGATGCTGAATTGAATGGGATGGGTCTCGGAGCAGTAATACTTGGTCAAGCTGTTCATGAGAATAATAAACCATTGTGTAATAATTTGCAGGGTTTTTTTCCTTATAAACTCCGCTGAAATGTTACTAGAATCTTGAACGAAAATTGGTGTGGTATTCAAATTCAATACTTACGGAATAAACGTTTAAAATCGCTCGCAGATATACAGGGCTCGCTATAGAAATTCTGGATATTCCACTACCGCCGTTTCGCGTACTGCCATTTCTAAACGTTTTTACCCAATAACGCTGGAAAATTGATCATTATCAATGTTTACAGCCTCACTTATTCTCTGTGTACTAATTGCTCGATAATGACCTGAAAATTCCAAGCGCTAGCAGCGCATAAATCCTGCAAATCTAAGCGATAACGCTTTCTGTCGCCGTGAAGTGATGCTTGACCAAGTTCGAATGAACTGAATGATAAATGAATTGACTAAGTCGAAAAAGCCACGAACACAAGTGAATTGATGTGGAGCTAAAGAAAGTTGTGTGATGCTACGCGCCAGACATCCTCTTAAATGAAAGAACGAAAACTAAGTATTCATGAGTGAAGTAAAGATAAAAAGTTCGTTCTTGACTAGTATTTCCCCACGTGGGGGCCACACCCCTCAAGGGAGGCAATTTGGCAGTTGGATGTGGGAAATTTGAGGGTTTTTTTTACACGACTTGCACCCTTCCGCTCTTTGTAGTGTAAATGCAATGTTAGATTTAGGTGGTTTAATTATTAGGTGTGCTAAAATACATCATTTATGCTTCTCAAGGGACAAATAGGTTTTTTTACAATTGTGTTGGGGGAGGGGGGCAAGAAAAGTTAAAAGTGGTACATGGCAGTAGTTGTCCCTCCCCCACCCCAAATATTGTGCTGCTGCCGTTGAACCGATCGATTGTCTCGTATCAGGTAATCACAAGAGTCAACTTGTATACTCCGTCAAAAAGCTCAATACCTCCCTCAACTATTGCCGTACTTCGAATCAAAAGTTGAGCCCGTTAGAAGAAAAAAACTCCCTCCGAAGGAGCCCTTTTATTGGCGAACAGTCGACACACAAAGCCCTTCGCTTTTAGAGCTCAACTCTCGCATTATCTACGAAGACGTATGTAGGTCGCTCTTAAGTTTTTCCCCCCTTTTTGCCGTATTATTGGCTAAGCGTTGTCTATTAGAGTGAAAAAGGGGAACCGTGTTGGAAAGTGACAGGAGGTTTTAGGGAAGTTGCCGTTGATGTGAATCCGTGTGAGATGCCCATCGACCTTCGTGCGAAAAGAGGAAGCTCCGCTGATGGGCTTTTCTCCCAAACGACTTTCTTTTTTTTCGCTATTTTGCACGAAGCGTCTTCTTCTTCATGACGTACAACACAAATTCGCTATTACAGAAAAACGGGGGGCTCGTCTGCCAAAATCGCTATTACCGCTTTCTCGCTCACTTTTTCCCTATTTCCAGTGCATCAGAGAGATTTATCATTCTTTCTTTTCGCTTTAAGCGAGAATGGCGTGTGTTTTTTCTTTCACTTTCTCGCGCATCGCTAATCACTCGTTGCACTTCTGTACGCCGTCTCTCGGCTCCGCTTAGTTCAGCTAAACCGAAGCGAATTCGAACGTGAGGTTGAAAAAGTGGTTTGAGACAGTTCGTCGATATCTCCACCGTGCATTAAGGTTTCTCGCGGAACGTCGAGGCAGAAGCTTTTACCACTGGCATGGAATTAGTAATACATTTCGTTCAAACTGACTAACCGAGTTCGAAAACATGGCGATTTACTCAACCCGCGTAAACGTTGCTTTCAACGGGGAGGGGAAGAGAGAACCAAAGAGACCGTGGGGGGAGAGAGTGACGTTGATTTGATTGGTTTATTTATTGAACAGGGGACATTAGGGCCGTACGGCCCTCTCTACCCAATGGGGAAATGAGCCAGGCCAGCGTTGGCCTACCGGCTCATTGGACCACAAAGCCTCTATGGTGAGGTGGTCATAGACCGTCAGCAGAGGCGCAGGGCAGCGAATGGCCGGGGCTGGGACTAGACGGGAGTCATCTCCCCAGACCTCGACTCACTGGGGATCATGAATCCAGGCCTTTCCGCCAGTTTACCCACGCTTGAGCGAAGAGGCGCACTGCAGGAAGACATGCGCGCTGACGGGCGTCGCCGTAGAGGTGGCAGGCGAAGAAGATGTGCGATGAATTCTCTGCGTGCGGCTGAAGAAGTGCAACCACTGGTTGAAGGCTCCATGGCCCAAGAACAGCTGCACCTCTGCGAATGATGGCCGCCACCAGCCCAATCGCAGCTGTGGAGGTGCCACGCCTGCCACCTACTGATGAGGGCCTCCTGAGTGGGATAGAGTCTCCGCACAATAGAGCTCTCCTGCTCGAGCAATGGGAGGTGGGCCTGGAAAGTCCCGCGGTACTCCGGCAGGCAGTCCTGCTCGGAGCACCGCTGAATCAAGAACCAGGTACAGGGAGGGCATGCCGGCTAGGATCGTAAGCCCCAGCTGCTGGTCGATGCGTGTGGGGGCCACTACGTCGCTGCGGCATACCCCCTCCTGCACAGGAACAAACACAGTAGTAATGGTACCGGGCGTAGGACGAGGCCCCCCACATTGACCCCGATAGGGACTGTATCTAGGCAGTGATATCCAAGCACCTGCTCCTTAGGAAGATTAGGTGCTCGGTAGGGCGGCCGGGTGGGTTGAACTAACGCCCAAATTCGTCGCAGTCGACCCCAAGCCAACTCCACACGAGGGGGAAGAGATGACCCGTGCGTAGCACTACAAGCTGGCTCTTGGCCATGAAAAGGCGCAGGCGCAGACTGCTACACACACTTCTCTACCATTTCTCCCCAGCTGCGGAGTGGAAACTCGAACCTCTCGACCAAGTAGGAGGATTTTTAATGTTTGAAGTTCTTGAAAACCAATGTGACCAGGTCCATTATAAATACAAAGCCCATGGGAGATAGAAAGAGTGAGAGCGAAGTAGCACGGAATAGCCCGAATGAATTGTTGCGCAGCGCGATCCCAGCCACGCTGTTATCCTCCCCTCCCCCCCTCACCAATGTTCTTCAGCCGACTTCGTTGTCGTTTGGACCCTTGACGAAACGGCTCTGCCCCGAAGTACCGGCTCCTTACTCCTGGCCACCGCTTAATCCAAGCGTGCCCATTACACACTGTCGCGGATCGAGCTGGTTCCTTGAACCTCAGAACAAATGTATTGTGACGCGTGTAGGTTGGTGGAAGCAACAGTCGGTGAGCAGACTTATAAATTATTTGGTTACGCGGTAAATAGCACGTTACGAACACGAAAACAACTGAAACGAAAGAAAAACAGGAGCCAAAAACACTAGAACCGATAGCGCGGCAGGAGAATGGTAATCACACAAAAAACAGCTGTTATAACAACGAGAAGCGAAATAGAGTAGGCAGAACCCAGCACAGCAATGATCGCAATGGTGTGGTGACTGGCATCGTCCGCTTGGCGGCAGCTCATATTGAGCACTCCTCTGATGGTCGTGTATACACACCAATATTGCCACTTGCAGTGTTCACTCTCTCCCTGATTATCAAACAAGGAGAGAGGGAGGGAGGGAGGGAGAGAGATATGATGATTTCGTTTGTTTAACCACCTGGGGGAATTATGGACATGATGCCACTTGCGGTTGTTAACTCGAAAATAAAAGGAAGTACATATTAAAATTGGGCTGTGTCGGAAATGGGCAAATGGAAATTAATTTAATAATAATGGCTAAATAACTGAAACGTAGGCTAAATCAAACAACGAGAAACAGAAACACATTGAAACTTCTCCTGGGCTATTAAAATGAATGGCTTCTGAGGCGATGTCCGCGGACGGATGGCGAAATTAGAATTTGTTACCTGGGTCACCAAAATCCGGCAAGTTGCATGGACTTAGCTCAATCCCACAAATAGTCAATAAACTGGAAGTTTCGGGGTCGAAAAGTCGCATTGAGCGTTATGCTTAAAGTTCGAGAATAGTGACGCCAGCGATCACAAGCGGTAACTGGTCGCGATCAGTAAGGCTGAACCCAAAGAAGACTCGGGTTGCAGGAGTGGTAGATGACCAAGGCGAAAGGTTGCTGTAGATTGTCGAGGAATACGACTCAATCTGTTTGAAGCGGATGAACAGCAGTATTTGCCTCTCCATAGTCCTCAACCAAAGAGGGAGGGGGAAGAGATTGACAGAAAGAAGGAATGAGAGACGGAGGGATGAAATAAAGAGCGAGCGAGACGGACACGATGATGATGATTTGTTTCTTAACCCCCAGGAAGAATCAGTGCTCTATTACCATACATTTCCCCAGTATGAAAAGCGAATTTCGTTCCTCCATTGTGATACATAAATTCAACTTATTTCTTAGGAACCCCAGCTTCCACGTCCAGCCCCCCAGTCCTTCCAGCTTTTACCTCGAGATCATTACTATTCATACATCTTTTGCTAGTGAAGGAGTTCCAACTAATGGCTTGACTTTGAGATCCATTGGTTGTCCCTTCAATTTGCCATCAGATGTCTTTTTACTTGCAATTATTCTGGATAATACCGTTCGAACGACATCGTCTTGCCATATGTTCGACTGTACAGCTCCTCGGCATTTCTAGAACATTTTTATTCTTACCTTTTGTAATTTTGAAACAGTGTCGACAATTATTCCATGATTTAGTTGGTACGTACTTAGAGAATAGGGCGAGGAAAGTTTTATGATGCTCGGCGGCAAAAAAATCTTCAACCAATCACCCCGCCAAACCAATAAGTTTTCCTTTCCATTTCCTTCCAGTCTTGAGTTAGCTTCGGAATCTGAACGATATAACGAGCAACTCTAATGGAATGGGTTAGTCTCCTCGCACGTCGTTTCCAGTCTTAAACCAAGGCATCAGCGGAAGTAGCACTTTGAGAGGAGTCGCGGGAGAGTAGGGAGAGGAGACCGTCGGGTGAAAGTCTAAACGCATCCTTCCTGTCTTTTATCTCAGTCCTACCAGAAAATGGGCGAGTTGGCAAAGTTACAGCTGGTAGATTAAACTCGAGTTACGGCGTGACGTCAACTGTGGCGGCGATAGCGGAGGGAAAAGGCGGAAAAGAGAAAAGATGAACAGGAAGCGTGCTGCGGCGGTATGGCGATGGGGAGTTGAAAGAAGTTCGTAACTCGTTTCCATCTTCGAATAAGGCGTAGTTTTTATCGATCGCGATAATGAGAATGAGCGAAAAATTATTTAAGTTCCCGTCTCGTTACTGATAACTGCTTGTGACGCAGCAAAGTATCAATTATTTGTATTAGATTGATATGTAGACTGAAAGGGGTTTGTGTGATGAAGTTATCCTTCACAGGAGCATTCTCTTCCACGTGGCAGGCTACCAAGGTTGCACGCATTACACAACCCCTCGCTTGGCATTTGTACTTCCTAACTAAACGTTTGGTTGATATTCTATTCTCCTTTCACTCACCATTTTTAGGAACACCCGTGGTGTAGTCGTCAGCGTTACGTACTGAGGCCCTGGAGGTGTAATGATTTTTAGGTCATCAGTTCAGTTTTTAGGTGTCTTCACAAAGAGCACAAAGCGTCATCCTTACCTGCCATTGCACTAGTTTTCCATTAAAAGCAGTTAATACTCTTTAAGTTCGACGCAGCCATTTTTTGAGAACATAAAAATAATGTAAATATGTCGTACTAGTTTGCAATTCAACACTGAAAACACATAAGTGATATAATAAAATAGCGATATCGCACCAAGTGAGTCGGGGAGTGGGTATGGAATTGGAAAGAGTTTTATTCACAATTACACTTGGAGAAGTTAACCACAAATTGGGTGGGAGTGAACCCAAGGGTGGGTGACAGAGGACGCCCCGATGAGACAACTGCTCGGTTACGACTGATGACTGAAGTTTCAAGTGAACCCTAAAGGTGCCTAGTCAGTCAAAGAGTTGTACGACTCGTCCCTGCGAGAGGGGAAAACGCCACAAATCAAATTTTGAATAACCTTTTATTGTTCGCAAAGATATGCCCTACACTTTATTACGTACCCTTTGGGAACTGCAAAACCACAAATCAGAACGGACTCACCAATGGGAATGTTGTGATGATTTTGGAGCTTGCACAACACTCCGCGGAAAGTACCCTCCGTCATACCAATTAATTGTTTAACATGAAAACCAGGCTGACGAAGGCCGGAAACGATACTGGCTCTGCTAACTCACGCTTCAATCCCACCGTGAGAGTCCAAGGTGTTGCATGCACTATGTTGTTGCTGCAGTTGTTTGAGTTCAACCCCGAAAGCGGGCAATACATGAGCGTGACAGAGTTAAGTTCGTCCATTAGCAGCTCTGACGTCATTTCTTATTATTTCGATGCTGTTGATGAGTTGTCCGACTTGTTCATGAAGTGGTTTTGTCTTTACTTTCCTCTGCTATACAAAGTAGGAAGAAAAGTCATGCTATGACCTGACCTTTTTTAAATGAGTTTTCTTCACTTCTCCACATTTCGAGCATCAAAGAGAACGAAATCAAACACCTTGCTCATCGGAACATTTACCCGAACGTCGACCCAAAAGTTGAAGCCAGAAGATGAAGTCGATAAGTGGGGCATGGTGAAAATATGGCTGCTCGCGGCCCATGCGATTTTTTTTTTTTTTTTTTTAAGTAATGCATTTATTTAAGAAGACTACAAAAAAAGAATACAAAAAGAAACACAAATACTGCATAATGCGTTCCCCCCTCGATAAGTAAAAACTTGTGCTGAGGGGAGGAGCCGTTACAACTTTCTAGCTACAGATAGGTACCAATTGCAAACGTACTCGTATATAGTACAATATACTGAATTATATGATAGATAGTTCATTTTTTTTAAAAATCAGGAAAAAAAAAGTTAAAAGGAGAATCACCTGAGCATTTCTACACGGACGTACTCTTTGATGCGCCTGCTAAATCATTTAGCATCTTAAATTCCTTTGGAAGGCTATTAAACAGCTTTATTCCATTGTACGCGAAAAAATTCTGACTTCAAGTTGTGAATCTAAAAGGCAACTTCAGTGTAAGGTTACCAGATGACCTCGTCCGCCCATAATTCTTTTCATAAGCAGATAAATTTTTGAATATATATATGGATACAATTTTTTTGTAAATGTGGAAGATGTCCAATACCTCGAATGTCTTAAAAACTGCTGAGGAGGGGAATCTCATTTTCTTACGCAGTAAAATTTTGATAATTTTTTTCTGGGTTATGTGCAAAGGCTCTAGGTAAGTTCGGTAGGCCGATCCCCACACAAGAATACAATAGGTTATCACGGATTGCACTAGAGCACAATAAAACATTTTAAGCGTGCCCATAGACATAAAATTTCGGATTTCAAGGCACAGGGGTATGACTTTACAAAGTCTGTTGCATATATTGTCAATATGGTACTTCCAGGACAAACATTGGTCCAAAACCACCCCCAAATACGTAGCTTCTGGAATTTGCTTGATACCAGGGCAACTGCAATCACTTGCACTACAGGTTGACACAATGTGGCATTTGATATTTCCTAGAACAGGGACAGAGGTATTGCGTAAGGAAAAAGCAACAAAATTGGATTTGCTAAAATTTAGCTTTAAGCCGACTCCATCCAGCCAATCCTTGACCACAAGCAAGCAAGCAGACGCCGCTTGCAAGGATGCATCCCAATTATTTCGCGAGACCACAACAGCTGTATCATCAGCATAGGTAATTATGTCCCCATCAAGTTGAACGCCAAACAGATTATTCATAAAGCAGATAAATAAAAGGGGTCCAAGAACTGTGCCCTGCGGAATTCCATAGGAGAAGGAAGATCCCTCACTTAAAATTGCGTTTATTTTCACTTTCTCACATAGATTGATTGGGTGATTTAGTCTTGTAAACTCTGTAGAGTGGAGTGGGCGTTGCGTACAATTCATCGCTGTTATAATCCCCGGCCCAATTTCGTGGAATCCGAGAGCTTTGAGAACCCTTGGGGCAAGCATTACAAGTCCTCCTATAGAGGTTCGAATGCAGCAGGTTTTAGTTGTGATGCAATTGTCACTGGTTGTAGCATCAAAATGTCACCGAAAAACCCAAATGTCAAAAACCCTCTTTTTGAAGGCATTCCTCAGTGGACATATAAGGCGTAGTGAGAGCAGTGAGTTGTGTAGAAGAATTGTTACTGGGTCAATTCTCTATAATACGCCACTTCCTTGGATAACAGTGATGAATTGTACGCAACGCCCACTCCACTCTAAAGATTATACAAGACTAAATCACCGAATCAATTGCACGGGCCGTGAGCAGCCATATTTTCGCCATGCCCCACTTATCGACTTCATCTTTTGGGTCGACGTTCCGGTAAATGTTCTGATGAGCAGAGTGCTCTATTTCGTTTTCTTTGATGCTCGTAATAATTGTACCGTAGTAATTGATATATCAGTCAGTGCGTGTGGTCCTCTTTCGATCATGCACAAACTGAATGTTAACCGATCAGTCGAAACTTCAGCAGAGTGAGTGGGAAAGACAACGACGACGAAGAAAGTGGTAAGGCACAAAAGTGAGGAACAAAAATATCAAGATTTATCGGCAAAACTTTTAAGTGCCTTCATCCTCCTTTGAACAGAGCTGATACTCCGTCATTCTCTCTGTATTTCCCCCCTCTTACTTCTTCCCACTTGGCTCTGACCAGATTATTGGGAGAAAAAGGAACGTAGAATTCTCGTTCCCATAACCAGCTCGTCCTCGTCTCTCTGGTTGGGTTCCGTTGATTTGTCAGGAGAACTGTAGCGATGGTTGGGAGGGGGGGGACGTTTCCTTTCGATTGATTTGACGTCGGAATAAATTCGTCACCGCAGGCGGTTAGATGTCAGGAACAGAAGAACGAAGTTGAAGGTTGAAGAGCGTTTCTTCGCCATCGCGGGTTCCCCGCTCTCATTTCTCAATCCCTCAAGAAAATTCGGCTTGTTTGATGCGAATGTGACAACTCTAAACACAATATGCCCTTCGACCCAAGAAATATCAGGAAAGCCGCATCACACAACTCTCTTCAGCTCTCATTTGAACTTGGTAAAGCATCACTTCACGGCAGCTGAAAGCGTCAGCAATTTACAGTTCTGGAATTTATTGTGCAGCTCGTACTCATTAACGGACCATTATTGAGCAATTGGTACACGATGAATTGTTAAGGCCGCAAACAAGGTTTTTTATGAAGATAATAATCACCCTTTCAGAGTTATCGGGTAAAAACTCAACTGACCTCTGTATATTTTATGCGCGTTTTTAAACGCTCATTCTATAGATAGTGAATTTGAATACCACACCAATTTTTTTGAAGATTCTAGTAGCACTTCAGCGGATTTTATAAGGTAAAAACTGAGATAAACTCGATTTGCGTCGAAATGTTTGGTAATTTACTTGACTGACTTGATTTTGCCACAAATGGGGAATTTTATGGGATTGTCATCTCATCAGGAGCTGTCTATATGAAAAATTTAGTCAAAATCGTTATAGCTGTTTTGAAGAAAAAAAAAGTTGGTGTTTCGATCACTATGATGACTGTAGTTAATTTTAGGCGGAGTTGACCCTTATTTTGACGTTCCATAGTTACCTGGGAGCTGAATATCAAGTTTGAGTTGATTTGAATCAGCTGTTTTCTCTCAAATGCGTTCTCAGACTCGCTTACACACACAGATTTCCTCAAATCGTATTATTCGGACTCAGAAACGATTACATAACTTTTCTTTCAACTTCACGGAGCCAAAGACAGTAAAAACGAGCCTAGAACGAGAAGTATTGCCTTTAAATGGGCGGATTACAAATTAAAACGAGCGGTGCGTGGCAACACACAACTTTTCCGCCACCCGAAAGTTCGAACACCACCCACATATATATCTTCATTCAACGCATTTCTACAAGAACATTTATGGAGAACAAAATGTAGGGACTACTTAGCTGAGAATACTACGTAAATTTGATCGAAATCGTTAGAGCTGTTTTTGAGAAAATTGGAATACCGATAAATTAATATACGACAAATCTCCTTTTCTGAATTAACTTGTCTTATATCTCCGTTCAACGAATATATATACAGAAATAATTATGGAGAACAAAATGCGGGTATGGGTGACTAGAAGACACTCTGTAAGATTGAACACATCTGGTGAAGAAGTGACCCTGGAATTTACGGAAATTTCGAAAAAAACGTTACTTTTTACACATTTTGATTTTTATCTCTGTTCAATGGACGGCTAGAGGAACATTTATTGAAAACAATATCTAGGTATAAACTATTTGAAAGCATCCTGAAAGTTTGGTGATAATCGTTGAAGCCGTTTTGCCAAAAAGCGTTAAAAAACCTATTATTGCTTCATAGGCTTATATATCCGTTCACCGTATTTTCATGGAGATGTGTATGAAGAATAAAAGTTAGGTATTGATCAGAGAAAGATAATTTGAAAGTTCAATCAATATCGTTAAAGCCGTTTTTGAGAAAAATGCGAAAAACCCCAGTTTTTGGTAGATTTTCGTCCCTCACTCCCCTTTCCCAACTACCTAAATCGCCCATAACCTTATTTTCGTGTCTACAAAAAATAACGAACAAAACAAAAAAGAAGCAGCTCAATCGGATCAGTCGTTCTCCCGCAAATCGAACTACAGACACACACACACACACACACCACGCGCCGAAATTAGGGTTTTTTCTGCATATCAACCACTACTACGACGTCTGGAACCGTTTTTGGGTTATTATTCATTCTGAATAACAACCCTATGTTTTCGGTCAGCAAAATCTTTTTACAACCCACCCTCATTATTTGATACTTGACGTTTCAAGATTTTAAGTCTGCAATGTCCGTCTTTAACGTGATCTAAAAAATCCGTTCTTTCGCACAAAAAATACTATTTGTTATTGTGCCCGTCATTTCCGTAATTCGATCGGGCGAACCCCACGGTTATTATGGGCAAAATTGGTTAAAATAGTCATAAAACGCAGTTTAGTCGCAAATACGCCGTGTTTGATATCGTTTTCAAGGTATTTTTACATCCTGGGTCGAATGGAATGAGTGTCTGACGTGCACAACTGCGTATAGGGAAATTACAGTAATTATAGTGAGCTAAAGTCTAGTAATTGAAAGAACTCGCGGGAACTCCAGCGGAAGTAAACGTTTAGTCGTTAGTACTCCCTCCCGCCAGTCTCATCAGAACCATCCGCCCGCTCTACTCACCACGTCGTGCCAATTGTCTACAGGCCTACACCGCCGAGGAGGAGGCTATGCTCATTGGCATGACTAATGCCTACCGGACAGTCTCCTCCGATGCCTCAAGTATGGTGGCTGGAGAGCTGCCCTTAGACCTCGAGCTGAAGAGGAGATGGGCGGGCTACCAGCTGCATTCTAAAGGGAGGCTTATGTGGGTGACAAGGGAGATTATGGGAGGGTAGTGGGCGACCCTCATCAACAATCTGTTGGTATATGAGTGGCAGGAGAGGTGGGAGGGAAGTAGTAAAGGAAGGTGGTCAAGTATTAGGGATACGATGGAAGCTGGCTGGATGGGATTCAATGATTACTCGAAGCAGTTAATAACGAGACATGGGGGTTTTAAGGAAAAGCTTCGGGGATTTGGGTTGGTTGGGGATGGGGGTTTGTGAATGTGGAGTGGGTGCCCAGTGTTTGAGGTTGAGAGGGTGGTGCCGAGGGAAGGGGTTGGTGGGGAATGGGATTGGTCGATGGTTGGGAATGAGGGGGGTTTTGGGTGGCAGAAACGTTTGGGGAGGGAGTGTTGACGCGTAGGAAGGGTGTTAGGTTGGGAGAAATGGTGCGCAGGGCCCCGTAGGGGGTGTTTGTGTTTGTCAGTGTGTGTGTTGGGGGGGTTAGCATAGGTTAGTTTTGTTAGTTAGCATAGGTTGGTTGTTATATTAGTTAGCGATGGTCCCAGGGGTGGATGAAGATCAAGTAGTCCGCCCCTGGACCATCGGGAGTGAGCGTATTTATTGTGTGGATGTGTAGTCGTTAGTTCAGGTTAGAATAGGTGTGTGGCCAGAGGCGGCCGAATATTAAGCAGTCCACCCTTGGATCTTCGGGAAAATGTGTGAATGTGTTTAAGGGCTGAATGTATTTATTGTGTGAGTGTGTTAGTAGGTTAGTATGAGTGGGGTGGGTCGTGGCGGAGGGCGGTCGAATATGGAGTAGTTCGCCCTCGACTTTAGATTGCGGATCGCAGTTCAGGCTGGGATGAAAGACGACCTGTCACCCTTCTCCATGGGTGGTACGGGGGCAAGTCCAACCCCCAGTAGGTACTCTCCCCAACCGCCATCAAAATGCTTGATTACACTTGCCTACAGGCGCTTACTGGAGACTGGAATATTTATTTCTCGTCGATCTATTGTAGTCAGGTCATGTTTCGTATGGTTTAATGGTATTTCTCGATGCCGAATCGAATGGGATGGGTCTCGGAGTAGTAATACCAGGTCAAGCTGTTCACGAGAATAATAAACCTTTGTGTAATAATTTGCGGCGTTTAAGATATTGTGAGTTGGATTGGATTTGTTTAGATTTCACAAATTTCATATTAAAATAAATGATGAACGGATGAGTGAGCTTTGAATATTCCCGTCCCGATTCCGCGTTGATGCATTTGATGCGTTGCGCGTAACGAGCCTGCTGCCTTTAAATCCGATATACCGATCATGCGTCACTTAAACAGTTAACAATCGACCTGAACGTGCGTCGGAGTTAACGGCGTTTAATGTGAAATTCGCACATTCGACTCGGCCACATCCAGAAATAACTCGAGTTCCCTCGCTTCATTATTAAATACCGTACGAACGGCTTCACAGCTCCGTAATGAGAACGTTAACAATTTAGTGACTCTCAGTTCGTTCATAAACAGCCTACGTAATTCACCGATCACTCCTCCGAGCCATTGCCGTCGTGACGCTGATAAATTATTCCGAGCTGACCCACATGTTTATTATTACTATAGGCATCAGTGGTGGAGGGGGGAGTGGGGCACCCTATTGATCCCCGCGCTCATCTTGCCCGGTTCATAGGCCAACAATGCACCCTCGTAATATTCTCCGCTCCGGTAAGGTGTCCCTGCACATGATTTATCGCCCGATTAAGTTCCCATCAACACGCGCGGGAGAATGCGATACGGCGAGTTTCCCTCCGCGCGGAAGGGCTTATGGGAGCGGTTTTCGGACGTCTCGGGTTTCCTCTGGGTTCGAAATGAATTAAACGAAATTGAAATGCGTTTTTCATTATAACCGCGTACTGACACGAAAAAAATCCAGGGAGGAACGCCTTTGCACATTCCGTTTTTGTTATTTCCGCGATTTCGTGTAGTCGCAAAAATGTGATTACGGGAAATTTCCATCGGCAGAAAGAACCATGTTGGGGGACCAAAATGTACCAAGCACTAAGGTCTTTCACAATTTAAAAAAATTTTACATCATATCATCTACTAATACCTTTTATATAACAGAAGCATATTCATTTTGCCAAGGGAAATGAAGTTTTTTTAATTTTCCCGAAAAACGGCCGACTGATTTCCTTCAAATTGTGTTGGACGCACAAGTGGGGGAGCTTGAAAAATAAATGAGTATGAACTTGAGTGTAGACAGTATTACAACAGAACAGCATGAGTGTGCGTATTCAAGCCAGAACGAGGGGGATCTGAATACGTGAACTGGTCGTGAGAAGGAAGTAAAGGGGAGAGCGAGTCAGTTGCCAGAGAGCTGTGAAACGAGTGTCTATAGCGAGAACTGACACATGAGTCTGCGTACGGTTTTGGAAGAAATGAGAAAGTTGGGGAGAGGGTAAAGGATATTTTGGAGGGTCCACAAAGGGCGAAAAAGTTGTCAGCTTAGGAAATAACAGGGCCGAGCAGGCTGGGCTTTCCCGCAGCTACATAAAAAACCCTGCAAATTATTACACAATGGTTTATTATTCTCATGAACAGCTTGACCTAGTATTAGTGCTCCCCCATCCCTTTCGACTCAGCATCGAAAACTAGTAAACCATACGAAACATGTCCTGGCTACAATGGAACTATGGAAACAAAACGTCTGATGACCTTGCGAGGCGAAAGGGGAGTTGAGCCGCCCGCCCTGCAGCGTTGCCACCGATTTTTATTGAGACGGGCGGGAGGGAGGGAGTTCAAACGACGAAACGTTGACCTTCGCTGTAGCTCCCGCGTTGTACTGTGTTTCGTTAATTTTTTTAACCGTTTTTTGCCCATTACAACCACGGGCTTCGTCCGATCGGATTGCCGAGATGGCGGGCACAACTAGATACCAAATTGGATTTTTGTGTGAAAGAATGAATTTTTTAAACCACGTTTAAGGCACAAAACGGCCCGGACGGCGGACAGTGGACGGGTGATGGGGGACGGCGGACGGCGGACGGCGGACGGACATTGCAAATTTGGAATCTCCAAGTCTTGAAACGTAAAGTATCAAATTTTGAGGGGGGGTTGTAAAAAATTTTTCGTGACCGAAAACATAGGGTTATTATTCAGAATGAATAATAAACCAAAACGCTTCAGGCCAGGGAAGCCTGAACTTGATTTTTGGGGAAGGCTCGAAAGAAACACTTCCCGTTGAGGGCAATCACTAAATTTCCAAAATCAAACTTCCAACTATTTTGGTTTACGCCAAACAAACTGGATGTCTTCCACTAGCCAACACCGCAACTCCTTAAATCCATAAATGTTCCTACGACGAACAGAGAGAGATCACCGAAATTGGCCATAAATCGGGTGTTTTTTTTGTATTAAAGTGGGTAAAGTTGGGTTAATGCCCCCAGTAGGTAAATTATTAAAGTTAACGTACCTGTTCGGTGGGCCTGTTTTCTTTGACTGGTGAGAATTGTTCTCTTTTTTTTCTTTGAAACGGTGGATGCAGATGATACCCTCACTGCAGCCACAAACGGGCCTGTTGTAAAGGCGTCGTCCGTGATCCTCAGATCGGCACTGGTGTGATGTCACCTATGCGCCCCCACCTCCCCAAGGTGGTACCTCAGCGGACAGTGACCTGTGAACAGGCCACATATTATCCTCATATCCTTCCTCCCCAGTGCAAGCACCTGCTTGGCCCTCCCTCTGGAGAGTCGGATGAAGAGTTTTGACTGTCCAAGGCCGGGCAGCCCCTGCCAAAGGGCAGCCCTTCACCTATCCTCCCATTTGCCAACCTCTCTACGTAGGTGGCTCCTGGTAGTCCCAACAAAGGGCTCAGGGCCAATAGGGATTTGCGCCGATCCCTTCTTAGCTAACCTATCAGCCTGTTCGTTTCCCTGTGTACCCTGATGCCCTGGTACCCAACACAGTGTTACACTGTTGCCCTCGGCCAGGGCCTTCAGTCCAGTCAGACACTCCCACACGTGCGGCAATGTAAGTAAGTATGATGCTAAGGCCTTGACAGTGGCCCGACTGTGCACCATGGTGTAGATTATCTGCCGCTTCAGTCCCCTCAGCAGCAGCCGCTGCACACAGACCGTCATTGTAGCCACCTCGGCCTAGAACACCGAGGCCAGTGCCTGGTGAGATACTGTGGGCATGTGCTTTTGATGTTAAGACCTCATCGTCTGGCAGTCAAGTCAGTGATGAGATTTACTCTCTTTTATACAACAATATTCACGTGGGGAAGAAGCGCTGAAACTATAATCTGGATTAGGACTGTTAAAAGTTGTTCAGGGAAAATCCCTCTTTTTTGTGCTTCAGTAGCTTGGTGGACTGTATCACCATGAAGCGCAAAAATACTCCGAAATAACAATCATCCCTTTACTGGGAAAGTTGATACCGCCCGTGTGATTCTGATCGCTGGACGGATCAACCTCAACCGGCGAGCACCCGGAAAAAGAATACACCAGGAAAAATATAAATGGAACCAGGAAATGAAAGGACTCACCCAAGTTTCCCTAGCTCTTCGATTGGCGCCAACGCTGAAAAACCACAGTCGATCGTAAGCATACACGGAAGGGTTTTTTTGACAAGGTAACCGAACCTGTTGCACTTTTCACATTGAAAAAGGGGTGAAAAGTAAGGGGTATCAAACGGCTCTTGTTGGATCAAAATGAGCCACAAAAATTGGAAGTAAAAGAACCTTCCAGCACCCCCAGCAGCGTCAGGTGACCGTCCAGCGACCCCTCTGTCTATCGTCGAAATAAACGGGGGTTTCTCAGAAATTGAACAGGGACACTGCGCAGAGATCGTGAAAATCAGAATGAAAGATGGCCCTCGCAATTCGCCTTACAGAGAGCCAATCCTTCTTCTTCCAGCAGGCTAGTGCTAGCCTACCAAACGATTGCCAGGCTCTTCACAAGTAGTTGACATTTGGTTTATTATTCATTCTGAATACTAACCCTACGTTTTCGGCCACGAAACATTTTTTACAACCACCCCTCAAAATTTGATACTTTACGTTTCAAGACGTGGAAATTCCAATTCTGCAATGTCCGTCCGCTGTCCATCATCCGGGCCGTTTTGTGCCATTAACGTTGTCTAAAAAATTCGTCCTTTCACACAAGAATCCCATTTGGTAGATAGTTGTGCTCGCCATCTCGGCATTCTGATCGGACGAAGCCCATGGTTGTTGTGGGCAAAAAATGGTTTAAAAAATTAACGAAACGCAGTATAACGCGGGAGCTACAGCGGAAGTCAACGTTTCGTCATTAGTACTCCCTCCCTCCCGTCATATCAAACTCAATCACCCGCCTGCTCAACACGCAACGCTCTTTCGACCCTTTTTGCCCGACGGGGCGCCAAGGCCACTTCCTTCGCACCGCCCTCCATCGGATCATAAATGCCTACAGACGTTTACAGGCGCCTGGCGTCGGGGGAATATTTAGTTTCCGTAGTTCCATTGTAGTCAGGTAATGTTTCGTATGGTTTACTAGTATTCGATGCTGAATCGAATGGGATGGGTCTCTGAGAAGTAATACTAGGTCAAGCTGTTCATGAGAATAATAAACCATTGTGTAATAATTTGCAGGTTTTTTGATAATGGCTATCCACTATTCCTCCACGGCTGATCGAAATTGTATCTGAAATTCGCTGGGAAGCGCTTAGAAACGAACTTTTATGGAACAATCTTGTCTGACCTTAGGGATGAGAACCACCGTGCACGTATCGTCGCTCATTACTCTTTCTTTCTGTATTGTGAGCCCTTTCGTGAACTAACTTTCATTTTTTAATTGTATTTAAACATTTTGAAAACTTCGAAGGAGAAAACCTGTTGATGACTTCAAAAATAACACTTTTTAGCAGGAGAGGCTAATTGAACTTCCATCAAGTAAGTAGAATTTTTCCTATATAGGGCCAAGGGCAACGACCTAATTTGGCCAGAGCTGAGACGAACACTGACTGCTCTACTCGCCTTCAGTGGGAAATCAATGTGTAATCAATTTCTGTAACGGTCGAAGTGATTTTTTGAGAGTTCGTGTTTACCCGCGTGTAATTACAGGGCAAATACTGAAAATATCTAGTTTCTTTCGTTGTTTGTTATTTTATCGGTCGTTTTATCAGCTTCCTTCCTCACATCTATGAATCTTGAACGTCGTGATGGCAATCAGTACAAATCCAAGAGTTTTGCAGTCTCTCGCAACGCTGACCCCGAATACCGTGTTTGACACTGCTATAATTTGATTTTGGGCGTAGCGATTCTGTCCGCCACGCTACTAGAGCACAGAAAGTGGGATTTTTCCTGAATAACGTCTAACAATCAATGTGATAACTGTAGTTAGTTTTGGATTGAGCTTGAGCAAAACTAGTAATGACAATCCTGTATCTTGACGGGCCTGAAGGTAGTTGGGGTTAAAGAGAAGAGAAAAAATGGGAATTTCATAAGTGGGTCATCGTAAATGTTTTACACGATTACGATACTTAGCCAACTTCGAAGAATTGCTGAAATGTGATGAAAAGTCGGAAGAGTGTTAAAGTAGTATTAGAGTGGGGGGGGGGCTAGGGGACTATAAAGTGTTCCCTCTTTAAAGTAATTTGTTTCTACCTTTGCCGTAAAGTTTTCGACGATAACTTTGACAATTCTTTCTTGAAAAAAAAAAGTCACAGTTTCTGAGGTTAAAGGGTTCGCAGGGGAACGGTGAACCTGGGGGGGGGGGGAGGACCGGTTTGCGCGCCGAACGAGAACTTTTCGTTTGATAAATGTTGGAACGGAAGTGGGGCCGTTCCACCAGAAGACAGTTTACAAATCACTGGTAAAAGAGGAAGGGAGAACACTCTTTTTTTTTCTTTTTTTTTTACTTTTTTTTTTTTCTCTCCCTTTCGCGAAAGAGGGGCAGCTTTATAGGAGACGGAGCGCGGCGTCAACCGAACCGCAAGTCCTACGTCCCTTCCTCCACGCGCCAGTCGACCGGTCCACGGCCAAACAGGAGCAGCTTCAACTCGGAAAGAAGAAGGAAAAACTCCTCCGAGAAACGAAAGGAATTAATTTGCGGTTGCCAAAAACGACTAGGCGAGAGGGTCGAGGACGCTGCGTGTTTACAAGAGTCGGCGGCACCGACGATCCTTCAGGGTCGAAGAAAGTTGCCCTTTTCCCTCATTTTCATTTCATGAGTCTGGACGATTTATGACCGCTCCGACAGGTTGTCTTACGGCAAACAGTCGGGCCCGTAGGAAATTGGACTGAGGCTTCCGCTCGTGGAGTCTCCGCCGACTAAAATATCGTAGTGTTTACGCTTCGTTTTGATGTTAACTTCGGCCAAAACTCGTGTTGTGACAAAATACCGAGAGTAGGAAATAAAATATTTGAGATATTCCTCTTGCCAGACCTTAACACCTTTACTTGAGGTAAAACTCGAAGTAAACCGCTTTGGTTTAGCAAGGACCATGAACATCAGATGAAAGTTGTGAGAGTAGCAGAGTTTTACTGTATTTACCTCCACGCATTCCCCTTTTCCAATAATGCAATTTGACTCTTTTTTTTTGCACGGCTATGTAAACAACATATTCGTACGAAAATATCACACTTTCCCTAACCTTTCGTTCATTTTTATCGCTCCAGTAACTAATCCAAGCTAGTAGTAAAGGATTAGGTACTTGTGTGAGGATTGAGGTCAGCCCACTCCCTTCACGCCGACGTCAGACCCCCCCCCCTCCACAACCATGTGAGTGACGCCATACTCCCTCCAGCCGTGTAACTTCTAGGTGGATCCTCCGGACTAGGGTGGAAAACAAAACAGCGCAGTTGCGGTTGAATAAACTGCAGCGTAGGGCGTGTCTGGATTACAGGCTGTATGATAACATGCCCTATGGCAGCACTGGAGGTCTTGTTAGATTTAGCTTCACTCCACATACATGTTAAAAGGATGGCGTTCCTTCTGGCTGTGCGTATGTTGGAGTTGGGTCTGATCAAGCGGGGGAGGAGGAGTTCCTGCCACTTGATCCTTGACAAGGTGAAGGTGGAGGGGTCCAAACTGCATGTGGTAGACTCAATACCCGGGTGGTTCAACTTCGCGTTACCCTTATGGATACACATTCATGAGCGATCCAGGTGGGTAGGTGGAGTTCCCGCTTTCGAAGCTGGGGCCGTGGTGTACTACACTGATGGCTCAGTGCAGGGTGGTCTTGCAGGGGCAGGCATCTTTGGGCCGAGAATTAGAGCGGCGATCCCATTGGGGTCGCTGGCCACGGTGTTCCAGCCAGAGGTGGCTGCAGTGAAGGTCTGTGTGCAGCGGCTGCTGGAGGCTGAAGCGGCAGAGGATCTACATCACGGTGGACAATCAGGCCACTGTCAAAGCCTTAGCCTCATACTGTCTTACATCGTCGCAGGTGTGGGAGTGTCTGACTGGACTAAAGGCCCTGGTAGAGGACAACAACAAGTTTAACACTGTGTTGGGTGCTAGGGCATCAGGGTAAGGAGGGAAACGAACGGGCTGATAGGTTGGCTAAGAAGGGCTCGGCGCAGATCCCTATTGGCCCTGAGCCCTTTGTTGGGACTACCAGGAGCCACCTACATAGAGAAGTTGGCAAACGGGAGGATAGGTGCAAGGCTGCCCAGCCTTACACAGTCGAAACTCTTCATCCGACTCTCCAAAGGGAGGGCCAAGGATGTGGTTGCACTGGGGAGGAAGGATATGAGGATCATATGTGGTCTGTTCACAGGTCACTGTCTGCTGAGGTACCGCCTTGCAAATATTGGCATGTGCGAAGTACAGGTATGCAGGTTCTGCGAGGTGGGGCTACAGATGACTGAGTATGTGTTGTGTGTATGCAATGGTCTCGTGGCATCTCGCTGTCACGTGTTTGGGAGTTTCTCTTCAACCGGGAAAGGTGGCGAATGCAGAGCTTGTGGATGTCCTCCACTTTGTGGTGGTGGGGGCGCATAGGTGATGTCACACCAAGTGAGACAAGGGCTGTGAGGCCTGGGGGTAGTACAGGGGTGCCATGATCTGAGGATCATGGATGCCCTTAAAATAGGCCTGTTTGTGGCTGCAGTGAGGGTATCGCCTGCATCCACTGTTAAACCCCCCCCCCTCACCTCTATTGCTGTAACATCTAAGTTCATCCCTCTCCCACACCAAAACAACCCCATCATTTGACGTCATACCCCCTCCACCATAGAAGTGGGGTGGTGTATCCACTCAGAAGTTAGCTCTATAGCTGTGGAGTATGATCTCATGTATGCTGATCCTCTCAGAAATAGCGCTAATAGTTGGTGGTTTGACGTCACATGGGGTGTTTTAAGGTGGGAGAGGGGGGGCTCACTCAAAAGTTATGACAATGGAGGGGTTATGGCAGAGGAGGTGACCCACTCAGATGTTACACAGTTGGAGGGAGGTATGACGCCACATGATGACGTGAACTGGAGGGGGTTGGGCTGACCTCAATCCTCTCAGAAGTAGTAAGCCACTACTTCTCAACCTCTTGTCCATCTAATAACATCGACTCGGCAGATTTGTAGACTATTACGATGAGGCATAGAGGAATAATGACTTGAATGAACAAACGAGATAGAGGGCTGTGTTAAACTGAGTTTAAACGATCACTTGATTAGCATGACAGAGTTGTGATTTGAGTTCTAGTTCACACAATACGGTGGGTCTCCAGACATGTGAATTGTTGTCAGGACGTGAGCGGAGATCTACTGAATACTATTGGTGGGGGTGGTGGGGGTGTCTGTTGACTGCGGACAGTCTTGGATTAGAGTTCGATATTTGGGCGTTATGCGAATCCACCTCCTGGTAGCTGCACAGAATTGGTAAGGCTACAAGACCAAACTGCCTGCACTGCAGGGCAACCGTGGATGATGTTTCCCATGCCATCTTCTAAGGTGATCAGGCTGGCGGAGGCGCAGTTGAAGGCACTGTAGGCCAGCTCACACCAGAGGGATTCATCCTCACTATGTTTAATTCTGAGAAAAACTTGTGGTACGTTGCCCCATATGCCAGTGCTCAGCCTGAAGAGGATGGAGCTAGCTAATCCAGGCCCAGTATCTTGCAGGGATGACGAATGGAGGCGCGGAGGAAAGACCAGTCTTGAACCTCTCAAACCGCTGGGTGGTATGGATGCTGGAGGATGTATGAGAGTGGCGACGAGCTCGTGAGGGTGAAACAGAAAGGAGAGCTGCCGCAGCAGAGAGGCGTTAGGTTGTCCGGAAGACGAGCTGATGCAATGAACTAAACGGTTCCTTGTTGGTTCTCCATGCGCATGCGTATATATATAGTTCTCTGACTGTCCCAAAGCTCGGTTGATCACTGTGCCCTAATAACCTAGTGCCTGTTTTAATGTCTCACAAGACCTCACCTAGCTTTCTAAGGAATGCCAAGTATTTTCTGCTAGTCTTCTTTGATGTCCTCACTAGAAGTAGTACCCGAGACCAAAAGTCCCTCTATCTCAAGTCACCGAAGTAGTCCTCATCTTTGCTACACCACCTACACCGTGGAGTGTCGACTATACTCATCACCTACGTGCGTTTTTTCAATTAGCAGTGCTTCGTGATAAACCCCACGCAGCTTAGGTCCTTACTCGCCATCCTCTTAACGCTCTGTCTTATCTCATGTGTCTGCTCTGAGAAAAAGAGTTTGGAGTGGCTCATTCTTCTGGCATATTCTCCCACAGTCCTCTTAACTAGAGACTGCCCAACAGTGGTGAGGTGGCACTATACTCGTAGGTGCAGTAACGAACTGTGCCTGGGCAGATGTTCTCAGACCCTCCTATTATGCCCAGGAATCCGCTATCAGGAGCAGGCTCTCCCTCCAAAGTTTCAAAAACAACCCCTGCTTTTGCTCTACACTTAATGTAGGTCTGACGAAATCAGTCAGAACACACCTACAACGATGAACCATCACAAGTGATTTAATTGTTTATATAATCTCAGTTGAACGATTGAAAGAATTAGTGCCATGAGCGTAGATTCCATCAAACGATTCATGAAGAGCCCGGTGTTCATGTAGTTCACTGAATTCTTATGAGAACTGTTTTTTTTCTCTGCAAAATGTATTTTTCGTGGCCACGTGAGGGATTAGTATTTCTCGCTAGGCTATCACAACTTATTTAATTCGTATTTGCAAACAGCAACACAAATGCGTCCGTGTTTCTCATACTAACAAGATAGAAAACTGCAGCGTTTGATCCTGATCAAGGGTTTACGAACTAATATCAGACGAAGTAAGAAAGAGAGGACGAGTAACAGTCTGGTTTCAAAGGAAGAAACGGGAAAAACAGAGGAGAGGGAAAAATCCTCATTGGAATTCCTGAATGGCTCGACTCTTTTCCGCTTTATAGATTGGAACAAATTATCATCGTCTTCACCTTCTTTCCTCGTCCGTTCCCTTCTTCAGTTCGTTACTTTCATTCTTTGTCGAATCGATTGATGTTCGTGATACGGAGAACTTGAAAAGGAATGTAAATTGATTCCGTTTAATAAGCGTTCGTCTTTTAAACAATCAAACGGCCCTCCGAAGGCGAAAAGGTATTTTTCGTATTGTTTCTTCGCCCGAAGAACCGGTGATATTTTTCTTTCATGAAAATACTCGAAGGGACAGCATTTTTAGCTTCTGCTTCTTCGTAATTTTATCATTTTGCTACGCGCAGTTCGTCCTTAAAAAAGAAGCGAACGTAAGGAAATCATTCTTCCCCATTGACAAAATTCTATTTGAATTTTTGAGCTCACTCTGTCAAGTTCCGTTAGAGCGAGACAATGGACGACTTATTCATTTCAATTTATATTCAATTCTTGACTAGATGAAATAAAATACTTAAATTTGAAATAATCGCAAATCTTGTCCCCCAACATATAAGTTCAAGGAACTTGTGGTTGCTGGTGGAGTTGCAGAATACAATCCGTGAAAAAAAATACAACAGAAATATTAACCCAAGTACATATGGATTTTCGGAAGGTGTGACGTACTTGGGGAATTATTTTACTAATCACCCTCGGACGGAACATGAGTGAAAGTCGTGTCTGGGCCCAGAAGACAAGAACAAATTAAATCCACTTATATATACTCACTTGATGAAATAAATAAATAATGCCTCTCAAGAAGGTAATGGGAAATGAAATTATAAACCGAATAAGACCCACTTGAATTTAATCAGGGAAAAATAGAAATGAAATGAACTCCTTTTAGAATGAATCAAATAACCTATGCTCGATTGAATTAACACGTTCAGTGCGTATTTCTGTTATATGAACAAAACCAACCCACCCCACCAGGCGGATTGGTTTTTTTTCATAAATCTGACCGAAATGGTTCCAATATTAGTAATTTATAAGTAATTATTCTTAATAGTCGAATTTGATTAAATTTTGCTCATTACGCACCATGTGCGTGATAGGCCTGGTGAGAGTGATCACAGATTTTCTGAGGAACGGGTCCAATAGGAAAATCGTGTATTACAAGGTTTGTTTGGGAATTACCCATAGAAAACGAAACAAGAAATGTTGGTATCAGCATTTTTATTGGGTTGGTTCCATAAATATCTACTCCATCAGCTAAAATACACGTCATGGCTCATACCATAGGTACCATAGGTATCTCTAAAATATGTATCAATTACTATATTTGTGGTATCAGTCCAATAATATATGTCAATCACATACAAGAAAATGTCAATCACAATCAAATGTCAATGAAGGAACTATAAATCAACCGAATATATCAATCAGTTTCTCTATATCCTCTACTGAATATTTCTTCTTCTCCTTAGACAAGCGAGGGATTTTTGGTTCCGATTGTGCGTCATCAGACATCTAAAATACCAATACAAATAATACCGTGGGTAAAAAAATACTTGATAAAGAGAACTAATCATAACCATCATGCTGTACCAAAATACGGGACAAAATGGTAGGAAGAGAACAGAAATCTAGGATGGTGCTCTATATATTGGTGCCAAAAACAACGTTTATTTAGTCACTGCCCGATTGTAATCATGCATTATGAAGTAATTAATAATTTATTATTGATCTTACCATGAATGAGAGAAGAAACAGCCACACGAGAACTCTGGAGCGCACAACAATCGAATGCAAAACTCTCATTTGGAGCGTCTGTGAAACAGAGTATTTTCTGAGTGAAATACATCTCCAAACTGCAGACGGCGCATTCTATCGGTTGTTCATAGTACCTGCTCAGGGCGGATGAAAAAACAAAGACTTTGGCACCGGGAGCCGATTTCTAAGAAAAGTTTGAAATAGCAGCAAGTCATTACGCACCATGTGTGTGATACGCCTAGCTGACCCGAACGGATTCACACACCGTATGCGTGATACGCACTGAACGTGTTAATGACAATAAAGGGAAAATGGGGAAAATGAAACACCAAGCTTTGATCGCTTACCTTACTTCACACAATATAAAGGGACGTTTAAGTACTGATTCACTGGCTTAGGGAAAGGGGACGATTCGTCTGCGAAGTCGATAGCCGTTCTGATCTAAAAACGTGGCTCCACCGCTAATATAAACAGCGGCGAACTGCACGGGTGGCGGCAACACTGTTCGGCAGTCCGCCCCAATCCATTACAAAGGCAAATATTGGAAGAGTGAACCGAACATGTCACCAGTTCATGTGTGAAGGGTCTAATTGCTATCAGTTGGCAACACTGGTGCTATGTTCCCTTTTTCTTTACCTTGATATTAGCATTTGCAGCTCTGATAGACCAGCAAGGCCAACAAGACTGTATCAACAGAAGCACTTCAGGTGGTCACTGGTCAGTTACTACTTGATTTGGCTGTTGAGTGCATGGTTGACAAGTGGAGAGTGAAACGGAAGCGATAAGAATATCACACATAAGGAAAAATGCAAAGATAAGTGTAACAACAAAATGATAAACAAGATAAAGTTATTAGGTAACGTGGGCGAGAAGAGAAAGAAGCGAATCATTAGTCAGACGCAAAAGCGGTACACGAAGGTCACTGTGGGGTTGTCAATTGAGCCACTGAACGAAAAATGGCGGAAATTCTCAAAAACGTCCAAGTTCTTTGCACAAGGAACCAGTGAGCAACATGTTCGACATTGTTTTATGAACGACTGCCGACATTTACGGAAAACTCGGGCTACCAGTTGAGGTCATGCGGAGTTGGGGTAGTGAGGGGAACAGAGGAAAGCCCTCATCAACAAATTGGTGATGGATGGGTGGCAGGAATAGTGAATTGAGAGTATAAAGGGAAGATGGACGCATCCGTGGTTACCACAAGAAGGGACAAACAGTGGAGGCGGGATGTACAGGATCCTACACACCACACAGCTCATCACCGTGCATAGAGCACCGGTGTTTACGTATGTGTACATGTTGTCTAGGTAACAATGGTGCGAGAATGTCAAGATGCAGGTGGCTGAGGAAAACACCCAGCTAATCCTCTTGAAAGGAAAAGTGAATAATCCACACACAATACTCTTTGGCAGCCACAGGCTCCTTCTCGAAAAGCACATCAAGTATTTAGGAGTGAATATAGGTGAGACGTGGGGTTTCAACCAACACCTCCAGTCCAGTTAAAGGCACTTTGCAAGGTTTGCCTCACTGCGTGCAATTACTAAGGCCACTTGGGGTGTGTGTTACCATGACACTATCCTCATGTATAAAGCCATCTATCTAGGCGTGATTGGCTACTGCCCCGTTGTCTGGGGTAGCAAACTAACAGTCATCAAAAGAGAGTATTGGTCCAATCCCAGAGAGCTGCGCTCCTGTGGATCACCAAGGCCTACAAGACTGTATCAACAGGAGCACTCCAAGTGATCCACGGAGAGTGAAACGGGGGCTTCCCTTGCTTTGGGCTGAACTCCGTGCGGATCTCACGGCAGAACAAAAACTTGCCGCTATCGATGAATGGGCGTTAGAGAAATGGGAAGAGGGATGGGAATCCTCGTCAAAGGGTCGTGACATGTACGAGTTCTTCCCCAACATCCGTGGAAATGGGTTGAGCCAGACCTCTAGACGAGCCAGTTCCCCACTGCACATGGTTACTTCAATGCGCGGCTCCATTTGTTTTCTCTCAATCATGCACGTCTTGCGCCTCCAGTGCGGGGGAAACAAGAAACCACGAGTTTCTACAACAGCGAGCGATTGTTGTTGAGAGGGCAAACGAACTTAGCAGCATTGACTGCTACAAAGCAAGCCTAAGCCCATTTTGCACAGTTTGCGAAGAAGGTGATGGCTAAGAAACGTGGTCATAGTTCATCTGTCCTTTCGAAACTTGCCACCCAAGTAAATAGTTACATCAGGTGGGAAACCAGATTAAGAACTCCTCCCTGATGGTACAGGATTCCTCAGGTGGTCAAACCTTCACGCAGTCACACATGGGCAACAGCTCTATATCGTACTCGGAGCCTGGCTAACGACCAAATACCTGCCGTACCTCCGCAGGTCTGAGTTCGGTGGATGCTGCAGAGGCTGGCCTCTTGCATATTAGCGAAACTGCAACTTCCATGACTGATATAACCCTCGTCGGGGGTTCAGGAACAGTCATCAGATAAGGAAACAGACTTGTTCCACGCACCTTTCCACTCGTGTTGGTTCAAGTTGCTATAATTTGGCAGCACTGGTGCTATGCCCCCTCTTCTTCGCAGCTCTAATACGATTTTTCAATCATTCCATGCACCTGTTACGGGGGGGATCAATATTGAAAGCGATATCGCACTAAGAGAGTCGGGGAGTTGATACGATGTCAACCGAATGCGATTGGAACAGAGTTTTATTCTCAATTACGTTCGGAGAAGTTTTACCACCACAGACAGGGAACTGAGTGGAGCGAACGCAAGCCCGGACTACACGGCGAAGAGGGGACCGGTTCGGTTACAACTGATGGCAGCGAAGTCTCGAGTGAATCGGGGCATTTGAGGTGCCCAGTCAGCATAAATGCCCCGGACGAGCATCCGCTGAATCAAAGTTCGTCCCATTACACACCTCTTCATGTGTCGTGGGTTGAAGTGCTATCGGTTGTCTGCAGAGCAGTATGCCCGCTCTCTTCTCAGTCTGGGGTGTTCGTATTCGCAGCTCTGATAGCGTTTTCAGTCACTCCATGCACCATGCCGCTCGTCGTGGTTCAAATTGCTATTGCTTGGCAGCAGAGCACTATGCCCCGTATTTTTCTAGCTTGGGGTGTTTGAATTTTCACCTTAGATAGATACTTCAAATACTCCATGCATTTCGTTAAGTGCTGTGGGATAAATTGCTACCAAAATTTCAAAGTTACTGTGTTGGGTGCACGAGTGGGGGAGCTTGAGAAATAAATGAGAGTGAACTTGAGTGAAGCACAAACAGGGAACTGGGTGGGAGCGAGCGTGATATGGCTACACCCCAATGAGACAGCTGCTCAGTTACGACTGACAACACTGAAGTTTTGTTTGAGCAAATTGGAGACATTTGAAGTGCCCAGTTAGCACAAACAGGGAACTGGGTGGGAGTGAACGTGAGTGCGGGCGAGATGGCAACGCCCCAATGAGACATCTGCTCATTTACGACTGATGACAATGAAGTTTTGAGCAAATCAGGGACATTGGAGAGCCTAGTCAGCACAAATGGCCGGATGAACCTAGATCGAATAGTTTGGTACGTCCTGGTACATCACTCCTCAGGTATTCATGAACACTGCAGTTTCTTACCGTTACCACAATCAGAGCGTTGATGTCCACCAACAAAACGGAATGTAATCTTTAGCAAAGAGAGTAGAACAATTTTGATTTAAGTTCCAAAATGTACTCATGTTTGTGGTGAAAGTATTGAATTGAATATTTACCATGTACGACCCATTCTTCATGGAGTGACGTCCACACTCGAGAGCCAGTGCCCAGAGTTTTAGATCCATCTTCGTTGATGTTGATACCATTAGGGGGCTGAAACCGACGACTCTCGCTGTTCCATAGGCCTCCTTCTGGTCCCACGTTGTATCTCCTGACGAACTCATACATGGGCACCACCGTGTCAGTGACCATGGTGAGCTTCATGAAGGTTTCCAAGTTCTTGTATATAGCCTGTTGCAAATCACAGCATTCCAGACTGTCGGATGCATTAGCATAGGTCCTTTTGACTGGTGACTAAGATCTTTCACAATGGAGAAATGACCCTACAGGTACAACAGACGAACCGAGTCCAGCGATGGTCCGCCCCCTCATTTCCAGCGATCTCTTTGTGCTCAGGAATCCAACAAACCGTCAGGGCCGGGTAATTTGGCTTCCTCTTCAGGGCAACAGGCGGAGAGAGTAATCCGATTCCTACCCTGAGATCTCGGGATAGTGAGCATTACGGACAAGAAGAACCCGTCTACAACAAATGAACCGGCGCTTGCCTTTGCGGCTTATGCTTCCTTTATCGACCTCGCAGTACCTGCCTATTCATCTCCAATCGCCCAGCGGTAAATTAATTGTCGATAATTCTCTTTGCAAACGGTTCTTGGCGTCTACCTATCCCAAAGCAGCTAGAAGGGAAGGCGAATCGTTATTTTCGTTTTTCTTTCTTTCATGTCTGCCGTTTTACATGTATTATCCTCACCACAATTCATCAGAGCGCAGAAAATAGTGGGGTAGGGATTTCAATACCTCGATTTATGAGAGCTCTGCTAGGTGAACTGATGAATGTCGGAAAAATTCGGGGTTCGCGTCCGTGGTTTTTGAAACGAATGTCAATTTGATAGAATGGGAGTGAAGATTTTCTCGAGCGAACGTAATTTCCGACGTGGAACTTCACAACGTTTTCTCCTTCCGTCCGAATTGACTTTTTTTTATGAAAGAAACCCCTCACAGGTACACATCGGGTATTTCCCGACACCGTCAAACTTTGGTTGGTTAACTGTTTAATCGGAACGCTAAGCGGTTTTCCAGCGGGGAAAAACGTATAAGAAAAGAAGGCGCTGGCCCTCAGTATTTTTCCCCCTTTTTCCATTCTCATTTTCCCGGGGAGCCGTGGAAAATCTCTTCAGCCGATAAACGCTTCGCAGAAACGACATTAGGACGACGGTTTTATTGTGTCGGATGGCGCGGCGAAGGCTGGAACCACTTGTCCGGACGAGTCCTCCTTCGGCTCCTTTAGGTAAACGGCGCGAGATAATAAATGACCGTTGAAAACGGCGCAGAAGAGAAAGATGAGAAGGAAAGAAGTGGCCGGAGGAAGTGCTCGTATATCGCGGGAAGGTTCTTCCCATTTTCCCTCGAGTGTGAAATATATTACCGCGAGTCCGTTCAAGTGGCTGATTCACTGGGGGAGAAAAACGCCGCGGGACGCTGAAATAAGCGAAAAGCGAGGAGCCGAACGGAGCTTTATTGCTGTTAAATGCGGCGCCAAGCCTGCAATACCTTGTCAGGTATCAACTATGCAGACCAGCGGGTTTTACTCTGTTTGAACTGGAATGTGGTTGTAGATGATGCATGCCAATACCAAGGGAGTGTGTTTGTGATGCCTTGAGGCTTACGTTCCCCGGGGGTCAATTGTGTTCAGCCCGTGCTGAGAAATGGTGTGTGCTGAGATTTCCCCTATCGGGAAACCAAAGAGATCGGATGTCATCCCTTTCATCTGTACTCACGGCCAGCACAGGATTGTAAATGACCCTGCAGTTGGGGGTCCGAAATTCCACTGCCGTACTCCTTGCATGCCTGGACTGAAACCGCGTACACAACATTCTGTGAACCCCCTACCTTGAGCTGGGATTGCACAACACACCCCGTGCAGGAAGGTGGACAGAGTTCTCCTGCTGTATCCTCTGCGTGGCCGTAAAAAGTGGCCTTAAAGAGTCTCAAAACACGCGACACTGACATATTGATACAAACAACACTGCAACGGCCTGCGTGGCAGAACACGTTGACTGAAAACACTCATAATGAGCGGAAGATACTACTGGGAGTAGCTCACTAACACCTACGAGCGATTCCCTATATAGGCACGGCCTTCAGAATGTGGAGGAGGAATAACCGGGTTTGAGTGTTCTTGGGGTGGCTGATAGGGTGTCTCCAAGCAGCAGCCAAAAGTCCCTCATGCGTCCTAGCCCTGATGGGTTGGCCGGACTGGCAGCTGTGGCGCATGTGGAGGCGTCCCCTTGACCCTCAACGGACGAGCGAAAGTGGCTAGAATCAATATTCTTAAGGAGGAGCTTCCAGGACACTGCTTCAAGCACCTATCGCTCATGCCACTAACACACACAACAATTAAACTCACAAGGATACGTTACATCAGTCCACTTCTTTACTACTCCCTCTCATTAGTAAAATAACATGACGAAGTCCATTAAAAACAGCAGGTTAGAAGGTTATATAAGCCAGACCACTGGACGAGCCAGTTCCTTACGGGGTATGGCGACTCCAATGCATGGCTCCTTTCTGTCATGCACGTCTTGTGCCTCTATTGCGGAGGAAACAAGAAACTATGTGCTGATTCACTGTAGATTCTACAACAGTGAGCGACAGTCGTTGGGGGAGCAGACGAATTTTGCAGCATTGACTGCTACAAAGCAACCCATTTGCAGAGTTTGCGAAGAAGGTGATGGCTAAGAAACGTGGTAACAGTTGATCTCTCAGTTGTCCTATAATTAAATAGATCAGATGGGAAACCAGGTTGAGTACTCCTCCCAGCATTCCTTAGTTGGTAACTTCTGTGCGGTAACACACGGGAAACTGGCGAGCGACCAAATACCTTCCGTAGCTGCGCAGTTGGGAGTTCAGTGGATGCTGCAGGGGCAGGTCTCTTGCATCATAGCAAAACTGCAACTTCTATGACGGATATAATCCTCATCAATGGTTAGGAACAGTGATGAAATAAGGAAACCTGTGATTTGGTACACTCTTATGTGGCTCAGTCACAGAGTAACAATTCTGGTTACTCTTGCTGACCGTTTCGAGTCCTCTGCAGTATATACTGAGCAGCTTCTGCAGTTTTTAGTTTTGGGTTTTGATACTAGGCGCTTACTGGGAGCGTACGCTTTCATTTGGTACAGGCTCGTGGAAGCTTCAGGTAAACCAATCGCTGGCGCAGGGCCTGCAGAGTGTGCTGGGGAGCCATTCCTGGATGGAGCGAAAGCAAGGTAGATAGAGGTCAACCGGCGCTGTTTGCATGCTAGTCTACTCACTCTCAGGAAGTCGAGCTTCTCTGGAGTAGCCATTCATAATGCAAACTACCCATTCTAAACCATATGCCCATGAGAAATTCGACCAACAGGAGAGCGGCTCGTAATTCCAACCGATTGTACATGGCTAACGGGGAGCTTTTACTAAGTTGATGTTTCATCTCAGAACAGCCATGCCAAGCTCACTGGCATCCGCGAATCCAAAAGTTGAAGGTCTTGGAAAGGTTGTGGAAGGTTTTGAGCTTGCCCACCCTCCTTATTACTGTCCCCAGTCTTGTGTCTTGTGTGTGTCTGTGTTGTGTATATGTGTGTTAGTGTAGATTAGGTATTGTAGGGATGGATACGGGGGGGGGGATGAATATCGAGTAGTCCGCCCCTGGACCATCGGGAAAAGTGTGAATGTATTTAAGGGTTGAATGGATGTGTGAGTGAGTGAGTTAGGGTTAGGTGTTAGTGTTACGAGGGGGGTTTGGAGACGTTTTTGGGAATCCGCTGACTCAGGCAAAAATTACGGCAATCGCGCCGGAGATTCGATCCACAATCCTCGACTTACGTCAAGAATTATGAATCAACTGTCTTATCCACTAGACCACGATCAACCGGTTGCCTTTAAAGGGAGTCAGGCGGTACATCAGGATAGAGTGAGTTGGGTAGGTCGTGGACGAGGGCGGCCGAATATAGAGTAGTTCGCCCTCGTCACGTCGGAATGGGGATCGCAGTTCAGGCCGTAAAATACGGCCTGACACCCTTCTCCTTGGCTGGTGCGGGGGCCTTTATCCCCGCACCCCCATGGAGATAAAGCATAGGTACCGGCAGAACGCCTCTTGGCAATTCCGGCACCGGGGCTTGCCACCCATTCAGGTCCTTAGGCTGCTCAAAGTGCAGCCAAATAGAATGGGTACCACGGGGGCTTCAGCCCGCAGCCGGCAGCATGGGCCGTTATAAGCGTGGCGCTGTCGGTCGTGAAACCGTGGGATTGGCCTCGTGGGGACCGTGGTTTCGCTGGAAATCCCCCCCCCCCCGTAGAGAAATGATAGGTGCTGGCTGGAGACGGGTAATGGCCGTGAGGCTAGGTACCCTCTCCAACGCCACGGGCAATGCTCCAGGCACGACTTACCATTGTCCGCAGTCTTAATTTCGTTCCTATTTGCCAGATTTCGGTTACTCCAGGCCTCGTTAGGAACTCTCACACGTGCTTGTCTGTTGGGATTCAAAATGGCAACTCGTGTGAGGGCTCCCTCATGAATGTCTCGGAGTAGTTATTTAGAAAGTGTTGGCTAGCGTTCTGCACATCATTCGGCGTCCACAACGGAAAGCTCCTTCTATTCTCTTCATTATCGATATGAATCACGCTAAAACGTTTTCAGAGGCTAAAGACTGGATTGCACTCTCCTTTGAGCCAAGTAGAGCGCACTTCCTAGTTCTGCTTTCCTCAACACAGACATTTTCGCGGGTCTGTGTAACTGCGCGAGAGAACAACTGAATTGACTGAGGACTATGGATGAGTATGGTGGAACGAAACGGTTTACTTGAAGCCTCGTCGAGCACGATAGTTTCGAGTACCTAGCAGTTGCAACGTGTCGCTTTCACTCTTAGTTCTTCCCGCCAAGTTCGTCATATTAATATAACTGACACAAAGCGTACCATTTTACTCCCCCTTGTGCAAGTAATTTATTCATGACCGTATTATTGAACCATTACGGAATACTGGCCGTTTCATCACCAGGATATTTTTTTTCGTTTTGTTCTTTATTTCTGCGAGTGGAAAAAATAAGGTTGCGAGCAGTTACATCGATGAAAAAAGGGAAATGCGCCTTAAATTAAGCTTTGTCCACTCTTCTGTAATTCGATTCGTTTGGGGGAAAAAAAACGTTGCGGTAGCGACACGGGTAATTCACGCTTCCGATACAATTTCCCAGTAATGGATGTACCATTTCCACCAGTTAAAACCTCTCGAATATCTGTTAGCAAGCCCATTTACCGTGGAAAAAAAGTGACAACGTTCAAAACGCATTAATTGGCACCTATTGGGCTTTATGTCCCTTCGGAGGTACATATACCGAGAAGTATTGATTGTGAGAATACAGCGAACTGAAATGAGGAAGTGGAAAACAAAACCAGTTTTTTGTTCAACTTTCTAGACGGCTTAAATAATTCAAATGAAACATCGCTGCACAGTGATAACGAGCGACTATACATTGCGTTCTATGTAAGCGTAACTTTCATTAGAAATGCTGTAACGTGAAGGAGGAAGGATACGGACGCGGCTGGGTGTCTCCTCTCGCGCTAATTAAAGCATCAATCGAGTCGCTTGGATTGGCGCTTGTCGGAGGAGAAGAAAGGTTCGTAGAGAGAAAAAAGGTTATGCTTTTCCCTGGCGGATTTTTTTTTGGAGCACGTTCCCGATTTTCCCGTTCGGCGATATCTCCCGTTCTCTTCCCGAAGAAATCCCTGTTCCTTAGAACTTCATTTTTGTTCGAACGAAGAGAGAAGACTGCACAGTGTGCAAGTCGGTGATAAAATGCTGTAGCTCTTTTAATGAAGAATCCCGAAGAGGACGGAAATCTATTATCTTGCTAAGGTAATGATTGGCTAACCTTCGCTTATTTTGGTATCGATTCTTAAGTGCTTGCAAGGCCAGAGGGTAACTACTGGACTCTAACGGGAACCCAGCAATCACTGCTAGAGCATCCCCTTTGAGACAAGTTCTGAGATACTGAAATTTTTTTGTATCTGACAGAAAAGTTCAACCCAGTCCTCAATTTTGTCGGAGAAATTCGAGGTAACAAGCTTGGAGAAGAATAGGAATTTTCAGCACTCGTCTTCAAGTCGCTGGAGGCCTTTGATCCCACAGCATTCCTCTCAAGTTTCGCAAGAATACTGGTTACTACCTTATCGATTAGTTCTATAAACGACAAATGTGTTTTTGTTACTTCGATTTGCTGGCTTTTAAAGGAAACTTTGGAATTGTAATCGTGGATACTAGTATTTAAATCGTCCAGTTTTAATTCGATGGATACAACTCGAACGGAACTGGATTCAAGAGAATCTATGTCGGCATCGGCGGTAAGTAACTTTGAACGTTCATATATCGATTGCAGAACGGCGAATAAACTCTCGCGCTGGGCGAAGAGTGACGAATGCCTTACTCCGAAATCCAAATCTTTATTCTCTTCCTTGCTCATTTTACGGAACGGAAAACAAACGTAACTCGTATGTGTGATGTCCCCCTCATATAACTGTCCTTCTTCTCTATCTCTCCATAGGATAAACGATTCACAAACAAATAAATGAAATGTAATAACAATAATTGTCTATTAAAAAAAGAAACTTGACACACTCGAAAAAAGCGTACTCCCCCTCGACGGTCACAATCAATTTTAAACGAAACGAATCGCCAAGTTCACGAGAGACCCTTCAGGTAACAATTACAATCGTTGACTGACTCGTCAGACTGAGGTAGGTAGTTCTATTTGGTCTTAGTTCGGATTTGTGCCGCGAGGGGAGGAATGAGCAGCTAGTGACGACACAATGTGTTATTCGAGTGATAGGAGTAAAAGGACACCTCGTTTCATCACCTATGTAACAACTACGCTAGATTTACACAAATAAATAACTTAATCTTTATCGTTTTAACGTTGGGCGCCAATTATTTATGTGAAATTTAAAATGAACGGGAAAGAAAATAAATTGCTTGTGGGGATGAACCCATGAATTGAAATAAAAACAAATAGATATATTGAAGAAGGAAATTATATGTTAAAAAGGAGGAAAGAAAAGAAAACAAAATTTAACTGTCACAAAACTGATTTAAAATGACGACTTGGGTAGAAAGAACAAAAAAAAAATATCTGGTGCGTTGCAACACACAACTTTCCTTAGCTCTACAACAATTCACTTTTTACGTGGCTAATTCTACTTACTCAATTCATTTATCACTCAGTTCATTTGAACTTGGTCAAACAACATTTCACGGCAGCAGGAAGCGGTAGCCCTTACAGTTCCGGAATTTATTATGCTGCTCGTACTCATTACAGGACCATTATTGAGCAATTGGTACATAGATAATTAATTAGGCTATAACACACATTTTTTGAAGAAGGATAGTAATCACTTAGGCAGAGTAATTGGGTAAAAAGTTTTCAAACTGGTAGTAAGCGAAACAGCGGTAGTTGAAACTCAGGAATTTCTGGAGTTAGCCCCATGTATCTTATGAGCGTTTTTAAACAATCACCCTATAGGTATTTAATTGGATAACAATACCAATTTTTTTAAACATTCTACTAACATTCCAGCGGAGTTTAAAACGAAAAAACCGCGGTAAAAACGCTTTTCGTCGAAAATTTTGATAATTTATTGTGCTGCTCTCGTCATTTTCCCACAAATGGGAATTTTATGGTATGATTGTCTTATTACGAGCTATCAATATAAAAAATGTAATCAAAATCGTTAGAGCCGTTTTTGAAAAAAAAAAAGTGGTTTTGATCACTATGATGACTATAGTTAACTTTCGGTGGATTTGGCCCTTACCCTTATTTTTGCGTCCCATGATAACCTGCGGGCTAGACATCAAGTTTCAGCTGATTTGGTGCGGTTGTTTCCTCTAAAAACCGCGTTAAAATGGATTTCGTTGAAAGTTTTGGTAATTTATTGTGCTGCTCTCGTCATTTTTCCACGAATGAGAATTTTATGGTAACGTTGCCATATTAGAAGCTATCAACATAAAAAATGTAATCAAAATCGTTAGAGCCATTTTTCAGAAAAAAAAATTTGGTGTTTTGATCACTATGATAACTATAGTTACCTTTCGATGGATTTTGTTCAAACCCTTATTTTGGCGTCCCATGGTAACCAGCAAGCGAGATATCATGTTTGAATGGATTCGGTACGATGGTTCTCTCTAAAAATCGTTGACAGACGCACAGACCATTTTCCCAAATAGTGTTTTTCGGACTCAGGGGGTCTGAAACGTAAAGATCAGAAGAGAACTCAAAATTTTTTTTTCAGCCGATTACATAACTTTCCTTTCTACTTCGTAAAGCCAAGGAAAGTAAAAATGTCTTCTCCTACCTAACCTAAGGCCTGCCGAAAATAAATAAACTAGTCCACCGACTTGTACACTGTGCAATCTTCTCACTTCTTTCGAACAAAAATGAAGTTCTAAGGAACAGGGATTTCTTCGGGAAGAGAACGGGAAAATCGGGAACGTGCTCCAAAAAAATCAGCCAATTTCACAAAAATAATAAGTGGCGCCCAACGTGGGTTGAACAAAAAAGTATTGCCTTTAAATTGAGGAATTACAAAATCGATGATTAAAATAGGTAGAGAGATTGATTGAAGGTTGTTATTTTACTATCAGGGTAGTTTAGGGCCTTAGGGCCCTCTCTTCCACTTACCCTGCAACAATGTACAAGTTTTTCCTCTTGAGTACTTCAATTAATAATTAGTAAGTATTCCAGCGTAAAAACAAAATAATTTCTCTCCCTAATACTACTTTAGGTACTTTTCCAATAACATTGTTTTAAAATTGTTCTTGAAAACATCAACATTCAAATTGAGGTCAAACATTCCGATGTTCTCATTGTATAATTTTGATGCTTGAGTCGAGAAGCTTCTTCCGAACAGATTCGTTCGATGTGATGGGATAAGGAGAACTTTATTTCTGCCACGTGTATTCCGAGAATCGAGGAAGTTGAAAATTTTGAAGGATGTAAGGACGGTGGTGCTTGAAAGTTTTGAAGATCAGAGTAGCCATCAGGAGTCCATGGCTTACTAGGTAACGAATCGAATGTGTCCGTAGTGAACCGAGATTGCCGATACCGAGTGGATAATGTCTGACACAATAGCTCCTTTGAATATTGAAGGAGGTAGGAGGCATCCGAAGGACTCTATTGTAGTTCCGTGTGTCCCTTGTCGCCAGTAACTGAAATGTGTAGCGTAGATGTTGCGAACTAAGCGAAATATAAAGTAAACACGATCGAACTAAGCACCGAAGTGAACTGTCTTTTATAAGTAACTGACTATAAACGGTAACCAAAACAACAGTCAGTTGACATGTTGTGGGCCTCTTCCATCCTGCTCTTCGGCGCCTTGACTTTCGCTGTATTAGTCAGCATGGTGTCTGGCATTTCACCGCACTGTATACGTACAGGTAGCGTCTACTACCTTCCAAAAACGGGGCGAGCTGGTGAGAATCTTGTGGGTCAGTTGCTCGGTAGGCCGGAAGAACCCACGATAGATGCTTGACCCAGTGTTCCTGTTTGTCCTTCACCATTTCGGCGAGCATATCAATAAGTGTTCGGTTAAACCTCTCAGCTTGTCCACTGAGGGTGCATTGGTGTCGTTCTCGTCTTGTGAATCTGCAAGAGTTCACGCATTTCTTTAAAAACTTACGACTCAAATGAGGTTCCTTGGTCTGAATGGAGTTCTCGAGGTACGCCAAGCCTTGCAATTACCTCGTCTAGTAACCCCTGAGCGACTGTTTCAGCTTTCAGGTCGTGAACCGCAAACGCCTCACCCCATTAGACAGGCTCCACGCCAAATTCCACCCTGTAGGATGGAGGAAGTGGGCCATCTTGCGACTGAAATGGCAAAACGGGATCATCCTGGTTCTGGGTTATCTCCCCAGGAGAATGCCCATGCTACCAGGCGCGACCACGGGTTGTGGATAGTGGAACGGCCACAGCATATTCCCCAAGGGCATGTCTGCGGCCAGCTGTGAATAAGGTCAGCATGCTGACTGAATAAGCAGCCGCGAACAATGGGCAAAACCCGAGAGATCGCTGAAGAGATCCTGAACAAAGGGCTCAAGGGCACGCGGATCTACATTTTCCCAGACAGCCAGGCCGCCTTAAAGGCCATCGCAGCCTATAGTTTTAGTTCTAAGCTGGCATGGGAATGCCTCCCTGCGCTCAAGCAGCTCGGCGCCCGTTACAGGCTCTCCCTCATTTGGGTGCCGGCTCACAGGGGGCATGAGGGCAATGAAAAGGCTGACCGCCTCGCGAAAAGGGTTACAGAATCTCTACCCGTCCACGCGTGGGTCTGACGAAAAGTCACCTGAACTGTCTGGTTGCCCGATGGGAGATACAGAAAATGGCGCCCATTGGCATCGCCAGCCACAACTACTTGTCACGCCTTCCTGTGAAAGGGCTAAGGCGATGCTGGCACTCTCCAGACAAGATCTGAGAGTACTGATAAGCTTCCTCACCGGGCACTGCCCACTCAGATATCACCTCAACAAGATGGACATCTCAGAGGCGGTGGAATGCAGACTCTGCGGTGAGGAGGACAAGAAAGCAGAGCATATCCTATGTGAATGCCCTGCCTTGGCAGCAAAACGCTTTGAATACTTCGGTCAGGGGGCCACTGAACCCCAAACGGTAGCGAACTCGGCGGTGAAGGACATACTCGGCTTCCTAAGGGGGGCGGGTATGTACGACGCCTTTTACTAAGAAAGGACCAGCGTCACAATAGGCCCATATGCGGCCGCAGTGACAAAGGTCCCGGGTCAAAAAAAAAAAAAAGTGGTCATTGAGCGATCTACCAACCCTTGGGCAAGGCCTATTGTACTGGTGAAAAAGAAGAACGGCTGAATTATAACTTAATCACGGTCGAACTAAGCACCGAACTGAACTGTCTTTTATTAGCAACCGACTATAAACGGTAACCAAAACAACACGACAATAACAGTCAGGTGACAACGTCCCCAACAGTACGCCGGCTTGCTGTTCTTCAGGATTTTGAGCATCATTGTGGCTACTGGCAGTCTCTTCCTTTCCTTCATTTGTAAGAAGCGTGACTGACGAGCCCAAGAAGAACAATGTTCGACTTCGAAGTGCCGTTTGAATGAGAAGTAAATATGTTTTCGTTGTCGGCGACGTCAATTTGTTCTGACGCTCTGAAGCCCCCCCCCCCTCCTCACCATCCGCTCCACTGCCATCGGGGTTTTGCTTCTAGTCCGTAATGAAGAATCAGGTCGAAATATCAGAAAGAGGAGAGTTCGGATGGAAGCACTTCACCTCCGCTATATTCCGTTTTCCCCCTTAGAAAAACGACTGACCCTTTCATAGCAATAGGCCTTCCCTATAAATCAGGTCGCAGGCCGCTGACCAATAAATGCGAAATTGCTCCTTTTTTCCTCGAGGGCCGAGCGGCATAAACAACTTTGAAATATCGCGGATCGATTTGTTATGTGGAATTGTGTGGGTCCGAACTTTGGTCCTTTAGTCTTCCCTCAGGGACTCCCCTTTCACTCTCTTTCAACTCTAACTCCAACCCCCCCCCCCCTCTTACACCCTTCCGTTACACTATCGCCATCCCATTCCCACACAAACCCCCGCTCCTACTATCGCCAGGCGGAGGACACTTTTCCGAAGTTTCCGCCTGTCGACACTTTTTATTAATTACCAACCACTTTTATGTGCCGGCATTTTCTCCGAAGTCCGCCTTTTTGATTTGTTGTTTTTCCAAACTTTCCATTCAGACTGCGTTCGATGCTTTATTTGCCGATTTACGGTAATCGGTATTCGTTTTTCGAGGTCAATCAATCGGGATGGCAATGTTATTACAATACGAAAGTTCCCGACGTGATCACGAGTCGAGTGTTAACTGACGAGCGAGGAACAACAGTTGTCATGGGCAGCAAGAGTTACTTCAATCGAAAACAAGACAATTGCACAAACGAGGACGAGTTCGAGACTAGGCATTCTTAGAACTTGGTTTACATCGGTCGTTTGCTCTTGAAGCCAACCCAGTTCTAACATTCCAAGCCCAGCAATGGATTAGTATTTCCAAAGCCTGTAACCTGCCTCCCCGTGTCTCACTTCACGCTCTTTGCTCTGCCAAACCATTTCTGCAGGTCTGCCTCGAACACTGGCCTGTTTTCTTCTCTTCATGACCGTTTCTGAACCCTAAGACGGGAATTTGGCGATCCATTAAGAGTTTTATCGGTCGTTCGTGAATATCACGCGGATTCAAGTTTTGCTAGCTCGCGAGAGTATGGCCACTGACATTGGACCTGTGCAGGAACAGTCGCATCATTCAGCAAGTCTCCAGGTTGGGCTCTTGATCAATGTTGTCCAGGACAGTCAATCTCGCACTACGCTGCGGAGCCCAATCTGGTTCTGTGCTTGACTGAACTGTTTACGTGGCCAGTTTCAACCTAGAACACAATCTCTTTACCCTCATGTGTGGTCTGTGCTCACACCAGTTCGACAATTTGTCACTTAAGTCTCCCTGTTATTTGTTATTCGCAACTCAATCTCATGATTTACTCGGGCTTATCCAACCACTGTGTTGGGCGAAGGAAACAGGATGCTTGAGTTGGAGTCAAAGGAATAAATGAATGAACGTGGTGAGTGTGAGTGAGGGCTGTATTAACTCTTTGGGTATGAGTTTGAATGAGCATTTAAGCATGAACAATGTGGTTTCTGAACAGGTGAATTGGTCACGGGGAACGAGAGCAGAGACGGGATCAGTAGCAGCAGAGCTGTGAGACGAGTGTTGTCCTTGGGTTGGGTTTGGAAAGAGCTGGAGTAGGAGAGGAGGTAAATTGGGAGGTGAGAAGTGGATCTATCTTAAAGTCCAAACCCTGCAAATTATTACACAATGGTTTATTATTCTCATGAACAGCTTGACCTAGTGTTATTGCTCCGAGACCCATCCCATTCAATTCAGCATCGAATACTAGTAAACCATACGAAACATGACCTGACTACAATGGAACTACGGAAACTAAATATCCCCCGGCGCCAGGCGCCCGTAAACAGGGGCTTCCAGCGAACCCGTTGCGAGGCGAGCGGGCGGGTCGTTTTAATGAGACGGGAGGGAGTACTAACGACGAAACGTTGACTTCTGCTCTAGTTCCCGCGTTATACTGCGTTTCGTTAATTTTTCAAACCATTTTTTGCCCATAACAAGCATGGGCTTCGTCCGATCGGATTGACGAGATGGCGGGCACAACTAGATACCAAATGGGATTTTTGTGCGAAAGAACGAATTTTTTAGACCAGGTTAAAGGCACAAAACGGCCCGGACGGCGGAATGGGGACGGGGGACGGAGGACGGACATTGCAAATTCGGAATCTCCATTTCTCCAATTGAAACGTTAATTATCAAATTTTGAGGGGGGGTTGTAAAACATTTTTCGTGACCGAGAACATATGGTTATTATTCAGAATGAATAATAAACCAAAAAGGGAAAAACCATTGTCTACTTTGGAAATATTATTAATAAACTTGAGCTGCTTTTCTGCAAGGGCATCCAACAAAATGGATAGTTTGGGGTTTATCCCGGCGACCATCAAAGGTCTCAGGTAAAAAGAGCTAGACTCGAACGGCCGGAAAATGCCTGAAACCAGGACTTCCCGTTAGGGGCAGGTGCGGGAGTGACGATCAAGATTTCAACTACTCTGACCTGCACGGAACTCACTGTTTTTTTCCCGTGCAATGGAGTTCTTCCTGGCTGTATATCTGTTTCTCTCCAGCAACCTTCCAACGCTGTCTTCTACACACGTCATAGACATACTACATCACACCCAGGTGTGACTAGAGGTTGTTCGACTTCTGGAGAACTATTGACGGCCAACATCGCTTGACATCAGAGGCTGAGTTGGCAGTCCTCCTTGGCTTGGGCTCATTTTCAGCTCTGAATCCCGTCTCATCCCAACCATACGTCCTTGCAATCCATCAGTTGCATAGTGTCACCTAGAAAATATCCATTTTCATTATTCAGCTATTGCCTGGTCGTGTTACGTATGGTTTACTGGTATTTTTTGACGCTGAATCAAATGGGGTGGGTCTCGGAGGCATGGGGTTGCGCAATCACTCCATGAAAGTGGATAATCAATTTTTCGATTTGTTGTGAGCTGGGATTTTGATCAGTTGGGTATTCAAGTTGGAAACGACGTGTGAGTTAGTTTGTTTTTAATGGGAGAACAGGGAAATGAATTGTATCCCCCACGCACTTTTTAACTACGGTGGGGGATGTCAGACTGCTGACGTACTAGAAGTCCCTGTCATATAGAAAATTTACCAGTTATGTTAGACACTCTTGATCCTCTCTGATGCCATTTGATCGCTGCATCTCATTAGGAACATCCTCTCGCGTTTCACGTTCGAAATATAAAGACGTGACAAGGGTTCGCTAATAAGGTTTTTTGTCGCCTTAAAGAAGCTCTGCCAATTTACAATTTTCGAAGGAGCATAAAGACGTTCAAACGAAGCTGGAAGGAGATAAACTGTAATTAGGTTTACCTTGTTGAGAAAAGAAGAAAAAAAACGTCGGCGCCTCGTTTCGACACGCCATAAAGGTAGATTTTCGAGCAAAGAAGTCGGGCCGAGTGGCGGGAAGAGAGAGGGGAAGGCCATCAAATACGAGTCGAGCTCTAAACTTGAGCTGGCCGGATTACAGCTTAAGTGATAGCTTTAAGGATAATGGAATCATAACTGAGTTGAAGCAGCCACTGGAAGGAAGCACTAAGGGAAATCACTAGCGTTCATTAGCGATGCTCCAAGATGCTCTACTGCCTGCCATCTTCATGATATCCTCCTTTCAATTCGCGCAGCGTTTCTCTTACCTGCCGTCCGATTAATTATTGAAGAACGAGTGAAAAGGAGAGTTGCCGTTTGCTCGCTTCAGAAGGGTTCCTTCAGGGCCTCCACACTTCGCTCTAAGTACATTTCGCGGTTTTTATCGCACTTCTAACGCATCCTATTTCTTCAGCACTCGGTTTATGTGAACCAGGTAGAACTGAACGTTGCCCTTTGTTCTTCACAGTAAAAAGTAGAAAAAGTTAAGAACATTACCGCCTAACTGAAGAAAGATTTTAATCATCGTAATTAATTGATACTGTCGTGAAAAGAATTTACCTTTCTGTTCCTGTCCACACCATGACAATGTCACCCACACATCAATACCAAGACAAGAGATTATTAGACTTGTATTGGTTAAACATCTGTTTTTTCAATATGGTCCATATAAATGTGTGCGAGCAGTGGTGATAAAGGAGGACCCATGACTACCCCCCGCTGTGTCTAATATTTCCCTTCAAACGTTTTCATAAGACAAAATCTGTTATTTCTGGTCATACGATATTTAATATCCCCCCCCCCTTCAAATTACGTCGGTCCTTCACTTTTCATTTAGTAGACGAGCAATACATTGAAATTATGGAAAGTAACGGCGCGGTAATATTTAAATGAGGTGACGTGTTACCCCGCTGATGGCGTCATTTCTGTAATAACTTGGTTTACCTTATTCCCCCCCCCCCCCATCGCCGCCAAATCATCACCGCCCTCCTGTCACTGGGAAACCTGATGTGTTGCCAGAGCGGAAGAACTTTCGATTGCCATTCGGTGTTAGCGTCCACTTACGGAAACGATGGGAGAAAGAGACGTTCTGGACAGAGGTAGTCGCCCTGCAGTGGTACTGACAGTTCGGTAATGGGTGGCAGAGCTAGACTGGGCATTGTAGGGCCCAACTACAGTCCTGCTAATCCGCTGGGAGAGTACGCCACGATATTTCAAGCGGAAATCCTAGCTACAAAGACCTTCACAGGAGAGATCCTCACCAAAGGGTTTAAGGGCAAGCGGATCTACGTAGTCCACCTTAAAGGCTATTGCATCCTACAGCTTCAGATCCAGGCTGGCATGGGATCGTCTTCAAGCGCTCTAGCGGCTCGATGCTCAGGCTCTCACTTATCTGGGAACCGGCTCATAGGGGGCATGAGGGTCGAATAGACTGACTACCTTGTAAAAAGGGGTGCGGAATCCCTAACCATCGGGTCTGAACCCTGCATAGGTATGACGGAAAGTCACCTGAATCGTCAAGTGGCTCGATGGGAGACACAGGAAAGCGCCCATTGGCATCGCCAGCGACGACTAAGACAGGCAAAAAGGCTTGTTACGCCTTCCGTTCTACGGGCGAAGGCGATGCTGACACTCTCCAGGGGGGATCTGAGAGTCTTGATTAGCTTCCTCACCGGACACTGCCCACTCAGGTATAACCTCAACAAGATGGGCATCTCAGAGGCGGTGGAATGTAGACTTCGCGGTGAGGAGGATGAGACGGCAGAGCACATCCTACGTGACTGCCCTGCCTTGGCAGTCAAACGCTTTGAACCCTTTTCTAAGGGCTCATTGAACCCCAAATCGTAGCGGAGTCTGCGGCGAAGGACATACTTGGCTTGCTGAGGGGAGCGGGTGTGTACGACGCCTTCTTTCAAGAAACGGCTAGTGTCACAATAGGCCGTGCGTGGCCACAGTGACAAAGGGACTTTGTGCCGTATGCCCCCGGAAAAGAAAAAAAGACGTGTGGGTTAATTTGTATGCAACTTGGTTTGAAAACGCGTTTCAAGGTATTTCCCGACTCCCCCACAAGGTACCTTATTGTAACACCTCCCCCCCCCCCTCCGCCCTTTTCACCACGCCAACTTATCCCGTCATCTAGTAACTGGGACATCAGATCGATATTTTACTTGATGATATATAAGATGTTTTCTCTGTGTGTCCTGCTCAGATGCGCTCTTGTTGCTGATGATGACTTAACCGTCGAAATTGATCTAACATTGTAACTCGAATTTAGTGAAAATAGACAATCGTTCTTCCTCCATTTTATCGCCCAACTATGACGTTGATAAACCCAAATCTTTTCAACCCCCGTTTCTGCAGCTTTCAAAGAGCTTTAGGGCTGAAATCTGCAGATCAACGCAGGACTCGCCAACGCCATTTGTCCAACCTCAAGGGCTGGATAGGGCGACTCAATGATTTTTGGCTCGAAACTGTTAGCGAGAACCAATTGGCACTAATGAAGACTGGAATGAATGTCATCGCCCATGGCAAACAAAATCAACAAATTTCCCTTCTTATTTGGTTTCAAGCGGTCTCCTCTAACGCAGGAAATATTGACCACAGGTTCAAACCATGTTCAACGATATTTGAATACCCTCCGACATTTCACGCGCGCTTCTTTCTGTTTCAGTCGGTCCGAGCATCAAGACTGTGGGCCCGGACAAGCAAATGACGGTCTCGCTATTTTCCGAAGCGTCTTTCGACTGCGAGGCAGAAGCGAACCCTACGCCCAGCTATCAGTGGCTTCAACGGGTTCGAGGTATGCAAGAGCCTTCCGTTTTAGTTCGGAGCAACGACGCTCGTCTTCACATCCGTAACGTCAGCTACGTCCATCAGGGAGAGTACATCTGCCGCGTTTGGAATTACATCGGGGGCTCGGAACGGTCCGTTCAAAGCGACCCTGTCGTCCTTCAAGTCGTTGGTAAGTTTGTTTTTTTTTCAATTCATCACTTCGCTGTGTATCGATTTAAGGAACCCTTGGATGAGGTGGAACAGCCCTCTGTGACTCTTAAGTTTAGCGCGAAGAGTTACGGATTGTCCTTTCAAGAACAGGCAGATATCGCTGCTGACAACCTAGGTACATAGCATTTGCGGTACACATGAGTGGAGCACAAAGGGCTGTTTTGCTATAACAGCAGGCACTCGTAACATCCAACGATCCAACTTAAAGGTTGCTCCTGAAATTAACGAGATATTATCTTACAAGCAGACGGCGATCATAATCGAGGGGTTTTCAATTCTTCGCGAGGTAGGTCAGACCCAGTGTCCTCTTGATTGGTTGATCTAGTGGGTCTGAGCCGGTGGTCTAAAGACGATTCAGAGAAGTTAGTTTTGCGAGGTGGGCCGGAAATGTGCGAGTAGGGGGAAAAGGCCGATTCTGGCACAGGGACTGGTGGGGATATCCTGACATTGAGGATAACCCGAACGAAACCTTTCTTTTTAAGGAGAGAAACCCTCACTAGAGAGGTAATCTGCTTGGGAACGCTGTTTTTGTCATAGAGTGTTTTCGTTCACGGTAAATTTCATACATTTTAACACATAACTGATCGAATGTTCGACGAAAATCGATTTCTGTAGAGGTTTTTTTCTTTTTCCTCGCAGTTATCGTGCTCATACGATAAACGTTCAACGAGGTTCATAAGATAATTATGAGCGGCCTAATTAACTTTGGATTTCATTGACTAAAAATACTCTCAAAAATTTGGTCAACAGTCCCATGAATTACCTATACACTGGCCGTGTATAAAGGCCGTGACATAAGTAGGGGAAACTTAATAAATTTTCGAACGTCACGCGCCACCCACATCTCGCATTTGAACATTGTACTGAAAAAGCTCTAAAAATTGCTGAATGTTGCTGGCGCTGAGGATAGTTGTGTGATGCGTCACGCTTTAAATTTGCCATTGTGAAATAGTTCGGTATTGTGTGTCTGAACAATGCACCACCGTTTTTGGTCAAGTTGTGCCTTTAACACGGTCTAAACAGTCCGTTTTGTGTCTAATCCGGATTGCTTGCTCATTAATCTGATAGGTCGAAACCCAAGATTGTTATGGACAAAATGTTGGCAGTTTTATAGGAGTTACGAGGTGTTTGGTAACGTCGTCTAGGTATTTTTCTATGTTGGGTGGAATGGAACGAGTCTCAGAGTGTACGACTACGTCCAGATCGACAACAGTGAACAATTCGACAATTGAAAGAACTCAAAGGAACAAGGCAGTGAATGATTCCATTCCTTCCCAGCCTGCTCTCGTTACTGTAGGTGCCTCCCGTCTCACTCCAAACATCTGTTAGTTCAACTTGTCATGTCGGGCCAATTGCCTATGATCCATTGTAGTCAAGTCATGTTACGTATGGTTTACTGGTATTTTTAGATGCTGAATCGAATGGGATGGGTCTCGTAGGTGTGAGGCTAAGTTGAGCAGTGCGAGAGAATAATATACCGCTATGTAATAATTTGCAGCGTTAATTTTCCTAATTGTTATTCGTTAGTAACGCATCATATCGCCCCACTACTTTCACAGGGACAACTGTGTCGCTGTTACCAACTTCGGCAGATATCTTCACGTGTCTGCTTTACATTTTTTATTTGATAAACCGCTACCCGCTTCTCACAAATTTATACAAACCGCGAAACCGGTGAGTTTCAAACCCTGCGAATCACTCTCTTCGAAATAGTTGACTTTCCCGTTTAATCCAGTTAACCAACAGTCGGAGGCTTTCAGACGGGAACTTTACGAGGAACTATTTCTCAGACCCAAGAGGGAAGAGCCGTCCACGCAAACTGCGAATCTTTACTCAAGGGAAGGAATATTAATCTGAAACTATGTAGGCGCCATTTCTCTGATTATTTGGTTTCCCGAGAGTGTCTTGTGTGTATTTTCCTGAAGAGCTTTTGAAAATGGACGATTCTCCTGTTTCTGTCGTTTGATTTGTAAATGAATGTTGATCTTTAATCTACACTCTCTTGAAAACGGCCTCATTAATTAACTTGATTAGTTTTTGTAGTGTAATTCATAAAATGAAAGGGGCGTGGAGTGTACGAAGCACGTGTATGGTGTCGTTTGATTTGTAAATGTTGATATTTAATCTCTACTCTCTTGAGAACGGTCTCAATAATTAACTCGATCAAGCCGAATTAAATTACGAATTTGAAGAACTGAAAATTCGGTCTTACGTCCATGAATTGTTAATACGTGTGCAGTAAAACCACTTGGTAAAAGAACATTTTGAAAAAATTTGTGTACGGTATCAAACTCATAAAACGTTTTTCTAATTTACATGACTTGTTTTACAGTGTCCATATGCGTGTTGTAAGTTGAGTGCAAGGAACTATTCTTCCAATCAAGTTTAAAATGCATTGAGTACCCCCCCCCCTCCCCTCCGCCCGGCACAATCAACATGCACCCCAACTCCCATGACTCCCAATATAAGCACCCCAGTGATCTTAGTCTAGTGGTCAAGGACGAAGACTCATATTTTGAGGGAACTCGGCTAAAGGGTCAGAACTCGGGATTTTTGCCTGAGTCAGTAGCTCCCCAGCATGCCCAACCCCCTTGCAATAAATAGTGTCAGAAGTGGACGCCTGTAAAAGTCAAACGTCGTCGACGACTCCAGGAGGGGTAAGGAGGCAATGTTAATAGATGTTCCAGGGCTGGCAGCAACCTGCGCAGTGGCCACTTGATAGAAACAAAAAAGTTCTTCAGAGTCCTCCTCAAATGGCACTAAACTAAATGGCGCTAACCAGTTCCCGGGTGATTCTCAATATGCAGGAAGTAGCCTGCTCTTATAAGCTACCAAGTGACCAGCTTTAAAACTTCTGAACTCTAACTATCATAGTTCTTTGTCAAGTTTATGCCCTCGAAGTTCAGATTAGTGAACTCCAAAAAATGAGGAGTTGACAGTCTCAAATATTACCTGTGCGCCTTCCAATGAAGGTATATAAGTAGCAGTAGCTCCATAACTTTCGAAACATTAAGTGCTCCAAGTAGAAATTCCATGTAAACTTAAGGAAAAGTATATTGATTTAGTTTAGTAGCTATGTTCGGCTCAGTTCTGACCGAATTGGTTAGTTGCCTTTGGCCCAGGGGACCACTATGTTTCAGCTATTCTGGTGGCTTTCACTTTTGGTATGTGTCTGGCTTGCTGTGCTGACCCACTGCTGAGGGTACGTGGTTTTTGAGTAGGGATGGTCATTTTGGTGCCTGTGGAATATGTGTAGGATGAGAACACTTAAGAAAATTAGACAAGGTTGAGAGTGGCTGCTTTGCAATCGTGTTATACGTTCTGAGGAATGTACAAAAGAGAAACCTTCTGCAGCAGCCTGAATGGCGATATGTTGCAGCTTTCATTTAGACGTTGCTGTGGCCAGATGCCGTTCAGTGCTCAATGACCGCATTGGCGGCAACAGTTATGTTTTTATAACTCCATGTAAAGTGTGTGAAGAGTATATTGTTTTTATAGCTATGTTCGGCTCAGTTCTGATCGAATTAGTTCGTTGCCCATGGCCCAAACAAGAAATGGGAGTTTAATTAGTCGCTCTTGGTTACAAAAGGCATCAAGTATTATTTTGGAAACCGGCAACTGGTTTTCCAGTGCAGTGTTTCCAAAATGTTCTCTACCTTCTCTGGTATTTCTGCTTGCAGCTCCTCAGACTCTACTCTGAACCAAAACAGTCCACAATCAGTGACTGAATCCCTTTCTCTTGCAACCAACAACCAAGTTCTTTTTACTTTCCTTGCTCTACGAAGTAGGAAGGAAAGTTATGTAATCGGCTGAAATTTTTTTTTTTGAGTTTTCTTCAGATCTTCACGTTTCAGACCCTCCTGAGTCCGAAAAACACTATTCGAGAAAATGGTCTGTGTGTGTATGTGTATTTGTGAACAATTTTTAGAAAAAACCACCGTACCAAATCAGCTCAAACTTCATATCTCGCTCGCAGGCCTCCATGAGACGCCAAAATAAGGGTTTGAGCAAAATCCACCGAAAGTTAACTATAGTTATCATAGTGATCAAGACACCAAATTTTTTTTCTCAAAAACGGCTCTAACGATTTTGATTAAATTTTTTATATAGATAGCTCTCAATAAGACAATTATACCATAAAATTCCCATTTGTGGGAAAATGACGAGAGCAGCACAATAAATTATAAAAATTTTCGACGAAAAGCGTTTTTAGCGCAGTTTTTTCCTTATAAACTCCGCTGGAATTTTTGTAGAATGTTAAAAAAAATTGGTATTTAAGTCCAATCCAATACCTATATGGTGAGTGTTTAAAAACGCTCATGAGATATTATAAGAGAGATAAGTGAATTGACGTAGAGCTAAGGAAAGTTGTGTGTTGCAACGCACCAGATATTTTTTTTTACCTAGTCAACTTTATTCTTTAAAGAATATTACAGTTGGTCTTATATAGGATTATAGTAAGGCTGAGCCTTAATTGATATGTTACACGAGATTAGGTACGATCCAGCAATCGCCCTGCAACCATAGTTTAACAGAAATTAATAATCAAGATTGGTAATAATTATAAAAGAGACATTTGGGTGTAAAACTAGCAATAAACAATTTTAGGATATGAAAGACTAGGAATTAGAAAATGTATATATGGTTTTTCACCGACTCGTGTCGAATGTAATTAATATGTCCTGCGGTCGTTTTTTCTCAATCCGTCTTTCGCGTGGAAGTGGCGGTGGACGTTCAGTGATGTCTTGAACTAAGGCGTTTGGGTGGATGGTCATGGAGGTGCATAGGTATGCCGAAACAGAATACAGCAGCTCAAATTCCTGATAACCAATCATTCAGCCCTGTCACTCCATACTGTTAATCAGACCCATAGGCGTGCATGGGCGTGCATAGGATTCCCCGATGACTTCAGAAGAGAGATTCAAATCAGAATGGAGGACGGAGTTTCGAACAAACCACGGGGCTCCGGTTATCAACCGCAATACTCTATTTTTTGTATGGTTTGCTCCTTTTGAACATTGTGGTTTTGGCTGCAGAGCCCCATAGCCCGCAGGCATACTGCCAGATGGGTCTGATTAACATAATATACAGCAACCACTTAGTATGGAATGGCGGGGCTGAATGATCGGTTATAAGAAATTTGAGCTGCTGTATTCTGTTTCGGCATCTGGTAACCAAGCCTTGGATGTGATGCGCCCAGGTAAGCTCTGAATCGAGAATGACCCCCAGGTATCTGACTCGATCCGAGTTTGGGATTGGGACTGTAGATGAACTCTTACAGTTTTAGTAAAGGTGACTAGTCTTGACTCGTTGGAGTTCATGGATACACACCATTTGGTACACCATAGATCTACTTGGTCCAGGAACTGCTGAACGTTTCTTTCGGCTACTTATAACGATTGGGAACTGCTAGCGGCCGCCACCAAGTTCTCCATTCAAAACCTTGAACAACCTTCCCAAAAATATCTCGTTGGCAGTCCCAGACGTTACCTACACGCTGGTCACTCATTACAGATCGTGAACTAAGCAGGAGCATCGCAGTAAATTAGGAAACGTTAAGCTCAACGAGTTTCTTGCCCCCGAACGTAATTCCACGCCGAATATAATGTCCACCCAAGCGATTATCTCTATAAATATTTCTTTCACTCCACAGAAATGGTTATATATCCCACGCTGACGGGCGATCAAATCGACTACAATTCATTCCCCAGAATCCCCCTTTATTTCTATTTATTTGTTTCACAAGGACTGAGTTCCAATAAGCAAATACATAAAAAGCTCGCGACAATTTGAAACATGTTTGCAGTAGGTACCAGACGGGTTAATCCACCCGAAACGCGGCACCTTATTTAGAAAAGAGGTTTGCACTGCGATCGATGAACAGTACACATTACAGATGGTGTATGTACTTTAGCTCGTCCGGAGAAATGAATTTCGTATTTCGAACGGCTCGTTATTGTTGGACACGTTCCGCCTTCTCGAGCAATTTTTTCGTCTCTTTCGTTTCTACGTCTTTCTAACGATTTTTGTTACAACCGAATCGTCGACGTGGAAATGGGAATTATTATCTTTTAAAATTGATTTCATTTTAAAATGAAAAATAAATATGCACACTAATAAAATTAAATTGTAGTTCAATAAAAAATGTAATGTGATGTGACAGACTGGAGAAAGGACTGAAAGGTTGAAAACCGAGAGACCTGCGCTCTGGTACATATTGCATGGCTAATGACAAGAATTGTTTTCTTTCATAATTTGCAAGAGAGACGCCATTAGAAACAATTAGCCCTCTGTACACAATTCAAGGTTCTTGAATAGAATCTAAAAGTAGGAAGGATGTTATGTAAACGGCTGAAAAAAAAATTTAGTGCTTTTCAGATGTTTACTGGGACCGAAAAATACTATTTGGGAAAATGGTCTGTGTGCGTGGTCTTCAGAGGTTGCGGCTGCTCTGCATGGTTCGATTGACGGACGGGAACTCAGGCAGTGTCCTGATTCCCCGTGGGTGGAGTGGGCTTCAGAGGGAAGAGTTACCGGCACTTTCACGTCGTTCGTGTAGCTTCACTGCTTACAGCGACGAGGTGTGTTCGAGTCTGGGATTGTAACATTGTGAAGGCCCACTGTCGTGTGTGTCATCTGTTTGAGTCGCTGAATCATGTGGTGCAGGTGAGCCTGCATACTCATGGGATCTGTGTCAAGCGCCATGACGCGGTCTGCAAATAGGTTGTTGGTGCATTGTAATCTAAGGGCTGGGAAATAGAAGGAGAGCGGCACTACTGGGTTGTCTCTGGAGAAGGACTGAGCCTCGACCAGTCTGCAATGATCCTGGATATACAGGTAGCATCTGGCAGCCGGGATCTTTCGCTATCTGGACTGGATCTTCGTATGGCCGTGTTGAAGCTCGTAGAGTGGATACAGGTAACATCAGGGTTGCAGCGTTGACCATGTCCTGGTGTGTTGTGTGGTGCATCACAATGGCTGGGGAGATGCGTCGGCTGGGTGTGTCAGGAGGCGTTCTCCGTGGTTTCACCACCCGCGTGTTGCTTGGGTCGTATCTAAACTGATGGTCCCTCCTATCGTGAAACCTCTTGTCCTTCTTTCCTTCACCGTCCCAATCTATTTATGCCTAGATCCAGTGTCGGGTAGTCTGGGCGACCTCCCCATTTTCCCACTTATCATTTATTTAGTTTTTCTCCTTCTTGGAGCTTGGGGGGCTCAAACTTGAGATCTAGACCGCAGGTCAGCATGGGACGCTAAAATGAGGGCATGAGCAAAATCCAAAACATCAACCCCTAACCAGCCCTAACCAGCTGGGGTGACCAAAACATCAAGTTTTTTTTCTCAAAAACGACTCTAACAATCTAATTGAATTTTTTTTATATTGACGTCTTTTAATGAGACGACAGTGCCATAAAATTCCCACCCTAGAGAAAATGTAAAATAAATTAGTAAACATTTTTCCCTATAAACCGCTCAGAAATCGGTAGGATCTTCAGAAAAATCTATGTGGTACTCCTATTGGGACTACTCCAGAAATTTCAGAATTTCGACCCCAGCTAACCAGCCCTATTTCGTTTAGAATTATTTTTAAAGTTTTTACCTGATAACTCTGGAAAAGTGATTAGGGCTGGTTAGGCCTTCTAAAAAAAATCGCGTTTACAGTCTCATGGATTCTCAGTGTACGAATTACTCAATGACGGTCAGGGCTTGAGGGCAAGCAGTGTAATAAATTCCGGAACTGTAAGCGCTAGCACTTTCCGCCACCGTGAAGTTGAGTTCCATCATGTTCAAATGAGCTGAGTGAAAAATTAATTGAATTTGTAGCAAAATCCATAAAAAACCAGCAAATTTATGTTGAGCTAAGGAAATTTGTGTGATGCGGCGCACATGATGTTTTTTTGTAGCAAATTAATAAAATGGCGAAGGACCAAAATTTACAATGGGGCGAACAACTGGGAAAATGAAAACGAGTGTTTCGGTATATGTAACAACGTTTTCTCGCTTTTGTTGCGAATAAGGCCCCCCACCCCAAAGCCTGACGACGTGGTACAGCTGCAAAGGCAACAAGTGCTCCCTCGACGCACTGATTGAACAAAAACTGAGGTTGATTACACGTCGACTCGTTCGACAATAGAAATAAAGGGAAGCGAAATCCGAAGGCAGGAAAAACCAATAGCTCCGTTGAAAAGGAACCGCTGGGGCAAACGCCATTTGTCAGTGAAGAAAGGAAGAGCTGAACCAGTATATTCCGACGAAGGACAGCCTTCCCTTCGAGTTAATTTATTTTCATAGAAAATATGAGGTCGTCACGTGGCTTTTGTTTCATACCAAACGTATCGCTCGCTCCTCAGAAATCCCTTTTCCGTCACATATTGGCTCATCTTTCACTTTTTGCTTCCTTTCGACTCCAGCGTGAAAGAATCTCGCTCGACGCGCCTCGTAGTTCCGGACGAAGAGTCGGTGATTTTTTTTTCTTGTGTTTGTAGCGATTCGCAATGGAGAAAATAGGGTACTTAGGAATAACGCCAGTGACGCCTCGTTCGTGTAATGACGAAAAAAATGGCCTGAAATGTTGGCAATAGAGGCACCACAAACTATGCAGCGTTAAGAATGTTATACTAATGAGGTTTTTGGTGCAGGATCGAATGATTAGACGGAATAGGTGGTTTTTTTTCTTTTGGACGTAGGAGAGAGGGTCAGCTCCTAATTCCTGCATATTGAGATTAGCATCATCAGGTTTACCCTTAAGCCTCTCTGCGATGGCAGTCTACTTTCTTGTTCTCTTCACTCTCCCGAGAATCTTGCAAGCCGTGTAGTTCTGGAGCCGTCTTTTTCTTCGTGTTTTCATTGTTGATCCCTGCGAAATACTGGCCAGGAAGCTCCAGCCTCTCCTGTCTGAGCACTGCCCTGGCAAATTGAGCAACGCACCTTCAGTTTTCCTCTGAATGCAGCATGGCTCGAACGAATGGCGGGAGATAAACGACTGTGTCTTTCACTGTGTGTCGCTAGCCTCCCACCACCTCCGGTTCGAGAAGATAGCATGGGATGCATCATCCACCATCACCCTGCAATGGAGGCAGTTAGGGCTGGCAGCCTTTCTAGTTCGTAGCAAGTAAGCCCTACATGATCTACGTCCTGTGTGGGGTAGAAATCCAGCTCACTGTGGCGTTGCTCGAGCCAAGTGCTGGAATCAGCCGCCTGGTCCACTGCCCCTGTGTCCCAGTCATCTTGCTACCTCCCTAAGGTCACAGCCCTTCTTGATGGGTACAGTTTCTTCCACTGAGTTGCCAGAAGGTGGATTGGGGTAATAGGTCTGTTGATTTGATGACTGTTCCTAAACCCACGATCAGGGTTATATCTGTTGCAGTTTCGCTTGTGCAAGAGGCCAGCCCCTGCAGCATCCCTCGAACTCAGACCTGCGGAGGTACGCAGGCATTTGGTCGTCAGCCAGTCTCCTGGTAGAGAGCTGTTGCCTGTGTGTTACCGCGCGGAGGTGACGACCTGAGGAATCCTGTACCGTCCGGGAGGAGTTCTTAATCCTGTTTCCTACCTGATTTAACTATTTACTTGGGTGGCAAGTTTCAAAAGAACAAATCAGCTATCCGCCCAACAACCGTCGCTCACTGTTGTAGAAACTACAGTGGAGCAGCACGGGGTTTCTCGTTTCCTCTGCACTGGAGGCGCAAGACGTGAGGGATGGAGAGTCTTTAAAAGAAAACAAGTAGAGCCGCACATTGAAGTCACCATGTCCAGTGAGGAACTGGCTCATCCAGTGGTCTGGGTCAACCCATTTTCTTCAAATACGTTCACGGATGTTGGGGAAGTACGCACGACCGACGTGTCACGACCCTTTGATGGGGTTCCCATCTCGCTTGACCATTTCTCTAACGCCGATTCGTCGATAGCGGCAGGTTTTCGTTCCGTTCTGCCCAAAGCGGGGGAAGCTCCCGTTTCACTCTCCACTTGTCAACCCCGCACTCAACGGCCAAATCAACTGGTAACAGGTGGTTTGGAACAGTCAGACAATGGGGCAGTAGCCAATTATGCCTAGATATATGGCCTCATGCATGAGGATAGTGTCATGGTAACACACACCCCAAGTGGCCTTAGTAATTGCCCGCAGTGAGGCAAACCTTGCAATCGTAGTGCCTTTAAGGGACTGGAGGTGTTGGTTGAAACCCCACCTCGCACCTATATTCACCCCTGAATACTAGACTAGCTTTTCCAGAAAGATCCCATGGCCAAAAAGGAACCTGTGGCTAACCAACACTCGCACTGCCTCCTGAGAGACTGTGCGATACGAATACGAGACTGCTGACACTCCCTTCCTGTGGTAGGCAACACTCAGCGTATCAGCCCTTTCAGTCGCGCATTTCGTAGACCCACCACATCCTACTCAGCGTCGGAAAATACCAAATAAAGATGTAGTTGCAATCGTCTGTGCATACTGCAGTCATTTGAGATGGAAGCTGCATTGGTATTCTGGCATTCCTACTGTCCCTTGCATCTTGCAGAACGAGAGAAAGATAATTATTTATTCGTTTTCCTTCACTTTGTAGTTTACTCTGTGGTCATTCCTACACCCAACCACATTTACTGCTCCCCTAGAAATTCAAAATTTTGCTAACTATTTACTGAATATGACCACGCATCACACAATTTCTTTAACCTTGAACGTGACTAATAAACGTTTGAAGTAAGCTTAAACGTTGAATACTAATTTTCTTGAATTTTTAGTACATTATCTAAAAAAGGTCGTCTTTTTTTCAATAGATCAGTTGCTAGGACGTACTCAAACCCGGCGTTTTAAAAGGTGGTATTAACGCTCATCGTATATTGATTCGCGAGCATGTCTCAATGGCTCCGTTCTGTGTCACTTGCAGAACCAATGACTTCACTACGCCGATGGCAGAGCAAGCGGCGGGTACGTAATCAAAGTGCGGGAACAGAAGGGGGTTGACTACTTAGTTTATCCCCAAGGGCGTGGTTGAAACATTCAATTAGGTGCGCCCGATTGTCAATTTACTTGGAATATCTGGTATGATCGTGTGCTGCATGTTATGTCTCGTATGTATTGAAATCGACTTGACGTTCCAATTAGTAGAAAAGTGGTTATTCGGCTCTGTGAGTATCTACACTTACACGACATCAGACTTTTCGAGTGCGAGCATCAGTTTTCGTTCGCGAAACTTCAAAGTACCCTAATCAAAGTCCTTTTTTCAACACCCTAAACCCAGATGTTTAGTATTCCCAGAGCCAATAACGTACTTTCCCACATTTGAGCGTTCAATGAGGTTTTCGCTGACCCTCCTTCCATTATCTCGCTGACCCTCCTTCCATTATCTCGCTTCCCACATTTAATTCTTGCCATCTCCTTACAACCAGCCAGTCTTAGAAGTTGAACATTCTCAGTTGTCAGGCTCACACAGGTTCGACCATCCAGAAACCCACTATGTGCAGGGATTCAGTAAACTTTCTGGACCAGGGTAGACTTGACTGAATCCCTGAGTTGGGTTTTAGTGTAGCATGAACTTGTAATATAGAGAGTTGAGATATCACAAGATTTTAAGAATTAGATATACAAAGAAGGAGTGACAAGAACAGGATATGATTTGAGTATACGTGCAAACAAGGGGGGTCTCTGAAGGCATGAAACTGGTTGTACGAAGAAGGAAGGAGAAATTCGAACTAGATGTCGATGAGAGAGGAGTTCTGTTGGGAGAACTGGGAGGCGACTGTATTCCACAAGAGCTAGTAGATGAATGTGTATTGGGAGAACTGGGAGACGACTGTAATTCACAAGAGCTAGTAGATGAATGTGTATTGGGAGAACTGGGAGACGACTGTACTTCACAAGAGCTAGTAGATGAATGTGTATTGGGAGAACTGGGAGGCGACTGACTTTTGCGACAACTCTTAGGTGAATAAGTTTGGGAGGAGCTGTCTGTTATAGAGAGAAATGCAAATTGAGGGGAGGGGAACAGGATATTTGGGAACGTCCAGAAGTAGGGGAAATACGTTGTCGATCGGATATAACTGAAGAGGTGGGCTTTCCTTAGGTAATCAAAATGGGCTTGAGGACAGAAGGTGTTCGAGGAAACAGTGTCTTTGTAGTTAGGGCCAGTGAGTCACGTGAGGATACTTGGAGGTCAAAGACCAAGCTAATTCCAAGCTTATCAACGCACTCGTCTCATTCATTTCGTTGCTGTTTTCTAGTTCTGGTTCGTTACTTGAAATAGGTTTCTATACGATTTACTGTATCATCCAGTACAAAGTGGAGCTCCCGCAGTCATGAACCATTCTGTAGCATTTACGGGAAAGCCTAAAACCCGTTAGCGAAAATCGTAGTCGCCGTTATCGTTTTAATAAACAATTTCAATTTTGACGGTGCGGTGAACGCGATGGTGAGTTCAACTTTTGACGTCACAGGGATGTGCGGTGAGGGGGTGAGGGGTTGGAGCAACAACAGAGGAAGTAATGTCGGGGTCGCGAGGCAAAATACATACATATTTGAAAGCTTCTCCCTCATCTTCCTTTCTGCCTCCCTCTCCATTGGGATGAATAAGTAATGAACGGCTACACGCGTTCTCCATTAGACAGGCTTTGACGGGACGCTGTCACGCCCCTTTTTTTTGGCCAATTTAAAACTCGAACTTTCGACAATGCAGATCCATTTCGCACTCAGCGAATTTTGGGGCGTAGGCAAACCGAAACCGTTCGGCATTACCGAAAACATTTATTAACTGAAATTAGGGCCTTCGAAAAACTTTTTAAGTGCCTCCTTTGGCTCGACAGACAGCTTCGTGATGTGAGAAATAGGTAACTTGAACGGTTCGTGGAAAAGTTAAAATAGCGGTTTGTTCCATTTTATGATAATATACGCCCACCATTTCACCTCGGATGTGTCAAGATTTTTACGTTACGGTCACACACACACGTGACCCTTTGGTTTTAAAATGGCACAAATCCCGCTCATAACAAGTAGGCCGATTATTGTATGAGACGTCTGTGCCAAAAAAGCGGCATGGAAGAAAATGAGAGTTAGTTAGAGGCCATCGCTACAATTTACGCAAACAAGAAAGTACAAGTTGCGTTAAAATAGTCTTCGTTATGATTAGGTTTATATCAGGCGACAGAATTACGATCGTTCGTTTATGGCGCAGGGGATAAAATTGTGAAATGAGCGCTTTTGAACGAGAGTATAGAAACAAGTAGCTGGATAAGTATGATGGCGGGAGGTCGCATTGATAATTATTTGTATAAAAAAACGTACATAAGGCAATTCGAGTGTTATTTTCTCTGTTTGTGCAATGCATTGTTGTTGTTTTTGTTTATTATTCATTCTGAATAATAACCCTATGTTTTCGGTCACGAAAAATGTTTTACAACCCCCCCTCAAAATTTGATACTTCACGTTTCAAGACTTGGAGATTGCCCGTGGTTGTAATGGGCAAAAAACGGGTAAAAAAATTAACGAAACGCAGTACAACGCGGAACTACAGCAGAAGTCAACGTTTCGTCGTTTGAACTCCCTCCCTCCCCGCCCGTCTCATTAAAAAACCACCCGCGCTCGCTCGCCTCCCAACGACGCCGCCACTCAACTCCCCTTTCGCCTCGGAACGGGTTCGCTTCGAGCGCCCCCGTTCCAATTTCCCCGAGGACGGGGCAAAATCATCAGACGTTTTGTTTCCATAGTTCCATTGTAGCCAGGACATGTTTCATATGGTTTACTAGTATTCGATGCTGATGGGATGGGGGAGCACTAATACTAGGTCAAGCTGTTCATGAGAATAATAAACCATTGTGTTATAATTTGCAGGGTTTTTTCAGTGAGTACGGCTCGTGAGTCAATATAATGTTTTCGATTGTGTTAAATGTTCTAGATGCATGTGTGTAGATGATAAAATTCTACGTGGAGAAGAGGAGATTAAATGCTCGCTCGAGTGATAGGTGCGTGTATGGTGCAGATGAATGTAATTTGTTTCAGTAGGAACTTTTTTAGGGTCTAACGTTTGTATGATGCATGATGAGACAAAGGTTTTTGGAATAGTGAAACCATTTTTCCTAATTTAAGAATATATTTTGTTCAATGTAAGCCGCGGATGTGAAGGTCTGTATCCTTGACGAGTGGAGAGAGGGCCTCATGGCCCTAACTCTCCTAGGGAGCTACATAAACACGCTCTCTCTCTCTCTCTCTCTTTCTCTCTGTCACGCTCTTTCCATCCATCTATCTACCGGTTGTAATTTTGCAACATGCACACCCGTAGTGAGAATGCCTGTTAGGCCTGAAGACGTTGGCAAAGGAAAACACGCCAACACTTCGTAATGTGCCAGGTCATACAGTGATAGAGAGGAATGAGGAGGCCGACAATCTGGCGAGGAAAGGACCAGCACTTCTCCAGGTGGGACTTGAGCCCTTGGTGGGGACCACCACGAGCCGAAGGGAGGCAAGTGAGAGGAGAAGTGCTGGGCAGCCTATTGGTGGGTTGTGCCCGGTCAAAGGCAGTCAAGGTTGTTTACTTAACTCTCCAGAGAGGGAACGAGAGAGATCCCCAGTCTGGAAAGGGAAAGTATATCGGTGGTATCTTCAGGGACCTAAGGTACCACCAGGTAAAGATTGGTAAGTCAGAGGTGCAGAGTTCCAGATTCTACGAGGCGGAGCAAGAGTCAGTAGAGCGTGTACTGTGTACTTATGAGGGGCTGGCAGGGGCCTGCCTCAGAGTGCTTAGAGTTCCTGACCTGTGGCTGGAGGAGGTTGCAGGGATGGATCTCAAGCTTGTCTTGCTTTTTGTGCGCAATTGGTGGGGACGTCGTGTCAAGGAACACCTGCTCCGTGAAAGCTGGGGGTGGTACACCCAGACAATAGGCCCTTTTGAGGCCACACTGGAGGTTTTCTCGGTTGTACCAACAATTTAAAAAAAATCTCTTCCCCCTCTCGTGGACACTGCTCAGGGCTTTAATGGGACCTCAGCTACTGCTCTCTTCGAAAGGTCCATGATAAACTCCATAACCCCGGTCCTGCCGACTTGGTTGTTCGTTCTGTCTCTGATCCAGCTCTGCCTGTTGCGTTGAGTTTAGTAACTGAAACTGCGTTGATAAGAGCGTTGGATGATTCCAAAGCGGCTGCTGGCAGAGGGCGTGCTGACGCCTAGGATGGATTTTTCGTCTGTCGACCCAATCCGAGGTTTTCCTGCTAACACTCCTGTAGTCTTGGTGCCAGCGGTAGTCGTAGCTGATGCATTGTACACCACATGCTTTATTTACATCCTAATTTTTGGTAAGTGTGGAGTTGTGAACCTAGCGAATCATTTCGTTCTGGATTTCCGTACTGGATTGCGTTCTGTGCAGCCTTTAGCCTCAAATGTCTCTGGGTCAGCCAGGCTCATACTCTGTTTCGTTGACTCTCGATTAGAGATTCGAGCTTTTGAGTTCTGATGTGACAGCGTGATATTCTGCGGTTGGCTGATGGAAACAATTTTTAGCCTCCGTTTTTTGTCCTCAGTTATGCTTTCAAACGCGAATTACAGGAATTGTGTCAATCGAGAGGTCGGCTGACGCTGACAGACATCTGTTCTCCCCCGACCTGCAGATCAACGCTATTGGTGATTGGTGGATTGGAAGTTCAACGCGACTGATGACTTTCCCTTCCCACTCCTCGCCACTCCGTCGAAATTAGAATCTCGGCGAACTATCGGATATGCATGAGAAGAGCCGTTTTCCTTCCTCTGCGCGTCGCTCTCGGACAATCCCTCGGCCAATAGGATTTGGAAGTCACCGTTCTCCTGTTATTGCTTCTGGCGGATAAACAGAGGTGTTAGCATAATCAGCCTGGAGCCGGCCAATCTGCCCTTCCACCACCTACAGCGCTCCGACGGAGGCCTTGCTACCAATTTCCCCCACCCCCTTCTTCCTCGACCAATCTGGCGAGCTCCCTTTGCTTCGAATCTCCTCTTAACTAGTCAACCTCGCCTTTTGCTCTCGCATAATCTCTTTCCCTCGTACGTTACACCTCGTTTTTGACAATCTCGTTACCCTCGTTATTTCCAGCGATTTCCAAAGTACTTCGGCTTTTGTCTTTGGCCGTTGCCACAACCCAAAACCGCCTACGACGAACGTTAACGTATCCTTTTGAATGGCCCGAGGGTCGTACGCATATTACGCCGTCGCTACTTTGCAAACAAGATCCCAAATTAGGCGGTCCAGGTTTTAGTTGTCATCATCATGCTGTGGCATTAGTTCCCCAACTCAAAGAACGGTCTTCGTATTCTGGTCTTTCTATAAAATCGTTTGTCCTGTTTTAATTTTCGTTACATTTTGAGGTTGAACCGGCACTTCTAATGATAGTATTGTGAACACTGATCGCTTCATTATTTTGTTAAAAATGAAACCGCTTACAAAATACCTGATATACCTCCCCCACCCTATTCGAATGTTCTGATAACAATGCAATAATTGGTTCTTGAAAATTTCTAGTTTGCGTTTGGATGATTTGTGAAAGCTAGGAAGTCACATCCTTAGCTGCAGTATGCCGCAGAAGAGATTTTCTTAACATCTTCAGAATTTGAGTTTCGAAAGAGTTCAAGAAGGGCTAAATTTGCTTTCTTTCGAGAGGTACGGGAAACATTTGTTGAGAAGTATTCGAAACTTACAAACCCCTCCGAATACTTGTGGATGAAACAATGACTTCTATTCTTTTTATTCCTTCAGAGTGGAAAGAGAAGTTACGTAACCGCGTTTTCTTAGATTTTTACGTTTCAAGGGCTTCTGAGCACAAAAGTCGTCATTTGAAATAACGGGCTTTCTGTGTGTGTATTACAACGCGGACTGTACGCAGGTGGCCGATGCGTGGCCTGATTGCCGGAAAGTGGTTAAAGAGCGACACTAGCGGATCGACGCGTGACAGCATTGTGAATGTCCAGGTAGTGGGCCGAAGCTTGGGGGCCCACTGCCGAAGATTACTGAGGTCCTTCCGAACCCCAGGGTGGGCAGTAAGTCCAAACTGCCTTGTCCTGGGAGGAGGAGACGCCGTAAGTCTCGTCGGAAGATGTGGTGGGCCAACGACCATTCTGGTCTTGAGGGTTGTTTGACCTATACATGGTACCACGGGAATGCACAGCCCCCCAGGGAGCTGCTGGTGCCTGTGCTGCAACGAGAGACCTCCACGGAGCGCCAGCTTGAAGTCGCATTTGAGGGAATCTTCGAAACATGGCAACTGCAGTGGGATGAAGGCCCTACCGCACGACACCTTCATGCCATCATCCCCACGGTCCGGAACCGCTTGTGAATGAGGGGTAGGCACCCCTCTTTCCCAGCCATCCAGTTGTTCTCGGGGCACGGCTCATTCAATCAGCGCCTCTACTTCTTTAAGAGGCGCACCTTCAATCTCTGTCCATTGCGGGGGGGGGGGGAGAGATCAGCGAGAACACAGCCCATGCCCTGCTCTTCTGCCCCCTCTACCACGAAGTGCGGAGCTGCCACGCAGAGAGTTGCCATATTCACCCAAGCATGGATGGCTCACCCGCTCAAGCTGGAGTCATGGATTCCCCCAACTGAGGCGGATCCACCACCATGATCATATGGCGGCCACTATGGATCCCTCCTCGCACAGTCTATGGGGGAGCATGCCTAAGTGAGGGCTGGTATTATTGACCACCTCTCCTCACCCCCACTACTCGCACCAACGAGCCAGTAGGCCAGAACTGGCCTGGCTTATTGTCCCCATCAGGCAGAACGAAGCAATCCATCTCCTACCCAGGGCAAGGCCTGAAAATGCTGGAAAATTCCCCAAATGCAGAATTCCAACTTTCCAGGTAGTATCTGGAACCCGTGATCTGTGATAGTACAGCTGTGGACTATAAGAAATCATTGGAAAATTTTATAAATGTTGAGGTTTGGAGAATGCATACGACTCACACTATTCTCCCTTCACAGCCACATTTCTGTTGTTAGCTAACGTATTTAACGATGTACCGAGCTCTGTTACGGCCTGATTATGATTTTCAGGGGATCGTTGGCGTCTGGACTGATTAAAAATGTTGAATTTTGGAAACCCTTTCGCGGCTGAGTGTAGTTGAAAGCCCTTCGGGTGTTTTGTTATCGCTCGTTGCGTTATGTTGCACGAACTGATATGTTGGTTCGTCGAAGGCAGAACCCCATTTAAACGTTTTAATACGCAAAATCGCGTCTACCTTTGACGGGAAACCTGCCCATTCGCGGAGGAGTATCGGGAGAACTGGGAATTGAGAGGGAATTCGCTTCGGATATGTTTTGGGCGAGTTAACAATCGACGCGTTCGAGACCGTAGTCGGAAGTACCTCTCGATCAACCAAGTAGCCCCACTTCGGTGAATCGCCCGGAAACCGGTATATTCCCTTGCAGTCAAATTAATAATACCACTCATCGAACTGTCGACGATTTCGGAAACCGCTCATTTGGTGCACGGTACAATTACGCCCAAATGCTTACGGTGATTGATGAGTGGGATATTAATTTAGCGGTTGCTGATACATTCGCTTTGTGGAGGGCTGGGTGTTACATGTATTGTTAATGTACCGGCATATGTGCAATGTTCCAAAGGACCAATTGGAGAGCAGCGCGTCACTCAGTATTTCCCTAACTCTGATTAGACCTCCCTGTTGTACGAACACTTACTTAGATAGATAAATGGGTATTGAATAAATGGCAAGCGAGACCGCCATAAGAGACAGGACATGAGTTTATTTCCTAACGTGCATAACGTCCTGGGAGGAAGAGGGTGGAACCATTGGACCAGCTAGTTCCTTTCTACTTCAATGCACTGCTCCAGCTATTTCTCTCAAAGACTTTTCTCCTGCACTCTTGCGCCTCCAGTGTGTGGGAAATAACTGCTCCACTGTAATTCCTACAATAATGAGTGACTGTTCTTGAAACAACAGCCAAACCCTCCAGCTTTGACTGCCACTGAGGAAGTTTATGCCTATAGTGCCCTAGTCTGGTGGACCAAGAGAGGAAATGACTTTGCAGCTATAGCTGAGTAGAATGGTGGGTCTCGCATCTTTTCATATGCATTCATGAAAGATCCAGATGGAAAAGGGTGGAAGGGGATTCTCGAGGGTGGGACCATGGTATATTACATAGATAGAACAGTGACACGGCCTGGCGGGTGCTGAAGTTTATTGGCCAGGGGTCCAGACAGTGATACCATTAGGGGAGCTGGCAAATGTTTTCCAGGCAGTGATGATGTGCATACAGGGGTCTGTCAGGCTGCACTGCCCTGATTTCTTGTAGCAGCTCTTAGGGGCTTGTTTGAAAATGCCTGACCAGCCTAAAGACCTTGGCAAATTAAGTACGTTAACAATTTGTTGGGTTCTAGGTCATACAGACATAGAAGGGAACGAGGAGGCCGACAAACTGGCGAGGAAAAGGCCCTGCACTTCACCCCCTGGTAGTGGTTCTCTCGTGGGGACCACCAAAAGCCCCGTGATCAAGAAGGTTGGCATGCGAGAGAAGAACACCAGGACTGCTTATTAGCAGGAGGTGCCAGGCCCAAAGCATTCAAGGGTTATTCAGCTCTCTACAGAGTGATTAGGAGAAATCCCCAGTCTGGAAAGAGAAAATATACAGATGTTATGTGGCATATTCACAGTTAACCCCTCCTCTTTGAAACTTGCCACTTAAGTAAACAGTTATATCAGGTGGGAAGCCAGAATATGAACTCCTACCAGGTGGTGCGAGTTTCCCCAGGATAATATACTCGCGTGGTAATTCAAAACCTACAACTCTCAACCGGGGAGATTGGTTAACTGACAACCTGATGCACCTCCACAGGCCTGGGTTCAGTTGACGCTCATAGCATGCAAGCTCTTGCACCATCACGAATACTGCATTCTCCATGACTTTGGACTGATATAGCTCTCCTATGAGTGATAAAGCACATTAATTTTGATGAGGAAACATTCCAGATAACATAATTTGAAATAACTCGCCAGGCAATATTGAGATAGTTATCGTTCATCCCTGGTCGGTGGACTTTCTGCCATCTCACTAGAACCACCCAATTTTCGTTGTAGGTAGGTGGTGTTACGTATCGTTCACTAGTATTTTTCGATGCTGAGTCGAATGGAATGGGTCTCAGAGGTGTGAGACAGCGCCGTGCTAGATAGCCATGCTGTGCAAGAGAATAATAAACCACTGTTCTGTAATTCGCAGTGTTTTCATGTTTTCGTTACTATCCACTAAGTTTATATGAACTGAATGAAAAACAGATTTGAATAGTCTAAGAAGATCAAATGAAAAGTTGTGTGATGCGCCAAACCATTTTTTTTTTTTCTGAATGGATTGCGTGCAGTACTTCTCCTACCCCTTTGGGTTAAGGTCGTGAAAACTATATCTTATGTTGGAGGGGTTGGGCAATCAAATTTTTAAAGAAGGGTGAGTGGCAGAAGAAAGCATCTAGCGCATTCCGTCGTTGCATATCAGTTAGCAGCATCGAGTGGCGATCATGATAGGCGAGCGAAACGGAAAGTTGAGTAATATGTTTAGTCCATGTTTTGAGGCTGATTTCGCAGTTGTTCAAGATGTTTTGTTGTGAATCGCTCCTGGACTGTTGACATTGAAATATTATCAGTTCGACTCTGTGTATTAATGCTCCAAGCTGCTGTACACTTGTGATTATCGTAGGTTAGTAGGTTCGTCTTCTGGTCAGCACCATTCACTCCTCATTCCCTTCTTTTGCGCTTCCATTTGTTTGTCTTCAACCAGACGGATGAGGGTTTTAGGTGGATGAAAGCCAACAGTAAGAGCCAAACTCGAAGAGTATCCAGAAGCTCAGGTTGTCATCCATTCAAGTCAGCTCCAGCGGGGGGCGTGAAAAGGGCATTTAGAGGGAAAGAGGGCGGCCAATCCCCCTCCGTAAATAAAATTCCCTAGTCCCTTTTAGCGTCATTTTCCGTCGATTTGATGATTCATCGGTCGTTTAAGCCGAAACTGAGCCGGGTTGACGTATGGCGACGAAAGATTTCACAAAAAAGCCTTCATTTCTCCGCTCATCGATTTCCGCTTTTCGCGGATGAGTCAAAATCAATCTTCTATCCCGGGGTTTGTTACTTTTTTTTCTTTTTCCTCCTGAAGCCTTTTCTCTTCGGGGGCAAGTGAGTCATCAACACAACGATCCTCGTGCTCTGCAGGTTCCAATTTGGTGGGCGGTAACTGGCTTAACCCACTTAGGGAGCTCTTGACAGCGAACGGAGATGTGATAGTCGGCCCATATGGTCGTTTTAAGATCGTTCTCGCGGGACTGCGTTCGTAAAGTGAAGACACTCACAACTTTTCTCATCTTATTGCACACTGAATTGCTCTGCTCTATTCTAGAGGATACACAAAAACGTTGGTATACCTGAATCGAACCGCTGACAATCTCAATTAACCCTTTCGCAATAGGAATTACACCTTTCACGAACTGAATTAGCCCTTTGGCAATTAGAAGTGATCCTTTCACAAACTGAATTAGTTCTTTCACAAACTGAATTAGTCTTTTCACAGTTACAAGTGATCCCTTCATAAACTGAATTAGTCCTTTCACAAACTGAATTAGTCCTTTCACAATTACAAGTGATCCTTTCACTTAGTGATTAGTCCTTTCACAGTTACAAGTGATCCCTTCATAAACTGAATTAGTCCTTTCACAAACTGCATTAGTTCTTTCAAAAACTGAATTGGTCCTTTCACAATTACAAGTGATCCTTTCACAAACTGAATTAGTCCTTTCCCAAACTGAATTAGTCCTTGCACAAACTGAATTAGTCTTTTCACAGTTACAATTGATCCCTTCATAAACTGAATTAGTCCTTTCACAAACTGAATTAGTCCTTTCACAATTACAAGTGATCCTTTCACTTAGTGATTAGTCCTTTCACAATTACAAGTGATCCTTTCACTTAGTGATTAGTCCTTTCACAAACTGAATTAGGCCTTTCACAATTACAAGTGATTCTTTCACTTAGTTATTAGTCCTTTCACAAACTGAATTAGTCCTTTCACAGTTACAAGTGATCCTTTCACTTAGTGATTTGTCCTTTCACAAACTGAATAAGTCCTTTCACAGTTACAAGTGATCCCTTCATAAACTGAATTAGTCCTTTCACAAACTGATTTAGTTATTTCAAAAACTGAATTAGTCCTTTCACAATTACAAGTGATCGTTTCACAAACTGAATTAGTCCCTTCACAATTACAAGTGATCCTTTCACAATTACAAGTGAGCCTTTCACAATTACAAGTGATCCTTTCACTAAGTGATTAGTCCTTACACAAACTGAATTAGTTCTTTCACAATTACAAGTGATCCTTTCACAAACTGAATTAGTCCTTCCACAATTACAAGTGATCCTTTCACAATTACAAGTGATCCTTTCACAATTACAAGTGATCCTTTCACAAACTGAATTAGTTCTTTCACAGTTACAAGTGATCCCTTCATAAACTGAATTAGTCCTTTCACAATTAAAAGCAATCCTTTCATAAACTGAATTATTCCTTTCACAATTAAAAGCAATCCTTTCATAAACTGATTTAGCTCTTTTACAATTGAAATCAAACCTTGCACAATCAGATATAAACGTTCCGCTATTAAAATTCAACCTTCCACAATGGAAATCAAACGCTTCAATATTGGAATTAACCCATTCGTAAACTGAATTGACCCACGTACAATTAGAATTGAACTGTTCACAAACTGGATTAACCCTCTCACAATTAAAATGTAACTTGGGTCAAAAATTGCCCATTGAGCACAGCTCAAGTCAGGTTCGTTGTACTCATATCAACAACATACATCACTCGCATCCTGACCGCCAAACACCTGACGTTTTTGTTTTCTCTTTCAGTGGAATTTCTAAGCTACCAGGTCAATCATATGTCCCTTCAAACCCTCTGACCCCATCCCATTCGCTTTAATGTATTTCACCAGTTGCGGTTTCACCTCACCCCCTTCCTTCGTCATGCCTCTCCCCTCTATCTCGCATTGTTTTCACTACTCTCAGTGTTCAAGCTGAATGCAGACTATTCCAACGAGCAACTCTCGCGATGATACGCCTATAAAAAGCTATAAACTTGCCAGTTCCTTGTCCATACATCCCTTGCATGCTGTGTGTACTCGTATTATTCATGTTCTATTGGGCACACGTACCATCTCTAGTGACCTTTAATCTTACCAGTGCGTCAATACAGTCCTTTCTCTCACTCTTTCTCCTTCATCGATGAATCCAAGCCTACCTCAATCCCGTGCACCAATCACTGGGCATGAGTCATATCAGTCTGTGATCAAAACACCTTTTTTTCCACCAATGTAAGTAGGTTCAACGTTTTGTGACTAAAACATTGACCCTTTTCATGTTTCTTCCGAGCGTGGAAGTGCTGAAGAAAACTAAAAATAACACACAGTTTTTTCTCAGCTGATTACTTGTCTTTTAAGGAAAATACCGGTAGCATCGTTAGAAACGACTTAAGGGTTAGAATCTCGTACTAAAAGTACTGTGTGTACAGAAAAAGTGACGATGAGGTCTTTATGGCAATGCTTGCTACTCGCACAAAAATACAAAAGGAAAATAGTAAAATCATTAAGCGTTGCTTACTCTATGATTGGGACAGAGGCTCGAGGGATTCTTAATTTATGTATTTGAAACTAGCATTATCACTAGGACACTGCAGGTGGCGGTTAGCAATTAGCTGAGTTAAAGGGTCTTCCGATGCACAGTCCAACCGATCGAAATTCATCCCTGAAGAATATTAACCAAAATCAATTTACTCCCAATAAACAACATCCTGAGGGGATTTCTCAGATGACCCTCCCCTGGTAGTGAGCGAGACGTGGGGGGGGGGGGGTTTGGCTCAGGTCGCACGCCTGAGAGCGAATAGCTTCTTTTTTTTCCTCGGGCTGGAGATAACAATCTGATTGGAACGGCTTCTCGAACAACTGATACGAATTTATACTTCGTTCGTGCGGCGAATAGGCAAACGTCGGCATTTACATTTATAAGGGAAGAAAGGACAGTTTTCTCACCTTCTTTTTCGACTTGCGAGCAACGCAATCCCTTAGGGGAGATTTCCGCAATCCTAGCTTATATTCTCCGCAGTTTCTAGTGACGCCTTGGATCGGAGGGAAGCCGGCGATTACTGAAAAGCCGGCTGTTTTGATGACGAAATGCTGAATGAGAGAAAAACGTTGGTTACGAGTATGGGAGCAGTAGACGTGCGTGACGAGCGATCAAAAAATACCCTGTTGTCATTTTTGAATAGGGAAAAGGCTAGATCGGCGAAAAAAGCGAAATCGTCAATATCATCGACGAGTTAATGGCATTTTCCATGTAAATCCCCTTTTGGAATTTATTGTCGCACTCTTACTTAAGCGCCACCTGTTTCTGCCACCATGAAGTGGTGCTTATCAAGTTCAAATGAACTGAGTGATGAATTTGTTGCAAAAGCCAAGAAAACCAGCTAATAAATGTAGGGCCTTGGAAAGTTGTAAGATGCGGCGCACCTGATATTTGTTGAAAGTATTAAAGCAATTGGTTTATGTCCGCCAGTAGGCAAATTACTAAAATAAACGTACCTGTTAGGTGAGTCCGTCTCCTCTGGCTGGTGAGTTACTGTGGGCAGGGGGTGTTGTGGTAGGGGGGGGAGGAAGGAGGTCATGCGACACCATGTTCACACCACTCAAAACACTACACAAACGAAAACAACCAACTGACGGATTTACAGACGACCCTATACAAAAAAGACTTAGAATCCACAATTGACAGACCATTCAAGACGTTTCATTCACCTCTAGTGGGTTTCCCCAGAGGTGCATCCTCCTTCCTCCTCCCCTCCCCCCTACCCAATCCTCCCATCATCCCGTTTACCTTTCTCTTCGTATATACCAACTGACTGACTCCAGTACTAACTTAATGGCCAGACGGTGATGTCTTTATATCGAAAGCGCTTGCCCTCAGTAACTCACCAGCCAGAGGAGACAGACTCACCTAACAGGTACGTTAACTTTAGTTTGCTGAAAGTCTTCTCAATATGAGCCTATCACTTCTAACAACGTTATAGGTTTGGCATATTTTGAGGTAATGTCAGCGAGTTGACAGTGGGGTGGAAGAGTATGAAAACTCAATTGGTTTTGAGCGTCCAATACCTAAATACTGTGTTAGTATTGAGTGAATTGCCGTAGATCGCAAAACGCATCTGAATTCAATTATAATTCATCAATAGACCACACGAGGAACTTGGACATGTTGTAGAAACGACCGAAACTTCAATTTGTCACCCTCACTCACTCGCCATTCCCTTCTGCCATTACCCCCACCATTGCACAGGTGGAAATGAAAGTGGGGACCGATCGTTTGGGTCGAGAAAGGTGCCCCTATCGCCTTTTTTTTTCGCTTCGTCGTCGGAAAATAACCAGAGCGAAGTTGAGTAGCGCGGCGTGTCCAGGTCGTGTTCAGGCGGTGGAACCTACAACGGTTGTTGGCCGCGAGAATTGACGTGGAGAGAAGGACACAAGTCCGTAGAATAAAGTTTTACGATAGAACGTAAAAAAAAAGAAAAAAAGGTGAGCCCAGGCAGGTCGTTTTCTTGTCCCGTCCCAGCGTCCAGGTGAAGCGATCCGGCGCTTCTGCCCTTCAAATATCTAATACCTTGTTCGTTCCGTCCGAATTGACTGGAAGAAAACTGAAATGACGGCGCATAGAGGGGTAATAGGGTTCGTGCAGAATAACATACAGGATGTTCTCGCATCAGTTTTGGCAGAGAAGGGATAAAATTGAAAAGATGGGATGAACATCCATGTCCAGGTTAAATATTACTTCCTGGTGGGAACACTCCTAAGTCGGTCACTTCGCATAATATGATTCAAACCTCTTCATCAAATAAAAGTGGCTGGGCTGTTCTCACACGAGTGAGGCTGCAATGACGAGTTTTGGTTTATTATTCATTCTGAATAAACCCTATGTTTTCGGTCAGGAAAGTTTTTTTACAACCCCCCCTCAAAACACCCCTGTGATACTTTACGTTTCAAGACATGGGGATTCCAAATCTGCAATGTCCGTCCGCCGTCCGGGCCGTTTTGTGCCTTTAACGTGGGCTAAAAATTCCGTTCTTTCGCACATTAATCCCATTTGGTATCTAGTTGTGCCCGCCATCTCGGCAATCCGATCGGACGAAGCCCATGGTTGTTATGGGCAAAAAATGGTGGAAAAAATTAACGCGGTTAATTAAAAATTATTAATAAATAACGCGGGAACTACAGCCGAAGTAAACGTTTTGTCGTTAGTACCCCCCCCCCCCTACCTCCCCACTCATCAAAACCACCTGCCCGCTCGACTCGCAACGTCGTGCCAGTTGCCTACAGGGAATATTTAGTTTTCGTAGTTCCATTGTAGTCAGGTCATGTTTCGAATGGTTTACCAGTATTTTTCGATGCTGAATCGAATGGGACACTAGGTCAAGCTGTTCTTGAGAATAATAAACTGTTGTGTAATAATTTGCGGGGTTTTGTGAAGAGGATAATAATCACTTTTTTAGAGTTATGGAGCTAAAATAGTGAGAAATTGTAGTCAGTGAAATGGGGGTAGATGAAATTCCGGACTTGAAGGAGTGACCCCCATATATTCTTCGAACGTTATCAAACGCTCATCGTATAGGTATTTGATTGTACTGCCACCTCAATTTTTCTGCAGATTCTAGTAACAGTTGAGCGGAGTTAAAAGGAAAAAAACTATTTAATTATTATTATGTAATTATTAATTATTTAATGTGATTTATTGTACTGCACTCGTCATTTTTCCAATGATGAGAATTTTATGGTATCGTTGTGTCATTTTAAGGTGCTCGTACCAAAAATTCAATCAAAATCGTTTGATCAGTTTTCGAGAAAAAAATTGAAGGTTTTGATAACTATTGTAACTGCCAGCTGAACGGTTCAAACGAGGCTATTTCAGAGGTGAATGAGACTATCATTCTGATTCAAGCCGAGTCAAAATACTGTAAATATTCAGAGCACACTTACCAGTTTGAAGTTCTTCTAGCGATAGTAAAAGGTTTAAAGTCAATTAAACGCTGAGAGAAATAAAGTAATATCACTCTGTACTCGTAGTAAGACAAATCAGTTTTCGATACGACGCAATACCTAAACGGAAGCGATGAGAGAATAAGAATGGGGGACGAGGCGAAGCCGAGACACCACCGGGAACCGAACCAACTGAACATCTGGTAATCACTTACTAGTTGTACGTACGAAATATACCACGCACCCCACCAATCAACAAACATTCAGGGTCAATTATTCGAACGAGCAAATAGTACTCCAATTCAAAAGAGTCAGCAGGGCTCAAAGTACTAATCACTCGGATCGACTTTTCATTGAACCGGCTGCCCCTGAGGTTGTCCAAATTTGGGGACCTTATTCCGACAGTAACTATACTTAGTTCTTGGCGGATTCTCCTCATACCGTTACTTTGGCGTCTTATCGTAACTTGTGGCTTTCAAGTGTGAGCTGATTTGGTTCAGCCGTTGTCTCTCAATGGCGTTCACAGATACACACATCCAAACCATTTTCCTTTATAGTGTTTTTCGCACTTATTAGGGTTTGGAACGTACATATCAAAAGAAAACATTCTTTGTAACTTTCCTTTTGGTTTATTATTCATTCTGAATAATAACCCTATGTTTTTGGTTACGAAAAATTTATTACAACCCCCCCTCAAAATTTGATACTTTACGTTTCAAAACTTGGAGATTCCAAATTTGCAATGTCCGTCCGCCGTCCTGCGTCCGCCGTCCTCCGTCCGCCGTCCCCCGTCCGGGCCATTTTGTGCCTTTAACGTGGTAATGGGCAAAAAACGGTTAAAAAAAATTAACGAAACGCAGTACAACGCGGGAACTACAGCGAAAGCCATAGTTTCGTCATTTGAACTCCCTCCCTCCCCGCCCGTCTCATTAAAAAACCACCCGTGGTCGCTCGCCTCCCAACGACGCCGCCACTCAACTCCCTTTTGCCTCGCAACGGGTTCGCTTCGAGCGCCCTCGTTCCAATTTCCCCGACGACGGGGCAAAATCATCAGACGTTTTGTTTCCGTAGTTCCATTGTAGTCAGGTCATGTTTCGTATGGTTTACTAGTATTCGATGCTGAATCGAATGAGATGGGTCTCGGAGCACTAATACTAGGTCAAGCTGTTCATGAGAATAATAAACCATTGTGTAATAATTTGCAGGGTTTTTACTCTGTGGAGCTACAGAAAGTAATGATCAGGTGCGTAACTCAATTTGACTCTCTCCCCGTGATTTTAACGATCAGCTTCATATAAAGGAGCTGTAGCCTGTTTCAAAGGATTTACTGTGGTAGACGGTAGACATAGCAGCCCACCACTCATTCACTTGTCTGCTGTCCATCGCATAATATTCCTGGTTCCCCGAATCAATTCTTCAATACATTTGTGTATTATTAAGCAGGAAGTGATGAACATCATTCTGGTTCGTAACAACATCATAATAAATTCCTACCTGACCTCCTGCCAGTCGAGTGGATCTGTGTGAACTAATCCCCGCGATAAATCGGTTAACGAGAAATGTTTCCTCGGCATCTGATCGACATATAAAATCCCTTATCTCACTACGCTCAGGCCCCTTTTTAACGAAGTCATCAGGAGGGGACTTATAACTAATTGATGGCAGTTTCGAAAGTAATTTTGTAGCGCGTAAGCAGGTTTTCATTGGTCGAAGACAAAGTTAAGGTTCTCGTGAACTAATAAACATTTTTACTGCCGATAGGAAACTCGTTGGTCCCAACTTTTTTTTTTCTCTTCCCTCGCGCCGACTAAGTTTAGAAAAAGCTCTTACGTTTACGCTCACCGAGGGCGCAATAAAGTCTAATCCGTTAAACCGGTTGGTTGGTGATCAGCAGCGGCCGACGGTTGTTTTGATTAGAGCCGGTGCCTTCCGCCTCACGGTAAAATCCAGTCCATTAAGAAATTAAACTCCCTCCGGGGGTGGGGGAAATCAGTGCAGATGAAAAGCCTCGCGCGTACTCACCCCGCAGAAGGGAATTAGCTTCGAAAGGAACCTGAAGAACGGTTTATTTAAAAGTTATTCGGGTCCATGGTAACCCCGCAGAGTAGGGAAATGACGGGCTTTTCTACTTTCCGTAGCCGTACGAAGTGGGAAGGTGGAAACTCATTTTTGGAGTTTTTGTCACGCCTTTTTACGTTTCACGAGAAACACGATTTGAGAAAATGGTGTGTGTCTCACAATTTGGAGATGGAACAAATTAGCTCAATTTTACACCCTGGCACCGAGAAACGGCTAAATTGATTTGAAAGCTCAAGATTGTGTTCTCCAGAACAACTGAAAGAAATGTGTACGTGTTGAACGGGTTTGGGTTCAAGTTACAACAAGGAAATGGAAAAACCCTGCAAATTATTACACAATGGTTTATTATTCTCATGAACAGCTTGACCTAATATTACTGCTCCGAGGCCCATCCCATTCAATTCAGCATCGAATACTAGTAAACAATACGAAACATGACCAGACTACAATGGAACTACGGAAACTAAATATTCCCCCGGCGCCCGTAAACGTCTGTAGGCATTTGTGATCCGATGGAGGGGTGTGCGGAGGAAGGGGCCTTGGCGCCCCGTCGGGCAAAAACAGTGGGGGGAATTGGGACGGGGGCTTCCAGCAAACCGGTTGCGAGTCGAGCGGGCGGGTGATTAAGTTTTATATGATGAGAGGGAGGGAGTACTAACTACGAAACGTTAATTTCCACTGTAGTTCCCGTGATATTCCGTTTCGTTAATTTTTTTAACCACTTTTTTGCCCATAACAACCACGGGCTTCGTCCGATCTGATGCTGAGATGGCGGGCACAACTAGATACCAAATCGGATTTTTTTGCGAAAGAACGAATTTTTTAGACCACATTAAAGGCACAAAACCGCCCGGACGGCGGACGGGGGACGGCAGACGGACATTGCAAATTTGGAATCTCCATGTCTTGAAACGTAAAGTATCCAATTTCGAGGGGGGGTTGTAAAAAATGTTCCGTGACCGAAAACATAGGGTTATTATTCAGAATGAATAATAAACCAAAAGGCTGCACATCGTTACCCAATGGTACATAATTTTCTTGCGCCGCATGGTTACCCAGCATGACGTACTCTCACACTTCCGAGACCCATTTCATTCGATTCAGCATCGAAAAAGACCAGTAAACGATACGAAACATCACCTGTCTACAACCATTCCTATGGGGCGCAATCGGCATGAAGTGGGGTCAAACTGATAGGTGGTGTAAGTGAGACGGAAAGCAGTGCGGAAAATGATTGCAGGCTTGGGTAAAACGATAACTTTCGCTATATTGTCTCGCGAGTTCCTTCAAGTAGTAGAATTTGCTACATTTACTGCGATTTCACTAAGTTTCCATCTGGACGCAGTCTGGCACTTCCAAGACCCATCCTATTCGATTCAGCTACAAAAAATGCTTGTAAAATATACGGATCATGACCAGACTACAACGGAACATCGAAAATTGACATTTACTAGGAGATGCTGGGCAATTGTCATGACATATTGGGTTGAACTGACGGATGATTGACATGTGACGAGACGAAGAGTGATAAATGACTGCTGGATTGGGAGAAACGATAACGTTCGGTGAACTGGCCTAAAGACCTTGGCGAGGAAGAACCCCTTAACACTCTGTTGGATGCCAGGTCAAACAGGGATGGAAGGGAATGAAGAGGCCAACAAACTGGCGAAAAAAGGGTCCGTTCTTCTCCTGACCCCTTCATAGGGGCCAAGAGCCACTTGTTCAAGGAAGTTGGCAGGTGGGAGGAAAGATGAAGCTTATTGGTGGGATGTGCCAGGTCAAAGGCAGTCGAGGGTGTTTATGAAACTCTCCAGGAACTGTCCACTCAGGGGAGAGAGAAGGTACATGGATAGTATGTGGCCTGTTCCAAGACTTAAGGTGCCACCATGCCAAGATTGATAATTTAGAAGTATAGAGTTGCGATTCTGAGAGGCGGAGCGTGAGTCAGTGGAGTATGTACTTTGAACGTGTCAGGAGCTGGCTACCATGCGGCTCAGAGTGGTTAGGCTTCTTCAGCTGTTTCTAGTGGAGGTTGCCGGGATGGACCTCAAGGTCATGTTCCACTTTGATGGAGAATGGTGGGGACGTACATGAGGCACCGCATGTCCTCCTAGTTCCACCCCTTGCTGTTGAGCTGGGGTTCTCTGATGCGGCATCTTCACTATTTTCGCACAAAATGCAACACGACCTTGCAGTCCATCCCTGCAACCTCCTCGGGCTGAGGAACCCCAAGCACTCTGTGGCACATTGCAGCCAGCCCCTCATGCATTCACAGTACATGCTCCACTGACTCACGCTCTGCCTCTCAGGATCGCAACTCTATACTTCTAAATTATCAATCTTGGCCTGGTGGTACCTTAGGTCTGTGAACAGGCTGCACACCATCCATATACTTTCTCTCTCCTGACTGGACACTTCCTGGAGAGTTTCATGAACAACCTCGACTGCCTTTTACCTCGCACATTTCACTAATAAGCAGCTCCCCTGGCTCCCGCTTTGCCTGGCAGAATCTGCAACTCTGCACCAGCCTTATACCATCCGTGTACTTCATCTCCCCAAACTGAGGACCTTTCTTGTTCGCTTTCTGGAGAGTTTGATAAACAACCTACACTGCCTTTGGCTCGCTCCTCTGCGGATAGGCAGCTCGCACTTCACCTCCCACTTGCCAATCTCCTTATTCACGTGGCAGACCCAGTTTGTCCGCCTCGTCATTCGTTTCCGTGTGTAACCTGGCACCAAACACTGTGTTAATGTGTTTTCCTTTGTCAAGGTCCTCATTGTAGTCAGACATTCCTAAACAGGGTGTGCCTGTTGCAGCACTAAATCCATCGATTCAAACTGCGGAAACACCCCAAACTGACAAGTGTGAGGTTCAAAGGAGCTGTGTCCTGTATCAAAAAACTACTCCATTTCTGATTGGAGCTTGAGGAAATAGTGTGATCAGCTCCTGTAGACGTGCCCACCGATTTGAGTTGCGGATTCGTTGAACATCCCCAGGTATTTATGCGCGCAAGCCGTTCCGCAGCCTGAGCTGATTTTACAGGAGGGCTCTCTCCACACGCGAACCTGCGCCGAGTTGTGTTTGAAAATTACCCTTTACGCGTTTACCTTCGGCACAACTGACAAAAGAGCCGAACGAAATGGGAGGGCAGTGATGCGGAACGATTCGCTAGGATTAACAGAAGAGAAATCCGCGGCGGATGCTGATGGCCGAAAGACAATCGGGCCCAGGGCTTGGAAAAGGGAGGAGATTGAAGGGAACCTTTTAGTTTTAATGAAGGGGAGTTAAGCGTGGACAAGCGTGGACCGTTTTGAATTGACGTAGGAAGAGCTCGTTGTCTAGATTGAATTCCGCGTGTCGGGTGGAAATGATAAATCTGGAACAGCTCAGAGTTGGGAATGAGCTCGAGATAAACAATTTATTGTTCCGGAGATACGTACTGGAGACCTTTGTTCCGATTACGTTCATCCGACCAAATGAACGATTTTATTCGACCTAAACTTGAATGGAGCGAATAAATACAGGGTTCTTACGGCAGAGCTCACACAGTAAGTCAACCAGAGCATTCATTCAAACAGAACATCATCATTTCATCTGTAAACCATTTATTGATGAAATTCACATTTCACATAACCGAAAAATAATAGTGAAGTGGTAGTTTACTTTGGTGTGAATTCTTGAGAGCCAAGATGAATGCAAAAACTTTCTCTAGGCCGACGTTTTGCGTAATTTATTAAGCATCGCCAGGTCTATAGCGTATCGCAGCAGACAATTAGGTTACAGTAAATTGGGAGAAAATTGTAGAAAAACTCTGAACTGAATTAATTTTGAAAATAACATACTTCAAACAAAAACTTGAGAGAATCTTATTTCTGTCAAAGTCAAATGAATGTCCGTCATTGATTGCGTGTTCGGCGAGCATGCAGTGAGTGTGGAATGTGTTAATGTCCGGCGAATGTTAGTATTTTAAGAAATTAGTAGCAATTCCGCAAGGGATGTTATTTTCAAAAAAATTCAGTTCAAAGTTTCTCTACAATTTTCTTATAATTTACTGTAACCTAATTGTCTGCTGTAATACCCTATAGCCCTAGTGATGCCTAATAAATTGAGCGAAACGTCGGCCTAGAGAAAGTTTTTTTCATCCATCCTGACTGGCTCTCAAGAATTCACACCAAAGCAGAACAAAACATAATCTTTTTTGAATGCTACATTCCACGTTTTTACCGAAGCTAAGGCAAGCCTCCAAGGAACGATTAGACAGTTATAATCCGAAGAGGCGGCAGTTCTTACTAGTGACGTCGTTGGGCTCATGAGAGGGGGATCTTGATTAAAATTTAAAACTCCGTGGCCGTTTGGGAAGAACTGGGTTACAAGTGAAATGAATAGTGATTTGAGTATATAAGGGCGACACAAGGGGAATCTGAATACTGGGGAGCTGGTTGTGCAGGAAACGGGGGCAGAGTGAAAGAGTGGAAGAGCTGTGACTGGGCCAAGAGATGATTTTTTTATTTATTTATTTATTTATGGAACTTTATTGTGATAAATCACTATCAAGTGTGATACATATATACTTCAATATACAATTTTCACGTGTCACATGAGTTGAGTTGATAGAGAAATGTGTTGTGAGCAGTGGGAGACGAGTGTATCTGGGAAGAGCTGTGTGTGTTGGAGAAGAAGGTACTACGAGGGAGGGAAGTCCTAAAAGGGGCATCGGTAGGTGTGCTCTGGGCATATGCCCGTGGCGTTGGAGGGGGTACCAAGCTTCGCAGCCTACGCCGCTCTCCTGCTGCACCAAACTCTCCAGGGGGGATTCCCAACGAAACTACGGTCCGCACGAGGCCAAACCCATGGCTTCACGACCGACAGCGTCACGCCCTAAAGGCTCCACACTGCCGGCCGCCGGCAGAAGCCCTCGTGGTACCCATTCTATATGGCTGCACCTTGAGCAGCCTACGGACCTGAATGGGTGGCAGGCCCCGGTGCGGGAATTGCCAAGAGGCGTTCTACCGGCACCTACGCTTCATATCCATCGGGGTTCCGGATTGAACTTGCCTCCGTACAACCCATGGAGAAGGGGCAAAAAGGGGCAATCCGTTGTCGTTGGATGTTAAATCGAACTTAATCCCTTTGTCTAGAGAAAAGAAGCCGACTGAATGGACAGTTCTTGAACTTCACCACGGCTTAACATAAAAAGGCCGAACGCACCTGAGAAACACCCAAGCCCATGGTCCCAACTACTTCGACCTGTGCCAAACAGACGTTATGCCGGAGCGAAAGAATTTTCAGTCGTCACCTTGTGCTGATTCAGACACTGTCATGGCACAATGACGTTCTATGATGGGGGGCAGGGCTGATCTGGGCATCGCAGAGCCCAACTTCAGCCTTGTCAAACTGCTGGGAGAGTACCTCACGATATATCAAGCAGAAATTCATGTCGTAAAGATCGGGGCAGAAGATATCCTAGTAAAAGGACTCTAAACTAGGTATTCTCGGACAGTCAGGCTTTAAATGAAAGCCATCGCATCCTACACCTTTAGATCCAGGCTGACACAGGTTCTGTCTGCCGCGTGTTTTAATGGCCTGTTTGCGGTTGAACGGCTGATTCTCAGCTTTGCGCAACAACTACCTTCGCTAGGTTTCCAGGATGAATAAGTTGCAGCTTGCATGGTAGGGGCGACCTTCCATCAAGCTTTTTTTTTGCTACGAATTGGAGCGAATGGCTACTGTGATGGAAACAGATACCAACCTTCCATAATTTATTCCTCGAACTATTGCTTATTTCGAATGACCTGGTAGGGAGCCCGCCGCACGGCTGATTCATAGCTTCGCGCAGCAACCACCGTCCCCAGAAGGTTTCCAGGATGAATTAGGAGCCCTTGTATGGCAACTGCTGCCTTTCGCGACCAGCGACCGACGAGAAACGATGCGGCAAGCTTGCAGAAAGTCCGACAGCGAAGTCCGTATTATTTATTCCAGAGCCTCCCAAGTTTAGTTCAGTAAATCATCGACTTATTTCATAAAAATAATTACAGCTTTCCCTGAAACAAACCAAAAAGTGTATTGGCAGGACAATTACGTGAATATTAGGGACATCTCGCGAGATTCCATAATTCGAACGATTGTTTCCCTGATATTTATTTTTGAATTTTAAAATGTTTCCTCTATGACATAATGCTGTTCCGAAATAGTCAGTGAACTCCTGAATGTTGGATTGAGCACGGCCATTGTATGTGGCTGAGGTGTTTCCTAACTGGGCGGTTGTTAGGGATGCTGTAAATGGGCACTATGTGTACTTGTGTACTCCCAGCAGTTCTAGTCTTCCGTGCCCGTAGACTCTACTGCATAAGAGCTAGTTTATTCTCAATTCAGTACGATCTCTTGAACTTTCCCGTCTTTCTTTTTCACTTTCCCCGTTAAAATCCTCGAAAGGACAAACAACAAACCTAAGTTTGAAAATCGTGACGAAGAGCGGAGATTTATTCATTCTAAATTACGAACAGAGCTCGAGCCCTAATAACAGTGGCGTATAAATTGAAAAAAAAGTAGGGAGGAAACGAAAAAAAAAAAACGGAGGGAATTGCCACGTGAGAATTGCCACCCATCGGTTACGGATTCGTGCGGCCTTCCTATAAAAAGAAACAAACACCCCCGGGGGTGTAATGGGCCACGTTATTATTGGCCATCACGCGAAGGCGATCAACAGTCGAAGTTTTCGTCGGAAACGTAAATATTCGATTTCGAATTGAGCAGAACGTCACGGAACGTTGAGTCCTGATTGTTCAGGCTTCAATGATTACGACAAAATATCGCATAATTAAAACACGCGGGGCGGCGGTGAAGAGAGAGGAAGCGGAGGAAACGCAAACACGAGGAACTCACGCAATACGGAGGGATGTGTGAGCGATAGCGTGCCTTGTCATCTGAAACAGACGCTTTTCGTCGGTACAGCTTTTCGCCAGTGATATGTTGCAGCATCTTTAATTCGTATATTCAGCAGAATTTTTCAATCATCGTCACTAAATTATCAACCTAAGGACCACGATTACGTGAAACTATAGCTGACCGTGTGCTGGATGTAAAAAAGTATTCCTGTCTTACTTTTTTCGTTAGTTTTTTAAGGTCTTAAAACGAGAACTTTCGATACTTGCAAGTGAGGTGGTTGGATGACAGGGGGGGGGGGGGAGTGAGACAGAAAGAAAATACCAAAATTGAATCTTTTCGAATTTCTGGGTGAACATTAGTCGAAATGCAAAGTAAAGAAAAACGCTGCAAATTATTACACAACGGTTTATTATTCGGATAATCAGCTTGACCTAGCATTAATGCTCCGAGACCCATCCTGTTCGATTCAGCATCGAAAAATATCATAATGAAACCCAAAAAAAGGTCGAAAAGAACTGAATCGGAATATTAAAATAAACAAAAAACGAAAGTATCTAGAAAAACTGAATTTTAATATGAAAACATGCACGCTAAATACTAATATCAAAATTTAACCTAAAATCTATGAAAAAACCAAAATGAGAATGAAACGAAAGAATCTAAAAAATTGAATCGTATTAAAACCAAAACGTCGGGGAAATGGAACGGGGGCGCTCGAAGCGAAAGGCGAAAGGGGAGTTTAGCCGCCCGCCCGCGAGGAGGCCCCGCTGCCGGTTGTTTTGGTTTATTATTCATTCTGAATAATAACCCTATGTTTTCGGTCACGAAAATTTTTTTACAACCCCCCCTCAAAATTTGATACTTTACGTTTCAAGACATGGAGATTCCAAATTTGCAATGTCCCTCCGCCCTCCCCGTCCCCGTCCCCGTCCCCGTCCCCGTCCCCGTCCGCCGTCTGCCGTCCGGGCCGTTTTGTGCTTTTAACGTGGTCAAAAAAATTCGTTCTGTCGCCCAAAAATGCGATTTGGTATCTAGTTGTGCCCGCCATCTCGGCAATCCGATCGGACGAAGCCCGTGGTTGTAATGGGCAAAAAACGGTTAAAAAAATTAACGAAACGCAGTACAACGCGGGAGCTACAAGCGTTTCGTCGTTTGAATTCCCTCCGCCCCGCCCGTCTCATTAAAAAAACCAACCGCTCTCGAGGCGAGCGAGTGCGGCCTCCCGCTCGCTTCCCTCGACCGGTCTCTCCCCATTCGCCTTACTCTTCCAATTTCCCCGACGTTTTCGTTTTAATACGATTCAATTTTTTTAGATTCTTTCGTTTCATTCTCATTATGTTTTTTTCATAGATTTTTGGTTAAATTTTGATATTAGTATTTAGCGTGCATGTTTTCATATTAAAATTCAGTTTTTTCTAGATACTTTCGTGTTTTTTGTTTATTTTAATATTACGATTCAGTTCTTTTCGGCCTTTTTTTGGGTTTCATTATGATATTTTTCGATGCTGAATCGAACAGGATGGGTCTCGGAGCATTAATGCTAGGTCAAGCTGATTATCCGAATAATAAACCGTTGTGTAATAATTTGCAGCGTTTTATTCAGACGGGAGGGACGCTGTAGCTCCGCGTTTTCCTGCGTTTCGTTAATTTTTTAAACCGTTTTTTGCCCATTACAACCACGGGCTTCGTCCGATCGGATTGCCGAGATGGCGGGCACAACTAGATACCAAATCGGATTTTTGGGCGAAAGAACGAATTTTTTAGACCACGTTAAAGGCACAAAATGGCCCGGACGGCGGACGGCGGACGGGGGACGGGGGACGGGGGACGGGGGACGGCGGACGGACATTGCGAATTTGGAATCTCCATGCCTTGAAACGTAAAGTATCAAATTTTGAGGGGGGGTTGTAAAAAATTTTTCGTGACCGAAAACATAGGGTTATTATTCAGAATGAATAATAAACCAAAAGAGGTTCTTTCTGAACGTTTGGGAAACTTACAAGGTGTCTCAAAGTTTCATTGGAAGCGGAGAGCTCTGAGAATACCCGGGGTAAGCATTACAAGTCGTCCATAGGCAAAGCGAACGTAGAGTGCAGCGCCTACGCGCAAGTGTTAGGCCTTGATGACCTGTGGCATCTAAGGTTCGGTGGAAACTCTTCATTGGAAGGCGTTCCCCTGTGACAGAGTAGCTCTCTGGATACAGCCACTCAGAGGGCGGTTATGGAGTTGACCGTGGACCCTTCGAACGAGCCAGGCATTACATTTTGGACAACAGGCGACCTCGGAAGGGCCATTGCGACACTACAGCCCAACAAATCCCCTGGGCTGGATAAGATAGAAAGCAATATGCCAAGGAAGACTGAGTTGAGAATCTCCAGAGGCCTTCTTAATTTATTTAAACGGACTGTCTGCGGGTTGGAGAGGAGTTAATGTATAAAACCATCTAATGCCCTGTTTTCTAGGGGTAGCAAACTCACAATCACCCACACGAGAGTACTGGTCCAATCTCCGAGCACTCGTATGGATCACCGTATCCGCTGAAGCACCTCAAGTTATCACTGGTCAGTTACCCGTGGGCAAGTGGAGAGTGAAACTGGAGCTTCCCCCGCTCTCATAGACTTCCCTTTTGAACGACAACTTGCCGCACGATGTGTTGGCATTATATAAATGGCGAATGAGATTGGAAGGGACGCGTACGAGTTTTTCCCAAACATCCGTTATCGTCTTACGAGGAAGTGGGTTCAGCCAGACCACTGGGCGAGCCAGTTCCTTATGGGACGTGGCGACTTCAATGTGCAGCTCCCACTTCTTTTCTCTCAAAGATTCAATCCTGCACGTTTTGCGCCTCCAGTACACAGGAAACAAGAAACCACGTGCTGCTCCACTGTGTAGTCCTTATCACAATAATCTTGACTGCTTGAATTGACTATAGCCGTTTCGCCCAGTTTGACCACAGCAAATTGGCCTACTCAATGTGTCCACCTAAGCCAGTTGAAGGATGAATGTGACACAGAGTGTCATCGAACAGGAGTTGCAGTGCGATGTTTCGACCAAATATTTGACAGACGGGATATTTATTGGCATGGTAATGTCGGTAAATGGATTTGTACGTGAGTGTATGACGGACTCTCATTGTAGGCACCCTGGTGAACACAGTCTAGTGGTAAGATGAAGGTTCATTTCCAAAAGAAAGCTGGGCTATTGGATCGGAGCTCGTAATCTCTAATTTTTGCCTGAGCCAGCGGTTCCCCAAACATTTCCAAACCCCTCCTCGTAACATGAGGTTGATGCTTCGATAGTAAAGTCCTCAAAATGGCTAAATGATAGCTCTTAAGGTGGCGAAGCTGGTGAGTGGTTGCTCCTCTGGGTGTAATGCCCTTTAACTATTTCCAGTTACTGGACCAGTTAGGATGGTGAGAAAGTTGCTGCACAAAGCTATCAACGAGCAGGTTATCCTACCTCAACCAGCTGGCTTCCATACCGGGCTTTCAAATAAAACAATGGACAGGCGATTATAGAAGAACCCTCATGATGGGAAAATAGATTTCAGTTATACGAAACTTTTGCTGTCCACTAATTCCCTTAAACGTGGATTCAGTATCGGTCTGTTCCCTCGCTTATTGTCTTCATTGTTACAGATACTTCTGCTTTCTTAACTCGGTTGACTCTTGTTACGCTTTTAAAGTAAACGCGCTAAGGCCCATTTTCACCAAAGCAGCACTAATCGTCATCAAGTCGAGGCTAACTAACCTATTTCGTTCCTACCGCGCTGACTGAGATGCAGGTAAACAAGCCGTGTTTTGACGCCCTATCGAGAAGGCAATGGACTAATGGGGTTACTGTAAAGTAAGATAATTGGGCGTCTGTTCAATATTCCGTAAACAAGTATTGTGTGAACGTAAACGGATGACCGTACATTCCATGGATGCCCAACCCTCAACAGTCCGGATTTGAACAAATTATGATCTTTAATAATTAGAAGCCCAACTGGGCACATTAACCTCTGCCTAAGCTCAAACATAGTCCAAAAAAATGCTTAGGCCGAGTAGGAAAAATAGCGGCACAAGAAAAAAAAATAACCAAGAATGATTATGTTGAATGAAAGTGCATTAAAGTAAGCAACTGCAAAAATTGCCCACGTGTCGACAGCATTTTTGTTTATTATTAATGTTCAAAAACATATGTAAATTATTCAAGATAGTAATGAAGATAATCATAGAAGAGAATAATCGTCGGAGGGTAATGGAAAACAATATGTGAGGATATGATAAGAATTAACCGGACCTATCCGCTCAATTTTTTTGCGTTCTCGACGCTTTATCAGAGCTAGAGCATAACCAAAGCTGGCGAAACTCGTATTTGTGAAGTTGAGCGGTTGAGGGATTGTTAACAGAATCTGTTGGGAGCACAAGGGGGAGTTGAACAACGAAATTAAAAGCACTTTGTGAGCGTGAGGAGGGCTGTATTATATGTGAAATTTAATTGAGTTGAGTTTGTGTACAAAAGGGCGACACACGGGGATGACTCGGAATACGCGTGAACTGGCGCAGGAAACTTAATCGGATGGAGAGTGCGAGCTGTCTGGGCCGAGAGTTGATAGAGGAGTGTGTCTGAGCACTGGGAGAAGGGGGTAAATCGTGAGAGGGAAGGACAGTCTGGAATGTACAAAAGAGAAATCCATTGTCGTTGGAAGTTAACCTGAACTCGATCCCTTTGTCAGAGGAGAAGCTGACTGAACAAGCAGCTCTTGGACTTCTCCGCGGCGTCACATGAAACGGGATAAAACCACTAAGATGGGCTAAACGCACCTAGTAAAGGACTAAGCATGTGCCCCACAGAATCTAAACAGGATTTACACTGTTGGGTGCAAGAATGGGGGAGCTGAGGATCGTAATGAAACTGAAACTCGGTGAGCGTGAGGAGGACTGTATTATACGTGCTTGGGGAATTGAGTAGAATTAAAACTGAGGTGAGATGGAGTACAACTGGGAGAAAGAAATAAAGAAAGGGGAAAACCTAGAAAAGGGGGCTGGGGGGGCCCGCAGCTGAGGAATTCCCGCAGGTGAGGGGCAGGTATTGGAATAGTTGGAGACAATTAGGTGGTCGGAGACAATGAGGCAGGTAAGTCAGAGGTCAAAGACTCTGACCACTTCGACGCTTTGCGTCGAACATACACAGTTGGTGAAAATAGCCTTTAGAGTGACTGTCTCTTGACACAGGCTGGTGCAGGGGCAAGTCCAATCCCCGTACCCCCATGGAGATAAAGCGTAGGTGCCGGCAGAACGCCTCTTGGCAATTCCGGCACCGGGGCCTGCCACCCATTCAGGTCCTTAGGCTGCTCAAGGTGCAGCCAAATAGAATGGGTACCACGGAGGCTTCAGCCTGCAGTCGGCGGCGTGGAGCCGGTTAAAGCGTGGCGCTGTCGGCCGTGAAGCCATGGGGTTGGCCTCGTGGGGACCGTGGTTTCGCTGGAAATCCCCCCCAGAGAAATGATGGGTGCTGGCTGGAGTAGGGTAAAGGCCGTGAGGCTAGGTACCCTCTCCAACGCCACGGGCAACGCCCCCAAAGCGCGACTTACCATTGTCTCTTGACACAGAGTCCTCAGATCTCCCTGACAGTTCGTCGAACGGAGAATACAACCAACATGTGACAGAAACACATTTATTCGACTTTTTCGGGGTTTTACTGAATCTGTCCAGGTTTTTGACCTCGGAATTTCCGCACCAGACCGACGGGCACCTGTGGCAAGGTCATTGTTCCTCCAAAGGTCTTTGCACGTATGGAAATCCCAAATCGGCGCATATTTCATAGGTGGTTTTCCCACCTTTCCCCTCTCACCCCTTCTTAGATTCCTCTCCATGACAGGTACCTTCTCCCAAAATGATTCTGCTACGAAGTGTCGCCGAAGTGAGCCGTCTCCAGTTCTCCCAACGGACACCTCTTTCACCTCTCGTCGACTTCTAATTCGGACTTCTCCTTCCTTCCCAGTACAACCAGTTCCACGCTCTCAGAGCCCTACTTGTTCGCGCTTATATACTCATATCATATCATGTTCAAGTAACCTCTTCTTTGTACATTCAAGTCTACAAATCTTGTGATATACCAGCTCATCAATTACAAGTTCGTGCTCAACTAAAACCCCGTCTCTGAGATTCATTCACCTCTATCCTGGTCCAAACACTAAAGTTATAATTCATCTCGTCATTTAGCAACTGGGAGCAGGTCAAATGCATATCCAAAGCATCAATCTCCAGAACTCCAACGATTCCATAAAATGCATAACTTTTTCAAAAACAGGGGCTACAATTTTTTAGGCATGTGCGAACAAAATGTGCTTCTTGTTATATCGAAATTTGGCTTTCAAATTCAGGGGACCAGGTAATTTTGGTACCACGCCCTTCACGTAGAGATAACAGAACGAGGTTGTTGGGGGCTTATTATTCCAAGTTCGTCTTCCATCATCAATAATTAATATACCGGCTCCCGCTTCCTTTTTTTTAGGGGGGTGGCGCAGTATCCCTTCGATTCATTACCATTTAGAGGCTTTCACGGAAATAAGCTTCCCGAGCTCTGATTCACGGCAGCCGATGGTATCAGATGCGCGCGGCTCTTTGCGCTATTATCACGAAAGCTTTTAGTTCTTCGGCGGCACATTGTTTCACGCTCGCGGCGGAACAATGCATTTCTGTAACTCTATCGCCGGATCGGCCTCCAGGGGTGGGTTCTTAATAATGCACCTAGAGCGGAGCAGGGAACTCCAGCCTGCGATTCTGTTGGGCATTGAATCTCTAATCCACCTTCCTCCCCGACTCACCTTCGGTACTCTTAACCCTTACCCGCTCTTCGTTAAGATTTTTTTCATAGGAATGAAAATCCCCATCGAATCGGTAAGTGGAACCGAGCTGTTTCCCTCTCTGACTTATTTGCATTTCCATTCGAGGAAACACGGCCACGCGCTGGGGGCTTCTGGAAGGTTCTACTTACTCCACCGCTATATCACTACCACAGCTAGTGGTTTTCTGTTCTTTACCGTCTGTAGCTCTTCCTCGTTCTGATAATGACAATATCTAAAGCGACGTATCACACAACTTTCCACAGCTCCGTACGTTGAGCGACTTTTATCGCACTATCAGTAATACAACCGGTTTTCACTAACATTATGCGTTCATGGTAGCCGTAACCTCCTGTCGTGAGTTTTAAGGGCTTGATGGCACTTCTTTGGAACTTGGAAGGGAGCGTCTGCTCTTAGTAGCTCCATGAATTTACGTCTGCGTGTTGAGGACCAACCCAGAAACGCTAAGCACAATGCATCATGCCCTTTCTGCGACGGCCACTCCTTTTTACCCTCACGACAATGTTGCAGCACGACGCCGTTCCAACACATCCTACCGAACTGCCCAACAGTTTGAGAGGTTCAGGATCGGTCTTTCCGCCTTCAGTCGTCATCCCTGTGAGGTACTGGCCCTGGATCAGCAAGCTCCATCCTCTTCTTGCTAGGTACCGCCCTGAGAAGTTGAACAATGCACGTTAGTTTCCCTCAGAATCCAACAACGCGGCGTGGACGAAGCTGAGGCCCCAAGCGTGAGGCGCTGGTTGACCGGGCGCCGCCAGCCTCCCCACATTTTGTACGAAGAGAAGCATGGGGAGCATCATCCGCCTTTGCCCTGCCAAGCAAGGCAGTTTGGTTGTAGCCTAACCAATTCTGCGGAGGTACGAGCCAAATGCCCTATGTCCTGTTACTAACTGGGTGAGGTAGAAAGCCTCCCTTCAGTGGAGCCGCCCTAACCATGAGACAAATTTTGAGTTCTTATCTTTACCTTTCAGACACAACTGATTCTGAAAAACATTATTTGGGATAATGGTGTGTGTCTGTGCAAGCTATTGAGCAAAAACGGCTGAACCAAATCAGTTCAAACTTGATATCTATCCCGCAGGTAACCACGGCACGCCAAAATAATGTTATAGTTGAAATAAACTCAAAACTACCTATAGCTATCTGTTTTAGCGCCAGTTACTGAAGACCTAAAAATGGACCAAAGCTAATGTTTTTCGGCTCCTTGCCTTAAGTGTCCTTAGTCATAAGTTTCGTTTCCTTTGTTGTTTTCTTTTTGTCTATTACGCAAGGGACATTTAATCTAGTGCCTTCACGCTTCAAGCAGTTCAGTTCTTGCCCGACTATTAGCCTGGCCACCTGAGCATTTTTTCTTGCTCTTCACAAGTGTGTCTGGGGATTCCAAGTGAGCGATTCCGCGCAACCGATTCGGAATCCAATCGGACACGAGGACTGGACGCTCGAAGCTGCTAATATATCCAGTTCCATCGTCTTCATTCCGTCTCATCAGAACCAAAGTCAACTTGAAGAACACGCGTCAGGTTAGACGTAAAAGGGCAGTGTAGCTGGTGGACCCCTTTTCGGGACCCTTCGGAGAGATAACAATTTCTTTTTTTTGTTAATAAATCTGATGTACATCGCGTGGTTCAAGGGCTTTGTTCAAAGGGAACATCTCCCCCCAACCACACAGAACGTTACACTATCATAGTGATCAAAACACCAAACGTTTCTTTTCTCATAACAGGTCACAACGAATTTGATTAAATTTTTTATATGAACAGCTCCTGATGACACGAAAGTACCGTAAAACTCTCATTTATGGGAGAATGGCGAGAACTGCGCAATAAATTACCAAACATTTCGACGAAAATCGATTTTAGCACAGTTTTTTACTTATAAACCCTGCTCAAATGTCACTAGGAATTTCAGAAAAATTCGGATGGTACTCCAGCCAAGTACCTATAAGATGAGATTTTAATAATGTTCATAAGATATACATGAGCTACTCCAGAAATTCCGTAATTTCAACCACTGTTTCACTTACTACCATTTCTAAACGTTTTTGCCCGATAACTCCGAAAAAGTGATCATTACCATGTTCAAAAAAATCGGGTTTACAGCTCCGATAATTCTCTGTGTAAAGATTGTTCAATAGTGGTCCGTGTATGAGTATGAGCAGCACAATAAAATTCCGGAACTGTAAGCGCGTGAAGAGGTGTTTCACCAAGTTCAAATGAACTGAGCGAAAAATAAATAGATTTAGTAAAAAAAAAATATCTGGTGCATTGCAACACGCAACTTTTCCTCAGCTCTACTTCAATGCACTTCGTACATGGCTTTTTGTACTAACTCAATTCATTCGAACTTGGTCAAACACCGCTTCCCGGCAGCCGAAAGCGGTAGAGCTTACAGTTCCGGAATTTATTGTTCAGTCGTACTCATTTCCAGACCATTATTGAGCACTTTGTACACAGAGAAATAATGAGGCTGTAAAAACGATTTTTTTGAAGGGGATAATAATCACTTTTGCAGAGTTATTGGGTAAAAACCTTTAGAGCCGATAGGAAGCAAAACGGCAGGAGTAGGAGTTTCGGAATTTCAGTTTTCAAACGCTCATCCTATAGATATTGAACTGGACCACTACACAAATTTTCTTTCAACTTTCCTGTAACACTTCAGCGGAGGAAAAAACCGCGCTAAAAACGCTTTTCGTCGAAAAGTTCGATAATTTATTGTGCTGCTCTCGTCATTCTCCCATAAATGGGAATTTTATGGTATAGTTGCCTTATTGAGAGCTACCAATAACAAAAATTTAATCAAAATCGTTGTAGCCGTTTTTGAGGAAACAAATATTTGGTGTTTTGATCACTATGATAACTATAGTTAACTTTCGGTGGATTTGGTTCATACCCTTATTTTGGCGTCCAATGGAAACTTTTGGGCTAGATATCAAGTTCGAGCTGATTTTGTTGGGTCGTTTTTTCTAAAAACCCCACTAAAATCGATTTCGTCGAAAATGTAGATAATTTATTGTGTCGCTCTCGTCAATTTCCCACTGATGGAAATTTTACGGTATGCTTTTTTTATAACGAGCTATCAATATAAAAAATGTAATCAAAATCGTTTGGGCCGTTTTTGAGGAAAAAAATATTTGGTGTTTTGATCACTATGATAACTATAGTTAACTTTTGGTGGATTTTGCTCATACCCGTATTTTGGCGTTTCATGGTACCCTGCAGGCTAGATAACAAGTTTGAACAGATTTGGTTCGTTTGTTTTGGCTAGAAATCGTTCACAGACACACACACAGACCATTTTTCCAAATAGTGTTTTTTCGGACTGAAACGTGAACGATTACATAACTTTTCTATCTACTTTGTAGAGCCTAGGAAAGTAAAAAGCCAGGAACACAAGTGAAAATACGTAGAGCACCTGGATGTTTTATGAAAGTCTTGATTGGATAGCTTTCCCTCCCTAATCTTACCGCTAAGGAACGTTAAAATACTTGGGATTTTCATCACCACGATTTACATATTCATTCAGTTGTGGATTGATAATGCCCGTATATCCACTTTGGCGTTTCATGAGGATGTGGAGTGTGAGTCTGAAATTTGAGAAAATTTAGTTCAGCAGTTCTATGTTAATCGTGTTTACACATATGCTCACTCCCTTAATCGTTAGACTTTGAACGGGGAAGGCCTCGATAAAGCCCAATTTTATTCTCGCCTTATTACATATTTTTCTTTTCCACTTCGCAAGGCTAAGGCGAGTGAAAAAAAAAATCCGTAGAAAAACATTTAGAGCGTTAGATTCTCAAAGCGGATAGAGTGGTTGGGCGGAGGTTGTTCGGGAAGGGGTTAAAGTAGAGTGGCGCTGGAAGCTCCTAAAATATTCCGGTCGCGTAAAATTCGGAATCGGACGAGCAAAGGTTTGTGTTAGGGTTTTCCATAATCTGTTTGCTAGGCCTCTGAAGAGAGAAATCCTCGACGCTCCAGCACGTTTCTCTCGCGCGCAACGTGGCCTTAGTTCACCTCCTTCGCCGCGCATTTGCTACCCTCGGCATACGCGATTTTTCTCGAACGCTTCGTTTTCAAATATTTTCATAGTTTCAAAGCGGCGTTTCAGTTAGGGGTAATGCGACAACCGGCGACCCCTTTGCAGTGACAGGTAGACGAAGTATCATGAGTCCGTGAGAACAAAATCATCGCGGTTTTGCGTAAATGCCCTAGAATTGACCTCCAGAACGAACCCAATCACCGGAGTGGAAGATTGTGACGGACACAGTAGAAATGTTTACAACTGTCAATCCACAATACACTCATGCTAAGTCTACGGAACTCAGTAATAGGGCTGGACTGCTCAATCGAACCGAGAAGTCATTAGAAGGTCCTGAAAGAACGAGGAGCGACTTTTTGAATTATTGCCACAGCGTATTATCGGAATATTGTAGTCGATATGTTGTAAAGTTGGAACAATAAACAGCAAACAAATACGTATAAGAAATGAAAACCCTAGTATATCTGGGTTTAAAGGTGTTTTAAGTACTATCCTCATTCTCTCTCTTGTATATGACTCTGAACCTCTCTGATGAGTCTGTTGTGGTTATCTGTGTAAGTTGAGACGTACTTGGGGAATTCCTTTAGAGATGAAAGTCGTGTCAGGGCCTCAAAAACGAACAAGTTAAATATACTCAATTATACTCACTTGATGTAAAATTAAAACAATTATGCCTCTCAGGAAAGTACTGGGAAATGAAATTATAAACCAACGTACCTTGCGTCAACTGTTCATAAGAAGCCTTCTTATGCACCTGCATAGAAATTCATTTATACTGGATGCACCTCCCTCCCACTCTTACTCTACCAGATTTGTACAGGGTTCATGTGTCGTCAACCCCAGACACACCTTATCGCTAACCAAAATAAGTCCAGATTACCTCATTCATGTAATTTTTAATGCATCTCCAGTTGAGGTTAAAAACTTTAGGGTCCTATCCAGGAATAGTTTTAAGAAGGTAGTGAGTACATGGCTTTTAAATTTAGGAATGCAGCAATCTAATGAGATTCTCAAAAGTATGTATGCATAAGCCCCCCCCCCTTCAGGTTTCCTCATTTATTCAATGTATTTCGGTTTCTTGAAAGTTGGTGAATCGATGCATAAACTGACCAATGTGCCAGATCTCCGTATGCGATGCGGATGCGGATTGTTGTTCGGCGCTGAAACGCAGAGTCTGATTATTTTTCTGTATAATAATTAACCTTAGATTATTTATTCTTATTGTGAGGCAGCACTCTTGCACGTCGCCACGGACTCCTGCCTAATGGCGTGCAATTATTATTCGCAGTAGCACCCTTTTGTCATATTCTTTCATTTATTATAGTTGTGTGTATGTTGATATGTACTTCTCATGAATTAACTTTTCAAAATTCAAAATTCAAAAAAAAACTAGGACCCATTTGAATTTAATCAGGGAAAAATAGAAATGAAATGAACTTCTTTTAGAATGAAGCAAATAACCTATGCTCGAATTGTAGTAAATGACAAATAAAGGGGCAATGGGGAATTTGAAACACCACTAATCGCTTACCTTAATTCACGCAATATAAGAGGGAAGTACTTATTCACTGGCTTAAGCACGGGAGAAATTGGTAAGCGATGTCGGTAGCCATTCTGCCAAAAATGTGGCTCCTCCACTTTTATAAACAGTGGCGAACTGCACGGGTGGCGGCGACAGTGTTGCTACCATCGGCAGCCTGCTCAAAACCATGACAAAGTAGAATTAGTCGAGAGAATTATAATTAAATTATAATTGATTAATTCACCGCTATCTAGGTCACCAAGGCCTATAAGGCTCGAAGTGATCACTGCTCAGTTACCAGTTGACGTGACTGTTGAGTGCATTTGACAAGTGGAGAGTGAAACGATAGCTCTCCTCCTACTCTGGGATGAATTTGGCATAGACCTCCATATTGAACGAAAACTAGCCACCGATGATTGGGCATTAAATAAATGGCAAGCGAAATGGGAACCCTCGTCAAAGGAACGTGACACTTATGAGTCCTTCCCCAGAGTGCGTGAACGTCTTAGGAGAAGGTGGGTTGATCCAGACCTCTTGACGGGCCAGTTCCTTACGGGACATGGCGATTCCAATGCAGGGCCTCACTTATTTTCTCTCAAAGATTCTCAATCCAGTACGTCTTGCGCCTCCAGCGTGAAAGAGGTCATTTCAAAGAAACGTGGTCAATGTAGATCTGTCCTTTTGAAACTTGCCGCCAGTTAGTTCAGGTGTGAAACCAGATTATGAACTCCTGCTGATGGTACAGGATCCCTCAGGGGTCATACCTCTAGGGTGTACACAAGGGCGACAGCTTGTACCTCCACAAGTGGATATTGAATGGAGAGTGCAACGGGAGCTTTCCTCCTACTCTGGGCTGAACTTGGCATAGACCTCCCTATTGAACAATCCAGAGAAGAATCCAAGGTTGCGGGGCATGAAACGACAATTGAGGGTGAGGGAGCTTTTCGAAACATTGGAGCGGAGGGATGGGTGTGACTCCCAACTAGTCAGTTACCAGTTGATTTAGCCGTGGAGTGCGTGAATGACAAGTGGAGAGTGAAACGGGAGCTTCCGCCGCTTTGGGCTGAACTCCGTGTGGATCTCACCATGGAACAGAAACTTGCCGCCATCGATGAATGGGCTCTAGAGAAATGGCAAGCGAGATGGGAATCCTCGTCAAAGGGACGTGACACTTATGAATTGTTCCCCAGAGTGGGTGAACGTCATAGGAGAATGTGGGTTGATCCAGACCACTAGACGAGCCAGTTCCTTACGGGACATTGTGACTTCATTGCGTGGCACCACTTCTTTTCTCTCAGAGACTCTCCATCCTGCACGTCTTGCGCCTGCAGTGTGGAGGAAACAAGAAACCACGTGCTGCTCCACTGTAGTTCCTACAACAGTGAGCCGGTTGTTGGAAGAGCAGGCAAACGTAACCTTAACGGCTACAAAGCAAGCTAATAACCTTTTCACCCAGTTTGCGAAGGTTGTGGCAACGAAACGTGGTCGCAGTGGAGCTGCCCCGTTGGAACTTGCCACCCAAGTAAAGTTGGGTAACCAGAATAAGAATTCTTCTCAGATGGTACGGGATCCCCCAGGAGTCATACCTCTGCCCGGTAGCGCACGGGCAACAGCTCTCCACTGGGAGGCTGGCAAAATGACCAAAATGAGTGTGTAGCTGACCTCTTGCAAGATCGCGAAAACCCCAACCTCCATCACAGCTGACTGATACAACCCTTCTCGAGGTTTCAGGAATAGTCATTTGGTATGAAAACAGACCAGTATTTTGATAACTGGAACAATCAGTGTGGTACCGATTTTGCTCAAACCCCTTATTTTGCTGTTCCCCCTTGATATTCAGGCTAAAACTCGAGTTTGAGCCGTTACTGCTTAGCCATTTCCTCCCAAGCCCAGCAGTCTCTCACACAGGCAGTTTGAAACATGAAACTTCGAGGAAAAGTCACACGACCAAATTTTCAGCCGATTACGCAACTTTGCCTCCTACGTCGTAAGGCTATCGTAAGTGAAGTGCTGATTGAGCTGAGTATTCCAATTGGACTGGTCTTTATGGAGTTCATCCAAAACCTTGTCAGAAGGATATTTATGAGATTCTCGGATTTTTCGCTTCTATTCCGCGCCAAGTTCTAATCATTGCTCAATAAGATTCTGCGGAAACATTTTAACGGTCTCCTGTCGTCTCCTGCATTCTGCAGTCTCCTGTTGTCTTCGTCGAACCACCAAGCTAACTGAACTTCCCTTCTGGATTCTCTCGGCAGTTTCGGCCTCCCAGTGGCGTCAACATCTACACAGATGGATCGAAGACCTCAGAGCGGACAGGATCCGGGGTGTGGATAAGTGGCTCTGGACGGAGTGGAACATATATTTCCCTAGGCTCCACTCCATCGGTTTTTGAAGCAGAGATTTATGCTATTATTACTGGGGCAATCCAAATGCGTCCAAAGCGTCGTGTAAAGCGCTATTGAACTAATGCACGACGTCAAAACTGGTGCGAGAGTGCAGGATGTGGCTTAACTCCCTAGCAAGTGCGAATAGAGTCAATGTGTATTGGATTCCAGGACATAGCGGGATCATTGGAAATGAGAGGGCGGACCATCTAGCCCGACGTGGTTCGTCCACAGTACCTATTGGGCCACCGCCCCATTGTGGGATTTCTCTGTCACTAGTTAAAAGGACTGTGAGAGAACATGCCAGAAGACTGCATCAGACAATCTGGAACGCTGCAGGAGTAAGACACTCCAAACGCTTTGTCTCAGAGCAAACAAGTGAGACAAGAGACACCCTTCTGAGGATGGAGAGGAAGGACTTAAGGAAGGTTGTTGGGATCATAATAGGGCACTGCAGAATGAACAAACATATGTTTGTTATGGGTATAGCCGAAACCCCTCTATGCAGGTGGAAACTCCCTACCAAGTTCTGGCCCAGTGCCGGAGACTTGAGAGGGAGCGATTTTTGGTCTTTGGCACCACTTCTCCCAGGAAGGATACCAACGAGTACTCTTTCGGCTTTCCACAGAAAGCTAGGCATAGACCTTTAAGACACTAGGACTGGTACAATAGGTCATCTGGCCACGGTGCACATTCCACTACTGGGACTACAGGCAGAAGATTATATATATTCTCTCGGCAGAATCCACAAATACTTTGCGTACCATCGCCAGTCTTCGCCAGATGATTTTCAGTCTTCTCGAGTTTCAACAAGAGTTTTCTGCCGAATGAATTTCAACTCTTTCAGATAAGGTTATGTCCGTCCCACCATCCCTTGGCTCCCTCTTATTACCGCTGATAGTCGTTTTGTCTGTGGGGTTTCAACCCATGTACTTCAACATTGCGATCCAGCTCCAAGATGCGCCTCTGAGAATTATTTTCAAGATTTATTTTAAATTATTCTGAAGATTGTACCCTTTTTCTAGGGAAGTAGCACATTCTTCGGGTCGTGAAGTTAGAATATCCGTTGTTACAGTAGACAATTTATAATCGCTGTATTTTTTTTCTTTTCTCGCGGCCTCCAGCTTTTTCTAGACACCTCAGAAACCTCGAGCCAATTTCGTGTGGCGTAATTATCTTTTCTGAGCCAACCCGGAGAAGAGATTTTATAACTAAGTTGGTTGCACTTCCGCTCTTATCACGAGGTTGGAAATAACCGAGACATATCACTGCGACACAACCAACGCCTTTTTTTCGTTTTCTCCTTTTCCTACCTCAACTCACAACCACTTTTTTTTCTTTTTTTTTTCAAGTCGGCCCAGTTTTACGATTCTAATCCCAAAGATTGTCTCGTACTTCTGAAGGGAGCCTCTGGTTTTCTCCTCCGCCGCTACCGCCGGAACGACCTTTACAACCTCCGTCCGACTTTTATCGCGCCTAGAGAGACAGGAAACCCGCGAGAGGGCGACGTGGAAGGACACGACTTGGTTTCCCTTAATTGGCATCCAAGCTTGCGGTAATTTCGCCTCCCCCTCTGAAGTATCCCTGCTCCTTATTTTCCGCCCCGTTCTGCCGGCCGAACGAACTAGTCGCAAATTTCCGGCTTCGCCTCGTCAGTTTTGATATTTTCTCGGCGGTTTTGAGACGATTCTCCGCTCAGGAATGAGCCTGAAGATGGTGGGATTTCACCGCTCGAATGGGCGGCCTTTGAAGTTAATGGAGTGTCGCGAGAGATGGACGTAACGCGTTGTATTGTATTGTTTCAACACGATAGAGCGCCTAATGATCGAGATTGTTCTCCACGGGCGATCCCTGAAATGATTTCTAACGTCATTTAGTTTTATAGCTGCATATATATACTCTTCTGACTGTCCCACTGGTGGGACGTGCGCCGCGGTCAGATGATCTATTGTGCCAGTTCTAATGTCTTACAGGTCAACGCCTAGCCTCCTGAGGAAAGCCAGGTAGTTCCTTTAAGAGTCTTCGTTGGTATCCATCCTGGGAGAAGTGGTGCCAAGGACCAAAAATTGCTCCCTCTCAAGTCCCCGGCACTGGGCCAGGACGTGGTAGGGAGTCTCCTCATCCGTGCCACACCACTTGCATCGAGGGATGTCGACTGTACCCAGAACATACATGTGTTTGTCCATTCTGCAGTGCCCGGTGATGATCCCAACAATCTGCAGTCTTTCCTCTCCTCGCTCAGAAGGGTGTGCCTTATCTCACTTGATTGCTCTGAGACAAAGAGTGTCTTACTCTTGCAGCGTTCCAGATTGTCTGATGCAGTCTTCTGGCGAGTTCTCTCACAGTCCTTTTTACTAGTGACAGAGAAATCCCAAAATGGGGCGGTAGCCCAACAGGTACCATAGACGAACCGTGTCTGGCCCGATGTTTCCAATGATCCCCTTGTGTCCTGGAATCCAATACACATTAACTCTATTCGCACTTGCTAAGGAGTTAGCCACATCCTGCACTCTCGCACCAGTTTTGACGTAGTGCAGTAGTTCATCAGCGCCTTGCACAACGCTTGACTGTCGGTCAATATATTGATAGTTCTGTTGCTACAGCCTTAGACCTTTACTCAGCATGTTCACTTTGGCTGCTAGGTCATGTAATAACTGCATCGGAATATCTTTTTAACGTGATGAAATTTGAAAGCACCGTCAAATACCATTTTTCTCGAGTCATTGAATGACAAATGGTATATCAGTTTAAGATGTGGCTTTTATTATTTATGCTCATCAAACATACGTACGAATTCAAAGCCCAATAAACAAAACCCTGCAAATTATTACACAATGGTTTATTATTCTCATGAACAGCTTGACCCAGAATTAGTATACTCCCCCATCCCATTCGATTCAGCATCGAATACTGGTAAACCATACGAAACATGTCCTGACTACAATGGAACTACGGAAACAAAACGTCTGATGATTTTGCCTGTCGTCGGGGAAATTGGAACGGGGGCGCTCGAAGCGAACCCGTTGCGAGGCAAAAGGGGAGTTGAGTGGCGGCGTCGTTGGGAGGCGAGCGAGCGCGGTTGCTTTCTTAATGAGACGGGCGGGGAGGGAGGGAGTTCAAATGACGAAACGCTTTAGCTCCCGCGTTGTACTGCGGTTCGTTAATTTTTTTAACCGTTTTTTCCCCATTACAACCACGGGCTTCGTCTGATCGGATTGCCGAGATGGCGGGCACCACTAGATACCAAATCGGATTTTTGGGCGAAAGAACGAATTTTTTAGACCACGTTAAAGGCACAAAACGGCCCGAACGGCGGACGAGGGACGGAGGACGGACATTGCAAATTTGGAATCTCCAAGTCTTGAAACGTAAAGTATCAAAGTTAACGTACCTGTAAGGTGAGTCCGTCTCCTCTGGCTTGTGAGTTACTGTGGGCAAGCGCTTTCGATGTAAAGTCACTGACTTACGGCCAGACGATGATGTCTTTACATCGAAAGCGCTTGCCCACAGTAACTCACAAGCCAGAGGAGACGGACTCACCTTACAGGTACGTTAACTTTAGTAATTTGCCTACTGGCGGATATAACCCAATTTCTTTAATACGTAAAGTATCAAATTTTGAGGGGGGGTTGTAAAAGCTTCTTGTGACCGAAAACATAGGGTTATTATTCAGAATGAATAATAAACGAAAAAGTCGAGGGGATGGTGGAAAGGCACGACGTCTAAAATCACCCTCAATATTTGTTCACATCGCATCAAACATTACCAGAAAAATAGTGTAGAGTCACAGCCGGTGGACCTCCTAGAACGCTACACGTGTTTTGTAGGAGTGCTAAGTCAGCATAGAAATCACATGAGGCTTCCTGAATGGTGCAAGAGAAAGACTTGAATTTATTGAAAGAATGAGATGAATAAGATAGAGGAATGTAATGATTTATCGGGTTTTGAACGTGCACTTGATTAGTGAAGAGCTAACGAATACCACAGGAACTGAGTGTGGAATGACTTGGTTTCAATACAGGCCTGGGGAGCTGTAAGTCAGTGAATGCTTCTTTTATTAGCAGGAGAGGCTAATTGAACTCCTACCAGGTAATGAAAAAAACCTGCGCTTTGAGGGTTTTCTGTTACCACCGCAAGGTTTGCGTTACTACGAGCAGTTATTGAGGCCATTTGGGGAGTGTGTTGCCATGACATGATTCTCAAGTATAAGGCCATCTACCTATTGCCCGATTGTCCGAGGTAGCATACTCACAGTCAATCGAAAGAGGATATTGTCCCAATCCCCTCTATACGACTCGAAGTGATCACCATTCAGTTGCCAGTTGACTTGGCCAATGAGTGCATGGTTGACAAGTGGAGAGTGAACAGGGAGCTTTCCTCCTTCTCTGGGCTAGACTTTGCATAGAACTCGTCATTGAACAAAAGCTTGCCACCAATGAATGGGCATTAAATAAATGGCAAGCGAGATGGGAACCCTCGTCAAAGGAACGTGACACTTATGAGTTCTTCCCCAGAGTGCGTAAACGTCTCAGGAGAAGGTGGGTTGATCCAGACCACTAGACGAGCCAGTTCCTTACGGGACATATTGACTTCCATGTGCGGCACCACTTCTTTTCTCTCAGAGACTCTCAATCCAGCACGTCTTGCGCCTCTAGTACGAAGGAGCCACCTAAGTGAATAGTTAGATCAGGTGTGAAATCAGATTATGAACTCCTGCCAGATGGTATGGGATCCCTCAGGGGTCATACCTCTGCCAGGTAACACATGGGCAACAGCTTACCTCCACAGTGGATATTGAGCGAGTGGCTGGCTCATTGCTTGATAGCGAAACCACAACCTTCATTACTGTCGACTGATATCTCTCTCTAAGGGTTCAGGAACAGTCATATATGGAAACAGGCCTGGATTTCCCCGTTATGACCGAAGGCAACTAACTGATTCGGCTACATCTCAGGAATGCTTGTGTGGTTAGTAGATCTAACAAGGTGATCATCACTCTTCGATCGTATGAGCAAAACTTTGTAGGCTCTCGATGGCCTCTTTACCACCCGAGTCTTTCGTCCGGGCTGTTACGTCTGCGAGTCTTTTGGCGCTTGCTATGGCACGCTGGAAGGCTTTCCTATCCTGCGCAAAGGCATTTCGTAGTGTCGTTCACAAGCGTCACAAGCGCCCGTCTGTTTACACTCTTAAGAAGGTTAATTCATGTGCGTAACCCAAATAACCGTACAAAGTGCAGTACCGAAGGGTGAAGTACCAGTACTGAGGGGTGAAGTACCAACGTGCCTTGCGCACTGGGCTAAATTTTGATTCACCGCTCTGACGGTGTAATTCCCTCAGTCCAGTTCAACTCCAATTATCAGGCAGCCTTGACGTACATACAACCACTCAGCTGAGCTGTCTGATATTCGAATTATCTTTCTCCCCAAGAATGATGGGTTTGAAACGGAGAGCCTCACAGTATCACCTTCCTTCATTTACATCACTGTCCAATAAACCGATGACATCAGTTGAGATAACCTTCTTTGGCGGCGCTGCCTCTGACCGGTAAAGCAGTCTTCATGAATAACCACCGAACGACGCTTTCTTCCTTCGTCTAATTCGAAACCATAAAAGTAGTAGAGGAGGATATTTCCACTCATGTATAATGTATAGCTTTGCTACTCAAAACGTACTAACGCCACGAACGTTCTCAAAATGAAAGCAAGCGAACGTCACATCCTCGTCAACTGAAGTGAGGTACGTCACGTATTAGAGGGTCGAAACTGAATCCAACATAAACTTTTCCGCTGACACTCCAGACAACTCCCGTGACTAATAACCATCTGAATTTCAGAGTTGGAAAGGATCGTCATTTTGACCTAAAGTGATTAAATAAGCACTATTTTCATTCTTGAGAGGCTACAAACTTCTACTGCGTACGGGGAAATTAACTAATTTATGACGTCATTTCACTAAAGCCGAACGTTCACTGCGCACCATTTATACTGCAAGCAATTCAGTTATCAAATTAAATGTGCGCACTATATTAATTTTGAAGGGTAACAGACGGCACAAACGGAACCCTAAATTGGGAATTAGCAGCTGACGTTAATTGTGAAACCTGAGAGGAATTGTATGAGTAAATGCGGAGATTCCAACATCATCTGACTGAAAAGGCTTTTTGGTTTGTGTTTATCATGCACCGAATCCAACTCAGACTATAAGAACGTTCCATTCAGAACAGGTCATACTTAATTTTTGGGAGGCCCTACTCAGATTGTAACTGCAATAAATCAGGTTGAGTGCTCCACCTCACGCGTCTAGCGGATTGTGCCCCTTGCGCTCGTCTTCTTGACGTTTACTCGTATTTTGATGCGGAGACGGGGGCAGTTCCTCTGTTCTTCTCCTTTGAGGTATATATTTAGATTTCGAGGGCTTCTAAATTTGAAATTATGTTGAGTGATGTGTGCGTTCTATGAGCCGAAGAGGTTACACCGAGAAATTCAACATGAAGGCCGACACACTTCCGCACAACAGAGTGCTCACAGAGTCCCTACACCACGAAGGCAATCGGCCCAGGCCTGGTGGCTTGTCGTGTCAAAGGCTTCGGTAGCGTGCAAGGTGAACGTACGTAGTTGTCTTTTTCTTTACCTGGAATTGGATCCACTAGTTGAAGGCCCTAAGAACGTCGCCAATGACACAAATAAGAGGAGTCGAGATGCCAGCGCTTTGGACACGTGCCGAAGGGCCACAGACGACACAGAAGACCCTTATGTAGACCCGTTGTGCCAATAATAACTAAAAGGGTAACTTAACTTTTCTAAAGACCCAAAAAAAATTAAAACAAACAAAGAAATCTAGGAAGGAAATTTAAACGAAATTATGAAACTCGAAATTAGGTAAAATGCAATTATGAAGTTAAGTTAAGTTTGGTTGGAAATTAATTATCTTCTCAGGGTATAATGGCACAAACAATAATTACAATAAATATCAAAATGAACTGAATCAAAATAAACAAATAAATCGGAAAGGAAAACTTAATGTTCCGGCAACTGGCGGCGATGTCGATATGATAGGTATGGAGATCGACGATGAGAGCAGTCGGTGGAGAAGTATCCGAGATTTGAGGAATGATCCTTCGAAAAGAGGAGGAAAAAATACGGGACTTCGAAATGTCGGGATCGGGAATCCAAAACGCAGATAACCCCCTACGAACGTTTTTTTTCGTCTCAGGTTATCTTGGTTGGCGGGAAACGAGACTCTGGAACATGGACTACTGATGAGATGGAGCTGCATGCGGCGGCGTTTGGAAGGTAGCTCCTCATACGAGACCGCGTAAAAACTTCTACGTTACACCGTGCAGAAGCAGATTGGCAACCAGCAGCTTAACAGCCTGAGGGGCTAAATACCATCAGGCCTGGCTGAAATGGAACTGTTGAACACGCCCTTTTGGTCCTTCACCGAACACATATTGCCGGTTTTGTTTGTGACTGGGAAGGCTCCCAAAATGCCACTAACTCCTGAAGCGTAGGCTCAACTTTTTCGTGCCCTGGCCCCGCCAGCAACTCAAAGCCACTGTGGACCTTTGCGATTATCTTCGGCAAGTTCAACTTCAACTCATAGCAAGCCAAATTCTGGTAGGTTATCGTAGTTGAAAACGTATTAGAATGCTGCATAACTAGGTACTCGCTTCGGCGGTACATATACTAAAATTGGAACGATACAGAGAAGATTAGCAAGGCCCTTTGAGCAAGGATGACACGCAAAATCGTGGAGGGCGCAGTGGCCAAGCGCGTTGGGGCATGAGGCCTTCCAAGCCAGGGGGGGATGGTAACAGTGGACTCTGGTTCGATCCTCCTCCAAACCGAGGGAGGTGATGCACTGAGCGGGCTCCCCAACGGGAGTTGGGGTGTTAGGACATGGGCCGAAATTCCATTGGTCCTGCAGCTCTGGCGACGTCCTTTGGCCCTTCGGTCCAGGCCCTGAAATCTTCTTCTTCTTCTGCGTACGAACCACCAAATGTACGTGGGTTGGAAGAATGCTCTGTTATCCGAGCCACCATTTATCTACGAAATTTCTCAAAAATAACAGAGGGTGCTTGTGAACTAACCGGTCACTCTGCTTTATACTTCGCGAAAATTGATTGAACTAAGGTACACCACTTAGTATTCCAGGCCCGGAATTACGTTACTTTACCTTACTAATAACCTAACTTGTCACAACTTTCCTTAGCTCTACGTCAATTCTCTCGGCTACATGGCTTTTTTTCCACTCACTCAATTCATTTATCGCTCAGTTAATTTGAACTTGGTCAAACAACGCTTTACGGCAGCAGGAAGCAGTAGCGCTTACAGTTTCGGAATTTCAGGGCTGCTCGTACTCATTCCCGAACGAGTGAATTGACGTAGAGCTAAGAAAAGTTGTGTGTTGCAACGCACAAGATATTTTTTTAGAAACATTCGAGTAACATTTCAGCGGAGTTTAGAAGGAAAATCCGCGCTTAAATAGATTTTTGTAGAAAATTTTGATAAATTTTGTGCTGCTCTTGTCATGTTCCCACGAATGGGAATTTTATGGTATAATTGCCTCATTGAGAGCTACCAATGCAGAAAATTTCATCAAAACCGTTACAGCCGTTTTTGAGAAAAAAGTTGGTGTTTCGATCATAGTTATTATCTATAACTTAGTTAACTTTCGATGGATTTTGTTCATACCCTTATTTTGGCGTCCAATGATAACCTGCGGGCTAGATTTCAAGTTTGAGGTGATTTGGTTCTGTCGTTTTCTTTAAAAACGACTCTAAAATCGATTACGTCAAAAATTTTGGTAATTTATTGTGCTGCTCTCGTCATTTTCCCACAAATGACAATTTTATGGTATCGTTATCATTTTAGAAAGTATCATCATACAAAATTTAATCAAAATCGTTACAGCCGTTTTTGAGAAAAAAAATATTTTGTGTTTTGATCACTACGATAACTATAGTTAACGTTTGGTGGATTTTGCTCATACTCTTATTTTGGCGTCCCATGGTAACCTGCAGCGGAGATATGAAATTTGAGCTGATTTGATACGGTGATTTTCTCTAAAATTCGTTCACAGACACACACGGACCTTTTTCCCGAATAGTGTTTTTCGGACTCAGGATGGTCTGAAACTCAAAATTTTGTTTTTCAGCCGATTAGATAACTTTCCTATCTACTTCGTAGAGCCAAGGAAAGTAAAAACTAGACTTCATATCGCCGTGTTAGAAAACCCAAACGCAAATGGCTTACCTGGGTGAATTTAGTGGCAGATAAGTGGGAAATATTAAGTAATAACACGCTTTTAAGCTCACACTAGTGTATTAACAACTTTTATAAACACGACAATTCTCCCTTCCCCCCTTCCTCGTTAAGTTCCTTGCTTGTAGTAAATTTCGGTTTATATTATTTCTTGCTCAGTTCTCATTTTGTTGTACCGCTTCCGATTTTGGTTTATTATTCATTCTGAATAATAACCCTATGTTTTCGGTCACGAAAAATTTTTACAACCCCCCCTCAAAATTTGATACTTTACGTTTCAAGACATGGAGATTCCAAATCGGCAATGTCCGTCCGCCGTCCCCCGCCCGTGACCGCCGACAAGGCCGTTTTGTACCTTTAATGTGGTCTAAAAAATTCGTTCTTTCGCACATTAATCCCATTTGGTATCTAGTTGTGCCCGCCATCTCGGCAATTCGATCGGACGAAGCCCATGGTTATTATGGGCAAAAAATGGTTAAAAAAAGTAACGAAACGCAGTATAATCGCAACTAAGCCGTGTTTCGTATCGTTTTCAAGGCCTGCTCGACTCGCGACGCCCTTTGGACTCGCAACGCCCCGCCAATTGCCGAGGGAGGGTTCGCTGGAAGCCCCCGTCCCAATTTCTCCGACTCTTTTTGCCAAGGCCACTTCCTCCGCACACCCCTCCATCATATCATAGATGCCTACAGACGTTTACGGGCGCCTGGCGCCGGGGGAATATTTAGTCTCCGTAGTTCCATTGTAGTCCGGTCATGTTTCGTATGGTTTACTAGTATTCGATGCTGAATCAAATGGGATGGGTCTCGGAGCAATAATACTAGGTCAAGCTGTTCATGAGAATAATAAACCATTGCGTAATAATTTGCAGGGTTTTTCCTATACGCACAAAGCATTCTCCCGGACTAATTCGGCTTTTTCCAGCAGCACTTGCAGTTGGAGTACGCGTATTTTCACTTTATGCTCCTCACCAGTTTCAGTTTCAGCAGAGGTTAACGCTGCCGATTTGGTGTCTGACAATAATTTGGTCTAATCCGGATTGTTGAGCATAGGGCACCTACGGGATACACTGTTACGCAGCCGTTTACGTGTACATGACACTTGATTATGGGACGGGATGTCGAACAGATGCCCCATTTTCTTACTTTACTGTAACCTCATTAGTCCACTGCCTTCTCGATATGGCTTAATCGCAGCGTAATCACGGCTATCCTAACAGTGATCTCGGCTAGGGTGGTGGGCACGCAAATGGGAAGCCTTGATTTACTTATCTAGCCCTGATCAGTTGGATCACGTTTAGTGCTGCTTTGGTAAAAACGGCCCTTAAAAACGAACCTGCGAAAATTTTTTCCTCGTTGTAAATCCGTACATGAGTATTCGTACCGTAAGTACGCATCGGAAGTGAATTTACGTGACTCGTGACCGTCGGATGGTTTTGTCGCTCAGATCGTGGCATTCGGTCACCTCATCCGGAGCCGAATCGAATCGTATTTAATTTGAAGGGCTTTCCCGAGCAAGAGTTGGCTATGTAGCGATATAAAAGCCATCGTACCAAAAAAAAGGTGGAAGCGTTCGGGGTAAATTCGGTCGGACAGGTTTCCTCCCTTTCACATCGCCGTCAACCTTCGCTCTCTCGTCCGAAAAAAAAAGTATCTTTCGCGCGAAGTGGTTTTTTTCTCACTAAACCGCGAAATTGATGGAGTATTTATTCGAGTGGTTGGAGGAACCTGTCTAGAAAGTGGTGGGGGAGGAATATAAAAAAAGGCAGATACGAGCCGTCGTTGAGCCAAAATCTTCTCTTGGCACTCAAAAACGTCTGTCTCCGCTGTGGCGCGTTTTCGTTTTTCCGAAAAAAAGTCCTCCGGTTGAAAAAGACGAAATTTTACCGACTCGAGTGTTTGATATGGACGAATAAACTGAACTAGGGTTTCCTCTGAGGCGCTCTGAAAGAGCTTTTAGACTGATCAACCGAAGGAAAAAAGAAAACAACAAATTGAGAGGAGTATTTGAATAACTACCTCCACGCTCAGCCCAAAACCAAAGCAATTTCCCTCGGCTGTAAACGGTCGAAAGAAAAAGACGAGAGCGGTCATTCGAAAAACGAGGTTTCGACTCTTCAACGTCCCGAGTCTCCTGAAAATGAGCCTTTACTCCGCACGGTTTCCTCCATTCTCTCTGAGAGCTTGCCTTTCGCGTTGTGAAAACGGCGGCGTCCGCGAGCTAAAAGGCGCACAAGAGGCGCATTGTTACCATAGTGGGTTGTTTCACGGAGGAAATTGTCTAATAGAGGAGGCAAACGCCCATTAGCGTCGCACAAACGCCTTGGTTTTAACAAAGGCGCCCGTTATGTAAGAGCTTTTCCCTTTGACAATTGGAGAAGAAGAATTTAAAGGTGAATCGCTCCTATTGTAACTCTTTTGCGCGCTGCCAACTACTAATTTCATTACTCCAGAGAAACCCTTGTAGTTTTGCTCTTAACAACCTCTCAGAGACGTGAGTGTACCTTCGTGCTTTTTTTTTATTCGTGCAAAGAAGACTACCTGGCTTGCAAAATTGACGTACTTGGCGTGTACCTATACAAGAGCGGTTCAACAACACAAATGCTCACAAATCCTGAGCTCAATTCACCTTACCATTCTTACACATTGTCGTCCGGCTTTCATATAGTCAGTCAAATCTTCTTACTTTGACCTCTTCGAACTCGTCTTTGCAAACCGGTGTTTGTGAGTGAGATACATTACAGGACCACCCTGGTTTCCCTTCTGCTTCTTGAACTATCTTGTGACGCAATTCACCAGGTTTTCAGAATCATCCGTGTTACTCGCGGTGGGGCGCGGGATGAGAACAAGCTGCTTGCTATCAGGGTGGCAAAGGTTTACCCTACAGTGGTATCCTTTGGAATTATGGTCGAGTGTGGAAGGTAGAGAAACTTAGAGGTGCCAAAAGAAGTCCTCGGTTTCCTGCCTGAAGACCTCGTTAGCAGGTCTGTTTCCTTATTTGATGACTGTTCCTAAACTCTCAACGAGGATTATATCAGTCATGGAAGTTGCGGTTTCGCTAATGTGCAAGAGGCTGGCCTCTGCAGCATCCATCGAACTCAGACCTGCGAAGGTACGGCAGCTATTTGGTCGTTAGCCAGTCTCCCGGTAGAGAGCTATGGGCTTACTCAGGTGGTCACCTCCACGTGGGCACAACCTGAGGAATCCCGCACCGTCTGGGAGGGGCTCTTAATCTGGTTTCCCACCTGATCTAACTTTTTATTTAGGTGGCAAGTTTCAAAAGGACAGATCAACAATTACCACATTTCTTAGCCATCACGCTCTTCGCTTGCGGAGGACACAAACTCCCAGAGAAGGAAGAAGATCACCCATTTAATGAATGTATGGCAAGAAAAGTGGGCAGGAGCCAATGAGCGTTAGCCTTGTTTGTCCTGTCGGTGAAGAACAGATTGAAAATTAGAGGGGTTTCCTTTGGGTACTCACTCTGTTTCTCACCTTGCACTGGGGCATGGGGACTTGAGGGAGACACTCCACCTGCTCAGTTTAGTGGTGGGAAGACGTGCAGCTGTGGAGCTTCCATGGAAATAGCGGAGCACGTATTCTGATGGACTGTCAAGTGCGGACATCTGACGGGGTCGGTTTTTAGGGATGAGCTCCCGGTAGATGTCTGCCTTTCCGGCGCTGGTGGACTCCTTGCACCATCTAAAAACCTCGGACGATAGACTGTCTGCAATATAGCACGAGCATTCGAACCCTCTCCATTCTAGTTACGCACACTCGAGGGTACACAGTCGGAGGGGCTACTTGGGTCTGCTGGATAAAGTAGCAATGGTACTGAAGAGCCTACAAAAAGCTCCTATCAGGCAATGCTCACTCCTCGAGGCATACCAGAAGGCCGAGAGTGGACTTTAGGCCCACCATCTGTCAGAACGAGTTAGAACTCAGTGCTGGTCGTGGTTCGCTATGTGCGTGTGAATGAGCTCCTGAAGCCGTTCAGAGTTTGCTTCAGAGTCCTCAGACTGGCCTCTTTGAACCATTTCCATCTCTGTGCCAGTCGAATAAAATCCCCACTCATGACTGTAGCGGATCTTCGATCTGTTGACACTGCTGAACCCTAGTTAGATAGCCCTCCTCATATTAGCTAACAGGTTGGGCCACTCACGTACCTATTATTGGTACGTATTTGCAGCCGTTAAATCCACCCTTTGCTCAGCCTCATGCGCATTAGGGCTACTAACCCTAATTCCCTATTCATCATGCGATTGAAGAGTACTCCTAAGACATAACTTCATATTCTTGTGATAGTGGTTAAAGTTCAGAAATGTATTGGGCTGCTACTTATACTACTGTTACTGGGGGGATTAATATAGTAGCGCTATCGCACTAAGAGAGTTGGGGAGTTAGAACGATATCAAGCCGAATGCAATTGGAACAGAGTTTTGTTCTCAACTACATTCGGGGGATTTTTACCACCACAGACAGGGGACTGAGTGGGAGGGAACACGAGCGTGGGCGACACAGCGACGAGAGAACCGGCTCGGTTTCCACTGACGGCAGCGAAGTCTCGAGCAAATCGGGGCATTTGAGGTGCCCAGTCAGCATAAATGCCCTGGACGAGCCCCCGCTGAATGGAAGGTTTTGGTTCGTCCCGTTACCCTACAAAATTAATTGAGAACGGGCAGATATGAATATGAAACAACTGTTTGTGTTAGTTGCCAATTTTGAACGTCCCACTTAGGTATTCCCTTATTCAAATGTGTTTCCTATGAATGTTTTTGCTACCAACCAGGGCAACTGAGCTAACTGTCTAACTTTCGATAATGGATATGTGCTAACTTCGGCTATGTTAACTGTCGTGGCTAGGTCACGATTGGAACCTTTACGTATTTAAAGGTTTTCTACGTATTGCTCGTCACAATTCAAGATGTCGGGTCATGTCGCTTTTCCCTTGTTCGTTATTTCTTCCCTTTTGACAGACTGAAGTGTGCAAGCTTCATATATTTATCTTTGACCACATTAAAAAATGTGTATATTTCCAATAAAATCTATCGAAAATGAGTTGTTACCGAGCTAGTAATGGTAAAGTGACGTTAGTGCCATAATTGCTTTCCTTGCTTCGAAGGGATTAATTAGCTCATTAAAATCAAAATGATAGCATAACAAAAAGAGTTTCTTCTACTGTGACAAGCTCTACTCGTTTAGTTTTCCGGATAGTTACAATCACCCCAACCGGATTTCACGTGTAAGTTCTTTCGCGAAACTCTCGAAACGGAAGAATATAAGAAAAGAATGGAGAGAACTCGGCAACGAAGAAAAGGGCCTTTGCAGAATCAAACGAAGCGGGAGATGATGAGGAGGAGGGAGCAGAATAAACACGAGGTACGGCCATGTACCTACCTGCAGAGGCTTGTAAAGAGGCTCTAACGAGGCTTAGATATCCGAGTTGCGGTTGGATGAACCGGGGTTGTTGAGTTGTCTTGAGACGGCCTGGCGAAAGCTCCGTTGGCGCTGGAGCTTAGATATCAGTGAGAAAAAATTGCCTTCACAATAACAGCTTCAAGCCCTCGGAAATAAGCCTTTATTTAATGCCGAGAAATGCAATAATACTAGTTGAATTATGTTAGCTCGGCGTGGGATTAACAGAATGATCCTGTTTGAGGATCAAGAGAGGAGTTTTTCGACGTAAAAAAGTACCAGAGCTCCTTTTCACCTTTCCAGGCCCGAAGAGCAGGGGTTTGTCGTAATTATTTGGGAAAAAGTGTAGTTTTAACATTCGGCCGCCGCCAACGTCAGATTTCCAATATCCACTCCGTGTGTTCATGACTGAGCTTGCAGAATGAACGATGTTCCCCTTATTTGCGTGGATGAACCTGCCTGAGGGGACGCCTTTAAACTGACAACGCACAGGTTCGTGTTCGAATGTCCTAGGCACCCAGATGCGTGTCGTGATTGGGCAAATTGTGTCGCAAGCCCTTTTCACCATTCGCCTGTTGCAAGCACGAAAACGCGTAGAAATAGGTTGAGGTCGAGGGACTCCACGAAGCGGTCTAACTTTGCTCCAACCTGGCAATGTCCCTCGGTGTGCGTCCCGTTAGTCATTCACCCGAGGGAGTGCATTGTACAATACTGGCCCGAGGCTTGTGGTATCCTCGTAAAGTATTAAAGTAATAGGGTTATGTCCGCCAGGTTGTGTCCGCAATTTACTAAAGTTAACGTACCTGTTAGGTGAGTCCGTCTCCTCTGGCTGGTTGCTCTTGATTTGGTTTCTCCATTTTCGTGACGAACACACGTTAACCCAACACGACGCAGCAGGCGAAATATACAAGCTGGAGCTATGATAAATATATCAATGGAAAGGGGAAGGATGCCAGAGAAAGAGGTAGGGAATTTCAAGGTAGCAGGTTTACCACAAGCGCGGCAATGAAATCAGTTCCATTACTTAATGTGTGATGGACAATGAATAAATTGAGATGAATATAGGCTGACAGCTATGCGTGTGAAGAACGATAGCAAGGACATGAGTGTATTGCACTAGTCACTCTCCGTTACACTAACTGCAGGATAGTCGACAAACAGAAAACGAGGCATTCCACAACTCTCCAGTAAAATTGTGCGCGTACCTGATTACCGTCTCTGAGGCGTTACCAGAAATTTTCAACGTGAGCCAGTTCTCTTATGTCGACACCAGCAGAACGGATGTGTTAGTGTCCGTTCAAACTTCATCGTGTGGCCATCATCTGCCCACTCGCCTGCTGACAGCTCCTCTACAGTGCACTCGCACGTCTTAATCGATTTCGTCACCTCACACCGACCCCCCCGGTGGAGCCGCGCTGCAATCACATCCACGAAGAACCCGTCAATCACGCGTTCGTTGTTTTCTTGGTCCATCAACTCAATCTCCGTCAGGTACAAATCACGGGGCGGCGACCATGTTTGATATCGCCGCGTAATTAACGGCTAATCGAATCAAACTCGTCAATTATAGATCGCCATCCTGGAAACCTAATTCGCTCACGGTATTGGGTTATAATTGATTGAAAGCAGGTGTTCGGGGGTGATGGATGCTCTTTGCGGGTTCTGAAGGATCACACGCTTCGAGCCGCATCCGTCATCCGATGAAAACCAACGGCACTCCCGTGTCTAAATGTGTCGTCGCGCGCATTATTAGTGTTCATCTTACCAATACGTGTGTATTTATATTTAATCATTCGCACGATTCTATTTTCAATTTCAGGAGCTCCTCAAGTCATGCGCGGCAGTAGCGGAAGCGAAGTGATCGCTCTTCGAGGTTCTGACGCCGTTTTGTCTCTCGTTGTGTGCGCCGATCCTCGTCCTCAAAGCGCCGTTTGGGAATGGGGAAGCCTCCGCGTGCCTATCGGGGAGGCGCTGGGAAGATATCGTGCTGAGCAGTTGCAACAGGTAAGTTTGATATCGCCTATTTATGTCGCCTGACATCATCTATGCTATTCATGGACACCACGGTCATTGCCGTGAGTTTTTTAATTTTAGATACAGATCGCAAACCTATATAGTACAATATACTGCATTATATGATCGGTAGTTCATAAAATCAGAAAACAAGTTGTAATGGTTCGCGGCGGGTTGCAGGAGGTGGCAACACTGACCGCCATCTGACTATATTAGCGGCGGAGCCATGTTTCTCCGTCGGAATGGCTGCTGGCTTCGTCAACGAATCATTCCCTGTTTTAAGCCAGTGTTTAAATTCCCCTTTAGATTGTGTGAAGTAAGGTAAGCGATCAGAGCTTGGTGTTTCATTTTCCCCATTGTCCCTTTATTGTTATTAATACAATCCGAGCACAGGTAGCATAGCATATTTCATTCTAAAAGGAGTTCGTTTCATTTCATTCATTTCGAGTTTTTGCTGATTAAATTCAAGTGGGTCTTAATTGCTTTATAATTTCATTCCCCATTACTTTCTTGAGAGCCATTATTTTATTTATTTCATCGAGTGAGTATTATTGAGCGTATTTGATTTGTTCTTTTCTTTTGGGCCTAGACACGACTTTCACGCATGTTCTCTACGCGGCAATTGTGAGACAATTCCCCAAGTACGCTACAAATTGGTAGCAGAGCGTGGTTTGAGAAGGAAAAAATGGCTGAACAATGACTCCTCTCTCTGATGAATTTTTAAATATATATATAGATACAATTCTTTTGTAAATATGAGAGATCTCCAATACCTCGAATGTCTTAAAAACTGCAGAGGAGGGGAACATCATTTTCTTACGCAGTAAAAGTTTGATAATTTTTTTCTGGGTTATATGCAGAGGCTCTAGGTAAGTTCGGTAGGCCGATCCCCACACAATAATACAATAGGATATCACGGATTGCATTAGAGCATGATACAACATTTTAAGTGTGCCCATAGACATAAAATTTCGGATTTCAAGGCACTGGGGTATGATTTTACAAAGTCTGTTGCATATATTGTCAATATGGTATTTTCAGGACGAACATTGGTCCACAACCACCCCCAAATACGTAGCTTGTGGAATCTGCTTGATACATAGGTATTAAGGAAGGAAAAAGCAACAACATTGGATTTGCTAAAATTGTTAGCCCGGCAACAGCGTCCTGAATGCCCAGACCTGCGCGGAAGCCAAACTGTCTGCTATGCAACAAGTTATTCCTTGCTAGGTTTTCAACTGCCTTCTCTGTAATTTTAGCTACATTGGAGACCAAGGAAATAGGTCTGTAATTATCTAGTATCCGAGGGTCCCCAGCCTTAAAAAGCGGAGTGACGATGGCCATCTAATAGATTTCAGGGAAAACACCAATTATTTTCGCGTTACTAGAACTAAAAGCTGGAGGACACATTGTTCGGTGCATAGGAGGGAGAGAGTGAGAAGAGAAGAGAGAGAGACGGAGGTATTGTTAGGAAATACACTGGTTAGTTAAGCGTTAACTCGAGTACACCATACAGTTAAGAGTATTGTATAGAGGAGGTAATGTTCACACGATACAGTGGGTCTCTGGATAAGTGTACTGGTGTGTGTGTAATGCTCCGACGTGGCCGAAACTGAGGGGTCGGAGAACTAACGATAATAAATAGAAAAAGGCTTTTTACTCATGTGCTACATTTGTAATTTCAAATGGAATTGTAGAAAATAATATTTAACCATTTCCTGCACAATATCTCCAGAACCGTGTTCAAAAGAATTTCGTCCGTTCTCTTTTTGTAGCATGTAAACGTATGCTTGTAAGTTTTTGATGATACGGTCGTCTAAGTTCAAACCAATCCAAGCCCTAGAAGTTTTCCAAACACAAACGGTGGGTACAGCTTTCGTACAAGTACGCAACCACTAGGAACATGTCTTTTATTGTTGTTTGTATACAAGGATAACTACGTTTGATTGATGGTTTCGATATAACGGCCGCATCAATTGCAATTGACATCATCACTTAGTCACTGACGTTATTAAAAGTGTGATGTTACCAAGCGTTAGATTTTGTAACAGACGTTACCATGCACCTAACCCAACACAATATATTTCGTGACGCTTCTCTGTTACATATCGGGGGCGCGAGGCTGTCCGAGCCAGGCGGGGATAGAACAGGCGGACTCTGGTTCGATCCCCGACCAGGTACCCCCCTCCTTCAAACCCAGGGGGGTGAGGCAATGGGTACTGGCAATAGGCTGGGGAGATGTGCGGGCTGCCCAACAGGCTCGTGAAAGGGGAGTTGGGACATACGCCCTCAGTGGCCACGGCAAACTGTCATTGGTCCCGCAGCTTCAGGAAGGCGCTGCGATCAGTGCGCCTGAAGACTGCCTCCCTGTTATCATCATCCGTTACATATCCCGCGTAACATCTCCTGCGTAACATCTCCGACGTTACATCTCCCGCGTTACATTTTCGAGATGTAGCAAAGTAAAGACATAAAATGTCAAAGAGGTGATAGAGAAGGAAAAGAAGGTGATGGGGGACTAGGAAAGAGAAAACTGTGGATAGAAAATTATCTTCGGAGCTAATGAAGAGCAACCTGCTTCCTCGGGGGATGGAAATGGAGAGAGACCTCGGGTTTTAGGTGAAAGGCACGGCGATCGTCCTCTGCCGAGCAAGCACTCTCGTTTTGGCTAACGGTATTTGGGCGAATTCGGTTCTCAACCCAGTACCTTATCCAACTATCACTCCTCATGCCAGTGATATGGTTAACGGCAAGGATGAGAAACGAAGCCTTTTCGCTAGGGGGAGAATGCTGGTACTCAGGAACAGTCCTTTCTCTCTATAGCGCCGTTCCTTGGGCGGTACACGAGTATGGGCGAAAGCTGAGAAAGAGTGTTCAACTTGTGAATTCTAGGGCCGACTGGGCGTAAGGAGGTGACAAAATGTAGGGGTGAAAACCCCGTTCAATGCTCAACTGTGGGAAAGTTCATTGTCAGCTCCAGAAACACCTATCTTCTTGTTCAAGAGGGTTCAGAATGTTGAAGGAAGGCAGGTGATTGGCAGGTAAATTGATTGGAGTTTCCCACTGACTCACATCAGTTGGCGGGAAAGGATATCCCGCTGGAGAGTGTCATGTCTTTTCCCTTTTCACTATTTCGTACAACTAACTTCAAAAACTGATTTATCATTAACATTGATGTATTTATTTATATACTTAGTGTTTAGTGAGTTCAAAAACGATTTCGACTTGGTTTTCAGCAATAATCCCACTATTCCCTTTCGACTTTATTGTAACTGAACTTAGGTATCTGGTAGAACGAATCACACAACTTGTCTGCCACACGTGATTCCAGCCATTCTCATCACTAATCAACGCTTTTTACATTCCTTGGCTCTACGAAGTAGAAAGGAAAGTTATGTAATCGGCTGAAAAACAAATTTCGAGTTCTTTTCATTCGTGTATAAACTTTGTTCAGAAAGTCGCAGAATCTTCAGAAAAATTTATGTGGTACTCAGATGGGGTATCTGTACGATGAATGTTTAGTAACGCTCATAAGATGTGTAGGGACTACACCAGAAATCCCTGATTTTCAACCACCGCCGTTTGATTTACTACCATTTCCGAATGTGTTTTCCCGACAACTTTGGAGTACCCTCTTCAAAAATATCGTTTCTACAGCCTCATCAATTCCTTGTGTACCAGTTACTCAAGTAGGAACGGCGGAATAAATCCCAGAACTGTTCTGCCTATGTGAAGTTATGTTTGACCAAGTTCGAATGAACGGAGTGAAAAATAAATTGAATTAAAAGCGTAAACTATGAAAACCAGTGAATTGATGTAGAGCAAAGTTGCGTGGCGCGTCGCTCTTGATATTTTGATTTTAACAGTCCTTCAAACGGTAACATCTGAATGCGACTCATAATAGTTTCTTAAGACCCCAAAAGCAACCGTTTTGAGGTTCTAAGTTTATGATCATTCGATTTGGAGAAACAAGAAGTTTTCACCCGCGTGCCAATTACATAACTTACCGCTCCGCATCGTCGCTATAGAAATCGAAAACGGTTTCAGGGCCCAAGGCGTTTGGGATTCATGCAGTTCTCATGATTCAAGAGGAGTGTTTCCCCTTTATGAACGAATTGGCGTTCTAGCCTACACCATTGGGGCTCGTAGATTGCAGTCGCTAACTAAAACCGGAACCGCAGTATGTTAAAACTGATTCGAGGCGAATAGCTGTGAACGCGTTGTCGAGGATAAGCTCAGTTTGAAGTGAGCTTACTACATCAGTATCAACGTTTGCGAAGCTTCAGAAGGGAAAATAGGCTTAAGCTCGGAATTCCGCATGTATTTGCCGTTCCTTTGACGATTAAAGCCGCCCTGGTAATTGACACGGGCGGGCTCCGAGGAGGCCGTAGTTCCGAACAGAACGAACGGACAACCGCCATTCATGGTCCTTTTCAACGGTTGAGTGAAATCTACCTTTCGTGAGAAATGAAGTAAAATGATTGCTTGGGCAATGTGGGTGCTTCGGTGTGGGGGAGGACCAACAAACTGTTGGCAAACTGTACTTCTTTGGTGACAAACGGTACGAGTATTAGAAGTAACAAGAGGATCAGAGTGAGTTTCGACCCTCGACCTCAATCTCAATCTTAAAATATCTCCTAGGACGCGTCACAGGGCTGTTTCCTTTGTTACGAGGGGGGTTAACATAGTAAGTGGTATCGCGCTAGGTGAGTCGGGAAGTAGTACGATACAAGCCGAATGAAATTGGAACAGAGTTTTATTCTCAATCACATTCGAAGAAGTTTTACCACCACAGACAGGGAACTGAGTGGGAGCCAATGCGAGCGTGGGCGACACGGCAACGAGGGAACTGGCTCAGTTACAACTGACGGCAGCGAAGTCTCCAGCGAATCGGGGCATTTGACGTGCCCAGTCAGCATAAAACACACCAGTCGAGCCTCCGCTAAATCGAAGGGTTTGGTTCGTTCCGTTACACCACTCCGCCCTTGATGATGTGCCTGTCCTCAGGTACTCATGAACACTGCTGGGCGTTGCTGTCGACCCAACTAAGAGGAACCTAATCTTGAGCATAGCGAGCGAGATAGAATTTTGATTGAATTTAGAATTAGTATTGAAGTTAGAACTACAAATAAACAGTCACCTCACAATGTCTCTGACGTACACATCTTAGGATGTGTGGATCGTACGTCTTCGTCCCACGCAGCTGCGACATCCATGGTTCAGAGAATCGGTCCATCTCTTGGCGAAAGACAATTCTCTGAGTAAAGGGAGTCGGAGTTTTCCTCCTCCTCGGAGGACAGGTTCAGGTGTACCAGAACGGGTAGTGCAGAGTGAAGATGCTGCGTCTACCGTGCAGTGGTTAGTTACACTATTGGGAACAAGTGCGGCGTCCTGGCTCATGGGGTGGGGCAGGGTGTGATGGTGTGTGAGGCTGCCAGACAATTCGTACTCAGATTGAGCACTTCCGCGTAGGTTCTTCGAACATCCTGGCTGGAGTTGAAGAAACGTGGGCACTGTTTTTACCCCATGAGGTTTGCCGCAGATATGGCAGGGATGTGGCTCTGGCGATGGAGTTTTGTCTTCACCAGGCCATTTCCCCAGGTTTCCCCAGATTCGTTGTTTGAGTGGTCATTCGGGGACAGACCCCCGGAAAGATGTCGATGTTGATGCATGATGGGATTAGTTGTGAGATGAACGGTCCGTAGGTTTCCGCTGACTAGTAGGTTATGCTGCTGCGATGCTAGATAAGCATTGACCTTTCTACGTAGATGTGCGCGAGATGCTGGTAGATCAGAAGCTCCTTTACATCTGTCCTGCTTTCCTCGAAGTAGCTGTCGTTGATTGAACACAAAGCTGTGTTCTGCTGTTTGTCAAGAACTGACAACGTTCGAACGCAATGACGGGCGAGAGAGTAGAGTCAGTAGGGCAGAAAAGTTGAAGGTGGGAGATCCTTTAGATTTCACCACCATAAACCGGGAGCTGGGTGGGAGTGAACGCGAACCGAGGGACACAGCAACGAGAGAACCAGCTCGGTTACAACTCACGGCAGCGAAGTCTCGAGCGAATCGGGGCATTTGAGGTGCCCAGTCAGCGTAAACGCCCCGGACAGTCCTCTGCTGAACCGAAGGGTTTGGTTCGTCCCGTTACACCTTATCAAAATGACTTATATCAGTCTCCTGTCATGGAAGGCTCAACGAAGCCACCTGTACGACGAGAGTTCAATAATGGTCATTATGTAATCCGTTGTAACCATGGAAATTCCCGAATTCGAACTAACGTCTTGTTTAACTTTTTATCACCCAAAAAAATCGTGTCGATGGTTCCGTTATTTACCTATACGGCGGTTTATCAGTGAGCGTCGTGGTATGAGTAGTGGGAGCATAATAAATTCAGAAAATTTAAAATTCACCACCACTTTTCACTTAGGTCGAGTTGTGTTTCACCCAAATGAGTGGAAATGGACTGGCTAAATCTACGTGGGTGAGGAGAGTGTGAATATTTATTCAATTACAATAAAGACCTTGCGCAAAGGGCGTCTCGAGAGATTTGCGTGGAGGTGTGGAAGGTGATGGCGCACCTAGTTAGTATTTCTGACTCCGAAGGTGTCATAATGTAATTAAAACTCAACTATACTGCGCATTGTGGGTTGAAGAAAAGTAACGAGGTTATTTTTCGTAGTAACAAACTCGAGCGGGCTCGAAACGCAATAATTAATGCGGTTTTTACTTACTCAGTCGAATCTGAAAAGTAAAAATGACGACTTTTTTTTTATCACTGGTTTTATTAGGGAAAGCTTTCGTTAGTTACGTTAACCTCCGGGCAGAGCTAGAATATTCACCTTCAGATGCGAAACTCTCATTGAGCTTCGAACAACGGTGAGCGCTTTTGTGCACTACACGTTTCCCCTTTCGAAAGTTGAAATGAAATGTTGCGGAGCGGAGCATCTGTTGTTATCACGCCCTCAATTCATCTTCCATTTTCATTTTCCATAATTTGAGGAATGAAAGGGAAAGAAAAAGTTGGCGCTTGAAGGGAAAGACCGTTCTCTCGAGATCTCGACTGAAACAATTATTACAATGAAGCGTTCGCTTCACTCGGTTGCCACCGGCTTCGAGCGCAGTTTTCCACTGTAATAAAAACCAACTAGATAATTTTACATTTTTTTCCATTTTGTTTTAAATATTAATTTTTGTCTTTTACGCTAAAGCAACCTTTTTTCTCTTCGGCGGCTCAGTAATTGAATTCTTTCTGAAGATCTTTCGTTCTAATTGAAGGGTATTTTTTGGTGCGATTCATTTCGCCTGTTTTCAACAGCCTACTGCAAGTACTTACCACCACATTCGGCCTCTTTGTTGAGGGATGATGAGTGGCGAGGGATGAGTGCTCGTATTTAATCACGTTTCGTTTTTATTGTGCGGTCTCGAGCCCTTAATTGGAGTTGCGGCGGGTTCTCGGGAGCTTTTGTTGGGTTTCCGGCCTCCGCTTCCGGAAACGAGCGTCTTGTTTTACTGCCGGACTGAAACTTCGGTGGAGTTGAGGCAGTAAATGGAGGGAGGTTTTTATCGGACGGAGGGAAACTTGAGCAGCTGTTCAGTCGAGAACTGGGGCTAATTTCATGAAAATGGCCTGAACGTTTCGTGTCGTTCGAGCTGAGTTTTGGTCGCGTGGTTGTTCGTTGCAAGGTCCCCCGGGGTTTATATCAGGTGCGCCGCATCACACAACCACGTCAATTCACGCTCTAAATCTTTTGAGCGTTTTAAAATAAAAGCTCATCGTTCAAGTATTTAATTTGACTACCACACCAAGTTTTTCGAAAATTCTACTGATATTTGTGTGGCATCTGTATGGAAACGAGCGGTGCGTAGCAACACACAACTTTCCGCCACCCCCGTAAGTTCAAACACCACCTACATATGCGGGCGCTATATCTTCGTTCAACGCATTTCTACAGGAACATTTATGGGGAACTAAATGTTCAGAATAGTTAGCTGAGAGTACTCCGTAAGTTTGATCGAAATCGTTAGAGCCCGTTTTGAGAAGATTGGAATACCGATAAATTAATATTCAACAAATCTCCGAGTTCTGAGTTAACTTGGTTTATATCTCCGTTCAACAGATATACACAGAAATGATTACAGAGTACGAAATATAGGTATGGGTGACTGAAAGACGCTCCATTAGAATTTATCACATCTGGTGAAGCATGGAATTTTCGGAAATGTTGGAAAAAAAGTTAGTTGCGGCACATTTTATTTTTTATCTCTGCTCAATGGACTTTAAGAGGTACATTTATCGAGAACAATGTGCAGGTATTGACTATTTGAAAACATCCTGAGAGTTTAGTGAAAATCGCTGGAGTCGTTTCACCAAAAAGTGTAAAAACATTTTCCCTTCATAGGTTGATATCTACGTTCACCGTATTCATTCCGTTCATGGAGATATGTATGCAGAAGAAAAGTTAGGTATTGATTAGAAGAAGATAATTTGAAAGTTTAGTCAAAATCGTACGAGCCGATGCGAACCTCTAGTTTTCGGTACATTTTTGTCCCCCCTCACCCCGCTTCCCATCGGCCCAAATCGCCCATAGCCTTATTTTTAGTGTCTACAAAAAATAACAAACAAAACAAAAAAAGAACCGGCTCAACCAGATCAGCCGTTCTTCTGCAAATTGAACTACAGACAGACACACGGGCCACGCGCCAAAATTATGTTTTTTTAGACTCAGTAAGCATCAAAACGTAAAGATCTGAAGAAAACCCAGATTTTTGACATTTTATGTCTTTACTTTGCTACATAAACTCGAAAATGTAACGCAGGATATGTAACGGAGAAGCGTCACTAAATTTGTGTTGGGTTAAGTGCATGGTAACGTCTGTTACAAAATCTAACGCTTGGTAACATCACACGTTTTAATAACCTCATTGACCAAGTGATGTTGTCAACTGCGATGTCACGAAATAATTTAACCCTGAGGCCGAGTGGACAAGCCAACGTTTTAACCCGAGTTGCAACCACAGCCCCTGTGGCATAATGCATAAGGCATCGATCTCCATATCTGGAGGTTGTTGGTTCGAGTCCCACCAGGGTTACGATTATTTTTTTGACATTTTATGTCTTTACTTTGCTACATAAACTCGAAAATGTAACGCAGGATATGTAATGGAGATGCGTCACCAAATTTGTGTTGGATTAAGTGTTCCAAAATCTAACGCTTGGTAAGATCACACGTTTTAATAACCTCAGTGACCAAGTGATGATGTCAACTGCGACGTCACGAAATTTAACCCTGAGGCCGAGTGGACAAGCCAACGTCTCCTTATCCGGAGGTTGTTGGTTCGAGTCCCACCAGGGTTACAATTATTTTTTTGACATTTTATGTCTTTACTTTGCTACATAAACTCGAAAATGTAACGCAGGATATGTAACGGAGAAGCGTCACTAAATTTGTGTTGGGTTAAGTGCATGGTAACGTATGTTACAAAATCTAATGCTTGGTAACATCATACGTTTTAATAACCTCAGTGACCAAGTGATGATGTCAATTGCAATTGACGCAGCCATTATATCGAAACCATCAACGAGCACAATCAAACGTAGTCATCATTGCATAAAAAATAAAAGAGATAAAATGTTCCTAGTGGTTGCGTACTAGTACGAAAGCTGTACCCACCGTTTGGGTTAGTATCTTGGGGGTTTTTAAGGCCCCTGAGTTCAAGAAGCACGAATATCTGTGTGGGTGCGGGTGTCTATGGACGAAACTGAGAAAGGATTTTTTTTATACGATTACTATACTTTCCTTCCCTTCAGGTAGCGGAAAGTAAAAATTGAAACATCAAACATAATTTCGTCGCATCATCTACCGTTCCTCATCAAAACCACCTGCCAGCTCCAGTTGCAACGTCGTGCCAATTGCCTACAGGTACTTACAGGGGAATATTTAGTTTCCGTAGTTCCCTTTGTAGTCAGGTCATGTTTCGTATGGTTTACTGGTATTTTTCGATGCTGAGTCGAATGGGATGGGTCTCGCAGCAGTAATACTAGGTCAAGCTGTTCATGAGAATAATAAACCGTTGTGTAATAACTTGCAGGGTTTTTAAGAATAAATTAATAACTTAAAGACTCGAAAAAAACTAAAATAAAAATATAAAATAACGTTAATTACTACAAAATCAAAAAAATCTAGAGTACAAAAAAGTGTTCATTATACGTTAATGGAAGGGCAGTGGAACATTATTGTAGAAATGAGGTGTTGGAGGAATGAGTTGCCTATTGATGCAATTGATAGAAAATGAACTGGGGGCTTCCACCTTAAAGCTATCCAAACCAGCTGGTTAATTCAGCAGAATAGACGACATTTTTATTATGACAGTGAGAGGAAGGAAGATGTCACTAATATGGGACACATTTTTTCTATTCTCAACAATAAAATGCTCCCAATTCGCTCGATTCAACAACTGATTTCGTAGCAAGGATGAGCTAGAGCCGCCATTCTGGCAACCTCACTCGCATATTTTTTGTGCGCTCCAGCTTGTTGTCGAAAACCAACGGAAAACTTGCGGGGCGTTGAGCGATGGGAATCCGGACTTTCAATCTAAATCTTCGCCGAACTAGATTCCCACTTTGGTCGCTCCATAGAGTGCTCTCGATTTCCATTGTCTCACGACACACTTCGTCAGCTTCTCCTCCCGTCACTGTTTTTTCTCTTCTCACTTCAACCCGCAGTTTCAAACCCATTTTCCGTCATATCGCGCACTCTACCGTTTCAACTGTTACTTTCCGGTTTTCCCTTGAAAGTTTCGGTAAATATTTTCTCATTTTTCGACGATCTCCGGCCGAACCGCTTCTTATTTCACTTCCAATTCCGTCGCTCTTCGTAATAAAATCGCCATCTTCAACGCCTCGGTCGTGGGTGGATCAGGTTTTCGGATTGTTAGTTCGAAGGAGTGTGTACTCGGTTTCTCGTTTGATCGAAAAAAAAAAACGCGAAACCCAGAAGAAAAACTATTGGAGGGGGAAAAAATCCCCTGTGAAGTAGGAACGGTCTTAGAATTGTGACCAGTGGAGTTCTAGTAATGACGTTTGAAGTGTTTACTTTCAATCCTTGTTTATCGATTGAAGGAACGGGTGAAATGAGATACCGAAGGGACGATACTACTCCAACTACGAGTTCCGCTCCTTTCAGAAACTCACGAACCTTTACAAGTGGATCTGAGTCGTGTGTAACGTTATCTAAACGTTGACTAACGAGATTCTAAATCGCCTGTAAAACAAAGTTGGACCCACGTATTGCCAACGTCCATGTGTGTCCCACCTGCATTTCAAAAACAACGAGAAATAGCGTCGTAATAAACTGAGGTTTAAACAACAGGAACGTTCAGAGGTGAGGTGACCTTCCCAGAGTGGCGGCTGTAGCCTTCATTCTTGCTACAAAATCAGTTATTGTGTTGAGCAAACCATGACGTGTTTTTGGCGGCCACAGGCTCCTTGAAGAGCACGTCAAGTATTTAGGAGTGAGAGGTGGGGATTCAACAAACACCTCCAGTCCCTTAAAGGCACTACCATTGCAAGGTTTGCCTCACTACGTGCAATTACTAAGGCCACTTGGGGTGTGAGTTACCATGACACTATTCTCATGTATAAAGCCATCTATCTAGGCGTGATTGGCTACTGCCTCGGTTTCTGGGGTAGCAAACTAACAGACAATCAAAAGAGAGTATTGGCCCAATCCCAGAGAGCCGCGCTCCTGTGGATCACTGAGGCCTACAAGACTGTATCGGCAGAAGCACTCCAGGTGATCACTAGTCCGTTACCAGTTTACTTGGCCGTTGAGTGCATGGTTGACAAGTGGAGAGTGAAACGGGAGCTTCCCCCGCTCTGGGCTGAACTCCGTGCGAATCTCACCACAGAACAAAAACTTGCCACCATCGACGAACATCCATGAACATCTTTCAAGAAAATGGGTTGAGCCAGACCACTGGACGAGCCAGTTCCTCGTGGGACATGGTGACTTCAATGCACGGCTCCACTTCTTTTCTCTGAAAGACTCACCCTTGTGCCTCCAGTGCGGGGGAAACAAGAAACCATGTGCTGCTCCACTGTAGTTTCTACAACAGTGAGTGACGGTTGTTGGGAGAGCAAACGAACTTAGCAGCATTGACTGCTCAAAGCAAGCCCATAACCATTTTGCCAAGTTCGCGAAGAAGGTGATGGCTAAGAAACGTGGTCATAGTTGATCTGTCCTTTTGAAACTTGTTACTCAAGTACATAGTTGGATCAGATGGGAAACCAGATTAAGAACTCCTCCCGACGCGCCGACCCCCCCCCCCCCTGAGAACGTGCAGTTGAAGAAACGAAATTTGGGAGGGAGAACTACCCTCCAGCGACTCCACGACTACCACGACGTTCGTAGAGCAAGCGCATTTTCCAGCATTTTCAGGCCTTGCCCTGAGTAGGAGTTGGATTGCTCCGTTGCCTACTTTGCCCTGTGGAGGTAGTCACTTGTCGTGGCCCTAACTGCATTCTCCTCCTCCCAGGGCAAGGCAGTTTGGACTTTCTGTTCTCCCAGAGGTTCGGAAGGCCTCCGTGGCAGAGGTCCCCCACCGGCTACTACTCAAAGGCTCATCTGCAGTGCATCTGGATTTCCGTCCCAACACTGGCAATATCTTAAATGACCTTTGAAACGGTTAGTCAATGGAGGCCGGGACGTGAGTAGGACCCTCCCGATGAATTCCGGAATCTTCAGCGCTGGTATACAACGTTGAACTAAGTTCAGTCAAGTTATAGTTGTGACAGTTTAGCTTCAATTTCCCTTAGGCCCACTATTCGGTAAGTGGCCGATTAGGTTTCCATAACTGCCTTTCGCCTGATTTGGAAGCTCTTCTTCATTATTTACTGCGTCCCGCCATCTTAATTAACATAACAATGAACTCAACTAATTAAATTGAATAGTTTGGCTGAAATCCAATCGCTTTGCATTTTGCGGAGGACGGAAGCTCGTTAAGTCTGCGTCAGAGAAGAAAGCTCCCTTTTCCCCATAATCCGGAAGCGTTTGAGCGCACAAAGTGAACGTTAAAGTTGAAATCCGAGTTCCAAGTAATCACCTGAATTTCTTCTTCAGCGTTGAGTGAAACTTTTAGAGGCTCGCTAGGAAACTAGTTGTCTTATTCATACCTAATTATTTCTTCCACTTTACGTTCCCTAGAGCGCTTTTCTTCTGTCGTTATTAAACCTTTTCGATCGCATTTCTCTTGCTTAGTTGCAGGAGTTAATTTTGACGTTCGTCAAAGCGACCGAATGACTCAGGATGATTCAACCATGAGATAGAACTCATTTTGTTGTTCGCTCTTCGAAAAGTATTGTCAGGCGGTTAATTATTTGCCCCTGTGAGATTAAATTGCTTACCGCCTGAGTCTACTATGATGATAATCTTGAAGATGAGTAATTGATCATTTCCGGGATAATTTTTTATCTACAGAGCCTTATAATCTGAAGCATTCACGACAGTTATGGTTTAACGTGGAATTCGATGCGACGCATCATGAGCATTCAACGAATCCTACTTCACCAGTAGTTATTCAAATTATTGTTACGGGATCATGTGGTGACAAGGAGACGAACGGAGGATTCAGCTCAAAGGTGTCATTCCAGCCTTTGACCCTTCAGAGTAAAGACGAAGACGTGGTTTGGTGGTGGGAGGGCCTAGTGCCGTAATTGTGGAAGTTAGGCGATCACGTCGTCGCGAGACTTATTCTATTCTGTTTCTAGATTACTTCCCACTCGCTTCTCGCTGCCAATTTATTCTCTGTGGAATGTATCTAAATACTGAAGAAAGTGCCCTATATTGCCCTAGCCCGAATACCCATTTCATCACACTATTTTTTTCAAGATTTGCCTTAGGTCCTTCCTCTCCATCCTCATAGCTCATAAATTTACTGCGGCGTTTTACGTCATGTAGAATTTACTCCTCATATGGGTTGGTTTGGCAAAGCTATTCTCTTTCAATCTTGTTCACAGATTGAACGCACATAAATACACAACCTCGATTTGAAACCAGGCTTTGCCAGTACAATGCTCAACTGCGTCTGAACTTGACATTTTGTTGTTCGGCCGATTATCCGCTTCTCCTACTGGTTTCTCTATTGCTATGCAAGCATACATCGGAGAATGTTCTGCGACCTACCGGATTGTAGAGGACTTCATCTAGTTTTGTGCGGTAGATGGAAGTGCTAGCACACACCGAAGTTATGTTATCACCTTTGTTGAACGAAATAAAAAGAGGGTAGGAGAACTGTATTATATGTGCAATGAATTGAGTTCAGTTTGAGTACAAAAGGGGATGCCTCGGTTATGCGTGAACTGGGAGACTGTATCAGAAGGAAAGTTCAAGTAGTAACTGGGCTGAGAGATGATTGAGGAATGCCTTTATGCACTGGGAGTTGATTGTATCTGAAGAAGGAGGTAAATATTGGGAGGGATGGACAGTCTGGAAAGTACAAAAGGGGCAATCTGTTGTCGTTGGAGGATAACCCAAACGCAATCCCTTTGTCAGAGAAGAAGCCGACTGAACGTGCAGTTCTCGAACTTCCCCGCGGCATCACATGAAAAGGGCAGAAACCGTTCGGTTGAGCTGAACGCACCAAGCAAAAGCTTGAGCCTTTCGGCATGTGCGGAACAACCTTTATATTGTTGATTTCATGTGCAATTGTCGTTGGTCATGTCTACCAAGCAACAAAAAGCTTTTTCTGCGCTTGGGTTTGAGCCCCAACGCCCATGGGGGTGAGGCAATGGGTACCAGCGGAACAGCTGGGAACACCAAAGCGGGCCTCCCGACGAGTCCCTTCCTAAGGAGCTGGGTAATGGGCCCGAAGTAGCCATGGCGCATGCCATTGTTCCCTCAGTTTCGGCTAACCCACGCTGTCTTCTTCAGGTTCGTGCAACGCGAGTATAGTCAGCTATATTAATAAATTATTAACCCTCCAAGAAATAACAACATCCGACGATGGTTTCACCAGTTCAGTGACACCGGATGGTAAGAGCCCTGGCTGACCTTGTGCCGCTTGCTCAGCTGAAAACGTTGCTGCGTTCAATCGTAATCACTCCAAACTTGTTTAGCGAGCAACGAGTTAGGAATGCCATTTACAAGTATGTGGATATGATAATGGAACCACGATGAGACGAGACACAATGATTGAAATTTGCTAAGACCGTCCTCCAAACCTTGGACGCATGAACACTTCTGTTCAAGAATTAACATTAGCGACGAAGCAACTTTCCACTAGAGCGGGAGTCAATCGTCATAATGTACGATTTTAGGGACTAGAGAACCTCCGTGCTAAGCTTGAACATGAGCGCGACTCTCCATGCGTGCTCTTTCGAGGTTCTCTCTTCAGTGACTGAAGCTTTCTGCCGACAAACGCTCCTAGATCGGAGTTTCCTCACTTGCAGGAGACCCTACCAGCGGGCTTTATTTTTCAACAGCTTGCCTTGCTCTGCGGCATTTACTTGCTCTGAGACTCTCCCTCAAAGATGCATCGGCCGGTCGGAATATAGGGATCTCTCTCTTTTCCACTGGCCTCTTGGGTCCCCAGACATTACTTCTTACAATTTTTTTGAATGGGGTTGTGCGAAACAGTCCGTTTTCACTCCTCCTATGCCTTAGAATGACGAAGAACACCAGGCAAGGATTACTGCTGCATTTCAAACTGTTACTTTGGGAAGAATCGATTTGATGTGAGAGTGGCTCGTGTGGGTTATGTTGTACAACTTTAGACCATGTCGGATATGAGTGAAATTTATTAAACCCGTTTTTGCGTTTATGTTCTTAAGCTCTTTGTAACATCGATATTCTATTTGAAACACACGTTTTGGGTTGAAGGAATAGAACATTTCCAGCGGTTGAAGCACGGGCAGCTCGTGCATGCATTTTTTACAAAAGAGCATGAGAAGGGATTCGGGTTTATTTTGAGACTGTCGTCATCCGCAAGCGTCTGTGCTGAATGTTCTTGATTACCATTATTTGAGACGATAAGCGCCTACATCGTGATTATTTCGTTTCGTTTTGTGTTTAAGGAATCGAGAGAAGACTGCTACGAAGCCCGACTCAACGTGAGAGAAGTCGATCCATCGGATTCAAGAATATATCATCTCACAGTGGAAAACGAACGAGGTGTCGACCGCCATTACCTCCGACTGGCCGTCCGCGGTTCGTATGCACACGGCAAGTTCACTTTTCCTCACAATTCACCTTCACTATTTGATATTTACTATTCCGATTGGTTTTATTTTGTCGAGTTTTTGTTTTGTTTTAATTTGATTGTGACTCCATCACATCAGCGATCAAATCTCTTGACGCCAGTGCACGCCTTACACACGCACTCTACTAACGACACAAGCAAAGTCGTGGTCATTAGAAGTGACATGCACCATATACTCGGCCGATTTGCGCAGGCATTGAATGGCTTTGCGCTTTTGTGGAGTTCGAAGCAGGAGTGACAACCGTGGCCTCTCGTGTGGGGGGTATTACTTGCAACGAATAACGAGAAGGAGACGGTAGCTACTATTTTTACGTTCCACGGTACCAAGCAGTAGGTGACTCATGGGAAACTGACTGCAAGCCGTGCGCGTATGTGAACTGTGTTGATCTGAGCACATTAGATCCGACAGATTGAGGCAAAAACCCACTGTTGGGTGCAAGAATGGGGGAGCTGAGGATCACTACGAAACTGAAACTCGGTGAGCGTGAGGAGGACTGTATTATACGTGCGTACGGAATTGAGTAGAATTGAAATTGACGTGAGTACAACTGGGCGACACAAGGGCAGTACTCGGAACGCGTGAACTGGCGCGGGCAACCGTGTGAGAGAGTGAGAAGTTACTGGGGCGGTAGTTGGAAATAGAATGAATTTGGAAGAGCTCTGTAGTCGATAGGAAAATGAAATTGGGTGAAAGAAATAAAGAAAGGGGAAAACCTAGAAAAAGGGGGCTGAGGGGCCCACAGCTGAGGGATTCCCGCAGGTGAGGGGCAGGTATTGAAATGGTTGGAGACAATTAGGCAGTCGGAGACAATGACGCGGGAAAGTCCGAGGTCAAAGACTCTGACCACTTCGACGCTTTGCGTCGAACACCCACCATCAGCTCCAAACTGTCAGCCAGTGGTGTGAGCAGGGCAAGCTCCAGGGGGCTGAAGAAAAACCCCAGTTAATCCTCTTAAAGGGAAAAGTAAATAGACAACCTACAAAACGTTATGGCCGCCACAGGCTTCTTCTTGAGACCCAAGTCAAGCAAGTGACCATAGAGGAAAGGTGGGGTTTCAGCCAACACCTTCTCTCAAGAGCACTACCATGTAGGGTTTGCCTCTCTGCGAGCAATTAATGAGGCGATTTGGAGAGTGCGTTACCGTGACGCTATCCTTATGTACAAGATCATATATTTGTGTGTGATAGGTTACTACGCTGTCGTTCGGGGTAGCAAACTCACAGTCAATTAAAAAAAAGTATTGGCCCAATCCCAGAAAGCTGCACTCCTATGGATCACCCAGGCGCATGAGACGGTTTCAACAGAAGCACTCCCAGTGATCAGTGGTCAGTTAACAGTTGACTAGGGAGTGCATGGTTGACAAATGAAGAGTGAAACGGGAGTCCCTCCACTCTGAGCAGAACCCTGTGAAGATCTCCTGATTGAAAGATGGCTTCCCGGAAGCCTATAACTGATACACCGTGTTTGCGACCAAGGTCATGGCAAAGAAACGTGGGCACAGTTGTGTCTTTGCAACTTGCCACCCATGAAAATAGTTGGATCAGGTAAAACCTGCCAAACTTCTGTGCGGTAACACACCATCAAAATTACCAAATCTCCGGTACCTCTGCAGGTCAGGGTTCGGTCGATGCTGAGCGAGTGGATCGCCTCTTGTATGCTAGCAAAACCACAACTTCCATGACAGACAATTGATCAAGTTATTTTGATAAGGGAACAGACCTTCTTGAATACTAGCGCATACCTTATATGGCGGTACCGTAAGAAGGTGGAAAGAAAGGGGTGAGAAGTGACGAGGGAAGGGGTTGAGGAAAAACTCAACAAACCGTAAGTAGGCCAAAGTAAGTCAGTCAGCTGGGGAACGAACGCCTCTGGTTTGAGTACTGAAGCTTGGGGCAAGACGAATTGGACCCTTACCCAATGCACCTGGAGCTGAGCCGAATAATCTCAGTGTTTTGGAACTGCTGTATTATGTTATGGTTGCTTTGTGCGTTGCAGCCTCAAAACTCTATTGAGAACTTGATCGTGCAGTGTTGATCGGTTTTCGATGGGCACTATAGAATCCCCTCCTCAGGCCAAAACTCGGTTATAATCGGGATATTTGTCGATTCACATCAAGCGTCGCTTTTGCGCTCGCACGATCCACTGATTGTCACGCGCACCAACGAGGCTTAAGGAGCATGTCTTCGGCGTCGAGAAGATTATTAAGCATATCGCTTTGGAAGGATGTGACAACATTTTCCGGGCTAAAGGCTCTCGGAGGCTCCTTTACCCCCTCTCGAAACAGAATAGAGCAAATAGCGCTTTTCCTCTTCGCTCTAAAATCGGGGCTGATCTCGGCTTAAAGGTGGATCCGCACCCTAAAACACCTTTCGGCTTGTGCAAGGCGAACCCTTAATTAGCGAGAGCACCTTCTGCTTGTACAGTAACAACCTCCCTTGCCTCTTCTCGCGTTAAGCTCCTCGTCTTAGGAGTTTGCGACGCCTTGTTTACATGACAAATGTTGTAGTTCGTCGAGGTGGAGGAGTCAGCTCCGTTTTGCCTGACGGTAACTGCCGCTATCGAAGCGCCTTCCCATCCGAAACTTTTCAACGGCTCAAGCTGTGAGATGTCGAGAACTAATTTGACGCTGCACTTGCAGAAACTTCAATTAGCGCTGGAGTTCAACGTGTCATTTATGTATACGCACTCCGAGGGGGTGGCGTGAATGATCGAAAATATTTGCCAGCTTGAAAGGTCAGATATAACGCATCACATTACTTTCTTACGTTCAGCAGGTTTTTTGGTTTTAGCTAATAATCCAATCTATTTTTCATTATGTTCATGTTAACTTGGTATCGTAGCTTCACATGGGAAGTGGTAGCGGTCAAGTTTCCAATTTTATTGAGGAGCTTCTACTTATTCCTTGATCACTATGAGCGACTAGTGCTATTATGAGACTCTTAACAGAGGATCACAGTCATTTGGGTAATCTTCCAGAGTATTAGAGATCCCCAAGGAAAACAATCGAGTGGACTCGGGTGTATCCGACGGAGAATCTTGATAATTTACTTGATCAGCAGTAATTGTCCTCTGTTCTGCCACCTGCAGACCATCTGCCAAGTTATTTACTTCAGGAAGTAGGCTGTCTTTTGTGTCTCCAAAGACAACAGGTGAAAGATGTACGATATCATCTTGTTTGATGCCTCGTTGATTCATTACCTTTTGGTTCGGTGATTTCAAAACATTACTTTCGTTGTCTGATTTTGTAACGCCTTATTTCGCTCGACTCTGAATTCTGATATCGTGTTGGACAACCTATGGCTATTAGAGCAGTTGATGATAATTATTAGCTGTACGGCAGATACATTCGTTTCTACAGAGTTTACAGGCGCTTTTCCAGAGACCAACCCTTCTTTAGTGACTGTCTGTCATCACTTTGATCCACTCTGTAACGAAAAAAATAAATAAAGGAAAAGGGAAAATAATAAAATAAATTCTAGTGGGTATGAACCCATGACTTTGGGGAAAGGAAAAGCAAAAAAAGCAACTAAGACACATTTATACGGGAACTATTTATTTAAAAGAAGTGGAGCTTCCTATACAACCAAAAAAAGAAAATATTTGCTGAAAAAAAATGAAATGGAATTAGAAATTAAGCGTCTTCTCCTACCTATGGCATGCCCAAACAAAAATGAAACAAAGAGCCACAGACTTCAAGTGACGTTCGAACCGATGCAGGAAGACGTTTTCACGCAGGAAGGGAGCGGGGGGCAGAAGAAGAAGATCGAAATTTCGGCAGGAACATGTGCCAGGACAAATCCAAAAAACCCTGCAAATTATTACACAATGGTTTATTATTCTCATGAACAGCTTGACCTCGCATTACTGCACCGAGACCCATCCCATTCGATTCAGCATCGAAAAATACCAGTAAACCATACGTAACATGACCTGACTACAATGGAAATACGGAAACTAAATATTCCCCCGGCGCCAGGCGCCTGTAAGCGTGTGTAGGCATTTATGATCCAATGTAGGGGTGTACGGAGGAAGTGGCCCTAACCTTCCTCCGCCCCATCTGGCAAAAAGAGTCGGAGAGATTGGGACGGGGAACCTCCAACCAAGCGAACCTTAGGCAATTGGCACGTTGTGAGTCGAGCAGGCAGGTGGTTTTGATGAGGCGAGAAGGAGGGAGGGAGTACAAACGACGAAACGTTGACTTCCGCCGTAGTTCCCGCGAATTTCTTCAGTTTGGCTCACTATAATTACTGTAATTTTACAATACGCAGTCGTACACATCTGATACTCATTCCATTCGATCCAGGATGTAAAAATACCTTGAAAACGATACGAAACATGGCGTACTTGCGAGTATACTGCGTTTTGCTAATTTTTTAAACCATAACAACCATGTTCTTCGTCAGATCGGATTGCCGAGATGGCGGACACAATTAGATACCAAATGGGATTTTTGTGCAAAAGAACGGACTTTTTAAACAATGTTAAAGGCACAAAACGGCCCAGATGGTGGACCCAAAGCAGGTGAGAAGAAACCGGTATAACCTTCCTTTAGTAACCGTCTATGAGCCTTCGTTTCTGACCAGGTTTGTTCCCAGCAGCTAGAACGGTTCAACGGCTTTTTGTAGCTCAAACCCCGAAACCGTTTCCGTCAGAGTTCACGTCACAACTCAAGCCTCATCAGTCCCATGGTGATTAGTCAGATTGGGTACTTCCTGTACCGCGTTAACGTGTCCTAATTGAAACCACACCCGCCTTCAGAAGGGACGCAGCATATCGTCACTAATTGCCTCGCTGATAGAAGTTTGTTTGTTGCAAATAGTAACAGCCAGTTGATGGCATCCTTCTGATCATTCCCAGGTAATATTTTTGGTCACGGTAGACACCCATAGCCGATTGGCAACAGCCGCAGTCAAGCTTCAACAAGCAGCTTTCTTATCCTCCTTTTTACGTTAAAATAGTTATTATGTTTGTGGCCGTCCCATTACCGCGTGGCTTGAGACCATCAACCTGAGACATCCCAACAAGTTACTTACTCTAGTCTTCACAGGCCTCTTCGCCCAAACGCAAGTTTTTTTGGAAACGGTGGGTATCTCTGACAACACAGTCCTCCTTCCTCCCTTGTGTTCCCCGGTGTTTGGGTGTAGATATTGACTTGTTGTTGATTTATTGAAAATACTAAGGGGATAAAGGTGGCTTACAGACTCACCAAGCTCGGTATAGCTAAGGTGCCACAGGCGACTAATGGACACCTGGCTATATGCAGGGACTTGGAGTCCTTTAAGGACCTCAGCATAATCACGGATACGATGGTGCCCATGTATGAGTTCGAGAGGAAATATAATGTTCAGCCATCGGAAGGTCCATGGAACAGCGAGAGTCGCCAGATTCGGCCTCCCAATGGCATCAACATCCTTACAGATGGATCGAAAACTCCGGAGGTAACAGGATCCGGGGTGTGGATAAGTTCTCTGGAAGGATTGAAACGTAAATTGCCCTAGACCCTACTCCATCGGTTTTTCAAGCAGAGATTTATGCTATTATCGCCGGGGCAATCCTAATGCATGAGAAAGGCTGTAGCAACAGAACTATCAATATATTAAAGTTAACGTACCTGTTAGGTGAGTCCGTCTCCTCTGGCTTGTGAGTTACTGTGGGCCACACAGTAACTCACAAGCCAGAGGAGACGGACTCACCTAACAGGTACGTTAACTTTAGTATTTGCCTACTGGCGGACACAACCCAATTTCTTTAATATCAATATATTGACCGATAGTCAAGCGTCGCGCAAGGCGCTAATGAACTGCTGCACTACGTCAAAACTAGTGAGAGAGTGCAGGATGTGGCTTAACTCCTTAGCAAGTGCGAATAGAGTTAATGTGTATTGGATTCCAGGACACAATGGGATCATTGGAAATGAGAGGGCAGACCATCTGGCCAGACGCGGTTCGTCTATGGTACCTATTGGGCCACCGCACCATTGTGGGATTCGTCTGTCACTAGTAAAAACGACTGTGAGAGAAGACGCCAGAAGACTGCATCAGACAATCTGGAACGCTGCAGGAGTAAGACACTCCAAACGCTTTGTCTCATAGCAATCAAGTGAGATAAGACACACCCTTCTGAGGATGGAGAGGAAGGACTTAAGGCAGATTGTTGGGATCATAATCGGGCACTGCAGAATGAACAAACACATGCACGTTATGAGTATAGTCGACATCCCTCAATGCAGGTGGTGTCGTACGGATGAGGAGACTCCCTACCATGTCCTGGCCCAGTGCATATCCCACCACTGGGACAGTCAGAAGACGATATATATATCGAAAATACTACTGCGGTATCGTTCAGAGTGTTCTTCGTCGTTAAATCGGTATTAACTCTTGAATGGACATCCCACTCAATCTCAGTGTCTGCAGTTTCCAATGGATTAAAATTCCAAGAAGGTGAGCTTTATGACCATAATCGCCTTTTTTCGCCGGGGTTGAGTTAAAACGGCAGTAGGATACGTTCCCACGCCTTCAGAGAGGCTGGTCCTCTCAGAGGGCGTGGGTTCGAATGTTTTCTGGATTCGGGAAAACGTTTTATCCGTTTTCCTGGAATAGGATCGTTGGGTTGAATCGGGACTCACTTCACGTTTACGTCTTTTTTTTCTTCTTCATTTGTTCCTCTTTTCCGATGGGCTGGAGAGATAAAAGTGGTCTATTTCTTCCTAACGTGGTGGGAGAGCCTTTTGTAACACGCTCAACTTGCGGTTTTGTTTTCTAGATTCTGAAAAAGTGTTCTATCCGTTTTTTTTTTTTTTGGAATGGAATCGCTGGGTTGGATTTTGGTTTACTTATCTCACCATGAAGATAATTTCGCCTGGGTTGCGATTGCGAAATGAGTGTTTTATCCTATCTCTACGTGTTTTAGCGATCTTCGTGTCAGCTGTTCTAGTTTTCGGGTTGTGGAGTGTTCTATCCGTTTTTCTGGAAAGGGGTCGTTGGAATAATTTAGGGCTTCCGTGCCCCTTCATGAAGATAGTTGGGCTGCGATAGCGAAAAGTTTTCTATCCGGCTGTTAGGTTCACTGCAGGTAATGAAATTGTCCTGGGGATTTTGGCTTTACGAGTTGTGGCTAGCAACAGACGTATGTGCCACGTTCCATATTGACTTGATGTTGCGTTTATCACAGTTGATATTTTATTAATTTTATTCTTCAATGTTCTGGCGACCATGGGCACTTAATATTGTCTTAAGCACTTTAAGGCATTTGGTCTGGAAAGTGGCGAACTTTTAGTTGTGAGAACTGATCATGCTTCATTGAGATGGCTTTGTCATTTCAAGGAACTGGATGGTCAACTAGCAATATGGTTGGCACCGACTAGGTAAAGATCATCTCAATGCTGACGGACTATCGAGAAGACCGTGTGCAGCAGTAAATTGTGGATACGGTCTGTGCCAGGAACAGAACTACGTAGAAGAAGATGTCGCAGTAAGGCTTGCCAGGACGCAACCTATTGAAAAAGACTTGTTAAGAGCTCAAAAAGACGATCCAGTACTGAAGCTGGTGTACCAATGGGTGCAGGAGGGAGTACGGCCACAGTGGCAAGAAGTAGCTAAGTACGGCGAAGGAGAGAAGACCTTATGGGCAGCCATGGCGACGTTGAAGCTAAAAGATGGATTACTGGTGCGACAAAATGAAAGTGCTAACGGACGAAGGATAGTCGAACGGATAATTGTATCCAAATGCTTTAAGACTGGGGCACTTTGGACGGCGCAGAACGGTTGCAGCTCTGAGAAAAAGTTACTATTGGACTAGCATGTCAAAGGACGTTAAGTTAGCCTGCAAAGCATGTGAAGTGTGCGAAAAACGGGGAAAACCTGGAAGTCAAACACGTGCTCTGATGGGGCAATATACCTCTGGTATTCCGTATTGAGCGTCTGTTGGTTGATGCAGTAGGGCCTTTGCCCAAGACTCAACGAGGGAACACACTCACATCATCGTGGTAGTGGATTCCTTCACGAAATGGCCTGAGGCATTTGCGGTCCCCGACCTGAATGCCGAAACAGTTGCTCAGGGGTTAGTGAAAACGTAATTACAAGCTTCGGCGTACCTCGAGAACCCCATTCAGACCAAGGCACCTCATTTGAGTCGAAAGTTTTCGAAGAAATGTGTGAACTCTTGCAGATTCACAAGACGAGATCGACACCAATGCACCCTCAGCGGGCAAGCTGAGAGGTTTAACCGGACACTTATTGACATGCTTGCCAAGACGGTGAAGGACAAGGAGGAAGACTGGGACAGGCATCTATCGTGGGTCCTTTTGGCCTTCAGAGCAGCTGACCTTGCAGCCACAGGATTCTCACCATTTCGCCTCGTTTTTGGAAGGTAGCTGACGCTACCCGTACGTATACAGTGCGGTGAAATGCCAGACACCTTGCTGACTAATACAGCGTACGCCGGGGCGCTGAAGAGCCATATGTAAGAATCCCACAACATGTCACGTGAGAAAATAGGTGAGGAATTGGCCAGCACCAAAAGGCGGTTTGACGTACATGCTCAGCAACCACGATACCAAATGAGGGATGAAATTTGGCACAACCCAAAACGACTGGTTGGAGTATGTTCGAAACTACAATCATTCTGGATAAATTGTTAAATTTCTAAGCCCATTTCACACGTCGTATTTCGCATCATAACTCCAAGCCGGAGATAGATAGTAGTTCACGCTGACAAGCTAGTGCCCTACATTCGTGAAAGTGACGTTTCGTCCTCAAATGGGGAGGGAAGTAGTGTTGGGAACGCTACCTAGAAACCCGTTGTTAATAGGACAGTTCAGTTCGGTGCTTAGTTCGATCGTTATTACGTAATATTTCGCTTAGTTCGTAACAATACGCTACGCGCATGGAGCGATCTGGATCACTGTCTTGTCAGATTGTTGATCTCCCGATAGTACTGTAAAAAGGGGCGAATGGCGTATCAGTAACTGACCGTCTCAACTGATAGGTGATCAGGTGTGACGTTTACCTCTCCCCCTCCCGCCATTGACGTCAGTGCCTCCCTGGAAGCTGTTCCAGTGCCTTCTGGAGAGCAGTGTTGCCAACAGAACAGGTGATTATCGTCGAAGAGAAGAGATTTGAAGATATTAACCATGTTTATGTGATGCCAAGGGTCTCTAAGGCCTCCCAGAAAGCAGTGTTACCAATATAACGAGTTATCACCACACCATCCCAACAACCTGTTTAGTTTGATAACCCACTACCTAACCGGTAGAACATTCCAAGTATCTATTCAGGGAGAGTTCTCAACAGCAAGGCCGATAAATGCTGGAGTTCCGCAAGGCGGATATCTCTCCCCGTACCTCTACACTCTCTACTGCTACGATCTCCCTCTCCCGAAAGCCCCAGAGTTCTCAGCTCTATATGCTGACGATTTGGTTTATGTTGTTAGCTGCCCCGACTCGGATTCAGCCACTAACCGCCTACAGCAAATGCTACATGATCTGGGCCAGTGGTGTACCAAATGGAGGCTCAAGATAAACCCAACCAAATCGCGGACAGTCACCTACACCTACAAACGCTCATTTACCAACCACCCTCTGACCTATGACAATGAAGTAATCCCATCCTCCAACTCCCACCGTTATCTAGGCCTCACATTGGATCAGAGATTAACGTTCCATGACCACATCACCGAGTTACTTAGAAAAATAAAAATAAGGACTAATCAACTAAACCCCCTTCTTAACAACCCTAACTTACTGATCCATAACAAAGTCATGATTTACCTCTCCCTCATCCGCCCTATCTGGACCTATGCCCTCCCTATTTGGGGTATCTGCTCGAAGTCAGAGTTCCGTCGAATCGAACAGCAGCAAAACTCGATCTTACAGCGTCGTGTCATCCACTCTCCTCCTTATGTCAGAAACAAAACCATCTACGACGACTTCCATATCCTTAATCCCACCGAACTTCTCTACAAACACACCAGTACCTTCATCATTAATAACCGAGATCACTCCAACCCCCTCGCTGCTGATGGACTATCACCTCCTCCACCAACGCCTCGTCTAAACCGCCCTCGCTATGTATTCTGCAACTTCATCTCCATAGACTAACTGCAAAATAAAGTGAAGCGCCGTGTACTTAATTAACTTCCTAGTTAAATAATGTCAAACTTTTAAATACTTAAGCTAACTTGACAATACGGTATGTTATTTAATTTAACGGTCGTAAATAAAAGTATGTCAAAAAAAAACCAATATAACGAGCGTTTTTATCTTACGGAAGAAATAAAAAGTTATTGCTTGACTGTGCTAAGCCGTGAATCAGCTGATACTGTGGTCTTGAAATCGGTCTTTCAAGCTGTTATCTCAACCAGATGATTGCGAAATGGTTTTGACGTCTCTTTATCAACTGTAATTTTCGAAATGACGTATTTCACCGGTTCACTATCTGCCCTCTCTTCTAATCAGCTGTTTAACGTATGGTTTTGGCGTTTCCTATCAACTGTCATGGTGATTGTTTTGTTTCTTATCACTGGATTGACATATATCATCTATACGCCAGTTTGACTTTTGTTATCTAAATCACCTGATTGTCAGACTGCTTTGACGTCTATTTATATTGGTAACACTGCTCTCTGGGGGGCCTTAGAGACCTCTGACATCACATAAACATGGTTAAGTAATAGCCTCAAACCCCTTCTCTTTGACGATAATTACCTGTTTTGTTGGCAACACTGCTCTCCAGAAGGCACTGGAACAGCTGATTCTCAGGGAGGCACTGACGTCAAGGGCGGGAGGGGAGAGGCAAACGTCACACCTGATTTCTTATCAGTTGAGAAGGTCAGTTACTGATACGCCATTCGCCCTTTTTTTACACTACTCCCGAGGCGTCCTGGTAGTGTTTCTGCTTGATTGTGATGTTTCATGTCACTTCGTCCTATTGTCACATTTTCATACAAGATTTTTCACACGTCTGCTGCTTTTCCATTTCTGGTTGGCGGTGTTTAGGCTTTTCTGGCGAGAACTGTCGCATCTCTGCGTCTATCTGTTTTGGATTGATAAATATATGACCATACTCGTCCTGTTCCACTGGGGTTGAGTTAAATATTTGTAATTTATTCGGCTAAGGCGAATTATCAGCCTCACCTCACATCGCGCAAGTGCCGCAAATTGCGGGAGTTTGATTGCCAGTAACTCTGTCAACGCGTTGAAACGTCTTCAGCGTTCTGAGCCGGGGATTTAAATATTTGCAATTTTCCGAGGGACGTCGACAGCGACTGACGTTTCCTTCCAATTCGAACTTCTCATTTCAGTTGAAAGAATGCTCTTGACGTCTCTCCGAATTGGACGTAAGGTCGGTTATTAGAGGCGCTTCGACGGATAGCGAAGCGTCTTCAAAAATCTCCGGCTGAATCAGGTGCCGCGCTGAGTCACGTTATTAGGTGAAAATGCGGTCCCGTTGACGGGCTTTTGGTTCGTGGAACGAAGTGAGGGTGGGGGGGGGCCCTCCCGTAACGCTTTTCAATAAACCTAATCCAACGAGGAGAGGCGCCGAGCGTTGCCATTCAAGGGCCCCTCGTTTAAATCGGCCTTCGTTTCCCCGTTGACGCGTCACTCAAATCTCGGGAAATATCGAAGAAGAGCCGATTTTCTTTCGTCAATGGAAGGACCTGATTTTCCATCCAGATGGCGCTTGAAAAACTCAAACTTGATGCGCCCAGCGAGATCCTTTCTTGGCTGTTGGTGCGCCGTGGGTGAGTGCTTTCATGTATAGTTGAGTCTTGAGAGATCGGTTTGAGTTGAGTTATGAGACTGTTGAGCTACCTCGTAAGTACTGTACTTACCGCACTGGAGTTCTTACGTAACAACTATCATAAATGAGACGGGGGGGTTCGAATTCCACAATTTCCTGAGCTCCACCTAAATTACCTCATGAATTTCACGCTTATTTTGAGTGGAATTGATTTAAAATTAAATTGAATTAAAAATATCTGTTGCGTTGCAACACACAACTTTCCTTAGCTCTACGTCAATTGACTTTCCATATGTTTTTATCTACTTAATCAATTCATTTACCACTCAGTTCATTAGAACTTCAAACAACACTTTACAGCAGCAGGAAGCAGTAGCGCTTACAGTTCCGAAATTTATTGTGCTGCTCGTACTCATTCCAATACCATTATTGAGCAACTGGTACACAGATAATTAATGTGGCTGTAAACACGACTTTTTTTTGAAGAAGGATAGTAATTACTTTAGTTATTGGGTAAAAACTTTTAGAACTGGTAGTAAGCAAAACGGCGGTAGTTCAAACTCAGGAATTTTTGGAGTGAGCCCCATGTACCTCATAAGCGTTTTTAAACACGCACTCTATAGGTATTGGATTGGACTACAATACCAATTTTTTTTAAACTCTCTACTAACATTCCAGCAGAGTTTATAAGGAAAAAACCGCGCTAAAAACTCTTTTCGTCGAAAATGTTGATAGTTTATTGTGCTGCTCTCGTCATTTTCTCAAGGGGAGAAATTTTAGGGTATAATTGCCTTATTGAGAGCTATCAATATAAAAAATTTAATCAAAATCGTTACAGTCGTTTTTGAGAAAATAAATATTTGGTGTTTTGATCACCATGAAAACTATGGTCAGCTTTCGATGGATTTTGCTCATACCCTTATTTTGGCGTCCCATAGTAATCTGTAGGCTAGTCATCAAGTTTCAGCTGATTTGGTACGGTTGTTTCCTCTAAAAACCGCTCTAAAATTGATTTCGTCGAAATTTTTGGTAATTTATTGTTCTGCTCTCGTCATTTTCCCACCAATGAGAATTTTATGGTATAACTGTCATATTGGGAGCTATTGATATAAAAATTGTAATCAAAATCGTTACTGTCGTTTTTGAGAAAAAAAATATTTGGTGTTTTGATCACCCTGAAAACTATGGTCAGCTTTCGATGGATTTTGCTCATACCCTCATCTTGGCGTCCCATGGTAACCTGAGGGCTATATATCAAGTTTGATAGGAGTTAGTACGGTAGTTCTTTCTAAAAACTGTTCACAGACATACACACACACAGATCATTTTCCCAAATACTGTTTTTTGGACTCAGGAGGGTCTGAAACGTAAAGATCTGAAGAAAATTCAAAGTGGTTTTTGTCAGCCGCTTAACTTTTTTTGCTACTTTGGAGAGCCAAGAAAAGTAAAAAGTAATAAGTAGATAATAATAAAGTAGATGTTTTGATCACTATGATAACTATAGTTAGTTTTATGTCTCTTTGGCTCATACATGTTGAGTACCTGAGGAAAGGAGAGCAATAAAGACTTGAATTGATTGACCAATTGAAATGGTCACTTGAGTACAACAATGGAGTACTGATGGGAACGTCGCTTGATTCAGTTCTGATTGAGCAACTAGAGGACCATCTCTAAGTATGTGAACTGGTGATAGGACGAGAGCAGAGAGATACTGAATACTACGAGCGCTGATTGAAGAATGACTCATTTGGGTCAAGCCTCGGGAGCAGCGAGCAGGAATGCCCAAGAGTTCACCCAGGGGAAGGTGACAACCGCTGAAATTCTGAGAGCCAAACTGGTTGTCGACCCTTGAACTAATCCTCGAGTTTTTTGTTAGCTGGAGAGGCTACTTGAACTCTCAACGGATAAAGAAAAAATGCACACCCGGGGCTTTAGGTCCAAGAACTAATTTGGTCAGATCTGAGCTGAACTCGCTCATAATGGCGTTTGGAGGTGATCTGCTGGTTCAATATCAAATATGAGTTGATTAGGTTCTGTCGTTTCTTACTCCATACCATTATAGGAAGTAAAAACATCACCGCAACATACGAGAAATATTTACATAAACCAGTGGGTGTGAAATGAAATTACAGGCCAATGAATAATTATAGAATATAGGGTGAGCAGACAGATGGCGTGTGAGGCATTGAAAGTTGTGGGATCCGTCGGGTTTCGTATTTATTGACTGACGGTACGCCATTCCCTACATCCAATAAGCGCTCGACACAAAACAAAGGCCTTCTTCGCAAGTTTCTCGTCTCGAGGATTTTCCCATTAACGCAGTCATGTTTCCTTCTTCGGTTTTATTTAGTTTCGCTACCTGTCAGCTCGAGGTATTTACTTGGACTCGACCCAAGAAATGCAAATCCCTTCGGTGGTAGTTGAGTGGTTTGAAAGGAGGCGGGAGGTTAGGGTTGAGTTTACGGGGTAGCTCTTCGTCACGGCCTTGTTATCGGGTTAGACAAGTTGGAAGCTCTCCGTAGCGGAAACTCTCAGGATAGAGAGGCCCCTTTTAGAAGCTGGAAGCTCGAAACACTTCATCCATAGCAGCGGCTACTTAGTAACAAATAGTTGCCTTGTTTCAGCTTGCGAAGGTGGCGATGACGGAGGGAGTAGGTCAGTATTGTTGTGGAAGTTATTGTGTTCAAAGTGGCAAAGTGAAGCTCCAGTTCCTGCGGCCGTACGTTCGATGGAACCAACTGGTTGGCTCGCCAGATGGGAGAGGAACTGAAAGGAAAACAACTGACCTCTCTTCTCAATCTGTATTCTGGGCGAAGGGCTTGGCTGAGGAAATGGAAGAGGGTTAAATCACCCTCAGACTCGACGCCATGCCATCTCAAAGTCAACCTCCGTTCCAACAATTGCCAGCCCTTACCTCCGTATACTTCTTGGATGGAAGAGCTTCGTCACCAACGAACCGGGTGCTGAGGCTTCGCTCTTCCTCCCTGCGTCGATTCTCAAACTCCTGTCATCTCTTCTCCTATCACATTTGTTCTTTCAGCTCCATCATCATCAGGTGGAGGAGTCAGCTCCTCATTTATCGTCGATTTCTATGCGAAGAGGACTCTCGATGGCGCTGAAAAACGATCAACTCCCTCCTCTAAGCCTCTCTCTAGATCCCACGCAATCCCCTCCGTTTCATCCTTCTCGTCGGCAACTCTTAGGTTTCGTATTCGAAACCACCGGCAGTTTTCCTTAAGCTTCGTGTCAAAATTATCTCTCAACTCCAGGCCCTTGGTTGTTGATTTTTCACTTATGTTCCACTTATCTTACTCAACCCACCCCTTTCTAACCCCACTCTGTAAATATTACTCCAGACCCTAAGAACATCAAAAATGAACAGTGCTAAATATCGTACTAACATGAATCAGCAATTGCCGTAATTTTTGCCTGAGTCAGGAGATCCCCAAACGTCGCAACATAGGTGGCAGTGATATACGAACAAGTCCACGCTTCTTTATTCCAAGAAAAAGAAGAGGGCCCCAGAGAAAAAAAATTAAGAGAGAAGATGATGAGACGAGTTCTCGGATCCGAGATTCGCTGACGCTGTGTATGTTCCATCAGAAAGATAAATGGTGACGCGCCTACTACAATGTGAAAGAAAAGTAAGCGCCCTTTCCTTGTCGCCCTCTCGTTCCCCGAATCTTTGATCAACTCTTAAAATATCCGTTCATTAAAGTCATCCGCTCCAGGAACAGGGGCTAACAGTGAGGGGGGAGATGTACCGCCTGACTCCTATTAGAGGCACTGGGCGATCGTGGTATAGTGGTTAAGACATTGGTTCATAATTCTCGACGGTAGTCGACGTTGGGCCCAATAGTTAAAAACATGAAGTTCAATATCCGAAATAAATAAGCTTTTTGGTCCATTTGAGGTTTTTTCTCAATTCGGTGAATAGACAGAAGAACATTTTCTAAGTGTGCTGACTGACTCCTATTGAAGGCAAGCAGTTGATCGTGGTCTAGTGGTTAAGACAGCCGATTCATAATTCTCGACGTAAGTCGACGTTGGGCCCAATTGTTACGAGGAAGTTTGGAGATGCTTTATGCTTTTGAAGAGCTGCTGACTCCGGCAAAAATAGTGGAGTCAGTCAGCACATAAATATTAAAGTAGTAGGCAAATTACTAAAGTTAACGTATTTGTTAGCTGAGCCCGTCTCCTCTGGCCGGTGGGACACTGCGGGCGAGCGCTTTCAATGTCATCGTCTGGCCATCGTCAGTGACTTAACGGCCAGATGATGATGTCCGTACATCGAAAGCGCTCGCCCACCGTATCTCTTTTTGAAGTACATGTACTGACTCAAAAAACACAACCTGTTTTCCTGTCGAACCTATATGGAAGTCATAGAAAAATATCATTGAAATCTCTTGTTCCTTAATTAGGCTTGGTCAGCACCCGACAGTTTGTTAATGTGAAAAAATTATTGGTGAACACTGAATGAGACTGGATTGGTCTGTTTTGTATTGCGAACACACTGATTGGGTTGGTATTTGCTGTGCGATAGTAACGAGAGAGCGAGAGTTCAGAATTACCTAGATTATATCAGAATGGAGATTTTTTTTGGGAATTGAGTGCAAAGCTCGAATGGTTCAAGTAAGCACAAACGAACAACACGGAGTGATGGGCAAAGAGTGACAGGGACAGTGGTGACGGGGGACTGCACTGGTCGAGCGCTGACTAAGCCACACTTACGATGCTCTGGGATATACCGTGGGAGGGCTCAGAATGGATCAAGAGCGAGCATGACATTTGGCAGTTTCCAAGAAAGAGGTGACTCATAGGGGCTTTGGAGGTTCCATGTGTAACCACATTGAGAACTCCTGACTTCCCGAGTATGACCTCAGGCGGAAACCGTGCCCTCTTGCCAGTTTCGGCCTTACGCCAAGCAAGACTGGACACCTCTTCGACGCTTTTCCACACGCATTTGATCAAGTCGGGAAAATGTATCCATTTTTTAAAATTTCCCAGCTGTAGCAAAACAGATATTTCACAGAAAAGGTGCTACAATGTACTTTACGGGAAAATTTTTAGGTTTTGAAATATTGATTCAAGTGCGAAGGAAGTGTTTGTTAGACGTGCGGTGGAGTTCATCTTGTCATGGTTTTTGAAGCTTGAGTAAATTGAGTGCGAGCACCATTCATATCAACAACTGCCCGTTTCGTCAATTACACGAAGCATCGAATACAATGACCCTTGCCTTCGCGTTCTTCAACTATAGACTGACATCTATGCAGCCACTGAACGCGAATGAGGGTGGGGAGGCTGATTTTGAACTACTAGGAGAGTGTTCCTACAACGAGAATGTTGGGCCTGCGGTTTACGCTTTGCTGCCGTCAGTTGTAACCGAGCTGGTTCCCTCGTCGCCCGTGCTTGCATTCGCTCCCACCCAGTTCTCAGTTTTTAGGGGTAAATTAATCTCCCCCGTAACAGTACTTTCAACAGTACATAGCGTCTTGAGACCTGGAGTCCTTCTCCCTCGCCAGGTGAAGACGTCTGAAGGTATCTGAAGCGAAGAGATGTGAACCATTTGAGGCTTGCTTTGTAGGCCAACGAGCCTATAGGTCCTCTCGGGCCTGGCTCGTTTCCCCATTTGGTAGTACATAGCGTACAATATAGTTGTTAATTATACCAACATTAAGTTTTAATTTTAAGCTTGGAACACGTTGTAGTCTTCGCCTAACTGCCAAAAAGCGTCACGCTCAGAGGGAACGAAATTAAGTCACAGGAAACTCAGTCTTCGAGCCCCCCTCTCAAGAGTCCTCTCACCTCAAGGGGCCTCCTTCGCGCCCTTCCAATTTCCAGTACCCAGACCTCTCGTCAACATATTCCTTGAGTTATGTCAAGACTCAATAGAAGTTCTCATGTTCCAAGTTTTAGAATTTTAGCCGCAGGCTCGAAGATTTAGTGAAAATATACTGAACCACGCATTTTGAATTGGAAATTTTGACGCCATTTCGGTGAGCGCGCGCGAAATCAGACTTTGAAACGTTATGCAAATACCTTCACTCTTAAAGTAAATTTGCTACAAATGACTTCCAATCATTTATGCTTTCACAATACATCAAATGTCAGCACTTCGACCCTCAAGGGAATCTGTGGTTTTCAGGTCTCCACTTCAGAAACCTCCGTCTCTCAAAACGCATCCTTCTATCAACCGCGCCATCGCTTTGTCGCAGGATGGCGAAACGTAGGGAGATTTCAGAGGCACCGAAGGAGGTCTGCGGTTGTTGAGAGGCCCCTTGGCGTCTTTGGCAGGTTAATTAATTATGAATGGAGGCGGAATGGAAGGGAGAAATATGAGAGAAACTAGGAAACGAGAAGGGTATTTAATTATGAAAACGTAAACCGCAGGCCCAACATTCTCGTTATAGGAACACTCTCCTAGTAGTTCAAAATCAACCTCCCCACCCTCATTCGCGTTCAGTGGCTGCATAGATGTCAGTCTATAGTTGAAGAACTCGAACGCAAGGGTCATTGTATTCGATTCTTCGTGTAATTGACAAAACGGGCAGCTGTTGATATGAATGGTGCTCGCACTCAATTTTACTTAAGCTTCAAAAACTATGACAAGATGAACTCCACCGCACGTCTAACAAACACTTTTTTGAAACCTAAAAATTTTCCCTGTAAAGCACATTGTAGGTACACCTTCACCGTGAAATGTCTGTGCGGCTACAGTTGGGAAATTGAAAAAAAAGGGAATGTGTGTCGAAAAGCGTTGAAGAGGTTTCCAGTCTTGTTTGGCGTAAGGCCAAAACTGGCAAGACTGGCAAGGTTTCCGCCTGAGGTCGTACTCGGTAAGTCAGGAGTTCTCAACGTGGTTACACATGGAACCTCCAAAGCCCCTATGAGTCACCTCTTTCTTGGAAACTGCCAAATGTCATGCTCGCTGATTATTCATTCTGAGCCCTCCCACGGTATATCCCAGAGCATCGTAAGTGTGGCTTAGTCAGCGCTCGACCAGTGCAGTCCCCCGTCACCACTGTCCCTGTCACCCTTTGCCCATCACTCCGCGTTGTCATTTTGTGCTTACTTGAACCATTCGAGCTTTGCACTCAATTCCCAAAAATAATCTCCACAGTCGGCTGTTAATTCTGAACTCTCGCTCTCTCATTCCTATCGCACTGCAAATACCAACCCAATCAGTGAGTTCTCAATACAAAACAGGCCAATACAGTCTCATTCAGTGTTCAACAATAATTTCTTCACATTAACAAACTATTAGGTGCTGACCAAGCCTAATTAAGGAACAAGAGATTTCAGCGATATTTTTCGATGACCTCCGTATACAGGTTGTGTTTTTTGAGTCAGTACACGTACTTCAAAAAGAGATACTGTGGGCGAGTGCTTTCGATGTAAAGACATCATCGTCTGGCCGTCGAAAACGCCGACCGAGAAAAAGTTCTGACGTCCACGACTTTGGTTGACTTATCAGCCGGAACCCCCATGTTCTTCGAATAATATTTCGTTATCATTCTTTGTTTTGTTTTTTTGCAAACGGTTGGATAATTGGACATTCGACAGCCGAAATCCCCTTCCTCCATCAGCCGCCTATACCCAAATTTCTTCACGAATGTTTCGGCGACTGTCCATTCGAGGTTAGATAAGTCGAAAAATGTGATGTGCCCATCAACATTCAATTTCTTCGGAAACGGTTCCAATCATCGAGCTCACGGGAGGCCTTCATTCGCGACACTCATCTTTGGAATAAAATTTTACAAGTAGAGATTTTGCGTCAAGGCTCGCTACACTTCAGAAATTTGTCAGTCGACGTCAAGCTCTCGTTCGTGATCTGCAGGGGGAAGAGGTTTGTCTCCAAATTACCGGTTGGCATGATTCGAATCCGGGGAACTAGCTGGCGCGTAGAGACACGTGGAAACCGCAGACGAGAAAGTTTGCGGGGGAAACCTCCTGACCCGAAAATGATAAATTTACTACGCTAACCGCCAGAGAGGAAAGGGGGGGCCCCTTCACAGTCACCATAACGTCTCCTTTCATTACCGTAAATTACCTACCTCTCGGGAAACTGACAAACAAAGGCATCCATCAAAAACGACAACGTAATTTATCATCATCCGCTACAATATTCAATAGAGGGCTCGGAATTTATTATGACGGAGTCCTGTTCAGGGGTAGGGGGAGGGGGGACGCCAAGGTCAAGCGGTGCCCAATAAAATGAGTCGATAAGCGATACGTTATTGTGTCTGTCTGTCGGACAGCGGGGCCTTTTCACGTTCAATTCAATTAGCGGAGTTCATTCAATCAAAGTTGGCCTAGAAGTAAATGGATTTCTGCGGCTTCTCTCCCTCCGGGATTATTATATTAATCTTCATTCAGTGGCCCTAATTACGAACTAAAATCTAGTAGCTACCGCGGAAGGAGATCGGTTCTTAGATTTCATTAATCAGCGACCCCATCAAACTGAACTACTGCAAAACAACGAGGAGGGGCGGCGAATCTGATCCCATCACGAATCAACTGTAAAAGCTGGACAAAATTTGACGTAATCTCCAACGAACCTGAAAAATCTCAAAATCTCCCCTCGTACCTCAAATAGTATCAGAAACACGTGACGAAAAATCTTCAGAATTGTTTTGTCCACCGGATGATCGTCGTCACGGCCAACCGATCGTCTCACTTTTAACGTCCGATATTTTTACTTTCCTTAGCTCTACAAAGTAGAAAGGAAAGTTATGTAATCGGCTGAAAAACAAAAGTTTTGAATTCTCTTCAGATCTTCACGTTTACGAAAATGGTCTGTGTGTCTGTGAACGATTTTTAGAGGAAACCACCGTACTAAATCCGCTCAAACTTGATATCTGGCCCGCAGATTACCATAAAACGCCACAATAAGGGTATGAGTAAAATCCTTCGAAAGTTAACCATAGTTATCATAGTGATCAAAACACCAAATATTTTTTTTTTCAAAAACGGCTCTAACGATTTTGATTAAATTTTTTATATTGATAGCTCCCAATATGGCAACTATACCACAAAATTCCCATCTATGGGAAAATGACGAGAGCAGCACAATAAATTACCACAACTTTCGACGAATTCGATTTTAGCGCGGTTTTTAGAGAAAACAACCGTACCAAATCAGCTGAAACTTAATGTCTAGCCTACAGGTTAGCATGGGACGCAAAAATAAGGGTATAGGCAAAATCCACCGAAAGTTAACTATAGTTATAATAGTGATCGAAACACCTAATTTTTTTCTCGAAAACGGCGTTAACGATTTTGAATACATTTTTTATATTAATAGCTCTCATTAATGCGATTATACCATGAAATTCCCATTAGTGGGAAAATGACGAGAGGAGCACAATAAAATATCAAACTTAACAACGAAACAACGAAAAGCGTTTTTAGCGCGGTTTTTTCCTTATAAACTCCGCTGGAATGTTAGTAGAATGTTAAAAAAAATTGGTGTAGTAGTCCGATCCAATACTTATAGAGTGAGTGTTTAAAAACGCTCATGAGGTACATGGGGCTCACTCCATAACTTCCTGAGTTTCAACTACCGCCGTTTTGCTTACTACCAGTCCTAAAAGTTTTTACCCAATAACTCCCCAATCACTCTGCAAAAGTAATTACTATCCTTCTTCAAAAAATTTGTGTTTACAGCCTCATTAATTATCTGAGTACCAATCGCTCAATAATGGTCATGGAATGAGTACAAGCAGCGCAATAAATTTCGGAACTGTAAGCGCTACCGCTCCTTGCTGCTGTGAAGTGTTGTTTGACCAATCTCAAATGAACTGAGTGGTAAATGAATTGAATAAGTATACAAAACCATATGGAAAGTGAATTGACGTAGAGCTAAGGAAAGTTGTGTGTAGCAACGCACCAGATATTTTTTGTTCGCTCTTCAGTCCTTTTATTTATTCATTTATCATGTTTTCCTGCACGGCGAAGGGCTTCTCACCGGACCGGACCGGCCTGGTGGACTCGAGGGTCTGAAGATCGGAATTGCCTTCTCATACTTAACCAAATTGTGCTCCGAAGAAACATTTAACTTTTACGTTTGGTTGGACACATTCTCCAAATTTAGCGGCGTCATCGTGATCACTTACTGCACTCGCAGTCTTGGTCATCATCTGACAAAAGATCATACCGGCCTGATTTCATTCGTCCGTTGCCAAGAAGACAGTTAATTTATTTATTTACAGAGTAGTTTTCATTATCCTTCTCAAGTATTATTATTTTCATCATTTGCAATTTAGAACGACATTTTATTTAAATTTTATATCCTAATTCATATTTTCAACACGAGCCCATCGTTTAACGTGCTCGCCTAAATTCATTATTGTGGGTCTCCAGACCCCTATTTGTGTGGGACCAATTGTGAATGTAGAAAACGTGAAAGCAATGCTGATGTGGTAGCTCACAATGCTGTATAAGGTCGACTCCAATTGACTCCAAGGTTAGCGACCAAAGCGTATCGAATTGATTTATGCGTTCACGTGGGAGGAGCTTGAAACTGAGAAATGAATGAACGTGGTGAGCGTGAGTAAGGACTGTATTACACTTGACAGTATAGTGATATAAACGCACACAAGTGGAGAGAAAGAGAGAGAGAGAGAGCGTGTGAAAGGAGTGGTAAGAGCCTGGGGTGGGGGCGCCTGGTAAGGGGAGGGGTAGAGGGTGAAGTGGGAGAGTGTGAAGATGAGGGAGAATGAGAGGGAACTACTGTGCCAGAGGGTACAAATAAGGCTAACAAGCCTTCCCATACTTTGAACCTGAACGAGCCATGATATATATAGGTCCACGGGTCAATACACATTTGTGCGCAAGTCTTTCTTCTGTACGTTGTGACCTCAATGCATTAAGTATCACATTCGCAGTTAGCAATTACATGATCTGCAAAATTGATTTTAAACGCTTTAACTGACAAATTCTGAAGAGGAGTGGGTGGTCATGAGGAAAACACTGGAGACAAGAAGTTCCTTCCCCTCAGTGGATTAATGATTTAAGACAATGAAAGCTGTGAGGGCACGAATTGAGATATCAATTAACATGGTGAGGACAGTATTACGCTTGACAGAAGTACAATATCAGTTTGAGTGTGAGTATATAAACGCAAACAATGGGACTCTAAATACGCGTGAACTGGTTGTGTGGAAAACTAGGTGATGAAAGGGAGAGAGAGAGAGAGAGAGAGAGAGAGAGAGAGAGAGAGAGAGAGAATGAATGAATGAATGATTTTATTTACCAAGGGAGAATTAGGGCCATGTGGCCCTCTCTTCCATTCTCCCTGGCTACATCACACTGTTACAAATCCTCCTACATTCGTTGTAACTCATGTAATTTATAAATACATTCCATTCACACCAAATAAATTACATTCATACACTAACACACTCGTCCATACATAAACACTTACTGACACAAACACTCACTGCCCCGACTTTAGAGAAGGGTGAGTACTTTGATATTCCTCCCCTTCTCCGCAGTGGATATCCTAATCCTAATATTTGACAAACACTTAACAAACAAGAAACATATAACGATTGACAACAAACTATTTACAATATAGGAGTGCGTGAAGACTAAATAAATAATATTAGTAAAGGTCCAACTAGAACACAACAACGATACAATCTAGTAGCTTTCAATTAATATTTTTTTAAACTTTTCTTTAAACACTTCTATCCTACCACACTTTTGAAACAGCTCTACATGCTCATTATGTATTTTTGTTCCTTGGACTACGAAAGATCTCGCCAACATGTTCGTCCGATGGGCAGGAATCCGAAGAACACTGTTCTTGCTCCGAGTATCGCGCTGTGAGAGAAACTCGAACGATTGGTAAAGATATTGCGGTCTACGATGTTTCAATATCTTGAAAGCTAGACAGGCGATATGTAGCTTTTTGCGTTCTCTAATCTTCAGCCATCCTAGTCGCTTATAATGGGGTGTAACGTGCTCCACGTCCAGGCGCAGTCGCAAAACAAAACGTCCTTGGTCGTTTTGAACAAATTATGGTAATACCTAATCTTGGCGTTTCTGAGCATTTGCTTAACCCTGTTTCTTATCTTCTTGTAGGCGATGTGCGTTTCCTCATCTTTGGTTTTCAAAAATTTTTTATATGCTCTATCTCGTTCCTTCATCAGCTCTCTTAATTTTATATTTATCCATGGTGCAGGTCGATTCTTGGTCTTCATCTGAATTATTGGGCAGTGTTTATCATACAGTTCGTGTAATGCCCGATTAAATAATTCTATCTTTTTGTTCAAATTTTCCTCATTGTAGACGCTCTCCCAATTGAACGCTCGGGCCTCTTCTATAAAAGACGGCCTGTGAAGATTTCGTCTATCTCTGACCTCGATGCACCGTCGGTCTGCTTTGTTCGACCTTAAATTTAACGAACAGAAAATTAAGTCATGCCTGGACAATCCGCATACAGCAAGTTGAGCGTACTTGCTCACCACGCTCATATCATTTACGATGACCAAATCAAGTAGCGAACTCGTACTCGCTGAATGATGGGTGGGACCAAAAGGAACATATTCCAGGTCAAGGGAAGTAAGAATTGTACGAAGCTGTCTGCTGTAGAAAGAATCCGTCATCAAATCTGAGTTGAGGTCTCCAAGAATAGCAATGTGGTTGTACGCGGGCAGCAACTTGGCGACCTCATCAAACACCTCATCAATTCTTCCAATCTTAGGTGGGCGATAGATAACTCCAACTGCCAACTTCGAGGTGCTATGTTCAAGCTCGATAAAAATATATTCAGGACTCTTAGAATATTCCGATGGGGACTTGCACAATACCTTGAATTTGAGCTTTGAATGCACAAGCATAGCCACTCCTCCCCTGCCACAGCCCGTGCGATCGTTTCGTACCCAAATATAGTCTTCAATTTTTATCGAGTTTGGGGAGATGCTTGGTTTCAGAAACGTTTCACTTATGGCAATCACATCAAACATGCTTCCTCTGAAGATCTCCCTAATCTCATCTAAATGAGCGACCACGGATTCGGCGTTTATGTGGGCCAAGCTAACATTTTTACGCACACCACCAATCTGAGAGAGTATTGCACTATTTGACGCGCGGAGAGAGAGAGAGAGAGAGAGAGAGAGAGAGAGAGAGAGAGCGAGAGAGAGAGAGAGAGAGAGAGCGAGAGAGAGAGAGAGAGAGAGAGAGAGAGAGAGAGAGAGAGAGAGAGAGAGAGAGTTGGGCCGGGTGTAGCACGAGCTGAGAGACCAATCATTGGGAAAACAGGAAGACAACTGTATCACGAGAGCTGAAGGATGACTGGCGTGGAAGGAGCTGTCTGTTGAGAAGAGGGATCTAAAGTTGAGGGGTGGGAAAGATATATTGGGAAAGTCCAGAACAGAGGAAATCCGTTGTCACCTGAAAATAACTGAGGAGCCGAGCTTTTCACAGGTACGAACAAAGGGTTTTGAGGAAGAAGGTGTTTGGGAGAAACAGTGACTTTCCATCAGGGCTAGTGCGTACATTTTGGTGGTCAAAGACCTAGCCAATTCAGCCTGCCGAACATACCCGTTGAGTTCTTTGAGGGGGGGCTAGAGACATGTTCGAGAGATTCTACTGCCGACCTTTTGGTCCGAGTTTTGCCAGCCCGAGAGCTCTTAACCCGGCCCCACGTCGTAGACAAAGGAAAGCAACTCCTTGGCCTAATGGCTTCAGGAGCGCACGCTCCAGCACTTAGTGAACCAGACCAGCACGAGTCCTTCCTCGTTCTGCCAGCGGGCTCCCCTTCTCAGGGGATCAGCGGGGCTGTAGCAGCCCGTGCTACCAGTTGCTAGGCGGTCGCCGCTTCTGGTGTGCCTCGGAGATCTAACACTGTCTGAGGGAAGAGCCTCTCAGGGTGTTAGGTACCGCTTCCCTCAGTGGTGCCGACTAGCCTCCACTTCGTTTCGCCTTAGAAGCAAGAGCAATGAAGCTAAGAGGGCTAGAGACAACAGGGCATGTGTTGTGCATATACGATAGACCCTCGCTTGTTCTACCCTTTCTACAGTCAGAAGAGGTGGTGAGAGCAGAATTTGCGCCGGTGGTGGGGACGTGTAGGTGTCGCACTTAGGGGGCACAGTGCCATGGGATTTCTGGCGGGGGGAGCAGGGCAGGCCATGAGCTGGGTTCTTGGACGCTCTTACAATAGGCCCGTTTGTGGCCGCAGTGAGAGTATCTCCAGCATCCACCTCTAAAAAAAAATTCTTTCAAGAAATAACTGGGTCGGGGTTCAATAATAATAATAGTTTCTCTTTTCATCCAATAGTCCCAGTAAATGTGAAGAGTCGGGTTTGAGTGAATTGCTCCACTCAGTCTAGAAACGAAAAACACGAATTGTGTCCAATTTCATCAGCGCAGCTTCCCTTCGTCTGCTCAAAGATCTGATGGGGGTTCGTATTTCCCGAAGATTTGAAAACATCAGGAAATTATTGTTGCTAGAAGCGGATCTCCGAAAAGAGCGGGGACGAACGAACAAACAGCAAAAGGACGAAAGGCACGCGAATAGTTCGCTCGGGTCATTCAGAAGGAGAAAATCGTGTTTCACTTAGCCACGCCAAACCTTCGAAAAGGAGAAAAAAAAAGCGGCAAACGTCAACCGTTTACTGGGATGAGAAGGAGCAGGCGTATCCTGCGAGAGACAAAGGCTCCCTTCAACTGTTAAGCCATAGAATAAAGAAAAGCAGGAGGAAAAACTCGGCCGATGCTCCGCCTTTTGATCGTAAATAAAACAACGAAAAAGGAAGGAAAAGGGAGAGAGGTAGAGGGAAGGGGGTTCTATTCTGCCCTTGAAGTTCTTCCAGGGAGTATGGATCAACCTAAAGACAATAAGAGTCGGAGGAAATGTAGCCGAGCGACCACTCAACTTGATTGGCAAACCCCAACAGCCATCGCCTTGGAAATCACCGTCAATAAATCATCTCAAAGAACGATCTTATTGCGGCTCGACCGAGCAGCCGATAGGTTGCGAAAATACTCGGAAACGTTTGAATATGACATCATCCACTTCGCTGATTGACAGAATGAAATAAGACCAGCGGTTGGTGTTGGGAGGCCGGAGGGGGGGCTGGGGGCTCTTGCAGGATATTCAATTCTTCTGCAGATAGAGGAATTGTGAAAGATAGTCCGCAGGTCTGAGAAAAGACGAAGGATAAACGACAGCCTTCAGACAGTACGAAGGAAACAGTGGTTTTTATTCATTTGGCCCACTTTGGATTGCAGTATCGCCTGTATGGCCGATCAACCTATGAACTCATTCATTATTCTATCCTTCTACCACTCAAACACTTTGAACTATTTGTAAGCCCAACAGCGACGCAAAGCAAAACATTCCTTGGTCTCAACACTCTGCGATTTGGTTGACACCAGCTACTAATCAAATTTGTTTTTCGTTATGTTTATAACAACGTTAAACGTGGAAAGGTTTCGGAATTTATTGTACTGCTCCTTCCTGTGCCATGGTCAGTACCCACGGGAGATGTATGTGCCATGCGCTGGCGTCTCTAGCCCCACCTCGCAGAACCTGAATACCTGTACCTCACACTTGCCAATGTTTGCAAGGTGGCCTACAGCAGACAGTGGACAGTGACCTGCAAACAGGCCTCCATCCAGGTCATATCCTTCCTCAGGAGAGTCGGATGAGGAGTTTTGACTGTCTGAGGCCGCCCCTTCCCCTCCTGCCAATAGGCAGCCCTGCACCTATTCTCCCATTTGCCATCCTCTCTAGGTAGATGAGTACTGGTGGTCCCAAAAAAGGGCTCAGGGCCAACAGGGATTTGCGCTGATCCCTTCTTCGACAGCCCATACGTCCGCTTCTTTCCCTCTATTCCCTGATGACCCGGCACGCAACACAGTTGTTACAAGGGAGATTAATATAGTAAGCGATATCGCTCTAAGAGAGTTGGAGAGTTAGTACGATATCAAGCCGAACGCGATTGGAACAGAGTTTTATTCGCAATTACATTCGGGAAAGTTTCACCACCACAGACAGGGAACTGAGTGGGAGCAAACGCGAGCACTGGCGACACAGCGACAGTTATAACTGACAGCAGCGAAGTCTCGAGCGAATCGGAGCATTTGAGGTGCCCAGTCAGCATAAATGCCCTGGACGAGCCTCCGCTGAATCAAAGGGTTTGGTTTCGTGCCATTGCACCACCCGGCCCTTGATGAAGTGCCTGCCCTCAGGTAATCGTGAGCACTGCAGTTTCTTTCCATGTACTGCGATCAGGGCGTTGCTGTCCACCCAACAAAAGGGAACCTAACCAAAGAGATGCCTGTGTTGACAGCATTCACACGTGCACATAGGGTCTTCAAGCCTCCTGGCTGGAGTTGAAGCAACGTGGGCACTTTTTTTTTCACCCCATGACGTTTGTCGCAGATGGGGCAGGGCTTCAACACAGGGCTCTGGCGATGGAGTTTTGTCTTCACCAGGCCATTTTGAAGGCGCGTGATTTCCCCGGACTCGTTGTTTCAGAGGTCGTTCGGGGACAGACACGCGGGAAGATGTCGATGTTGATGCATGATGGGATTCATTGTGAGATGAATGGTCCGTAGGCTTCCACTGACTAGTAGGTTATGCTTCTGCGATGCTAGATAAGCATTGACCTTTCTATGTAGATGTGCGCGAGATGCTGGTAGATCAGAAGCTCCTTTACATCTGTCCTGATTTCCTAGAAGCAGCAGTCGTCGATTAAACACAAAGCTGTGTTCAACTGTACGTCAAGAACGGACAACGTTCAAACATAATGACAGGTGAGAGAGCAGTCACAGCAGTAGGGCAGAAAAGTTGAAGGTGGGAGATCAAAAATTTCCATCGCATTAGAAGAACCTTCAAGTTTTTCAGCGGGGCCGGCATCTGAAACTAATGTAGGGAAAGTTCGACCACTAGTTGGGCGCCAATGTTACGGGGGAAATTAATATTGAAAGTGGTATCGCACTAGGAGAGTCGGGAATTAGTACTATAGAAGCCGAATGCAATTAGAACAGGGAGTTTTATTCGTGAATTACATCCGCAGATGTTTTACCACCAGAAACTGGGATCTTGGTGGGAGCAAACGCGAGCGTGGGCGACACTGCGATGAGGGGACTGGCTCGGTTACAACTAACGGCAGCGAAGTTTCGAGTGAATCAGCATAAATGCCCCGGACGAGCCTCTGCTGAATCGAAGGGTTTGGTTCGTCCCGTTACACGATCTTTCACTGTTGTTCTCGGCCAGGGCTTTCAGCCCAGTCAGACACTCTCAGACCAACTGCGACGTAAAACAATAGGCTTTGAGAATGGCCTGACTATCAACCATAACAAAATCTTCTACCGCTTCGGGCTCCTATTCAGCAACGGCTGCAAACAGACTGTCGCTGCAGACACCTTTTCTTGGAACACTATGGCCAGCGACCCCAACGGGATTGCTGCTTTAATCCTCGGCCCAATGATACCCACCCCGAACCATCAGTTTAATATACCAGGGCCCCAGACCCAAACGAGGGCCCTCCCCTTCAACCTAGATCGCTCGTAGTTGAGTATCCAAAAGGGTTCACATACGGCGCAAGCCCTTCCACCTTCACCCAAGAATTTTCTTTGGTGTTCACCTTTGAAGAAGTTATTCCTAAGATCAAAAATCGCTCTCTATTAAGCCTCTGGCACTAAGCCAGGGCGTGGTGAGCGTTCTCCTCCCTTGTACCACTCCACCTGCACCGAGTGGTGTCACTTATTCCCGTGACATTCGTGTATTTGTTCTTTTTGCGGCATATCAGTCATGAGATACCTCACTCCTGCGGCGTTCCATACAGCCTGGCACTTTCTTTCACTGCCAGTATTTTTCGTTGCTGAATCCATAGGCCATGGAGTTGGGAGACTGTCAAACTGTGTCAACATACCGTGTACGCCATTGTAACGATTTACAGCGTTCTGCGTTCTACAGCGTGTGGCCATGGGAAATGGCATTGTCTTAAGTAACCTGATTCACAAAGCTATCTGAATTTAGTAGGCTCCGTAAATTTCGGCGGATATTCCTCTTTGTTTTCCAACAATCACTGTCAACCCCTAACTTTCATCTTGAAGGGCCGCCGAATCAATCAGTTTCCTACAAAAAGGGAGAAAAGAGGCGCTTCCACGGTTTTCGAAACCTACTCAGTTAACAAAGGCAACTTTCTTCCTCCCCCTAAATCTAACTTCCTATCAACAGGCTTGTGGACCCATTGAATTCAATAAAACCCAATTCTAATTCGAACGGGAAGTGCTTCTCGTTTCAGCTTTTAATTGTCATTCGAGAGCGCGAAAAGAAAACCCTTCAAGGCCGAAGAAGGACATTGGAAAAAGGAAATTGAAAGCAAATATTATCGAAAGTCGAGCGGCAACAGGAATCCGCCGCTTCTTCATCGGTTGACTTTACATTGTTTATTCTGGCAGCCTCTTTCAGAGACGTTCGACGCCTTTTTATTGGATTTTTTCCTTTTTTTTTTCTTCGCAAATTAGTTTTCCTCTTTTGTCGAAGAGGCCAAACGACGCGGAATTTCTTTGAAATCCTTTTAATAAATTTCTCCCCCACCTTTTTTTTCGGCAAATTGATTTCTAGATGACTGAGATTTTCGAGTCATCTCAGGGGGTCGTTACGTTCGGAGCCGAAAGGATTTGTTGCGGCGGATGGGGGTTGATAAGCGAAGGGTAGGAGGGGGGGTTGGTCATATTGACTTTTCCCGAAAAGTCTCTTTTGGAGTTTTTCAAAGGAAAACCCGAGAGGGAGGTAAATTCGCAGAGAAGGGAACGAAGAGGGTCGCGTTTTCTAAAGCTTCGGATCTTGTTCTCTCCAGAGATTGAAGTGTTACAATTTATCGTGGGGTGGTCGATTGAGCGAGCAAAGAAAAAAAAATGAATGAAAAAAAGTGAGAACATTCGCCCTCACACATGGTATAACTCCATTTTCGAAACGATTTCAAATTAGAGTGAGTTCCGACGATAATAGCCTTATAATTGAGCGCATAAGAGTTGCAACTTGTGACGCACGTTCAACAAAGCTTCAACGGTTCCGTATAGTTTGTGCAGTTTCAGAGCTGTTGGATGCACAATATCTTGAATTGGAGTAAGGAATGAACTTGGTGAGCTTGGTCAGATATGCGTTTGAGTGTGAGTATTCAAGGGCAAACAAGGGGGCTCTGAATGCGTGAACTGGTTGTACGAGGAAGGAGGGATGAGTGCGAATTAGTAGTCAGAGAGCTGTGAAACGAGTGAATATCGTGAGATCTGAGGGAACAGTGGGTCTGGAAAAAGCTTTGTGCGTTGGAGAAGAGGTAAATCGAGTGGGGGAAAGGATATTGTGGAAAGTCCCGAAAAGGGAAATTCGTTGTCGCTTCGGAAATAACCAAAGAGGCATACAGGGCAGACAATAGGCGGACTGAGTGCACCTGGGAAAGGGCCGAGCTCGATAGTAGAAGTAATTCGACCTGTGTCGAACAAGAGCCTTCCCGCACAAAAAGTCTCTGAACGTGTCTTCATTGTTCTAGAAATCCAAAGAATTACTTTCTCCATTCGAGAAATGTGTGTGAGAATCCATGCAATGAGGGGTTGGCCCAATTTCCTCATATTGTTGAGTTCATATATATCAAGCCCATTAATTAAATGTGGGTCATGTTCTCGTGCAGGTACAGAGCATTCTATCACAAACTGTCTTTAGTGACCTAAAACGCCGAGGTTAGGGCTTTTCCAAGCCGCCATAGTGCCGCCTCATGGTAGGCGTGACGCGCCTCTGGCAGCCTATTGAATCACCTCAAACCAGGCTCTGCAAGCGCATTGAGTGACCTCCACAAAGGCTTCCTGTTTGACACGTGGTTGTGTGATGTGAACTGATCTCAGTCGTTTGGACACTCGTGCACCACTCAACTGGTCATGGCCTATCAGTGGGTTTAGAGCAGGTACTAAATGACGTAGGCATCACCTACAGATCTTGGTTTCTTCCATCTTGGACCACATGCCCCACTCCGTTAGAAATTACGCATGACCCCTGGGCAGCGTCAAGCAGCCAAAACACGTTCACGTCGACCACTCGCGATAAAGGCCCTCAATGGCTCAAGGGGGTACATCGTCACCGCACCATCAGAAGTTCTGGTCTCGGAAAGGCAAAAAGAGGAGGAGCGGGATTTCGCACATTGGCACCACACTCTCCAATGTTCACTTGAGACATGCAAGCCAAAGGCCTTCCACACCTGTCTGTTTCTAGCCGGATAAATTGTTCATTCCGCCTTGCTCACATAATCAATCAGGCTACTATGACTGCTAAAGATGCGTACGTGAAGTACGTTGCAAGCAAAGCGTCATTATCGATGCGTCCTGATGTTACTTTCTTATCGTCCAGACGCTACCACATCATCCCAGCATGTTGGCTTTAGTTTCCTCAAGTAATGAACTTCCAAATTCGAGTTTTTTGAGAACGAGAGTTAAATATTGGTTAATACAAAAAATGATGTTAACCGTATTTCACACCGTTGCTGCCATTTTTGGCGTGAGCGGGAATACTCTCTTCGTTTTTGGTACCTTGACATTCTGGAATTTATTGCTTTACCTCTATGTACGTCAAGGTCTTTTATGAATGACTGGCGTCACCCATGGGTTTATCAACAAAACTTGTTAAAAAGCCATCAAATCAATGGAACGAATGTGGTTAGAACACCGAAGCTTCGGGAATCGCTCCTGAAACTCTGACCATTGCTAAACTGTAATCTTGTGGAGCATTAGACAACTCTTTTGGTTTATTATTCATTCCGTCCTCCATCCTCCGTCCCCCGTCCGCCATCCGGGCCATTTTGTGCCATTAACGTGGTCTAAAAAACTCGTTCTTTCGCACAAAAATCCCATTTGGTATATAGTTGTGCCCGCTATCTCGGCAATCCGATCGGACGAAGCCCATGGTTGTTATGGGCAAAAAATGGTTAAAAAAATTAACGAACCGCAGTATAATCACAAATAAGCCGTGTTTTGTTTCGTTTTCAAGGCCCGCTCGACTCGCAACGCCCTTTGGACTTGCAACCTCCTGCCAATTGCCGAGCGAGCGTTCGCTGGACGCCCCCGTCCCAATTTTCCCGAAGGCCACTTCCTCCGCATACCCCTCCATAAATGCCTACAGACGGTTACGGGCGCCGGGGGAGTATTTAGTTTCCGTAGTTCCATTGTAGTCAGGTCATGTTTCGCATGGTTAGTATTTTTCGATGCTGAATCGAATGGGATGCGTCTCGGAGCAGTAATACTAGGTCAAGCTGTTCATGAAAATAATAAACTATTGTGTAATAATTTTCAGGGTTTTTTTTTGGAGAGTGGTTATATTTGTGCCAAATTTATGAGCAAACAGCTGTAACAAAATCGACTTTTCTACGAGTCTTCGATATTTTGTTGTGCTGTTATCACCTTTCCCCTCGGATCATAAGTCAGTACCTCCGTGTCATTTACGACGCACAAATCGTTCGAGCCGTTCGCAAGAAAAACGATATTTGGTGTTTTGATCACTGTGATAACTATAGTCGGGTGGATTTGGCTTCAAGCCTCATTTTGGCGTCCCATGTTGATCTGCTGGTTGGATATGAAATTGTAGGTAGTTTGGAAAAAATCCGCATTTGTGAGCAGCGGCCGTGGACTTTGGAGCCTTTGAAACGCAAAGATCTGAAGAAAATTCAATGTTTTCTCGTCCTATTATTCATCTTTAACTCGATTCTGACCTTCCGTCTCGTCGATTTTACTTTCTTTAACGTTCCTCCCTACTCAATGGGTGTTTGGGCAGGTATGACATGACGCTGGCATCGCCTGCACACCTTCCATCTTGGATCGCATGCGCCGTCAGTGTATAAACCACGACGTAGTCCAAATCGTGACCTACCGAAGCACCCACAACACATCCACGTCGACTTTTCGTAACGCAGGCTCAGAGGATACATCAACAGACCCTGCAGGAGTCGCAGTCTCAGACGTTTCTGGCCTTGGGGACACGAAATGAGGCTAATTGTGGAGGCTGTAACTCCGTAGAACTACGAAAATTAAAAAGTTGTGGCCTCAAGTGAAATGTAGAATAATTTCGGGCGCCTTGTTGACTTGAGTAACCCGCATTTAGAGCCTCCTCCACCCAACGCTCTTCACGAACCCTCGTAAATCGTTCGTGTTTACTCTCAGCTACTGTAACATCTTCGCAATTCGTCGAGCGCTAAGTAAGAAGCTTGTTTAAAGTGTAGAGTAGATGAGGATTTGCTGGAAGCCGGGAAATTAATTGAGAAACTTGTACAATGTGATCGAGAGAAGCCTCGGGATCGATAATTCCGCACATCTGATTTGAGCTGAAGATGCTGGAAAGACCGATATCTCTCTCTCTCTCTCCCTCTCTCCCTCGTTCGGAAAATGGGGCGACGAGAAAGCTCGGAATGAAGCCGTGGTCTTGAAGGGGGAACCAAAATGGAATGTAAATGATAAGGGAAGAGGGCTAAGTGATCCCTGTTCCCTATTCCGGAATACATATCCAACCCAACCCCTTCTCGCTCCTCTTCTTTTTCCCTTCCGTCCTTCGGAACATTTGATGAATTTTGATAAGGCAAACAAAGGAATGCACTTAGGTCGGGAGAAGCTTCGCCTTATGGGACAACCTTCTCAAAACATCCTCTCACTCCGCTCGCTCACTACATATACCCCCCCTCACCACCGCACCAATACGAAGGCTCGAGTTATACTAGTCGCGTATAAATATACATACATCAACTCCGTATCAGCCCTTCGCCCACCAAATAATACGAACATAAAAAAAAAGGAAGAAGTTAAGGGTTGAGGAGAGGTTCTTCCTTTTTTTTTCTTCCGAGTGATGGGAGTATTACCGCTTCTACATGATGCTGCATGTTCAGACCCTCGTTTTACAAATGGAAGCGCTGCAATCGTCGTTCCCTATTTTCTCGTTCGTGTCAGACCCCGCATTTTAGATCTTCCGCTGTTTAACATGCCATAGGACGTCCTTCGAAACGCTCGCCTTTCGCGAGGTTATTTCGAACGTGAGGTTCCTTATATGAGGCGGTTTAGATTCGTAGAACCAACACGTGTTAAGCCATGATTGCGTCGAGGCGCGAGTTATTGTTAAATTCGAAAAATCCCGCCGTGGCACAGACCACCTTCGAGATTTCTACTCTTGAATTGACCGATGGGGTGGAAACATTTATAAAGTTCACCAAAGTAATCGATCCTGTTAGGTGAACTTTGACTGGTGGTGTGCTATGGACGAGAGCTGTCGATGTACAGGCATACTGGAGTTAAGCGAGTCAGGAGAATGCGTTGAGGATTGGAGGGGAAGGCAGGTCTTGGTAAATACGAAATAACGCTTCAGACCTTTTGACTGGACAGATGGACCTGCTGAGACGCATCACACCACTTTCCTCAGGCCCACGAGTTTTACCCCTTTGACAATTAACAAAATCTGTTTTTCATTCAGTTCTTATGAACTCTAAGAAGGTTTCTTGTTGGTTGGTGCTTGTTGTTCCCATATTTATTGAGCTGCCGTGTATGTCAATGCAGCAATCAGTGCATAAGTTTGAGACTGTTCACATGAATTTACTGAGAATTATCGTGTTTTGGGGTTTTTCGGTTAAGAACTGTGAAAAATATCTGGTGCGTTGCTTCACACAACTTTCCTTAGCTCTACGTCAATTCACTTTGTATATGGCTAAGTCGATTTAATCAATTCATTTATCACTCAGTTCATTTGAACTTGGTCAAACAGCAGCAGGAAGCGGTAGGGCGTACAGTTCTGGAATTTATTGTGCTGCTCGTACTCATTTCAGGACCATTATTGAGCAATTGGTACACAGAAAATTAATAAGGCTGTAAACACGAATTTTTTGAAGAGGATAGTAATCACTTTTGTAGAGTTATTGGGTAATAACTGTTAGAACTGGTAGTAGGCGAAACGGCGGTAGTTGAAATTCAGGAATTTCTGGAGTGAGCCCCATGTATCTCATGAGCGTTTTCAAAAACTCACCGTATAGGTATTGAATTGGACTACAATACCACTTTTTTAATAAGTTTATAAGGAAAAAACCGCGCTAATAACGCTTTTCGTCGAAAATTTTGATAATTTATTGTGCTGCTCTCGTCATTTTCCCACGAATGGAAACTTTATGGTATCATTTCCTTACTGAGAGCTATCAACATAAAAAACTTTATCTAAATCGTTGGAGCCGTTTTTGAGAAAAAAAATATTTGGTGTTAACTATAGTTAACTTTCGGTAGATTTTGTCCATACCCTTATTTTTGCGTCCCATGGTAACCTGTAGGCTAGACAACAAGTTTCAGCTGATTTGGTACGGTTGTTTTCTCTGAAAACCGCGCTAAAATCGAATTCGTCGAAAGTTTTGGTAATTTATTGTGCTACTCTCGTCATTTTTCCACAAATGTGAATTTTATGATATAGTTGTCTTATTGAGAGTTATCAATATAAAAAATTTGATCAAAATCGTTGTAGCTATTTTTGAGAAAAACATTATTTGGTGATTTGATCACTATGATAACTATAGTTATTTTACGGTGGATTTTTCTCATACCCTTATTTTGGCTCTCCATGGTAACTTGCGGGCTAGATATCAAGTTTGAATGGATTTTGTACGGTCGAATTCTCTAAAAATCGTTCACACACACACAGACGATTTTCCCAAATACTGTTTTTCGGACTCAGGAGGGTCTGAAACGTGAAGATCTGAAGAAAACTCAAAATTTTTTTTTCAGCCAATTACATAACTTTCCTTCCTACTTTTAAAGCCAAGGAAAGTAAAAAAGTTGTAAGTAAAAAGAGCGTATGTAAGTAGCGTCGTGCTAGGGTTTTTGGAAAAAGTCCCTAGCCCTGCAGCGTTCCTCTCTCCTGCCAACGCGAAATAAAACATGGGAAGTTTTCCATAAAGACCACACTTACGACACTGTGTCTGTGGCTGTCCATAGTGCCGTTTGAGTTAGCTGCGGTTTGAGCAGCCTAAGGACCTGAATGGGTGGCAGGCCTAGGACCAGGTGGTCTCCCTGGACCTACGCTTTATTCTCGAATGGATTCAGAGAATTGGGCTTGACCTCATCCGCCGCACGAGAAAGGGTGTCATGGGACCCAAACTGCGCTCCTCTTTAAACTTCCTCTAGAAGGCGTTCTTGGTAGGTAGCACCGCCTACCATTCCCTCAGAGACCTGCGGCTACCTGGGCAAGGACTTCCTTAGAGACACAGTTCCCTGGCCCCATAGGAGCTGGTCTGGTATGTGAAAGCGAGTCTTACATATTATAACTTTCACCACGCCTCCAGCCGAGACCTTGTGAGGTGAGGGTGTTGACTAGTAGAGGCTGAGTCGAGTAGGCTTTCCTCGCCCATCTTTTATTGCTCTATCTTGTGTGCTATTGTAGTTAGATGGTTCCAGGTGCTATTAGTGTGGTGACTGACTCCAATGAAAGGAAACAGTCGATCGTGGTCTAGTGGTTAATACATTGTTCATAATTCTCGACGTAAAGTCGAGGATTGTGGATAGGAGCTCTGGCGCGACTGCCGTAATTTTTGCTTGAGTCAGCAGCTCTTAAAAAGCATCTCCAAACCACCTCAGTACATTAGGACTGCGAGGGACCCTCTCAATATTGTTGAGCCTAGTTATCTTATGAACGTTTTTCAAACTCTCACAGTATCCGAAGTTCATTGGACCAACACCCTGATTTTTTTGGCTTTGGTCTGTACTGTTCTGGCTTTCGGGTCTTCCCCAGCTTTGTTGTGTACTGCCAGCACTAGAGCGCCCTGTCAATCAACTTCTCTCCGCGTAACAAGCAGGTCTCTTTCCTTATCAAAACGAATGATCCTCAATGCTCATGGAGGCTGCAGTTGGGCTATCATGCAAGAGCTGATACACCCAACCCTGCCTTGTGTAAGTATCGTAGGAGTTCCGCCTGTATTTGCTGTTCCTTGGACGGTTAAAGCCCCCCTGGATAGGATGGATGGACTTTGAGGAGTTTGTAGCTACAAACACAACGGACGGACAACCGCCGCCCTTTTCGACAGTTGAGAGAAACCTTCATTAGCATCTCTCGCACAGCCAGTTCCCTTATCCAGAGACCCGCCCCTCCATGGGTTCATACTCCACCCATAATCTGTACTCTCTCATACTCATATCTCTATCCTGTCTCAACGCATACAGTCCTTTCTTTCAGTCATCCCCTTCAACTTAAATCTTGGCGCAAACAAACCTCACACCTTTCTTTGTCTTGCACCCACAGCAAGTATCGCGTAAGCGAGATTTATAAGAACAGCTCCCCGCTAAATTCAAATTTCTTCGAATTTTTCGATTATTTATTGAGCTGCTCTCGCTATTTTCTCACAAATGAGAGTTGCGTGGTACTGCCGTGTTATTTGGAGCTGTATGTGCAAAAAATGTAAACAAAATCGGTATAGTCATTTTTTTGGGAAAAAAGTGAGGTTCTGATCAGTATAACTATAGTTATGTTTAGACTGCTTTGCTTATACACTCATCTAGACGTCTTCTAGTGATTTGGCATCCAATGCCAAGTATAAAATTGAACTCAATTTTTTCTATTTCCATTTCCTGACCTGGTTTTATGTAGTGCAACATATTTAATTCTATATATTGTTTGGAATGTTCGTTTAATACGTTAACAATCGTTTATTGTAGAAGCCGATATCGTATTCGTAAGTTGTAGTTCTCCGAGGTCTTGGATGCTCGTTTAACTATAAGCAGCAGCTTCCAGTAGCAGCGACCCGTTTCCCGATGAAACCTCCATTTCTCTGAAAACAGAGCCTGGAGCCACTCCATCGTCGTAACCTCCCTCGACCTTTCACTTCGGATATCAATCTAACCGGATATAAATCTCAGGTTTTATGGGCGAGACGCCTTTTGTCGCGCTCAGGTTTTTGTCGTTTCCCGCCTTCGCCTCTTCCATTCAAAAGGTCTTTTGGTTTTCGCGATTTATCGTCCGGAAAACGTCGGAAGGTGGCTGTTATGATTCTTCCTTCGCTCCTCGTAAACGATTTCAAGCTTCAGAAACTCGGAAGGCGCCTTTTCTGAAGGGAAACACAATACGCGAGGCGGCGATGTGTACGTCGCGAGGACGAATAGCTTTTGCGGGCAATGGCAAGGAAAAAAAAAATTATCTAGTCGTACGACGTCATCTTTTTGAACTATGACGACTGAGGGTTACGCATGAGGGTTATCCTCTCGAGATGAATAGTCGCAGTCATTGCTACTGATCGATTTTACGGGGAATTACTCCTTTCGGTTCAAAATACTGCGGTAACACGAATAAAAACATTTGACATGGAGCGTCACAACTTTTCTATTTCCTTCATCCGAGAATACGTGAAAAATTACTGTCGTTTATTATTCTGTAGCACAGAAGGTATGTTTCCTTATTTGATGACTGTTCATAAACCCTGGACGAGGGTTATATCAGTCATGGAAGTGGCCATTTCGCTAATGTGCAAGAAGCCAGCCCCTGGAGCATCCACCGAACTCAGACCTGCTGAGGTAGTGCAGGTATTTGGTCGTTAGCCAGTCTCCCGGTAGAGAGCTGTTGCTTGTGTGTGACAACACGGAGGTCTGACCACCTGAGGAATAGCGTACCATCTGGGAGGAATTCTCAGTCTGGTTTCCCACCTGTAATGGTTTGCGGCGGACTGCCAATGGTGGCAACACTGTTGCCGCCACCTGTGCAGTTCGCCCTTGTTTATATTAGCGAAGGAGCCACTTTTTTTTTTATCAGAACGGCTACAGACATCGCTGACGAATCTTCCCCTTTTCTAAGTCAGTGATCAAGTATTTAAATTCCCTTTATATTGTGTGAAGTAAGGTAAGCGATCAGAGCTTGGTGTTTCATTTTCCCCATTGCCTCTTTATTTGTCATTTACTACAATCCGAGCATAGGTTGTTTGTTTCATTCTAAAAGGAGTTCATTTCATTTCATTTCTATTTTTTCCTGATTAATTTAAGTGGGTCCTATTTGATTTGTAATTTCATTTCCCAGTACTTTCTTGAGAGGCATTATTTTATTTATTTTCATCAAGTGAGTATAATTGAGTGTATTTAATTTGTTCGTTTCTTTTGGGGCCGGACACGACTTTCACTCGTGTTCTGTACACGGGGAATTTGTAACTGAATTCCCCAAGTATATCATACACCTGATATAACTATTTTCTTGGGTGGCAAGTTTCAAAAGGACAGAACAACCGTTTCTTAACCATCACCTCGGCGACTGCCCTCCCAACAACCATCGATCACTGTTGTAGAAACTGCAGTGGAGGAGCATGCGGTTTCTTGTTTCCTCCGCATTGCAGGCCCAAGATGTGCATGATGGAGTATTTGAAAGAGAAGAAGTAAAGCCGCGCATCGAAGTCGTCACATCTCGTGAGGAACTGCCTCGTCCAGTGGTCTGGTTCAACCCGGTTCCTTGAAAGACGTTCAAGGATGTCGGGGAGAGCGACCCTTTGACGAGGGTTCCCATCTCACCTGCCATTTCTCTTACGCCCATTCGTCAAAGGGGCAAGTTTCCGTTCTGTGGTGAGGTTCCAATTGGAGTTCAGCCCAAAGTGGGAGAAGCTCCCAGTTCACTCTCCACTTGTCAACCATGCGTGAGGCACATGGTAGTGCCCTTAAGGGACTGGAAGTGTTGGCTGAAGCCTCGTCTCTCACCTATATTCACTCCTAAATAGTTGAGATGCTTTTGAAGAAGGAGCCTGTGGCCACCAACCCATATTGAGGATTGGCTATTTACATTTCCTCAGCCATCACCAGCACAGCACGATTGCAGCTTGACACAGGCTCTCACTTCCAATACCCGTCCCATTCAGCATCGAAAAATACCAGTAAAGGATACAAAACGTGACGTCATCACGTTGTTAAAATTTTGCCATTTGGCATTTTCAATTTAGTCCATTTTAATTTCTTCTTTTTATTTCGATAAACTCCTGAAAGGTGCTAGTTGTTTATTTAGAAAATTTCCTGGATTTTTGTTATAACAACAAACTTCCGGCCCCTTCTTCAGTGACTTCCGTTGTTTTGTCTTTCATTAATTCAAGGTACAGTTATTTAATAAAACCACTTAATCACGTTAATGTCATATGTAGTTAGTAATAATTAAACAGGCGCCGGCGTATTTTAATAAAACGTCAGAAATGAGGTGACATCGTTCGATTGACTTGACGTTCGGTTTCAATTCTACGAGACAGACGAAAACGTATTGCGCTAACTAATTCATGAGACACCTCACATTTCGGTATAACAGACAACGTTCGATTCCGCATTTTCTTCGTGATGGCCACTACACTTTTCTTCCTACTTACGCGTTACGTGGCCAAGACCGAAGTCGAAGACCGTTGCGGAAAACACCGAGCGGCAATCAAACGGCGAACGCATCGAGGAAACCCGAGGGAAATTTACTCGAGTAGCGCCGTAACCGTTTCACATCACATGAGGAAATCAAGTGTACCGCCGCATCCGATCGAGACGATAGGATTTGAAAGCGAGAGGGGAATGACTGGTGGATAGGTTATTCCCTTGGTTTGTATTATGTGCGGCGAGCCATATATTGTCGGCTATACCTTTAGTTAACATGGTTTTATAGACCATGTTCGTTTCGTTACTCTCTCGGGTTTTCCCGCAAGACTGCGTTGTTGGCACTATTGTTCACTCTATATGCCAACATGTTTGCACGAAGTGCTTTCAATAGGGACTTCACGTACGTCCTATACCGATGACAAGGTTTTGCGAGCCTGGCATTCTGAATGAGACTGTCGCAAGGATCATCGTGGATATGGGTAATGCGTGTTGAAGCGGTGCGGGTAAACTGGCCATGCTGCTGAGAAATCCCAAAGTGTTGGCCAAGGCGTCCTCGACGTGATGTGCGGCTCTTTCTGAGTGCAGTACGTCGACTTCACGAGGAATCTGAGGGCGTTCTAGTACAGATCGATATGTGCCAAGGACAAACAGGTTACCGCTGTTATCCGTAGTATTAGCCAGTTGTGACGTCGCACCACACCGCTCTACCATAGTAACATACCTGGATAATGAACGCCACACAAGGTGGGACAATCACCTTTGTGTGCTTCAGTTTGCCCTCAATAGTGCTGTGTGTTATAGGATGGTTTCGGGCGTCTCTCAATTATCAACACTTCCTTCCAAATATTTCCGTGTAGTAGGGTCCGTTCCACAGAATTATAAAAGCCCACAGGTACAGAGATAGAAAGAGGAGCGAAGTGATGCCACAGGAGTTCGGAAGAGGAATAGGCCGATCGCCTCGTGTCACACCGCGGACCTGTTTTTCTTAACCTCCCGATCGCGGCAAAGCGGTCCCCCCTCTCCCTGTCCTTCAGCAGTTTCTTCCTCTTCAGATTGAATCGGAGCTGCTTATGAACGGCTCTGCTCAATAGGAGCGGCTCCGGTGTTCCAGATCACGGCTCAATCCGATCATGCCCGTAACATTGTGCATGACTCAACCAAGTATTTACCGCACCTGCATTTGTAAACTTTGGAAGAGGAGTGACTCCTATGCACTCTCATCGCAGAACAGCCTTGAAGCCCATCCCTGCAACCTGAAGGACCCCAAGCACTCTGCAGCGCACTGCAGTCAGCCCCTCACGCGTACAAATGTACATGCTCCGCCTCACAGAGTCTACAATTCGGTACCTCTGACTTACCAATCTTGGCCCGGTGGTACCTTAATGGACAGTGGCCTGCCAACAGGCCTCCTACTATCCGTATACTTTCTCTCTCCAGACTGAGAATCTCTCATGTACGCTCGCTCGAGAGTTAGATTAACAGCCTTTAGTACCTCTGGCCAGGTTCAACCCACCAACACGCAGCCCCATACTTCTCCTTTCACTCATCAATCTCCCTGATCAAGTGGCTCTTGCTGGTTCCTACTAAGGGCTTCGGTCCATCCTGGACAAGGGTAGATATTTTTCTTGCCAGTTTGTCGGCCTCTTCCTTCCCTTCCACCGCTCTATTACCTAGCACTCAACAGACTGTCAACGTGTTCTTCCTCGCCAAGGTCTTCAGGGCAGTCAGGAATTTCCAAACCACCCTCGACATGATGTAGGAAGCTAGAGCTGACTGTCTGGCACCTGCACAGGAGATGCAGCACACACACCATCACTGCAAAGAGCTCTCCACGGAAAACTGTTGCCGGATCCCTGGCCCACTATTTACTGTAACATCCCAAGTCATAAACTTTTTCTGAGGTGACGTGGCTTCAGTTTTTATTACCAGAACCGCATTTTATATCTTAAATAGTTCATCTTCAGAAGTAGATGTGATCAATCCCGACCCTGACGTTTGAATGTATCTCTTCTTGTAACATGAAAGCTGCTTGTTCGAATGTGGGTCGATAGTTTGTTGAGGGGTGGTGTCAAGACTCCATTCCCTCCACTTTAAGTTTATTTCTTAATTTAAAACTGGGAGGCATTCGAAACACCTGGCTTACCTTTATCTCAGTAAGTTGGGTGCACCTGAGTGATTAACTTTTGCCACCCTTCCTCCTGCACATCTCTCTCTCACCCCCCCACCAATCTCCAACCTTATTTCAACTTCCCCGACCCCCCACTCTCTGCTCGTCTAAACGTTTCGCTGATAACTTGGCCTCTCACGACCTTCCAACGGTTTCCTCCGTTGCTAATATCCACCGCTACGAGACACGATATTACTCCTCCCAAACGGGTAAACCTTGTTTTCCATTACCAACTCCGAAAGGTGTAATGACGGTCATTTCCTTTCGACTTAATCCATCTTCATTGCCCCCTGTGTTTGCGCTCGGAGGAGAAGTGAAATAAAGCCGGCTTAATTTATATTCCCCTCTCCGACTTCCAAGCGAAGCTCGCGAACCGGCTGCCTGAGGCCCGACCTCGAAGCTCTCCGACCTTAATTTGCCTCTCGGGGCCTCGTACGGAAGTCGAATTTGACTCGAATAAAACCTGCGTTTATTACGTTGTCATCGAGTGATAAACTATTTTAATTTGGGGTTTGCTGCTCGTGGAACCGAGGAGTTTTGCGAGAGTGATGGCGGTAAAGAGGGGAGTAGGAGTCTTATAACTCCGGCGGGCATTTGTCACGAGGCTGGTAATAAAGTTGAAGGGGTCGCCGAGGCTCTTTTTTTATATGAAAAAGGGAAGTTTGCGGTGTGGTGCCAACATAATCTCTTTTTTTTTTTGGCTGGAAATTTGACAGACGCCCTCCCGCAGGAGATATGATTTTCCATTATCGGCATTTCCAAGGGCCGGATTCAATTGCTGCCCTGGTCGAGGGGCTCGTTGTCATGCAGATTTTATCAACGTTATCAAAACTCCCAACAAAAGTAATGGTTACGTTAACAAGATAAAAACTTGTCGTGAAAACCTTTGGTTTGCCTAATATTTTGTGTATTGCAATAACAAATCCACTTTCTCCAAACGAGATATATTCCTTAAGACTCCTATCCAGTAATTACAATTAGCCGCTCTCGCCGGTGGACGTAGTCGTAATTAGAAGGGGAATAAGTGATCAAATCGCGGATGCCTAACTTTCTTTCTCGGCCACGAAGTTACCCCGACTCCTTCCTCGGCTGACTGCGTCTTGACTCTTCATCCAAAATAGCAGGATGGCTGGATGGAATGGCTCCTAAGAATTATACCTCGTTCCATTCCTATGTCACTATGATTGCCAGTAACATCACTCCCCCTTGTCGCCCTTGCATTCCTCCTGTGGGCATGCAGGAGGCTGTGCAGAAAATCATGGGGCATAACTCTAAAAATGATGGAGTGGCTCTATAAGGGGATAATAAGACACCGCCTCGCCTACACCTCCACAGTGTGGTGGAAAGCAACATGCCGGCTAGCAGCTCAAGGGAAACTCCAAAAACTGCAGCGACAGGCATGCGTAGCTATTACAGGGACAATGAATACGTGCCCTACTGCTGCAATGGAAGTCCTTTTGGACATCTCACCTCTCCATATACACATTCAGAGGACTGCTTACTCTGGAGCAGTAAGGCTTTTGCAGACAAGGAACATCTCCACCAGGGTTAAGGCAAGTCTCCAAAGAACAACTAGACAGTTCGAACTGGAAGAGGCAGTGGTCCTTGCTACAGACGTTATGTCGGAGCGAAAGAACTTTCGGCTGCCATTCAGGGTAAGTATCCACTCGTGGGAACGATGGGAGCAGGAGACGTTCCGGACCGAGGTGGGCGCCCTGTGGTGGCACACCGATGGTTCAGTCATGGGAGGCAGAGCTGAACTGGGAATTGTTGGGCCCAACTACAGTCTGGCTAAGCCACTGGGAGAGTACACCACGATATTCCAAGCTGAAATCCTAGCTATAAAGATCTGCGCGGAAGAGATCCTGTCTAAGGGACTCAAGGGCAAGCGGATCTACATTCTCGGACAGCCAGGCCACATTAAAGGCCATCGCAGCCCATAGCTTTAGGTCCAGACTGGCATGGGAATGCCTTCGAGCGCTCAAGCAGCTCGGCGCCCACAATAGGTTTTCCCTCATCTGTGTGCTGGCTCACAAGGGGCATGAGGGCAATGAAATGGCCGACCACCTTGCGAAGAAGGGCACAGAAGCCCCACCCATTGGGCCTGAACCTCACGTAGGTATGACCAAAAGTCACCTGAACCGTTTGGTGGCTCAATGGGAGACACAGGAAAATAACGCCCATTGGCATCGCCAGCCACGACTTAGACAATCGAAACGGCTTGTTACGCCTACTGGTCAAAGGGCAAAGGCGCAGCTGACACTCTCCAGGAGGGATCTGAGGGTCTTGATTAGCGTCCTCACCTGACACTGTCCACTCAGGTATCACCTCAACAAGATGGGCATCTCAGAGGCGGTGGAATGCAGACTCTGTTGTGAGAAGGACGAGACAGCGGAGCACATCCTATGTGAGTGCCCTGCCCTAGCAGTCAAACGCTTTGGATACTTTGCCGAGGGGATTATTGAGCCCCATATCACAGCGGAAGCTGCGGTGAAGGACATACTCAGCTTCGTAAAGGGGACGGGTATGTACAGCGCCTTTTACTAAGGAAGGGCTAGTGTCACAATAGACCCACACGTGGCCGCAGTGACAAAGGGACTTGTCCCGCACGCCCTCGGAAAACAAAAAAAAATCACTCCCCCGTGTAGACACATCATGTCCTCAACGAGGTTGTGCGTCTTCCCAACGGAGATACTATTAGTCTCTGTGGAGAGTGGAGAACTCGTCGAGCGGCTGTTTCGGTAGGCAAGAAGATGACGCCAGTGATTACATGGCACAGAGCGATAGAGTTACCCGTAGGATTTGTGTTCGTAAGGCAGTAGAAGCTCGGCGTCCAGAGAGACTGGGCTGAATGTAGCTACATATTCATACTTGATAGTTTGACCATTTGCCAATCCGTCCTGGGTGATTGCAGAGGTTGACACGAAACATATTTAGAACCTGGAGAGGAATATGTAGGCGGTTATTTTTTCAGTTTTTCGAAATTTGGCCTAGTTCAAAGTTGGTCACCTAAAATTTGGTTCATTTGCCTTGAGGTTATGAATGATCCTCCCCTGATTCTTAATATGTTTCATATTCGTTTTGGATCATCCATGACCTAATTGCGAACCGTCAAAGCCTATATTAGGTGGCCAATTTTGAACTAGGCCAAATTTCGAAAAACTGTATCGAGTCGAACCAAACCCTTTGATTCAGCGGAGGCTCGTCTGGGGCATTTATGCTGACTGAGCAGCTCAAATGCTCCGATTTGTTCAAGACTTCGTTGCCATCAGTTGTAACCGAGCCGGTTCCCTCGTGGTCTCGTTCGTCCGCACTCGCGTTTGCTCCCACCCAGTTCCCTGTCTGTGGTGGTAAAACTTCCCCGAATGTAATTGAGAATAAAACTCTGTTCCAATTGCATTCGGCTTGATATCGTACTAACTCCCCGACTCTCTTAGTGCGATATCGCGTACAATTTTTATCCCCCCCCCGTAACACAACTAAAAAAGACCCATCTAGATTCCTCTCTTGATTTCAAATATGTTTCATATTCGTGTTTTGGACCATCCATGACTTCAGGGCAAACGGTCAAAGATCCACCTAGATATTCCACTTGTGATTCTAATGTGTTGCGTGTAAGCCGCTGCGAGCAGGCAGGATGACTGGGCAAACGGTCAAACTTTCGATTACGGATCTGTAGCGAAGTTCAGCCAGCCCAGTGGTGAAAGGGCGTAGGCCACAGAGCAACAGGCAGCAGCAGGTCAGCGTCCGCGGAGAGTGTAGGCCACAGAGTGTTGGGCCTGGAGTAGCCCGTGTCCTTGAAGCTATAGGCCAAAGGCGGGAGGTGGGGGCCCGGTTCCAGAGAATGGTAACTGAAGCTGACGCGCCTTGAAGTACCCTCCTATCTAACAAGCACATGGGTGAGACAAACGTGTAATGTGATTGCTTGGCCTCTGTGTTAGACTGTTTTATTGTATCATTTAGGGATCCTCGAGAATTCAAAAATATTGATGTACAGCTCTCGTTGACGTGAGACTTGTCTGGTTACCTCAAGTTCGCCGTCCACAACTCAGGTTCGTTTAATTATACAATTATCGATCGTCAACAATAGTCGGAAGTAATCACACTTTATTGAGAGTAATGATCCGAATAATCGTTCGTTCGAACCCCTGCGACCAGGTGAGCGACGATCCTTAAAAACCTCTTCCGCCTCCAGTTCAACTTCTTTATGAGCGTTTTGGTTCATCGTCGTCTCTAGAGTTTGGACGCAATATGGCTGCCTTCCGATGGCCCATTACGTCCTCCCCGACCCTTTAATTTGTTCCGAGCTCGCTCCAACTCTCGACAAACAATGACCTTTAACAACGACTCTATTTCCTCAACACGCTTCAGCGGTGTCTTCATTTATGCTCCGCAGAGCACGCTTCCCTCCTCGATCCCCTCGAACTTACCACTACCGAACAAGTAGAATTGCTCTCTTCAGCCTCTCTGAAAGAAACACAATAAAAAATCCCCTAGCGTTCAATTTTTATTAATTTCTGTGAATCACGTTGGTTGAATCTGAAAAGGAGACGAAGATCGTTTATTGCTGCCTCCCGAACTGAATCTAATGATTAATGAATGACGACGAGAATGAATGAAAAATTGAATTACCGCCCACCGGGGGCTCAAAAGTAAAGAAGATTGATGCTCCTTCCAAGAAATGAGACGGCTCGAGAGCGGAGCGTCTATTCAAAAAGAAACGGACGCTCGACGATGTTGTGCATACAAATTTTTATGGTATTAACGTTAATTATTCATTTTTGTGTCTGGACAAATGACGTCGCGGATTTTGAAGTCGGGTTATTTAGTAGACTTGTACAACAGAATCAAAAATACTAGTAAACGATACGAAAGATGACCTGACCTAATAGGGCAACGAAACAATGACGTGTGTTGGGTGCCAGGGCATCAGGGTATAGAGGGAAATAGACGGGCCGATAGGTTGGCTAAGAAGGGATCGATGCAGATCCCTATTGGCCCTGAGCCCTTTGTTGGGACTACCAGGAGCCACCTACGCGGAGAGGTTGGCAAATGGGAGGACAGGTGCAGGGCTGCCCAGCCTTAGATAGTCAAAACTCTTCATCCGGCTCTCCAGAGGGAGGTCCAAGGAGGTGCTTGCACTGAGAAGGAAGGATATGAGGATGATATGTGGGCTGTGCACAGGTCACTGTCCGCTGAGGTACCACCTTGCAAATATTGGCAAGTGCGAGGTACAGGTATGCAGGTTCTGCGAGGCAGGGCTGGAGACGGCAGAGCATGTGCATGCGATGGACTCGAGGTTGTGTGTTTGGGAGGCCTTTTTTCAGCCAGATGAAGTGGCGAATGCAGAACTTGCGAATATTCTCCACTTTTTGTGGTGGTGGTGGGGGGGGGAGCATAGGCGACGTCACACCAAGTGAGACCAGTGCCGTGGGGCCTGGGGGTGGTGCAGGGGGACTATGATCTGAGGATCATGGATGGCCTCACAATAGGCCCGTTTGTGGCTGCAGTGAAGGTATCACCTGCATCCACCGTTTCAAGGGGGGAAAAAAATGGGGCAACGAGCAGGCCAGTCCTGGCCTACCGGCTCGTTGTGTATATTGGGGGGGAGGGGTCAATAAGGCCGGCTCTCACCTCGTGGCGCACCCCCACGGACTGTGCGAGGAGGGATAGTGCCCTTAAGATATCATGAAGATACTGGTGGTGGTGGGTCGGCCACACCGGGGGCTTAAGCCGCCGAGCTGCCCATGCTTGGGGGAATATGGCAAATCTCCGTTTTGCGGGCGTGCTGGCGAGAGTGTGGCAGCACCATCGAACGGAGCACCTGACCACAACGGAACAACAAAATTGACGTTTTCTTGGCAGCGCCAGGCAATTTGAGTGGGTGGGTTGGCTCCATTTAACGAAATGTCGTCCAACCTGCAAAAACCTTTCCATGTGGCAATTCCACGAGTTTCTGCGTGGACTATGGAAAGCGAGGTGTGGAAATACCTCGAGAAATGCGTACAATGCCACAATCAATAAACAAGAGACGTTTAAATTGAGAATTAGACGCCGAAATTAGGTTTTTCCGCGTCGTGTTATCCAGGAGTGCGTCCAGGGCCTCAGAAATATTTTCCCAGGCCTCTAGTAAGTAACGTCGGTCGTTGAATGGGTCTGGGGAGAGCGGCAAAGTGCTGCCGAAGGTGAAAGTAGAATCTGCCGTCCAACGGCGCCTCTCCATTCGCCAGGATCATCAATCAGAAGGCAAATAAATGAACCACGGGCTTCGTGCATCTCTAACCCTTCAGCGAAAGGACGGAAAGAATATATGAAGGGCCTGAACGGTTTCCAAAGCTCTCCCCCCACCCTTCTCCTCCGAGCTGTGGCGAAGAGGAAAGAAACTTTTCTATTCCCCGCAGCTTTCCGCCCAATTTAACGCTTTTTTTCAAGCTTCGCCCAATTCCACGTCGTCGCATTTGCGGTTTTTCGGATATAAATCAACATCGACCTCTTCTACGAAGATCAATCAGCTTACAAATCCCAGCTCCCGCGGAGCCCTTTGATTGAAACCTTTTATATTCGAGGCCTTGGAGTCGCAGTTAAAGCGCGCACAGCCATCTCCTTTTCCCATTTGAAACCCCTTCGGTCTGGTTTGAAACCTTCGAACCTTCCAGCTTTCGTCCGAACCTCCCCTCAATGTTTAGTTTCCCTTTATTTCTTTACTCTTCGTCCCATTTATTTAACCTCCGTTCGGTTACGTCGCTGCTACTTTATTATTGAAGTGGATGCTAAGATCAATCGTCGGTGTCAACCCGAATACGAAGATTTATCTTTTTCCATCTCCCCTCTTCAGCTTCCACCGGATTCCAGCAGATTAGAGATGGAATGGTTTCTCTGGCAGCAAAACGGAAAATACTTTGAGTGCCTGGAACGGAAGCTCTTAAATACTGCCAAGGATACAATTACGAAAATTTCTTCTGTGGCTAGACCGGTGGTTTTCTCAACCCTTCTCATTACCGTTCTAAGAATACTTCATGTAACTGGAGGATTACATACAAGAGTTTCTGACGCCTCTATGCGTAATACGAATACGCAGCTAGTAATAGTCAAGTAAATATTATTGCGGAAGTGTTGAAAACGCTGTGTGAACGTATTATTTCCACATCGAGGCCTGCTATTTGTGGAGGTAGAACTGTTGCCGGTAGTCCAAATTGGCGCTGACGCATGAAAGCGACTGCCTAAATAGAGCCCACTATGAGCTACTCTCTGAAGTGGCCTATTGTCACTTCCCATACATATTCTGAACCTTCACAGAGATACGAAGAACAAAAGTTAGTGTTAATGATCACTACAAAATAATTAGGAGGGTCATGAGCGCTGCCCGGGGTGAAACGATAACTTTCGCTGTATAGTACGGCTTGTTACGCGATTGCACAGCATGATTGCTCAGCTTGAAGCAGTCTCAGACTTCCGAAACCCGTTTCATTCGATTTGGCGTCAAAAAATACTAGTAAACGATACGAAACACGACCTGACTATAAGTTTATAACGAAAATTGACATTTTCTAGGCGATTGGCCCAATGCGACGAAGCAGGGGGGAGGCAGAGAGAGAAAAGTGACGTCATCCAACCGCTTGGGAATTTTAGTAGGTGAAGGGGGGGATACTCCTACTATAGTACACTCGCCAGGAGGCTCGTGGGAGAAGGCTGGATGGAGGGGGAAAAGGTAAGTACTGGTGGAGACGGTAAAAATGGTCGTACTACAACGTGACTGGCTAGTGGGAGGGGCAAACAGAAGGAGTGGGAGTCTACTTAGGGGTAGGGGTAGAAAAGGTCGTACTACAATACGATTGGTTGGAAAATGTGGTGGAGGGGCAAAGGGGTGGGGCGGAGGGAATAAAAGATGATGTATTGCATCGTGATTGGTTGGGGGGCATGGCCAAATCCTTGTACTATAGTAGGAGGTGTGGTTTTCTTCCCCCACTCCAAATTGAGCCGAAACTCTCATTTTTGGTTTTGGTCAATCAATCCCCCCCCCCCTGCACACATGTGCTAAGTAAGTGGTGAGAAATGAGATGCTAAGAGGGGTGTTATCGTAGTTGTGTGTTTTTTGTTGTTGGATGTTTGAGTTGGCAAGATACCCAGCCTAAACCAGTTACAAACCGGCATAAAAGTGGGCCCTCTCAGCACAGAACTGGTCTGGGAGTGTTTCTCACATTGGAGCAGGCTGAGACAGAGATTCTATCAGCATTTCTGTTCGAACTCTACGCCTTTTCCCTTGCTTGGGTGGTTCAGGAGCGTTATCGTGTCGGTCTTGGAGCATGATAGTCATCCATCACTGTGTCAGGACTTAGCACCTTGGCACGGTCTGTGAAACGCAGTTTCTGGTCTTTCCAGTGGCAGCTCTGGGAAAAAGTGTTCTCCCTGTCATCACAATTGGCGTTGCAGTAGGTGTAACTTGCTCCCAGTATCTTGCCTACACAGTAAGGTATGCACAGAGCCTGGATGAGGTAATAGCCCACCTCACCGTGTCAACGCTCCAACCATGGCTGTATATCCCTGAGGAGTCCGCTTGTTCGTCTTCCACGACTCTCCTGGATGCTAGCAGGGTCCTCAGTCGTTTCTCTCTGTTTACTCCGCTGCGTTTGGTTGCTCCACCTCTTCTTAAATGTATTCTTCGGCACTCCATTGCCTGATGATGAACTTGAATGCCCTCCGCAACAACAAAAGCGGCTGTCTCACGGTCAGGCCATTCATGGGATGGGGGGAGTAGTCCCTGTCCCTTTTCCCTCTTTGTTTGCCCAATTAGGTAGGTCAGGGCTGTGAGGCCGTACCACCTCTGCACACCCCATATATCGCAACGTCCATGTCTCACCGTCATTCCTGTATGCAGAGGCCACTCTCTGTCATCGTCTTCTTGTACTTCTCACCGCGCTGGGCATTTGCCCATATCTCTATGCCATACAGACGAATGTAATTTGCCATAGACATGAGCAACCTCCGCCTGTCCGCTTCAGACGACTGACGTTTGCCATCAGCCTGCTGAGCAAACTTAATACTCTCTAAACTGTTGAGGAAGCATTGGGGAAAGTACGCTGTCGGCCCTGGAAATACTAACCCTTGTGTTGGGCAAGACTTGGAACATTGGAAGAAGCTCCCCAGTGGCTGTAAGTCAAACCGAAAAACTCTGCGGTTGGAGCGGCTCGACACTGAGAACTTCGTTTGGGTTTGAGGATCGAGCTGTCAAACATAACATATAGGTCAAAACATAACAGAAACATAGCGAGCCAAATTAATAGTAAAGTACCTGCCAAGAGATTATACATAGCACTTAGTTAGGGCTTTAATTGAAGCCCGTTACCGCTAACAGGTTCAATGCAACGGAAAACTCACCCACTGCCTGTTCTGCCACACGTTATTGGTTTAATTTCAACATTCCCGCCTGTTACAAAATGACTATGAGCGTTCATGCATCTCAAGATTAGTTTTTATTCGTTCTACAGTATTAGAACAAATTAAGTTTAGAGATGGGTGTTTGCTACGACAGGTGACAGTGGTGCTTCGCCCTATACGTAGTATTTTTCGAATGCAGTTGGGAACTGAACATGATTTCCGCGGGAAATTACCACTCATGGCACCGACACACGAGAGGCCAGTTCCTTTTAAGTTGAATTGGGGTGTACGGCTTGGCACTGTGCTTTGAACCACCCAGGCTTTCAACGTATTGATGATGATGATTTATTGAAGTTCAACTTATTTCAATAATTGAATTAGTAGATACGTATTATTGGATCAACTTTCTTTGCAGAACCCCTGGCGATGATGACGGTCGTCTCTTTAGCTGGAGGCTGTCTCACTTTCTTCCTCGTCTGCGTCATTTGCGGAGTGTACTGTGCAAGGACGGAAAAGTGCTGTTTCTCACGTAAGTAATTTCCTTCTTTTAGTGCTATAAAGACTTTTGATACTAAAGTTAACGTACCTGTTAGGTGAGTCCGTCTCCTCTGGCTTGTGAGTTACTGTGGGCAAGCGCTTTCGATGTAAAGACATCATCGTCTGGCCGTTTAGTCAGTACTGGAGTCAGTCAGTTGGTCGTGGTCTTTATATACAAAGAGAAAAGTGAAAGGAGTGATGGAGCGTTGGGGAAGGGGCGGGGAGAGGTCTTGTTAGTAGTACCTTAGCCGGACTGGCTGTGTTAGGTATTAAAGAAATTGGGTTGTGTCCGCCAGTAGGCAAATACTAAAGTTAACGTACCTGTTAGGTGAGTCCGTCTCCTCTGGCTTGTGAGTTACTGTGGGCAAGCGCTTTCGATGTAAAGACATCATCGTCTGGCCGTTTAGTCAGTACTGGAGTCAGTCAGTTGGTCGTGGTCTTTATATACAAAGAGAAAAGTGAAAGGAGTGATGGAGCGTTGGGGAAGGGGCGGGGAGAGGTCTTTTTGGTCAGTCTTGTTAGTAGTACCTTAGCCGGACTGGCTGTGTTAGGTATTAAAGAAATTGGGTTGTGTCCGCCAGTAGGCAAATACTGACTTTTGATACGTTTGCCCGTGCTACACAGCTTGGCGAATGTGCGCGCTAAGTTACGCTACCGTATTTCCACTGTACCTTGGTTTCAACCCAGAATTCTAGCCACTCGAATGGATAACTAGTGTGGCAAAGGGTGAAAATAAGCAAGGAGGTTTGTGCTAAAGATAGAAAATTAATCAGTACTGGTGGCTAATCTCTCGAAGCGTGACCCTTAAAGTGTATGCTGCTCCAACTTACTTTACAATGGGCCTCCGGCTGTGTAGTTCCAACTATGGCGCCGAAAGACTCGTATACTGATGCAATGTTGACGTTGCCGATGTAAGTATAACCAGTTATGGAGCTGGTGGAAGTCAAATTATGAAGCCTTCCCAGCCACCTGACTTAAATGTTGAATGCGTATCCTAGGTAGGTTGTACACTACTCAAAAGAGAAACAAACCCGCAAATTATTACACAATGGTTTATTATTCTCATGAACAGCTTGACCTAGTATTACTGCTCCGGGACCCATCCCATTCAATTCAGCATCGAATACTAGTAAACCATACGAAACATGACCTGGCTACAATGGAACTACAGAAACTAAATATTCTCCCGGCGCCAGGCGCCCGTATATGTCTGTAGGCATTTATGATCCGATGGAGGGGTGTGTGGAGGAAGTGGCCTTAACCTTCCTCCGCCCCGTCGGGCAAAAAGAGTCGGGGAAATCGTGACGGGGGCTTCCAGGGAACCCTCGCTCAGCAATTGGCAGGACGTTGCGAGGCGAGCTGGTGCGTGGTTTTAATGAGGCGGGAGGAGGAGTTCAAACTACGAAACGTTGACGTCCGCTGTAGTTCCCGCGAGTTCTTGCGCTTAGTTGACTCTAATAATTACTGTAATTTCCCTATACGCAGTTGTACACGTCAGATACTCATTCCATCCGACCCAGGATGTATAAATACGAGGATTATACAGCGTTATACAGCGTTTCGTTAATTTTTTTAACCATTTTTTGCCCAGAACAACCATGGGCTTCGTCCGATCGGATTGCCGAGATGGCGGGCGCAACTAGATACCAAATGGGATTTTTGTGCGAAAGAACGAAATTTTTAGACCATGTTAAAGGCACAAAACGGCCCGGAAGGGGGACGGCGGACGGACATTGCAAATTTGGAATCTCCATCTAGAGTACTCTCATGTAAAATCCAGAATTGATCTTTTTCTCAATTTCGGCAGCATACATTTCTCTGAGTGCGTAAAGTATACTTGTCTGAATGTGACGTCTAAGGGATGTCCAACGTGAGTCACTAAAAATGTCGCATTTTTCGATCGGAGCATTCAGTCAAGACTGAACAGACAGTGCCTCCAAAGTCTGTTGGGAGGTGGTTGAAATACGAAGTTGAGCGAATTCTTTAATCCGCCCACTATCAAAAATGCTGTTCGTTTTGAATGATGTAACATAAACATTCACCGTTTTGTTCTGCCCCAGAAGGTGACCTCGAACTGGCAGGTAGCCCAAACATTTGAATTTGTGCTTGGCGTAGCTCAGGTGCGCGATGTGAGAAGCATTTGACGGAGAACTCTGTTGGCAACCATCGCGCAAACTCCGCCTGTGTCAAGTCTCTTCCATCAGGTCCGCCAACTCTGATCAAGCTGAACGCCCCCAAAAGAGGGCTAGTGGAGACTAAAGGTTGTGCTCTTCATAATAGGCCCTGCCTGCCCTGTTGGAAATGTTTTCATATGATCGGTGCAACGTAAATGCTCGACACTAGTGTTTGCAACTTGGTAAAATATTTGCTTTACGCGGATCGATTTGAACCTCACTTTTTTTCAACAAATAAACTTCCGGATCGATCATTTCGTGCGAAATCAGCGAAGAAAAAGTGTTTTCGCTTGCCTTTTTTTTTATGCAGATTGATTTTGAGTCATCTCACGACAACCTCTTATCTTTTGAACTCTGTCAACATCGCTCAGCGTCGTCTTTCCCTCTTTACAAGACGAAGAACCCGAGAAAAGGGCCCAAAGGAAGGCGAAGGCCCTGACTACCTTAAGACGGCGAGGGGACTCTCCGTTTATGCATTATGTATTTCTTTCTTCATTAACTAGAAGTCCTTTCCTCGTGGTTTCGCCCACCCCCACCCCTAACTCAAGCAAAGCGTGTAAATTACAGTTCAGAAGGGTGATGTAAAGGGAGAGCAAGGGAGGTAGTGCTCCCTTTGCTTCATCACATCATCCCCCTTCTTCATTAGGTTTTAATGAATCATTACTTCCTTTTCCTCGGCCACCCTTACTTTTTCCTTAATGGACTTAAATTTTGTCATTCCCCTTTCGCATCTTCCCGAAATGATCGCCCTATTTCCGGAATTGTTATTAATTTAGTCTATCAATTACGCAACGTAATTAGATTTTTTGTTGGGTGCGGAATAACCAAACTCATTACTTCATGGTTATTTTCGGTAAAAATACGACACTTCTCCTTCACTTGGGGCACAGATTGTTGGACATGATGAGCTTCGAGTCAAATCTATTTATCGTCTGGACTCCTTCGAGGGAAAAGGTCATTGGACCACCCTTTACTGATTTTGCTTTCCACAATCCAAAGGGTAAAAATAAGTAATTCTTCTTGTTCGAGGACTGCTGAGTCATAAAAACTGAATCTTACCTACTGGTATGTGTCTTCATTGAAGCCGCAGCGCCAGCTGTGCCTCCTTCAGGTGTAATTGCTCCCAAAGATGACCTACGAGGTCTGATCAAAAAGTTCCAGGACTTTTTTAATTGCGCGCCCTCACATTAACGGAGAGGGTTGCTTTGGCGCTCAAGTTTTAGCTTGAACCTTCTTAAATAACATCCTTTTTGTTTTATTGCTCTGACCTTCCCCAGTCTGATTTTATAGCTGTTTGTGTGAACCACTTTTGTGTGTGTTCTGCGAGTTTGTTGTGATGGACGCGAAAGAAGAGCAGCGCGTTTGCGTGAAATTTTATCGAAATTGGACAAATCATTCAGGGAAACTTTTGCAATGCTTCGGAAAGCTTATGGAAGTGATGTGGAAACCAAGATTCAATCTCACTAGAAGTCGAAAATCTCTCCACGACCCAATAAAAGCTCGCCGGGTGAGATCGAGTGTCAAACTCACGCTCACTGTTTTCTTTGATGCAAAGGGCGGTAAAATCCGAGAATAGTGTACGGGGGTACATTTGTCCGGTTCTTCGGTTCGCGATTCGGAACGTTTAGTAGTGTCACTGATACTGGTGAACGTAACGGTAGCGGTAAGAGTAGAGCGAAGTTTTGTCGTAAAAGTGAAAGTAAACAAAGCGCAAAGAAACTGAGCCAACGTGGACAAACAGTGCGCGCCTAATGCAACAGACATTAATGACCACAACAATAATAAATATCACTAGCGTAGTGCAGCAGAACACACATTGACGACCACAATAATAAATAAAAATCACTCACTTCTCAATTTACGTATCCGAACTTTGCAGAGGATAGGCTCGTTTTATCGACTCGAAGGAAGCCTTCGTGAGGTTGTCGCAACTTTCTAGGGCTACTATTCTTCAAAATATGACTTAAATCGTTCGACATAATTTCATCCATCCACCGCATTCATATTTGTCAGAGATAACACCGTAACTCATACACCACAACACTCCTCGGGCCTTTTTCTCTAAATTGATGAATCAAAGTCGTATTGATTCGCCTAATGGCTGGTTGAAAAAGATCAAAAAAATAAACGCGTAGAGGGCAGTGGGGAAAGCACTAAAGCAGGAGAAGCCGGACGGGCGCGAAAAAAATTGGATACGTAACGAACGACGAAGGAGGAAGAACGCATACGGTGGCGGCAACTCGCCAACTGAAGGACGATATTTCGGTAACAACGGAAATTTGCCGAAGGGTGGGATTCGCGGAATGATTCCATAGTTCAAGGGTTAGTCGAACGATCTAAGTCATATTTTGATGAGTACTAGCGCTAGAACGTATCAATGACGCTACTAAACGTTCCGAATCGCGAACCGAAGAACCGGACAAATGTACCCGCGTACACTATTCTGGGATTTAACCCAAAGGGCGTTGTTTACCTCGAATTCCTCCCACAAGGTGAAACAATTAATCGTTTTCGTTACCTTCTAACCCTGCTCGATTTGCGCCAAAAGATCCGGCCGAAGATGCCGGAATTACGGGCGACAGGCGAGTGGTTTTTCCGCCAAGACAACACCGCGCTCCTGATTCGCGAATGTTTCGCAAAAAACTCCATGTAAACCCTTCCCCAGCCACACTACTCTCCTGATCTGGCTCCTTGTGACCTCTAGCTGTTTCCCAAACTCACGTATCCTATGGAAGGACAGCGATTTCCGACGATAGAGGAGATCAAGCAAAAAGGACGCAGGATACGACATCTCAGAAGATGAGTTTTCCCGATGTATGGACGAATGGAAACACCGCTGGGAGAAGTGTTTGCGTAGCCAAGGGTGGTACTTTTGACATTTTATGTCTTTACTTTGCTACATAAACTCTAAAATGTAACGCGGGAGATGTTACGCGGGATATGTAACGGAGAAGCGTCACGAAATTTAACCTTGACGCTGAGTGGACAAGGCAACGTTTTAATCCAAGCTGCAACCACACTCCCTTTGATGTAATGCGTAAGGCATCGGTCTCCTAAACCAGAGGTTGTGGGTTCGAGTCTCACCAGGGTTACGATTTTTTTTTTTTGGGCATTTTATGTCTTTACTTTGCAACATAAACTCGATAATGTAACAGGGGATATGTAACGGAGAAGCGTCACGAAATTTGTGTTGGGTTAAGTGCATGGTAACGTCTGTTACAAAATCTAACGCTTGGTAACATCACCGCAACAACTAAGTGATGACGTCAATTGCAATTGACGCGGCCATTATATCGAAACCATCAACGAGCACAATCAAACGTAGTTTTTAACAGATTTATTTTTTAAGAAAAAAGACATAAAATGTCCCTCGTGGTTGCGTACTTGTACGAAAGCTGTACTTTACGTAGTTCGAATGAATTGAGAGTTTTCTTCAGACATGTACGTTTCAAGGGCTACATAATCCGAAAAACACCATTTGGGAAAATTGTCTGTGGACGGTATCAAGGAAAACCGCTGGACTGAACTGGCTCGAATTATTATTTAAAACTTTTGACAAAACATGACAAGAAACTTTGTAACATAAATTTAAAGGATCTGAAAATTGCTAGCGCCAGGGAGCGTCTCGTAGCTATCAGTCGCGATTTGCTGCGAACCGAGTGTTTTTTAAACGGTAAACAGGGCATTTTTTCCAGGGGGAAAAATACCAACCGTGAGACACGTGGTGGTTTCATCATGTGGGAAAGCGGGTTGGTTGTCTCCATTTAGCGAGATATCGCCCGACATCCAGAAATAGCAACCCTCCTGAGTGGCAATTCCATTGTTCAAGTGTTTAAAACATCAGTTTTGGGCTGACTGAAATGACTTTCTCGTATTAATGTCTCTTCCGCTGGACTGAAACTAAATTGGTACGAAGGATCTCAGCCCAATTGGACTTTTCAAGGTCGAGCTTCCAGACCTGAAGCATTTGATGTTGTATCGAATAGGTCAGTCCTGAAGGTGTTCTGCAAACATTGTTTGTATATGACACGTCGTTTTATTCTCGTGAACAGCTTGACCTAGTATTACTGCTCCGAGACCCATTCCATTCGATTCAGCATCGAAAAATACTAGTAAACCATACGAAACATGACCTGACTACAATGGAACTACGGACACTAAATATTCCCCCGGCGCCAGGCGCACGTAAACGTTTGTAGGCATTTATGATCCGATGTAGGGGTGTGCGGAGGAAGTGTACCTAACCTTTCTCCGCCCCGTCGGGCAAAAAGTGTCGGGGAAATCGGGACGGGGACTTCCAGCGAACCCTCGGCAATTGACACGACGTTGCGAGGCGAGCTGGTGCGTGGTTTTAATGAGACGGGAGGGAGGGAGTTCAAACTACGAAACGTTGACTTCCGCTGTAGTTCCCGCGAGTTCTTGCGATTAGTTGACTCTAATAATTACTGTAATTTCCCTATACGCAGTTGTACACGTCAGATACTCATTCCATCTGACCCAGGATGTATAAATACGAGGCATATCCACAAAGTAAGTGTACTGAAGCTCCCGTAGGCCGTAGGGAATTTTTTTTGCTATGTTGGGCACACTGTCGTGTAGCGTGACTCCTCCAATCCGAAACAAGACCAAAATGAGGTCAGTACGTTGAAAACTGTGGTCTCAGGAGCATTTCTCGTGAAAGATGTCGATCGACTCTGCCGTCAAGTGCGAAATCCGCGCGGTCATCCGGTACCTCGTTGTTACGGAGAAATCCCCCATTTAAATTTTTAATGAGGTAAAGGCAATTTATGGTGAAGGACACATGAATCGTACGAGTGTGTACAAGTGGTGTAGGGAGTTTAAGAACGGTCGTACGAATGTGCATGACGAATTGAGGAGTGGAAGACCATCGATTGTGACTGACAAACTTGTGGAAAAGATTGAGAATGCGGTCCGTGACGATCGCAGATTGACTCTGGACGAAATTTCTACGAAGTTTCCTGAAATATCCAGATCTTTGCTGCACGAAACAATAACAGAAACCCTCGGATTTCATAAACTGTGTGCAAGATGGGTCCCAAAACAACTGACTGCACAACACAAGTTGAATCGAGTGCAGACCTCTAAAGAGATTTTGGAACGGTATGAACTGGAGGGTGATGATTTCCTCAAGTGTATTGTTACTGGAGATGAGACTTGGGTTGCACACTATACTCCAGAAACCAAGAGACAGTCCGAACAGTGGCGTCACACCACTTCACCCTCAGCCAAAAAGTTCAAAACCACAATTTCTGGGAAAAAAATCATGGCATCAGTGTTTTGGGACCACATAGGCATCATACTGATCGATTATTTGCCTCAGGGGGAGACCATAAACGAGGCAAGGTATTGTGAGACCCTGAAAAAATTGAGAACAGCCATTCAAAATCGAAGGAGGGGTCTTTTGACGAAGGGCGTTTGCTTGCTCCATGACAATGCCCGACCTCACACGGCCAACGTCACGAAGGAACTGTTGGACTCTTTTGGATGGGATGTTTTAGACCACCCCCCTTATTCCCCCGACCTGGCGCCTTCAGACTATCATCTTTTCACTTCTCTAAAGACGCACATGGGTGGGAAAAAAAATTTCAACCGACGAGGAGGTGAAGAGGGAGGCCGACAAGTGGAAGAAGGCGGTGGCGGCAGATTTCTACGAGGCAGGCATACAAAAATTGATCCCCCGCCTAACTACCTGCATCGAGAGAAATGGCGACTACGTAGAAAAATAGCTTAAATGTATACCTACGTAAGCACGTTTTTTTTTGTTTTAATAAATTTTTTTGATCCCTAAAAAAATCGAGTACACTTACTTTGTGGATATGCCTCGTAACTTGAAAATGATACGAAACACTTACGGGAATAATTTTGAATAATTTTGATAAAGTGTTTTTGAGAAAGTCCTAGAACTTTTTGATCAGAAGGCGCTGTAAACTAACAAAAAATGTGGGTTTCAACGGCAATAAGAATTGAGGAATGATACGATTATTAGGGTGACACGCTCTGGTTGTAAGGGGGCGAGGATGAAAGACATAGTGACCTGTGTCTGCGTGGATGATGGCGGCGGGGTTATGGGATTTTTCGACTTTGGAACGAGAGAGCGTGCCATTTCATTCATCTTCGACGCCAAGTTTGAAGTGAAATAACGACTTCGGAACACGCAGGGTCTCTACCGACGAATTTCCGTTTTTAGAAGTTAGCGCAAGATGTTACGCGCCCGCACTCCATCTCGCGAGCACCTCAGATTAACTTCCGCGTTTTTTTTTCTTCTTCTCTCCCTCTCACTCTCTTCTTCTTCTTTTGCTACTTTTACTCTCCGTAAATATTTATTCTGCCCCTAGCGTCGGCACGGAATAATGCGGACTTCCCACAACAGCGCTCAACACAACTGTTCCTCCGTCTCGTCTCAACAATACCAAGCAAAAGTTTGTCGACGACCTGAAACTTTTCATTTTATTCTCTGGATGAGAGGGAGGGGGGAGGGGGCTTTTGAAGGTGATGAAGAGGCGAAGGGGAAGAGAAAGTAAGTTTTTCTTCTCTAATAAAAATGGACGCCGCTTCACAGAACGCTATAACAGTTGGATGCTCCGCCATAAGGCTGCAGTCAGTTTTGCCTCAGTTGCAAACAGTTGAAACTACCGGGAAATTGATGTTTGCACTTTATTCTACGAAAAAAAAGGAGATTACTCTCGTTAAGTCTTTTTCTCGTTTTTCGAAGCCCTTGTAAATGTTTGCAGATCATTATGAGCCAAACGAGGAAATGGAGAAAGTCGTGTGAGCGAGTGGAGGTGCTCAATAAAATAACCCTAAGGAGTTTGTTTTCCTTTTCTATCGCAACGCCGTCAGGGTCGCCTTTTAGGGTTTATTGTGTAGCTTTACGACTAACCAGACTAGTAACATTCGAATCGGCTACCAGAAGCAATTGTCTAATTACGAGAATCAGGGTACCGTTGGGTTGGTGTTGATAGAGGACTAATTCGAAAGAAGTCAGTAAGGTTGCTCTTAGCCTGGCTGGACTGGAGGCACTAGCCTAGAGCAACAATATGACTTCTAATTGGATTACGAGGGAATAAGAGAGCTTATTAATCTTCCTGTGTCACAAAAACCTCTTCGAGGAGACTCGTGAATGGCACAACGAAGTTGTAAAATAAGAGTAGGAGTGTTAGGCTTCCTCTTGGTGGAACGCGCCTGGCTCTTAACTTATTCACCTGACTAAACGGGGAACGAGCAGTGCAAGCCCTCAGTGGTTACGGGAAAGTAGTTTGTTTACGGGAAACCAGGAAGTGGAGCAGGAAGGGCAAGAGGTTGCTTGTGGACACCTCACTTTGGGTTAATCTGTGGCATCAATATGCGGCTGTATTACGTACCTTTTCTCCCCCCTGCATGTATCAAGTGATTTCCATCGCTCCAGCAACTAAAGCAACCATTCTTCCCTCTCAACTTATCAACTGGGTAGAACTGGACGTTCCCCGTAGAAACTGTTAATACTTGATGTTGTAAAATTTATTGAATTCATCCTACGCGACCTCTTATATGCGATCAATGTACTGTAACGAGACTAACCGAACCCTACGATTCAGTGGAGGCTCGTTCGGGGGATTTATGCTGACTGATTTGCTCGAGACTTCGCTGCCGTCAGTTGTAACCGAGCCGGTTCCCTCGTCGCCGTGTCGCCTGCGCTCAAATTCGCTCCCACTCAGTTCCCTGTCTGTGGTGGTAAAACTTCTCCGAATAAAACTCTGTTCCTGCGTTCGGCTTCTATTGTACTACTTCCCGACCCACCTAGTGCGATACCGCTTATTATATTAATCACCCCCGTAACAGTGCTGTAAAAATGATTCTTTCTACACGTTTTGGGACCTTCGAATTATTAGCTAGTAATTCCATTTCGCGGAATTTAGCACGACGTTCAATACAGACTGTAGGTGCTTATCGCTGTATAATTTATGGAGTTTTGTTTACTTATGCCACGACCTTTATTGAGTCCTCCTATGACCTGCGAGCTAAATGTCAAGTTTGAGTTGATTTGGTTCAGCGGTTTTCTCTCAATCGCGTTCACAGACGCACGCAGACTGTTTTCCCAAATAGGGTGTTTTGGACTCACTAGGGCTTATCTTCAGACTGTCCCAGTGGTGGGACGTGCACCGCGGCCAGATGGCCAATTGTGCCAGTCCTAAAGTCTTACAGGTCAATGCCTAACTTTCTGAGGAAAGCCAGGTAGTTCCTGAAGGAGTCCTCGTTGGTATCCATCCTGGGAGAAGTGGTGCCAAAGATCAAAAGTCGCTCCCTTTCAAGTCTCCGGCACTGGGCCAGGACATAGTAGCGAGTCTCCTCATCTGTGCCACACCACCTGCATCGAGGGGTGTCGACTATACCCATAACGTGCATGTTTTCGTTCATTCTGCAGTGCCCGGTTATGATTCCAACAATCTGCCTTAAGTCCTTCCTTTCCATCCTCAGAAGGGGGTCTTATCTCATTTGATTGCTCTGAGACAAAGCGTTTGGAGTACCTTACTCCTGCAGCGTTCCAGATTGTCTGATGCAGTCTTCTGGCATGTTCTCTCACAGTCCTTTTAACTAGTGACAGAAAAATCCCACAATGAGGCGGTTTCCCAATAGGTACCGTAGATGAACCGCGTTTGGCCAGATGGTCCGCCCTCTCATTTCCAATGACCCCCTTGTGTCCTGGAATCCAATACACATTAACTCTATTCGCACTTGCTAGAGATTTGAGCCACATCCTGCGCTCTCTCACCAGTTTTGACGTAGTGCAGTAGTTCATTAGTGCCTTGCACGACACTTGACTATTGGTCAATATCAGACTATCGGTGTGTTGCTGCAGCCTTTCTCATGCATTACGATTGCCCTGGCGATAATAGCATAAATCTCCGCTTGAAAAACCGATGGAGTGGGGCCTAGGGCAATATACGTCCCACTCCTTCCAGAGTCACTTATCCACACCCTGGATCCTGTTCCCTCCGGAGTTTTCGGTCCATCTGTGAAGATGTTGATGCCACTGAGAGGCCGAAACTGGTGACTCTCGCTGTTCCATGGACCTCCCAATGGCTGAACATTATATTTCCTCTCGAACTCATACATGGGCACCATCGTATCCGTGATTATGCTGAGGTCCTTAAAGGACTCTAAGTCCCTGCATATAGCCAGATGTCCATTAGTCGCCTGTGGCACCTTAGCTATACCGACTGCTTCCACGATGAAACTGGCAGAAATTATCAGAGTTGGGCTACGGCCCCTGCTAAATACTTGGGAATGCTCTTTTGCCCTCGTGGTCGATCCATGCAGCACTTATTCACTCTAACAGCGCACATTAGGTTTTTGTCAGTACCCACGTATGGAGCATCAACTTCGGCTCAGTATACATACTACAACGGCGTATTTTTTCCAAAATAGTGTAGTTCTGTGACAGACAGAAAGCAAGAACAATGCAGCGTGACAATTATTTGCCATTCTGCCTGCTTCACATTTCCCCCTCCAGACCATCAATTGAACTTGAATTGCTGTATATCAAGAAGAAGTTACCATGGATCCCCATGCCAGCCTTACCCTTACGCTGGGTAAAGAGGCCACACAAGAATACCAACTTACGTTTGCTCGTGAATGGATGCTGACATGAACAGTGGGACTCAGGAATATTCAGGAGCACATCATTTCCTTTATCAGAAATCGTATCTAGATTGCAAGGTAGCGGCACCCTATCATCCCCGTGGTCCAACTGTTGTAGCGACGTGGGGCCTTTAACGCCCGCCTTTGCTCCGGCAAACATGCCCTACAAGTGCTGTTCGTCACTGACTCAACTCCCCAGAGGCTGCATCACTTTTACGCACCAGAGCAGCTGTGCGACGGCTCACGACCTTTGCCCAAGCACGGGTAACTACATGGGGGCCTCCCACAGTGAACCGCGATGATAATCAGGTCCCTTCAAATCATTAAGAAGGGCCCGACCTCAACGTTGGACTTGCAAACCAGAAACAGATGGCTCGACTCTTAACACCAAATTAGGTGGTTCAACAGTTATCGCGAGAACGTTCAATAATGCGCCAATCCCGTTCAAATCAACCTTCGTACTTTGTTTACATTTGATCCACCCCGGCAGCTCGACAAATCGCCCCAGCTCTCAAATTCTAGACCGTTGCGCACCTTTAACATCTAATTTACGACTTTCGTTTTATCTTTTCTCCTACACTTTTCGGCAACTTAGCAGCCCACAAATATTTGTCCTGGTTAATACAACGAAGGGAAAAAGGAGTGATGAAGAGTCGTTCCATTTATCTCCAGTCCCAGTCGGCGGGGGCTTCCCAGGGAGACGCCCCACGGCTGCGAAAGAGAACTATATTTTATTACAAATGTCTTCCAATTTATCAAAAACGGGCGAAAGCTTTGCCCTTTTTATTCGGCCGGAGGGGTTCGGTGATGAAAATCCACGCGGACTCTTCCAATTAGGAATCCGTCTTTTAAAATCGTTCGTTTGTCGCGTTCGGTAATAAATGTGGGGAATTATTATACGTATGGCTTTTTAAAATGCGAACGCTCTGAAAAATCCTTATTTTATTCGTTTGTGAGTATAGCGAGCCATCGCGTGTTTTTGCGATTCGTTAGTTCTGTCTTGAACTCAGCTCATTTTATACATTCCAACTTTAATTAATAATTTTTGTTAGGAATTTGAACTAATTGTGAAGCCAAAGAGAGCGAGATGACGGGATGAGCTTAATTCTGCGTGACAGCAAAAGAGAAAGGTCGTTTCAGTTTTGTAACAGAACCCTCACTCCTCGTCATTTGGGTTGTTTAAAGAGTCCTGAAATTTTCCTTCCCCACAAAATCCTCGGAAACATGAACCAAAAACGCGAAGGTCTCTTTTCTCGAAACATCAAACGCGATGGATCACACAATTTTTCTGAAGACTACGCCAATATACCGGTTTTCGTGAGTCCTGATACTAACTCCGTTTTATTACTTTCCGCTGCCTGAAAGGTTAGTATTGTAATTGTGTCAAAAGAGGTGGGTTTTTTCCGGATCTTTTCGTTTTGAGGCCTACTGAATCCAAAAAACATCATTTCGGCGCGTGGTCCGTGTGTGTATGTAAGTTATATACCCTGGTAAGTCTAACGTTGTAAAAGCTCGCCCCGAACGCTTGGCTCTGCAGTTGTCGGTTTGCATCCGTGGGTTGCGGCTGTTACGTAGTCATCTCCAAATTGTACATTTTTTCTAGTATTAATTTTTGAGTGTTGTTAATTTAAAGAAATAAATCTTTTTAAAAACATTAATTTCGGGTCCGAAGAAATATCTCGTATGTGTGCCGCGTGGACCTTGGTGATTATCATCGGAAGGGTGCCAAGGCTCCACTGAAGCTACGGCAGAAGCTGCGCCTCCTTTGGACGTACTTGCTCCTAAGGCTGACCTATGGGTTGGATTTTGGGAGGTTTGATCGTTCGAATGCTGATAATCCTTGATAGAATGGTGCGCTCCACTGTTTGTGTTTGGCTAGGCCTTCTACATGGCGTCCCATGAGCGTAAAGTCTCGCTCCCGTACGATCTGGGGACTCTTCCTCCACCACTATTCCGTTCTTGCACCTTAAGCGCCTTGGATTCGTTTTGGATCAGCTGCGGTGGTGTGACGTGGCGACTCCATCTGCCCCTAAGCACAGTAAGCCTTCGAGGTTCGCGGCTGCTCTGCATGAAGGGGAACTCAGGTAGTGTCCCGACTCACCCTACTCTTCTGCGTGGTGGAGTGGGCTTCAGAGTGCATTCATGGGAAGGATTATCAGCGCTTTCACGCCGTAACGTAAGGCGTCAGGTGCAATGAGGTGAACAAGACCTACTGAAGACCTAACCTGTTTGAGTCAGTGGACCACGTGGTGCAGGTGTGTCCACGTATTCACAGGGGCCGCGTCAAGCGTCATAACGTGGTCTTCAAGCAAGTTGTTGGTGCATTGTCATCTGAAGGTTGGGGAGTGGAAAGAGAGCGGCACTACCTGTAGAGTGACTGAGCCCTATCATCGTCGCTGCTGGTCCCAACCAGTCTGCAGAGATCCTGGAGGTAGGATCGTGCACTAACGTGTCAAGCCAAAAGCCGCTAATATGACAGGACTCATATGGCTATCTCGGAAGACGGGTAACATCAGGGTTGTAGCCTGGACCATGTCTTATAAAAACGTACCTCTTACCCTTCTTTCCTTTCCCGTCTCAACCCTTCTGAGTAGTCTGAGTGCCCTTGCCCATCACCTAACTAATTATTTATTTAGTTTCTTATGTTGAGCTTTGGGAGAAAACGGGTTGTATGTGTGTGTGTGTGTCTGTAGTTCGACTTGCCAGAGAACGGCTGAACCGATTCAGCTGGTTCTTATTTCGTTTTGTAGGCGCGAAAATGAGACTATGGGCGATTTCGGTCAATGAAAAAAGGGTGATGGGGGACGAAAATGTGCCGAAAACTATTGGCTTTAGCATTTTTCTTGAAAACGGCGGAAACGATTTTGATTAAACTTTTCTAATTTTCTCTTCCTAGCTAGTACCTACATTTTCTTCTCCATAAATATTTCAGTGAAAATACTATAAACGAAGATATAGGGCATAACTAGGTTGTTTGCTTTTTAGCAAAAGGACTTGAACGATGTTCACCAAATTCACACATTGTTTTTAAATAGTTAATACCTATGTATTGTTCTCCATAAATATTCCTTCGATAGCCGTTCTTTCTCTGAACGATGAACACCAAGAGGAATATCGGAACCAAACTAAAGCTCGCAAGTTGGTAGCCTTGTGTTCCTTTCTTTTGGTTTATTTTTTTATTCTGAGCAATACTCGTATGACGTCAGTCAAAAAAACGTTTTGACGTCCCTTCTCGCTCCACCAGCCCTCAAGCCATATTTTGCCTTTAAGGTGATCGAAAAACCCGTTTATTTGTGCACAAATCGTCGTGCTCGTATGATTTCCCCAATATGCCGTGGTCATGAGCAAATAATGGTTGTAAAAATTATAAAACGAAATTTCTAGACTTAAAAAAAGAAATTGTTGCGGTTTTACTACATTCACGTCGTGTTTTGTATCGTTTACTAGCATTTGTCAATGTTGAATCGAATAAGACGAGCCTTAGAGGTGTAAGACTGCGTCTAGATGGAAAACAGTGAAGTAACAGTATAGTTAGGCGATTCCTACTACCTGAAGGAACTCGCAGGTCAATTTATCGTTTCTCCTCAGCCTGCGCTCATTTCCCGCACTGTTTGACTCTAACCACCTGTTAGTTGTACTTGTGCCATTTATTTGCCTAGAGTCGCCTACAAAGTGTCAATTTTTGTTGCTCCGTAGTGGTAAGGTCACGTTGCGTATCGTTTAGTAGTATGTGTCGAAGGTGAATCGAATGGAATGGGTTGTAATGCTCCGACGTGGCCGAAACTGAGGGGTCGGAGGATTAATGATAATAAATAGGAAAATACCAAAAGGTACGAAGAGATAGGTGGTGATAAAGAAGGAAGAGAAGGTTCTGGGAGACTAGTAAAGAGAATAACTGTGGAGACTAGACTATTCGGGGCTAGTGAAGGGCAACCTGCTTCCTCGGGGGACGGAAATGGAGAGAGAGCTCGGGTTTTCGGTGGAAGGCTCGGCGATCGTCTTCTGCTGAGCAAGCACTCTCGAATCGGCTAACTCCGTATTTGGGCTACTCGCCACCTCGAATTCGGTTCTCAAATCGGTACCTTATATAACTATCACTCCTCGTGCCGGTGATATGGTTTATGGCAAGGAGGAGAAAAAATGCTCAGTCCTTCGTCTCGATAGCACGGTTCCTTGGGTGGTACAAGGGTTTCAGAAGTGCACTACAAGCATGGTCGTTTGCAGCAGACATAATACAACTGTTGGGTGCACGAATAGGGGAGTTTGGAACTGAGAAATAAATGGACGTGGTGAGCGTGAGTGTGGACTCTATTATACTGGACATAATACCGTTTTTAGTTTGAGTGTGAGTATATAAACGCGTACAAGGGACTCTAAATACACTTGAACTGGTTGTGGGACACTAAGTGGAGGCAGAGAGAGAGAGAGAGAGAGAGAGAGAGAGAGAGTTGTGAGTAGCGCGAGCTGAGAGACGAATAGGTGGGAGAACTGGGAGATGACCAACTTTTGCGAGAACTCGTAAATGAATGAGTTTGGGAGCAACTGTCTGTTTTGGAGAGGAATTTGAATTAAGGGGAGGAGGAAAGGATATTTGGGAAAGTCCAGAAGAAGAGGAAATCAGTTGTCGCTTGGACATAACTGAGGAGCGGGACTTCCCACTGGTACAACAAAGGGTGTTGGCACACAGGGATACTATGACCTTTCGTTAGGGCACGTGTGGACATTTTGGAGGTCAAACACTCAGCTAATTCAGCGTGCTGAACAACAACCGTATTATATTCTCAATATTTTTCGACGTTCAATAAAATAGAATCGGTAAAAATCGTGTCGCGTGGGAGAATAATATACCGTTGTATGATAATTTACTTTATTAGAGGTGGCAAATGCAGAACTTGCGGATATCCTCCGCTTTGTGCGGGGGTGGTGGGGGCGCATAGGTGACGTCACACCAAGTGAGACCAGTGCCGTGGGGCCTGGGGGTGGTGCAGGTGGGCCATGATCCGAGTATCATGGACGCCCTTACAATAGGCCCGTTTGTGGCTGCAGTGAGGGTATTGCCTGCATCCACCGTTTCAAAAAAAAAAAAAAAGATAATTTACAGCGTTTTTTATTTGAATCATTGGACTCTTTATGAATAATTGGCCCATTGTGCAGATTTTTAAATCTAAATAGATAGGCAGCGTGCGGAAAGCGACATATGCAATAAAACACGAATGATGACTCTCTGCGTTCGTATGACTTGCAAAATAGTGGTTGAAGCGTCTATTGTCCTCAAATCCTCAATTTTTCTCTCACATCTCGAAAAACAAATAAGTTGGGCAATTATGGTTGATTCAAAATTTTAGCTGTGGTTGGTGTGTGGCCACAATTTCCAGTGATCGTATTTATTTACATATTTAATGCAGTGATTTGATAACGTTCGCGGGAGAAGTCAAAGATCAATGACTATCAAGGGCAGGTTCTTCGCATACTTTTGCAGGTGTTGCTGTGACGTGAGGAAAGATGTTCTAAGTAACAGTCCGACGTTCCTTGTTTCTCCACGATCTCCGAGGATGACAAAACGTTACATTGTTTTCTATTCAAAGAGTATCTGATGAATTGATTCACATAATTAACGTCGGCGTCGAGAAATCTCATCTCGTTGCCAATTCATATTTAAACGGACGGAGAAAACTTGCATCTTGTTAGTCCGAGAAGTCCTCTCGACGGGAAACCGCTAATTTTCCCTCTGAATAAATTTCCCGCAGTGTCCTTCCTTCCCCTGCACCCTCCGACGAGGTTCTTCGGCCGGATGCAGATTGATCCAGTTTTGCTGCAGCCTATGACGTTCAAGTGGAAAACCCGGAGAGGGGGGGGAAATGGTGCCGATGGAGTTCGTTCTCTTGGCTTTTCATTCTGCAGGGCTCGAGAAGCATAATCCCGTCAACTTCTCCACAACCCCCTTCCTATCGTTTCGCCTTTGAAGGGAGGGAAAATATTTTCCTAGACTCCCGTTTGAACTAACAACCCAAGGTTCCGGGGAGCTTCCCGGAGCTTTCAGTTCTCTTTCGACGAGCCTCTTGCGGCGAATCATCGGTAATTAGAGCCGCTAATTGGAGCAAAGCGTGGATTTTGACGGAGAGACGGAAATTGAACGTCAAGTGCAGCGGGGAGAGAGTGGAGGTATTTCTATAAACAGAATGGATCGTTCTCGAGGCTGCACGTTTTCAACAAACTTCACGTATCGATTGGTCATTTATTTCCCTGAAGAGTCTCCGTGGGTATTGTACTTTTCCACCACAATGCAATTCCAACTAAACAACCCTCCAAACATACAGTGCCGTATACGCAAATATAAATCTCACAATTTTCTTTCCCCTCTCACAAATCCGATTGCAATGCCTCATAACAGTTCGGGGGCAGCCGAGGACAATAGAGCCGTCCGTGGTATATTTGATCCCACGCCCACACAACTGGTTACTTTCCCGGGCATATTCCACGCAGCTGTGAAGGACACGCCACGGGTTTCTTCTTATCTTTGCACTGCCGAACAGCCTAACTGTATATTGTTATGCTAAGTGTAATACCTTCAATTAAGACTCGCAACGCCCTTTCGACTCGCAACGGGTATGCTGGAAGCCCCCGTCTCAATTTGCCCGATGGGGCGAAGGAAGGATAGGGCCACTTCCTTCGCACACCCCTCCACCGGATCATAAATGCCTACCGACGTTTACGGGCGCCTGGCGCCGGGGGAATATTTAGTTTCCGTAGTTCCATTGTAGCCAGGTCATGTTTCGTATGGTTTAATAGTATTTTTCGATGCGGAATCGAATGGGATGGGTCTCGGAGCAGTAATATTAGGTCAAGCTGTTCATGAGAATAATAAACCGTTGTGTAATAATTTGCAGGGTTTTTTGGTTTGTTTTTTTTTGTATACACAAAAATAAGGTTATGGGCGATTTCGTCCGATGGAAAGGGGGTTGGGGAACAAAAATGTACCAAAAACTGGGGGTTTTCGCATTTTTCTTGAAAACGGAACAAAAGATTCTGATTAAACATTCAAATTATCTTCTACTAATCAATACCTAACTTTTCTTCTCCAAACAAGAAAATATAGTGAAAGGAGATAAAAGATGATAAGCAAAAATAGGTTTTTTACGCTTTTCGGGAATACGGCTCCGACGATTGTTACCAAACTCTCAGAGTGTTTTTGAATAGTTGATACCTACATATTGTTTTCGATAAATGTTCCTCTGAAAGTCCATTGAGCAGAGATAAAAATCAAAATGTATCATTTCCGTAAATTCCAGGGTAACTGCTTCACCAGATGTGATCAATCTTACAGAGTGCCTTTTAGTCACTCATACCCACATTTCGTTCAACATAATTATTTCTGTATATATATGTTGAACGGAGATATAAGCCAAGTCACCTCAGTAAAGGAGATTTGTCGAATATTAATTTATCGGTATTCCAATTTTCTCAAAAACGGCCACAACGATTTCGATCAAACTTACGCAATACTCTCAGCTAACTAGTCCCTACATTTTGTTCTTCATAAATGTTCGTGTAGAAATACGTTGAACGAAGATATAGCGCCCGCACATGTAGCTGGTGTTCAAACTTAAAGGGATTGCGGAAAGTTGTGTGTTGCTATGCATCGCTCGTTTTTCTTTTAAATGTTGCTTACATAATACTAGAACTTCCAAAAAAAAATCGGCATGGCAGTCCAATAAACGATTCATACAATGAAACTTCTACAACGCGATAAGAAACAACGTCAGAAATTCCTGAATTCAAACTTCCGCTGTTCCACTAGATGTAAGTCGCACAGTTTTTCGCGATAGTTCCCAGACAGTTTTAGACGAATATTTTCAGAACAATCGACGCAATAGCTTAATAAATTAACCATGCTCTGATCAGTTCGTAATAGTTGTGGCACGAGAAGGAGCAACTCGATAAATACCGGAAATATACTCGCTACCAGCGTGGAACGTCGTTTGAAACGGAATGATCTCAATTCTGTTGTTTAACGGAGAGGCGATAATTGAGTAAGTTGTGCGAATCGACGCACTTGATAGTTAGGTCGTGGAATGTTCATTTTGGCAACAGTAGTCGTCACCTTCAAGACTGCGATAACGGAACGTGGAGACTGAGTTGCGAGATTCCAGCGGCGCGCATGATTTCTGAGCTTTGATCGCGTTGGACATACGAGCATAATCTCCCTTTTCTGCGAATAACTTTGTTGGTTTTCTCTACATTTTCAATTATTCCGCCAATCGGGTTGTAAGAGCGCTTTCTCTAACTCTGGACCGTTCTGTGTTGCTGGATATTCGATCATACCTAAGTTCAATGCCTGGAGTGAACTTCCGAACAATGATAGCCGAGTCGTAATCAAGAACATCTGATTTACTACCGGAGGAAGACGGGAACTGTAGCGTCAAACCGGTAAATCAGAGAGTCCCGAAGAGTTATTGGATAGTGAGGCAATATACTCCATCATTACCAGAACTACGGATAGGAGCTTCCTTGTTTATTGTACTTGTACTGAGAATTATTACCTTCCGGTAAACTCAGTTCTCTTCTCCCGTTTCTCTCTTTCACAAGGAGGGATTTACTCCAGTGTCGTTACGTTCTCCAACTTTTTTGTGCGACGTTCTGCAAAAAAAAAATCAGAATGTCCAAGAAGTTGGATGACTTGTGGAGAATGCGCAACAGTTGATGAAGTTGTGTTGAACGTCATGGTTACATGTTACGGTTTTGGGGTTTGACATTCGCTCTCGAGAAAAGTCTGAAGGAGAAAAGTGTGTGCACTACTGGTGTGAAGCATCATACAATTTTCATCAACCCCCGTTACTCAATAACTGTCGTGAAGTGAGCAGGAGAAATTCTATCAGTTCTGGAACCAATTTCGTTGTAAAATGTTTATCATTCAAAGGTGGCGCGAAAAGAAAGGACTGCAATCAATCCAGCCAAAACCACCAGGATCTTGTTTACTAAACGAAGTAACGGGCCCCCCACTATGCAAGGAGCGAGATTCCAGCTGATGACAGAGGTAAAATATCTCGGGGTGATACTGGACAAGCAACTCACAGGCGAAATATGCGCTGTACACGACAACCACACCTCTGTGGGCACGTAGGAGCATGTGCAGTGGGGCATTACTCAAGAAATGATGGAGTGGCTCTACAAGCGTTCTAACGGTGGACAGTCAAGCCGCCAGACAGTTAAGGGAAGCACCAAAAACTGCTGAGACACGCACGCCTTGCTACCATAATGGCTAAGAACACTTGCAATATAAGTCCTTTTGAATATCTCGCTCCTCCACGTTCACATTCAGACGACCGCATACCCGGAAGTGGGATGGGGGCGCGGTGGCTGAGTGCGTTGGGGCGCGAGGCCTTCCGAGCCAGGCGGGGATAGAACCAGCGGAATCTGGTTCGATCCCTGACCGGGCACCCCCCTCCTCCAAACCCAGGGGGGTGAGGCAATGGGTACCGGCGGTGGCTGGGAAACTAGGCGGGCCCCCCAACGGGCTCGCCGGGGAGTTAGGACATGGGCCCAATGTGTGCCACGACGAAATGCCATTGGTCCTGCGGCTCTAGTGGTGTCGTATGGCCCGCAGCCGCCTCCCTGATGAGTGAGTGAGTGAGTACCCGGAAGTGGTAAGGCTTTTGCAGACCAGGATGAACAGTTCAAATTAGAAGAGGCGGCAGTCCTTACAACTGACCTTATACCTGAGCGGAAGAATTTTCAGTTGTCACTTACAGAAACTGTGGAAGAGAAGGCCGTTCTAAACTGAGGTAGACACACTGACGTCTCTGAGATGGGGAGCTGCTCTAGGCATCGTATGGTACAACTTCAGCCTTGCCGAGCGACTTGGAGAGTACACCACGATGTATCAAGCGGCAATTCTAGAGAAATCCTGGCAAAAGAACTCGAAGGTAAGCACATCTACGTATTTTCGGACAGTCAATGTGCCTTAAAGGCCATTGTAGGCTCCATTCCCAGACCCTGGCTGACATGGGAATGTCTTCAAGCGCTCAAACGCCTCAGTAGCCACAATGGGCTTTCCCTTGTTTGAGGGCCAGCTTGTAGAGGGCATGAAGGCTATGAAAAGGCAGACAGCCTTGCGAAAAGTGGCAAAGAACCCCTACCCATTGGCCCTGAGTTTTGCATCAGAGCTACGAAAAGTCACCTAAATCGACAGACACAGGAAAAACACGCCCATTGGCACGGCCAGCTCTGACTATGACGGGTGAAAAGGCTCATTACGTCTTCCTGTTCAAGGGCGAAGCAACGCTTACATTCACCAGACAGGATGTAAGACTTCTTACTAGTATAGTTAATGTACCTGTTAGGTGAGTCCGTCTCCTCTGGCTGGTGAGTTACTGGGGGCAAGCGCTTTCGATATAAAGACATCATCCTCTGGTCAGTACTGGAGTCAGTCAGTTGGTCGTGGTGTTTATATACGACAAAGGTAAAGGGGATGGCGGAGCTACGGGGAAGGGGGGAGGAAGGAGGTCATGTACCTCTGGGGAAACCTACTACAGGTGAATGGAATGTCTTGAACAGCCTTTTGCTTTAACTCCTTACTAGCTTCCTCACCTCGACAAGATGACCTTGACAGACCCTCAAAGACAGCTGATTGCAGAGAGAGAGCACACCTTTTACGAATGCCCTGTCTTGACAGCCTGGCGCTTCTAACATTTATCCCAGGGATTAAACGAACCCCTAACTAAGAAAACATACGCAGCCTAAAACAGGCTGGTTTGTGCTTTTTTTTTATTGAATAATGGACATCGTCACAACAGGCCCGTGTGTGACTGCTATGAACTGGGACTCTGCCCTGTGTGCCGTAATGTACCGCCTGACTTCCTTTAAAGGCACTGGGCGATCGTGGTCTAGTGGTTCAGACAATGGTTCATAATTCTCGGCGAAAGTTGAGAATTATGGATCGGAGCTCCGCGCGATTGCTGCCAATTTGAGTCCGCCTGAGTCAGCGGATCCCACCTATAATACTCCAAACGCCCCTCATAACACTAGTACTAAAAAAAAAAGGTTAATGTTGGGTTGTGGTCATATAAACTGAGTGAAAAATGAATTGATGCAGTTGCTCGAGAGGGGTACGAATTGTGGAATGCGTATAGGTCTGAGGAAAGTTGTGTGATGCGTGTTGTGTGATGTGTGTTGTGTGATGCGTGTTGTAGATTCTTCTGAATTTTCGAATTCCATTAGGGGGAGTCTCAAATAACCAGTTAACCGTTGTTCTGAGTAAATTAAATATAAAACAATTAAAAACTTAAAGATACGGTTTCGTTACAAGTGCAGCCAAATCAAAAATGACATTTGAAAGACGGAAAAAAAGAAAATTCAACTGGGCAATGAAATAATTTGTCTTCAATATCGACCACGTGGCGTCCAGAGTACACGCAATAGCTCATTATCTGTTGCTGTTGGATATAATACTGGGATAGGACGTCTTCAGGGATAAGGTTGGTTTCCAGGAGGCGGATGACGGTGTAGGGAGAAGGAAGGTTCGACGTAGAGGATGAACGCTATGTGTGATGACTGACGGACTGTTTGGAACGTAAATGTGCTGAAGCATGTAGCCGGCAGGCTAAACTGCTAATTCGACGTTTCTTTTTTGAGAAACATGCTCGATGACTACGTTTTGCTGCCAGGAATCCTGAACTTATGCAAATACGAAGCTTTAAGGAGCGACAAATGGACGATGTGGTAGCTGAACTGCAGACTGGTGGCGGAGCTGTAGAAGACAAAGGCAGTTATGGCGACTCGACGGGGTTGTGGCCCCTCCCCAGCCACGGAAAAGAACATGCACGGGACTGCCCGTGTTTATTCGTCCTCGCTTAATGCCTCTCAACCACCTGAACTCAATGGAGGCTTCCGAACAAGGCTTATATGTCAACTTGTGGAGTTGACACTGTTGTGAGGGTGGCAACTCGCTGCCCAAAGACTGCACACGACGGGATTGTTTTTTGATGCGTGTAGTGTCTTGGTAGAATCAACCGAACTAATCCTTAACCGACTGAAATACGTTCGGCTTATTTGAAAGTGGATACCACTTGTTGCTCATCCGCTCAGCTCCACCCTGCATTTTCCTCGCTCCTGCACCCTGGAGCTCATTGAGGAGCAATAAAATGGATCCCTCCCTCCCCCCTCCCCCCGTGAAAACGCGATAATTAAGTTGGCTCTCGAGTGACGCGCGCAGTTTGCGGGGAAAACGGAGGCGAAATAAAAGGGAACCGATAAATTATTTGACGGGGTGTAAAAGTAATTTGACTAGCATACTCAACTTTATTAGCTCCCCCCATTAGAGAGCGCCCCTCGACAACGGGCCAACTTTGAAGGGAAACGGGGTCGTTAATCATTTTCCCCCTCATTGAAAAGATGATTGAATATCGAGTAGGTGGGAAGTTGACGAAGAAAATATGAGGTGTGACAGGGGCGGTACGACGTTGAGGATGAAAAGAGATGGGCTTTGTTTGGAAAAACTGCCGCAATTCCCGTCTAATGGGCCTATTTCGAAGGGAGCAGTAGTTGTCGATGGAGGGCGAATGGTTGTGGAACGGGGTGGGGGGGGGGGTTGAAAAATATTTTTCCGGCTCAAATATGAGAGATGGCGTAGGTTCAAAACTGTGGAACGGATTCGCTATTCAAATGACTTCGTTTTTCCCTCCCGAAAAAAAGAACAATCGAGCGATTACCAAAGTGGACCGTTTTGGTCCGTTTGATATAAAACGAAGGGGTCTAAATCAAGAAAAACTGTTACGTTCTCGTTTCGTTCAAAACTGCTGGGGGCTGTCGCTTGATGCGCAAATGTTCGCAGTTGATGGGGCAGTTTGTGAGGTTAAATCGATTAAAGCGATTGATTCGAGGTATTTTTGAGCCGAACCGCGTCGATAGTACAGCAGGATGGAAAACAGCTTCGTGATCCACACGTCGCGTGTTAGGGGTGAAATCAAATGGAAACAACAACATGCCGACAACATTAGCTTAACTTTATTATGTATTTATCATTACATCTAGCGGCAGTACAAACGTGAGTGGCAGTACTCAAAGAAATGTCTGGGATGATACGTGCACACTCGAACCCATCACGAGCTCCAAACCGTCACCTACTAGTGCTACATTAAAAAGCCAACCGTCAGTACGTTTTGGCGGCCACAGGCTTCTCCTGCAAGGTGTTGATACAGGTGGCTTTCAGCCAAAACCTCCAGTCAAGACAGTACCATTGCAAGGATTGCATCATTACGTGCAATCAGCAAGGCCACTTGGGGAGTGGGTTACTGTGACACTATCCTCATGTATTTGCCAGTTGTGTGCGCTTCTGTGGATCATCACCCTATAAGACACAGTATCCGCAGAAGCGCTTCAAGTGATGATGGTCAGTCACCAGTTGACTTGGCCTTTGAGCGCATTGTGGATAAGTGGAGAGTGAAACGATAGCTTTCCCCCTACGAATCCTGAGCTGAACTTCTCCCTATTGAACGAAAACTCGCCGCACTATATGGGTTGGCATTCCACAATGGGAATCCTTAAAGCAGGATGGGAATCCTCGTCAAAACAACGTGACTTGTATGTTCCCCAACATCCGTGAATGTCTTGAGAGAGAGTGGGAGTCAGACCACTGGACGAGCCAGTTTCTTATGGGACATGGCGGCTTCAATGCGTGGCTCCATTTCTTTTCTCTCAAAGACACTCCATCCTGCACGTCTTGCACTTCCAGTGCAGAGGAAACAAGACCACGTGCTGCTCCACTGTAGTTCCACAGTGAGCGATGGATGTTGAAACCGCAGACGAGTGAACCAGCGTTCCGCCCAGTTTGCGAAGAATATCATGGAAAAGAAACTACGCTCCTCTGGGTCACCAAGGTCTACAAGGCAGCATCCACTGGAATGCGTCAACCGATCACTAGCCAGTTGCCCGGACTTGCAGTTGGGTACATGGTGGACAAGTGTGGAGTGAAAAATGAGCTTCCCACACCCTGGGCCGTTCTTTGTGGAGACCTTTACGCTGAGTAAAAGCGGGATGGAAATCTTCGTCAAAAGGACGTGACACGTCATCTCTAACACCATCAAGCGTCTTAGGTAAAGTGAGTTGAGCCGGGCCACTATACGAGCCAGTTCCAGTGTCAATAGTGAGTGACAATTGCTGGAAGAGCTACCAAACCTTCCAGCTTTAACTACTACTAAAGAAGCTTATAACTGTATCGCCTAGTGACGACAAATGACTTTGGTCACAGTTGATGTTCCCCTTCAAAACCTACTCGGAGTGCCACACGGGTAAATAGTTTCCCCTAGACGGTACATATTTCCTGGGTTCATACCTCAGCGTGGTAACACATAAGCAACAGCTCTACTGGGAGATATCACAAATTATGTTGTCAGTGATGTTCATTTTTCCAATTGCGCATTAACAACAATCTATAGGCATGTCTGCTCGCTGTCTGCTGAGTTGGCCTGATTTATGCAAATATAAATGAATGATAAGTATCTAATCAAGTGTCTGTGGATTACAAATGCAATAAACTACTGTAAGTAATGAAATTAACATAATTGGCGCATTTACAGTGAGTAATTAGGTAGGATATTAAAGCAACAAAACACACACATATATGTAACAAACTAAAAAATAATTAAATTCGCGTAATATCATTTTTTTATAAGCACCCCCAAAGTGCACAAACTTACTAAAGCTAACGTACCTGTTAGGTGAGTCTGTCTCCTCTGGCTGGTGAGATACTGTGAGCGAGCGCTTTCGATGTAAAGACATCATCGTCTGGCCGTTAATTCAGTACGCCCACAGTATCTCACCAGCCAGAGGAGACGGACTCACCAAACAGGTACGTATTTGCCTACTGGCGAACATAACCCAATCGCTTTAATACTGTGCACAAACTTGTTGAGGGCAAACCAGTCTTTGCCATTCAGGTAATCTATAAGGCGCGCACTGTCGAGCCTTCCTCCTCCCAGGAACTTCACTCAGCCAACATAGGACATACTGCAATGAAAAGGTTAACGTCTTCCTTTACCCCTTTATCACACAGTTCACAGTTGTAATTACTATCCAGGCCTTCCTGACATTGAGTTTAGTTTTAATAATTCTGCTTCGGCCTTGACAGTATTGCTAATATTCCAGCTGTTCAGAATACGGACGTAGCTTGTACAACTGTGATTGAGACTAGTGTACCGGAACGTATCGAACTCTTCCATTTAGCGATGGTTCGTCCGGGGCATTTGTGCAGACTGGGCACCTCAAATGCCTAGATTCGCTCGAAACTTCAGTGTCGTCAGTCGTAACTGAGTAGTTGTCTTATCGGAGAGTCGCCCTCTCATCTGGGCTCCCACCCAGTTCCCTGTTTGTGGTGGTAAAACTTCTTCGAGAGCAACCCGCGAGTAAAAATCCTTGTTCCAGTGGACTCACTTAGTGCGATGTCGCTATTTATATATAAAACTAGCATAGAGACGAATGTTATTACTTATGAGCAACTTCATACCCACGTAGCCTCGTGGCGAACAAGTCGATTGCCAAAGCTCTCAAAGTCCCATGTAACTTTCCAAAGTTCAACAAGGGGACATCGCACACAGTCCCGCGTCGCGAATCCAATTTAAAGGTTCACACCCCCGCATAGCGTTTGCCGGATGGAGGTCAAAGTTTCAATTTTTAATTAACTCAGGCTTTCGGTTGAACAAGAGCAGAAGGCTCGACAACCTTTCGACCCACTTTCTTCTATCGGACAGGACGGGTAATTTGGAGCCACGTACATCAATTTGGGCGGCAGCTCGGTGGCGATCGGATAATTACAAAAACTCGAGGGAGGGAGAGAAAAAAAAAAATTGAGTATCGATTTGGAATCAATGGGAAGAGTCACGACCGGCGGTCACGCCATTAGACCTTAATTTTTGTACGAGGAAATTGGCGAGAGCTCGAAAGGCGCGAGGTTGTGTGTTCTACGAAACTTTAGCCTTATTGTCATTTTGGGCAGGGAGACGGGCAATTATTTATTGATCTGCTCCCACTTGCGCGACACGACCTGTATTGAAAACCAGCGTACTCGTAACTCGTGGGACTGCCTGTTTTTGTGGGAAGGTTCGCGCTTACCGTTTTGGAAATTAAGGAAAAACACTCCTAAGTTAGTCGTAACTTATGCAAAACGATGACTGCAATTTGCGTTGCGGAATTTTCAGCTTTGTTTCCCATTAGTCTATGGCCCTTTCTTTGTGGATATTGAGGAGTCCTTTGACAATGTCTCCATACGCAGCATTTAAATGGCAGATCGTTGCTGTGCTGAATAGCAGAGAGTACTGTGAGGAAATGCCCTCAGGGAGGGGACTCGTCTGCGCTCCTGTGGAACCTAGTTATGGAATACTGACTGCTCCCAAAACGAGCAGATGATGTGGCTGTGCTCATTCGGGGCAGGATGCAAAGTGTGCCGTTTCACCTAATGAGAGCTGCTTTACAGATGGTGTGCTCATCAACCCAACAAAAACGGTTATATTGCCATTGACAAAGGCAACTGTCGGGACTGAGACCGCAGGAATTAATGGGCAAAGCAGTTCAGTACCGTGAGCAGGTCGAGTATCTGGATGTGACTCTGAATTGCATACTAACCTGGCAAGAGCACATCAGACATACGACCAAGAACGACCCAGTCAATGAATGTGCAGGACATTGGGTGTAAAGCCCAGAATGGCCTGCTGGTTTTATGCAGTTTGTGAGACCATCCTATATGAGTCTCTGGGTGGCACAGAGCTAACATCTGAGAGAACTGTCTGGCCAACTTACAGAGGCAGGGATGCTTACTAATAGCTGGGGTGGTGGAAACCACACCTACCAGCACCGTGGAGAAAATATTTGGCCTTCTTCCCCATGATATATTAGTCAAAGCTGAGGCTATGAAGGTGGTATACAGATTTTTGGAACAACTAAGGTGGCACACGCTATTAATGAGCACCTGGCTATAATCAGGAACTTGGAAACCTACACAGAGCTCGGTTCCTATGCATGAGTTCAATAGGAAATACAACGTGCAACAAGGAGAAAGCCTAAAGAACAGCGAAAGCCATCGATGTCAGCCTCTATGGACCCTGGAGGGTAGTAGAAACGAATGTTGCCCAGAGTGCAACGGCTTTTCAAGCAGAGATTTATGCTACCTTTGCCGGGGCCATCATAATGCATGAAAAAGGCTATAGGCCTAAAACAATCAACACAATGACTGATAGACAAGCATCTAAGGCGCTAAAAAATTACTGCCCAACGTCCCAACTGGCGAAGGAGTGCAGGAAATCGCATCCTGCAACATCTGAGCAATTACTCTACGTAGGTGGCTCCTGGTAGTCCCAACAAAGGGCTCAGGGCCAATAGGGATCTGCTCTGATCCCTTCTTAGCCAACCTATCAGCCCGTTCGTTTCCCTCTATACCCTGATGCCCTGGCACCCAACACAGTGTTACACTGTTTTCCTCGGCCAGGGCCTTCAGTCCAGTCAGACACTCCCACACCTGCCGCGATGTAAGACAGTATGAGGCTAAGGCCTTGAGAGTGGCCTGACTGTCCACCATGATGTAGATTCTCTGCCGCTTCAGTCCCCTCTGCAGCAGCCGCTGCACACAGACTGTCACCGCAGCCACCTCTGCCTGGAACACCGTGGCCAGCGACCCCAATGGGATCGCTGCTCTGATCTTCGGCCCAAAGATGCCTGCCCCTGCAAGGCCACCCTGCACCGAGCCATCAGTGTAGTATACCAGGGCCCCAGCTTCGAAAGCGGGAGCTCCCCGTACCCACCTGGATCGCTCATGAGTGAGTATCCGAAAGGGTAGCACGAAGTTGAACCTCGCGGGCATTGAGTCTACCACATGCAGTTCAGGCCCCCCCACCTTCACCTTGTCAAGGATCAAGTGGCAGGAACTCCTCCTCCCCCGCATGATCAGACCCAACTCCAACATATGCGCAGCCTGGAGGAACGCCATCCTTTTAACATGTATGTGGAGTGGAGCTAAATCTAGCAAGACCTCCAGTGCAGCTGTACGGCATGTTGTCATACAGCCTGTAATGGCTAGACACGCCCTACGCTGCAGTTTATTTAGCTGCAACTGCACTGTTTTGTTTTCCACCCTAGTCCACCAGACCAGGGCTCCATAGGTGACTACAGGCCTGACAACCGCAGTGTACAACCACCGGATCATCCCAGGCCCAAGCCCCCATGTCTTCCCCACCATTCTTTGAGCTGCCCACATCACCACCGACGCCCGCTGTAAGGCTTTTTTGACGTGTGTGGCCCAAGAGAGCTTTCCATCAAGAAAGACTCCCAAGTACTTGATCTCATGCTGGATCTTCACCACCTTGCCACCCAGCCTGAGTTCCCGCAGCGTAGGCTTCTAGCCTTGCACGGGCCTACTCATGGTTCACCAGCTTGCGCTGCGGGCTGTGCACCCCCGTAGTACCATTTTGAGAAAAATATCCCTTAAGGCTAGAATGGTTGCTAGCCCGCCCAGACTTGCGTCCAGACTTACGGCTTCGGAGACCTCCGCCTTGGGGGGGTTGGACTTGCCCCTCCTTGCCGAAGGACCCCAAGACCCTGGTACGCAAGGGCCCACTCCTCACCAGCCGCGATTCCCAAGTGACAATAGATTTCCCCCGTCCTGGAATTTTCCATCTATTCTTCCTGCCCCTCAATTTTAGATTCTTCTTCTCAGCAGACAGCTCCTTCAGCACTCGCTGTACGACCTCTCAACTCAACTCTATCTCTCTATCACTCTCTCTCACTCACACTCGAACTGACAACGCCATTCTGTCGAGGGTAATACAGTCCTCACTCACGCTCACCACCTTCATTTATTTCTCAGTTTCAAAGCTCTCCCATTCGCGCGCCCAACACTCTTAATACTTCTGACTTTTTTTTCGAAGCTGAAGAAATCAGTCAGAAGTAAATACTCTTGTTAGACGAACGAGACGCGTAGATCGTTCATTTCTGAGACTGAGGCAACGAATCAACCACACACTAAACATTAAGGCAACGAAGCAAAAATGGAGGATTCACCTTAAGATTTGCTATATTTTCGAGATAATGGAAGTTACGAGGTCAGCGTGGGAATAAGGCCGATTGATAACATCCTGTTGGAAGGGAAGTTTTTACCTCAACGCCAAAACAACTCATCAAGCCTTGGTATTCTTCCTGCTTGAAACTATATTTAAAACCGTCACTCGACTGCCAAGCAAAAAGTGCACACCTTCAACGAATCGGGAGGGAGAATACATTGCTTTGCACGTAGAAGACAGACCATTGTGGTGTGCAGACGATTCGATTCACAAAGGGTTCGATCACTTCACATCTCGAAACACTCCGCTCTGTACTGGTTTTCTTCGACGTCCCAACGACGGTTTTTGCGTTTCTTATTCGTTTACTGAATTTTCTAACAAACTGGACTAGGTAGAGGAAGCATTTAGGTATTGAAGTATTGTCGGGGAAACGCTGACTCCGAGGGCGTCTGTAAGGAGCAATGAGGGTGATGGCGGAAGTTGGAACGCATCATTCAACAGATGTGAACCACGTTTCTGAAGTAAGCTCCTTTAATTAGAGGAATAACCGAATATTTATGACGACGTCTGAGTGGAGAGTTAAGCCACTTACGCGATTTTCCCCCGAGCTAAGTATTTTCGAATTGGAGTGGCTATTTGCGAGTGAGCTTCGACTTTTTTTTCGTACTCGAAGTAAAACTGTTTCAACGATTCAGAAAGAGGTTCACAATTAGGATGGGAGAAAATAAAAATAAAAAAACGCTGCAAATTATTACACAACGGTTTATTATTCGGATAATCAGCTTGACCTAGCATTAATGCTCCGAGACCCATCCTGTTCGATTCAGCATCGAAAAATATCATAATGAAACCCAAAAAAAGGTCGAAAAGAACTGAATCGGAATATTAAAATAAACAAAAAAAAACGAAAGTATCTAGAAAAAACTGAATTTTAATATGTAAACATGCACGCTAAATACTAATATCAAAATTTAACCTAAAATCTATGAAAAAACCAAAATGAGAATGAAACGAAAGAATCTAAAAAAATTGAATCGTATTAAAACCAAAACGTCGGGGAAATAGGAACGGGGGCGCTCGAAGGGAAAGGCGAGTTGAGTTTAGCCGCCCGCCCCGCGAGGCGAGGACGGCCCGGCACCGGTTGTTTTTTATTCAGACGGGAGGGACGCTGTAGCTCCGCGTTTTCCTGCGTTTCGTTAATTTTTTAAACCGTTTTTTGCCCATTACAACCACGGGCTTCGTCCGATCGGATTGCCGAGATGGCGGGCACAACTAGATACCAAATCGGATTTTTGGGCGAAAGAACGAATTTTTTAGACCACGTTAAAGGCACAAAATGGCCCGGACGGCGGACGGCGGACGGGGGACGGGGGACGGGGGACGGCGGACGGACATTGCGAATTTGGAATCTCCATGCCTTGAAACGTAAAGTATCAAATTTTGAGGGGGGGTTGTAAAAAATTTTTCGTGACCGAAAACATAGGGTTATTATTCAGAATGAATAATAAACCAAAAGGGAGAGGACGAGTTTAAATCTCTTTGATCGCCTTTGAAAGTCGAAGGTTTGTAGAGCTACGATACCACGATAATTAGGTAGAGAACTAAAAGGGGCGGAAGGGAAGCTGCGGAGGGGGTTGTTAGTTGTGCAAGGAGAACCGCCAGACGGCTCTCCAGGCTTCATGAATGTTTCATGAAATCTTCAGAGCCCTCGCGGATAGGGAAATATCGCGACGAACTGTGGAAGGGTTGCGTGGTGGAAGGGTCAGGAGGAAAGGCCCCCTAATGAACCGAGGAAAACAGAAGCGGCACTCAATTAGTTGATCCTTCCCGTCAGTCGCGGCAATTCGCCTCGTTTCGACGCCATCTCTCGAGTAAGAAAAGCGCCCATTAATTTGACGGGGTACATAAATAATTTTGTTAAGTGTAAATCGACCCTTGAGAATCCGCGGACCAATGGCGAAACAGCAATGTTCGTTGGACGGTATTCCATATTCCATTTAACGCAAATAAGACAAATTCGTCTTATGTACTGACTTACGGCAAGACGTTGCACATATCAAATGATCGTCCATCAGTCGGAGGAAATAGAAGCAATCTGCCTCTAATATCTAGACCCATGTCGCCGAGCGAACAAAATAAATGTACCTTTTTCTTCAATTAATTTGGTTGCATTAATCACGGAATCGCCGAGCCGTGCAATTACGGAATATTCATCACCTGGTGCATCACCACCTTATCTTCTACCTCTTTACTTCCCTCGGTTCTACGAAATTGGACGGGAAGTTATGTGATCTCCTGAAATAAAACATTTTGAGTTTTCTTCGAATCTTTAAGTTTCAGATTCTACCGAGTCCAAAAAACACGAATTGGGGAAATGCTTCAACTTATCTCGCCAGTAGGTAATGAGAGGCTAAAAGGTGGTTATGAGCGAAGTCCGCCCAAAACTAACTATAGTCATCATAGTGATTAGAACACCTTAAACTTTCGCGAAAATGGCTGTGACGATTTAGATTAAATTTTTACTTTCCTTGGCTCTACAAAGTAGAAAGGAAAGTTATGTAATCGGCTGGAAGAAAAATTTTGTGTTTTCATCAGATCCTTACGTTTCAGACCCTACTGAGTCCGAAAAACACTATTTGGGAAAATGGTCTGTGTGTGTGAACGATTTTTAGAGAAAACCACCGTACCAAATCACCTCAAACTTCATATCTCGCCTGCAGCTTACCATGGAATCCCAAAATAAGGGTATGAACAAAATCCACCGAAATTTAGCTATAGTTATAATAGTGATCAAAACACCAACTTTTTTTCTCATAAACGGCTCTAACGATTTTGATTAAATTTTTTATAGTAATAGCTTTCAATAAGGCAAGTGTTCCATAAAATTCCCATTTGTGGGAAAAGGACGAGAGCAGCACAATAAATTATCAAAATTTTCGACGAAAAGCGTTTTTAGCGCAGTTTTTTCCTTATAAACTCCGCTGGAATTTTTGTAGAATGTTAAAAAAAATTTGTACTGTAGTCCAATCCAGTACCTAAAGGGTGAGGGTTTAAAAACGCTCATGAGATACATGGGGGTCACTCCAGAAATTTCTGAATTTCAACTAATGCCGTTTCGCTTACTACCAGTTCTAAAAGTGTTTACCCAATAACCCAGGAAAAGTAATTACTATCCTCCTTCAAAAAATTTGTGTTTACAGCCTCATCAGTTATCTGTGTACCAATTGCTCAATAAAAGCCCTGCAATGAGTACGAGCAGCACAATAAAATCGGGAACTGTAAGCGCTGCCGCTTCCTGCTGCCGTTAAGCGTGACGATTTAGATTAAATTTTTTATATGCGCAGCTCGTAGCGAGATAACAATACTTCGAAATTCCCATCCGTGGGGGAATGACGAGAGCAGCACAATAAATTACTAAACATTTCGTCGAAAATCGATTTAAGCGCAGTTTTTTCCCTTGTAAACTCCGCTCAGATATCATTAGAATTATCAGAAGACACAGTCCAAAGTATAAAGCGACTACTACGGAAATTCTGGGCTTACTGTAACTCATTCCCTTGAATCTTGAAATATTAACCCGTTAAAAAATATGTACGAATGGCAGCGAATGGAAAGATACAATTGAGGTAATGAGGTTTTAATAATTTATATTCATTAATCTTATGAGACTCCAATGGTAATTGTCTGCGTTTAAGTGTTTCTTTTGTTACTCGTTTTGTTCCTTCTAAGAGATTATACTTGATGCTGCAACGTCATGTGTGAATGATGGAAGAGAGGTCCGAATTTTCTCTGATCGGCGAAGAAAATCAGTCATTGGTCTCTCTCTCTCTCTCTCTCTCTCTCTCTCTCTCTCTCTCTCTCTCTCTCTTTCTTTTCTCACCTTCTCTCTCTTTCTTTTCTCACCTTCTCTCTCTCTCCCACGGGCAGTGGAAACAAGACGGTCATATGACCCTAACTGTCGACGATTTAACAGTTTTTCCTTCCAAGGCGTGCTCTGACGATTACGATCAAATGGTACTTTCAGCCAACAAGTAACTACACGTGTTTAACCGTTAAATTCGAGCAAATTCACCCGACGTAGCCGAGGAAAATGAAAAATAGAGTGGGGGGGGGAGGATAAATAGCGAGGATATATACGCGTTGGTTGTAGAAAGAACGATGGCCGTAACTCTTTATTTTGTTACGTCATCCGACTTAATGGCACGTACCGCTCTTAACTGAGAGATCAATACAGTAGACGGAGACATGTTCCAACCTTGGAACTGCTTATTAAGATACAAAGTTAACGACAAGCCCGTGTATGTAGCATCATCGAATTCATAAGGGTTACGTGTCTATGTATCTTTTTACTTCCCTTGCCTCTACAAAGTAGAAAAGAAAGTTACGTAATCGGCTGAAAAATATTTTTTGAGTTCTCTTCAGATCTTTACGTTTCAGACCCTCCGGAGTCCGAAAAACACTATTTGGGAAAATGGTCTGTGTGTCTGTGTCTTGGATTTTTAGAGAGAACCAAAGTACCAGATCCATTCAAACTTGATATCCAGCCCGCAGGTTATCATGGGACGCCAAAATGAGGGTATGAGCGAAATTCGCCGAAAGGTAAACATAGTTATCATAGTGATCAAAACACGAAATATTTTTTTCCATTTTGATCAAATTGTCTATGTTGAAAGCTACCAATATGGCAACTATACCATAAAATTCTCATTTGTGGGAAAATGATGAGAGCAGCACAATAAATTACCAAAACTTTCGACGAAATCGATTTTAGCGCGGTTTTTATACAAAACAACCTTACCAAATCAGCTGAAACTTGACGTCTAGCCTACAGGTTGCCATGGGACGCAAAAATGAGGGTATGAGGAAAATCCACCGAAAGCTACCTATAGTTATCATAGTGATCAAAACACTAATTTTTTTCCTCAAAAACGGCTCAAACGATTTTGATTGAATTTTTTACATTGATAGCTCTCAATCATTGCAATTTTACCATAAAATTATCATTTATGGGAAAATGACAAGAGCAGCACAATACATTATCGAAAGTTTTTCCCCCATAACTCTGCAAAAGTAATAACCATCTTTCTTCAAATAATTACTATCTTTCTTTAAAAAATTCGTGTTTACAGCTTCATCAACTATCTGTGTACCAATTGCTCAATAATGGTCCTGAAATGAGTACGAGCAGCACAATAAAATCTGGAACTGTAAGCACTACCGCTTCGTGCTGCTGTGAAGTGTTATTGACCAAGTTCTAATGAATTGAGTAAATAGAATTAGCCATGCACAAAGTGAATTGACGTAGAGCTAAGGAAATTTGTGTGTTGCAACGCACCAGATATTTTACCTTTCTATTCAATTCCAGGGCCGTCTCCGGACCTCCCTCGGGATAACGCTCTGAATGTTGGCTCGGAGGGAGGTTGGTGGGGTGGGTGGAAAAACCCCAGCCAGCCCCAGGGCCAAACCACCAACAGACCTCTGGCTGGGGTTTTTCCACCCACCCCTACTGGCGGGTATGAAAGCTGTAGGTCTGCTTTATGCGTGTGGTGTAATTAAGGTTGGAAGGCATGTAATTTATTTGGCACGAACGAGTTATGTTATTGGGGATATAAATATGGAGATAAACGAGAGGTTGAAGGTTATTTTTTATTGTCATTGTGCTATATAAGATTCGAATGTCACGTGAAGTTCAATTGTAGAGGTGTTTATATAGTAATTCTTTAGGGGGGAAGTGGAAGAGAGGGCTGCATAGCCCTAACTTCGCCCGATAGTAAAATAAATTACTAAAATTAACGTACTTGTTTGGTGAGTCTGTCTCCTCTGGCCGATGGGAACAGGTAAGTTAACTTTAGTCATTTACCTACTGGGGGAACTAACCCAATTTCTTTAATACCGGGCAAAAATTTTTTTTCAGTTAGTCGGTCTATCTGTCTCTTTCTCCTTTTTTCTCTGTCTCTCTGGTTACGTGGTAAGAATGATTGAGTACGACCAAATCTCGCCAGACGTATTAATAAAGCCGTCATTCATTAGTTCCCTCTATCCCCCGTAGAGAATTGGAAGTTCGTAAGAGAACGGGACAGCAACCAAGCTTCCGTATAAAAAAAAATCTCCTACCCACGTTCCGGCTATGGTTATCCGAAAGCTGCAAATGAAATCCCAATTAATAGCTCAGTTTGATGGAAGTTAATTGAATTACCAACAAAAACGTATTTCGTATTTAATTGTAAAACTCTTATTGTTTCAGGTCGTAGTGATTTCCAGCCGACAGATTTAGAAAGGTGAGTGCATTATTCAATCAATTATATAAACCCCGTCATACGCCGCGCTGCATTTATTCAGGATTCGCGCTCATGTGGATCTTCGACACCTCAATCAGCCGAAAGACATATTCGTTGGCAATTTAATGAGCGACCTCTCGGCGTTTATGCGAGCGTCGAATAAAACGAATTAGTTGTAATTCAGATTGTGTCCGCCCGGGAGGCAAGCTGGATCAAAGGCAAGCTGTGTGTTGGGTTGTGCTCGAGCTCAAAGCAAATTGTCATCGAGCCGCGAGGTCAGTTGGACGAGGCAGTGCGGAATGGGAGAGGAAGGAGAGTCAGTAATTGGGCACTCCCATCCTAGGATAATCCACTTAATGCGAAAGGGGGTGAAATGGGTGGAAGGGCTTAACTAGTCCCCAGGTCTAGGGATGCCTTCTTTTCACGAAATTAGTCTAATACGATAAGGACAAAATGTTTAAACGCTAATCCTCGTGAATATTTCATAAAAACGTTTTGATTTATTATTTATTCTAAATAATCCACCTATATTTTCGGTCGTAAAGTTTCTGCGCATGGGGATTCTAAATGTGCGTCCGTCCGCCGTCTAAGCCCTGCTTTACTTTTAACGTCGTCTTAAAAACCGTTCTTTCGCAAGAAAATCCCATGTGGCGCCTAGTTGTGGGCTCGGCAGTCCTATCGGACGAAACCCTTGGTTGTAATGAATTTTTAAAATTATCTCGTGCAGTCTTTAACCATTTTCCACCGGCAAGACAATTCCAAATTTATACCCCTTCATACCAATAAAAGAAACCTTTGACATACTACAAACCAAAGTCAAACAGACACGACAACTACTAGAAATGCTATCAACCTTACCGAACTGACACTCGGACAAAACTACTTCCAATTTAACTATAGTATATACAAGCCAAAGGATGGATCAGGTATGGGAAACCTTATTTCGTCCACATTGACTGAAATATTTCTACAGCATTACGAAGAAACTCACATCCAGACGTTAATGACAAAACATGATACCAAACATTACGCCAAATGTGTAGATGAGGGTATTAAGGCGTGATAACACTGACGAAATATTAAAGGTCTTAAACAATATCCACCATATTGTTATGTCAATATGACATGGACAAAGGGCCAAATGGAACTCATAATTACTTGGATCTAAAAATCACACGGATGGACAACGAACTACAGTACGACATTTTTAGAAAACCTACTGCCACCAACACGACCATACGCTATACATCAAACCACGCACTAAGTGCATTCAGACACATGATACGGAGACTAAAAACTATCCCACTATCCAAACAGAATTACAGAAAAGAACTTGATAGTATTGTTACGGGGGGATTAATATTGAAGCGATATAGCACTAAGAGAGTCGGGAAGTAGTAGGATAGAAGCCGAATGCAATTGAAACTTGTTTTATTCTCAATTATATTCGGAGAAGTTTTACCCCCACAGACAGGGAACTGAGTGGGAGCAAACGCAAGCGCGGACGACACGGCGACGAGGGAACTGGCTCAGTTACAACTGAAAGCAGCGAAGTCTCGAGCAAATCGGGGCATTTGAGGTGCCCAGTCAGCATAAATGCCCCAGACGAGCCTCCGCTGAATTGAAGGGTTTGGTTCGTCCCGTTACACTATGAACAATATCGCTCAAATTAACGGCTACTCCAAAAAAACAATAATCAAATTATTAAGACACTATGACTCCAAAAACACAGGATCAAAAATACACGGAATACACCATCCTTCGAAAGAGATGCATACAAATAGCATTACGTACGGACAACACACTCAGAATCATACTAACGGCAAAGGCTGAAAAATTAGACCCACTCGACCGAAGTGGCCTATGTTCTACAAACGCAAGCATTGGACAGACGGAACGAAAAATACGAACCAGATATTCAGACCACATTAAATCTCTTAGTAGGAGCAAAGGCGACTCAAACTTTGCCAACGACCTCAAGACAACTGGACATGAATATACTAAAATACAGGACTGCACCACCTTACTACATGAACAAGACAAAGGACGAAAACTGAACATATTAGAAAACATGGAAATCTATAAACAAAAAACTTCAATGGACAGATCTTAAATGAACAAATCAATACAAAATGTGACATCATATGTACACCACTCAAAACACTACACAAACGAAAACAACCAACTGACAGATTTACAGACCACCCTATACAAAAAAAGATTTAGAATCGACAACCGACAGACTATTTAAGACGTACTGTACTTACATTTCTTTTCCCTTCACCTCTAGTGCGTTTCCCCAGAGGTGCATGTCCTTTCTCCCCCCCTCCTCCCTTTGCCGATGCTCCACCATTCCGTTTACCTTTCTCTTCGCATATTAAGACCACGACCAACTGACTGACTCTAGTACTGACTTGACAGCCTGACGATGATGTCTTAAGATCAAAAGCGCTCGCCCACAGTATCTCACCAGCCAGAGAAGGTTAACTTTAGCCAGTCCAAATGTATTCTACACTTCACGGCAACACATTCACCGCATTTCACCAACAACGCATCATCTCGTCAGGGCCCCCAAAACAAAGTTAAATTCATTTATTTCTTTGCTCGAGCTTTCAGCGTGTATATGTGTTATGCTTTGCGTGTTTACATTCGGGATATCTCTTTCTTCGTGACCTGAAGACAGTGCGCTTATAACACGCGTATTCCAAATGAAACAAGTTTTTAATTGTAACTTTGGGGTATGACTGTCTGGGAAACTCAAACTAAGCCTACTCTCCCCTCGACGGCACTAAACAACTGTTGGTTTCGAAATGAATGACTGTAGGTATGAAGAGGCACGGTGGCCATGCGCGTTGGGGCGTTAGGCCTTCCGAGCCAGGCGGAGTTAAAACCAGCGGACTCTGGTTCGATCCCCGGCCAGGCACCCCACTCCACCAAACCCAGAGGGGTGAGGCAATGGGTACTGGCGGCGGCTGGGACACTAATCGGACCCCACCCCAACGGGCTCGTTGGGGAGTTAGGACATGGGCCCAACGAGGCCACGGCTGAATGCCATTGGTCCTGCAACTCTGCGGAGTCCTATGGCCCTTAGCTGCCTCCCAGTATGTGTGTGTCCAGGTATGAAAACTCTTAATACGAAAGCATTGATAATTACGTATGTAACAGACGAACAGAAGCGTTGACGACTAACACCTGAAGGTGAGGAGCTCTTCGCATGGCACTCTCCCCTTCCTTTCAGGCCGCGAGGGGTTTATTGAGCAACTGATGGCGACACGTAAGTGTTATGAGCACGTGAAACGAAATTAACGATACGATGCAGTTTCAGTAGATGGTGGAGTTGGTCATCACCACTTACGCATTTCTTCAAGAGGGCTCCTTATTAATTCCTCTCTCATTCAACTTCCCCTTTTTTCCTTCTTCTACCGTGGTCCTTCAAACCAGCCCTGTGTGTTGGGTGTTACTAGGAAATACGAAACTTTCATTTCCGTGCACCTCAACAGAGCTATTCTGAAAGCACACAGGAAACTCTGTGAATAATGTGGTTGTGAACGTATCTTCAGTTAAACAACGTGCCCCGTAACGAATGAATTTCCTTCATAAAAAAGAAAAAAAGTCGTTTGATTGACTGTTGTTCCTGTGAGTCTGCCACGTTATTTTTATTTCCGACAGGTTTCGAGATTAATTGTGGGTTAAAATATAGCGCTCACTTGAAAATAAGGATCCCCGTCCTCCCATTACCGAGTCAACTTATGAGGAGGAAAGTAAGGTTCCAGTTTATATCTACCAACCAAATGGCGGAAGTCAGCCGTCGCGGGCTCCGCTGTTTTTCTATGTTTTTTTTTGCTCGCAAAATTATGGGGTATGCCTGACCACCAGAACCTTTCCCATGCAACGACTGCCATTGTCCCGAACTTGCTACCCCGTTTCTGGTTCGTTTCTTCGGAAATTCCCCTTCTGGGGGGGGGGGAGGGAGATTCCGCGTTCTCATTTTTCACGATGCGGGCGCCGGTAAATTTGGGTCGAACGGGAAGAGGAGAAGTAACGAACCGTCCGAAGGAGAAAATCCTTCGAACCGGAAAGCACAACCGGAATTAAAGCAGATGCTCGAAAATAATTAGGCGGCCCCCCAGGAGAAGAGGAGGGGTGGGGAGAGGTTTGCGAGTTTAGATGAGGGAAAGGAAGAGGGTGAGGGAGGGATAAAGTAAATAAAAAGGAGCTTCTAGGTCAAATGAGAGAGGAGAAAATGATAAAGGAACGAAGCAAAAGTAGGAAGGATGCGAGAAACGAGCAAAGGCCAGTTCTTTCCAACTTTTCTGCTCCGTTCGGTTCGAGAAGAAGAGAGTTGGAACGATGTGAGAATTTTCCCCCCCATTTCCCCCCCAAAAGGAGCAGTTTGGATGAAGTCTTAGTTAGTATTTCCAGTTTTCAAGGCTCAGTGTTTTTCCCTCTTCTTACCAAGTCATCTAATTCAATTCTAATAATTTGAAAACCTTTCCCTCGAAAAGTTAATTCGTCCGTGACTAAACCTCGGGCGAATCTCTAAAAAGTACCTATTTCTGTGAAAAGCGAGCTATTATCTAAATTCAGCCCCAAAACTCGTCGGCCTCATTTTCACTTCTCACGTTGTGTGCGCAGGCTGAACTGATTTCTTTTTTCAAGGCGCGCAACAAATAAAGGCTGTTTGCATCGATGGGAGGAGGAGTGAATGATCAAGATGCACCAATTCGAGAGATTTTGCGCGTTTTTCCCAAAGTGACGTCTTTTGTTGAACCGAGGGCACACGGGACTGCGCCCTTGGGTCACTGCGGCCACACGTTGGGTCAATTGTGACTACGTCCCTTACCTAATATAATACATCATACTAAGCAGTCTCTTTTAGAGAGCCGAGCATGCCTTTCGCAGATTCCACTGTTGTTTGGGGTTCCTTACGAATACATTTGCTTTTTTATTGAATAATGAATAACTTTTTTTCACAATGAAATGAACAAAAATTGGATTTCCCTTGGCTTTACGAAGTAGAAAGGAAAGTTATGTAATTTTGGAAAAACGTTTCGAGTTCTCTTCAGATTATATTTCAGACCCAACTGAGTCCAGAAAATACTATTTGTGAAAATGGTGTGCGGGTGTTTGTGAACCAGTTCGAGCCACGGAATCATGTGGGGCAGGTATGTCTGCGTAGTCACGAGGGCCGTGTCAAACGTCATGACGCAGTCTGTAAGCAGGTTGCTTTGTCATCTGAGGACTGGGAAGTGGTGCGAGAGCAGCGCTACCGGGTTGTCTCCGGAGAAGGACTGAGGACGATGTCAGGACACCCGACCAGTCTGCACTGATCCTGGATGTCCAGGTAGTATCTTGCAAGTCAATAGATGAAAATGTGAGAGGACGTCTTTTTGTATGGCGGTGTCAGAAGCTTGTTGAGTGGAGACAGGTAACATCCCTCCTTTTAGGGCCATTTTCACCAAAACAGCGTCAGAAGCCCAACTAGCCGCATTAACCTCTGCCGAAGCTGAAACCGGTCAGCAGCGTGAAATGTGAATGCGCGGACTCAAACTGCAAGAGCTGCAGAAAAAGACTAATTTGTCTTGGGAGAATGCTTAGGTCAAGTAGGAAAAATCGTAGGTGGTACAACAAAAAATAAAAACCGAAATTGTGAGGTTACAACTCGATGCTCAAGCTCAAAGGAAGGGAGAACGATTACGTTTAAGAAATGTAATTTAATACAAAACTGTTTGTGTGTGTTTAACATTTCTCAGCTATCCGCTTTTAAATCTGCATTGAGCTATTTCAGCGTGGTAATTCCAACAACTTCGTACTAACGTAATACTTTATTCGCAGCAGAATTTAATTTTATTTATCTTGAAGTGGACAGATCATAAACGAACAAATCAACACAAAATGCGACGCCATATTTACACCACTCAAAACCCTACCCAAACGAAAACAACCAACTGCCTTCGACTGAACTGACTTAGAATCGACAACTGACAGACTATTTAAGACGTTCCTTTCACCTATATTGGGTTTTCCCAGAGGTGTATGACCTCCTTCCCCCCCCATCACTGATGCTCCACCGCCCCATTTACCTTCCTCTTCCTATATAAAGACCACGACCAACTGACTGACTCCAGTACTGACTCAATGGCCAGACGGTGATATCTTTACATCGAAAGCGCTTGCCTCCAGTAACTCACCCCCAGAGGAGACAGACTCACCTAACAGGTAACATGTGGTCATTGGAACGCTTTCATGCCATGGTGAGATGCCTTAATATATTAGATTATCATCGTAGTCGAAAAGCAACTGCAATAACTTGCAAGTGTAGACAGCATTTTGGTTTTTTACCATTATTCAGAACTTTATGTAAATTGATGGGCGCGCGAAGGGGGGAGCTTGAAACTGAGAAATAAATGGAGGTGGTGAGCGTGGCAGAATAGCGTTATCAGTTTGAGTGTGAGTACATAAACGCGAACAAGGGGCTCTAAATACGAGTGAACTGGTTGCCAGACACCAAGTAGAGGAAGAGCGAGAGAGACAGATTTGTGTTGTGAGTAGCGTGTGCTGAGAGACGAATAGTTGGAAGAACCGGGAACACGGATTGTCGTTCACGATTGCTGATGGATGACTGTGTGTTGGGAGAACTGGGAGACGACCGACTTTCGCGAGAACTCGAAAGTGAATGAGTTTGGGAGGAGCTGTCTGTTGTGGAGTGGAACGTAAATTGAGGGGAGGGGAAAAATATATTTGGGAACGTACAGAAGAAGGGGGAATCCTTTGTCAAGCGGAAGTACCTGAGGAGCCCCACAGGTACCCAAAGGGGAAACGATGACTTCCATTAGGGCAAGTGCGGACCTTTGTGAAGGTGAAAGACCCTGCTGATTTGGCGTGCTGAACATAAATTATTCCCAATAATAATGGGGACAATAAGAGAGAGACTGTTCGACAGAGCACCGTAACTGAGAACAGGATGTGATAAGTTAACCTGACTATCCGCCCATTTTTTGTGGTCAACGCTTTAACCAAAACTTGTAAAAGCCGTTTTCGCGGAGTGGAGCGGTTGGAGAGCCCTAGCCGAAATGGGATTTACACAGTTAGATGACCTTGCGTTTAATATAGCCGTCGCGTGAGTCAGGCAATCCACGGTATTCTGCATGCTCATTTTCTGTTAGAGTCGAAACTTATTTTATTCGAACGACTGTTTCAAGGTCTCATATCGTGCCATTCCCATTCAGCCGTTTAGTAATCCCAAACTCTGTAGAGCGAATTCGTTATTTAATTGCTACTCCATTACGTGTCTGAATCAATAAATTACTTGGAGTTACGTGAGCACTGTGTACCGCACAATCCACAGTATTCTGCACGCTCATTCTGAATTAGTTCAGCCGTTTCTTCAAGTGTTTATGTCCTCGCAGAAATTTTTTTTTCTTTTGCAAGATCTGGGGACAAATCGCCAAAAATTGTTAGAATATTACCCGACTTTTTTCTACCTTTTACGGCTTGAGAAAATGGAAAGGAGACTATGTTTTGACGAGAGCGTGTCCCCTGAGCCGACAAGACAAGGAAATTAAGGGAACAGTCAGAGGCGCATTCTCCTCCGTGGTTGACGTCAAGTCGAATTTAAGCTGCTCCAATTAGCCTCCCCCCCTCCCCCCTTTTCCCTTTCTCTACAGTCAATAATCACCAAATCCCAGAGTTGGCCAGCGGGTCCCTCCAGCCTTTGCATGTCCCGTGCTCCTCAACTCCCTTCCACTCCATCGTTAATACTCCCCCTCCCCTTCAGACACTTCCCTTTCCTTCCTTCTAAAGCTCCCCGGAACTGAGACGTCTCCGCTACACACAAAAGGACCCCCTCCCCCTTCCCATCTCTGGACTAATTCCCGTTTGCTTTAAAGGGAATCCTGGAAGCGGGGGGTCGAGTTTGAGGAAGAAAATTACATCCTGAAGGAAAATACATTAACATAACAAAGGAGCTCTCAGTGGGCCGCAGTTTCCTCTCCTGTTCTACAACTGCTCTGTTCGTAGCTCAGCTCGCTATCCACGCCCACCCCGGGTCCTTCGCCAAAAACCTTCCCTTTCTATCTCACTCATCTCTTCTTCCTCTCCAACTACTCTCGCGCTCAAACGTCAATTATATACATTTTTTACCTACCTCGATCTCAAAAGTATTGTAATCGGTAAAAGAAGAACGTTTCTTCGGATATCAATATTTTGAAGCCTGCTGAATCATGATTCCTTATTACAGAGCACGTGTGTGTTAGTCACTGAGGTCTGTTTGAACTCGTTGCTTATTTCAGGCGCTAAACTGTGGTTACGAGCATAATCGAATAGTTGCAAGAAGGATACGGAGAGCCAGACGGCATTTTCGCTTTTTCCGCGACCATCATGACAGTAGACTGACATGACTCAGTCATTTTTAAAAGGGAATCGACCTGTGAGGGTCCGTGAACGCGACTAGGGGAAAACTGACTTCTAAATAAAAATTTTTCGTTTTATCAAACCCGGCTTTTGGTTTATTATTCATTCTGAATAATAACTCTATGTTTTCGGTCACGAACAATTTTTTACAACCCCCCCTAAAAAATTGATACATTTCAAGACATGGGAATTCCAAATCTGCAATGTCCGCCGTCCGGGCCGTTTTGTGCCTTTAACGTGGTTTAAAAAATCCGTTCTTTCGCACAAAAATCCTATTTGATATGTAGTTGTACCCGCCATCTCGGCAATCCGATCGGACGATGCCCATGGTTGTTATGGACAAAAAATTGTTAAACAAATTAACAAAACGCAGTATAATCGCAAATAAGCCGTGTTTCGTATCGTTTTCAAGGTATTTTTACATCCTGGGTCGAATGGAAAGGGTATCAGACGTGTACAACTGCGTATAGTGAAATTACAGTAATTATCAGAGTCAACTAATTGAAAGAACTCGCGGGAACTACAGCGGAAGTCAACGTTTCGTCGTTAGTACTCCCTCCCTCCCAGTTCATCAAAACCACCTGACGCTCGCTTCGCGACGTCCTGCCAATTGCCGAGGGTTTACTGAAAGTCCCCTTCCCAATTCCCCCGACTCTTTTTGCACCACGGGGCGGAGTAAGGTTGGGGCCACTTCCTTCGCACGCCCCTGCATCGGATCATAAATGCCTACAGACGTTTACAGGCGCCTGGCGCGGGGAGAATATTTAGTTCCCGTAGTTCCATTGTAGTCAGGTCATGTTTCGTATGGTTTACTAGTATTTTTCGATGTTGAATCGAATGGAATGGGTCTCGGAGCAGTAATACCAGGTCAAGCTGTTCATGAGAATAATAAACCGTTGTGTAATAGTTTACAGGGTTTTTGTTTATAGCTCCAAATATAACTCTCGTGGAAAAATGACAAGGGCAGCGCTGGTATGTCGGAGAAAGTTTAATTGAGAATTTTAGCTCAGTTTTTCATCTATGAAAACTCTCCTAGCATTTTCAAGAAGATTATGATAGTACAATATAAAAGTTCTGTTACTTCGCCCCTGATTAACTATACACAATTTTCCGGATTTTCGTGAAAATTTAAATCCTGATATGTGATGAGCGATATGAGGGTGAGTTCACGCAAAAGCTAAGAACAAATTTTAATCACATCCGTTAGTGCCGTTTTTTAAAGGAAAAGCGTTTCACGTTGAGGCTGGCGGGCGCGAAAAAAACCTTTACACAAACGGTGGGTACAGCTTTCATACGAGTGCGCAACCATTAGGAACATTTTATGTATTTTATTGTTGTTTGTATACAACGATAACTACGTTTGATTGTGCTCGTTGATGGTTTCGATATAATGGCCGCGTCAATGGCAATGGACATCATCACTTGGTCACTGTGGTTATTAAAACGTGTGATGTTACCAAGCGTTACATTTTGTAACAGACGTTGCCAAGCGTTACACTTCAACGCCACTTCGGGACGCTTCTCCGTTACATCTCCCGCGTTACATTTTTGAGTTTACGTAGCGAAGTAAAGACATAAAATGTCGAAAAACATATTGGAAAAGCGTCGAGTAACGGTCGTAAGATAATGAAGGACAACCCTAGGAATTCCTGAATTCGAATAAACACTTACTGCCGTATCATACGGTTTTACCTGATCATTTCAAAACAGTGAACACGATTCTTTTAGACACGCCTGGTGCGTTGCAACACGCAACTTTCCTTAGCTCTACGTCAATCCACTTGCGCGCATGGCTTTTTCCACTTACTCAATTCATTCATCACTCAATTAATTTGAACTTGGTCAAACAACACTTCACGGTGAAACCGCTCACGGTTCCGAAATTGATTGTGCTGCTCGTACTCATTCCCGGACCAATATAGAACAATCAGTACACAGAGAATTAATTAGGCTGTAAACAAGATTTTTTTAAAAGAAGGGTAGTAATCACTTTTGCAGAGTTATTGGGTGAAAACTGAGGCAGTAGTTGAAATTCCAGAATTTCTGGAGTGCCCCCCTTATATGTCATGAGCATTTTTGAATGCTCAACCTATAGGTATTGGAGGTAATGGACTACTACGCCAATTTTTTTGAGATTCTAGTGTATTTCTAGTGGAGTTTATAAGAAACAAAATCGCGCTAAATTCGATTTTCGTCGAAACATTTGGTAATTTATTGTGTTGCTCTCGTCGTCTTCTCACAAATGGAAATTTTATGGTACAATTATCTTGTTTCGAGGTATCACTATAACAAATTTAATCGAAATCGTTACAGCTGTTTTTGAGGAAAAACGTATTGGGCGTTCAGATCACTATAATTACAGTTAGCTTTGGGTGGATTTTGCCCATACCTAGAGCATCAAGTAGTGTTTTCAGCCGATTACATGAGCCGAGGAAAGTAAAAGAGTTTCCTCCGAACGAGAATGTCGATATCGTTTGAAGGCGAGACACAACCGTCAAGACCGCAGAGTCTTGTATTATGGTATAACCTAAGCCCCTTGGAAGCGCGAGCGGTCCAGCCGGGAAATGACGGGATTGTTCTAAATGCTGTCACCGACAGACGAACGCCAAGCACCGAAATTCGGCATAATTAATGTCTAGTTATCCGTGAGGGATCGGTATTCCGTAATACTTGTACTGTTCGGGAATTTATATTTAGCACCAATTTCCTTAGCTGTACGTCAATTTACAACACAGTGGACTGTAATTGAAGTTAGAATCTGGTCTGTGCTTGAGAAGTCAGAAGAAAGAAATGTTGGCGGTAGATACAAAGTGGGGATATGACTCTCCTAATGACTTCCGGGGGGTGACGACAATGACGTGAGACGAATCCTGGGGACGTTGACGGGAGATTACGTAGCTTGGGAGGGTATTTGCAATGATCCACCACAAGCAGTATTTTCGGAGGTTTTAGTCGAATTTTACGCGATCAACTTGACACAACAGCGAGAGAGGATTCACACGTCTGTATTACTTTCCGCTACCCCAAAGGGAGAGGAAAGTATGGTAATCGTGTAAAAAAAAAAAAATTTGGGTTTTCTTCAGATCTTTACGTTTTGAAGCCTACTGAGTCTAAAAAACCTAATTTCGGCGCGTGGTCCGTGCTACAAATGCCGGCGTTATGACCACCTGGCAGTAGCCTGCACGAGATCTGTTGTGTGCGCCTGGTGCACCTTGCTACATCTGAGCAAGAAATGCAAGCGTGAGGCTCCCGTCGAACGCAAACGCCAATTAATCTCACACTCTAAGACGCACGCTGTACCATTCCTCAGCGAGCGATTGCCTCTCCAGGAATCACGAGTGGATTACGAATAGGTTAAAAACCGTTCAAATCCTTGAGCACAACACAAATAAGAGCTGCTGCAAAGTGCACTCGAGAAACGCTGCAGCGTTCTCGCCATACAGGAACTGTACATAGGATCAAAAACTCTTGGTCTGGACTCACCCACTCGAACAGCCAGCACATGGCTGCTGTGCCCATCCGAACTGATTGTAATATAATTTTACAGGCAATTCGGTGCACCAGTTGCCACACAGCGACTTCCATGACTGATAAATCTCTCGTCGAGAGTTTAGGAACAGTCATCAAATCAGGAAACAGGCCTGTGTCTGTAGTTCGATCTGCGGGAGAACGGCTGATCCGATTGAACTGGTTCTTTTTTTGTTGTGTTTGTTATTTGTTGTAGACACCAGAATAAGGTTATGGACGATTTCGGCCATTTGGTAAGGGGGGTAGAGGTCAAAAATGTACCAAAAACTAGGGTCTTTCGAATTTGTCTCAAAAACGGCTGTAACGATTTTGAAAAACTTCCCAATTATCATCTACTAATCAAACCCTAACTTTTCCTCTCCACAAATATGTCCATGAAAACCCGGTTAACGGAGATATATCCCTTTGCGGCAAAAATAGGTTTTTTTTCGCTTTTTGGCAAAACGGCTTCAGCGATTTTCACCAAACTAACAGAATGTTTGCCAATAGTTAATACCTACATATTGTTCTCGATAAATGTTCCTCTGAAAGCCCATTGAGCAGAGATAAAAATCAAAATGTGTCAAAAATAACTTTTTTCGAACATTTCCGTAAATTCCAGGATAACTGCTTCACCAGATGTGATAAATTCTAATGGAGTGTCTTTTATTCACCCACACCCACATTTCGTTCTCCATAATTATTTCTGTACATATATGTTCTACGGAGATATAAGCCAAGTTAATTCAGAAAAGGAGATTTGAGGAATATTAATTTATCGGTATTCCACATTTTTCAAAACAGCTCAGACGATTTCGATCAAACTTACGGAGTACTCGCAGCTAACTAGTCCCTACATTTTGTTTCCCCATAAATGTTCCTGTAGAAATGCGTTGAAAGAAGATATAGCGCCCGCTATATGTAGCTGGTGTTCGAACTTACGGGGGTGGCGGAAAGTTGTGTGTTGCTAGGCACCGCTCGCTCGTTCTTTTTAGAGCAGCTTTTGACTATACGGGAGGCGGGAAGTTCGCCCGTCTCAGAGGAGCTGTTCCGCAGCTAACCGCTCTCTACTTCCCGCCGAAACAGTCAGTCTGCCTTCACCATGCCATCAGACTCTATTTGAATGATTCAAAACATGCAACGAACCTTTCTTCGAAGAAAAAGCTCATGGCGGTGGGCCGTACATTGCGGATTATCACTTTTGCGCATGTTCTTTAGGTGGATCATTGAAAAAAAAATCTCCCTTTCTACCTCAAATTTGGGTTCGGCGGCGGCGTAAAGAGGCAAAAAACGAGGAGCGAGGATCAAAGCGTAAAGGCGGGTAGAGAGGGGAAAAAGAAGTGAAAGGGAAAGAAACTTGAAGGTGCGAACCGAAGAAACTCAATGCGACGAAGAGGAAACAGCCCGTTGGAACTCGTCTATTTGGAGTCAACGGCTCGGATAATCCACGGACGTCCTAATTCTTTCTCCGAACATAATGGCTTTAAAGCAGCGAAAGGTGCTCCACAATCATTTTCCCTTTCTTCTGCCTCTCCATCCCCTTCCAAAAAAAGTCCCCGTTTTTTTATTCTCGGGTTCTGCCCTTCACTTCGCGTCACTTCTTCCTCTGGGAAACGACTTTACCGAGTTTGAGAAGCAAATATGAAGTGGATGAGAAACGAGAAGGGTTTCGCGACGTCTTCTCTTCACCTCATTTTGTCCACGATTATTATAATCTCTTTTTTTTCTATCGCCAATAAAACGTCCTCTCGAAACGCTTTTTTTTCGCGAAGTTTCGAGAAGGGTTCTTCGGGAAAGCTATTTAAGCGGCTTCGCGGGTTCGTGTTTGATTTTTGACTGGTACAGAGAAAATATCTTGGCACGAGGAGCAGCCGGAAGGAATCGGATTGAAGGCGTTAAATGATTCAGTGACATAAAACTGAATCAGCGAGAAAAGGCGTTGATAGCTACGGACTTATTGAAGGTCCTCCGCGAAGTATCCCAAAATTGTACGTCACTCCCTCATGTCGGGGAATACAAGTCTTATGTACCGTTCCTTCGTGCGTAACTAGACATCAATTATATTTTGATGATTTATACGATTTTGATAAAATTTTTTACTCGGATAGCTCTTGATAAGGTGGCCATACCATACAATTTGTCGAGAATATGAAAATGACGTGAGCAGCACAGCAAATTGCCGAAATTTTCGAGGAATGTCGATTTTAGCGCGGTTTTGGTTTATTATTCATTCTGAATAATAACCCTATGTTTTCGGTCACGAAAAATGTTTTACAACCCCCCCTCAAAATATGATACTTCACGTTTCAAGACATGGAGATTCCAAATTTACAATGTCCGTCCACCGTCCGGGCCATTTTGTGCCTTTAACGCAGTCTAAAAAATTCGTTCTTTCGCACAAAAACCCCATTTGGTATCTAGTTGTGCCTGCCATCTTGACAACCCGATCGGACGAAGCCCATGGTGTTTATGGACAAAAAATGGTTTAAAAAAATTAACGAAACGCTGTATAACGCGGGAACTACAGCGGAAGTAGACGTTTCGTCGTTAGTACTCCCTCCCTCCCTCCCGTCGTATCAAACTCAATCACCCGCCTGCTCGACTCGCAACGCCCTTTCGACTCGCAACGGGTATGCTGGAAGCCCCCGTCTCAATTTCCCCGACTCTTTTTGCCCGACGCGGCGGAGGAAGTTTAGGGCCATCATGAATGCCTACCGACGATTACCGGCGCCTGGCGCCAGGGGAATATTTAGTTTCCGTAGTTCCATTGTAGCCAGGTGAGGTTTTGTATGGTTTACTATTATTCGATGCTGAATTGAATGGGATGGGTCTCGGAACAGTAATACTTGGTCAAGCTGTTCATGAGAATAATAAACCATTGTGTAATAATTTGCAGGGTTTTTTCTCATAAAACACTCAACTTTTGGCCACCCCTGTAAGTTCTAACACCTGCTCCTCCCGCCCCGGGCGATATATCTTCGTTCATTGCATTTATACAGGAACATTTATGCGGAAGAAATGTAGGAACCAGTTAGCTGAGAGTAATCCATAAGTTTGATGGAAATCATTACAGCCTTCATGAAGAATATTGAAATATCGATAAATTACTATTCGACGTATCCCCTTTGTTTGAGCTTACTTGGTTTACATCTCCGTTCAACATATGTATGCAGAAATAATTATGAAGAACGAAATGTGGGTATGGGTGGCTAAAAGACACTCTGTAATATTGATCACATACCCAGAATTTTCGGAAATGTTCGAAAAAACGTTATTTTCAACACAGTGGGATAGTGACGTCTGACCCCCTCTTCCCCTCCCCCAGCTGATGTGATGCTCCCCCCCCCCCAACCACTGCTGAACCAGCTGACATGTCTTAACCCCCCCCCCCACATCACAAACAGCCAATGTGACGTCATCGCCCTCCTCCATCCGCATCACCACATGACGTCATACCCCCTCCAACAGTGTAACTTCTGAGAGTATCCCCCTCCCCAATCGACTACAGCTGATATGAACCCAACCTCCCAGTCTACATGTGACGTCATGCCCCCACAATTGGTGCAACTTCTGAGTGGATCTTGTGACGAGTCACATGACGCGACAGAGGCGCTGGGTGGGCCACAGGCATGGAGAAGGGGCAAGCCCCCTCTCTCAAAGAGGTTAGGCGCGAGCGGTTAGGGTTTTTGGCATTGGCTCCTTTGATACCGCCGCCAGACGTCCGACCTTCCATTTCCGCCTTTGCAAATCGGTTCCGTAAGTCCCCTGTTGTAATTTCTTTCCACCACTTGATTTTGTCCGAGGATTCTCTTTCTTTTTCCCTTTATGTTAATATAATTTTGATTTATTATTACCTAGTTTTTCTTTCTCCAAAACTTCCTGTCGTCACGCGGGATATACGCTTCCACTTAGCCCCAGTATGACAATCTACGTCATACCCCAATCAATCATTGCGATAATGCCTAAGTACCTCCTACCACAATGCCACTTGGGTTGGTCCACTGAAAGATTATGGTAGTGGTGGGGGACGTGACATCACATTAGGGGGTTGATCCTCTCAGAAGTGGCGCCCAGTTGTGGGGGCATGACGTCACATGTGAACTGGGAGGTGGTGTCCATATCAGCTGTAGTCGATTGGGGAGGGGGGATACTCTCAGAAGTTGAATGGGTCAGAGAAGGGAGGGGGATAACGTCACAAACTGTTTGTGAGGGAGGGAGGGGTTACGTCGTGTCAGCTGGGTCGACGTTGGTGGGGGGGGGGGGATGACTTCACATCAGCTGTGGGGGGGGGGGGTCTGACGTCATTATCCCAGAAGTGGCATAGCCCTAACTACTAACAATATATAGGTATTAACAATTCAAAAACATCCTGTGATTTTGCTGAAAATCGTTGAAGCCGTTTTGCCAAAAAGCGTAAGAAACCTATTTTTGCTATCACATGCCTATATCTCCGTTCGCCGTATTTTCATGGAGATATTTATCGGAAAGAAAAGTTTTGTTCTGACTAGTAAAAGATAAGTTAAAAATTCAATCAAAAACTTTATAGCCGTTTACGAGAAAAAATCAAAAAACCTCTTTTTTGGTACATTTTTGTGTCCATCTCTCGTTAGCATCGATGAAAATCGTCCGTATCCTTATTTTTGTGTCTACGAAAAATAACGAATATACAAAAAAAAGATTCAGCTCAATCAGTTCTCCCGCCACCACTGACCTTGCGCCGAAATTAGGTTTATTAGATTCAGTAGGCCTCTAAATGTGAAGATTTTAAGAAAACCTAACTTTTTTGACTCGATTGCAATACTTCACTTTTCCTTGGGTAGGGAAAAGTAAAAAAGAATGCAACAGTTTTCCACGGAAGTATAGGAAGGTTTTTATTACGCACGTTATCGCTGCGTTGACTAATAGCGCAGCATCTTACGGAAGCCTCATATTATCAATTCGAACGATCTATTTCGGCCGCAACATTAAATCCATACGCGCAGAGCGTCGAATCTTGACGTGTCAGGGAAACGTCGTACGTCACATCAGAGAGGACATGAGAGAAAATATTTCAGTTCTCGTTGATAAAGCGTGGCCCAATGGAATGTCCGTCAAACCAAACTGCGATTCCCTCCGCCACGTTTTGTTTAGTCCACCAAACGGCCAGGAAAAGCGAAGGGACTTGAAATGTGAAATATTGCGGTCGATTCCCTTCGGACTTGATTAGCATTTTTAGGGTTCGCTCGGATTTTCGTTGCACGACGGACATATTTCTATTCAACCTTTTCCCTTCGCTGGCTGTAAACACAAGAAACCGACGTCGAGACGACGAAATGAAGTAGACGCTCTACCCCCCCCCCTCTTCCCAAAAAAAGGGTTAAGTCGGAAGAAAAATACGGGGCTCGAAATTTTTGCCGTTCGCTAGGCTTTTTTTTTACACTGTGTTAGGGCGGGTTTTCTTCGAGAGGTCAGGCCCCAACCCCGCGCGTCCATAAATCAACGTCTTCTCTTGACCTTTGCCAAGCGAGTGAGGCGAAGTGACGTGGTCTTTTAAACGGGCTAGAAAAAGTCAGAGGGTCAGACGGGTGGAATTAGTGAGGGAGCTGAAGCAGAGAAAATGTAAGACACGACCCTGTTATGAAGAATAGAAGGACGCGAGGATTCTCGATACGATCGATGTCAACTCCCTCCACACCACTCGCGTAGCCACACGGACAAACACAACATCAGAGCATTTAATACGTTAATATTAGCCTCTTGTTTAATAAACGAAAACATTACGCTAAAGTTATGGAACTTCCTGCCAACGTTTAACTGATTCTCATGGGAACTTCCAGCGAAGCGTGGTACCATTCTATTTGGCTAGTTTGATCAATCAAGTGATCAGAATGGGTGGCAGACCCCGGTGCAGGAATTGCCGAAGGGCGTTCCCCCTCCACTTAGGCTTCTTCCTTGCCGGGATCCTGTGGAGCTTGCCCCCGTCCACCCATGCAGGGGCTTATCTTCGATGGACCTGTCCAGGCATAACACGCACACTCCTCTCACACAAATACAATCACACACCCATTCGTACGTATTCGAGACCCCGAAAGGGCAACAACTCGATATTCGGCCGTCCCGGGTCACCACACTTTTCCTACCACTGATGTCACTAACCTACTCTATCCTAGAATAATACACTCACCCTATAAATTTATCCAACCCTTAAATACAATCACACACTGCAGTCCAGGGGTGGGTTACTTAATATGCGTCCACGCCTGGTACCACCGCTACTCCACCTGTGCTTACGTAGCCTAGACAGCAGGTCTGTTTCCTTATTTGATGGTTGTTCCGAAACCCTCGACGAGGGTTATATCAGTCAAGGAAGTTGTGGTTTCGCTAATATGCCTCTGCAGCATCCACCAAACTCAGCCCTGTGGAGGTACGGCAGGTATTTGGTCGTTAGCCAGTCTCCCAGTAGAGAGCTGTTGCCCGTGTGTGACCGTGGGGAGGCGACCACCTGAGGAATCCCGTACCGTTGGAAAGGATTTCTTAATCTTGTTTCCCACCTGATCTAACTATGTACTTGAGGGGCAAGTTTCAAAAGGACAGATTCAAAAGGAGACCAAGTTTCTTAGCCATAACCTTCTTCGCGAACTCTGCAAAATGGTTATAGGCTTGCTTTGGAGCAGTCAATGCTGCTAAGTTCGTTTGCCCTCCCAACAATCGTCGCTCACTGTTGTAGAAACTACAGTGGAGCAGCACGTAGTTTCTTTTTTCCTCTGCGCTGGAGGCACAAGACGTGCATGACGAAGAGTCTTTGAGAGAAATGAAGTGGAGCCACGCATTGTCACCATCCTGTGAGGAACTGGCTCGTCCCATTTTCTTGAAAGGCGTTCACGGATGTTCGGAAAGAACTTGTGACTACATAAACAAATTGAAATCTTGTGGGGATGAACCCAAGGTAAATCAAGGGTTAATATAATATAGGTAAGTGGAAAACAACAAAATGAACTTGATTAGGATAGGTGTCGCTTTATTTAAGCAAATCAAAAAAAAAAAAAAAGATAAAAATTAACTTTATCTTTAAGTAAACAACTCAGGGTAGATCTCTGTCACAGATATACATGGTAGGTACGATAGACTTCTGAAATTAAGCGGGTACTCACTACTTCCGGCCGTGGAGTATATTACAAGTTTACTAACTAGAACTTCCCAAGAATAGGGACTTATCCAATGAAATGGAACGGGAAAGGACCGTAGTACTGGATGTATTCTTCGGGTTTGGAGCAGTCGGTGATCTAGCTTTTGAGCTCCGACCTGAAACTGAGCAAAAGACAGGGACCTCGGTACGTGATGAGTGGGTATCTTGGCAGAGCGTGGCTTGGTGGTTGGTGAATAAATATTCTTTCGATTTCAACAAGAGTGAAATTGTGGAAGAGACGGGAAATGCTGATGAGCTGTAGATACGTCAATGCTGAACGGCGGAAAAAGAACAATAGAACTCCGAAACGTGGTGCCGGGCCTGTTCTCCCAAATCGCCTGCAGGTAGCAGCACACGATGGATTCAACAATTTGTCTCCAAATTCATCAACGAATTCTGGACCTATCCGTGTTTTTTTTCCTTCTGAAGAATATATTTTACATAAAATAACTGTCCCACTTCTTAATTGGAAACAATGGCTGGAAAATAAATAAACATAATTTTCCCGTACGCATTTACTGCCATCTGGCGGAAGACTGGAACGGGTGGCGCCGAGAACCTCGAAATATGAAAGTGGCGGGACTACGAATTATTCACGCTACAAACTCATACGTATCACGTTCCTTTGACGAGGATTCCCAACTCGCTTGCCATTTCTCTAATGCCCATTCGTCGATGGTGGCAAGTTTCTGTTCTGTGGTGAGATTCTCACAGAGTTCAGCCCAAAGCAAGGGGAGCTCCCTTTTCACTCTCCGTGGATCACCTGGAGGACTTCTGTTGATACAGTCTTGTAGGCCTTGGTGATCCACAGAAGCGCAGCTCTCTGGGATTGGGTCAATACTGTCTTTTGATTGACGGTTAGTTTGCTACCCCAGACAACGGGGCAGTAGCCAATCACGCCTAGATAGATGGCCTTACACATGAGAATAGTGTCATGGTAACTCACACCCCAAGTGGCCTTAGTAATTGCGCGCAGTGAGGCAAACCTTGCAATGGTAGTGCCTTTAAGGGACTGAAGGTGTTGGTTGAAACCCCACGTCTCACCTATATTCACTCCTAAATACTTGACGTGCTTTTCGAGAAGGAGCCTGTGGCTGCCAAAGAGTATTGTGGGTGGATTATTCACTTTTCCTTTCAAGAGGATTAGCTGGGTTTTTTCCTCAGCCACCTGCATCTTGACATTCTCGCACCATTGTAACCTAGACAACATGTACACATACGTAAACACCGGTGCTCTATGCACGGTGATGAGCTGTGTGGTGTGTAGGATCCTGTACATCCCGCCTCCACTGTTTGTCCCTTCTTGTGGTAACCACGGATGCGTCCATCTTCCCTTTATACTCTCAATTCACTATTCCTGCCAATCATCCATCACCCATTTGTTGATGAGGGCTTTCCTTTGTTCCCCTCACTACCCCAACTCCGCATGACCTCAACTGATAGCCCGAGTTTTCCGTAAATTTCGGCAGTCGTTCATAAAACAATGTCGAACATGTTGCTCACTGGTTCCTTGTGCAAAGAACTTGGACGTTTTTGAGAATTTCCGCCATTTTTCGTTCAGTGGCTCAATTGACAACCCCACAGTGACCTTCGTGTACCGCTTTTGCGTCTGACTAATGATTCGCTTCTTTCTCTTCTCGCCCACGTTACCTAACAACTTTATCTTGTTTATCATTTTTGTTGTTACACTTATCTTTGCATTTTTCCTTATGTGTGATATTCTTATCGCTTCATTGGGTTGATTTTAGGAAAATGAACGAACTGTAAAACCTTATAGTAGGCATTCTTTTGTACCTTCTGACTCCCTTTAAAGCCACCCGGCGATCGGAGTCTTGTGGTTAAGACAATTGTTCATAATTCTCGACGTAAAGTCGAGGATTGTGGATCGGAGCTCGGTCGCGATTGCCGTAATTTTTTCCAGAGTCATCAGTGGATCCCCAAACGTCTCCAAACCCCCCTCGTAACACTTTATTACATGTTCGGTATTAAGCATTAATTTACAGTTGATGAGGCAACACAGCGAGTATGTGAGATACTGCCCGTATGATTACGCTGAAACCAGTTTTATAGACCAGAAAGCATGACTGAAATAAAAACAATTGCTTTACGTTGAGCACATCAAATTGAGCACAGTAAGATATCGGGGACTCTTACGTATGGCTATCCTAACAATCTCTTAGACGAGCTGGACTGCCCGTAGCTCCAGAATTAGTTTTCTTGTGACTTGTCTCTCGACCAGTTCATCTCTTCTATTCCTTCAGCACTTTCCAACTAAGAACTATATTATGAACAGCCCGCTCGATAGACTCCATCGGCTATAGCTCGTTCTTGCGTGTTCGTATAAGCCGGACTAAAAGGGACACAACTTACACTTCATTCACATACATGACACACTGGGAACCCCCTACCTTTAGCTGGGATCGCAGAACACACCCCCCGCAGGAAGGGGTACAGAATTCTCCTGCCGTATCCTCTGCGTGGTCGTTAAAACCGGCCTTAAAGGGGCTTAAAGCTCACGACACTGACATACACAACATATTCCAGATACTAAATACACTGCAACGGCTTGCGTGGCAGAACACACTCGCGAAACACTCATAATGAGCGAAAGACAGTCCTGGAATAGCTCACTAACACCTTTGAGCGATCCCCTATATAGGTGCGGCCTTCGGAATGAGGAGGGGAAAAACCAGGTTTGAGCGTTCCTGGGCGGCTGATAGCGTGTGTCCCGCTCACCACATCACTAGTGGCCGAGGGCTGACTCTGAGCAGCAGCCGAAAAATCCCTCATGCGTCTTAGTCGGTGGGTGGCCGGACTGGCAGCTGCGGCGCATGTGGGGCCTCCTGACCCTCAACAGACCAGCGAAAGGGGCTAGAATCAATATGCCTGAGGGGAGCTTCCAGGACACTGCCTCGAGCACCTCTCGCTCATACCACGAACACACACAACAAATGAACTCACAAGGATACACTACACCAGTCCGCTTCTTTAATCACCCCCAAATAAGTAAAAAACATGACAAAGTCAACTAAAACTTCAGCAGGTAATAAAAACGCCACCTGCGCCTCTTCCTCAGGCTCGCCAAGCTCGACCCCTCCCTCTTCGGACGATGAGCAACCTACTCGTCGTCCAAACAAACAAGGGCGGAAAGAACCGGGCAAACCGCGTTCATCTCCCCTTCTCCCCTAGTAGCCCGGGCAAGCCCGGCTACTACAAGCACACGACACAGCGTGGACCCTAAACTGTCGGACATGGAGCAAATTTGCGCATACGTCCAAATCATCCACGGCCAGCTGGCACGGATGAGAGCCAACGCGACAGGACCTATCACGGGACCTCGTAACTGGTTGCCTCTTCGAAATTTCGAAGCTGGCTATAAAGCTAATGCCCCCAACGACATCGCCCCCTGCCACTCCCCCTGCGGAAACTGTGGCGGCTGTCGTGAGGAAGAGCTGCGTAGGGCAAGTGCCCAGCAGCCAGTGCCACCAGCCCCCCAAACTCGAGGAGCGGCAACGAGCCAGGGTGGTACCCCAGGCCCCTCATATGCGGCAGTAGCCGCTACTGCGCCTTCCTCCCCTCCTCATGGAGCTGAGGCGGAATGGCAGCCTGCCAGGGCCAGGAAGCGCAGAGGGAAGCAGAAACAGGCCCCAAGCTACAGGAAGTGCAGGCCGAGGCAGCGCCCCGCCTGTGCCTCCTTCCGCCAAAAACAAGGGCAAAAATAAAAAAATAAAACCAAAATAAAAGCCTCCACCGCTTGCCGACTCCCCTAAAAACCCACGACAAAACGTGGTAGTGGTTAGGCGGACATGTGAGGAAGGAGAGGCTGGTCCCTCCAACCCTGACGCAATGGAAGCGCTTATGCGGGTGTCCCTGCTACGGACCTCCAAGCTCTGAGTGTCCGAGTGCTGAACATCCGCACTGCAGTAGGAGGTGGCGCCGTCATTGTGACGGAAACGCCAGAAATGGCCAAGGCGCTCACGAGCCACATTTCCACAAAAAGGAGTTGAAGCTCCAAGCGTCAGCCCCCTGGGTCGTTTCCCACGCCTGCTGCTGTGCGACGTGCGGACCGACCTTCAAAGAGGACTTGGCCCAACAAGTTGTTGAGCACAACCCTGCGTTAGGCTTGCAGCCGCAGGATGTCAGGCCTCTCTTCACCAAAAAGCGTGGCAGACAGAAGGATTGGGTGATTGAGGTATCACCCAGCCTGTACAAAAAACTAGAGGGCAAGGCACCTCCAAATAGCCTGGCAGCGGTGCGCCATACTGAAAGTACCAAGCCCCACTCAGTGCTACAAATGCCAGCGCTATGGCCACCTGGCAGTGGCCTGTACAAGACCTGTTGTGTGCGCCTGGTGCGCCTTGCCACATCTGAGTAAGGAATGCAAGCGTGATGCTCCCCTCAAGTGTGCCAATTGCGTCGAACGCAAAATCCAACAGGTCGCACACTCTACACGAGACGCACGCTGTACCATTCGTCAGCGAGCGATTGCCCTCCAGGAGTCACGAGTGGATTATGAATAGGTCAAAAACAGTTCGAATCCTTCAGCACAACACAAATAAGAGTTGCCCAGTTATGGCTGAGTTGCTGCAAAATGCACTCAAGAAACGCTGCAGGACGCGTACATAGGATCCAAAACTCTTGGTCTCGGATCGCAGGCACGAGTGGTGGCTGGAGCAAGAACGGGAGCCAAGGCAGCAGTAGCCTGCATCGACCCGTCCATTGACATGGTCGCACTCACTCACCTGAACAGCCAGCACTTGGCCGCTGTGCTCATCCGAGCCGGTGGCTTTGAGCTGGTTGTAATATCATTTTACAGGCAATTTGGCGCACCAGTTGCCAACAGCCTTGAACCACTCGAGCGGGCTCTAGCAGGCCTATCAGGACGACCCTGCGTAGTCTGTGCTGATGCAAACGCCAGATCACCATTGTGGGGATCCCCAGTCCTGGATGGGGCGGGCGAGGCGTATATAGAGCTGCTCACCAGGTACAACTTGGTTGTTGCCAACGACCCCATGACTGAGGCGACCTATGATGGCCCAGGAGGAAGGTCGTGTATAGACGTCACAGCCGTGTCCTACACCCTGCTACTCAAATTGAAGGGTTGGCGAGTCGTACCAGGTGCAACGCAGAGCGATCACATGGTTATTGACTTTGCCATTACGGATGGTAGCATCCTCTGCAAGAGACACGCGTGAAAAGCGATTCCGCACAAAAAATGCTGACTGGCCGCAATTCTTTAGGGTACTGGAAGGTGAACTGCGTGCCGCAGGACACCGACTTAATAGTGCAAGCATCCACACCTGAAGAGGTGGACAGCAAAGTGGACACATTTACCACAGCACTGCACTCTGCTGGGCTCTCTGTACTTGGCCAACAGAAGCACAGGGCGATCAAAGTCCCATGGTGGACTGAGGAACTTAATCCCCTCAAGCAAAGTGCAAATAGAGCCAGAAGGATGTACCAAAACACTCGTGACCCTGATGCCAGAGCAACACTCGAACTGCCTTCATCCAAGAGAAGAAGGCCTTCCACCGCGCCATCAAACGAGCCCAAAGCGGCAAGGCTGGCGAAATTTTATGGAAGCGAGAGCTCTGAGAACCCCTGGGGCAGACACTACAAGTCCTCCATAGGAAAAGCAAATGTAGAGCAGGTCTTGGCTGCGATGCAAAAATGAGTCAGGCTGGCGCTGCGGTCTCGCTCGTTCCCTGGAAACCCTCCTTGAGAAGGCGTCCCCAGATGACCAACTAGCTCGAGACACTGAAGCCCAGAGGGCAGCAAGGGAGCTGATCATGGACCCTCCGAACGAGCCCGACATCCCATTGTGGACAACAGGCGACCTCGGCAGGGCTCTTTGCGACCTTAAAGCCCAACAAATCTCCTGGGCCAGATAAAATGAAAGCAATATGCTAAGGAAGGCTGAGCGGACAATCTCCAGCGGTCTCCTTAATTTATTTAATGACTGTCTGCAGGTCGGACAGTTCCCACTCAGTGGAAGTCTGCGCGCGTTGTCACTCTTCAAAGGGAGGCGACCGCCAATCAGTCAGACCCGCGATCATGGAGACCACTCAGCCTTCTTTCCATATTAGGCAAAACACTAGAAATCTTGATGTTGCAGTCCCTCGAAGGAGTCTTTGGCCGCAACCTCACAGGCAGGCAATACGAGTGTACCAAAGGAAGGTCCACGCAGGATGTCATTGTCGAGATTCGGCGTGTTTCCCTGCTGGCACCGGCTAAGTACGTCGTAGCAGTTCTGATTGACATCAGAGGAGCGTTTGACAACCTTTGGTGGCCAGCGCTAATGAACTCAAGGTAGAATCCCCGCAACCTGTACTCGCTCGTCAGAAGTTACCTGACAGACAGAACTGCTACGATCGAAAGTAGGCATGTTCCGTCAGGAGAAAAGATTGAGAAGGGGTGCCCACAGGGCTCGGTCCTAGGACCAGCACTCTGGAATGCCTTCTTCGAAGGTCTTCTCAGGAAACTCATGGGAGACTGACTGCGAGCCGTACGCCTATGTGGATGACTTGACTGTGCTGATCTTTGCAGAGTCAGTCCGCCAAATTGAAGAAAAACCCACCACGTGCTCCGCACTGTCAACCAATGGTGCGAGCACGTCAAGATGCAGGTGGCTGAGGAAAAAACCCAGCTAATCCTCTTGAAGGGGAAAGTGAATAATCCACCCACAATACGCTTTGGCGGCCACAGGCTCCTTCTTGAAAAGCACGTCAAGTATTTAGGAGTGAATATAGGTGAGAGGTGGGGTTTCAACCAGCACCTCCAGTCCCTTAAAGGCACTACCATTGCAAGGTTTGCCTCACTGCGTGCCATTACTAAGGCCACTTGGGGTGTGTGTTACCACGACACCATCCTCATGTATAAGGCCATCTATTTAGGTGTGATTGGCTACTGCCCTGTTGTCTGGGGTAGCAAACTAACAGTCAATCAAAAGAGTATTGGCCCAATCCCAGAGAGCCGCTCCTGTGGATCACCAAGGCCTACAAGACTGTATCAACGCAGGAAGCACTCCAGGTGATCACTGGTCAGTTACCAGTTGATTTGGCTGTTGAGTGCATGATTGACAAGTGGAGAGTGAAACAGGAGCTTCCCGCTTTGGGCTGAACTCCGTGCGGATCTCACCACAGAACAGAAACTTGCCGCCATCGATGAATGGGCTCTAGAGAAATGGCAAGCGAGATGGGAATCCTCGTCAAAGGGACGTGATACGTATGAGTTCTTCCCCAACATCCGTGAACGTCTTTCTAGAAAATGGGTTGAGCCAGACCACTGGACGAGCCAGTTCCTCACAGGACATGGTGACTTCAATGCGCGGCTCCACTTCTTTTCTCTGAAAGACTCTCCATTATGCACGTCTTGTGCCTCCAGTGCGGAGGAAACAAGAAACCATGTGCTGCTCCACTGTAGTTTCTACAACAGTGAGCGACGGTTGTTGAGAGGGCAAACGAACTTAGCAGCTTTGACTGCTACAAAGCAAGCCTATAACCATTTAGCAGAGTTCGCAAAGAAGGTAATGGCTAAGAAACGTGGTTATAGTTGATCAGTCCTTTTGAAACTTGCCACCCAAGTAAACAGTAAGATCAGGTAGGGAACCAGATTAAGAACTACTCCCATACCTGGTACGGGATTCCTCAGGTGGTCACCTCCGCGCGGTAACACACGGGCAACAGCTCTCTACGGTGAGACTGGCTAACGACCACATACCTGCCGTACCTCCACAGGTCTGAGTTCGGTGGATGCTGCAGGGGCCGGCCTCTTGCATATTAGCGAAACCGCAACTTCTATGACTGATATAACCCTCGTCGAGGGTTTAGGTACAGTCATGAAATAAAGAAACAGATCTGTGTTTAGGAAGAGCTGTGTGTTGTGGAGAGGAATGTGAAATGAGGGGTGGGAAAAGGATATTTTCGAAAGTTCAGAAACGGGAAAACTTGGAAATAACTGAAGAGCTGGCCTTTCCCACAGCTACGAACTAAAAGGCTTGTGGTCGGGAGGTCGACTCGGTGTTCGGGGAAGGCCTGAAATAATCACTTCCTGTTAGGGGCAAGTGCAATTCATGAGAAAGGCTGTAGCAACAGAACTATCAACACCTGGACACAAGGGGATCATTGGAAATGGGAGGGCGGACCATCTGGCCAGACGCGGTTCGTCTACAATACCTATTGGGACACTGCACCATTGTGGGATTTCTCTGTCACTAGTCAAGAGGACTGTGAGAGAACACACCAGAAGACTGCATCAGACAGTCTGGGATGCTGCAGGAGTAAGACGCTCCAAACGTTTTGTCTCAGAGCAATCAAGTGAGATAAGACTCAACCTTCTGAGGATGGAGAGGAGGGAATTAAAGCAAGGCAGATTGTTCAGATCATAACCGGGCACTGCTGAATGAACAAACACATGTATGTTACGGGTATAGTCGACACCCCCTGATGCAAGTGGTGTGGCACGGATGAGGAGACTCCCTACCATGTGCTGGCCCAGTGCCAAGGACTTGAGAAGGAGTGGCTTTGGGCCCTTGGCACCACTTATCCCAGGATGGATACCAACGAAGACTCTTTCAGGAACTACCTGGCTTTCCTCAGAAAGCTAGGCATTGACCTGTAAGACATCAGGACTGGCACAATAGGTCATCTAGCCGTGGTGCACATCCCAATTGCAGGACAGTCAGAAGACTATATATAGGGGCAAGTGCGGACGTTCCGAGTTGAAAATTCCAAATAATTCGGCCTGCGCCGAACAGCGGTAGTTGAGCACTTATTGCCTTAGTTGCTCCTAGCTATACTTACGAAAACACGCTCTCGTGGGTGTTGTTTTGGATCATTGTTTCGACGTATGAGAAACTGACGTCTGAAGGCGGGTCAGCAAGTGCAGCAAGGCGTTTTAATAATGATAACCATGAAGTTTGCCCTCACCCGTGTGGCCAATGCTTCGCAGAAGCTTAATTTTCTCTTCTTCCCCACAATGAAGAAGAAGAAGAAAAAATGCTTTATTCTAGATTATTATAAACATTCGACGAAGTACATAAACAACAGCATAGTAGGCATGGTCAATAGACCGTCTGCCGAGGTTGGCCAATGCAAAAGTAAAAATGAACACTTCAATGTAAAGAAAAAAAAGAAAAAAAAAGCAAAAAAAGTACACCGTGTATATGGGCAGTAATATGACGAATTCAAATAAACAAACTGCCTCCCATTATAAATAAATAAATGAACTACTCTTTCACAATCATGTCCAGTTAAATTCCAAAATTAATTCCCTCCTATACTTCCATGCTGAGTTAACATATGCAGCAAGTTGGACCCATTTATCTTTATTACTAATAATACCCAAATAAGCCTGCTCATCCACCTCCCTCGTCCCTAAATACCTTATTCTAAATTCTGCCAGAACAGGACACCTTGCTACAAAGTGGAACGAGTCCTCCCTCTCCCGGAGGTTACAGAGCGCACAGTCGTCCCGATTTCCTTCCAAATGTGGCCTATAATTAAGGGACAGCAACTCACCTCTGACCTTCAACACCCACCTGAGAGCTCCAATGTCAAGACCACCATCACCATCCACAAACCTGACACTTGGGGTCGCATGGTCAATTCGCGCGTACCACACTCGGGAAAGGGACCCCGAGGCCCGCTGCAAAAATTGATCTCGTTCCACCTGCATCATTTTATCTATTAAGGGGCCACGCCCACCAGCGATTAGTGAGCCGTTTGCACCAATAATTTGGCACCCGTACCGCTCCTGCAGCCCGATCCAGTCACGCACCCTTTTCCCCACAATGCATTGGCATCTAGTTGCGGCAGAAGTTCTCGGTAGTAAGGCCAAATGCGAGGGATTGAAATTGGGGTTCCTATGTTCTAATTACAACGTGTTGATTATCAATTCATTGTATTTATCAATAGCACTCCTTCAGTTGCGAAATTTCATTTTGTCGACACGTCTTTAACAAACATACTCACGACTAGGATTAATTTAGCGCTTTCTCGAACCATATTTAACACTCGTTTATTTTTATCTTTTTACAGTGAGAAAAGCGACATGTCGAGCATGATGGGGCCGAGAAAACCGAACGTCGTCGGAGGCCCCGGAGTTCGTCTGGATGGTCCTCCAAGGCCGGAGCCCCTTTACAGGTCCGGCCCTCATTCAATCACCGCTCCTAGTCCCGACGCCATGAAGGTGAGGCTTGCTGCCATGGTGCTCCAACCCCCCACCCGTGTCTAACTATTGCGTACCATTCGTTTAACTCGTCATTTGAATTACCAAACGCTCGTAATATTTAAAAATAAAGAATGAACGGGTCGAGGGAGGGAAGGTTTGTTGGAATTGATCCTTTTTGTTCCTATTCCTATTTTCGCGTCTTAACTGTCATCCATTTGACGCTATATAATGTCACTTACATCTCTCACAACGACAGTAATCGCAATTTCTAACAAACGAACCTTCACTCCCTCAGACTTTTGTCTATTTCATCGAGCAGTAGCGACCTGTTTCAAGTTACACGTGATTTTTAGTTAACTTCTCGAACTGTCTTTAACTTGATGGCTATTCCTTTTTTGCTCTCTCTCTCAAACTAAATTTTTTGAATAAGACTGAACTTTTTATTTCTTTTTGGTTTAATTTGTGAATGCAAATTTCGTTTAAATGTCTGCTGTAAAGATTACATACCGAATTTCGCATCCCTCAACCTCTGTCCCATTATCTCGCGAATTAACGTAGAACATTACTTGTAAATGACTGAAAGTTCAGCAATGTTTCACTATGTAGTCCCTGAAATCTGAGTTACAAAAAAAAATCGAAAACTCCAATTTTAGGCTCGAGACATGATCATCAAACACGCTTTTGACGTTCAGTTGTCAAAGCCTAATCATTTTTTAATCTCATTAAGTAATGCCCCTCCACTTTTTACAATGTCTTCAAAATTTAGTACATCTGTGGTAAATACGTCTCGTCCATAAATTCTCTAAACGAGAACGGTTAACTCCCACCCACCCCCACCTCCTTGCCCAAAGACATATTTAAAAGATCGTAGGAGTACGAAATATTCGGTATTTCCTTCGTTTCACGTATTCATTAACGAGACGCACCAAATTATTGGTACCATGTTTGTGTTGTGTTCATGACTGCACTCAGCTCTTGGATTTCAATTTTTTGATGCAACCTTTTTATTTTAATGGCTGCCGCTTTCCAGAAAACAGGATATCGTCAACGCACGAAGTCTAATGAATAACGAAAAGTTTTCGTAAAAAAAAAAATAAAAAAATTAATTTCCTGTTTTCTGGTTGTATCGAATGAAGCGTTACATTTGAAAGTTGAATGCGATTATCACTGTTGCTTGAATTGCTGTTTGTTGTGGGAATGACCTATGAGGCTCTAAACGGAAAGTTGTGGTAGCGTGATGTCCGATAGCTGAGTAAGAAATATTGCTGGAGAATAAGAAGCAAAGTAGTAGTTGGAAGTTGAAAGTGTTGCTACAAAATAGATTCAATAGAATACTGGTTTGTATTCCATAAGTCTACTCATAACACATGGCCCTACACTTCTACCAGGTGACTTCTTCCTCCTCTGCGCATCCCAGTGAATAGGCTGCTTATACTAACGACACTGGCAACCCCTGAGGCCTGGTGAGAGTTTATATGTGCTCTTAGAAATGGATGGACTTCGCCTGTATTCTGCTTCGGAAGTAGTGAAGTCGCACACGGGAAATCATTGTGAGGTTCGAGGACTGTTTATCGTGCTGTGATAGACCTTATGCCACTCAGCCATCAAACGGTTCTTACCAAGTTTGAATATAGAAACCACTGATCTCTCATGACATTTGTATTAGTGCCGGGCATAAGCCCATGGCTTTGGAGAGGGTACCTAGCCTTGTGGCCTAAACCCCTCTCCAGCCAGCACCAGACAGCTCTCTGGGGGGATTCCCAGCGGAAACACGGTCCCCACGAGGCCAAACCCATTGGCTTCACGACCGACAGCGCCACGCCCTAAAGGCTCCACGCTGCCGGCCGCAGGCAGAAGCCCCTGTGGTACCCATTCTATATGGCTGCACCTTGAGCAGCCTGCAGACCTGAATGGGTGGCAGGCCCCGGTGCCGGAATTGCCAAAAGGCGTTCTACCCACACCTAAGCTTTATCTCCATGGGGTTTCCGGGGATTGGGCTTCCCTCGTACGCCCCATGGGGTGTCAGGCCATCTAGTACTGCCTGAACTACGATCCCCTCTCTGACGTGACTCATCTCTGACATTCGTAAGATAAAATGTGACTCCAAAAATGCATTACGATGCTTCCATTAAATCTGCTCCCCCACTGAGATGAATTTCCGAGCTCGCCAGCACAACAATACACTGCCTGCTTGATGCTTGATGTAAGAGTGCAGCTTGCAGTATTGATTGAGGTGCTTGCATCTGTGCTTTGACAATACCAATTATCAGATGTGAAGAGATGCTTCTGCTCAGTATCAGCTTGCTTTGTCGGCTTTTGTGCATAATTAATTTCAGCATTTGGTAAAGTGTGCTGACAGCGAGCAAAAAATGTAATGGCTGGGAAGTATGAAGCTAGTACGTTCTGCCAGGAATCGCATGTGCAAACACGAGAACTACATTGTAGTACCTCACGTTGATCTATGGATTACCACACTATGGTTGTAAGCAGTGACTTAAAGTTACATGAACTCAAAGGGCAACAAAACATACACTCCAAGGGCAAAGTGGCCTTTTACTCTTACTGTTAGGCAGCAACCTAACCCCCACTCTCCATTTACAAAACGACCTGTTCTGTGGGCGTGTGAAGGCACCCTCATGTCCCACTAGTTCCACACCCAGGTCTTGAGAAACTCCTGGTCTCATGGTGATCTCAGTTCCTCACTCGTTCACTCTTCCGGCTACAGGAGGGACGTATCATTCTCAAGCGTGCCACAACCAGCCTATCATTCGCACACATCACTCTTAGACGTAACACAGACTGCCAGTCGCTTGGTCACAGTGGTGGCAGTATACGCTCACTCCAGACGTGCCCCTGCTAAATAAGCATACCCTTACCTCCGAATTGCTCGTGTAAGCTACGTGCTAATGGACAGTGCTCGGCAAACAACTTGTATGCAGTTCGTGTATGTCTGTCTCTGTCTCTCTCACCCCAGACTGTGGGGTTGCTAATTAAATTCCTAGTAGTTTCGTCTCCTGTAGGCCATGTCCTGTTGAAGCCTCCTAGCCGGTCCAATTAAGGATTGGCGACTTTTCACTTGATGATGGCATATAATGTATCCATTGCTTGACAATGCTGATGAAGTTGAATTCGGCGCCCTGCACTTACACTTCTGCACCGATGATGAGCCCTATCCGAGTCTGCTCGGGGATCCACCGTTCCATTCTATGTCCAAGCTCTAACCCTTAACCATAGATTGTGGTCTGTTGGGTTCTCATTTCATACGAGTGTATTCTCTTTAAGATACGCAAGTGAATTGATGTTGCAATTGCAATTACCTAAAGTGCTCCCCAGCCTGCCTAACTGGACATTCTCATAATGAAGTTCATGCGCACAGTTCTATTTCTGATGAGAAAAAGCAGCATTGCATCTGCACAGTCGCAAATTTCGTGTAACCGATGCGACTAAAGAAATTGCAAGACTGCCAGGTCGGAGTGGTGGTGGCTCTCTTGAAGACGTTAATGTAAGGTGTAAAATAGGAAATATACGTAGGTAAGATGACGTCTCAAGATTAAGTGCAAAGCGTTGCTTTGACTTGCGGCGGTGAAAGGGGAGGAGATGGGAAAGAATGTCAGCTTTGCGTAAAAGTCGAGTTAAGCCTGACGAACGTCCCGATGGCGGGAAGGAAAAAGTAAAGATGTGGGATAGAAGTTGTTACCCTGTGATCGTGATCCTCCATATATCCTCAAGATGGCGACCAACTTCTTCTTCGCCTTCTAGTTCAGCCGGCACTTTTAGTGCCTCGCCGCTCTCCCCTCGGTGCATAAGTGAATCTTGAAACGCTACTTATGAACTTCTTCCTCTTGATTCCTTCGGGAGGGCAGAGGCGCCCGAGTGGGAACTTTCCTCCCCTCTCACTCACTCCGTCTCTCTCGACCACCCTCTCTTTTTCCGACGACCTCTATACCTTTTCCCTGTCAACTTTTAGCGCGCTGTAATTCTTATCACCGGTGGAAGAAGGTGGAAAAAAAAAAGCGGAGGAATGAAAAAGATGAAGGAAGGGGTTAAAAGGTGAAGTTGAAAAGATACTACCATGTTTTATTCATAAAATCCCAATACACTTTCTTCAACGCAGGCCTGAAAAAGTATATGCGTCTCATTCAAATTTTATCAAGTCGCCTCTCTGCCCCCTCTGACGCAATATCGCTTTCATCGTTCAACCACTTGTTGAGTGCTTTTCAAACTATTTTTCACTCAGTTTTGATACGAGTATGATACCGTATAAATCTGCAACGCTCACTAATTACCGCCGCTGAAAAAAGTTACTTTTGTGTGGCCGTATTTATGCTATGTACGAATCAGATTGATTGGCGTGGCAAGATGTGGAATAAGATGGTGGGTGGTTCATCTTGGCACTAACCCAAAGGTTGAGGTTATTGTCAGTAGAATTCTTATGCACAATGTAGGTGTGATTGACTACTGCCCCATTGTCTGGGGATAGCAAACTCGCAGTCAATCAAAAGAGAGTATTCCCAGTCCAGAGCAGCGCTGTGGACTACCAAGGCCTATAAGATTGTATCAACAGAAGCACTTCTAGGAGATCACCAGTCAGTGAGTGCATGGTTTACGAGCCCCCACTCTGGGCCGTGTGAAGACCTCACCACTGAACAAAAACTTGACGCCATTGATGCATGAGCGTTAGAGAAATTGCCAGCGAGATGAGAGTCCTCGCCAAAGGGACTTGACACTTATGAGTTTCAATCCAACATCCGAGAACGTCTTAGGAAAAAGTGAGTTGACCATTGGACGAGCTAGTTCCTTACAGGACGTGACGACTTCAATGCGCGGCTCCACTTCTTTTCTCTCAAAGACTTTCTTTCATGCACGTCTTGCGCCTCCAGCGCAGATGAAGCGACGAACCACGCGCAGACAAACCTAGCATCATTGACTCCTATGAAGTAAGCCTATAACCGTTTCGCCTGAGTTTGCGAAGAAGGTCATGGCAAAGAAACTTGGTCACAGCTGTTTTGTCCCTTAGAAACTTGCCACTCAAGTGAATAGTTGGATTAGGTGAGGAACCAGATTAAGAACTCCTCCGAAGTGGTACGGGAGTCGGCAGGTGATTTGTTAATTTAAGTTCCTGGAGTCCCATGCAGTCAATGGTGGTATAACCTAATGTTTTTTTTGGGGGGGCGTAGGAGGGAAGGTATGCTTTTAGTGGCCCCATGAATTTACTCCGCGTATTGAGAACCACATTTCATTAGGTGGCCCTCACGCCTCTTCTCGCGATGGCAGCTCTTCTTTCTTATTCAATTCGCCCTCACGAGAATCTTGCAGTGCCGCCATTCCCATACATCCTCTCGCACTGTCCAGCAGTTTAAGAGGTTCAGTAGCGGATCAGCCCTGGATCAGCAAGTTCCAACCTCTTCTGGCTCAGCACAGTTTTCCTCTGAATGCAGCATGGAGTGGACCAATGCCTCTGGCGTGAGCTGACCAACTGTGTCTCTCACTGTGCGCCACCAGCTTGCCCACTTCTGGCAAGAAAGATGGCTTGGGAAGCGTCATCCACCATTGCCATGCAGTCCAGGCATTTGGGCTGGCAGCCTTTCCAATTCGGTGCATGTAAACCTTAAATGCTCCGTGTTCTGTTAGGAATTGAGTGAGATAGAAATCCAACTCCCTATGGCGTCGCCTGAGCCATGAATCAAGCTCTGGCATCAGCCGCCTGGTCCAACGCCCCTTCTGGACTGTATCCCAGTCATCTTTCCACCTTATAAGGGTCACATTCTGGTGGCCGTACTCTGGTTGCCCTCTTGGTGGGTACAGTTCCTCCCGCTCGGCTGCCAGAAGATGAATTGAAATAACACGCGCCACCACTTGCAGTGCCTCCTGATAGACTGTGCAGTACGATCAAGCGAAACGGAGGGCCACCTAATGCGGTATAACCTAACGGGTTTCATTAAACGTAGTCAGTATCAGGAAGAAGTTTGTCGTAGAGCGCAGATGTTCTATATTTCCATAACTTCCTTTCTTTGGGTTAATACTCTTGTAAGCCGCGAGGGTTACTGTGAGCTCATCATCTATTCATGCTTTGCTTTCGGCTAATACGAACGTTCAATCTTCTCTTTTGAACCCCCCGCAGCATTCTCACGCTGAAGATAGATATTGTTGTCGTGTACTGAGCGATCCAGAAAAGGAGCCTCGATCAGTATTTCTTTGGAGCAAATCACAGTAGTAGAACAATAGTTCGAGAAAGGCATTAGTGCTGTACGACTTGGGGCAAACGTCCGAACCCTGAAAGTCTCATATTTACTTTCCAATCCATTAATCTGGCTCAACGCGTACAACTAAGCATTGTTCGCAACTCGAGGCGGTACAGTATGAAATTCCACCCGGTGAAGCTGTACACTTTGGAAATCATGATACAGCCTTTGTTGAACGTAGTCTGAAAGGAAGGTGGTAATGGGAACAAAGTCACCGGTGGAAATTTTATCTTCTACTTATCTCCAACTCCCTTCTCTCTCTATCAGCGACAACTTTGCAATCTCTTAGGGTCCCCTAGTGGCTCGCTCTAAGCGCACTTAGGAAACTGGATCTCTTGGACGTATTATAAAAATAGTTTCTGGACGTCCTGCACGCAGAAAATAACTGAACGAATTAGAAGTTATCTCTGCAATGCCTTTTCTCAACTCCGTGCGATTGTAGAGCTTCAACGAGTCCATTCGCTTTCACGATACTACATTGCGACTTATTCTCCAACTTTGATGCGAAAACACGAGCGTATTTGGCTTCTTTCGTACCGCGAGGCTTGTTGATCTAATAATTGAAAAGGATAATTTTCAGTTGATTTTGTTGAGTAACGACTTAATGAAGAAACATCCATGTGGAGATGTGAGTGAGTATCGAGGGTTAAGTCAAATGAATCGTTTATCGACGTTCCGGCGTGCATTTTGTATCGTTATCAGGCCCACAGAGCCACAATCCCGCACAAATATTTGTGCGAATGAACGAACCGCCGAATTTGGGAGATTAACGTTTTTTTCTAAGTGCGTTTTGACACTTACACTCGTATTTTGCGCAAAATTACTGTCTTCGGCCCCCGGACTGGAAAGAAAAATTATGCAATCGGCAGAAAAAAATTGAGTTTTCCTCAGATCGTCACACGACCTGAGAAAGTAGCGTGTGTCTGTATAATCCATTCAGTGTTCGCGCCAATACGCGAATCTGGTTAAAACAAAAAATAAAAGTGGACGTACGAGGTCAAAGAAACCCCTTGGGGGGACAATTGAAAATAGGTGATTGAAGTGAATACTGTAATGCCAAAACAAAACCGCTTCTAATTGATCAAAATTAAAACCTAACGGAGCTCCGTTCCAATGAACAATTGTACATTCACTTGAAATGAGAGGGAGGAAGATGAAAACCGAAGAAACGGCGTAAACGAAAAGTGTGCAGTTGACGCTCTGAAAAAATAAATATCTGCTGCGTTGCAACACACAACTTTCCTGAGCTCTCCGTCAATTTACTTTGTACAAGGCTTTTTCTACCTATTCCATTCATTTGAACTTAGTACTACACTTCACGACAGCAGAAAGCGGTACTGCTACAGTTCCAGAATGTATTCTGCTACTCGTACTCATTCCCGGACCATTATTAAACAATTGGTACATATAGGCTGTAAACACAATTTTTTTGAAGGGGATAGTAATCACCTTCGCAGAGTTATTGGGTGAAAACCTTTAAAACTGGTAGTTAGCGAAACAGCAGTAGTTGAAATTCAGGAATTTCTGGGGTGAGCCCCATGTATCTTATGACCATTTGTAAACACTCGCCCTATAGATGTTGGATTGGACCACTACACCAATAATTTTTAACATTCTAGTAAAATTTCCGCGGAGTTTACAAGAAAAAATCTCGCTAAACTCGATTTTCGTCGAAACTGTTGATTTATTGTGCTGCTCTTGTCACTTTCCCACAAATAGGAATTTTATGGTATTGTTGTCTTATTAAGAGCTATCAATATAATAAATTCAATCATAATCGTTAGTGTCATTTTTGAGAAAAATATCTGGTGCGTTGCAACACACAACTTTCCTTAGCTCTACAACAATTCACTTTGTACATGGCTAATTCTATTTAATCAATTATCACTCAGTTAATTTGAACTTGGTCAAACAACGCTTTACGGCAGCAGGAAGCGGTAGCGCTTACAGTTCCAGATTTTATTGTGCTGCTCGTACTGTTTTCAGGACCATTATTGAGCAATTGGTACACAGACCATTAATGAGGCTGTAAACACAATTTTTTGAAGAACGATAGTAATTACTTTTGCAGAGTTAATGGGTAATAACTGTTAGAACTGGTAGTAAGCCAAACGGCAGTAGTTGAAATTCAGGAATTTCTGGAGAGACTCCCATGTATCTCATGAGCGTTTTTAAACCCTCACCCTTTAAGTGTTAGATTGGACTACAATACCAATTTTTTTGATACATTCTACAAAAATTCCAGCGGAGTTTATAAGGAGAAAACTGCGCTATAAACGCTTTTGGTCGAAAATTTTGATAATTTATTGTGCTGCTCTCGTCATTTTCCCACGAATGGGAATTTTATGGTATAATTGTCTTATTGAGAGCTATCAATATAAAAAATTTAATCAAAATCGTTAGAGCCGTTTTTGAGAAACAAAATTTGGTGTTTTGATCACTATGATAACTATAGTTAAATTTCGGTGGATTGTGTTGATACCCTTATTTTGGCGTTCCATGGTAACCTGCTCGCTAGATATCAAGGTTGAGCTGATTTGGTACGGTTGTTCTCTCTACAAACCGCGCTAAATCGAAAATTCGTCGAAAGTTTTGGTAATTTATTGTGCTGCTCTCGTCATTTTCCCACAAATGGGAATTTTATGGTATAGTTTCCATATTGGGAGCTACCAATATAAAACATTTAATCAAAATCGTTAGAGCCGTTTTTGAGAAAAAAAATATTTGGTGTTTTGATCACTATAGTTAACTTTCGGTGAATTTAGTTCATACCCTCATTTCGGCGTTCCATGGTAACTTGCAGGCTAGATGTCAAGTTTGAGATGATTTGGTACGGTGGTTTTCTCTCAAAACCGTCCACACACACAGACCTTTTTCCCAAATAGTATTTTTCGGACTCAGGAGGGTCTGAAACGTAAAGAACTAAAGAAAACTCAAAATTTGTTTTTCACCCGATTACATAACCTTCCTTTCTACTTTGTAGAGCCAAGGAAAGTGAAAAGAAACGGCCCTACCTGGTGTGACGTTCTAGATGACGAGGAACGATCCGTGCCTGACTCGAAAACTTCGCCCGGGCGCCAATCAAACGAAAGTTGTAATGTTCTCCGAACGTAGGGCAAAAACATAAATGATAGCTGTGACGGTGAGCTCAACCCTAAATAACTGTGAGATTTCACAATAAAATACGGCAAGATGAGAGACAACGCGACTGATTTTACGCCCCTGGATCCGGTAGGTCTCAGCCTGGCGATAATGATGCCTGTGACTTATTCTGTCGCGCCGACAACAAAAAAACCCCAGCTGGAATTGACTAATCCAAATCGGCTCAAAGTCGATATGAGCCTTCACATTGTCGAGGGAGGCCGAAATAACGTTATGAGCGAAAGCGGTCAAAAGCTCCGTATTAAGAGGAGCGATCAATACACTCATTTTTTTCTCCTAAACGACCACAATTTTGATCGAAATTTTTTGTGAACAGTTTTAAATAAGATAACAGTACTGTAACGTGTTCACTTCCTCATCTGGGTGCCGGCTCATATGGGGCTTGAGGGCAACGAAAAGGCTGACCGCCTTGAGAAAAGGGGTACAGAATCTCTACCCATCGGGTATGACAATGAATCACCTGAATCGTCTGGTTGCTCGATGGATGGCACAGGAAAACGGCGCCCATCGGCTTCGCCAGCCACGATTAAGACAAGCGAAAAGGGTTGTAACGCCTTCCTGGCAAAGGGCCAAGGCGATGCTGACACTCTCTAGGCAGGATCTGAGAGTTCTGACAAGCTTCCTCAGTGGGCACTGCCCACTTAGATATCACCTAAACAAGATGGGCCTCTCAGAAGCGGTGGAATGCAGACTTTGCGATGAGGAGGACGAGACGGCAGAGTACATTCTATGTGAATGCCCTGCCTTGGCAGCCAAACGTTTCGAATTTTTCGCTCAGGGGACTATTGAACCCCAAATCATAGCGGAAACTGCGGTGAAGGGCTTCCTAAGGGGGGCGGGTATGTACGACGCCTTCTACTAAGAAAGGGTCAGTCACACGATAGGCTCATATGTGGCCGCAGTCCAGATGGACAAGTCAGCGCGCACGTCTGAGGGAGACGGTGTTTCGGGATGAGCTCCCAATTGACCTGACCCGTTACTTGTCAGTGACTGGCTTCCCGGCGCTGGAGGACTTTGCGAGAAGCGTCCTCACACAGTCTATATCCGAACGGGTACCATCTCCCTCTCAGTATTTCACCCGCCTTCGACACCTCTTAGCCTCATTGCACTCACTTCTAAGGTGAACAGAGGCGGAGGCTAGTCGGCACCTCTGAGGAAAGTGGTAGGCGGCCTAACACCCTGAGAGGTCCTCTCCTCAGGCAATGTTAGAACGCCGAGGCATACCAGAAGGCCGCTAAGCGGGAGACTGCTTAGCAACTGGTAGCACGGGCTGCTAGAGCCCCGCTGATCCCCCGAGAAGGGGGGCCCACTGGCAGAATGAGGAAGGACTCGTGCTGGTCTGGTTCACTAAGTGCTGGAGGGTGGGCTCCGAAAGCCGTTTACGGCCTAGGGGTTGCTTTCCCTCGTCTACGACGTGGGGACGGGTTAAGAGCCCTCGGGCTGGCAGAACTCGGACCGAAAGGTCGGCAGTAGAATCTCTCGAACATGTGGCCGCAGTGACAAAGGGACTTAGGGGGGAAAAAACGTGTTCACTTGTGGGAAAGTTACCAGAGCATCACTACAATTTATCCAGTGTCAATGAAAATTGGTTTTAGCGCAGTTTTTCTTTTCAAATTTTGCTCGTATCGTATTTATTGGCGCGTTTCCAACAAATCCCGAAACAAAAAAACTATGAACCAGCTCGACCGGTCCTGCCGCTCACAAAGGCACAGGCCAAGTTCCGAAGTGACGTTTTTCTGTATTTAGGAGGCCTCAAAAATTAAAGGAAGATGTTATGAAAACTCACCTTTTTTCAACACAGAACCACATCAGAAGAGAGTGAAGGAGGACGCAGGATATCGCAGCTACGAGAAAAGTGCACAAAATAGTTCAGAAGGGTGGAACTTCTTGGATGGCATTTAGGTCAGGAAAACTGCAGCGGAATAGCGCTAGAACTGAGTCGGGCCAGTTTCACATTGTGTTAACTCTGCCCAAGCATTTGTCGCTCGTTCGAGGCTCAGGAACTGTTCTTGCTCGCGGCTGGTTCTCCCGGTGACGGTTGTCCGTCGAATCATCAAAGTTCCGTGGATGATCACCGAATGGAATCTTGTTCCCACTAAGTTGTTGTACTTCTCTTCCATTTTGATGTTGAGAATCTACCAGACTTGACGCAGCGGTAACCGGGGTGCCATCTGTTCACAGCAAATTATGGCGAATGCTCGCTCCTCGAGGATGTTCGTGCAGTGTAGATGCACCTTAATAGATCGCAAGGTCTCTGTAGGAGGGTTCGGGAACGGTCGCTATGAAAGAAAACCCGACAAGGTCGACCATTCTTGCACCTGGAAAGAGCAATCCACAGTGGGCGGTGTTGAATGAAATGTTTCTGCTCTGCTCGCCTCTCTACCACCATTCATCATCTCTCGCAAACTAAAAGCGAGTTTTGAGGGCTGGCTCCTTTTGCAACCGATAAGAGCCCACATGCTCCTTGAAAGTGATTGAGCAAGTACAAAATGTCATCAATTCCCCCTTTTGTAACTCTTTCGTTCTAAATTGCCTACCACTCTGCGTCACCCAACACGCCACCGTGCTTAAAATCCGTCCAACCTTCGAACAACGTGAACCCTTTTTTACACACTTTGATTGTGAGTTCACGATCTAAACGTACTCGCGCGCGTCAACGTGTTTGTTAGCTTGCAAGCGCGATTTCGTCTCAAAGAGCGGTAGTTGACCCTTTGGGAGCCTCTATTCGCCTGAGACAGCACATTCTCGTTCTAGTAAAGGAACGCAGGGCCGAGAATAGCCCGATAAAGGAGGATAGGATCAATACAACCCCGCGATCTACACAATAGCCTACTGATAGGCCGTTGATCAATCGCAAAGTAAAAGATACACTCTCCAGCCAGTAGGTGGAAGATGGGCAACATCTGCGTAGCTCGTAGGCTTAATTGAAACGCCATGGCGTTGTTAGTTGATCCTACAATAATTTCCCGTAACTTCGTAAAAAACAATTTTGAATAAAATCGCTTTACTCCTAATTTGTTATTTTACGTTGGAAACGCGCTGATTCCCAGAAGTGGTGCCTGCTCGTACAACAAATACAACCGAAATATCAACCCACCACGAAAAAGCATTTTGGCATTTGACCTATAACAATTTAGTTCAAAACCTCATCGTCATGCGAAGGTCAAAAGTTGCAGCCCCGGCGTTTTGGTTTATTATTCAGTTTGTCGGATCGTTTTGTCATGCAACACGTGCAGCACCTGAACTCAATCCATTACATACATTTATTCTCTCCTAGCGAGCCCAAAATTCGTTTCTTCGTTTCAACCAAAATAAGCGAGATTACACCGGTTTCCTGGAATAATTTACGTTTATTTTCATTGTCCTTAACCCTACAAGTCAATTCAGATAATTTTTACTTTCCTTGCTCTACGAAGTAGAAAGGAAAATTATGTAATCGGCTGAAAAAAAATATTTGAGTTTTCTTCAGATCTTTACGTTTCAGACCCTCCTGAGTCCGAAAAACACCATTTGGGAAAATGGTCTGTGTGTCTGTGAATGATTTTTAGAGAAAACCACCGAACCAAATCAGCTCAAACATCATATCTCGCCCGCAGATCATAATGGGACGCCAAAATAAGGGTTTGAACAAAATCCACCGAAATTTAACTATAGTTATCATAGTGATCAAAACACCAAATATTTTTTTCTCAAAAACGGCTCTAACGATTTTGATTAAATTTTTTATATTGATAGCTCCCAATATGGCAATTATAGCATAGAATTCTCATTATTGGGAAAATGACGAGAGCAGCACAATAAATTGCCAAAAATTTCGACGTAATCGATTTTAGAGTGGTTTTTAGAGAAAACGACCGTACCAAATCCCATCAAACTTGATATCTAGCCCGCAGGTTACCATGGCACGCCAAAATGAGGGTATGAGCAAAATCCACTGAAAGTTAACTATAGTCATCATAGTGATCGAAACACCTAATTTTTTTCTGAAAAACGGCTCTCACGATTTTGATTATATTTTTTATATTGATAGCTCTCAATAAGGCAATGATACCATAAAATTCCCATCCGTGGGAAAATGACGAGAGCAGCACAATAAATTACTCAATATTTTCGACGAAAAGCGTTTTAGCGCAGTTTTTTCCTTATAAACTCCGCTGCAATGTTGGTAGAATGTTAAAGAAAATTGGTATTGTAGTCCAATCCAATACCTAAAGGGTGAGTGTTTAAAAACGCTCATAAGATGCATGGGGTTCACTCCATAAATACCTAAATTTCAACTACCGCCGTTCCGCTTATTTAGTTTGTTTCTTTAAGACCTTCACGTTTTGTACTTTTCTAAATTAGAAAAACGTCCCTCGACAAAATATGTGTGAATATCTAATTCTTTTCCGGATAACCTTAAATAAACTTACCTTAAAGGTGAATATAGTGATCGCCTCAAAATAAAGGTTGGGTTTTCTTCAGATCCATACGTTTTGAGGTCTACTAAGTCAAATAAAACCGAATTTCGGTCCGTCTATGTTTGTGTGTCTGTAGTTCGGTTTTCGGAAGAACACCTTTCCCGATTGAGCTGGTACTTTTCTTTTGGTTTGTTCGTGGTTTGTCGTAGACGCGATAATAAGCCCATTGAGCAGATATAAAAATCAAAATCTATCGAAAATAACGGGTTTTTTTACTTTTTTCGTAATTTCCCGAGTAACTGCATCACACATGACATCATGAATGTCTTTTAGCAATCTACACCCACGTTTTGTTCTCCGCAACTATCTCTGTATCTATTCGTCGAACCGAGATATAAGGTGTGATAGCTTCGAAAACGGGATTTGTCGAATATTAATTTATCGGTTTTCCAATTTTCTGAAAAACGGTTTTAACGATTTCGATCAAACTTACGGAGTACGCTCAACCAACTAGTACCTACATTTTATTCTCCGTGAATGTTCTCGTAAAAAGGCGTTAAACTTAAGTATAGACCGTGTATATGGCAGCACGTCGAATTCACGGGGATTGCGCAAAGTTGTGTGTTGCTACGCTCCAGATATTTATTTTAGATACACAAACCTCTCAGATTTTTTCAAGTTGAGTTTTTGAAGAAAAGTAAACAAATAAATGAATAATAAAAAAATGTTCAACCAATTAACTAAATTTTGTTACAACATCTTAACGCCAAGGAGCTAAAGGAAGTAAACTGAAGTGGTTCTTCTCATTCGAAGTTGCAAATATTTTTGTAATTTAAATCCAACATTGATTCATTGATTTATTTACTGACCAGAGGAAATTAGGGCTACAGAGCCCTCTCTACCTTTTCCCCTGGAACCCAAATACAACCAATTTCTCGTAGCGTTAAACACTGACATATTTTTATATATACAGGCTACCAACAACATAATTGTTCAGTTGGTATGTATTTCGTGAGACTCTCTCTGCGCAAGAACTTTCAATAAACCTATTAATCATTTATAACAGTCACACCAAAATAAATCACACTCACACTGACACCGAAAAACACACAAATTTACAATCATACCGAATAATTTACATGCTCTCCAAAAATCCACAATCATACAATGAGAAGGGGCGAGTACTTGTATATTCCTCCCCTTCTCTCACTATACACAACCTGACCTAAAAACAGAAATCACGAAACATAAACGCTTTCATACTCTACAGCAAAAATGACTGTTCAGAGAGAGACTCGTACTCGCCTCGCATTCGAGTTCAAACAATCAATCTTAAACAATAAAGATAACTGTGTAAAAACAATAATAAACATGCAAAAAGTAATACACATATTATAATCCTCTTGGGTTATCATAGGTATCTGTTCAACAGTATCACGCGTAATTTATCTTTAAAAGCTCCCACTTTGCACGACAGATCAAACAGATTCACGTTTTCGTTGAACACTTTCGCACCCAGAACAGAATCATTTTCCACACAATTTTGTGTGTTCCAAGGCATCAAATCGTATACTTGCCGCTATCCGGAGGGAAAGGAAAGTATTGTAATCGTGTCAAAACAAAGAAAGTTGGTTTTTCTTCAGATCTTTACGGATTGAGGCCTACTGAGTCTAAAATACCTAATTTCGTCGCGTGGTCCGTGTGTGTGTCTGTAGTTCGATTTGCGGGAGAACGGCTGAACCGATTGAGCTGGTTCTTTTTTTTGTTTTGTTCGTTATTGTTTGTAGACGTCAAAAAAAGTTGTAGGCGATTTCAGTCGAAGGGATAGGGGGGTGGGGGACGAAAATATACAAAAAGCTAGGGTTTTTTAGGGAAATACGGCGAAAGGAGATATAGGCATATGATAGCAAAAATAGGTTTTTTACGCTTTTTGGCCAAACGGAGCTATAGGGCTATGAATTTTCACCCAACTCGCAGGATGTTTTTAAATAGTTGATACCTACATATTGTTCTCAATAATTTTTCCTCTGGCACTCCATTGAAGAGAGATAAAAATTAAAATGTGTCGAAAATAACGTTTTTTCGAACATTTCCGTAAATTCTGAGGTAACTGCTTTACCAGATGTGATGAATCTTATGGAGCGTCTTTTAGTCACCCATACCCACATTTCTTCCTGCGTAATTATTTCTGTATAAATATGTTGAACGGAGATATAAGCCAAGTTAACTCAGAAAAGGAGATTTGTCGAATATTAATTTATCGGTTTTCCAATTACCTGAAAAACGGGTCTAATGACTTCGATCAAAATTACGGAGTACTCTCAACTAACTAGCCCCTACATTTTGTTCTGCATAAATGTTCTTGTAGCAACGCGTTTAACGAAGATATACAGCCCGCAGTAGCTGGTGTTCGAATTCACAGGGGTGGCGGAAAGTTGTGCGTTGCTAGGCACCAGATTTTTTTTTTTTTTCGTTCAGCCTTCAAATCGAAATAGGTGGGCAAAATGATGTTACGAACAAAATTATTCAAAAATTTACTGCACTTGTAGCGCCAAAAAAAGCAAATATTTTTTTTCTCCAAAACCCGCTTCGACGATTTCGAGTTAACGTTTTGTGTTGACAGGTGGAAATAGGACGACAGTACTCGTCGGAGAACGGCATGAGCAGCTTAATAAATTACAAAAACAATACCAAAGACCGTTCGTCGTCGTGCGATTTGCTCATAAACCTTACTCATGTGGGTTAGCATCATTGTGGTAGTCCAATAAGCTGATATGCCATAATAATGGCCCTAATGAGAATACAAACTAACGATGAACGTTCAAAACTATGTGGTTTCTCTGACAAATTTTCTTTGACAACGCCGTCCGTCTAATTCCATAACAACGCGATCCGCTTAAAAAAATCCTTCTACCCGCTTTACTCCAAAATTTAAAAAAATTTGAATACAACGGGAATTTGCTTACGAGATTTTTCGGGGGTCCATAAATTGTTTTTTCCCCCTCAAAATGTCCGAGAAGAAAAAAAAATTGGTGAGTAGATGGTTCCTTCAAAGTTGAACGCTACGTTTTAAGGCTTTGGGATTTCTAATCTGAAATCCGTCCGCTGTCCGGGTACTATTTTGCAGTTAAAGTAGTCTAAAAGTTAAACGAAACATAAACGGTGGGTACAGCTTTCGTAGAAGTACGCAACCACTAGGAACATTTTATCTCTTTTATTTTTGTTTTTTTTATGTAATGATAACTACGTTTGGGTGTGCTCGCTGATGGTTTCGATATAATGGCCGCGTCAATTGCAATTGACATCATCACTTAGTCACTGAGGTTATTAAAACGTGTGATGTTACCAAGCGTTAGATTTTGTAACAGACGTTACCATGCACTTAACCCAACACAAATTTAGTGGCGCTTCTCCGTTACATCTCCTGCGTTACATTTTCGAGTTTATGTTGCAAAGTAAAGACGTAAAATGTCAACAACAACAAAAAAATCGTAACCCTGGTGGGACTCGAACCCACAACCTCCGGTTTAGGAGACTGATGCCATACGCATTACGCCAAAGGGGGTGTGGTTGCAGCTTGGGTTAAAACGTTGCGTTGTCCACTCGGCGTCAAGGTTGAATCTCGTGACGCTTGGCCGTTACACTTTTCGAGTTTATGTAGCAAAGTAAAGACATAAAATGTCAACAACAAAAAAGTGCGCAATACAGTTTACTCGATGAATGTCGTAACGTAACCGCAATAATGCCCGGAACGTTAATTGCTGCCAGGCTCACATGAACTGAGTGAAACGCACAAATTGGATAACAATTCGCAGGAAAACCCTCGCCAGATGTTTGTTTTGTGGCCCTCGAGATGATACGAAATGCACCGGAACACGTTAAATGATCTAATTTTTACAAATTAATTCTCGTGTAGTAAAAAAAGGTTGGGTTTTCGCTTGAAATTATTGTTTCGTGTTAGTCGAAGTAAATTTTGATATTAATGGCCCCCTTGATCTCAATATCAAAAATACTACGACGTTTTTTTTCGTATTTTATTGATCCAAGATTCTCGTTTTTGCCGTAGTCTGAAAATGTGTTGGATACTTCGTCAATTCTGAGCGCTGTGTTGTAATACGTCACATGTCTATCAGCCCAGTAAGGATTGATTAGCTATACAGACAGTTTTGGTTATCCTGGGCGCCGTACCAACAACATAATTGGAAATGTTTGTTCGTGACGGACTACACGAACTTAACTTTCGTTAGAGTCAGTTTGCGGTCACGTATCGATTCTACAGTCGATTCGCTCATAAGCACGATACAACGAAGATATTGGAAAAGACATTGCTGAAGCTTGCGAAACTTATTTGATGCGCTGCGAATATTTTTTTGCCCCAATTTCCCTTTTTTTTACCAATTTTAGTCATCGAAATTCGTGTATTACTGCACCTTAGCGCATAGTTTAGCCTATTTGGTGTGATTATTGTAACTTTATTCAATTTGCTAAGCACAGTTAGATGCAGTACCTTTTTGTAAGAAAACTTTTTTTTTCGTATTCTCGAAAGCGACTGGCTGTAGAGCAAAAATTTATTTTTAAGAATTGTATGATTTATCGGTTATAATTTTTCCTAAGTTAAACAAAAAAGTGGTAAACGTTGCATGTACCAACTTGTTCGTTCTCGTTCGTAACTAAATCGTAGAGCCTTGGAGGTCTGGATTGTGATTGCCCTTAACCCTTTTTCTTGGACTGTAACCCCCGTATGAATTCACGTATTTAGGTTTTGGAGAATCCACAATTTTTTGTAAGTGGCACCGTTTTTTGTGTATTTGTGGTTGTACTCTTCTTTTTTTTTCGTTTCGTATGTTATTATTTTATTTTATTACGTACGCTCATAGCGCACAATTTCACTGGCATGACGCACTTTTGTGACTGTTGGTGCTGCATGGGCACCGTTTTTGTCGTACGCCGCTGCACTTATGTTTGGTAATGTTCCTTTGGAAGAAAAAAAAGAAGTGACAAATACGATAAATGTTCATATGGGCTCGTTTAAATGTTTTGACGAGGGTTTTGAAACGATGGTCGAGAAAAGTCATGTGGAAGGATTACCTTTTTTATTTTGTGTTGTAAAACGCTATTGAGTGGGATGTGGATTGTGGAATAAGTTCACGTAGTGGAGGAGCTACGTGTTGGGAAAAGCGTCGATAATCGTTAATTGTTGTCACAGTCAAATATGGGTGTCGTCAAGAAATGAAGTACGTGTGTACTGCACAGTGAAATCTGGTTAGATCTTGACAACGTCGTGACTTTGGTAGTGCGCCGTGTCATGGGGTCTCAACAAGCATCTGACCTTTCTTCAGCCACTGATGCGCACAACAAATTGGTTGTGTCGTTAATTGTTACTGTACGGTTTATTATTCGCTATAAGTTGTTTACAGTTTTCATCTTCGGCTCACCTAAATGTTCTTTAAATTTAGTGAAAAGCGTCCAGGGGACTTTGAAAATTTATTTATTCAGTATCATCAGGGCGAAAAGCGTGAATTTACAGAGCTGTTAAGATAGGGTAAACTGCTTCAAGGAAAGTATACTGTTGACCCTCTTCAGGCGCATTGACTCACCTTCAGTGCCCACATGTTCACTCTATTCGCGCCTGTGATTCCCTTTCAAGGTTGAATTTTGACTCCGATTAAGAATATCGATCCCCATTCAGACGCTCACATTTGGACTATTTCCTTTCAATGTTGAGATTAAAATTTCCTACTGGTGTATCAACAGCCATTTTAGGTTTGCAATTTGACTATTTTTAAACGTAATAATTCCTTTTAACATTTTTGCTCATCCTGCAACCGTATTTTGCCCTCTTCAAGGTCGGCATTTTGACTCCCATCGTGAGGTCACGTCACTCCCTTCATAGCTCTACTACCCCTTCAAGGGCGGCATTTTGACTCCTATTAAAGGCACCAGGCGATCGTGGTCTAGTGGATAAGACGTTGGTTCATAATTCTCGACGTAAGTCGGGGATTGTGGATCGAAGCTCCGGCGCGATTGCCGTAATTTTTGCCTGAGTCAGCAACTCTTAAAAAAGCATCTCCAAACTACCTCAGTAAAAGCTCACCACATCACTGCCTTCATAGCTCTACTACCCTTTTAAGGTCGGGATCTTGACTCCCATCCTGAGCTCGCAGGTCTGTTTCCTGATTAAATTACTGTTCCTAAACCCTCGACGAGGGCTATATCAGTCCCATTCGAAGCTCACAACAGCACCCTCTCTCTTTCTCTCTGCAGGGAGGCAGCTGTGGGCCATATGACTCCGCCAGTCTGCAGGACCAATGGTGGAACGCATTGGGCCCATGTCCTAACTCTCCAATGAGCCTGTTGGGGGCCCGCTTTGTGTCCCAGCTGCCGCCGGTACCCATTGCCTCACCCCCCCTGGGTTTGGAGGAGGGGGGTTGCCTGGTCGGGGATCGAACCAAAGTCCACTGGTTCTATTCCTGCCTGGCTCGGAAGGCCTCACGCCCCAACGCTCTTGGCCACCGCGCCTCTTCATCATCACCCGCTTCATAGCTCTACTACCCTTTAAGGGCGGCATTTTGACTCCCATCCTGAGCTCGCAGGTCTGTTTCCTTATTAAATTACTGTTCCTAAGCCCTCGACGAGGGTTATATCAGTCACATCCTGAGCTCACATTATCACTCCCTCCATAGCTCTACCCTTTAATGTCGACGTTTTAACTCCTTCCAATCTTATCGACCCCCAAACAGAGCTCAAATTTTGTCTCCCTTCATTCTGCCTCTAGTTCAAGGTCGACACAGCCGCCTCCTTCAAGCTTGAGCTGTTAATTTTGAAGGCTCAACCAAATAATCTGAAATTAAACACCCAATCACCAAATCAAGAAGTGGCGCTAAAATTTGGTTATGAACAAAATCAATTAAAAATTAACTGCTGTAATCCCCCCAATCCCTTTTTTTCAAAAATAGACTAAAAGATTCTTGAAAAAACTTTTTGTGTGGACAGTTGCAAATTCGATAGCAGTATCATAAAATGACGAGAGCTGCACGGTACAATGTCACACATTTTGACGAAAATATACGGCGTATTCTCTTATGGTTCCCACTTGTGTGATTGTATCAATTTCTTCGTTCTAAAAACATTAAAGTAGCCCGATGCACTATCTAAACGATAAACTCTCGATAGTAGTCATAAAACGAGATGAGTTTCCTCCGAAACTCCAGAACCGTTTTTTGGACTTATATTTTTCACAATGTTTCCTTTGTAGTGTCAGAACTGTAAACACGAACTTCCCTGAAGAAAATAACATGTCGACGGCTGATAGAAACGCAAACAGTAGTTGTATAGAATAAAGTTCTCCCTATTTCGAATGAAACGCGAGAAAAATATTCTAACTAGAGTGATAGATATAGCTGGAACAAGAGGGGCTGAGGAAAGTTGTGTGATGTGTCGCACCAGATCTTCTAAAAGTGGAAATATATGAATAGAAATTGTGTGCAGCATTTCAGGAGTTGAATTCCGGCTCAAGACAAGTAGAAAGGCGGAGGAAGCCGTGAAGTGTGAAGGTTGAAGTTATCAATTTCGTTGGCCTAATTTCACCCTTAAATTTGAATGATGCACTGAGAACTGCTCTCTTTTGTCGTGTCGAAGCATCAACAAGTAATTCAATCGAGTTCTCGTCATCAAAAAAAGCCCTTAAACATGGTAAAGTAGAAAGTTCGAGTTTACGCTTTAATTAATCATAGCTCTTCGAAAGTGTCTCTCCTTTGCCCAGACGCTCCAAAATTAGCGTGCAAGAGCTCGAACGGGTTAATGGGTCCACACCTTCTGTATTCAATATCGAGACTTCGTTCTATACGCTGAGTATTCCTCGATATGGTGTGATTAATTGATTGAGTGCAGAAGGGACGTTTATAAAAACAAGAGACAACCAACGTTGAAATTCGTGACGTGTGTTTCGAACTTGCTACTAGTACATTTGCTCTATGCACTTCCAATCCACGCATATTGAGTGACACAATGCATGATGCGCTGTGTAATTCGTTGGAACGTGTCAACTCTCCAGCACATCTTTCACAATAACGTTCCGAAATGATAAGGTCGTATTCCCGCTCTTATTTCAAAAGCATTATCCAATAGGGCTTAATATACTTCAAGAGCTTTGACAAGTCGTAGGTGTTCATGACATGAAAACCTTCAAATCTAGATTTAACTTCGCTCTAATGGAAACTAATTCACGTTGAATAGAATTATCATAGTTTCAGTTCAGAATGCAAATGATTCCCCATCAGGTAAAAATACGTTTTGAAGTTGAATATCCGATGAGTCGTCGATAGGCGGAAATAGAAGTGGAGAATTGGACAGGGCCACAGAGCCAATGTTTTGCCAGTGTTTTGCGATGTTTTAAAGAAGACACTGAGAAGCTCAGAAGGAACGTTCTAAAGTGATCCGAGCGATTGACTGCACGATACATGTCAAAAAAACCCTGCAAATGATTATACAACGGTTTATTATTCTCATGAACTGCTTGACCTAGTATTACTGCTCCGAGACCCATTCCATTCGATTCAGCATCGAAAAATACTAGTAAACCATACGAAACATGACCTGACTACAATGGAACTACAGAAACTAAATATTCCCCCGGCGCCAGGCGCCCGTAAACGTCTGTAGTATGTCACGGGTGTGCGGAGAAAGTGGCCCTAACCTTCCTCCACCCCGTCGGGCAAAAAGAGTCGGGGAAATTGGGACGGGGACTTCCAGCAAACCCTCGGCAATTGGCACGACGTTGCGAGTCGAGCGGGCGAGTGGTTTTGATGAGACGGTAGGGAGGGGGTACTAACCACGAAACGTTGACTTCCACTGTAGTTCCCGCAAGTTCTTTTAACTAGTAGACTCTAATAATTACTGTAATTTCCCCATACGCAGTTGTACACGGGGCAGCAGACGGACATTGTAGATTTGGAATCCCCATGTCTTGAAACGTAAAGTATCAAATTTTGAGGGGGTGGTTATAAAAAAATTTTCCTGACCGAAAACAGGGTTATTATTCAGAATGAATAATAAACCAAAACGGTAGTCCATTCGGTACGTCAATTGATGTAGAATTGGCGAATGGACCTGGGGTTGGGCCTACGCGTCTCTCCAGCTCTCAAGAAACAGCCCTAATGCTAAAGTTCTTCGATAAGATAAGTTTCCACTCTTTCAAATTTCCGTGGGGGGGACGTCTCGTTTGGTTCCTCGCTCGACTGTACTGAGTGTTGCTGCTGGCTCAAGTAAATAGATACCCAGTTCCCTGAGAAGAGTAAAACGACCTAAATACTCTTAAATTGTAGTAAAGGAAAGCTCAACCCACGAGGCAGACACTAAGACTGCCCCTTTAATGCCCTCTCGTTAATTTTAGAAGTAAACACACTCGGAAATACTCATCTGCTGATATACGAGTTTGACTCGTATTTTGACTTGAGTCGTTCTGTGTGGGCGTGAAGCACTCACCAACTAGAACCTACAGGAGCCCACTTCTGCCACGCGTCAACCAGAATTCTTTTACTGAAGTTAACGTACCTGTCTGGTCAGTCCGTCTCCTCTGGCTGGTGAGATACCATGGGCGAGCGCTTTCGATGTAGAGACATCATCGTCTGGCCGTCACCAGCCAGAGGTGGCGTTTGGTAAGCGTTCAGTAATTTACCTGCTGGCGGAACTAACCAGATTCCAGTTCCAAATTTCCACAGGAAAGGGACTACAAGATGGCAGTATTTTAAGAACCGTAGATTGGAGAGTGCAGGCCCGACGCTTTAGTTCTCGACTGGTCTCCATATCTCCTTCTCTCGAAGCGTAGGTATGCCTGAGATTTGAACAAATGTTTCCTTAGAAATAGGAGCTCTTTCTCGTGATGTTGGAACAGGCTTTACGACCAGCTTCATTCGGTCTAGGGTTCCGCTTGAAAAGCGTATTAACCTCGAAATTGGCTCCCCTGTTGTTATCGAATATTAAACCATTGCATTGAAGGTAATTCGGTTCGTGGTTGGTTCCACAGTGAACGTACATTAATAGCCCTTGTTGCCCATGTCAAAAATCCCTGCACTGGTTAGGAATCCTTGATTTGTGGTGGGGAGGGGGGGAGGGAGGAAGTAAGTCATTTCCTATCGCCGCACGACTTGGGCGAAGAAAACCACCGTGGGACTGCTTCCTACGTTACTAAAGGGTCAGCAGCTCTCGCCCTTCATCAGACCTCGACATCTTGCTCGATCTTCATCCTTCTGAGACGTTAGTTTGGGAGGCTTCAGTCTTCACTCTGGGAATCCCCTCTCAAGTCTGTGGGAGGTATTTCTCCGTCGTTTTCGACTGGTCGGGATTGATGAGCTCGCCCTCTTCTAGCTTAGCATTGCCACTGCGAGTCGTGTGATCCACCGAATTGGTTTTCCTTCTTCAGCACGATGGAGACGAGCTCACTCCTTCTTTACCTGCCTATACCAGGACGTGGGGACTAGCCTCGCAATTCCCCAACAGAAAGCAGCGAGTGGATTCCTCTCCTTACAGGCCCCAGTGCGCTGGTTCGCCCCCTTTGCACAGGACTGGACTAGTGGGGAAACTTGGAGGAGTGGGAGCCTGCCGAGGGCCCGCATAGATCCCCTCAGACCGCAGGATGCAAGTCTAACACACGCCCTGCGTCATCTCATTGTCTCTGGCTTAACCCACCCTATCTCGTTCTCCAAAGCCTGCCCATCTGGTGTGAGATGACTTAGCATGACGTAGCATATCACCCACGTCTGCTCCTCAGTGTAAACACTCAGAAATCACCCAATCGGCTCAGGTATACCCGGAACACCCCCTGGTCCCGTGATTGCCTCTGTGAGCCGTGTGATGCACCGAATTTGTTTTCTTTCTTCAGCACGATGGAGACGAGCTCATTCCTTCTTTACCTGCCTATACCAGGACGTGAGGACTAGCCTCGCAATTCCCCAACAGAAAGCAGCGAGTGGATTCCTCTCCTTACAGGCCCCAGTGCGCTGGTTTTCCCCCTTTACGCAGGACTGGACCAGAGGAGAAACTTGGAGGCCAGGAAGCCTCCAGAGCCGGGCCGAGGGCCCGCATAGATACGGCGAACCCCCCAGGCCTAACAGACGCCCTGCGTTATCCCATTGTCTCTGGCTTAAGCCACCCTATCTCGCTCTCTATAGCCTGCCCATCTGATGTGAGATGACGTAGCATATCACCCACGTCTGCTCCACAGTGTAAACACTCCGAAACCACCCAATCGGCTCAGGTATACCCGGAACACCCCGGATTAGCTGCGTCGAGTAAAACTCAACCTCCTCGTGAATTGGAATTGCCCCTCCCCCGGTGGCCGTCCTCTTTCTTTTCTTTTCCGTGCTGTACCCTGGCAATGCAACACAAAAAAAAGAGTACAGCTAGTTGTGTCCTGAACACCCTCATTATTATTTGAATAGTAGAGTAAATGAAAAGTACATTGCAAGTTTCTACTTGGTTTAAAGAGTGCACGAACTTATTAAAACCAGCGAGTAAACAGAACTCTTACTTTGTCATTCATTTTATTGATTGGAAAAACACTCATCAACCCGAACGTATTTAAGTTGATATTGTTAGGGAGCCATGCACGGCTAAAGGGTTCCACTGGGGGGGTGCTGTTCGATCAACGCATGTTTCTACGTTGACAATTATTACAACACAACTAACTTGATATTCCAAGGACTCGTCCGCGTTATTGTCGCGTATTTCGATATTGCGACGGAAACTACTTCGACGGGTCTGCAATTATCAAAGAAAACACCCACGACGCATTCCTTCCCACTAATGCGCTGTTTCTGAACTGTTTTAGGATTCTTCTGGCCACTCGCATTTACGATTATTTTAGTTGTGAAGATGTAACAAATTTCCCGAGGGCCGGTCAGCATTTGGCGTTTTATTGAAGCAGCCCACACTGGCCGAACGACCAAAGTGCGCGGTTCCGCGGCGATCAATATTTAGTAAAACTACCTCCGAGAAGTTTTGATTGAAGCGTAAACTCAAACATTGTGGTATTCCTGAAATTTGAATGGATTCTGGTAACTACCGAGAGTAGAATGTGTAATGCACAATTTTAACCCCGTCGTCGCACTATTCCGGCGAGTTTAGGGCTGGAAACTCTCGCGAACGGTACGTCGATGAACTCGTTCCCTTCGTCAGCCAATGAACAAAAACTTGAGCGAGGACTGTGCACGTATTTCGAATGAGATACCGAGTATTTTTCAGGCAATGAATTTTATCGCGTGATCCCCATTCAAGCTACCCTCAGTAGTCTTGTGAATCAGCAAATATCAATACTCCTTCCAGAACTGAGGGATTGCTGGATGTTTTGCCAAAGGGGGCTCGACGAATATTCAATTCCCATTCAAAAAGCGCGAGAAAAGAAAGTTATAAGCCGTCAAAGATTGAAAAATAAAGAGGAAAAAGTCGACAAACGGGACAGTTTAAGGTTTTTATGATTTCCTGGAAAGAGGCGAGAGACTCATTTCCAAAGAAGTGAAAGGATGCGTGGGAGTTGTAGGAGTCGTTAAACGTAATGAAAAGATTCTTTCGCCACCTGCTTCTTGACTGCTCCTTTGAACCGCTTCTCGGAACAATTAACAGATTTTCCGGGTCTCGCAGTCAAAATACCGACGAGTGAGCCATTTTAGCGCTCGAAACTGCAAAATTCCGCTCGCGTTGTGTGTTTAAGAATTATTGTTGGTTTTGTAACTCGCAAAACACCGTGACGACCATTCAACCTGCTTGTGGAAGGTGACCCTGGTAGATTGTCGTGAATCATACTTAAAGGATAACGATAAATACTGGTTCACAGCTTGGGGACGATGTAATTTTTGGCCATCCACCTTTATCTCCTCATAATGGCGTCAGAAAGACCCAAACGCCTTCAGCGTGAAAGAGGGTGAGGGAAGCTAATAGCGAGCCGCCAAAGGGCAGCAGAGCAAAGAGAAATGAGGGGGTTTACTGGTATGCTAATAAAAAGTAGCATGGCGCCATTGAAGTAGTTAGGAAAAGCCTCCTGACAATAGGTCTTTAGGTTGCGGTTCTCATTCCAACTTTAGGGCAGTCAGAAAGCTAGGCAAAGCCTTTATTGCTTTGGATGACGAAGAATACAGGTTCAAGTCTCAATTTTTTCCAATGTCAGCAGCACTCCATTGACGATGGAAGTACGTTTAGTATTACCACACGATAGGAATGCAAAAAGCAGCGTACTCACCGACAAGATCTGGGTGTTAGTCACGAAATCAGTACCACCGCCTGAAATGTGGACTCCAAATTTACTGGAAAACGTGATAATTAAAGTAACTCGTTTTCCAATCCATTGCCGAGGGTCTGTAAGGCTCTCCAGATAATCGGGAAAGGTGGGTGTCATTCCCGTGGATTCGTCTCATGCCAAACAACAAACACTTCTCGTAGATTTAAAGTTTGCTAAAACCAGTTTCTCTCATTCGTAGGTCCAATAGTTAATCTCTCAGCTCAATTAGAAATGTTCGTGACTGTAAAGAATCCATTTCTTTCTCTATAAGGACCGTTAAACTAAACCTAATCAGCCTCAACTCTGCCCAGTATTTACTGTGGCCGAAACACCCTGAGTTTGTGGGGAATAGAACAGGATTAGTCAACAATGCAGCCACTCCAGTAGCCTTGGTCTGTGAACAAGTCGACTACTCGTACGTTGTTTGACCACCCTGCAGCATTGCGTACGAAGCTTCATCATTGCCACTCTAACCAAGATAGTGCGTTTATCATTATCAACGTAGGAACGTCTTGAAACTCAAAATATTGACAATAGCTTGATAGACAGAACTGTTCATCACACTACGCACTTGTGCGTGAAGGTGCTTACAACAATCCCACTGAAAAGTTTACATCTAGGCTGACAAATATTAGGCCAACATATTTCCCTTCTTTACCTAAGACTTCACGCCTTCGTCATGTTGACAAATTAAAAACTTTCCTGACTGTAGAGCTGTCGACAGTCCTTTTTCTAAGACTGCTGGTCTAAGCGGATCTACATATTCTCAGACAGCCAGGCCGCCTTAAAGGCCATCGCAGCCTATAGTTTTAGGTCTAAGCTGGCATGGGAATGCCTCCATGCGCTCAGGCAGCTCGGCCCCCGTAACAGGCTTTCCCTCATCTGGGTGCCGGCTCATAGGGGGCATGAGGGCAATGAAAAGGCTGACCGCCTTCCGTTAAGGGGTACAGAATCCCTACCCATCGGGCCCGAACCACACGTGGGTCTGACGAAAAGTCACCTGAACAGTCTGGTTGCTCGATGGGAGACACAGGAAAACGGCGCCCATTGGCATCGCCAGCCACGACTAAGACCGGTGAAAGGGCTCGTCACAACTTCCTGTCAAAGGGCGAAGGCGATGCTGACACTCTCTAGACAGGATCTGAGAGTTCTGTTGAGCTTCCTCACTGGGCACTGCCCACTCAGATATCACCTCAACAAGATGGGCATCTCAGAGGCAGTGGAGTGCAGACTGTGCGGCGAGGAGGACGAGGCGGCAGAGCATATCCTATGTGAATGCCCTGCCTCGGCAGCAAAACGCTTTGAATATTTCGGTCAGGGGGCCACTGAACCCCAAACCGTAGCGGACTCTGCGGTGAAGAACGTACTTGGCTTTCTAAAGGGGACGGGTATGTACGACGCCTTCTACTAAGAAAGGGCCAGCGTCACAATGCGGCCGCAGTGACAAAGGGACTTGTCCCACACGCCCTCGGGAGAAAAAAAAAAGAAAAGACTGCTGGTTAATAGTTCTGTACATTTTTATAGGCGCCTTGGATGCCTGACAACTATTTGCTCTCAGGCAACTCCTAGTCTTGTTATAGTCAACACACATGTTTGGTGGGTCCTTGTCTTCTCGGGCTGGTGAGGTGTGGGCGAGCGCTTTTCATGTAAAGACATCATCATCCGCTCGCAGTACCTCACCACCATGAGAAGACAGACCCACCAAACAGTTAACTTTAATCATTTACCTACTGGCGAAATTAAACCAATCATTTAAATTCCTAATCTAGTCCTGTAAAATTTTAAAATGAAGTATTTTTACCAGAGCGGGTTCCCCTAAGGTGATCCAAGCGATCGAAAACTCTGCAGGGCAGGGGCTCTGGGGTGCGGATAAGTGGCTCTGAAAGAAGTGGGATGTACATTGCTCTGGGTTTTCAAGCAGAGCTTTGTGCTATCATTGCTCGGGATCATCATAATGCATCAAAAAGGCTACAGCAGTACTACCATTGATAGTCAAGTCTTACAATGCTGCTCAGACGCTATGGTGCATATGGAGAGCTGGACTACTTATTGCCACTTTCAGCAAGAAAGCCTAGGTTTCGTCCAATAATTACCAACATGCGAACGTACCCGCTGGACCACTGAAAGTTGGCTTTTCTCCTAATTGGTCTCTCCAAAAATGGCAGCACAGCAACAACATCTATTGCCTCAGCGTTAACAGCAACCTCTAGGGTCCCTCTCACGATCACCATGCCAACCAGCAGGCTAAGTCCAATCTCACTAGGAGTAGTTTGTTGTTGAAGCGGCTAACGTTTGGCGAATGGGTGCTCAGTCTGTTGGGACAGGGCACAGCCTGCACAGTCAGCATTAAACTGCCTCTGAATTCTCCAATTTGTTGAGATGATATCGAAGTGGGCAGTGCCCAGTAACAAAGCTAGTAATGGTCGCATAGTTCCCGTTTGGGCGTTTCTGTGTCCTCCACCGGATCGCTCGCCCATTTTGGTGACTTTACGTCACTCCTACGTAAAGCTCGGGCTCAATAGGTTTCTGCGCCCCTTTTTGAAAGGCTGTCAGCCTTCTCACTGCCCTCGTGGCCTCTATGAGCCCGATTCCAAATAAGAGAACGCCTATTATGAGCACCGAGTCGTTTGAGGGTCGGAAGACCTTCCAATATCAGCCTGAATCTGGCTAAGATGGCCTTTAAGGCAGCCTCGCAGTCCGAGAGTAAAAAAAGGCTGTTGAAACCCGAACACAAAATGCCGAATCAAACGTAAATAATTGTGTGGACGTAGATCATTTTATTTTCTGTTATTTTGCAAATTTTGCGTATTTGTGAACGTTCGAGGTGCGCAATTTCATTACGTTAGTTGGCAATAAGTTATAACGTTGCAATGACATGTCTTTTGAGTACTTGATCCATTCGTTCGAGGAGCACTGAAACCTTTACACCTTTAACCTTTCCACTTGATCGATTTTATCCAACACAAATTCCTGCTCGTTATTTGATCCAATTTCGCCTTCTTGTACCAACTGAGGCTCTTTTCTCCTACGGCTCACTTTGGCGGGTGTTAGAATAGGAATGAATTATCAATACAGTAGAGAATTGAATAAAATAAAAGGAATGAGCGCGCAAATACATTGGGAATGACAAACGGCCAGAAGAGGTGAATCGACGGTCAATTTAACCGTCAATTTATCTGTATTTTTTTTACATAGGTAAAATGACGCATTACCGTTCAAAAATATGTAATACTAAGGGTTAACAGCCACAAACCGAAATAATACAAAAGAAACGACGCTCAAAATTCATTAAGTCGATTCTAACGTACAAACGAATTATGAATGAGCAAAAACGGGAGATGAAGGGAAAGTTCTTGGTAACTAAAACAACAGCTGTGGGTTTGAAAAGCAACGTGGAGTGACGAGGCAAGACAGGTTGTGGTTAACAAGAAAATGAGATGCGAGGTCAGTCGAGAATGTTACAAATATAAATTTATTATTTAATAACCGAACGTCGATTGAAATGTTTGACGAAACGGCTCGTATTCTATTGCTATTATTGCTATCGTATTCTTGCTATTATGAGGGATTGTTAGAACGGACTGATTGGATTGTAGGTTTGTCTGTTTTGTGGGATGGGAGAATAAGAGTGAGTTAAGTAGAAGTAACCGAAGGTATTTCTTCCACATGACAATAATTTCGACGCCCATCGAACAAACCCCACCGCTAATTATTCTCATTCGACCCACAAACCAAAAAATCTTCTCTCTCTCTCTCTCTCTCTCTGTCTCCCTCAACGTGCAACGTGCATATTTGCAGAGGGAGCTGAAAAAAAAGAAGCGAAGACCCCGAAAAGGTAAATCAGAGTGCGGAGGAGCGATGGAGGACGTGCCAACCGTCTCGAGCCACAATCACGGACCGTCAGGCCTCCCTCAACGCATGGCCTACTACACTAAGAGCTTTCCTCCTCACAGCGACTACGCTCCGTCGCCATATTTTTGCCCCGCGCAGACGCCCCGGGGCTTTTCATACGACTCCGCCCGAACTATGCGAGCGTCGACGTACTATCAACCCAACTCTATTGACAAGGCTGAAATTTAAACGAGAACGATCACGTTAAATTTGTGTAAATTGTTAGCAAACGAAAGAAAAAGCAAAAAAACAAACAAAAAAAACAAAAGAAATAATTATGGCAACTGTGTAATTTCATGAAATATGCGACGTCCCATGTTGAAAATACATGTATATATTTGTTCACATATGTAAACTGTGACGTTAATTTAAATGTATTTATTTTTGTATGGTTGTTTTTAGAAAGTAGATCTCGCCTGAAGTTGTTTAATCACCATTTGTTGACGAATTCGCTTACGGTTGTTTTTATATTGTTCATACACCATAAAGCATGAAGCGTTCGACACTAAGCTCACTTTTGAGTAAATTGTGGGGCTTGACCATTGGCCTACGTGCGTGATCCGATTTTTATTGAAACTTTCGTACACGCCTGAGTGACAATGCTCATGCGCTCGTTGGTTGAGTAACTATCGAGGTACCATTCGGTCGAAATAACTGCTAACGGGAGGCTTAACGTGTTTTTGTGTATATGGTTATGCGCGCAATAAATAGAAATAAAGATTAGATTCAAAGTACACAAAATGGTGGTCGAGGTTTTGAGCGAGCTATACTCCCAAGGAAAACTTCCCAACAGGCGATGTGGACTGTAAAAAAAAAAGAAGCAAATAATATCGCGTGGGCCCCACGGAAAGAATAAATTAAGGTCTTCTAAATATATATAGCATTCTGACTGTTCCACTGGTGGAATATGCACCGCGGCCTATTGTGCCGGTCCTAATGTCTTACAGGTCAATGTCCTAATGTCTTAAAGGTCTTAGGCCTAGCCACCTAAAGAAAGCCAGGTAATTCCTGCAAGAGTGTTCATTGATATTCCACCCTGGGAGAAGGGGTACCAAAGACCAGAAGTCGTTTCTTTCAAGTCTCCGGCACTGGGCCAGGACATGGTAGGGACTCTCCTCATCCCTTACATCGAGGGGTGTCGACTATGCCCATAGCGTACATGAGTTTGTTCATTTTGCAGTGCCCCGTGATGATCCCAACCATTAGCCTTAAGTCCTTCCTCTCCATCCTCAGACGTCTTATCTAACCTGTTTGCTCTGGGATAAAGCGTTTGGAGTGCCTTACTCCCGCAGCATTCCAGACTGTCTGATGCATTCTTCTGGCGTATTCTCCCACAGTCCTCTTGACTAGTGACAGAGAAATTCCACTATTGGGAGATGGCCCAATACTGCAGATGAACCGCGTCTGGCCAGATGGTTCGCCCTCCTTCATGCCTGGGCATCCAATACACATTAACTCTACTCGCATTTGCTAAGGAGTTAAGCCACATACTCTCGCACCAATTTTGACGTTGTGCAGTAGTTCATCAGCGCCTTGCAAGACGCTTGACTATCAGCCAATATGTCGATAGTTCTGTAGCTACGGTCTTTGTCATGCACTCCGGCGATAGTAGCATAGATCTCTGCTTGATAAACGGTCGGAGTGGGGCCTAGGGCAATGTGCGTCCCACTCCTTCCAGAGCCACTTATCCGCATAAAGCAGTGCAGTCTCAAATAAACGGTGAATGACGAAGGTCTGACGTGACGTCGCGGATGCAATGACTGTTGACGTGGCGAAAGGCGGACGTGAAGAAACTAATTGAATGTTTAGCACAGTAACTTGCGCCGCTGGTACCAGACAAATTTCCAAAAGTAGTTTACGGCTCTTCACGTCCTCTTGGTGGTATATTAACGAGGTGGGCAAGGTAACTCGAGAACGGTACGAGCAGGAAAAGGCGAAAGACGGGGAAAAAATCGAAAAGAGTCGGCAATGGCTACAAAACAGTGTCATGATGGATAGGGCTTAGGTAGTGAATCACGAAGCACTCGCTCGACTGACGGAAATGAACAGGCGAAAATTAGAGATGATTCGAAGTCATTCAGCTAGTAAATATTAGTGAACACAGAACGTAAAATAAAGTAAAGTTTTCACAATGAATGAGTGAGCCATTTTAGTGCTTGTAAAGCGCAAAACTTGTGAACGATTGAGGTTGTTTGAATGCTCAGAGATCGTGAAGAATGTATTTAATAGTCTCATAAAAGTCAACTCAGTGCGCACTGTTACCTGATTGTATTTTTGCGTTTTTTATTTCCAACACGTTCTCTATTTTCTGATTGGCTGACTGATATTGTTATATCCGCAGGAACAACTACATCCTAAGCTCTTCGATGTGTATATTGTTAGGAACGTCGTCAAGAGTTACGCGTCGACATAGCAACGCGTCTGGTTGTAAAGGAAGCGAATAAAACTGTTTCATTCGTGCTGTGTCAGTTAACGAGATCTTTTGATATTTGCTTTGTATTACAATTGGTGACATTCTTATTTCACGAGTATGGGTCATTGTGAGGGATCGTATGAACGTGCCCATGGGACGCATTATTGAACATGAGCGCGTAATACGGCCCAAGTATATCACACGAATAAAAATACTACAACACGCTAACGAAAAAGGGATAAAAACCCTGCAAATTATTACACAACGGTTTATTATTCGGATAAATAGCTTGACCTAGCATTAATGCTCCGAGAGCCATCCCGTTCGATTCAGCATCGAAAAATATCAAAATGAAACCCAAAAAAAGGTCGAAAAGAACTGAATCGTAATATTTAAAAAAACAAAAAAAAACACGAAAGTATCTAGAAAAAACTGAATTTTAATATGAAAACATGCACGCTAAATACTAATATCAAAATGTAACCAAAAATCGTATTAAAACCAAAAAAATGAAACGCACGAACTATTAAATAAATAAACCAAAAATAAGCGAATAATGAAAAGTTCAATCAAAGATAACAGATATTTTGCTAACGGAAATAGTTGAGACGGAGAGAAACAGTCATTCGTAGAGGTGAAGACGAAAACAAGGCAATCGGACGATAAAGAGACAAATCACAGTGCCAAAGGTTATATACGAAACACGAGCGCTTCCTAGAGGAAGCAAAAAAAAACAAAAAAAAACCGGCGCCCGCCCGTTGTGAGTCGAGTAGTCGAAAGGGGAGGTGAGCGGGGGTTGCCAGTCCAGCAGGCGAGCGGTTTCGTTGACTTCAGCTGTAGTTCCCGCGTTGTACTGCGTTTCGTTAATTTTTTTTAACCGTTTTTTGCCCATAACAATCATGGGCGACGTCCGATCGGATTGCCGAGATGACGGGCACAACTAGATACCAAATTGGATTTTCGTGCGAAAGAACGAATTTTTTGGACCACGTTAAAGGCACAAAACGGCCCGGACGGGGGATGGGGGATGGCGGTCGGTGGACGGACATTGCAAATTTGGAATCTCCATGTCTTGAAACGTAAAGTATCAAATTTTGAGGAGGGGGTTGTAAAAAATTGTTCGTGACCGAAAACATAGGGTTATTATTCAGAATGAATAATAAACCAAAACTGATTAATTCCACTCATCACACAGTTTTCTTCGCGTTCTCGTGAATTCGATACACAATATCTTCGTTCAATGCGTTTTTACATGAACATCTGTAAAGGTCCAAATGTAGAGGTAATGTGATATTGTGATATCAACCGAAATCGTTTCGTGACGTTTTTGAGAAAATTCAAAAATAAAAATTACGTTGTTCCAAATATCCCTTTCGTAGCCACTGATGTTCTGGCACCACCGGGTTATAACTTGAAGTATATGATGGGTTTTATTCTTAATCATGCAGACCTAGCGCCTATACAGGCTCCAGGAAGCTCATCAAAAAAGGCTTCGAAAACCGAGCCCTCCAAGCACCCTCATTTCAATCGTTCATTGCATGGGGACATCTTCGTCAAACGTACAAACAAGTGCCAGTTTTGGGGAATCTCCTGACATTTTGGATCATTGAGAGTCGCTGGACACTAAGGAGGACTGCCAGGACGCAATTTTCTAGGCCTGTTATTTTTATCCGTAGTTGCCTGAGAAACGATTTTGTGAAACGAAACGCGCTACGTATTTATTGGTAAATGATCGACCAGCTTGAGGGTTCTGCGCGTAAGGCGAACGGTTTGCAATCGCGAAAAAAGGCATCTTTTCGGTACATTAATCGGTTCGTAGTGGAATTAGGGGAGTATGTGCAAGCTCGAGGCATATTTATATAATTAATTCGTGAAATTATGCACGTATCATGTTGTGAGCGTTGTTAGATTCAAACGTAGTATGGTGCGATTAACTTGTTTCAAAAGCCGCAAACGCATACAAGCATTAATAATTAGTAATAAATTGCCGCCATAAATCATAACTGACTAGGTGACAGCTTTCTGTGGCGCATTTAACTGCACTGCCGGCTCGTGCAAGATAATACAAGGTGAACTCTCCGATGTCTTCATTATTGCTTCCAGAGTTTCCTCAGGGGTTTTCACTTCAGCCCTCATTCTTGCTATTAATGGGGCTTGCTCAATCCTCAGTGGTGTCGATTTCCTATTACTCAGCGCTACAATGTGATTACCTTAATGGAGCAAAATGGGCGTATTGAGCCAGGCCGATTCCAATATGAGGAGCTATAGCCTTGAAAACGACCAATTGACGGATTGACAGACCACCCTATTCAAAAAAAGACTCAGAATCGACAAACAACGGACTAATTAAAGGTGAACAAAGCTGCCCTTGTGCTTCTCCAATCACCATCCCGCTGTTCATTCTCTTCCTACGCGTCTGACTTCAGCACTAACGTAACGGTCAGACGATGATGTCTTTACACCGAAAGGGCTCGCTCACAGCAACAAATATAAGTTATGTTTCTCCATTTCCCCGTCTCAGAAAGAATAAAGAACATTATTGGTACGTTTTAGTCGTTATCGTCCCTCGTCTCCCGCTCTCCTGGTAACAGTAACTAAAACGGACTATTTTTGGTTCGTTTCCTAGTGTCATAAAAATAATGATCAAAACTGAGAAAAAAAAGACTGGGCCGGTGTTCTTCCAGAAGGTTGACGGCAATTGTTACAACCAGCCCTAACTCAAGTTACGTCCCCCCTGAAATGCTCGCAGAATATACCATTCCACCTCTGTCGACTCCCGTTGTAACAATTTCCCCGCTTCGCTCGACGTGACGCGTAAAACTTCGAAATTAGAGAGTTTCGCGGACGCGTTGTATTAATTGACGTTGATCGGGAACGTTATTCACGCAATGTCCTTAATACAAACTCGAAGACGAAGAACTATTTTGACTCTTCAGTCGCTTCTTCGAGGGGTCTGACTGACTCATCAAACATTAATATAAGTCCCTTTCCATTTCGGCAATCCCCTGAGATAATCTCTCTCCTAAGCCCCTCCCCCGCCCCACCACCGCCCGAATCTTCCTTTAATGACTTGTTCAATAGTTTCAAATCCTCCGAATGAAGTTGAGAAGGGCGTTTTCCAGATCATTAACCTCCTGAATTAAAGAGATGAGGTCGGGGGATAAGGTTTGAAACCGAGGCATTTAGTGGCAAAACTTTGACGAGGAAAAAGCGATAAAATTGCGATCAAAGTACAAGACGAAGAATTTTCAATCTCGACCGTAATTAACGCTGTCAATTACGAATCGAGTGTCATGGAATGGAATGTACTGTCTACGCAACACAACTGAGGTGCTGTAAGGTGCTAAAGCAAGTATTCTCTTTCTTCAAGTTTCGTTAACTAAAAATTTGGGGGGTCGAAAAAAACTGAAAATTGAATAAAGATAACGGTCATAAGAAACTATACAAATTATGTATAGTTCAGACAGCAAATCCAATCATTAACGAACACAACGAGCTGTTCACGTACTTTTAAAAGTACAGTAGCAGCTAGAAAGGGAAGATTTAAAAATTAAAACGAAATAAACACCTCCAGAGACCCCGATTTTTACAGGTTACGATCAAAAACGAGGAACTAGCGTGTTTTGGAAAAAGGTAACAAGAGATTGTCTACGGAGAATACAAATTTGTTGTGTGCGTGAATAGGGGGAATAGGGCGACTTTGGCTCAAGGACTAGTGGGGATAACCTGAATGAAACCTCCCTTTTGTAGGAGGGAAACCCTCACTGAAGAGGTAACTTTTTTGGCAAGGTTACCGCCATCCCCTTACTGCTGTCACGAAGTGTAGATTCATTCTCCGGAAATTTCAAACATCGTGGACGTTGTCGCTGTCACAATTTTCGAAGACGCAACTTAGGTGACTCAGGACGCGACTCTAATGGAATGCGTTAACGGAACATACGCGAATTTTCAATGACATACTTCTCTTATCAACGCTGGAAACGATAATGAAGTCTACCTACGGGAATGTGAGGACTCCCGGCTCTGGTTCACTATTTTAGATTAATTTGAGATGTAGTTAGATTGAATCGTTAGAGGTATGCAGTCTGTGTTGGTTATTCAATACGAGTTTCGATTTGAGTACGTTGCATACGGGTACATCAATCGATAATGCGGAGGAAAAAGATGCGGAGACTGTACGGTTATATGCGGTCAAGTGAAAAGAAGTGGTCTAGTGGTTATACCGCATGTGAAGGAAAATTCCATAAGAAAATTATGAAGGTTGTGTGAAATGGTGATATGATGTGAAATGGTTGTCTGAAATCGTTATGTGAAAAACTAATAATGTGTTGTGTGAAATGATGAAATTGATAAATGGTGTGTGACATTGTTATATTAAATGATGAGTGTTGTTTGAAATTTTTGATGGAAAATAGATGGAATTGTTACATGAAAATGATGAAATTGTTGTATGTAAAATTATGAATGGTGAGCAATGATAACATCGTTGTGTGAAAACAGATGCATTTCTCGTGAAATGATGAAATTGTTGTAAGAAAAATGATGAATGTGTGAAATGATGGAATTTTTGCGTGAAAAATGATGAATGGTGTGTAAAATGGATGGAATTGTCGCGTCAAAAATGATTAATTTTGTGTGAAATAATGATATGGTGTTGTATGAAAAATGATGAATGTTATGTGAAATGATGGAACTGGTCTATGAAAAATTTTGAATGCTATGTGAAATGATGAATTTGTTGCGTGAAACATGATGAATGTGTGAAATGATGGAATTGTCGTATTACAAATGGTGAATGTTGTCTGATATCGTTGCGCCGAATGAGTGTGTGAAGTTGTTATGGTAAATGAATGGAATTTCGTTGTGAGAAATGATGAAATTGGTTTGTGACAGATGATGATATTGTTGTATGAAAAAATGGTGTGAGAAATGAATGGAATTGTCGTGACAAAAATGATGAACTTTCTTTGAAATGATGAAATTGTTGTATCAAAAATAATGAATGGTGTGTGAGATTGTTATAAAAATGGATGAATTGTGGTGTGAAAAATTATGAATGTTTTGAAAAACGATCAAATTTTTGTATGAAAATGATGAATTTTGTGTGAAAGTTTTAAGGAAAATAGATGGAATTGTTATATGAAAAATGATGAAATTGTTGTATGTAAAATGATGAATGTTGAGTGAGAAATGATAAAATCGTTGTGTGAAAACAGATGCATTTTGCGTGAAATGAAGAAACTTTTGTATGAAAAATGAATAATGTTATGTGAAATTGTTATGTAAATGGATGAATTGCGGTGTGAAAAATTATGAATGTTTTGAAAAACGATCAAATGTTTGTATGAAAATGATGAATTTTGTGTGAAAGTATTATAGAAAATAGATGGAATTGTTATATGAAAAATGATGAAATTTTTGTATGAAGATGATGAAATTGTTATATGAAAAATGATGAATGTTGAGTGAGAAATGATAAAATTGTTGTGTGAAAACAGATGCATTTTACGAAAAAATGAAGAAACTTCTGTATGAAAAATGATGAATGTTATGTGAAATTGTTATGTAAATGGATGAATTGTGGTGTGAAAAATGATGTCATTTTTGTGTGAAACGGATGAAGTTGTATTAAAATTATGAATGGTGTCCGAAATTGTTATGTGAAATCGATGGAACTGTTGTGTCAAGAATGGTGAATTTTGCATGAAATGGTGAAATTGTGGTATGAAAAATGATGAATGCTATGTGATATGATGAAATTGTCGTATGAAAAATGATGAAATTGTCGTATTACAAATGGTGAATGTTGTCTGATATCGTTGCGCCAAATGAGTGTGTGAAATTGTTATGTAAAATGGATGGAATTTCGGTGTGAGAAATGATGAATGTTGTGGGAAATTGCCTACACCAACTTTTCTGGTTGACAAGGTAATATCAGTGGATGCTTGCTTGTATGTCTTCGTCATCTCTCCATTCATCTCCGTTCTTCCCGTTGAAGTGGTGCGAAGAGATTCTTTCTATACGACAATCTAATTCAACAAGATCGGCAGAGAGTTCTGTGCGTTACGCATTCCCTACTAACCGACGCTCACGTTACCAAAATGAGCAAGAAACGCGCCATTCACTTCGCGCCACAGTTCGCGCGGTAGCCAATGGTCAAGCGGGAAGAAGTTAAAATGAATTGATATACCACGCTGTTAATAATCACAATCTTGGAAGACGGTTTAGTATTAGATGAGCCGGCACGATGTTTTCACGCAACACAATCCTTAATCGAACACGATGTTGAATTTTGCTCATTTATCAAATTAGTTGCCGTTATTGTTCGTATATTTGGAACGCTTTGATGTTTCGTTGTTTCGAAGAAAGGAAAGTTAAAATGGCCATATTATTGTATTTGTAAACGTATAGCTTTTATAGATGTTGAGTTGGAACGTGTTGCTGACATTTCGTGTTGTGTTTTGTACGTTGCTTACACGAGTCGTTTATTTGTACTAGTGTTCGTCAAAAGTTGAAAACTGGCGTTGCGATTTATTTTTTGTCAATTAGTCAATTCTGTTCCGTAGCCATCTTGAAGCTATCTCTCCCCCGTCAAGGTTTGTAGTAAAGCAACGCATTATCTGTCTATTATAGTTCCCGTTTATTGACTCAGATCAGACATCCTGCGGTGTTTTAAATTAGAACAGCCTTTTTCTCAAATCGCGTGTGAAAATCCTAGATTTGTGAGTTCTGGAGAATGTTTGTAAAAACTGGGGGTTTTGTCGATCCGATATTTTGGAAGGCACATGACCGCGTTCATTCAAAGTGCAGGCAGGAATGGAACCGCTCGAAATACAACGTGGACAATGGGTGGAATGTCCTGATCTGTAAGCAGCTTCATCCGTAAAGATCTGTCAATCACTCAAGGCCGGTAATAGGCTCAGCTTGAGTTTCATGTGTACTAGAGCCGCATTCACGTCGAATGTCGCTGGGCAGTCCCCCGGGGGCTCTCAGCTCAAGCTACCAAAGCACTACTGCCCAAATCAATCGCTCTTTGACCATCCAATTTAATTCATGCGCGAACATCAGGAACTCCCGTTTTTCGAGTTGCAAATATTTCCAAATGCTTTTATATACCAAATATGCGTTTAAATTAATTTTTGTTCAGAGTAACGACAATTTTTACGTTTATAAGCTCTGAACGAGATAAAAATAACATTTTGAAAGAAGTTTCAGTAAGCCGAGTGAAAACAGACTTGCATGTTGAGAATGATCAACCGAGCCAAGAGGTGGTAGAACAAAAACGGAGGAGAAAAATTACAATTCAAATTTGCGTTGTTTGTTTTCCACGTTTTCGCATTCTATTTTTCTCTTTTCTGTAAGAGGAAGCATCTGTTGACGAATGACTTATGTATAACACAGAAATCCTTGCGTTCCTATGGAATATTTGTCTTCGTACGTGGAAATGGGACTCAAAATGCACCTGAACGGTGTTTCGAGGCCCCCCCCCCCGACAACTGTTCCCTTCAATGTCATTAAGGTCATTCTTGCGTTTTGTGTTCGTATCAAAGCCATCTCTACCAAATGGGGAACGTACCAGGCCTGTGGAGGCCTATAGGCACGTTGGCCAAAGGCGCCATCTTTACATAGCTCTGCGCGCTGGTTGCCGCCCCTGGGGCTCGACTCAGTGACGAGCTGCTCTGCAGGGGGGCGCAAGGATGTGGCTTGGTCAACCACTTCAGTGAAGGGGGGGGGGGCACCATGCCTCAAGTTCTCGTCGCCGGTTGGCCCATGCTTACCCAAAGGAACAAAAACGACGGGCTGCGGCACTGCTTCCGAGGAGGAGATGAGGGTTGTCAGCTGTGGGAAGCTGTGCTCGCACTCCTAGGTCTTCATAGATGGCATGGATGACATGAGCTGCATTCGCATATTCACCCGTCCCGCATGGGCAGTCTTGAAAGGCCTGCCGCTGAAAGAAATGGAGCCGCTCGTTGTATGAGCCATGAGCAGAGAGCAGTCGCACCTCTGGAAATGTCGGTCGCCACCACCCCCTATCTATGCGGCCACTGGGAGGATGCTATGGAGGTGCCTTGACGTGGGGCCCGCATCCCATCTGGCCTCCCAGAGAGCTGTGATGCACTGTAATGCTGCTGACAGCCATTGCGCAGGTCCCAGAGGGCGCCGCAGTACTCCGCTAAAACATCCCGTCGAATGTGGGACTGAAGTACCGCGAGGTCCAGGACCAGGTCAAAGGGGAGGGCCCCAGTGAGTACTTGGATGGCCAATACTGGGAGAATCGCAATTAGCATGTCACGCTGAATAGTGAGCGCCCGCTGTCGGTCCCGGGTGAAAGGGGTAACCCACCGTGTGCTCGCAAAAGCCACCTTTACCAGAACACCCAACGTCCGAGCTCTGCGTATTAATCTCTGAGTTCATCAGTAATGACAAATTGTAATTGTGAGGTTGACGTTTAACATAACCGCCCGTTTATCGCGTGACCTGCACCGGTCTACAACTGTGATTGAACCAACGAGCTACGCGCATCTCTCAACAAGTTTGTTTTGGTACGGGATATAACCTACTAACGCCCTGCGCAATATAAATACCTACCCTACGAGATAGCTTCTTGATACTCAATTAAGTTCAATTAATTACCAACTTGAAACTTGTGCGTAATTTATATCGACAATCTCGTTTTGTACCTACATTTTACACAAACGCAAATCTGTTAATTTTAGACGAATGAGATCTAACTCGACCTCGTCGTTTGTTTTCAAATGCCACCGTTAACCTTTTTCATTTATCGATAGCTACTTTAGAAGGCACAGTGGTCGCTTTGGAACTTGAACCTTTAAGATTCAACTAAGGGCCCAGTCCAGTGAACTCTGGCTCATTCTCGGCGACTGTCAAACTGGAAACAGAAATGAATTTCCATTAGCCCTCCCAAAATAAGGGAATACAAGCCGTAATAAACCAGAGATCCGCCGACAGCTTCAAATACTCTTATTCTTCAACAAGAATAAACAAAAACGAACTCAGATGAAATTAATTTCTGTAATTATTTTTCAACTCATTTGTTAGTTAGTAAGGCATAGATTTATTCGATGTTGAAACTTTGTCCACAAAATTTAACAAAAAAAGAAATTATATTATTGTAATGTTTCAAAAAAACAGAGAAAATAAATATTGATGTCAGTTAAGTTAAGAAGAAAAAAAATTGAGACAATAACAAGTATTATGATGTAATCGATGAGTTTGTGAGGTTTCGTGGTACTGCAGGATGCTGTGGAAAGAAGTGGAGCATTTTTTTGAGGTCTTTCCCCGTCGATGGAGTACCGTTCTCGCGTGCACTGTATGAAAAGTTGTACGTGTAGACCAAGAGGATGAAGAGATAAATGACCGAGAGAAGGGATTAAATTCCGGGAAGGGCACGTCGGGGTTGCCTGAAGGTCCGAAAGAACGGAGAGGTTTCCGCACTTCGACACAATTTCGTCCGTATAGCCGAAAAATAGTCTTTGAATTGCGGTATAGAAACAAAGAGCTAAGCTATTTGCCGAAGGCGCAACGACTATGGAGGGAAAAGAAGGAAAAGGCGATGGAGAGGCTGAGGATAACAAGAGGGGCGCTATTGCCAAGGTCAGATGGTATTACGTGGCCAAGTTCTCCTCTGAAAGTGTTGTCGAACGAGGATGCGAACCCCCTTACCGCCTAGTACGTAAGTATGTACGTTGCAGTTTAGCCAGAATGATTCGAATGATGCCCTTTGTTAACCTCACTCTCCTCAAACTCCCGACGCACGACGTGACGGAAGACTCGCATCTTCTATGAAGTATAGAAATGTGAACGGACACCCCTGGCGATGAAGGGGGTGTGTGCGACGCCAGACGATATGATAATCTTGACGCTGTGTGGCATAGATAGAGGCAGGCTGCTACATATACATATAGTTAACGAGCTACCGGTCAAGGGGCGTTCAACCTAAATGACACTTTTGGTCGTGAGAGCTATTCTTGTTCCTTTTTGCCCTCAGTACTTTTTTTTTTTTTAAATTTAATTGCAAGTGATACCCTCACTGCAGCCACAAACGGGCCTATTGTAAGGGCGTCCATCATCCTCAGAGCATGGCCTCCCTGCACCACCCCCAGGCCCCACGGCACTGGTCTCACTTGGTGTGATGTAGCCTAAGCGCCCCCACCACCCCTGCAAAAGCGGAGGATATCCGCAAGTTCTGCATTCGTCACTTCTTCTGGCTGAAGAAAGGGCCTCCCAAACATACAATGGCGCGATGCTGCGAGTCCATCTCATACGCACAGCACATGCTCTGCCGTCTCTAGCCCTACCTCACAGAACCTGCATACCTGCACCTTGCAATTGCCAATATTTGCAAGGTGGTACCTCAGCTCTGCGAACAGGCCACATATGATCCTCATATCCTTCCTTCCACAGTGCAAGCAACTCCTTGGACTTCCCTGTAGAAAGCCAGGTGAAGAGTTTTGACTGTCTAAGGCTGGGCAGCCCCTGCCAATGAGCAGCCCTGCACCTGTCCTCCCATTTGCCAACCTCTCTAGGTAGTTGGCTTCTGGTAGTCCCAACAAAGGGCTCAAGGCCAATAGGGATCTGCGCCGATCCCTTCGTAGCCAACCTATCAGCCCGTTCGTTTCCCTCTATACCCTGATGCCCTGGCACCCAACCCAGTGTTACACTGTTGTCCTCGGCCAGGGCCTTGAGTCCAGTCAGACACTCCCACACCTGCCGCGATGTAAGACAGTATGAGGCTAAGGCCTTGAGAGTAGCCTGACTGTCCACCATGATGTAGATTCTCTGCCACTTCAGTCCCCTCTGCAGCAGCCGCTGCACACAGACTGTTACCGCAACCACCTCTGCCTGGAACACCGTAGCCAGCGACCCCAATGGGATTGCCGCCCAAAGATGCCTGCAAGGCCGCCCTGCACCGAGCTATCAGTACTTAGTATATTTCTTTGCAACGAGCCAAATTGTTTATTTACAGATACATATGTGTATATAATGAATCACCCAACGTGTGACACGCTTTGCCAGGTAATTCCACTTTCAATCAAAAACACTCCCTATCTGCTCTTAATAAATATCTATTTTAAAAGAAAATTCCGGTAATTGGTTGACAAAGTTTCTTTCTGTTCAGTTTTCATCAAAAACACGGTATGAGGAAATCTGGCGAGAGGACAGCTCAACAAAATCTGCCCTAATTTGATATTCAATCTGCAAAAGAACGGCCAAACTTTTTTGGTCTCAAATACACCGCTCGCTGTTTTGATAAAACTTTTTATGGAACCGATTGACGCATTTTTGGCGCGTAGAAAAACGGCGAGACTAGATCCATAAATTATTGAGCATTTCTTGAAACATTTTAGTACGTTGCGCCTGGTAAATCCGACTGATTTGTCACCAGAGTTCAAATCTACGTTTCAAATAATTACGCGAGCTACAATGAGGGGTAGGAGGCCGAAATTGGATTCATAGTGGTTATTGTATCAGCAATCCATGCAGTCTGCACATTGACCAAGAAGAAGAGTCGAGATTCCCTCCCCTCCACCGCATTGCTGTCCGACCGTGTCAATCTGCATCATTATAACTCGATGTTCGGTCAGCCTTTAGAAGAAGATCGTTCAATCCTCTCCTTTCCACATTCGCACCGAAGTACCAAACGAAGCCTGTACTCTTTTTGTCGCTTTTGAAACGTTACTTTGCGCTGAAAAACGCAATTTGATTTCAATACTTATATCTTTACGTTCCACGAAAACACGATTTTTGTTCGATCAAAACGGAATTTCGTTCAAATTTTTCTTCGTTTTTTTACCCCTCACCACTGTAAATACATCCTTTTATAAAAAAGAAAAGAAAAAAAAGGCCCTCCTGTAAATAATCGAATTATATTCCAAACGAGGACGACAGACTTGTCTTTTTGCGTTAAGTTTACGATTAATTCTTTGTACATTTTTTTTTTTTTGTGAATCGGCCATTAAGAAGACGATGGACGTTTTGGGCCGCCCAAATGTTGGGAACGCGAAACCCGCATTGTTTGTCTTTTGTTGTATATTGATATTTCGTCGTGCTTGTTGTACAGAATCACGTAATACGTGCTGATAGGGCGCTTAAAAGAAGAGTGGTAATGATTATGAGTTTAATTGGTCCTCGCGGTGACTCGAGATGCATTTATTGTACCGTCGCTGGTGTACTATACCATTCAATGGCATTTTGTAAATATTTTACCTGTGCTAGATCAAATAGCCTGAGCATTATTTGGAAATAAATTTAAATGTGTCGTTGTACTTGTTGTTATCCGAAATTTCCCTGCGACGTTTGGAAGTTGGTGACTCGTCTCCAGGACGCCCGTGTGAGTAATAACTGTATTTAAGTGTAGTAGTTAAGTTATTCAAGTGGTCTATGTTGTACAGAACGATCTGAATGTTGGCTGGTTTAGATGTAATTACTTCGTGGTAGAGCCGATGCCCAAAGAGTAAGGATAGTGTTTCGATTGTGTCAAACACAAGTTATGGTTTCTTCGGATCTTTGCGCTTTGAGGCCTACTGAATTCAAAAAAATTCTATTTTCTGCGTGTGGTCCATGTGTGTGTGTTAGTAGTTCGATTTGCAGGAGAACGGCTCGACCTTTGGACGTACTTGCTCTCAAAGCTGACGTACGGGCTGGTTTTTGGGAGGTAGCCCGTCCAAAGGCCAATACGCCTTGACAGAATGGTGAGCTCTGCTATGCTTGGCTGGACCTTTCGCATAGCATCCCATGTGCGTACTATCACGCTCTTGTTCCAAATCAGTGTTCCATCACTACTACTGTTCCGTTCTTACGCCGTAAGCTACTACAGGCATCTGGCTGGAATGTCACAATAAGCTTTGGCCAGTTTTGGATTCGTTCAGGATCAGCTGTGGTACTGTGACATGGCGAATTCACTGTCTCTAAGCCTTTAGAGTTCGCAGCTGCATTGCATGGTTCAGGCAGTGTTCCGACTCCCCAGGGGATAGAAACCCAGATGCGCGGCAGATGAGCCCCTGAGCAGTGGGTGGAAGCTTGAGGGACCACTGCCGCAGCTTACTGAGGTTCTTCAAAAGCCCTCACTGGGCCCATACTGGCCCCCAGGGAAGCCAGTAAGACCAAGGCCATTGAAAGATGGAGCGGGTCAGCGACCATTCGGGCCTCAAGGGTTGTTTGACCCAAACATGGTACCATAGGAATGAACAACCTGCTGCCTTGCGCCGGTGTGGTGCATTATGGTTTAGGACTGTGACAAGTGGCTGCCTCAGCAGGGCAAGGGAGGTAGAACAGAGCAATCCAATTCGTACCCACTGCAAGGCCTGGAAAATGCGCTCCCTCTGCGGACATCGTGGAGTCGCTGGAGGGCAGTCATCCCATCCCTAACTTCGTTTTTAAACTGCGGATTCTGAAGAAGGTTGGCGCCACCCAGTTGGAACTCCACACACATCCAAATTGCAGAATTGTAAGTGTCCCGACTCTCCATCCCCATGGAGATAATGCGTAGGTGCCAGTAGAACGCCTCTTGGCAATTTCGCCCCGGGGTCTGCAATCCATTCAGGCCCGTAAGCTGCTTAAATCGTTACCAAATGAAATGGGTACCACGGGAGCTTCTGGTGGCCAGGTTTCGCTGAGATTTACCCTGAGCTTTAGGTAGAGTGTGGTAGGGGAGAGATAAAGGCCACACGGCTAGGTACTCTCCCCATCTGCCATATTTTAACGCTCAATTACACTTGTCCCGAGTCCCCCTACTCTTTTGTGTGGGTGGAGTGGGCTTCAGAGGGCATGCATGATGGGATTACCAACACTTTCACGTCCTTCGTGTGGTGTCAATGCCTACACCGTCCGGATGGATGTTTCAAAGGGTTATGTGTCCAGATTATGTCAATAGTGAACAAGGAAGAATTATTGAACAGTGATTGTGACTGAAGTGAGCACTGATAATGGATTTAGCAAAGGTGGAAGCGGGCGACCTGAATGGGAAAGTGAGTTGGACAATTCGGAAATTGCAAAATGACTACGTTATTGCATGGTCGGCCAAATGCATTCGAGGTTGTTGAAGGAACCTTGAAAGAGCCTGCCTTGCCATTGCTTAAAGCGACGGAAAAGCAAAAATTTGCCACTGCAAAAAGTATGGCGATGAGTGTCATTATGAATTCAGAAAATTATGCGTTTTTCCAAAGGATACGACGCATGGCAAGAGCTTCATGATGACATGCCCACGCTGTTGTCTAAAATTGAAAATTGTGGAATCAACTCACAGAATTGAAACGAGCAAAGTACTTGAAACTTTGCCAAACGACTATTTTTCGTTCGTCTTGTTGGATGATGATGACTGAGACTGAGAGAGCAATTGAAAATTTGACCTGCTCACGTAAGAGCTCTGAACCGAAAAATGTAGAGCAACATGATGAAGATATGTTGACTACCAGAACCAATAATATTTTCAATCGATTCTGTTGGGCAGGCCGATTAGCTGGGTCTTTGACCTCCGAAATGTCTGCACTAGCCCTGAAGCAAAGTCATTGTTTCCCCAAACACCTTCATCCTCAAGCCCTTTTGTTACTTATGAAAAGTCCACTCTTCAGTTATTTCCAATTGTTTTTTTCTCGAGCCACCAGACGATTCAGGTGACTCTTCGTCATACCCACGTATGGTTCAGACCCGATGGGTACCCCTGTACCCCTTTTCGCAAGGCAGTCAGCCTTTTCGTTGCCCTCATGCCCCCTATGAGCCGGCACCCAGATGAGGGAGAGCCTGTTACGGGTGCTGAGCTGTTTGAGTGCACGAAGGCATTCCCATGCCAGCTTAGACCTAAAACTGTAGGCTGCAATAGCCTTTAAGGCTTTCCGAGAATATGTAGATTCGCTTGCCCTTGAGTCCTTTAGTCAGGATCTCTCTCAGATCTTTATTGCTAGGATTTCCGCATGAAATATCGTGGCGTACTCTCCCAGCGGCTTGACGATACTGTAGTTGGGCCCTACAATGCCCAGTCCAGCTCTGCCTTTCATAATCGAACCATCGGTATATCATTGCAGGGCGCCCACCTCAGTCTGGAACGTCTCTTTCTCCCATTTTCCCCGTGAGTGAACGCTAACACTGAATGGCAGCCGAAAGTTCTTGCGCTCTGGCATGACGTCAGTAGCAAGGACTGCAGCCTCTTCTAGCTTAAACTGTTTAGTTATTCCTTGCAGGCTCGCTTGACCCTGGTAGAGATATTTCCTGCCGGCAAAAGCCTTACCGCTCCCAGGTAAGCAGTCCTCTGAATGTGTATGTGGAGAGGTGAGATGTTCGAAAGGACTTCCATTGCAGCAGTAGGGCAGGTACCCATTGCCCCTGTAATCGCAAGACTCGCCTGTTGCTGTAGTCCTTGGATTTTTCCCTGTACTGTCAGCCGGCCTGTCGCTTTCAACCACACAGTGGAGGCATACGTGACGCGGGGTCTTATAATCCCCTTATTGAGCCACTCCATCATTTTTGGAGCTAAGCCCCAAGATTTGCTGCACAGCCTCCTACATGCCCACAGGTTTGTAGTTGCCTTGTGCAGTGCAACCATTTCCAATTGATAACTGATTTCTCCTGTCCTGGACTTTCAAATCTATCTTCTCCTACCCCTAAATTTTAGATTCCTCTTCTCAACAGACAGCTCCTTCCAAGTCAGTCATTCTTCAGCTCTTGCGATACGGTCTTCTCACAGTTCTCCCAATGTTTCGTCTCTCAACTCGTGCTACTCCCAACTCAACTCTCTCTCTCTCTCTCTCTCTCTCTCTCTCTCTCCACCCCCTTCCACTTAGTATCTCACAACCAGTTTCACGAGTGTCGCGCGCGTTTATGTACTCATACTCGTTCGGATATCGGACAGTTCACATTCAAGCTCACCACGTTAATTTATTTCTCAGTTTCAAGTTCCCACATTGGTGCGCCTAACAAATACCAACTCCACTTGGTACACACTTGGAACACAATGTGCAATGGCGCAGAGGTAGCAACTCTGACTCTCACTTGGGATCACCAGTTGGAATACTGGCTGGTTCGAAATATTTTAATTTTTGCAAATGCCTGCCCCCTTCCGCTGCCCAATTTTAAGGTCGCTGAGCATTTTTTGTTCAATAAACTTTTCACCGAAATGCCTCAGCATGGTCACACGGGGACCAACTTGCAGTTAGGGGATCAGAACATAATAGCCTCTAACTATCCCCGTGCAATTTTGTGCTATTGGGCTACATTTCAACCCTCAGGGATGACCAGGGCTGACACCAACCTGTCACAAACAAATGAAAATACATATTGCTGTAGTAATTTATTTTAATATTGTATTAATATTTGGTGGCTTTCATCTTCAGTCCTTACATTGGTGAACCGGGTGTATATCAAGTCAAGCTAGAATTTGTTACTGGTCGTGTTCAGACATCTGTTGGATAAACAGGGCGTCTTGACCACGTGCTATTGACGCAAGATTACTATCGCGGTTTTCAAAGGGACCGACTCAGTGGGTGGCGTACAAAATCGCTGAAGATCCCTTTCCACGGTGGGAGGGTGTGTGTGTGTGTGATGGTGATGTAAGAGGTCCAGGCCTAGAGGCATAAAGGCACACGCTGTCAGCCCGAGCTCCTCAATTTAGAGGGTCCTGGGGGCTAAATAATAGTTAGAAGGGAGCTTCCAAGATGAGGCAGCCGCAGGAAGAGAAAGAGAGAGAGCGACGAAGCTAATAACCGAGAAGTGAGGAGCTTGAGCCTGCCGTTTCCTCGCGTAGGAGCCGTGTAAATGCGCTCAGAGCCGAGTCTCATCTCGTAAGAGCCGCGTTTTGCTCTGGTTATACTCGTAATGGCTGGTCGTTAGAAGGTGGGCGGTTTCTGAGCCCACACTTTACCTTTGGTTTCGGGGTTTTGTATTCAGAGAAAGAACAGGTTCTGGCGGTTTCCGCCGCGGCCTCGGCAAAAGGTCGAGATGAGGTTCCGCAGAGCTCTTCTGCGACAATTGAACCAACGAAGGAAGCGATAACAACAAGCCCTCTTCTCTCTCGTGAAGGGCATTCGGGCAGATAAAAAATTTCGGACTGTAACAGCGCAGATAACTCTCGTCGTATTTGTGGAAAAATGTTTGAGTCAGTAAATCGAGTAGTGGAGGTGTTTTAGCATCACTTGGTGCTGCAGAGTATGCGAGATGAGGTTTTGAGGAAACTGGCAGAGGTAATTACCGTGCTTCTAGTTGATAGCACAACGTCCTGCCATACCAGAATCCCTCGGTCATAAATTCAACACAACTGACGCAGAACTGCTGAGATCGTTAGCAAAACTAAGGAAGGGAGCGTGTAATTACCTCCCATTCACGCACAACGTTATCAATACAATTTTTAAGAAATAGAAAAACAAGTTGCCACGTCGATTCACAAAAAGTTGACAGTAACAGCTCAGAAACTGATTTTACGCCAAAGTTTTACCAGGAAAAAGCCATTTCCACGTTCGCCGCTAGGTGCGCAACGGTAAGTTGAGTCATGCTCGGGTTTGGAACTATCTGAACTAGGAAATTTGCAATTCGGGCATTCCCTCGCGATCTATCGGTTTTATGTAGCAAAATGAACGAGACTTTATTCAAACAAATGTAAACAACGTGTCTCATAACGACAACTACAATAGTGTAGACAAAGTTTGATTAGGTTTTTCTCAACAATTATTCCTTTCAAACGAGCGGTGCGTAGCAACACACAACTTTCCGCCGCCCCCGTACGTTCGAACACCACCTACATATGTGGGCGCTATATCTTCGTTCAAAGCATTTCTACAGGAACATTTATGCATAAAAAAATGAAGGGACAAGTTAGTTCAAAATGATTCGTAAGTTTGATCGAAATCGTTTGACCAGTTTTTCAGATAATTGGAAAACCGATAAATTAATATTCGACAAATCTCCTTTTCTGAATTAACTTGGCTTATATCTCCGTTCAACAGATATATACAGAAATAGTTACGGAGAACGCAATGTGGGTATGAGTGACTAAAATACACTCTGTAAGATTGATCACATCTGGTGAAACAGTTACCCCAAAATTTACGGAAATGATCGAAAAGACGTTATTTGCGAAACATTTTCATTTTTATCTCTGCTCAATGAACTGCAAGAGGGACGATTATTAGAACAATATATAGGTATTAACTATTTGAAAACATCCTGAGAGTTTGGTGAAAATTCATAGGCGTAAAGCTCCGTTTGGCCAAAAAGCGTAAAAAACCTATTTTTGCTTCATATTTGCTTCTATATCTCCGTTCACCGTGTTTTCATGGACATATGTATGGAGAAGAAAAAATAGGTATTGATTAGAAGAAGATAATTTGAAGGTTTAATCAAAATCGTAAGAGCCGTTTTCGAGAAAAATGCGAAAACCCCTAGTTTTTGGTACATTTTCGTCCACCGAAATCGCTCATAACCTTATTTGAGTGTCTAAGAAAAATAACGAACAAAAGAAAGAAAAAACCAGCTCAATCGGATCAGCCGTTCTCCCGCAAATCGAACTACAGACACACACACGGACCTTGCGCCGAAATAAGGTTTTTTAGACTCAGTAGGCCTCAATCCGTAAAGATCTGAAGAAAAACCAACTTTCTTTGTTTTGACACGATTACTATAATTTCTTTTCCCTTTGGGGTAGCGGAAAGTAAAAAAGTGTTAACAGCCTCATTAATTTCCCGCGTACAGTTGCTCAGTAATAGTCAGGGCGTGAGAACGAGCAGCATAATAAATTCCAGAACTGTAAGCGCTATCTCTTCCTTCCGTCATGACGTTTTACCAAGTTCAAATGAACTGAGGGAATGATAAATTGAATTAGTACTAAAAGCCGTGAACACAAGTGGTAGAGCTAAGGAAAGTTGTGTGATGCGGTTGCGTCACCCATGAGGGAAAACCGACGTTAAATTCTACCATTTTCGCATGAACGAAGTAAAAAGCTAGTTAGAGTAGTGGCTAGAGCTACATAAACCGCTAACGTTAAGTGGGGCTGAGGGAATTTGTCTGATTTTTCGAACATATAAAATGCACACGTATTATTCGTCCTCGAAAGTTGGAAATTGTCAAGTAGTGTGGTGTATTCTGACGTCTTGTACAGGGACCGACGGATTAGATTAATTAAAGCACAGGAAAACTGGATATATATTCGTCAAGAGCTCAGACAACACACAGACCAAGAGGGAAGACATCTTATATCCAACGCCATCCGTTGAACCACATTTAGCACGTAACTCAAGTACCAACAATTTCTCTGTGTCTACCCAGTAACAATTATAATGTAAATAATATTTCTAGATTATAAAACAAACTGAAGAGGAGAATAACTTGTTGCGCTATTTGACGTGTACTCATCTAAAATTGGGCACGAGGAGTACAACAACAAAAATCAAGTTTCTTTGGAATTGTCTCGTCCCTCAGTTGCCGGGCCTCCATACAAAAAGCTAATAATATGTAGTGTGATTCATTACATCCAGCTGGTGATTAGCGTAGTTCTAACGGATCGCGCAATGCCCTGCCATACCAGAATCCCGTTGGTCATAAATAAAATCGGAGGTAGAAGGTGTTCGACGATAATGTACCACGCAACTGACGTCGAAGAGCTGAGATCGTTAGCAAAACGAGGGAAAAGGGCGTGTGATTGCCTCCCGTTCACGTTCAACATTATCAATACAATTTTCAAGAAATCCACAAACAAGTTGCCACGTCGATTCACAAAAAGTTGACAGTTACAGCTCAGAAGCTTCATGTTTGTTTTGTACTCCCCGTGCTCCATTTTGGATGTGAACGCGTTCTGTTTCAGATAACTACACGTCACACAGAGCAACAAGCCCCCTCTTCACTTCTTGACAATTTCCAACTTTCGAGGACGACTAATACGTGTGCATTTAATATGTTGTGCATGTAGGGTGCACGAAAACTTCGAAAATCAGACAAATTCCCTCTGCCCCACTTAACGTTAGCGGTTTATGTAGCTCTAGCCACTACTCTAACTAGCTTTCCACTTCGTTCATGCGAATATGGTAGAATTTAACGTCGGTTTTCCCTCATGGGTGAAGCAACCGCATCACACAACTTTCCTCAGCTCTACCACTTGTGTTCACGGCTTTTAGTACTAATTCAATTCATTATTTCCTCAGTTCATTCGAACTTGGTAAAACGTCACTTCACGGCGAAAGTACACCATTATTTTTAAAAGGAATTATGAGTTAGCAAAACGTAATCAAATCAAAACTTAACGTTGTCCACATTGTTGATTATAGTTGTTGAGACACGTTGTTTACCTTTGTTTGAATAAATTCTCATTCTGCTTCTGTCTAGCCGTTCGCACCATTCACGTATTACGTACTGTTACCGTTGTTCCTAAGTAACTAACCCTTTGTCTTGTCAGTCAGTCGCTATCTCGCTTGCCACTCGTTATGGCTCCATTAATTTATCCATTTATCATCCATTAATTAGTACGTTACACGTCCATTGTCTCCTAATCGCTTGCACGTATTGTTATTGTTAATGCCTTGTCTCAACACTGTCAAACGGACTACTCTTCGTTTCTCAAGCTGCATAAACCGCTGAATGTAAGAGGGGCTGAGGAAAGTGGCGTGATTTCGTCTGACTGGAAGGTTTTCGGTTTTTTCTGCGCTCTAGTGGCAAACGTTTAAACTACTATAGTTCTCAGAACGTCGAATAGAGCGCAAATCGGGTAAAAATATCTGGTGCGTTGCAACACACAACTTTCTTTACTTCTACGTCCATTCACTTTGTACACAGCTTTTTCCACTTTCTCAATTCATTTATCACTCAGTTCATTTCAGTCAAACAACACTTCACGGAAGCAGGAAGCGGTAGCGCTCACAGTTCCGGAATTTATTGTGCTCCTCGTACTCATTCCCGCACCATTATTGAACAGTTATTACACAGAGAATTAATGAGGCTGTAAACACAATTTTTTTTTTAAAGAGAATAGTAGTCAGTTTTGCAGAGTTATTGGGTGAAAACTTGTTGAACTGGTACCTAGTAAGCGGTGGTATTGTGTATAAAGTCTCTAGATTGTTAGATTCTCCGGATGAGCACCAATTTGGTGGTTTTGTGATAAACAGCATTAACACCTGCGTACAGTTCGGGATATGCGCCCTTGGGAAATAAATAGCCACTTCTTGGGAATGAGTTGAGGCGTGAGTGAACGGTTATGTTGAAGTGTAATCGTACAACGTCAAAAACAAAATATATATAAGTTACTTCAACAGAGAATCTGGCCCAGGCACATCACAACGCAAATCGCTGGGGAAAGATAAATATTGAGAACAAATAACGTTCGAACCAGTACAAAGGTGCCGCGGAAGGAACCGAAAGAAAAGAACCGGGATTGGGGATAAGATAATACTACAGAGCGCACAGAAAAACACGAGGTCGGGGAACGATCGTAAAAACCGGGAATAATAATAATAGGGTAGCAACAACAACCACAACAACAATAATGAAAGTGAATAAGGACGGCGATTGATAACGAGGTAAACAGTTTGATATCACGGCTATGAGTACGTTCCATTTGTTAAAATATGCAGCGGATACAACGACGGTAGTTGAAATTCAGGAATTTTGGAATGACCCTCTTATATTCCCATAGGTATTGGATAGGACTACTACAGTAATTTGTTTTAAACATTCTAGTGACATTTCAGCAGAGTTTAGAAGAAAAAATCGCGCTAAATCCTACTTTAGATAAACTTTTGATAATTTATTGTGCTGCTATAGTAATTTTCCCGCAGATGGGAATTTTATGGTATAATTGTTTTATTACGAGCTACCAATATAAAAAATTTAATCAAACTCGTTAGTGCTGTTTTTTAGAAAAAAAATTTGGTGTTTTGATCACTATGATAACTATAGTTACCTTTAGGTTATTTGGCTCATATCCTTATTTTGGCATCCCATGGTAACCTACGGGCTAGATATCAAGTTTGAGCTGATTTGGTATGGTCGTTTTCTCTAAAAATCTTTAACAGACACACAGAGCATATTCCCAAATAGCTGTTTTCGGACTCAGTAGGGTCTGAAACGTTCAAAGATCTGAAAAAAACTCAAAAAAAAAGTTTCAGCTGATTACATTACTTTGGAAAGCCAAGAAAAGTAAAAAGTTCCGACAACTGACTGACCGCTGAAAAGGAATCATCAACTGGCCTGAAGTTACTTCGGGGAAAGATATTTGAACAGGAGATCATAAACAGTGAGGCGCCCGCAACAACTTTAATTCGTCTAATGACGTATAGGTGCCGAAATCGAACCATTTAACCTCAATAAAGAGCATTGCATACAACAATGATAGCTTCGGCGCGTCAGAGCCCTACATATCAGTTGTGGTTAGCAAATCTGTGAGGGCAGATATCAAAGAAGACTCATGCAGGAAATACCTGTCAGTAATTAGGCTATTAGACATGTGCCGTAAAATACGCCTTTTGGGCAACGGCAATTTAGTGCATTAAAGCCCGTGGAACCCAGCCCTAGCAACTGACATGCTGGAAAGTTGTAACTTGTGTATGGCGTCCAAAAAATCAGATCCTCGTTCGTGGGAGGCTTTTGCGTCCTCCTCGCCTTTTTTTCGTTGATGCCTCGGACTCCCTTTTTCTCCCCATATGAAAAGACCTGAACTCCCGCAATGCCTCCCTCTTTCCATCTTCTTGTTTCAAACATTCAAGTTGTTCGAACGAAGAGAGAAGACGACGCTCCGGAAGTAGGTCATTTATTTGTTTCACCATGCCATAGGCAGATTTGACAAGAAGGGCACTTGATATTTTAGATTAATTTTAAGCCAAAAGGATAACTAAAATTTATTTATTATTACCCTGAATAAAATTTATTTTACGTTTATTCATTCCTGTTGATTTCTTTAAGTTTACTCGTGTATTATTGTGTGTTTACTTTTGTGATCAAAAGTTTGTAGACCAGGTACCGTTAATTAGCTTGAAGAGGTTCAAATTAGAATTAAAAAGAGAAATTAGTTAATTTAAGGTAAAAAATAAAAACTTAAGGACTTTTCTGATAACGGTATGGAAACTATGTTTTCTTTTTTTTGGTTTTCTTTATGGTTTTTTCTGCATTCTACTCCAACCCCTACACAAGTTCTCTTAGAGGGGTTGTAGCATTTAGGTGTAGTTTATTAACGAGTGTAAGTGTATAATTTCGGTCAATAAATGCATTTTTTTTTAAAATATCTGGTGCGTTGCAACACACAACTTTCCTTAGCTCTACGTCAATTCACTTTTTACATGGCTATTTCTACTTACTCAATTCGTTTACCACTCAGTTCATTTGAACTTGGTCAAACAACACTTTACGGCAGCGATTACAGTTCCAGAATTTATTGTGCTGCTCGTACTCATTTCAGGACCATTATTGAGCAATTGGTACACACAAAATTAATGAGGCTGTAAACATGGATTTTTTGAAGAAGGATAGTAATCACTTTTGCAGATTTGTTGGGTAATAACTTTTTTGAACTGGTATTAAGCGAAACGGCGGTAGTTGAAATTCAGAAATTTCTGGAGTGAGCCCCATCTATCTCATGAGCGTTTTAAACACTCACCATATAGGTATTGGATTGGACTACAGTACCCATTTTCTTTAACATTCTACTAACATTGCAGCAGAGTTTAAAAGAAAAAAACCGCGCTAAAAACGCTTTTCGTCGAAACTTTTGATAATTTATTGTGCTGCTCTCGTCATTTTCCCACAGATGGGAATTTTATGGTATAGCTGCCTTATTAAGAGCTATCTATATAAAAAATTTAATCAAAATCGTTGTAGCCGTTTTTGAGAAAAAAAATTTGGTGTTTTGATCACTATGATAACTATGGTTAACTTGCGGTGGGTTTTGCCCATACCCTTATTTTTGCGTCCCATGGTAACCTGTAGGCTAGACATCAAGTTTCAGCTGATTTGGTAGGGTTGTTTTCTCTAGAAACCGCGCTAAAATCAATTTCGTCGAAGATTTTGATAATTTATTGTGCTGCTCTAGTCATTTTCCCACTAATGGGAATTTAATGATATAGTTGCCATATTGGGAGCTATCAATATAAAAAATTTAATCAAAATCTTGTAGCCATTTTTGAGAAAAAAAAATTTGGTGTTTTGATCACTATGATAACTATAGTTAACTTTCGGTGAATTTTGTTCATACCCTCATTTTGGCGTCCCATGGTAACCTGCAGGCGAGATATCAAGTTTGAGCTCATTTGGTACGGTGGTTTTCTCCAAAAATCGTTCACAGACACATATACACACGCACAGACCATTTTCCCAAATAGTGTTTTTTGGACTCAGGAGGAATTGAAACGTAAAGATCTGAAGAAAACGCAAAAAAAAAATTTCAGCCGATTACATAACTTTCCTTTCTACTTCGTAGAGCCAAGGAAAGTAAAACTTATTTCAGGTAGGATTCGACCTCTACAGTTGATTCCCTTGTTTCTAAATTTTCGTTCATTATTCGTCACAGACATTAGAGCTGGCACTATAGTATTGTACCAACTAAGGGACAGTTAGAGTTACAACAACAAAAACTAGAACTTTGTGCGCCGTTTTGTCAAAAACATGTTTTTAAGGGGATAGCGAACTTTTTTAAAATTTGGCGGGAAAGTTCAGGCGACACAGAGAAAGAGTTCTGAATGCCGGCGGCAGGTCGCGCTAACGTCGCTGTTCGACACGTTTTCACGTAAAATCACTCCGTTCTTCTTCCAAGAGCACGATTTTAAATATTAGAATTTTACTTCGGATTATCAATAATTTGAAAGACATAAAACTTGAAATATGCTGCGTAAATTCGTAATTATTTTCAGAACTGCGTCGAAGATCACGGCCTTGAGGCTGTCTGTAGAGGTAGTTCCTGCATGTTGAAGGATACACAACTTCGAAGGCCATGCATCGAGGCCTCGACCCCTAAAAGCCCGTTTATCGATAAAAGCGCATTACAAAAAAGGTAAAAAACACCACAAATCACAGATTCTAATAGTTGTCGAATGTTCGTGTACGGTTCTCCCTAATTTGGATTTATCGTCTGAGTGAGTTTGACTTCTCGTTGCGCGTATACTTTTAATCGACGTATTTATGTACCTTGACATAGTAGAGTGCTCTTGAAACATCGATTGATACGTCCAAGGCCTTACGATGGTATCGTCGAGTGGACTCTCCACTCGCTTCAACAGTGAAATAGTGCTAAATTAATGTTTCCGCGCGATTGCGCCATCAAGTTATGTTAAGTCGGCGAAGAAGCGGTTGTTGGCAGTGACGTTTCAAAATACCGGTTTTTAGTTGTCGAAGAAGCTGTCAAAACATCGCGCGGTTGTCAAAATTGTAAGAGGTTGTTACGTAGGACTTTACGTACGTTAAGTTATACGCTGAGTAAGAATTGCGTGTTCGTTGCGAAATGATGCATTTCGAACTGTAGCTCTTCAATTGCGAGGAAAACCTGCCTTTTGAGTTACACTCAAAACGTACATTCGGTGGAACGTCGTTTTAGGCAGCGCCTTACGATTATTATAACTGCTCCTGGGGGTATGCCTGTTTATTAATAAATCGCTGCTCTCAGTCATTACGTCGGGCCGCATGTGCCTGGCCCGTGAATTACATTTTATTGTAGTTTTTAATCTTTTTTTTTCCGAGGGCACACGGGACAAAGTCCCTTTGTCACTGCGGCCACGCTTGGGCCTATTGTGACACTAGCCCTTTCTTAATAGAGGGTCAAGGAAGCTAAGTATGTCCTCCGCAGACTCTGTTACGATTTAAGGTAAAATCCCAGAACAGTGGCCGCGGGTACATTTGCGTGGAAGTTCGGTTCGCGATTCGGAACGTTTACTAGCGTCACTGATACTGGTGAGCTTAATGGTAGCGGTAAGAGTTGAGCAAAGTTTAGTCGTAAAAGTGAATGTAAACAATGCGCACAGAAACAGGAAGAATGTAAACAATGGAAAGCGCGCGAAACTGTGGATAAACAGTGTGTGCCTAATGCAACAGACATTAATGACCACAACAATTTCAGCAATATTATATATCACTCGCGCAGTGCAACAAAGCACACATTGACGACCACAAAAATTTAAAAAAATGTCACTCACCGGTAAAAGCAAAGAACATGGACCGGCCCCTCTGATCAGGCAATATATCGTTATATGACGACCGAGGTCAGGTTATCGATATGCCCAACATCGCTCGTAGGCTCTTCCCCGCTAACTGCGCCTGTGACGCATCGTAGGCTCTGGCGCCATGTTTGAAATTAGAAATAACGACATTGTGTACTTACAGGTTCTAAGAAGTCCCTGACGAACTGCCGGATGCTTCCTCTCCTCCACTGTTCACTTTATACACCTGTACCACATCCTTCAGAAATGCCCTCATTAGATCATCACAGTCACTTCTCATCCTTCTCCAAATATATTCGAAGAGGTACGAATCAAAATGATCTGTGAGCGATCTAGAGGGAATCCCTCGTTTGATAGCGGCCCGTGTTCCCTCGATCGAATTTGTGTGGGCCTCTGTTGCCGGGTCCTTGAAAAACAAGGAGTGGTTAATCCTCCAGGCAATCATAGGCGTTCCAGCAATCGGAGGTCACTGTCGTGCCCGGAAGAATGAATTCCTTTATGATTGCGAGGAGGACTTCTTCCCTCGGTTTCCAACGACCCGGAAAAAGCACTTTCGGGACCCACGCTCCACCCCACCAAACACCCAGCGTCCGTCTACCGATTTGCCCCTATTAAACTTCCTCTTACCAAATTTACATTCGTCAATCTCAACAACTTTTCCATCGCCACCTAACTTCATGCACGCTTGATCATGACACACTTCCATACATACTTCACGACAAAACATCATCCAGTCGGTAGCGGTAGGATCAGAGATTTCACACTCAAACGATGGAAAAAGTTAGTTGTAAGTCTTTGAGAACTCATGATTTATGAATATAAAGTTGGGAAGAGTAAATATAGAGCAGGACAGAAGACTTTCACACGATTCAAACGTAGAAAAAATAGAAACGCACAAACTTGAAGGGTGGTAAAGGTAAAATGTGAAGGAAAGGCGCAAACTACAGGCACGAGAACCGTTAACGAACTGAGGAATACAGAAAGGCGGAGGGAACGGGGAATAAGGTGGAAGGGTGAAGGGTCAAACAACCTCCTCAACTACGGTTATTATCATTTCTCATTCTGTTATCGCTCTCACTCTTTCTCAGAGTTCATTGCAGTCTCCGAATCTCTTCCCCGCCAACTGCGTCTGTGACGCATATCGATACTAGCGATTGATCAAGCAACCTATCGATACAAGCAGTCGTAGCGTTATCTCGTTCCATGTTCTTTGTTTCACCCCACTCATCTCTCAAGTAATGTTCTGAACTTTAGGTAAAATCCTTCGTGAGGTTGGCCAGCTGATGCCAAATGTATTCCCCCTCGCAATCTACGCTTTTTTGCCGACCACGGCAATCTCATTTGTTTTGTGTTGATGTCACACATACTCAGTTGACTCAGGCTCAAACACGACCCCTTACGAATTGATAGCTTGGAGTTGTGGCCGCCCAATCTACATCTCCATTCGAACCCATCTAAGGAACCAGCCTTTTCACATAATTTCATCCATCCACCACATTCAGGACACTCATACTTGTCAGAGATAAAACCGAAACTCATACACCCATCCACAACAGTCCTCGGGCCTCTTTCTCTTTAATTGATTAATCAATTTCGAATGAATTCGCCTATCCATGGCTGTTCAAAAAATATAAACGCGTAGAGGGCAGTGGGGAAAGCTCTAAAGCAGGAGAAGCCTGATAGGCGCGAAAAAAAATTGGATAGGTAACGAACACAATGTGGAGAAAGATGCATGCGGTGGCGGCAACTCGATAACTGAAGGGGGATAGTTCGGTAACAACGGAAAAATCACAGTGTGGGATTCACGAAATTAGTCCATAGTTCAACAATTAGTCGAGCAATTCATTTCGAATTTTCAAGAAAGACAGCGCTAAACAGTTGCCAGTGATAAAAATTGTAACTAACACCAGTATCAGTGACGCGAGTAAACGTTCTGAATCGCGAACCGAAGAACTGGACAAATGTACCCACGTCCACTATTCTGGGAGTAAACCAAGGTTTTTCGTAAAAGTGAATGTAAGCAACGCGCGCGTAAGAAACAGGTTGAATGTAAACAATGGAATATTCACGAAAGTGAGTCAACGTAGACAAACAGTGCGCGCTTAATGCAACAAACATTGACAACCACAAAAATTATAGATAACACGCGTAATGCTACGTAACAGACATTGCCGATCACAAAAATAAATTTAAAATATCACTAACCTTTCAAGTTACATATCCGAATTTTGGGGGGAGATAGGCTGCTTTGATGGCATTCATTCCTCCATGCACCACATTCAGGACACACATACTCGTCAGAGATAAAACCGACACTCATACACCAATACACAACACTTTGCATGTCTGTTCTCTAAATGGATGAAATTTGCCCTATCCATGGCTGGTTGAAGTATAACAAACAAATAAACGCGAAGAGGGTAGTCCCCACCAAAGCAGAAACGAATATGGAAAGAAATGGTTAGGCGGCGACTCGGCTGTTGAAGGACGACAATTCGGCTACAACGGAAAATTGACGAAGTGTGTTTAAATATAGTTCAATGGTTAGTCGAGCGATTGAATTCGTATTTTGAAGAATACTAGTGCTAGACAGTGATGAAAGTTGTAACTAGCACCAGTATCAGTGACGCTCTGCGATGTTCCGTATTGTGAACCGAAGAACTGGGCAAATGTACTCGCGGCCATTGTTTTGGGAACTAGCCCAGAGTCCCTTTGTCACTGCGGCCACGCATGGGCCTATTGTATTGTGAGCCCTTTCATAATAGAAGGCGCCATACATACCCGTTCCCCTTAGGAAGCCAAGTATGACCTTCGCAGATTGTGCTGCGATTTAGGGCTCAATGAGCCCCTGAGAAGAGTATTCAAAGCGTTTGGCTGCCAAGGCAAACATACAGGATGTGTTCTGCCGTCTCATCCTCCTCACCGCGCAGTGAGATGCCCATCTTATTGAGGTGATACCTGAGTGGGCAGTATCCAGTGAGGGAACTAATCAGAACTCTATCCTGTCTGGAGAGTGTCACCAACGCCTTCGCCCTTAGACAGGAAGGCGTAACAAGCCTTTTCGCCTGTCTTAGTCGTCATTGGCGCCTGTGTCTCCCATCAAACCACCAGATGATTCAGGTGACTTTTCGTCATACCTACGTAGGGCTCAGGCCTGATGGCTACGGTTACCATACCCCTTTTCGCAATGCAGTCAGCCTTTTCGTTGCCCTCATCCCCCCCCCCCCCATGAGCTAACACCCTGATAAGGGAGAGGCAGGGATATGGGCACCGAGCCGCTTGAGTGCTTGAATACACTCCCATGTCAGCCTGGACCTGAAGCTGTAGGCCGCAATAGCCTTCAAGGCTGAGAATAGATCGGCTTGCTCTTGAGTCCTTTGGTCAGGATCTCTTCTACGCAGATCTTTATAGCTAGGATTTCCCCTTGAAATATCGTGGCGTACTTCCCTAGCGGCTTGGCGAGACTGTAGTTGGGTCCAGCTCTGCCTCCCATTACCGAACCATCAATATGACACTGCAGGGCGCCCACCTCAGTCCAGAACGTCTCTTTTTCCCATCGTTCCCGTTAGTGGATGCTAACACCGAATGGCAACCGAAAGTTGTTCTGCTTTGGTATCACTTCATAGTAGGGACTGTTGCCTCTTTTAGCTTAAACTGTCTAGTTATTCCTTGGAAGCTTGCCTCGGTCCTAGTGGAGATATTTCCTGTCTGCCAAAGCCTTACAGCTCCCAGGTCCGCAGTCCTCTGAATGTGTATATGAAGAAGTAATATGCCCAAAAAGACTTCCATTGCAACAGTGGGGCATGTACACACTGTTTTTAATCTATTGCCGGTCTTGTGTCTTTGATGTCTTCCCTAAAAAGGCGTCGCCTCGAGTAATAGCCTTTCACGACAGGCCTGAATTCAAATCTAACACTAGAATATGTGTAGAATCCCAGCACGGCCGCAGGTACGTTTGTGTGGAACTTCGGTTCACGATTTGGAACATGTACTAGCATCACTATATTTGTGAGCTTAACTGTAGCGGTAAGAGTTGAGCAAAGTTTTGTCATAAAAGTCAATGTAAACAATGTGCGCGAAAGAAACGGGAAGAATGTTAACAATGGAGAGCGCGCGATACTGAGTCAATGTGAACTAACAGTGCGCGCCATTGACGACCACAAAAATAACAAAAAATATCTCTCATCTCTCAACTTACGTATCCGAACTTTGGGAGGGATAGGGTGCCTCAATGGTCTAGAAGAATTACGCCATAATGTTGGCTGGCTGATGTCGCCGCCTAATATATTCATATAAATATGAATCTAAGGAACCAGCCTTTTCACACAATTTCATCCATGCACCACAGTCAAGACATGCATACTTGCCTGAGATGAAACTGACACTGATACATCAATCCACAACACTTTGTAAGCCTTTTTCTCTCAGTCGATGAATCAAATCGGTATTAATTTACCTATCCATGGCTTGTCGGTCGAGTAATATTTTTTTTAAACGCGAAGAAGGCAGGGCGGAAAGCACTAAAGCAGGAAAAGCCGGACAGGTGTGATTAACGAACGAATACAGAAAGAAATGGTTACGCATGCTGTGGCAGCAACTTGACAACTGAAACACTATATTCTGGTTGACGAAGTGCAATGATTCCATAGTTCAACGGTTAGTCGATTTAATTTGTATTTTGAAGAATGCTACCCCTACACAGCTGCGAGTGATAATAGTTGCAACTAGCACCAATATCAGTGACACTAGTAAACGTTCGGAAGAACCGCGCAAATTTACTCGCGGCCATTATTTTGGGATTCAACCTACAATATGTTTTTAGCGTGGACAACAAATATACTGGCTGAAAGCCAACATTTAAGCAGCAATCGTGTGTTGTTTTGTGTGATTTGATTGGAAACCATGCTGAAGGAATTGTCGTTTTCTTACAGGAATAAACTACGCGCAACTACTGACAGATCTCCATCCAAGCTAGTGGGAAAGCAATTGTTTTCCAGGTTGTTCTTGGACAAGTCAACGTCTGCTGTGAAACAACTACTTCATTCGGAACCACACAAGGCTAGGGAGTTCTTTGCAGGAGAGAAGGTATGAGCCTAGAACTGTAAAAAGCTTTTTGGAAATTCATGAAAAATACGGTCATGGTGGATGTATCGAGTTTTTACTGACACAATCGATGAGAGGAAGCGTGTTGTTGATGCCCCTGTTTCTTTGAGTTAACCAAACGCCTGACACTTCACGCATTTCCTCTCTCCACGCTACTCTCAACGCTGCCTGCTATTTTCATGCCTGTCAAGCCCCCTCCTGACTACTCACAGTGCCTGTTTGATGAATTGGGGCGAGCAAAGGACCCTTGGAGCATCCTCGTGGAGCGGATTTGCGGATGTTGGATGTAGTGAAAATACACGCATCTACTCTCAGTGGCAGAGGAACACTCGTGCGTTAGTTCCTCGTGATCTTTCGACTCGGGGTACAAAAACTGCTCTCTAGCGAAGTCATGTGTAGCGGGGACAGGATGAAAGAGGAAGCCCAACCTGGTCTGTTTCCTTATTAAATGACTGTTCCTAAACATTCAACGAACCCCGCAGCGAAGTTGGACAGAGCGAGGCGAAAAAGAACAGTGAGGGCCAAGGGAACTCCCCACATTCCCCCTCCTGGGCTTCACTACAAGAATCTGGAAGAGCCCCAAAAAGCGAAGTGAAGTTGCGAGAAATTCTCCCCTTCCTTCAAATGGGCTCGTTCTTTTCTGCTTCATCTCCTCTGGGAAGACTTTTGCCAATCAAACATAAAACGCCCCAAATTCTTTCAATGTTGCCATACAGTCCTCACACGTGTATCAATATAGGAAAACTTGATGTTACATTAGTGAATGAGGAGGAATGTAAAGCAAGTGTGCATTGCAGTGCCCACTACGAGCGGAACAGTAAATGCTAGGTGCAACCAATAGGACTGTTCAATTCAGTTCATGCCTCGATTTCTTTAACCTCGATTGGGAGCCTTCAGCCACAGGAGTGCTGGGTGACTGACCACAAAAAGCCGAAAGTCTTATTTTTTTATGTCAGTATTCCCTTTAGTTGGAATTTTGTAACTCGGCCCCTTAGCAAATTCCCTGAATGAAGCAGTCGCTGTTGGACATTGTCGGGTTTTATAAAATGTTGCGTGCGTTTTGAATTGCAGTCAAATCTTTCTTTTTACTTTCCTTGCTCTTCGAAGTAGAAAGGAAAGTTATGTAATCGGCTGAAAAAAATATTTTGAGTTTTCTTCAGATCTTTACGTTTCAGACCCCCTGAGTGCGAAAAACACTATTTGGGAAAATGGTCAGTGTGTATGTGTGTCTGTGAACGATTTTTAGAGAAAACCACCGTACCAAATCACCTCAAACTTCATATCTCGCCCGCAGGTCACCATGGGACGCCAAAATAAGGGTATGAACAAAATCCACCGAAAGTTAACTATAGTTATCATAGTGATCAAAACACCAAATATTTTTTTTCTCAAAAACGGCTCCAACGATTTTGATTAAATTTTTTATATTGATAGCTCTCAATAAGGCAACTATACCATAAAATTCCCAACTGTGGGAAAATGACGAGAGCAGCACAATAAAATACCAAAACTTTCGACGAAATCGAATTTAGCATGGTTTATAGATAAAACAACCGTATCAAATCAGCTGAAACTTGATGTCTAGCCTACAGGTTACCATGGGACGCCAAAATAAGGGTATGGGCTAAACCCACCGAAAGTTAACTATAGTTATCATAGTGATCAAAACACCAAATTTTGTTTCTCAAAAACGGCTCTAACGATTTTGATTAAATTTATAATATTGATAGCTCTCAATAAGGCAATGATACCATAAAATTCCCATTTGTGGGAAAATGACGAGAGCAGCACAATAAATTATCAACATTTTCGACCAAAAGCGTTTTTAGCGCGATTTTTTCCTTATAAAGTCCGCTGGAATGTTAGTGGAATGCTAAAAAAAAGTGGTATTGTAGTCCAATCCAATACCTATAGGGTGAGGTGTTTAAAACCGCTCATGAGGTACATGGGGGTTACTCCAGATATTCCTGAATTTCAACTACGCCCGTTTCGCTTACTACCAGTTCTAACAGTTATTACCCAATAACTCCACAAAAGTGATTATTATCCTCTTCAAAAAAAAATCGTGTTTGCTGCCTCATTAATTATCTGTGTACCGATTGCTCAATATGGGTCCTGCAATGAGTACGAGCAGCACAATAAAATCTGGAACTGTAAGCGCAACGGCTTTCTGCTGCCGTAAAGCGTTGTTTGACCAAGTTCAAAGGAACTGAGTGATAAATGAATTGATAAATAGAATTAGCCATGTACAAAGTGAATTGTTGTAGGGCTAAGGAAAGTTGTGTGTTGCAACGCATTAGATATTTCATTCCACCTTTTCCTGCTCACACTATCATTTATCGTCTTCAGCTATGAATATTAGCTTTACCCACTTGGAGTTACTGGACCTCTTGTGTTACTTAGAGTGTGTAATAAGTAAACCTTCAGGAACTAAGACTAATTTGCTTAACTTTATGTACACGATTTGAGAACAGAATGGAGTAGGTAAAGATTAAGAATGGCTAAGCTAGTCACGTGTTCCTAGCAACCGTGGCTAACTCGGTGTACCGGGACGAATCAAAGTCTTTTATTCAGCGGAGGCTCGTTCAAGGCATTTGTGCTGACTGGGCACTGCAAATGCCCCAATTCGCTCAAAACTTCGCTGTCGTCAGTTGTAAGCGGCTGGTTCCCTCGCCGCCCACGCAGTTCCCTGTTTGTGGTGGTTAAACTTCCCCTCTGGATCTACGAGATCTCGTAGATAATGGAGATCTTCATTTGTGCCTCTGTACTACGTAACCGCGCTGCCGAGTTTCTTTTTTTTTTTCGCTGAAACTTTGAACTTTTAATAGATAATTCATAATAATTAGCGTTTTCTGCTTTCAGATTGTGATGACTGCTTGAGGTGAGAAACCCGGGCAGAGATGAGTGACCAAGGTTACGTAGGTCCTCCTCAACTTCTGAACATAGAGTGTGAAGTGAAACCGTCTGAAGCAAGCAAGCCAGCTCACTGTTCCCTTACTGTCACAGTAAGTTTGGCACTATTATTTATCAACCAGTCGAGTCATTCCAATGATTTTGAGGGCGTACTGTGCTGTACTGCGTTGGTCTAATTCCTCTCAAAGATATTCAACTGAAAGTAAAGATGGCAATTAATACGATCTTTGTTCTTCAAAGCTCCTTCAACAGCCTGCTAGCTGGCAAATGCTGTGTACGCAAATTTCAGTCGAACTGTAGGAAATTGGTTTGTACTGGAAATGAAATAGCGTAGATCTAGAGAGTGAGACACAACGCTGCCCTGTTCTCAGTGTGACGATTTTGCAATGAGGTCAAAACACTAAAGTTAAGGTACCAGTTAGGTGAGTCCTCCTCTGGCTGGTGAGATACTGTGGGCCCACCAGCCAGAGGAGAAGGACTCACCTAATAGGTACGTTAACTTTGGTCATATACCCACTGGCGGATCCAACCCAATTACTTTATTACGAGGTCAAAACAACCCCATAGATGGTCTTTGGAGCATAACTTCCGGGGGGAGCTATAACTTCTAGCCCTGAGGTCTCTATGTCAATCTTGTAGAGCCAGATGCGGTTACTCACCCTCTCTTCTTCTTTGATGGAGCATGCATTGGACAAATATGCCTCTCCTAACTCTAACACTCTGCAACTGTTTGGTCAATTGGCAAACCATTGCCTGTGCAAACCACTCTCAACACTTTTCTTAGAATCTATTCAGTCTGTTAAATAGGGTAACTACCACAGGAACCGATTCTACAGCTAACTTCTGTCTCTTTACCATTTTTCTACTTTCTTTGAGTGTACGAAGTAGGAAGGAAAGTTATGTAATCGGCTGAAGAAAAAAAAAATTGAGTTCTCTTCAGGGAGAAAGTGGGTTGAGCCAGTTCCTTACGGAACTTCCCAACTTCACTGTGCAACTCCATTACAATTCTCTCAAAGACTCTCTATCTGAAGATCCAGTTAGAACCGGATGTAACCGTACAGTTGAACAATAAAACGAGAAGACTAATGAAGGCCCAGTTGTCTATTTCTACTAAATTTAAGTTAAAATGTTGCGTCAATTTCAACAATTAGGTCATCATCAGTAACAGGAATGCAACACTGTTTTGGTTGTGCATGACGTGTGGTCCGAGGACATTTGGCAGTTGGAAAGGGTGCCTAGCTCTACAGCCTATACCCCTCTACTATTGCATGGGAGAGGGGGGTTTCAATTGTGCACCAAAACTGAGGGGTTGGAGGATTAACGATAATAATGGGGAATTAGGAAAAGTGCGTAGGAGATAAGTGTTAGAGAAGGGGGAAAAGGTGCTGGAAGATTGGGAAAGAAGAACTGTGGAGACTAGAAAAATACTTGTATATTGCGGAGTTATGGAAGGCCAACCTGCTTCCTCGAGGGAGGGAAATGGAGAGAGACCTCAGGTTTTGGTGGAAGGGCTCGACAGTTCTCCTCAGCTGAGTAGGCACTCTCTTTTCTGCTTGCTCCATATTTGGGCCACTCGCCACTTCGAATTCGGTTCTCGTGCCAGTACCTTATCTAACTGTCACTGCTCGTGCCAGTGATAGGGTTAACAGCAAGGAGAAGAAACGATAGCGAAGCCCTCTCTCTGGAAGGAGAATGTTGCTGCTCAGGAACAGCCCTTCCTCTCGATAGTGCCGTTCCTTGGGCTATGCGATTGAAAACGCGACCCCCACGAAGCCAACACCTTAGCTTCACATCTAGTGACACTCTTCCAAACAGCATTGTGTCGGTGGCTGTGGCCATGGCCGTTGATCCTCCCATGGTGCCGTTCAATTTAGCTGCGGTTTGAGCACCCTAACAGACCTGAATTGGTTGCAAGCTCCAGCGCAGGAATCGCCAAGAGGCCTGCACCTGTACTACTGATCAGGCTTGCCCCTATCCTAGATGATGGGAAAAGGAGTCAGGTCCTACACACCCCTGAACTGCGATCCTAATGTCAAGGAATCTCTGTACCTAGTTCCAAATGCATACTTATGTCAAAGGCACGACTCAAACACCCAAAAACCATGTGAACCGAAATTGTTCCTGGCTGACATGAGCTTGTAAGTAACATGTCTCAAACAGGCACACTGTGGAAGTGAGGTCTTGACCAGTAGTGGCTAAGTCAATAGGGGGTGGGGGGGGCGTTAGACGTATTCGTCTACGTGGTCCATCGCCAGTCAGTGGAAATAGACAATCGTTCTGTTTTATTATTGAAATTTGTCACAACTTCGTCACAAATGGATGTGTTTTGTGAGAACAAGAAGGGTTGGCATTGTAATAGCCTGAATCCTGGTTCTGGGTTATCTTCCCAGGAGCATGCCCATGCTACCAGGCGCGACCACGGGTTGTGGATAGTGGAACGGCCATGGCATTGTCCCCAGGGCATGTCTGCGGCCAGCTGTGAATAAGGTCAGCATGCTGACTGAATAAGCAGCCGCGAACAATGGGCAAAACCCAAGAGATCGCAGAAGAGATCCTGAACAAAGGGCTCAAGGGCAAGCGGATCTACATTTTCTCAGACAGCCAGGCCATCGCAGCCTATTGTTTTAGGTCTAAGCTGGTATGAGAATGCCTCCATGCGCTCAAGTAGCTCGGCGCCCGTAACAGGCTCTCCCTCATTTGGGTGCCGGCTCACAGGGGGCATGAGGGCAATGAAAAGGCTGACCGCCTCGCGAAAAGGGGTACAGAATCCCTACCCATCGGGCCTGAACCACACGTGGGTCTGACGAAAAGTCACCTGAACCGATTGGTTGCTTGATGGGAGATACAGGAAAATAGCGCCCATTGGCATAGCCAGCCACGACTAAGACAGGCGAAAAGGCTTGTCACGCCTTCCTGTCAAAGGGCAAAGGCGATGCTGACACTCTCTAGACAAGATCTGAGAGTACTGATGAGCTTCCTCACCGGGCACTGCCCACTCAGATAGCACCTCAGCAAAATGGGCATCTCAGAGGCAGTGGAGTGCAGACTGTGTGGTGAGGAGGATGAGATGGCAGAGCATATCCTATGTGAATGCCTTGCCTTGGCAGCAAACCGCTTTGAATACTTCGGTCAGGGGACCACTGAACCCCAAACTGTAGCGGACTCTGCGGTGAAGGACATACTCGGCTTCCTAAGGGGGGCGGGTATGTACGACGCCTTCTACTAAGAAAGGGCCAGCGTCACAATAGGCCCATATGCGGCCGCAGTGACAAAGGGACTTGTCCCACACACCCTCAGGAGAAAAAAAAAAAAAGCCTGAATCCAGGGTCTATACTAATAACAAGCAACTTCCTTGACTAATTGGTGATGTAGTTCCACACTGTTCAGTCCAATAACATATACAAGATCAGAAACAAATGACTGAGAGCGACGCTTGGTGGGAGCCAGCCCTCATTATCACTGCTTCCTCTTCACAGCTTCATCTTCTGTCTTCAACTTTTTCCACGAGTGGATCTGATGGACGTTCCAATGAGCTGGATCTCATTCTATTCCATTGTTACCACAGGTCCCAACCATGCCTGAACATCACTTCCCCCTTGGAGAAAGATCATGTCCTTGTTGCTTTGGAGAGGCTGAGCAAAAGGATCAGGGAGATCCTTTTAGTCCCCTTGGAAAATGTCGATGAGAGAACTCGTCAGGCAGTGGGTTAGTGAGAAAAGGAAGCTGCATGGGTGCGCAGAGCGATTGGGTATTGTTAGTCGTAGAACTTGGAAACGAAAGGCATTCACTTGGGCAGCAGTAGGTCATGCGATGGGTTTGAGATAAGTTGCAGGAGGAGGTTGTACAGGCTATTGGACCGAACGGACCTTGTGAAGATACATCACAGATTATTCAAGGAAGTGGCTTGTTATTGCCACACACCCAGGAACCATTCTTTTACGTTGTTCCACGCCTAAGAACATACTTCTATCTCCTGCACAAATGAGGACATGCTGAAACATTCTTGTTAGCGAGTGCCTCGTTTTCATTTGTTTGTATTTCAAACACTTGTACGTGTTCATTGCAGATTGAAAACCGGCAAGGCTGTTCGTCGCAGCTCAATAACAAAGCGATTACTCTTGAGCTTTCCAAGACAAATTTGGAAGCTATCATCGCGAGTTTGGAGAAAGTGAAATCCCATTTTGACTCCATCAGGCAGAACTCTCAACAACCCAAAGTCGACTAATTTTAATTCTAATTCTCTGACTTGATGTACATTTGTATTTCCTAGAGTTTAGTTTTATTTTTGACTTGATTACGGTGCGTGCTCATGTAGTCGGGCACTGGCGGAGCGCATGTATATTTTCGACGCAGAATCAAAAGTTTTTTTTTAACGTTTAACCCGAGTTCAACATGTCGAGAGAAGAGACCGCGGGGCGGGCAGCCAGCGAAGACGAATTTCCCGTTTGGAACCACGAAGCGGAACAAGAAGACGTATCCGAATTCGTGTTCCGCGAGTACGAGACGAATCTCAGGGAAAAGTTGAAATTTTTTTTCATGAACCCCGTCGAAAAATGGAAAACTCGACAAAAAATCCCTTTCAAATTGGGTTTGCAAATCGTCAAAATCGTCATCGTCACTTTTCAATTGTGGCTGTTCGCGAATAGCCGCTACACGCACGTCAATTACGCTTGGATTACCAGGCAGACGTTTTCTCATTTGTTTTTGAAAGGATGGGACCCGACTCGGGAAGTGAACGCATACCCGCCGAATATCGGGCCGTTGGCCGTGTACACTAAATCCGAGTTTTACGAAGCGGTTAAATTCGCCGTGGACGGTTACTCGGACTTGCCGAAGGCCATCGGGACGTACTCGTACACCGACGAAAATAACAGTTTCGTTCCCCCCGTCTTTTGCAGTTACAATTACAAAACTGGTAACATTTTCGGGTTCAACGAAAGTTACGACTTTAACAGCGAAGTTGTCGAAACTTGTTGCTCGGTCAATTCAACTTTTGTCGATTGCCCGAACGCGATTCCGATACATTTTCAATCTTTAGTTCGAGCAAAGCTCACGTTCGCTTTAAAAACGGTAAATTTTCATTCTGCGGGGTTCTTGTCTTCGCCGGATTGTTACGAATTCGATGTGACGATTTTGTTCAACAACGAGGACATGGACGGTCAAATGTTGTTGTCGTTGCACGTACATCCCATTCGACTGACGTGTCGGGGCGACGTCGAATACGTCCCCGCGAACGAACTCAGTTATATCCTTCGCACTCTCCTCAACCTCACAGTCATCCTCACTTGTATTTTCTCGTTCATACTTTGCGCCCGAGCTCTCGCCAGAGCTCGTCGACTGAAAAACCGAACCGAGGCGTTTTTCGTCGCTCTCCTCCATCGCGAATTGAGCCCCGAGGGCCAACGCGAATTTCTCAATTTGTGGTACGTCATGATTTTGGTCAACGACGTTCTCATAATTGTCGGAACGTGCATTAAAGAGGAGATCGAGAGGAAGCAATTTATCGGGGACCAATGGGATTTGTGCAGCGTTTGCTTAGGAACCGGTAATCTCCTCGTATGGTTCGGCGTCCTCCGCTATTTGGGCTTTTTCAACACGTACAACGTCATCATTTTAACTTTGAAAACCGCTTTGCCCAAAGTCGTTCGGTTTTTGATTTGCGCCGCTCTCATTTACGCCGGCTTTATGTTTTGCGGATGGCTCGTTCTCGGGCCGTACCACCCCAAATTTCGTACAATTTCCGCTACTTCCGAGTGCCTTTTCTCAATCATTAACGGAGACGACATGTTCGCCACTTTTTCTCTTATGAACATGAAAAACCCCATGTTGTGGTGGTACACCCGAATTTATTTGTACCTGTTCATCAGTTTGTACATTTACGTTGTGTTGAGTTTGTTCATTTCGATTATAGTCGACGCTTACGAGACGATTAAAGTTTTCTACTCCGAAGGGTTCCCTAAAAACGATTTACAGCAATTCATTTCACAAGAATTGACGGTCGAAGTGGACTCTTTACATGATGCTGATGATTAGGTTAGGACTTGGAGTTATGAGTGATATTCGTTTGTAGTGTACACCTCTTCACAATTAACACCAACATACATATTTGTTGCATCATTGTACATAAAATAGATTGCAACCTCCTTAGAGAGGAATCGACGATGTATTGATTCTGTAATCAGCCTAATTAAAGTGGTTTCTTTCAATCACATATTACTACACTCCCGTTGTTTTAAACTACTTTCATAAACTTGTTGTAATGGAAAAAATAAAAAAAGTAGAGTGTGTACCGCCTGAGTCCCATAATAGTTACTCGAGTGATCGTAGTCTATTGGATATATACAAAGATTCATAATACGACGAAAGTTGGGCATTGGAGTGGAGCTCGTGATCGCTGTAATTTTTGCCTGAGTCAGCAGCTCTCCAAAAATGTCCAAACCCCTCATAACCTCTTGAAACCTGGCCTTTGCGTTGGTATGTACACAAATGCTTCTCCTCCCAATGAATTTGGATGAGTTTCTATGTGTTGTGAATGCCACAACTTCTGTTCACAAATTACGGACGCTGAAAAACACCAACCGTTCCTTGTAACCTTCCAAGACTCGCCTGAACTGCTTTGAGAGCTGAGTATGAGGTAAAGACGAGAGAATATCAACTAATGAGAGTCCACAAGAACAAGGGGGCTATAACTACGTCATAACTTGGAACAGGATAAAACTGCGAGACTGTCAGGCGCTTTCATCTCTCACAGGGTATTGCGAGGAACGAGAATGTGGAGAGGTTCCTTGGCCTTGCCTGCTCATCCTCGCCTCACTGTCCAACTTTTACGCGCAGTTGCTTGAAGAGCAGGGGCTCTTATCAACTGATTCCACCATCGCCCATGGCTGCCAATTCTGCTCAAGTTACTACACTCCCAGACGTACACTCTTGAAACCCGGCTTTTGCATTGGTATGTGCACAAATGGTTCTCCATACACTGGATTTGGAAGAGTTTCTACGTATATATAGCAATCGTTCACAAATTATTGAATTTGTGTGTGTACCAAACACTGTTAGTGACCTTCCAAGACATGCCTAAACTGCTTCGAGAGCAGAGTATGAGGGAAAGGCGTGTAAATATCAACTACTGACAACGTGAAACGAGGCTGCTGGTCCAGAAGAACAACCAGGCTTGAACCACGTCACAATTTGGAACAGAATAAAGCGAAAAGACGCTTTCAGCTCTCGCGGGGTAGCCCAAGCAATGAGAATGTGGAGAGGTACCTTGGCCTTCCCTACTTATCCTCGCCTCACTGTCTAACTTCCATCATCGCCCATGGCTGTCAATTCTGCTCATGTTACTACACTCCCAAACGTACACTCTTGAAACCTTGCCTTTGCATTGGTATGTACACATACGGTTCTCCATGCATTGGATTTGGAGGAGTTTCTACGTGAACGCAGCTACCATTGTCACAAATTACTTACTCTGAATACCCATCATTCCTAGTTACCTTCCAAGATCCTAAACTGCTTCGAGAGCAGAGTATGAGGGAAAGGCGGGTAAATATCAACTACTAACAACGTGAAACGAGGCTACTGGTCCGGAAGAACAAGCAGGCTTGAACCACGTCATAATTTGTAACGCTGGGTAGCCCGAGCAACGAGAATGTGGAGAGGTTCCTCGGCCTCCCCTGCTCATCCTCGCTTCACTGTCCGACTTTTACGGCTCTTATGAACTGCATTCCACCATCACCCATGGCTATCTAATAAGGAAGAATAACATGAAACATGTATCGTGCGGGATAGTGAATTAACGTCAAGTCTAATGAGATCCGTCTATTTCACATTCACAGATCTTTTAAAAGTGTTATTGATAAAATTGACAACATAAAATTTCAACAGTTCAGTCTCATAATCCAGTGGTGTGTAAATATGACAATCCACAATATAAATCAATTCTAAGCACAGCAATGGTTGTGAAATTCCAACTTCAAAGGGTCAGGCTTTCCTGCTACTTTGACGTGAATAGCCGTCACAAAATTGGACACTGGGAACCTCACACAATACAAACATTCTTGGTGAGTTTACTTGACGGTGGTGAGAGAGTTGTACACCAGAGAGAGTTGTCCTTACTGATTTTCCTGTCGTATTATACTTACAGCAGGAAAGGCAGCCGGTTCCCCACAAAGATTCCCATTACGACCCTAAATTCTAGGGGATTCCCTGCGTTGTAACAAAACTTTCTTCTTATTGCCAACCTACGCAAGGCACTGAAGAACTACTGCGCAGCATCAAAACTGGCGAGGGAGTGCAGGGTGCAGCTCAACTCTAGCAAACTTCAATAGAGTTAACATCTACTGGGTTATTGGGGATGAAAGGATCGCTGTAAATGAGATAGTGGACCATTTGGTCAGACTTGGGTTCGTTTACTGTATCTATAGAGCCAGTTGCTCATTATAGAGCATTTCAGTCGTTAGTCAAGAGGACTGAGATCTCTGCTGGATGCTTTATCAAGACCATCGCACGAGATAAGACGTAGCTTGATGATCGAGAGGAAGGACTTAAGGCAGGTACTGGGAACTACAAAATGAACAAACGCGTACGTTGTGTGTAAGGGACACTCATCGGTGCAGTCGGTGTGGTACGGATGAGGAAACTCCTCACCATGTCCTAGTTCAGTGCCAGAGACTTGAAATGGAGCGATTTTTGGTTTGGTACAACTTCTCCAAGGGTGAACATCAAAGAAAACTTGCAGGAAATACCTGGTATTCTTCTCTGTGACCCATTGCGACTGGCACAATAAGACTTTACGCCACGGAGTCAGAGTTATAAATAAAAAAAATCGACAATGTAGGGGGGCAAGGTAAGTACTAAGAATCCCTGTGCAACAACAACCTCCACATCGGTACAGCACCCCTCAACTTTGTATTGTGCAGGTCTGAAATGCCCCATTTTGTGCCGGCTACCGTCCAGTCGGTCAATAGAATCACCCTTTTTTTTAACTTTGTTGATTAAGCGTGCGGTCGATAAATTACAATCGAACGGAATCTTACAAACACAGATGTGACTGAATCATTTTACTCCTTTTCACTTTTAACAAACAAATTTGAACAAAATTATATTTTACGCTTCCAAATCGTAAATTTTGGGCGGGAATTGCTCCCTAATAAACTTTCAAAACGTACATAACAATCATTTTTAGACTATAGATATCTATCAATCGAATTCTAACTAAGTCCTAATCTTTTCTAATTTTAATCACAAATTTCGGGTAACACAGCGCTTTGACAATGTCAACTACTTAAATTTCTTTCTCGAAGAGACGCTGAAGATATTGTTAGTGTTAAATGAACATAGAAGAAGAAGAAGAAAGAAAAAGTTGGAAACTGAAGAAGTGAAAGAAAGATAACATTTAAAAAAAATAAAACTGAAGAAGGAAATCTCAAAAGAGTCAGGGGACAGAAATTATGAAAACCACGAATCAAAACTGCCTAAATACAACTACATAAAATCACTTTGTGACGTACATTTTGACCATACATACAATAGCGAGCTCACAGGTTAATGTTACATTGTAAACGCATGTTATTAAACGAGCCCCCTGGGGGGGGGGGGGGGCAGATTGCCGTTACAAAAATTTGTCGCGAAGGATGGTGTAGGAGTGCACATAGAAAATTTATCTGAAGAACGCCCAGTGGATGTTGATAGATTGGAAATTATTGGAATAAATGATCAGAGGGCTACAGAATGTACTTAGACGAAAAGAAAATAGTAAAAATAATGAGATGAATTAAAAGGGGGAGAGTAGTATGTACATAAAAAAGAATAGGAAGAAAAGAAGAATAGTGCAGATGTTCAGAACGGGTAGGCCTACACTGGCTGCACAGTCAGTATCCAAGACTCAAATAGCGCTCGTCATGATGTTACACAATTCTGGGATGCAGCTACGATTTTATATTGTGCCCGAGGGAATGCCGACTGGTGAGGCCTCACTTCCCTCAGATTCCAAAGGTTTGAAACAGACCCCACGACTACTACGAAGTCAATAAAGCAAAGCGTATTCTCTAGCTTGGTCGGGCCTGGGTAGGAATAGGATTGTTCCTTTCAACCTACCTTGCCTTGTGGAGGCAGCCACCTTCGGGGTGTTATCTCAAAGTACACCCCCGTTGTACCGTATTTGGGGCTAACAACCCTTGAGGTGGTTGCTCGCCCACGCCATCCTAGATGGGAACGTACGGCTTCTCCTTCTCACCAGATCCGGGTAACTCGTTTATGCCACCCTTTTCCAAGGTTTGGAAGGACCCCAGTTGGCCCTTGGCATTGTTTACCCGAGTCACTGCCTACGTCTAAGGCGATGCAGACGTTAGACATCTGATTTTCTGGGATGCAGACAAAAAACTTGAAGCTCACAATAATTTCAAAACAGTTACTCTCACTATGGACCTCTCAGGGTCTCTATTATTACAAAAATCGGCGAAAAAAAGACAACCCTCGGCCATTCACAGTTTTCGGACGCGTTCAAAATCAAATAATTTTTCCCCATTTTGCTGAATATCGACCTCCAGGCGATTAGTTAAAAATGATATCTGATAATCATTACTGAACGTCCGAACCCAAAACTTGAAAATTTAAGATTCGTAAGGGAGTGCCCGATGGATGGATTTGGATGCCGAAAGTTACAAAAAAATATCTCATCACATAACGCGACGCATCACACAACTTTCCGAAATGAGAAGAAAAACCTAGTGAGGACAACTAAGACGAGGGTAAAGAGAAGAAAGAAAGATGACGGAGAACAAGGAAAAATCCAGAAATTTATATATAACAAATTGATACGTAATAGAAGGAGGAAGAAGATAAAAACGAGGGAATAAAGAAATTAAGAAAAGTGAAAAACACCTAGGAAAATAGTAATTTAGTAAATACGCTGAATTAAAGTATTAATTAAAGCGCGTATTAAAAACCGACGCTGTAACTATTTCCGTGCAAAACGATTCACAAGATGCTTATGACAGGAAAGGTTAGAATCATTTCAGAGGAGATAGAAATGTCAACAAAGAGTGAAGAACGTATCAAGGAAACAAGAGGAGGTAAAGCAGTGACAGAAGACAACCGTTCTTTAAAGAGGAGATTCGAAAAACAAATAAGAGAGCGAGATAAGATTAATATAAAAGAGGGACGTGTGAAGACATATAGTGCTCGAGGAATTGACAAAAAAGGAAGGTTAGAAAAGACGAGGACAACACAAAACTAGAACGCAGTCAAGGAGAATATCGAGGCTAAAGGCGAAGAAATACGTAAATAATCAAACTACCAACTTTGTGCACACAAGTGAAAATATTAAAGTGAGCCAAAAAGAAGAAACAGAGAGAACCAGAAATCGTAATAGTAAGAAAGTGACGAAAGATAAAAACACAGAAAGTATTTTTCTTGAAAATCAGTCTGCTCAGATGGTGCAATAGAGAAAGGTGAAAGCAAAAATACAAAAAGGCAATACGAAAAAGAAGAAGAAAAAAGAGACCGGAGAGGCACACACATGTGTGAAAAAGAAGAATACCAAAGTAACAGAAATAACATCAAAACGAAGAATAAAAATAGAAGGTAATGAGAAAACAGCAGAAACGATACATATAAATTACATAACTGGAGAAGGAAGTTGGTGAGGTGCTGGATAAATAAAGAAGCAAAATGGTTCATCGAGAAAATATAAAACTACATAAAGACAGTGAGGAGTGAAGAAAACTGAGTAGTGAAGTAAACGTAAGGATAAGGAGTAGTTTATAAAAAACGTTAGAAAAAGTACATATTACGTAAGGTAAAAGTACAGAGGCATATTAAGTAAGGATGGGAAAGAATAAGAGTAGGAATTGCAAGATGAGTAAAGTGAAGTAGAAAAAATGAGAAGATGATGATTTCGTTTATTTTAATACCTGGAGAGAAGAAGGAAGAAGATAATGAGAGACGAAACAAAAAAAAATGGAGTGATGGATAAGATGAAGTAAAAAGAGTTAAATAGAGAGAGAAAAAAGTAAATTACGAAGAAAGACAAAGTGAGAAATCAAGGCAAGAAAAGACAGAAAAAACAGGAAGTGGTAGAATAGAAAAGTAAGGAAGGTAAGAAAACACAGAGATAAAATTGCAATACAAAGAAACAACGATCAAAATGTAGAAAATATTCAAGTAAAGAAGTGAAAAACGAAAGATGAAAGAAGACAATACAGTTTGGTAAGTTAAACTGTGAAAGTAGGAAAGAGAAAAATATAAATGGCAGAGAAATATAAAGAACGAATAGTAGAAAAGATGAAATTAGTATCAGACAGCAAAGCACAGAAGATGAAATAAAGGCCACAGTGAAAAGTAAAGCGAGAAAAAGCAGGACGAAAAGACTATCGAAAATATATAGTAAACTGATAGTAAAAAGAGCAGTTAAAGTAAAATTAGAGGGAGTAAGTGGAAAAGGTACAGAAAAGAACAAGAACAGTAAAATAAATAAAAATATCTGAAATCAATAATGAAGAAATAAAGAGGATAGGGTTAAGTAGAAATGGAAACAATGAAAATAAAAAATAAAAATATAACGACCTAATAGAGATATGTTGCAAGGTAAAGTAAGAAAGGAAGAAAACAAAAGATAACATTACTAAGGAAAAGCCTTTCCATAATACGTCCTTGCATAAAAAAAGTGCACTTAATGGAAGAATTTCTTGCATGAAAGTGCACCTTAAAGGGGGGTAGAGAAGAAAGAAAAATAGGAAAACATGAAGAGGAAGACATAATACGAGTGTAAAAAAAAGAAAGGCGAAACTACAGAAGATTGGAGTAACATGGTATACTGAAATAGAAATAAGAGGCAAATTCCAAATAACGAAGTTAAACGTTAAAGTACGTAAGAGATATTATTCAAAGTAATGTTAGAGTGAGGAAAGGAGAAACTCTAAAAGGTTACGCAAAAGATACAGGACGTGAAGAAATATAGTGTATGATGAAGTATTAAAGGATGAAACTGTGAAAAAGAAAGTATTCAAGAAGAAGTATTCAAGAAGTCAAGAAGAAATATGGAAAGATACTCGATCAACAGTTAAGAATAAGGAGAGAGTAATGAAGAGGAAACAAGATTAAGAGATAGTGTAGATGTGTAAGAAGAGAGAGTGAGAGAGAGACAGAATAAAGTAAAGAGAAGAAAAAGGAAGTCTGAAAGGTGGAAGAAAGAAAGTAAAAAGAATTAGATTGGGAAATAACAAAAAAACGAAATATTGGTACTAGAAGATAAATCACTTTATAAGAAGAAACTGAAAAAGTTTATTGTGAAGTAAAAGGGGAAAGAAAAAGAAGAAGAAAACGAAGTCACAGCAGGATAGGAAAGAACAAGAATAAGAAAAAATTAAAAAGAAAGAAGTAGAAGAAATTAAGTTTATTTTTTAACCTGAATCTTCCTCATTCAAGTACTCAAATGGAAATAAGTGTTGGAATTTGTTAAAAGAATGAGAGAGAACGTCTCAGTAGAAGGCAACAAAAGAAAAAGAACAGATTTGAGGAGCAAAAGATGGAAGAAGAAATATATATCGATACATTGGAAGCTGTGGGGCAGTATGAAAGAAAATCAATGGAAGAATAAGAAAGTAGGAACGCTGGGAGAAAGAAAGTAGAAAGAATCGAATAAGTAAAGTAAAAAGAAAAAACAAACACTTAATGAGAAGAACAGAAAAAAGTTTTAAATGGAGAAGAAAAAGAAGGATCAAATGAAACCCCAGCAGGACGACATAACTGGCAAAATTAGTGAAGGCGAAAGAACAAGAATAAAAATAAACGAGAAAGGACTTATGAACGTTAATAAACAATGTATTCAAATTGAATGAGGCAATAGAAAAATATTGGAAGCTGTGGAGAAGTATAGAGGAAAATGAAAGAAGAATAAAGTGAAAAAGACAATAAGAAAGTATGAAAACTGAAAGAGAGAAAGTAGGAAGAATTGGAAGAAGAAAAAAAGAAAGATTGGTACAGGATAAAGAGCACTGTTGGAGAAGAAATGGAAAAAAGTTGAACGGGGGGTAACAAAAAGGAGGAGACCTTGCAGGACAGGAAAACCACAAAAATAAGACAGACTGGGAAGAAAGAAATAATAATAAGGAAGAGGTGAAAAGGAGGAGTAGTAGAGCAGAAACATAACGAAAGGAGAAAGGGAATAAGAAAATTAAATGTTTAGAATTACATTGAAAAAGAGGAAATTCGGAAGAAGGAAAAAAGAAATACATTGAATGAAACCACAGGGAATTAACTAAGAAAATGAGAAAAAACTTGAAAGACCAAGAAGATTTTAGATGAGAGAAAAAAACAGAAAAAAATAATGACGGAAAGAAGGGTTAAAGATAAAGAGCACTACAAGGGAAGAGAAACGAAACTACAACACAGTGTAAAAGTAAGAGCAGAGAGAAAGGAAGAAGAAATTATGGAGTAAGATAAAAGGAAAGGGAAGGAAATGAAACTGGAAAATAAATGTCAAGGTGGAATAGAAGAGGAAGAAATCAAAAAGTGACATTAAATTTAAACAGGCCAAACTAGAGTGAAAAATCAAAACAAGAAAGAAGACGTAAAATAGACAGTATGGTAAATTGATTAGGTTAGGTAGTTAACGTAACTTACAACATGATTTGGATCAAAATAGACAAGAAGAAAAACAGAAAGATTTCAAAAAAGAGATGGAAAGATGAGAAAGAGAAGATGGAAGAGAAGAAAATTATCTGTAGTATGCGTGCACAGCAATAAAGGGAAGAATAATAAGAGCATAGTAAGTTGAGCAAAAAAATGAAAAAATTAGAAGAAAGAAGAAAATACATTGTGGGTACAGCAACATCAAAAATAGTAACACGCATAAACAGTTTACGTAAGAGAACAAAAGGAGTCAGGAAAGGTAAACCTAACGGAAAGTAATATGAACGATGAAGGATAGAGGAAAGAAGCAAACGTATAAGTAGAGCTGTTAGAAGAAACTATGCATTCAGGTAGTGCAGAAGGAAGGATGAAAGAAGAACTCAACTACTGAATACAGTGAGAATAAACAGGACAACGAAGAACAAAAGTAAGGAATGAAAATAAAACTAAGAGTAATGTAGTTGAGAAGAAAAGAGGAAAAACATGAAGAAAAGTAGATGACATTAGGAAAGGAAGGAGAAAGTAGGATTTAAGGTGAAACCGAAGAGTAAGAGAAAGTAGAAAAAAATGCAATGAAATAAAAATAATATAAATTTGTAAAAAAGTACTAGAAAGTTTAGTGAAAGGTAAAAGAATAAAATGAATAGAAAAATAAAGATAAAGAAACAAAAACCGTTCAGATTGAGGTAACACAAACAAGTAATAGCGCAAAGAAGCAAAAAGAAAATGTTAATCTCGAAGTATGATAGAAAAGTAGACAGGGGTTCATTAAAAAAGAAAGCAAAGTAAGGATCATAGAAGCTAATGAAGATGAGAAGTAATGATGAGGGGTGAAAAAGAGATTTCACAGAAAAACAAGAAAAAATGAGATTCATAAAGAGAAGAAACTGCATAAGTCAAGAAAAGAAGTCATAAATCATAATGGGAAAGATGAGTCAAGTCAAGGAAGAACTAGATTTTGATCTCCATGTATCATAATTAAGGAAGAAGAAGAAGACATAAAACGTACAGGAAGGGTGAAAACACACACATCTAAAGAAAGTGGGAAGAGAGATAAAGTAAAAAATCAGAAAGGAGAAGAAGACAAGAAATTGAGAGAAAATAAATGAGAAAAAGCTTAAATTTAAATGAAAATGAAAGAAATACAGCGGAAGAATTAATCAAAATGTTAGAGAATTGACAAAAAAAAGGGAGCAAAGACCCATGGAAAGACAAATTAGATAAGAAAAAAGGGAAATAATGAAGTAGAAAAAATGTAAAGTGAAGATGAAGTGTGAGTCAAGTGATGTAGTAAAGAAGGACTATGAATCACAAGAAAAAGAAGAACTTGTTGTTTTTTCTTCTCTTGTCTTCACAGGTGCGGTGGGTGGGAGGGTAGGATCGAGGGAGCGAGAGAGTGATGCAGGGAGGGGTTGATGAATAAAGAGGGGAAAAGGGATTGTGACTAATGAACGTTGTAATGAAATGTGACAGTTTCTGGCAGTTACTAGAAGGCAAAAACGCATTCCATACAAAATAGTGTCAGTAAGTCAGAAGGAGGAGAATAATATCTTGGACAGTGAAAAGAAGAGAATGAGCTAAACCATACTAACCATGGAAGACACAAGAAGAAGAAGGAGAGATTAACAAGAATAAAAGGAGAAACCAAAATAAGAATGAAAAACGAGAAAGGAAAGTAGTACAGAGCAATAAAGAAGTAGCTTGAGTAAATGTTAATAATTATTAGAAGAAGAAAGGAGAAAGAGTAAAGGGTTAAAAGAAAATAGAGAATACGTGAAAACGGATATGAAGGAAATGTTGAGGATGTGTGGAAACGACAAAAGAAGAATATAGTACCTAGAAGAAAAGCAAGAGGAAGGCATCGAGGAAAGAAGGTTGAAGACAAAAATAGCGAAAAAGAATCATAATGTAGGAATGCAAAGAAGAAGTACAGAAGAATAAGGAATCCGTAGTAACAAAATGTAAGAATTATGAGAAAAAGAGCCTGAACTGCAGGAAGAAGAGAATGAGATATCCAGATTGAAAAGAAAGACACAAGAAGAAGAAGGTAACAAGAATATGGAGTGAGGAAAACCAAGCGTAAGAATAAAGAACGAGAAAGAAGATCCATTATATCAGGAAAGAAAAGTAGTAGAGAATAATGAAGTGCTAACCTAAGTAGTCAAATAAGTAATCTAATGCAAAGAATACAAGAAGAAAGGAAAAATATGTGGAAGAAGAAATAGAAAGGGAAGTAGACAGTAGAAGATAAAAAGATTAACAGCAAAGTTTCAAAGAAAAATTGAGGAGAGATGAATAAGGATACCAAAGTAGCAATATGGAGAAAAAGAAGAAAAGACAAAAGATCAAGCAGAAGGCATTGCAGAAAACAGAAATATGAGTCAGAAGAGTTGAAGGTGAATTACATGAAAAGAAACAGAAATGTAGACATGCTCCACAACATAGCACAGCTAAGAAGAATAGGAAGAAGAAAAAGATCTTGAACAGTTGGGAGAAGGGTATGAGATAAATCAGAATTAAATCGAAGATACCAGAAGAAGGAAGACACGATAATGGGAATATGAAAAGAACGATGCAATGAGAAGGAAACGAAGCAGAGCAGAACACGAATGGGAAGACTTTAGTGCGAAGAGAAATTACTCTTTGGCTAATAAATGTTGAAAAATGAAAGAAAACGAACGAAAGGGAAAGTGGACAAGAAGAAAATAAGATAATAACAGGTGAACAAGAGAAGAGGGAAGAATACAGGGCTGAAAGGAAAGGAAGAAGCAAGAAGAAGAAGGAAGTAATGCAAATACTGAAGAAAAATACTATACGCAGAAATGAGAAGGAAAAGTAACAAAGCACAAAACGAATAAGAATAATTGTGGAAAAGAAAAAGAATTAGGATAGGTAAAGTGATAATGAAATGATATAGTATAGGATTGAAAACCAGAATATGTAAATATTGAAGTAAATTGAGTTCAGAGAAGAGAGAAACAACAAACTAAAAAGAAAGAAGAAGCAGAAGGTAGGAAGAGAATATATAGAAAAAAAGTGGAAGAAAGAATTGAAAATAGAAACAGAATGAGAAGGAAAAAGGAAGAAACAGAAGAAGGAGAGATTTAAATGAATAAAGAGAGGGAGAGAGAGAACATATAGACACATAGGTAGAGAGAAAGATATGGAAAGGAGAAATACAAGAGAACACACAAAGAGTATGCTCATGTAGAAAGAAAAGATTAATATGCGGAAGGAAGAATATTTGCGCAGAAATATAGAAAGGAAAGAAAACTGAGGAAGAAGAAGTAAGCATGCTCAGAGAAATAGAAGAAATAATACAAAGAGAACAATCAAGTACAAAGAAAACATTATTACGTAGGAGGAAGAAAGTTTACACAGAAAATGTAGAAAGGAAAGCAAACGACAAAAGCAGAATAAAGAAGAAGGAAGGAAGAACGAGAATACATAAGTGGCTATATAGGGACAATGCAACTGGTATTGAAAAAAATAGAATAAGGAAGATAAAAAAGGGGTGAGAGAGAGAGAGAGAGAGAGAGAGAGAGAGAAGAGGAATATGAAAGAAACAAGAAGGACAAACGAAGAAAAAGAAGAAGGCGAAGAAGAAGTTAAAGAAGAAAATACAAAGGAAAGAGAAGGAAGAAGGATGAAATAGAAGGAGGAGATATTATCGAGAAAAAAGAGAAGAGAGAGAGAGAAAGAGAGAGAGAGAGAGAGAGAGAGATGAGTAAAAATGAAGAAAATATGAAAAAAAGAAGAAGTCAAAGAAGATATTATTCAAATGGAAATACTTGTTGAAATTGTTTAAAAGAAAGAAAAAACTTACAACTCTTTAGAAGGCGACAAATGAAAAAGACAGATTAGACGAGTAAAAGATGTAAGAAGAAATGCATATCAACATAATGGAAGCACTGGAGAAATACGAAAGAAACTGAATGGAAGAATGAAGTAGAAAGGAGAATAAGAAAGTGTGAACGCTGGAAGAAAGAACAGAGAAACAATTGAATTAGAAAAGAACAAATGAAATATTAGTGCGACACGATAAAGCACTTTTATAAGAAGAAACTGAAAAGTTGAATGGGAAGAAAATGAAGGAGAAGAAGAGAACACAGGTTCAGCTAGATGGGAGAAGTGGCAAAAGAATGAAGAGGAAAAACATAGTTAAGAAGGAATGAGAAAGAAAGAACTAGAAAAAAAAGAAGAAAATATAAGTTAAGAAAGTATTCAAATTGATAAGAAATACAGAAGAAACTGAATGGAAGAATGAAGTAGAAAGAAGAATAAGAAAGTATGAACGCTGGAAGAAAGAACACAGAAACAATTGAATTAGGAAGGAACAAATGAAATATTAGTGCATACGATAAAGCACTTGAAATTGAAATTTGAAGAAGAGAGTGAGAAAATAACAGTAGAGGGAGACAAAAGGAAGAAAAAAAGAAGATTAAAGGCGTAAAAGACGAAATGTTTTAATTTTTTGGAAGTTATGGAGAAGTGTGAAAAGTGAAAAAAGGACGTATGATAGCTGAAAGAAAGGAAGTAGATAGAACTGGATTGGAAAAGAACAAAAGAAGAAAGAAAGATTGGTAAAAGGTAACGAGCACTTTGAGAGAAGAAAAAGGAGAGAGTTAAATGAGAAGTAAAAAGATGAAGACATTGCAGGACAGGATGACTGGGAAAATAGAATAAAGCTAGAAGAATATAAATAAGAATGAATGGGGAGATAAAAACAACACAAAGGAAGAGGCGATTGGAAAGGCATTAGAGCAAAAAATAACTAAAAGAGAAAATGGTTAAAGAAAATGAAATGTTTAGAATTACATCAAAAAAGAGGAAATGAAGAAGAAAGAAATTGAAACAAATGTTGAAGGAAGTAACCAAAAAATGAAAAGAAAGTTGAGTGACCAAGAAGAATGCAGCGTTGCATATATTAGGAAGTTCAAGAAAAGAAGACCCATTTGTCAGATACTGGAGAAATTGAATCGTGGAACACATTTGATTTGCACAAGAAGTGGTAACGAAATGAAAGTTAGCGGAAAGAGAGCCAAGATTATGAAAGATTAGGTGAGAAAAAAGTATAATATTAAGTCAGTAACTGTAAAAAGGTTTACAGATCTGTAAAAACCATCGAAGAATATTTAAAAAATACAGTAATGCGAAAAGAAATATACTAAGAGGAGAAGAAGAAGAATAGAAATATAAGGGAATAGAAGAAGGACGTTTGAGAATAGAAATTTGAACAGGAAAATTGTAACAGAATAGTAAGAAGAAAAACACACCGTGAAGTAGATGAATCAATTGCAGTTTTAGATCAGAAACATGAATGTGTTGAACAAGCTAGTTATAGATGAAAGGCATAACGGTTTAGCAACTCACAAAAGCTGAAGGGTAAAAAAGAGTTAAAACATAAAACAAGAACGTCGGTAGTTAGAAATAGAACGTTCAGAAGTAAGCAATAAATAATGAGGAGAAATGAAGGACAGAGGAATGTAGAAAAAGGAATATTAACACACGGAAGAAGAAGAAGAAGAATGATGATGAATATGAAAAGAAATACGTTATACTTATGACTTAAATACAAGAAGAAAAGCCATTAAGCAGAAAAAGTGCACAGTAAGGAAGGGAGACACTTTAAAGAAGATAAATTCAAAATGTAAAGCACTTTGATGAGATGGTAGCGTACTTTGTCGAAGATATCTACCAAAGGAAGGAAGAAGATAAAAAAGGAACGAAAGTATATGAAAATACGCAAAGAAACGATAAATACCACAACGAACGAGATTAGTTCATAGGAAATCTTGAAAGGGTCGAGAAAATATAGTAAAAAGTTAAGAAGAAACTGTAAAGAGGAAAAGTGGTAGTTGAAATAAGGAGGCGGGTAAGTCAGTAAGTATAACTATATATATATATATATCAACAAGAATGAACTTTGACTTCCAGCTTGTCAATTAGGTACTCAGTATTCATTACAGTACCTTCAAAAGAGGATGGTAGCCTGTTGCAGAGGCTCAGAAGGTGGCCAAGGAAAGAGAGAAAAAAAAGGAAGAGTAAAAGCGAGAATGGATAAAGGAGGTAGAAAGTCAGTAAAGAAATAAATGAAAGAGCGGGACGATGAACAAAGGTATAAATGGCTTGAACGGTCGGTTTAGACAAAAGGTAAAGGAACGGACAGGAATAAAGAAGTCACATATTTTCCAAACACAACAGCAGTTTCATAAACGTCATAAAAGCCAAACATTATTGAAAGGGTAGAAAACAAAGGCAAGAAGTACACTGGGAACACAAAAGTGCAAAGCATCCTTAAAAGAAGTTGACATGGCGCTTTGAACTAACGAAAGTGAAGAAGACACATCGAAGGGGACGAAAGCTTGAAAACGTAAACAAAGTGTGAATCACAAAATAAGAAAACCACCAAAAATAGTAAACGAAAAGAAATGAAGAGAAAGAGATTAGAAAAAATTGGAGTAAGAAAAATGCAACATGACGAAGAAAGACAGTTAACACCAGATTAGTAGATAACAAGCCCATAACCCAGTTAAAGAGTTAAGAAGAGGTAGAGGAACCCCCCCCCTCCCCCCCAAAGGTATAGTTGCTCACTATCAAAGGAAGGTGGCAGCGCGTGGGAAATGGGGAGTATAGGAAGAAAAGTGGATAACGAAAGCGTTTTTAAGTTTGATTAACGAAGAAAAATGAAAATTACGTTAAACGAAAAAAAGGAGTCATGAAAGAAGAAGGTTAGATTCATGAAGAGAGCAGGAGAGAATGTACGAAAAGGTGCATGAAAGAGTAAGATGAGAATGAAAAATCTAGATAGTAGAAGATGAAAATGTTAAAATGTAAGATGAAAGTGGTGGTAACACGAAAAGAAGAGCAATCAGAAGAAGAAATACAAAAATAAGGGATGACAGATATATAGAAGCGAGAAAGAATGAGAATTAGCGAAGATAAGAAACTAGAACATACCAACAAGTTGAAGCTAGAATGGAAATCAGTGGAAGAGACTATTGGTACAGTAGAATGGTAGAAAGGGGGGTGGGTGGAAAAGAAGAATATAACAGTAAAGGAAATAGCTCTAATAATAGCTACAGAAAGAGTCTTAGTGATACAAGAAGAGAGCACTGCAATAGAAATAGTAAACGGATAGAAATGATAAACCAGTGGAATAAACATAAAACTGCAACGCAAATTACATACAGCAAAAGGAGTATTAAGGGGAAAGAAAAGATAAGATAAAAGGTACACATAAGAACTGTCAAGAAAATATAGAGTAAACAGTTTAGAAAGTCGAAGACACTTCAAAATACAGTACTAAAATAATAAAAAAGGCAATCTGTTCAAGTTGATTCGGAAAGATGAACAGAAACAGGAAGAAAGTGTTGAAAAGAAAAAGAGTAGAATGAAAATTTTAAGAAAAAATTGAAGAGAAAAGAAGAAAAAGCCGAAGAAAGGTAAAAGTTGAAGTTCATAAACAGTAGTACAGTTAGTTGAAAGCGAAAACTATTAAATAATATGCGTGGAGCAGAATTAAAGGTGAAGACGAACAAAAGAAAAAAGGAAGAAAGAAAAAGGAGAGGAATATAAATTAGTATGAAGAAAGAGGACTCACAAAACTAATTCAAATAGAATAAAAGAGAAGACTAAAGTTGAAGTTGTATCATGTAATTATAAAAGGAAATTCGTACTCTACAGAAAGAACAGGCATTACCAAGCTGAAGATCTTGGAAGAAATTGTAATTTGTCAAGGTAGCAGAATACAGTTGACTTGGTAAAAGTGAGTAGACAGAAGAGATGATCAAGTAAAAGGAAAAGAGTAATATAAAAAAGGAAGAATATTGACTGAGAAATACGAGAAAAAAAGGAAAAAACAGAGAGTAATGGGAAGGAAGAAAGAACGAGAAAAAAATAGAAGAAGGAATAAAGAAAAAGAACAAATAGAAAAAAAGATTTATAGGTAAAAGGGAGAATATTAAGAAAGCAAATAAACGGAAAAAGAAGAGGGAGCAAGAATATATAGATGGACCTAGAGAGAGTGAGATTGAGAAATAGAAGAAGCAATAAAAAGAGAATGGTCAAGTAGAAAGAAAACAGTAACATATTAACAAAAATACTGACAGAAATGTAGGGAGGGAAGAAAAAGAAGCGAACAGAAGGTGAAGGATCGAGATTGAGAATAGAAAGATGGAGTTGAAGAGAAAGAGATTGAGAGAGAAAGGGAAATAGAAGAAGGGACAAAAGAATATGATCAGGTGGAAGGAAAAAAGTTATAAGTAGAAGGAAGAATATAGACACATAAATATAGGAAAGAAACGAAGAAAGGAGAAGGAAGAGGGAGGCGAGAGAGAGAGGGAGAGAGAGTGAGAATATATAGACAGGTAGGTAGAGAGAAACATATAGAAATATAAGGAAAAATAGAAGAAGAAATAGAAGGAGAAATAGAACGAGGGATAGAAAAAGAAATATAAGAAGAAATAGAAGAAGAAATAGAAGGAGAAATAGAACGAGGGATAGTAGAAGAAATAGAAGGAGAAATAGAACGAGGAATAGAAGAAGAAATAGAAGAAGAAATAGAACAAGGAATAGAAGGAGAAATAGTAGAAGAAATAGAAGAAGAAATACAACGAGGGATAGAAGAAGAAATACAACGAGGGATAGAAGAAGAAATAGAAGGAGAAATAGAACGAGGAATAGAAGAAGAAATAGAAGAAGAAATAGAACAAGGAATAGAAGGAGAAATAGAAGGAGGGATAGTAGAAGAAATAGAAGGAGAAATAGAACGAGGGATAGAAGAAGAAATAGAAGGAGAAATAGAACGAGGAATAGAAGAAGAAATAGAAGAAGAAATAGAACAAGGAATAGAAGGAGAAATAGAAGGAGGGATAGTAGAAGAAATAGAAGGAGAAATAGAACGAGGAATAGAAGAAGAAATAGAAGGAGAAATAGAACGAGGGATAGAAAAAGAAATATAAGAAGAAATAGAAGGAGAAATAGAACGAGGGATAGTAGAAGAAATAGAAGGAGAAATAGAACGAGGAATAGAAGAAGAAATAGAAGAAGAAATAGAACAAGGAATAGAAGGAGAAATAGAAGAAGAAATAGAACAAGGAATAGAAGGAGAAATATAAGAAGAAATATAGGAAGAAATAGAAGGAGAAATAGTAGAAGAAATAGAAGAAGAAATACAACGAGGGATAGAAGAAGAAATACAACGAGGGATAGAAGAAGAAATACAACGAGGGATAGAAGAAGAAATTGAAGGAGAAATAGAACGAGGGATAGAAGGAGGAATAGAAGGAGTAATAGAACGAGGAATAGAAGAAGAAATAGAAGAAGAAATAGAACGAGGGATAGAAGAAGAAATAGAACGAGGGATAGAAGAAGAAATACAACGAGGGATAGAAGAAGAAATACAACGAGGGATAGAAGAAGAAATTGAAGGAGAAATAGAACGAGGGATAGAAGGAGGAATAGAAGGAGTAATAGAACGAGGAATAGAAGAAGAAATAGAAGCAGAAATAGAACGAGGGATAGAAGAAGAAATAGAACAAGGAATAGAAGAAGAAATAGAATTAGAAATAGAAGGAGAAATAGAACGAGGAATAGAAGAAGAAGTACAACGAGGGATAGAAGAAGAAATTGAAGGGGAAATAGAACGAGGAATAGAAGGAGAAATAGAAGAAGAAATAGAACAAGGAATAGAAGGAGAAGTATAAGAAGAAATATAGGAAGAAATAGAAGGAGAAATAGAACGAGGAATAGAAGAAGAAGTACAACGAGGGATAGAAGAAGAAATACAACGAGGGATAGAAGAAGAAATAGAAATAGAAGGAGAAATAGAAGAAGAATTAGAAGGAGAAATAGAGAGGATAGAAGGGGATAGAAGGAGGAATTAGAAGGAGAAATAGAACGAGGGATAGAAGAAGAAATAGAAGAAAGAAATAGAACGAAGAAATATAGGAAGTAATAGAAGGAGAAATAGAACGAGGAATAGAAGAAGAAGTACAACGAGGGATAGAAGAAGAAATTGAAGGAGAAATAGAACGAGGGATAGAAGGAGGAATAGAAGGAGTAATAGAACGAGGAATAGAAGAAGTAATAGAAGGAGAAATAGAACGAGGAATAGAAGAAGAAATAGAACAAGGAATAGAAGAAGAAATAGAATTAGAAATAGAAGGAGAAATAGAACGAGGAATAGAAGAAGAAGTACAACAAGGGATAGAAGAAGAAATTGAAGGGGAAATAGAACGAGGAATAGAAGGAGAAATAGAACAAGGAATAGAAGGAGAAATATAAGAAGAAATATAGGAAGAAATAGAAGGAGAAATAGTAGAAGAAATAGAAGAAGAAATACAACGAGGGATAGAAGAAGAAATACAACGAGGGATAGAAGAAGAAATTGAAGGAGAAATAGAACGAGGGATAGAAGGAGGAATAGAAGGAGTAATAGAACGAGGAATAGAAGAAGTAATAGAAGGAGAAATAGAACGAGGAATAGAAGAAGAAATAGAAGAAGAAATAGAAGGAGAAATAGAACGAGGAATAGAAGAAGAAGTAGAACGAGGAATATAAGAAGAAATAGAAGAAGAAGTAGAACGAGGAATAGAAGAAGTAATAGAAGAAGAAATAGAACGAGGAATAGAAGAAGAAATAGAAGAAGAAATAGAACGAGGAATAGAAGAAGAAATAGAAGGAGAAATACAACGAGGGATAGAAGAAGAAATAGAAGAAGAAATAGAACGAGGGATAGAAGAAGACACAAAAATTGTATGCTTTAGTAAAAAGAAAAGATTAATATGCGGAAGGGTGAATACTTGCACAGAAATATAGAAAGGAAAGAAAACGGAGGAAGAAGAAGTAAGAATGCTCAGAGAAATAAAAGAAATAATACAAAGAGAATGATCAAGTAGAAAGAAAATATTACGTAGAAGGAAGAATGTTTACACAGAAAATGAAGAAAGGAAAGCAAACAGCGAAAGCAGAATAGAAGAAGGAAGGTAGAACGAGAATACATAAGTTGCTATATAGGGAGAATGCGACTGGTATTGAAAAAAATGGAATAAGGAAGAGAAAAAATAATGATCAAGTAGAGTAATATGCAGAAGGGAGAGCATTGTCTCAGAAATGTAGGATGGGGGTCAGAAACAGAAAATGAAGAAAAGAGAGGAAGTAAAGAGGGAGAATAGGCAAATAGGTAGGTGGAGAGAAAGATAGAGGAAAAGAGAAATATAATAAGGTTTACAAAGAGAATCATCAAGCAGAAAGGAAAGAGTAATATGTAGAAAGAAGAATATTGATAGAGAAATACGGAAAGGAAAGAAAACGAAGAAAGTAACACATTGAAAAAGGAAGGGAAAACAAGAATACACAGAAAAATAGAAGAAATGATGTCGAGAAAATGATCAAGTAGAAAAAAAACATTACTATGTGGAAGAAAGAAAGTTTACACAGAAATATAGAAAGGAAAGACGACCACAAATCGAAAAGAAAGGAGAAGAAATAGAGAGCGAGAATACAAAGGTGGATATATAGAGAGAAAGAGACTGATATAGAGGGAAATAGAAGAAAGAAGACAAGAAAAATGAACAAGCCGGAGAAAGAAAACTGTAACAGGAATATAAAAAATAAAGTGAGCAAAAGAATGGAGAAGGAAGAGGGAGTGAGAATAGGTAGATATGTAGATAGAAAGAAACATACAGAAAAAGAGAAATACAGAGTATAAAATGGGAATGATCAAGTAAAAAGAAAAGAGTAATATTTAGAACGAAGAGCACAACACAGAATGGGAAGAAAAACAATTAAGGAAAAGAAAGGTGGAGGAAGGGAGAGCGAGAATACACAGATGAATGGGTGGACAGAGAGTAAGAGACCAAGAGAGATTAAGACATAGATAAAAGCACCCACAGAGAATGATCAAGTAGAATAAAGAATATGGACAAGAAAGAATGTTGACTCAGAAATGTAGAAAGGATAGAAAACGAAGAAAGGAGAAGGAAGTTTGAGAATGGATAGACATAGAGGTAGGAAGAAGCATTATTTAAAAAAAAGAGTGATATGTAGAAGGAAGAATATTGTCACAGAAATACAGAAAGAAAAGTAGGGAGAATATAGATAGAAAAATATAGGAAGTGGACAAGATGAAGTGAGCGAAAGAAAGGAGGAGGAAGAAGGAGCACCAATAGACAGTGAAATAGATGAAATAATACAGTATTAAGAAAAGATTAATATGTAGGCGGGAAAAAATTTGCAATAGAAATATAGAAAGGAGAGAAAACGAAGAGAGCAAAAGAGAGGTGAAGAAAACATAGGTGGATAAATTGGTAGAGAGGAAAGGAAGAACCAAGAAGAAGAAGGAAGAACGCAAATACTAAAAAATAAGACCATACACAGAAATGAGAAGGAAAAGTTACAAAGCACAAAACAAATAAGAATGATTGTGGGAGAGAAAAAGAATTGGAACAAAAAGTAAAGTGAAAATGAAATAATATAGTAGAGGATTGAAAACAAGAATATGTAAATATTGAAGTAAATTGAGTTCTGAGAAGAGAGAAACAACAAACTAAAGAGAGAGAAGAAGAAGATTAGAAGAGAATATTATAGAATAAAAGTGGTAGAAAGAGTTGAAAACAGAAAACATGAAACATGTTAGAAGCACAATAGGATAAGGAATGTAGAATGAAAACAGAAACAGGAAGAAACAGAAGAAGGAGAGATAAACAAGGATAAAGAGAGAGAGTGTGTTAGAAGATGAATATGAAATAAAGAAGTATAACAAACGAAGAAGGTGAAGAAGAAGTTAAAGAAGAAAGTACAAAAGAAAGAGAAGGGAGAAGGAAGAAATAGAAGGAGGAGATGTTATTGAGTGGAGAGAGATAGAGATAGATAGATATATTGAGAGATATGCAGAAATGAGAAGAAAAATGCATGAAACGAGTAAGAATAATTGTGGAAGAGAAAAAGAATGAGGATAGGTAAGTGGAAATGAAATGATATAGTATAAGATTGAAAACTGGAATATGTAAATATTTAAGTAAATTGAGTTCAGAGAAGAGAGAAACAACATACTAGAGAGAAAGAAGAAGAAGAAGAAGAAGATAAGAAGAGAATATTATAGACAAAAAAGTGGAAGAGAGGGTTGAAAACAGAAAGAATGACATAGGTTAGAAGCACAATTGGATAAGGAATGTAGAATGAAAAAGGAACAGGAAGAAACAGAAGAAGGAGAGATCAACAAGAATAAAGAGAGAGAGAGTGAGAGAGAGAGAGAGAGAGAGAGAGAGAGAGAGAGAGAGAGAGAGAGAGAGAGAGAGAGAGAGAGAGAAAGAGAGAGAGAGTGTTAGAAGAGGAATATGAAAGAAAGAAGTATAACAAACGAAGAAGGTGAAGAACAAGTTAAAGAAGAAAGTACAAAAGAAAGAGAAGGGAGAAGGAAGAAATAGAAGGAGGAGATGTTATCGAGAAGAGAGAGAAAGAGAGAGGGCGGAGAGAGAGAGAGAGAGAGAGAGAGAGAGAGAGAGAGAGAGAGAGAGAGAGAGAGAGAGAGAGAGAGAGAGAGAGAGAGAGAGAGAAGAGGAATAGGAAAGAAAGAAGTAGAACAAATGAAGAAGGAGTTAAAGAAGGAAGTAAAGTAAGTTGAAAAGAGAAGGAAGAGGACGTGAAAAGAATTATACAAATATTAAAAAAATAGATCCAAAAATAGAAACAAGTGAAAGTGAAAGAACAGGAGGATCATTTTTCAGAAACAAAAACAGCTACTGAGAAATAAAGAAAAGCAAAGGACATAGTTAAGATAAAACGAAAAACAGTTCTTCAAATGGAATGACAACAGAATGGTGCGGTTATGGTAATCGTACGTCGGTTTTTAAACCTTCGTCAGTACCAATCCTCAACAGCGCTAACTAGAACTGTTTATCATTTCGTGAGGAGATGAGCAAATGTATTTTTGGAATTCGAAAAAAGACGGTTAAATGCACGATGTTAAAGGGACAGAAGGAGAAAGCAAAAGTGTTGAAGATAGTAAGAGCGAGGTGGTAAAAAGGCAAAAAACGAAGAAGATAGAAAGAACACTAGGTTATCGCAATACGCAAAAGAAAAAAAAATCAATGCCCGGAATTAAAGGAAGATCGCTAAAGACAATTGAAAGGCTGACAAGAATAGAAGATACGCTATAATATTTTGTAAATGATTAAAAACACATCTGCTCCCCTGAATAGGAAGAAAATAAAAGTTATTTAGCAATAATCGTTGGGTGGCGGGGGGGGGGGAGTAGTAAACGAAGAAAGAAGAAGAGTAGAGAATATCGAGTGCAGAGAAAAATAAGAAACGCAAAAAAGAAGTGTGAAATGACTATTAAGAAGTGGATGTAAATTTAAAGAAAATGTGTTGAAGAGGAGGTACAAAAGTGTGGAAAACATAAATAACACTAGGAAAACGACAATAAAGTAAGGCGATGTCCGAAAGGAAACTCTTTTTTTTTACACAAGCAAGAAATAGGTAAGGGCGTTATTTCAACCAAAACGCTCATCGAATAACTCGTGTGTGTGTCTATTATACAAAGACGGTTTGAAGCTTGAGGAGGAAGACCTAATACACCGAAAAAGCGAGGGTAATGATAACAGGTATTTGAGGAATGAGAGGTGAGAAAAGATGAAGAATGTGGCAAAGAAGAAGATAAGAAAGGAATAATAAATAGAAAATTAAGCAAAATTAAAATTCGCACGAACGTTAAGAAACAGTCGAGATTGCACACTTGAGGTGGAAAAAGGTTGAATGAGATTGAGTGCGAAGGAAGAGAAGATGAAAGAGCATGAGACGATGAAACGATACAAGAACGAAAAACCAAAAATTTCCATAAATCAAAATAAAAACGCAATTCAACGGAAATTAACGGAGCGCCAAACGTAAAATACGGAAACAAAGACGTAGAAACTCGCGAATACAACCTGAAACATTCAAACACAAAAAAAAGTATCCACAACCCAAAATCACGTTATTTAGGTTTTCCGAAGTCAAACAGTCGAAAAATATGGTCACTCGGTAGTCGGTTCACCACAACTCGCACGGTTTTCAATTTCCCACGGTCGATAATCCTGTTGCACGGTGCAGCCGCGTCTCGATGCTCCTCCCAATTTATTCCAGGCCTGGGGGCAACATTTGGCACGAACCCACTGTAACATCGAAAATTTGGTGAATAACTTGGTTTGGATTTTATTATTGTTATTATTTACAGATTTGGTCAAAAAGCCTAACACGCCGAAAATTAAATAAATAGTATAGCTCAACTTTGCACTAAATTTTAGTTGAAGTGAGTTTAAAATGTAGGAAGTTCCTTTGAAACAAGATCTGTATCGTATACGTAAAAAATGGTTGTAGCACTTCCAGGACCCATCCCGTTCGATTCAACGTCGAAAAGTACCAGTAAACGATATGAAACACGGCCTGGGTACAACAAATTGGCATTTTGTAGGTGACACTAGGCAATTGGCACAATGTGCCAAGTCGAAGCAATCGGTCGGTTGATGTGAGACTGGAGGCAGTGAGAGAAAATGAGCCCAGGCCGGGTAGAAACGAAATCTTTCGCCATATGTCCTAAGAGTTCCTTCAACTCGTAGAATTCTCACTATATTAACTGGGATTTCACAGTTTTTCACCTAGACACAGTCGTACACACCCGAGACCCATCCTATTCAACTCAGCATAATAAAATACCCAGATAACGATACCAAACACAACGCGCGCGCGTTTAACTGCCAAAATATTGTCTTCGGCTATTTTTTTAATAAAGCATTTTTTTTCCATAACAACCATGGGTTTCGCCCGATCAGATTACCAAGTAGGTAGGCACAACTAGATCTGAAATGGAAATGTTGGGCCAAAGAACGTATAAACGTCCAGGAAGGTGGACAGCAATCTGATCGATGGAAACCCCAAAAAAATCGCCTAAAACGTTTTATTGCATTAATGACGTGCTTGGTATAGTTTCCCGGGTATGTTTCGATGCTGAGTCAAATCAAATTGGTCTCAGAGGTGTGGGGCAGAAACCACAGTAAATATAATGAGACAAATTCTACTAATATAGCCAAAGTTATTCTTTCAATCAGTCCGACTAGTCATGTCTGCCAATTGTCTAGCACTGCCTGGGCAATCTCAGTTTTCGTCGTAGACAGGTCATGTGGCGTATCGTTTACTAGTATTTTTCGATACCGAATCGAATGGAATGGGCCTCAGAGGTGTCAGACTGCGTCAGGATATATAACCAAAAAATTATCGGAAATATTGATAATGGAACATTTTCGCTATGTTTTTCCTATAATTTCAGAATTGTTAACATGAACCACCCTCCTCCCTTCCACGTTGACTATCCCATAAATTGCCAATAAGTTGGGTTTTAAATGTAGGTAACAGCTCAATACATTACTGGGTCCGTAACCGCTACTAGTTTCTACAAAGAATGTTTATTTTTTATGGCACTGAGGAAAGTTGTGTGATGAGTCGCGCTACATATTTTGCCCTGAATTCATGCTTTGAAATTGACACAAAACACATACTACAAAAACGATAAGTATAAAACATACGTGTACATTTGCAAAGGGGCATAAATACCTGGGCAGAGGGGCTTGAGTCGTTTTTCAACGTACCAGCAGAAGCCGAAGGGAGCGACGACTTTTCAATGATTTAAGGAAGTGGTGTTGGATTGGAAAAAGGGAGTGTTCGTTCAACAAACTCAAAAAAACAAAACGTAAAAATATTCACAGTTGACCACAAATTCACATGCAGAAACGCCAAGTCCTCATTCATAAAAACTAAAACAGTTCCGTGTATTTCCGTCATCGAAATCAAACGTAGCTCGGAAGTTGAAAAAGAGCTGTGAAGTAAGCGCACAAAATAAACAGCCCACCCAATTACGGGGTTAAATCGTGTCAAATTAAAAACGAATATGTACACAGTTTGAAGCCAGAAAATTAAGAGTGAGTTTAGCTGCGCATTTCTGTACCGAAAAAAAAGAGCCCGAAACGTAACAACGAGGCAGTCTCAAATTGAAACAAAGCGAAAATTGTTCAACTCCTACTGTTAGACACAAGAGTACAACAAAATAATAAGATTTACATGATAAGAGTCGTAATAATTACGAAACATGCGTTGTACAGTTATTGAGTGTGTAAAACCCAACGTGTTTAGAGATTTGAACAACAAATAAGTAAGTCTAAGAAGGAGAAAAAAAAGACAGCTTCTATTAGCGGTAAAAGGAAAGCTAATGTGGTTAGGGAAGAGAAAGAAGACGGTTGAAAGGGATACGGCGGGATTATGATTTTGGATTGAAAGGATTTTTCTGAAGAGGTTTCGGAGAGCCGATCCCGCTTCTGAAATAATTGAATGAAGGAAACTCTACGTTTCTGTTCGAAGGGAATCTTGGAGAACGGCAAAGAGAAGAAAATTCTACTGACACAAAAGTGCAAGACAGTTCAAAAAAATATTCACAAATACAATGCGAAATTACGAGGAAAGAAGAAATTGTTAATAAAAAAGTCGGAAAGATTTGAAATTGAAATGCGATTGACTGAGAGGAGGTAAAGAACAGAGAGTAAATCGAGCGTGCAGAGTGACAGTAAAGCGAATTTTCGATTTATACCTACAGCGCGGCTCTCGTTGAAAAGGAATTGAGTTGAGAGAGTTCCTTTGCTCGAGAAGACGACAAGCGGCATTGAAAATGAAGACGAAGAAGGACAAACTCTCCGCGCCAATACGCCATCTGATTGCGCAATTTGCTTTGCTTGAATAAAATTTATTCGAGCTCGAAGAATCCACAAAACGGATTTGAATCGAAATGCACTTAAGGGGTATGAGATCTACCGAGCTGTCAGAATTGATGAGAACGAAGTTGTCAATTTTTACTATGGGAGTTCTTCAAACCTAATCAGATTGGCTGGTTAAGTATACACGGGCTCTCTATGACGATACAAAGACTGCCAAACTCGATGCGTGCTCATTCTTATTTATCAATTAGAATCAATTCGAATCATCCCAAGGAAATACATACACAGCTACTCCCAGCAAGAGCTCTTTGTGTGGGACTGTGGAGCGTCATAATCAACAAATAAACAAATTTTCAGGCAGGAAAACGTCTAACTGAAGCGCTGATTGTGCGATTGTTCGCAATATGAGGGAAAGAAGAGAAATTAACTATTTGTGGTAAGAGTGGGCTGTATAGGTTGTGTTCGCGTTTGCGCGGTAATACACGGGCAACAGCTCTCTACCGGGAGACTGGCTAACGACCAAATACCTGCCGTAACTCCACAGATCTGAGTTCGGTGGGTGCTGCAAGGGCCGGCCTCTTGCATATTAGCGAAACCACAACTTCCGTGACTGATATAACCCTCGTCGAGGGTTTAGGTACAGTCATCAAATAAAGGAACAGACCTGTACGCGTTCGACCCATGTGTGAATGACTCACAGATGACGATGGCGCTTTCCTGGGCCCAGTATTTACGAATGCAGACAAGGCAACACGAAAATTGAAAATGTACTGTCTTGATACGAAGTGGAGCTGGTGTCTGAGCTTGTACTGTGTACGCCAGAGGGGCTGGCTGCCGCTCGCCTCAGAGTGCTTGGGGTTCATCAGCTGAGGCCGGAGGAGGTTACAGAGATGGACCTCATGGTTGTCTTGCATTTTGTGCGAGAATGGTGGGGACGCGTTGTGGACGCCGCATCATAGAACACAAGGTATTCAAGAGCTGGGAGGACATGAGTGGGCTCATGCTCGCCCACACAATAGGCCCAGTTGTGGCCGCAGCGGGGGTTTTCCCAGTGCCACCAAGGAAGTAATAAAACCTTGGTATGAACAGAAACGCCGGGTAATCTGGCACGGATATTTATCCCTGTTTTATTGGTCAATATTCGTCCAGGTTCGGTTCATTCCCGGTACAAACAACCTAACACACAAATATGCAGCGCTCATGACCTCCACAAAGAACCATAATGGGAATTCATACAAAAGTGCCTTCCTACCTTCACGCTACTTTGAACAACACAGTCCCCGTAAACATTAAATGCAAATATAACACGTAAATGCAACACTCGTTTTTATGACTCACTGAAAAAGGTAAGAAAACGAAAAACGAGAAGAGCAAAAGTTCAAAGAAAGGTAAAGTTAAAGATGAAGAAGGAAGATATAACCTGATGTTTAGTAAAACCGCGAAAGAGTGTCGACTACAGAAGAGGTGACCGTGTAATCCTATAATAAGCTTAAATCTAAATAGGTGACAAACAGTTTTCTTGCTCAGCAAGAGGAAAGTTGGAAAAAGTGAGAAATTTGAACGAGTGTTGCAAATTCGAGAAACGTTACAATTTACGAAATGTGAAGACTCGATCATTCATAGTTTTGTGAAGAGTATGGACAGACAATCTGCAGACCAAAGTGGGCTGGGGTTTTTCAGGCCTGTGCACAGGGTGTTTGCTGAGAGGGTCCAAGGCACCAGCAGGCCCATATCCCTTTTCTCGTATGAAAGCCCTGGGGTAAGAACTACGATTGCATTCGAACACCCCAAGGTCTGCTACGCTAGGCAGTTCTGGGATTTTTTTTCTTCAAAATTTGACGCTTGAGAACTTCGAGTACTCATTTATTTCTTGAGGAAACTGAAACAATGACGAATTAGAGTCCCAGAGGCTGTGGATGCAATTATAAGCGCCCAGGGGGCTCCAAGCCTCTTCGTAGTAACTCTGACTGTTTGAGTCGAGTAGAGCCGCGACAGGCCAATGGTGAGATGGACAGACGAAGGCAGGTGTGAACAGGGGCGTCTCAGTCTAGAGAGAGAAAGTATACAGATGGTTTGCAGTCTGCTCAAGTAACACTGACTGCTATGGTCCAAGAATGGTAAGTCGAGGCATAGAGTCGCAATTCTGTGTGGTCGGGCTCGTGTCAGCCAGATGTACTGTGTGCTTGTGAAGAGCTGGCTGCGGTGCAACTCTGAGTGCTTGGGGTGTCTTTGCTTCAGTCAGATGAGGTTGCAGGGATGGTCTTGCATTTCGCATGAGAATGTTGGGGACGTTGCATGAGGCAACACCAGCTCCATAGGACTTGTGGGTGAAACCAGAAGGACATGAGGTTGCTCATGGATGCCACGCGATACGCCCATCTGAGGCCGAAGTGGGAAATACCATTCAGACTACACCTGAAACCCAAACTGACCATTAACAAAACGCCTCCTAACAAAAAACCTATTACATCGCTGATGCTCATTGACTCACTACCCTGGTTTGGGAGGTAGATGTGTCAGAAAGAACAAAGATATTCGTAAATATCATTGGTCCGACCATATTCTGAGCAATTCAACCACCACATTCTACGTTCCAGCCTTTGCCACTACTCGAACTGCCTTTCATCATCAATGAAGTAGCAGTTAATATACATGTTGGCAATTCATCTCGTATTAATACCTGTCAGATGGGAATTCAACAGCAGCGATAACTAAAAACACAGCTTCATTCATTGAGTAAGCATCTCAAAGGGGATTTGAAGTTACCACAAAAGTGGACGTCTTGGCACAGGTAAATATTTATGCCTACCACCGTGATTTTGCTAACGATTTGTTTGACCCCAAAACAAGGTGATGGTCAGTCTGCGTCTACCACACTTGGGAGGGTGAAGCGCAAAAAGCTTTAATTATTTATTTCCAGTAATTTTGTACTTGTTTATCGATAATCTCTGTCCTGATTGGGGAGAAAAATAAAAATATTTTGAGCTATACTGATAGACCCTTATTCGTTAAGGGAGCATGTGAGCTAAGCAACAATGTGATGGTCCAGTGACCAGAATTGATGTGTGCCATTGCGGTTCTGAGCTTCACATATTCCAACCTTCCATAACCTCCAATCAAACCAGTCGTTGAAAACCTAAAGCCCCAAGTGACTGCTAGTCTGCCCCTAATGTAATATAAGGATATAGGATTCGTTATGGTTGGTTAAACCAGCCTTCTTAGTAGTAAATTACTGCAGACGCGAAAGGTTTATTAATCATCCAGTTAAAACTTCGAATTGTCACCCGTTGGTCGACGATATTTTGTGAGTCGAAAATATTATCAAACGAGGAGGGCTGACACCTAGCCTAATGAGCGGGTCATTGGGAGTTATTCGAAGATTTGACTTATTCGACCTTTATTCGGGCCTGCAAATGACGTTGACAAACCGACCGGTGTTGTTCCTCTGATAAGCTTGACTCAACCAGTAGCATTGCGAAGTGCACATCCCAATCAGGAGGCAGCCTGGGTGCTCTTTAACCTTCACCATCTTGTTTGTATAGGTTGAGAGAGAGCTACCATGCAAAACCACTCCCAACGTACAATCAGAAACTATAAACCAAACTGAAGAGAGAGAAATGAGTAAAAATTATAAACAACTATTACAAAAGAAAATGCTACGGACGTCAAGAAAACTGTTATCGAATTCGAAACAAAGTGAGAGAAAGAATAAACGTGAGGAAAGCCTTCAACGTGCAGTTATTAATGAAGAAAATATGAAAAGTACATCAAAAGCAAAAAGAGAAGTAGATTGAGTGAAAAATAAATGAAAAAAGAGAGAGAAAGAGGAAACTAATGAAAAAAACAACAACAAACTACAAAGAGCTTAAGAAGCAATGAACGTTCTTAAGTGAACAAAATCACCTCCAGTGCTATCAATACTCATCCAAGGAAAATAAAGCTGACGATAAAGATGAAAGGAAGGTTCGAAAGAATTCGATTGAAAATTTGCCAAAGGGAAAGTAGAAAAGAAAAAGAAATTACGAGCTGTTCACCAAAGTTTTCTCTACCAAGGGCGATAAGTTGTTACGAAAACACAATTTAAAAACGTTACAAATTACTACGGTTCTCTTGCACACCTCATAACGCGAAAACCGCCACAAAATAAAAATCAGAAGAAACATACGGAAACACACATATCGTAACTCTCTTGCGAAAAATAAACAGCCTTTTTATAACGCGCTTTTTGTAATAAAAACGTTCAAACGAGTATGAGCCTGGTATTATTACTCTTTTTTATAACGAACCTGCCAGAGCTAATTTTGTTGTTGTCAAAGCCGTTCCATTCGATTCGCCTTATAGTAAAGCGCTAGACGGTGGCCGTGGCCAGAGCGTAGGACCACGGTCGACTGCAAATGCCCTCTAGGCTAGAGGACGACTGTCGGCGTTGCACAAAATTAGCTCTCTCGAAACGAAGTTCGAACTCGCAGTTCACAAGTTGGAAAAGTGTTCCTTCAGGTAGTGGGATTTACCTCGTTATTTTTTCATACCGCGTCAAAGGCGAAATTGGACATTTTCCTGACCAATTCAGAACGAATAACCAAAACCAACTTGGCTTGGTCACATTGACCGAGGAGAAAGCACCGTCTCAAAAATGCTCGTAAGTGTGACTCAGGCAAAAATTACAGTGATAGCGAGGAGCTTCGATCCATTATTGCCCGACTTTCGTCGGGAATTATGAACCATCGTCTTTAACCGCTAGACTACAATCGCGAGGGTGCCTTTTAATAGGACTCAGTCAGTACAACAATGTGGGTAACGAGCAGCAGTTAAATGCAAAATAAAAGTCTCTCAAGAAATGTCAAAGCTCAGAGGTGCTGTGTGTGATTGGAATAGCATTAGGTGGGACATAGGGGCAAGATAATTTTATTTCGAGACTGCGACGGTATTGAAGCTTAGGCATTCCCAAAATTCAACGCGCGAGGCTATCGTGAGACCCGGAGCAAATATTTCCTCTTTGGGAAGATCTGATCATCCTTGCAGCATATTCAAGCTGCTCTCGACCCCTTTAATTTCCCCCCTCCCCTCCCATCGCCCCTCCGTAAGAGTTCTCAAGTTGAGATCTAAGACCCTTCAAACTGGCTTCCACTTTTTTCCGAAGCTCCTTAGAATTCAGAGGAGGCTACCAAATCGACCGATCGCATTGTGCTTTCGGTGAAATATTCTGTTTCATTAAAATTTTGGGCGCGAAGGAATTTATTGATTAAAAGGAGGAGAGTGGGTGGGGGGTAGTTATTGGGGCCCTTTCCGCTTCTACTGGTTAAGTTAAATAGATTTAGGCCAGTTAGCCGTCAAAACTTACACTCCGAAAGGGAAGCAGAGAATGGAAACAGACCATCGTTGGATTATGTTATTTATCCACAAGATATAAAAACGAGGTTAGGGATATCACCAGCGTGAAGAGCCGTTGATTGTGGGCACACGAGCAGCACGACGATGTGGCAATTCAGAAGATGGTAAACACGTTTTGGTTGTATGGATGCACTAAACAAGTACCACGGGGGGAAACATGAAGTCACTCAATGTGGAATGACTTGAGGGACTGGGCACGGCGAGTTTGTTGTCAGTCGTGTGTGAGCTACAGAAATGCGGGATTTCTCAGATGGTCGACTTCCCCGTGGTATACGATCAACAGCTCTCCAACGGGAGAATGCGGTACCTGAGCGAGTGGTTGGGCTCTTGCATGATACCGTAACTGCCATTACAGTCGATTGTTACAACCCTCTTGAGGGTTCAGGAACGGTCGTTCGATGAGGAAACAGACCTGTGAGCTATACAAGTTGAAGCCGATAAGGGACAACATGGGAAAAAGACAATGCAGGTATTGAAGCGAGCTAGTTTGTTGTCAGTCGTGCGTGAGTTGAAGGCATGGAACGAACGCGCCCAGCTCAGTGCGCCTCTTTTACCTTTTCTCCTTCGTCCCTTTTAATATGCCAGTTAATATGTATCTCAGGGTTTGGCACTGTGTGAACGAGAAGCGCACGGCTCATAAATTTGAGGAATAGTGGGCAATGTTTGCTAGCTGCTGCAGTAGCACCATAAAAGGCTGGGAAGGAGCTAAGGGGTCCAAATCCCAGAGCAATTTAGACCAACAAGTCCAAAAAAAGGAGATTGCGCGAGATCCACAAAGTTTGACATCAAGACAACTATCTCTTGCGGGAAATGGAAGTGACAGTTTAATCGAGCTGCACCGCGGCCTGCCCCCATTCAGGTTCGTAGGCTGCTCAAGGTCAGTAATATAGAATGGGTACCACGGGGGCTTCTGCCTGCGGCTGGCAGCGTGGAGCCTCTAGGGCGTGGCCCTGTCGATCGTGAAGCCAAGGGTTTGGCCTCGTGGGGACCGTGGTTCCGCTGGGAATCCCCCCGAAGAGCTGTCTGGTGCTGGCTGGAGAGGAGTTTAGGCCACAAGGCTAGATACCCTCTCCAAAGTCATGGGTGTATGCCCGGCACTAATACAAAAGTGTGAACGAGAAGCGCACTGCACCCCCCATTTCACAAATTTGAGGAATAGTGGGCAAAGTTTGCTAGTTGCTGCATCAAAACATGCACCAAAAAAAGGCTGGGAAGAAGCTAATGGGTCAAAATCCCAGAGCAATTTGGATCAACAAGTCCGAAAAAAGGGGATTGCGCGAAATCCACAAAGTTCGACATCAAGACAACTAAAGTATCTCCTGCGGGAAACGGAAGTGACAGTTTAATTGGGCTGCACCGGTGCCTGCCACCCATTCAGGTCTGTAGGCTGCTCAAGGTCAGTCATATAGAATGGGTACCACGGGGGGCTTCTGCCTGCGGCCGGCAGTGTGGAGCCTCTAGGGCGTGGCGCCGTCGGTCGTGAAGCCAAGGAATTGGGGGGGATGCAGATATTAAATTCACTCAATGCGTCATGAAATCAGGGACTGGGGTCGTATGCAGGCTTTGCAAACTTAAGTTAAAGACGAGGAGGGTGAGGACAGCGTGAGTCTTGAGCGTGGAACAAATGCGCTTAGCTCAACGCGCATTACCTTTCCTCCTTCCCTCTTTTTCATCCCCTGCTGGCTGACTTGTTATCTTGAGGGTCGAAAGGGCATTGTGTGAACAATAAGCACATACCACACCCCGCACATCCACAAAGTTGAAGAATACCGGGCGAGATTCGGTTGCTCCAGTCAAAAAGGCTTGAAAGAAGCTCACGATTCCAAAATCCAGCGCAATTTAAAATGACAAACCCAAAAAAGGGAATTACGCGAGACTCGCGAGGTTTGACGACCAAAAGCAACTTCACACGACCAACTAAAGTAGTTCTGGTGAGAAAGTGACATTCAATCGGTACGTCCTACAAAGAGTTCGATCCCGCACACTAGAGCGATCCTTCTCCAACGTGCGCCTCCTCGTTATAAAAATCTTCAGTATCGTACTGTACTGTGCGAAATGTTTTATATCAGTGATTGCTCAACACATCATTGATGCAAGATATTTCAGAGGGCGAATATTGAGCAATAAAACACAATATCTAGGGAGAACTCAAGATGAACGATTGCCAACGTGCAAGCTGCTACATGTTAGTAGATGACTCAAATACGCAGTACAATCAAAATCAGTTGTGTTTAGGCCAATCACAAACGAAAGTGCTTTCTAATACAAGCGTACGTTGCAACAGATATTTTTCCAATTTTTAAATATTGTCGCATTTATCTAATGGTATACAATTTATCGCTATTTCCAGTCTTTTTGAACACAAAATGCTTCAATATTCAAAAATTGGCGCAATTAATGACTCGAAAGAGTGGTTTCCAACAGAAGAGAGTAAAGTTTGATTAAAGTACGTGAAAATCGGGTGAAATACTACTAAGAGCACAAAAAGTAGATCAAAACTTAGCGAGGAGCGTGAGAGTACAAAATTTTAGCAGAAGTCAAGAAAGTATTAAAAGTAAGACGAAACCAGGAGAATCTGGTTACAAGGTTTGTGATAAGCTTTGTGAGAGCTTTCTACAGTGATTTATTACGCATTTGGAAATAGTTGAGTGGTAGTATTTACAACAGGGGGGCCGCTTCACGCGATGATTCAGGTCATCGAAACTCGTACAAACCGCTTCATGGGGTAACGGCCCGTAATGCGAAATTTTATAACATTTTCGAAAAATACAGTGTGTCATGCTAGAAATTGAAAAAAATCCCACCCGCGAATTGGAATTAAACGAGGTCTTCGTTGAGGAGTTCGCTTGACAGTGTCAAACCCTCGTCCAAAATGGCTCACGGCTCACACCTCAGTCAAAGATTGCTTTATCTGTTAATTCCCAGTGAACTTACTTCACCCGTAGCTCCCAGGGTATCTCCATAGACAGCGCGCCCCTTTCAAACAGTTCATTAGTGCCGCGAAAAATAATTGCATTTTCACTATATCTCTCTCACTCACCCCTCCCACGTGTGGCAGAGCGTTTCTTAGTATTTCTCCACCTTTGCAGGACTGGACACAGAACTCGTGATATTTTGCATACTCTTCAGATCATCCAACGTTCACACCCACTGAGGCCCCTTTGCCCAATTCACGCCACTTACGGAGACCCTCAGTTGGAATGTAGCGTACGAAATCGAAGTATTATATTCGTTTTTACTTTGTGTTCACATTCAACTGTATTCTTTTGAGGTGCCCATCGCCTGCCGACTTCTCCCTCATTCTGACAGGACTGTGTGCGTCCATAAGGTGATGGTGGAAGTTGCATGCACTAAATTGCTCTCTGTCACTCGACTTTCATCGGTGTCAAGTTGACTAGTTGTTGGCGTCATGCTAGCAATCGCCTCTGTATGTCTTACTACCGTGTGGTTCGTGTCTCAAGACTCACAACCGACGGTGCCAGTCGTTGAAACGTGACTTCTAGTGTGCTCCTGCTTTTGACGGAACTTCTTTCTAAGGAACACTCTCCTCAACTCATCGAAAAACGCTGGCCATTCGAGTATCCGACAGCTTTGCCAATTATCTCAGTGTGAAGACAGCGAATTTGTGACAATCGAACACCTTCGTTCGTTCGCAAGTGGTTCACTCCTTCGTTGTACGGTTCCTGGCTGGCTATTACTGGCCTTTCCTTACATCACTGGCATTACCGCCTCTTCACAACAGCTACAACGAGAGCTTCTCGAACTGTGGTCCTCGTTGGAGACTTCAATCGAATGCTACATCAGCACGAGGTTGGACCGATGTTGTTGAAAAAAACTTCCCTCGCAGCGTCCAGTATCCATCCCATAAAAATACATTTTGCAAGCATCAGAATTCAGACCATTGCGCCACCATGGCCTCTCCACTAATGAGCTTCTTTCTCATATAATTCCCCTGTGTAAAGGTTATGCCCCCCAGAAATGAACAATAAAAGTTTTCAAAACAAATGACGCAGCTTGCAAGGCAAATCTTACATTCAGCAATGAACTGTTCACGATTACAAAATGGCCCTCAGACACATATCTGTTTTGAGAAGCTGTCAATATATGTCCGTATAGAAAGCCACCTGCGTGCCCACTGCCCTTCAACATCCTCCAGTCCTGAAACCAGCCGACGTGTTTTTGAGAGGAGTCCATCCACGAAAACGACCTTCACTACATTTCGTATTACCCATCAGAAAAACTAACATTCGCTCAATTTACAATCTGAATCACCGCGTGACGCGCCCGCAAAACAATTTTACGCTATGCACGTACACAACGCTATCACAGTAAACCGTACAACAGGCACAAACAAAACAAAACTGAAAAAAAAACGAGCAAGTTTGGTTTTTATAACAAAAATATGCAAAAACCCGAACGACGAAGATATTCTTAAATGACAAAACTTTCATGCACAACAAAGTTGAAAGTCGGCATGCGGATAAACGGAATAAAAGAAATAATTAAGTTTAAAGATGACAGTTGGCATGCGATGAGGAAGAAAACGAAAAAAATTGTTAGTAAAGTAGAAAAATTAGCGGAAAACGAATTCGATTAAATCGACGTTTTTATTACTTCAAAAATTACCTTTTTTAAAAGCGTTTAAACACATTTCGAATTAATCTAAATTTTCGAAGTAATAAAAACAATCTAAAAGACGACAGAAGAGAACAAAAAGTATATTTCGTAGTTGACATTCACCAAGAGGCTGCGGACGGAAAACGAGTTAACGAGCGATAACAAATTTTTAGAGAGCAAGGTAACTTAAAATTGGAACGAAATTTCCGCGCGGCGTCGAGGTGTTCAAAAATGAGCTACAAGGTTTCGAAAATTGCGCCAAAAAAAATTTTTTTTTGCGAACTAACGTTGAGCCGTCAAAATTGACTCCTCGAGTTCAAGATGCTTTTTATGTTTCGTCAAGTGGCCAAAAAATAAACAAATTGAATTAAATAAAAAATGAAATAAGACTATTTTTGTGAGGTGTGGGCTATAGTTTCAATGTGGTCGCCGCTCCTATTGCTTTCTCGATTCTGAAAGACGAGGTTAAACAGATGAATAAACATATTCACATACCTAAGTGAATATTTACTGCCAATTTTCGCGGCTATCTGCCAAAGGCGTTTATTTGATTGACTGTTAATTGTCCCGAGCGATATCGTTCGCAATTTACGTACATTCTTTAAATTTAATCGCCCAGCTTTCGTTACAGCTTGGTAGAAAGATAGGGATCAACGGGTGTGGCTATTGGCAGTACTCCTCAAACTAACGGCCAACTGGCTAGTAGTACAGGAGGCTGATGTTGGTGTGATTTCTACCAATCCTTGTCTTCTGACACCCTTACGGCGATTGAAGAATCAAAAAGAAATTCAAACAAGAGTCTCCAACATTCCAGATGCTTTATAACGTTAACAGAGCCATTGACAGCCTATCACGACTAACAGTGTTTTTCAGATAAGGTTGACTGATATTGAAATACTCTCTCCTCTCCACAAGTGAAGGCCTCGGCATTTTGGAGCTTCACCATTGGCCCAACTCCCTGAGTTTGATTCAATATTGAATGCGTGTATGAGGGTATTGGTGCGACAGTCATAGGGGGGTTGGACAGACAATCATAAACTCCATGACGTCCTGTAGAGGGCTTGGCAAGAGAAGGGTTCATGAACGGTCATTATGAGAAGAAAGCAGTGACAAGAGATTCCTCCTTATCAAGCCCGTGGAATATCTCCATGTCAAGGTATAATGCGCGCAGTGGCTAGTGCCCAGGTTATCTGACACACCCTCAAATAATTATGGTTACAGCTTCACTTTAGGACATTGGCAGATTCAAGCGCAACGCTTTTGCGTGAAGTTCATTGAAATCGTCAACCTACTAAGACCACCGCTGCCCTGTTCCAAATATTGCACCGGCAAATAACCTTTTGAGTCTACCTGCGTACCAACCAATCGGTGTGACGGCGTTAACCTCAAATTGATCTCATTGGCGCAATTTTCTCAACCTGTCGGCTCGATTGACTAAAAAAAAGAGTATCGAAGGCAATAAAGAAGAGAATCTACCGTAAAGAGGAAGAAGAGGGAAAAAGAACTAACGAAAAATACGCATTTTTTTTCTCCCTTCTTCTCGTTGAGTGGAGGATGATTGCCGGGAGAGAGGATGGTCCGGGGGGGGGGGGGGTGAGTGTTAAAAAGGAGGGAAGGAAAATTATTTTTTGGCGATTCGGAAAGCCGTGAAGGAAGTGGAAGGCGTGTGCTCGTCAGTCAGCTCTCCGTGTTTCAACCAGACGCCGGTTTGATCGCCGATATTGAGGTCGAGGAGGATTTGGTTAGAGCCTCCGCTGCTTTTCGGTCCTCCGGCCACGAGCACGTCGTCCCACTCCTGATTGCTGCTCCTCTTTTTCAACACCACCCTGAAAAACCGTCGTTATTACTATAATTTCCCTAAACTGAACAAATTATAACAAACTATACTCAATTTAGGTGGAACCCTGGAAAGTACTAGCGAGGAGGGAATCTTCGATCTCTACTCAGTTTCCCAACAGTTTTCACACAATTCTCCCCTTTTGGTTTATTATTCATTCTGAATAATAACCATATGTTTTCGGTCACGAAAAATTTTTTACAACCCCCCCTCAAAATTTGATACTTTACGTTTCAAGACATGGAGATTCCAAATTTGCAATGTCCGTCCGCCGTCTGGGCCGTTTTGTGCCTTTAACGTGGTCTACAAAATTCGTTCTTTCGCACGAAAATCCCATTTGGTATCTAGTTGTGCCCGCCATCTCGGCAATCCGATCGGACGAAGCCCACGGTTGTTATGGGCAAAAAATGGTTGAAAAAATTAACGAAACGCTGTATAACGGGGGAACTACAGCAGAAGTCAACGTTTCGTCGTTAGTACTCCCTCCCTCCCTCCCGTCATATCAAACTCAATCAACCGCCCGCTCGACTCGCAACGCCCTTTCGACTCTTTTTGCCTGACGGTTCGACTTTTTGCGCCAAGGCCACTTCCTCCGCACACCCCTCCATCACATCATAAACGCCTACAGACGTTTACAGGCGCCTGGCGCCGGAGGAATATTTAGTTTCCGTAGTTCCATTGTAGCCAGGTCATGTTTCGTATGTTTTCCTAGTATTCGATGCTGAATCGAATGGGATGGGTCTCGGAGCAGTAATACTAGGTCAAGCTGTTCATGAGAATAATAAACCATTGTGTAATAATTTGCAGGGTTTATTCATTTCGCAGGATCCTCACAATTTTTGAAGAATTTCAACCGCAGTTCGACTTTTCAACAATTAGATTTATTTATTTGAGTAAGAGAGCAACCATATATAGTGGATTGAAGGGAATACGAATGTAATTATAAGTGTAAAGAATTTCGGGAGACCAATTATTGACACGACGGAACGATAACCCCCACAGCTACCGTCCAATAAGTCTTCTTCCCTTCCTTTCCAAGATCTTTGAGAAACTACTCCTGCCCAAACTGGTCCACCATCTTGACCCTCACATACCGGCTACGCAATTCGGCTTCCGGAACTCCCACTCTGGCCTACATCAACTGCATCGTTGGTTGACAAGATATTGGACACCTTCGAACGAAAAGAAACCTCATTGCTGACACGGAAAGGGCTTTCAATCGTGTCTGGCACACTGGATTACTGTACAAACTGAAAAATGCTCTCCCTGACACTTATTACCGCGTTATACTGTCGTATTTAACGAACCGCACGTACACTGTGAGGTACCACGAGGCCATGTCCCGTTCGTGCAGGTGTTCTCCAAGGAAGTGTGCTCGGTCCGCTATTGTATCTTGTCTATGCTGGCGACATACCCACCCATCCAGCAATGACCACTGCGCAGTTCGCGGACGACACAGCTGTTCTCTGCAGCTCACCAAGAGGAGAGAGAGAGGGTTTGGAAATGGAGGAGCTTGCTTTCGACCTGAACGAGTGAGCACCAAGATGGAAAAAGAAACTAAACCCCCAAAAGTCCTGCATCGTGACAGTCACTTATCTACGTTTATATGACGAGCCGAAACTGAGCATTAGCGGCAAACGCCCGTCCAGTACCTGGGAGTGGTGCTGGATAAACGCCTGACGTTCGACTCGCACGTTACATCTACCCTCAAAAGATGCCGTCATCGTCTCAAAACGCTCAAGCCACTTCTAGGGATGCTATCCCTACTGTCACTTGATACAAAGCGATTGACCCACCTAATGCTCATTGGACCAATTGGGGAATACGGCAGCCAGGTATGGGGGGAGCGTCAAACTCGCAGGTAAAACGAGTCCAAACTTTCCAAAATCGCGCATTAAGACTCATTACTAACGCTCTAACACAAGGACTTGGAACTCCCAACTGTCCACGGAGTCCTGCAGGCTTCTTACTCTCGTTTCCACCAACGAGTCCACAACCATCCAAACCCCCTAGCAGCTGGCGTACTTGATACAGTTCCACCAGACAGTCAAACTCGCAGACTGAAACGCAGACGACACACCGATCTTCTCACGACAAATGGCAACTGAGTGCAGCATCTCAATAAAATCATCCCTTCAACACACCTAATAATGCAAAAAATCAATAATCTATCAATTAAATCTTCAATACCATAAACAATCCATCATTTATGTAAACTAATTTATTATATTACTAAGTTATTAACTACCATATTTATGATGAGAGAAAGTCATTGGACTTGAACTCCCTAACATGTCATGTTAGTGTTGTGTATCAATGTATTCCAAACTATAATGCAATTATGTAATAAAATTATAGAAGAAAAAACGACGGAACGAGAAAGCGAACACCAAAAAATATAATTTGTAAAACGAAGGAAGAAAACATGTGAGCATCAGCTCAATATTAATTAAACACATAGTAATTAAAGGGGTTGGAAAACGAATGTAGAGGCCACAACTACCCTCCTCCTAGTACAGAACGTGGTCTCGGAATCTTACTGTAAGTCGCACAGTTCGGCCAGAGATCGTCGTCTTCGGACGAGCAATCCAAGGTGTGTCATTAATATTTCCACTTGACTGAGGCGAAAGGGGTTGTAAAGAAACTTTATGGCGGAGGCTCTTGCTGTTGCGGTTCAGGCGCTGGAGGTGTTCTCTGCTGATGCTCAAACTCGATAGGAGGAGGATCAGTCTCCAATTCCTGAGCCACGAACGCTGGTTTCAATCATCCTATCTCAACGGAAACTTCTTTGTTCTGACGTTGAATGATGAAAGTTTTACCAACCCTTTTGGTGACTCTAAATGGCCCGCCATAAGGTGGTTGTAAGGACTTTTTGACGCCGTCGTACCTCACAAGTACATGCGTGCACGTTGAAAGTTCTTGTGGAAAAAAAACTTTTGGATGAGAGTGGCGATGAGCAGGTTGCGGTTGTAGGTCTCACCGAATGCCTTTTAACCGAAATCCAGACTCAACACGTACGAGCCACGGGGCGACGTTGCTTTTCCACAAAGGTGGGGGTTGAAAGTTCAACATGACTGTACGATTTCTGATGGCATCGGCATTGTCCTGCGAAGCATGAGGAATTTGATACTTTGATAATGGGCAAGATTCGAGAGACGTGGCTGGATCACGTCAGGGTCACCAAATTTTAGTAGATTGAAGGGGCATTCTACGAATATTATTATAAGTGTAAATAATTTTGGGAGACAAATTATTGAGACGACGGAACGAGAAAGAGAACACCAAATAACGAAATTTGTGAAACGAAGGAAGAAAACATGTAGGCATCAGCTCAATATCCATTAAACACATGGTAATTAAGGGATTGGAAAACGAATGTAGAGGCCACACATATTTAACAATCCAGAGAAACATTGTATGCTCAAAAAGCAAAGTACAAGAAGCACACGGATGAGGGAAATGCTACAAATGATTACACAACGGTTTATGTGTCATGCTCAACATGATTGGGACCTATCCTATTCAACCCGACGTCAAAAAATACTAGTAAATCATACCAAACATGACCACTGCAACGGAACTGCTACAAGGAATGGGACGGGGGTTCAGCTCATTGGAGTCATTCAGCCAGTAATGAATCAAGAGTAAAGACGCAGTCAGTGGAGAGAGAAGGGGAAGAACCTCCCGACTGAGGAGGTTAGGTGTCTCCAATCGGATTCCAGCGATGATATACTGATGAGGTTCAGGGCTTACTTCTTGCGCTCTTATTGACTAAACCCCAATATTTTACACCGTTAACGCGTAGCGTTAAAAATGAAATGTGAATTACAAATTAAAGAAAAAGTTTCCATTCAATTATTTTGACGTTATTGGAACAAACGTGGCTATAATGTCGCGCATTGAAATGTGATCCCCTTTGAATGTTACTCACACTCATCAGCGCTCGTGTTTGTCGTCTCACCAAAGAGCCAAGTCTTATCGGCTCAAAGTCGTTAGGTTCACTTAAACCGAATGCTCGATCCGAAAAATCACTCGGGGCAGATAAGTCGTCTCCTGTCCTGCCCGGGCAGTTAAGAAGCTTTTCAGATGATATTCTTACAAGCGCGCTTTCGACTTCCTCATTCCCATTTCCTATTTGTACGACTGTACCGATCGATGATAAATCGAAGAAAACGTCAAGATTGACGACTGTGGAACGTCAGGTCGCATCTCACCGCTTTCTTCAGCTCTGAGTTCGTCGTTCTGCAAACCTAATCTTCCCCGTTTATCACTGACCTCGTGCCCTTTATGTCCTGACACTGAATGGCGACAAGTCAACGCCGACTGACCAACACTGACATCACACGCTGTTTCGAGTTAAAAAAGGTTCACACGGAAAAAAGTAGCCCGGAAAACTGGTATCGTTTAACGTTCCGGAATTTATTTGGTTGCCGTCCCACACCTCACAATCTCCCTCGAATAACCGGCGGGTATGTAGGTTATTGGTATTCGACACGCTTTTTGTGTGAACGCAGCAAAATCTGTAAAAATAATCGAGTGCTGTGAACTTTATTACGGCTCGTCATTTGATAACGAATCAAAATTGTACCTTCATCATTGTTTGAAGCTACTTGTACGGAAAATTCGATCCCAATCGATTACGCTATTGAACTAAACGCCTGGAGGGACGCACCTGACATCTTTCCTCAGTCCCACGAGCATTCCACGCAGTGTGCAGATGGCTTAATGAGCTACCAGTGCAATTTTGTTGAGAACGCTACTGCCGTACAAGCGAGATTTACAAGGAAAAAACTGCACTAAAATCGTTTTTCGCTCAAATCATCGAGATGTTACACATATTTACTTCCCTTAGCTTTACGAAGTAGAAACAGTTCTATTAAATTGTATATTACTGTGAGATAGTTTGAACCTGTCTGCACCAAAGTATTAATCAAAATTGTTACAGCAGTCTTTGAGCACACAGCGTTTTGATCCTCCTAAAACTTGTAGGAGTTCACAAGTACAATTCAGTACGTTTCAGGGCAATATAAGTCTGGGGCGAATTTTTCAGAGTCAAGACGCGGATGTTGCTGCGTCAACACGACCTATTTCCGCACGGCTCTTCCCACAGCTCCGTATCACTGTCCCATCTGGAGTAACATCGTGGAATAAGAAGCTGTTTTCGGAGGGTATTGGTAGAAATTCGCAACACTTACACAAATCGTCTGGCCGGGGGACGGCTTTGAAAGCTACTTACTACTCAATGCACATTTGCGTAGGTTCTCTGCAAAACCCTTCGAGGAAACGCAGAACGTCCTAACAGTCTCTTGGAAAACAACAATTCTGGGTTCAGTTGCAGTTGCAGCACTCACTGTTCATCCTAACACCATTCCTCGATCACCTGAATACCAGTGAACTCTGAAGAAGAGGAAAACCGCCACGAATTGAGCAATTCACCTTCCACCAAAATTTGATTTGGCTGCCTGTCGAGGAACTGAAATTTCCCAGGGGTACTTGAGACAGGCATGTCACAAAGTATGGTGGTGGAGGGAGGAGGAGTGATGTTTGGTTCAAGAGAGGGAGAAATGTGAGTTGATGGGTGGGATGAAGGAAAGTTGATGCATGAGATGAGTGAGAGTGCGAGAGAGAACTGCATTTTTACATTTGAGAAAGATACAGGAAAAATATAGAGTACAACTGAGACAAAATGAGTTCACGTGAGACGTGTTGAGGGGATCAGGGTCGGTGGATAGGTGTTCTGGCATATTGACGAGAGCTCAAAGCGAGTGAGAGTAAGGTCGAGCGAGAGGAAGTGTGCGAGTTTGATAGTTGGAACCCCTTAAAAGAGGTAAGTAAATCAAGAGCCAGGAAAGTTCCGTCTATCGCAAGGCGACATGGTACACCCCGAAGACCTAGAAATAAAGGGTTGAAGGGGCACGTAACAAGAAGTGGGCCATCGGAAAAGCTCTAATAGTCAAACTAGCTGAGAAGATGATTGTGTTGTTATCATCACTAGCTCCGAGCAATCAAAAATTGGAAAGCTTTCATTTTCAGGTTCCCGATTGAAACCTACTAACTACAGAATGTCCTCGAATTTTCCAGGTATTGCACAGATTGAGAAAGTAGCAGAGAATGTCAAAAGGGGACTAACGTTCATACTACTCAATTTTCAAATCTACACAAATGGGAGAGCATTGAGCATCAAGATTAGAACCGGTAGGCCCGCTAGTGGACTTGACCCCAGGGATGCTTCAGGAGGACTCCACTGGACGACAAATAGCAACGGTGGAGAACTGGCAACCCACCTGGTAATGAAGTGGTGGTGCCTTACATTTGCAGTAACGCAGCTGCTTTCGGGACATGGGGCATTTAAAGGCGCGCCTACAATTCTTCAGAAGTCCCCCTGCGGGGCGGGGGTGGTAGAAGACGCTGCCCACGTTCTCCTCGACTGCGACCTACATGAGGATGTGACGACCAGCTCTCGCAGTCCTGAAAAATGGCGTGGGAGGCCAACCGATACCTTACGCCACATCTCCCATTAGGTGGGAATGAGTAGCTCCACGGGAATACGGATGTGTGCCAGAATGGAAGAGGGTGAGGAAAAACCTACCGAGGAATCTTTAGAAGAGGAAATGCACAGTTGGCTCGGCTTATCAATTGTGTCAGCAAGGCTTGAATGGTCATAGGGCCAAATCAATTGACAGGGGGCTCTGGGCTATGGCGTGGGTAGTACCGAAGCTGAAGAAAGCCTGCGGCGCCTGAACTGGCTCACCACTTTGATTGAGTGGAGGTTTTATCGTAGTACGAAACTTGTAATCGGATATCACAACAAGACTGGAGCACTTACGTGTACAAAGAAGAAGTGACTGGAACAGGATATGAGTTTGAGTGTACAAGCAGGAACAAGGGGGCTCTGATTGCGAGAACTGGTTGTACGAGGAAGAAGAGAGGAGTCCCAATTAGTTGTCGAAGAGATGTGAAGTGAGAACTGGGAGCCGAATGTTTTTTGGGAAGAGCTATGTGTTGTGAAGAGGAAATAAATTGAGGGGTGGGAACAGGGTATTTCGGAAAGTCCAGAAACGGGAGAACCGTTTGTCAACAGATCCCAAAAGGTACAGTCAGAGTTCAATAACAATAGACGAGATAAAGCGTTGAGATGATGGGGTTTTGGCCAGGGTAAACTTGAAAGAATCACGGAAACGGGGTGTACTGTAACACGAAACTTGTGATTCGAAGTGTTGGGAGATCACAACATGAGTCGAGCACTTACATGCACAAAGAAGAAGTGACTGGAACAGGATATGAGTTTGAGTGTACAAGCAGGAACAAGGGGGCTCTGATTGCGAGAACTGGTTGTACGAGGAAGAAGAAAGGAGTCCGAATTAGTTGTTGGAGAGATGTGAAATGAGTGTCTATCGCAAGAACTGGGAGAAAAATGAATTTTGGGAAGAGCTGTGTGTGGTGGAAAGGAAATAAATTGAGGGGTTGGAACAGAGTATTTTGGAAAGTCCAGAAACGGGAAAACCGGTTGTCAATAGATGTACGACGATGAACCAAACCCCCAGAATTGTTGTGCAGGGCTTAGACGGTGATTAGAAACCCTGAACACCCGTAAGTTCAGGTATTAAAGTAATTGGGTTAAAGAGAACTGACTTAACGGCCAGACGACCATGTCTTTACATCGAAAGCGCTCGCCCACAGTATCTCACCAGCCAGAGGAGACAGACTCACCAAACAGGTACGTTAACTTTACTCCTAAGTTCTTTAGTAACTTTCGGATCTCCTATTGGCCACGTCGTGGCGTTCTGTGTCATCCATTCTCAAACCAGCTACAGCCCATTTCCAGTTTTTCCTCTCGCCGAGTCTCCTGTCTATACGTCATAAGATAGTTTAATACAACGGGGGGCGTGAGGCCTTCCGAGCCAGGCGGGGATAGAACCAGCGGACTCTGGTTCGATTCCCGACCAGGCACCCTCCTCCTCCAAACCCAGAGGGGTGAGGCAATGGGTACTGGCGGCGGCTGGGACACTAAGCGGGCCTCCCAATAGGCCCAATGTGTGCCACTGCGAAATGCCCTTGGTCCTGCAGCTCTGGCGGAGTCGTATGGCCCGCAGCTGCCTCCCTGGTATGAATGAATGAATAGTTTAATACTATGGTACGTGCTGTTAATTTAAGACCAATTTGCTTAAACTGTTTTCGTCCCACGTTAACCTCCCAGTTGGATACACATTTGAGCTAATTGCTTCAACCGTTGTTCTCAATCGCGACCACACATGTCACTTTCCTTTAGACGAAGACGTGAAAAAACTGGAAAAACGATTTAAGGCGATTACTTCATTTTCTTTCGTAGGGCTGAGAAATGTAAACATTTTTTGGACCCACGCAGGTCTGTATACGTTTGTCGATGGGCCGAAGAACTCCAACCCCTAGGATGAGTGAGGCACGTTGTGCAGCACGTCACACTCGTGATAGGACGATGGGGCGACGTAACGAGACGCCTCTTATCAAACGGCTCTCAACAAGACGAAAAACAAGAAAGACGTAATTACTTAAACACAGTCAATCAAGCCCCTACCGGTTGCAACAACAATGACTTCGTAAACCTCATACGTTTCAAGCCCTTGTAATTGACCAGAGCGCTGAGAAAGCGCCGTTTTTCTGGCGTGGCGCAATCGAAAATTAACCACCTGCGCTTTTTTTTGCGTCTCCGAGTCTCCTAGACTGGAGACCGTGCTCGGCAATTAGCTCGGCTTTCGCAACTCGGGTTGAAACAGGTTGACCTAGCGGTTCATAGGCGTCCTACCTATCAAGATGTTGATAATTAAATGTCAAGCCAAGTCGGGATGTTGCGAAGTGCGCGCTTTACGCCAATTCTTCGAACGACCGGAACTCGCGATTTCTCCCCTTTTCTTACGTCGTATGTATGTTGGTCAAATGGTTCTAGCAGTAGTGTCAATAACTACGCAAATGAATGAATTAACAATAAACGTGTTTCTACTGCGTTGTTTGTTTTGGTGTGCGTAAGGAAAAAAGGTAAATTACAATGAACACTGAAGTACTTTTGCCTTAGGAGGCGTAGCTTCTAACAGATGGTGTCACAATCACAATTCTGTCGGCCTCTCCTGCGCATGTTTCAGAGAAAAGCATGACGACTATAGTCGTGTTCAGGTACTTCCACCCACAATCGCGCTACACGCCCTGGAACAGATTGCACAATGGTAATGGCAACCCTAGAATAAAACGTACACCCTTTCGTCGAATTCAGAGGGATTGAGGATTCCTGTGTGATGCTTCGCACTAGATAATTCGATTAGCGCGAAAGGATAGCGCTTTACCGCCACAGGAAAATAGCCGTTCTCACGCGTTTTCACTGAAAGTCCCAGGCCTTTCTCGGGAGAACCTTCAGAAGACAATTAAAACTTTTGCCAAGGTAACAAGGAGGTTATCGTTGCCGCATGAAGAGCTGCAGCTTCAAACTAGCAAAAAAGCCTGAGTATTCTAGCTTCCCTTTCGAATGTTGGAAAAGCCCGTGAAGAGCTTGGCGTCACGTATTTTGAGCCCTCCAGGTGAATGCTGTACATTGCCGCTTCTTCCGTCGAAGTGTTCAAATAGTAGTCGAACCTTCCCCTTTAGAATGTACAGAGCACCGAAAAATATTTGTTAGTGCAGCTGTTATTGAACTATTACGACCAGAATCCACTCACAACTCTTAAACTATTGTCCAGCTTTCTTCGTCACGTCAACATTTCCTCTTTCACGAGACTGTCCCAAAGTTTACTCTCTCACTATGAGGCATGATCTAAGTATGAATGCCACAGGCGATGAATGGGCGTGTGGCAATATTTAGGAACTTTTAAACCTTCGCGGAGCTCTCATGGAGCCCAGGTATGAGTTCGATAGGAAATAGAACGTGCAACCAGAAGGAGGCCTAATAAACAGCGGGAGTCGTCGGTTTAGGCCTCCTAATGGGATCAACATTCACACAGATGGATTGAAAACTCTTGAGGGCACGGGCATTGCGAGGAGTGGGACGTACATTGCCCTGGGTCCTACTCCAACGTTTTTTCTTGCAAGGACTTATGCTATCATTACCGGGGCCACACTCACTCACTCATCAGGGAGGCAGCTGTGGGCCATACGACTCCGCTAGAGCTGCAGTACCAATGGCATTTCCTCGTGGCACACATCCTATCTCCCCAGCAAGCCTGTTGGGGGGCCCACTTAGCGGCCGTCGCTGGTACCCATTGCCTCACCCCCCTGGGTTTGGAGGAGGGAGGTTCTATCCCCGTCTGGCTCGGAAGGCCTCGTGTCCCAACCCGGGCCATTGTAGCCCGGGGCCATCGTAGTGCATAAAAAGGCTATGGCAATAAGTCTATCGACATGATGACTGATCAAGCATCTAGCAAGGCGCTGAAGAATTGCTGCATAACGTTAAAACTGGCGAGGGAGTGCAGGATGCGGCTCAACTTCTTATCAAACACAAATAGAGTTTAAGTTTATTGGATTCCTGGTCATCATTGGAAATGACAGGGCAGACCATCTGGCCAGACTCTGACCTATAGGGCCACCTTCTCGCTGCGGGGCCTCTGTTTCTAGTTTAGAGGACAGTGTGAAATTATCTCAGGACCAACACAGATAAGACGTAGCCTCCTTATGATGGGGAGGAAGGACCTAAGTGGGAATCATTACAGGGTGTTGCAAGGAGAACAAACACATGTACATTATAAGCATAGTCGACACCCCTTGGTGCATGTGGTGTGGTACAGGTGAAGATAATCCCAGTGCCAGAGGCTTGAGAAGGACCGGTTTCTTTGGCATTAGGAGTGGCACTTGGGGCATGGTGTTGTACCAGAAGGTAGGGTCCGAGTTCAGTAACAAAAGATGAGATAAAGCGTTCTGATGATGGTGTTTTGACCAGGATTTGAAGTTTGGGAAGATCACAACAAGAGCACTTACATGAACAAAGAGTTTGAGTGTACACGTGCGAACAAGGGGGCTCTGAATGTGTGAACTGGTTGCACGGGGAAGAAGAGAGGAGTCCAAATCAGTTGTCGGAAAGATGTGAAACGAGTGTCTATCTTGAGAACAGGTAGACTAATGCATTTTGGGAAGAGCTGTGTTGTGGAGAGGAAATAAATTGAAGGGTCGGAACCGGGTATTTTGGAAAGTCCAGAAAAGGGAAAACCGGTTGTCACTTAATAACTGAAGAGGAAGCAGATTTTCCTGCATTTGAGAACACAGGAAAGAAATGACTGAAGGCAGATATTGGGAATCATCACGAGTCACTGCAAAATGAACAAACACACGCCATGACTCCCAACCATGCCCTGGCCCAGTGCCAGAGACTTCAGAGAGGGCGACTTTAGGTCTTTCGGGCATCTTCTCCTAGGGTGGACATCGATTCTTGCAGTAAATATCTGGCATTCCGTGGGAAGCTATGTATGAACATTAGGACTGGCACCATTGGCCATTATGCCACAGTGTTCATCTCAAATGAGGGACGGTCAGAGTTATATATGTCGGCGGACAATCCCTGCAATACTCATTCCTACTATTCCATTTAATATGGCACCAATATTATTTGATTAAGATTAGACTAAGCTCAGAGACAAACACATTAAGCGTCGTCTATGAACGCTCCATAGAACCCTTGAGCATACCAACCTACCTGGTAGAATTATTGTGAATTCATAAGGGTGGGGATTGAAGCCCCCAACCACATCGTCGAGGCCCTTGCTAGGAGTGGAACTGGGTACATTAAAACTCTGCCCGAAGAAGGGACTCGGGAGAGACGTAGAGTAGTCAAGGGGGTAGCAATCCGGGTCTGATCGGACATTTTGACTTTTTTTATGAGCCGCCATTTTCTCTGTCCATACTTCAGAGATAGCAGAGAACCAGGGTTTTACCAAACGTTGAGGGAACTATCAGAAAAAGTAGTTAGCAACTTTCAACTAAAGGGTCAACGTTTTCAGCCCTTGGCTCCTGAACTATCATGTCATTCTGCATCGCCTGACTCCTTTTAAAGGCACTAGGCAATCGTGGTCTAGTGGTTAAGACAATCTCGACGTAAAGGCGAGGATTGTGGATCGGGCGGGATTGCCGTGATTTTTGCCTGAGTCAGTGGATCCCCAAACGTCTCGAAACCCCCCTCGTAACAATTTACTACGCACAACTTCCACCCCCCCCCCTATTATCTGCTCAAAGAAGGCATTGCCAGGTCGTAGCATCAACGCCTAGTACGTCCCTGCCATGTCTTAAATATCGCAGTAATGTAGCCCAACAGCTTCAATGACCTTGAACCTCTGGTATCACCTTGAACTGAACTAAGTTTTAGAATAGCAGCGCATTCCATCCAAGGTACATTTACATGATCCATTAAGGTACATTTCTAAATGGCCTAGATAAAGTTACACAAACAATTTTTAGACTACAACTTGTAATGGTTTGCGGCGGACTGCCGATGGTGGCAACACTGTTGCCACGACCTGTGCAGTTTGTTGCTGTTTATATTAGCGGAGGAGCCACATTTTAGTTTTATAACGGCTACCAACATCGCTGACGAATCTTCCCCTTTTTTTAAGGCAGTGATCAAGTATCCCCAGCAGTCGGGCGAGTCCTCAGGATTTGCCACGATATCTAGAGAAACCGCTCTCCACGATTCCCCAATTTTATACTGACAACCCCATGAGTGTCCTCAACTTTTTGTTGAAATTACTCACGATATTCGAATGTGCCCCCGATCATTTTTCGCAATTTGTGACGTACTTGGGGAATTCTTTTACAAATTACCTGCGTACAGAACACGAGCGAAAGTCGTGTCCGGGCCATAAGAACCGAACAAATTAAATACACTCAATTATACTCACTTGATGAAAATAAAATAATGCCTCTCAGGAAAGTACTGGGAAACGAAATTATAAACCAAATAGGACCCACTTCAATTTAATCAGGAAAAAATAGGAATGAAATGAACTCCTTTTAGAATGAAACAAATAACCTATGCTCGGATTGTAGTAAATGACGAAACACCAAGTTCTGATTGCTTACCTTACTTCACACAATATAAAGGGAATTTAAATACTTGATCACTGGCTTAAAAAAAAAGGGAAGATTCGTCAGCGATGTTGGTAGCCGTTATAAAACTAAAATGTGGCTCCTCCGCTAATATAAACAGCGGCGAACTGCACAGGTGGCGGCAACAGTGTGTCCACCATCGGCAGTCTGCCGCAAACCATTACAAACTGTATCCCCCGGACAATTATCATTTCCCAGCCCAGAAACGACATAATTTGGCGGAGGAAAACCTTAAATTCGACCTAAAAACTCGCAGTTCAAAATGTCGCGCGTAATTTCGTAATTGAATTAAAACTTACCGCGTTGCCGAGGAGCGGCTGACGAAGAAAGTAAAACTCGCTGGGCCGAGTTTAAAGGTTGACGGCCTCTGAAGCGAAAGTTTCCAGCTCCACTGCGATCTCTCTTAGTTGCTCGTGATAACTCAGCCACACAGTTACTTTCTCCCTCAGTCCACGGATTCATCCCGACTAAACTCTCAAGCTCGGAAGCCGCATTATACGGGGAGTTTTGAAACGAGAGGTTTTCGACTAATCTCACGATCTAAGAGTGTTTTTTTTTTTTGGGAGAAAATTGAGCCTCGAAGAAAATTAACGCGATACCCGTTTTTCGTCGGTATAAAAGATTTAAGTTACACCGTCGCTCACTTCTCGATAGACGTGAGCGGATTGTAAACGACGAAGCCGTTCGGTTGAAATTGTTCGAAAAAGCACGTATATTTGACGTAATCCGAAGAATTTACGTTTTGCGAGGGAGAATCCCTCTCTTCCCCTTTACCTTCCGTTTCGTGTCGTTTCGCGCGGAGAGGAAAATTTTACTAAAGCGGAAGTTTTCATTATAAATCAAACGCGGGGGCTCGGACGGAGCCCCAACGCGAAAACCCCTTCCGTTGAAGTACCATGTTTTCCTCTGTTTGCTAATCCTCGCCAAACTCGCGGCCAGCTCGACGGCTCAATACCGCGGCTTCACTTTAGATAAACGCTTTAATGGATGAGATTTCCGTTTCTACGGAGCAGACCCCATTGAAAGCGATAAGCGGAGCTCCAAAGAGAGAGAGGGACGTAATTCGGGTTGGTAACTACCTTGACAAGCGGTCATTCCTAGCGAGAGGATCCGGAGATTGTTGGCGTCGCAGTCAACGGTATGTTGGATTCCAAGTGCGTTTGACTCTCCGATCCTCTTGCTAGGTCGCTACTTATTGAGGTGGAGAGGAAAACATCAGGTTCGCCGCATCACACCATTTTCCACAGACATTTTAGTCACTTCCCACGATTCCCCATACGCTTAGTGACAGCTCTTCACTTTCTTCAGCTCTATGATGTGACAAGAAAATGTTAGTTTCGAAGGGGTGCCCCGAAGAAACCAAACTTTCGTTAAATTCACGCATTTTTACTTTCCTTGGCTCTACGAAGTAGAAAGGAAAGTTATGTAATCGGCTGAAAAAAAAATTTGGAGTTTTCTTCAGATCTTTACGTTTCAAACCCTCCTGAGTCCGAAAAACACTATTTAGGAAAATGGTCTGTGGGTGTGTGTGTGTGTGTCTGTGACCGATTTTTAGAGAAAACGACCGTACCAAATCCACTCAAACTTGAAATCTAGCCTGCAAGTTACTATGTGACGCAGAAATAAGGGTATGAACAAAATCCACCGAAAGTTAACAATAGTTATCATAGTGATCAAAACACCAAATATTTTTTTTCTCAAAAACGGCTCTAACGATTTTGATTAAATTTTTTATATTGGTAGCTCCTGATATGGTTATTATACCATAAAATTCCCATTCATGGGAAAATGACGAGAGCAGCACAATACATTATCAAAACTTTCGACGAAATCGATTTTAATGCGGTTTTTAGAGAAAACAACCGTACCAAATAAGCTGAAACTTGATGTCTAGCCTACAGGTTACCATGGGACGCAAAAATAAGGACATGGGTAAAATCCACCGAAAGTTAACTATACTTATCATACTGATCAAAACACCAAATTTTTTTCTCAAAAACGGCTCCAACGATTTTGATTACATTTTTTATATTGATAGCTCTCAATAAGGGAATTACACTATAAAATTCCCATTCGTGGGAAAATGACGAGAGCAGCACAATAAATTATCAACATTTTCGACGAACTGTTTTTTGCGCAGTTTTTTCCTTATAAACTCCGCTGGAATTTTTGTAGAATGTTAAAAAATATTGATATTGTAGTCCAATTCAGTATCTAACAGGTGAGTGTTTAAAAACGCTCATGAGATACATGGGGCTCACTCCAGAAATTCCTGAATTGCAACTACTGCCGTTTCGCTTAATACCAGTTCTAAACGTTTTTACCCAATAACTCTGCAAAAATGATTATTATCCTTCTTGGAAAATTCGTGTTTACAGCCTCATTAATTATCTGTGTACCAATTGCTCAATAATGGTCCTGCAATGAGTACGAGCAGCACAATAAATTCCAGAACTGTAGGAGCTACCGCTTCCTGCTGCTGTGCAGTGTTGTTTGACCAAGTTCAAAGGCCGTGTACAAAGTGATTTGACGTAGAGCTAAGGAAAGTTGTGTGTTGCAACGCACCAGATATTTTATCTTCCATCCCCTTCAAAGCACCCTCGCGCTTGTTCCATCTTTTATTCCGTTGCTGGAAACATTTTTGAAATTCGTCATCTGTGACGACCCACAGCACCTCTGTCGTTTTTCGTGACTTCAGTGATGTCGACAAAACGCTTTCCTTTTATGTCTGTTTTCATTCAGAGAGATAAAAAAGTCACTTGGAGTTGTTGGAGTCGCCTAAACGCGCTATTTGAGTAGAATGGTCTGTAAACAGGATTAAAGGAGAACCAAATCCGCGAATATTTCATATTTAGCCCTTGGAGATTGCGGAACGTCACTGTAACAATACGAGCAAACTACGTCGTAAAGTATATGAAGTTATCATAGTGATCCGAAAGTAAACAATTTTTTATCTTAAAAATGACTCCAAATAAGCTGATAGTATTTTTTTGTATGGACGGCACCTAATAATAGAACAGTGATATACCATTCTCATCTGTGATAAAATCACACAAGCAGAACAATTCTTTATCTAACATTTCGAAGAGTATTGATCTTAGATCAGTTTTTTACCTAAGAAATTTAGCACAAATGACATTAGAACTTTCGAAAAAATGAGAGTGGCAGTTGAATAAAATAAATAAAAATAGGTGATTGACGGGACTGTCAACGTTATTTTTCTGGACAGGTTTGCGTTCGCAGGTATGGTTTGGTTTACAGGAAAAAGTAAAGACATAAATCATGAACACAAACGGTGGGTACAGCTTTCGTACAAGTGCGCAACCACTAGGATCATTTTATCTCTTTTATTTTTTTTTTATGCAATGATAACTACGTTTGGGTGTGCTCGTTGATGGTTTCGATATAATGGCCGCGTCAATTGCAATTGACATCACCACTTAGTCACTGAGGTAATTAAAACGTGTGAAGTTACCAAGCGTTAGATTTTGTAACAGACGTTACCATGCACCTAACCCAACACAAATTTAGTGACGCTTCTCCGTTACATATCCCTCGTTACGTTTTCGCGGTTATTTAGCAAAGTAAAGACATAAAATGTCAAAAAAATAATCGTAACCCTGGTGGGACTCGAACCCACAACCTCCAGTTTAGGAGACCAATGCCTTCTCTGTTTGGCCACAGGGGATGTGCTTGCAACTTGGGTTAAAAAATTTCATGATGCTTCTCCGTAATGCCTCCATTTTTGAGTTTATGTAGCAAAGTAAAGGCATAAAATATCCCAAAAATAAAGAGAACTCTCATAAAATATTTACGTGGAACCCTCAAAATTTCTGCATTCCCATCACTACCTGATGGGGTATCGATCCAGGACAGTCTTGGCCTGCTGGTTTGTTGGTGGGAAGGGGTGAAAAGTCATTTAAGATGAACTCTGGCCTAGTGGGCACGCCTCTCAATCCCAGCACAAAGAGGTGCATGCGGGACAGAGCATAGTTCCCTTAAGGAGAAGAGAGAGAGTGGGGGATCTCGACTGTTGTGAGTATGTCGTGGTAGGGGGAGTCGGCGACTCCACAGCCGCTCACACTTGCGAAAATATGGAGAACCTGAGCCTGGCCAACCCACAGGAGAGGAGCGCGGGCTGTGCTCTCAAGGGGGGTGGGGGATGTAAGTCCTCGTAGAGGGGGCAGGCGAAGAGGACGTGGTATGCGTTCTCGGTGATCCCCCTACCACCCTTCAAACGAGCAGAGGTCGAATGAGTGGTGATTGGAATAGGCGCTGGTTCAAAGCCCTTGTCCAGAGAGCCACCCCTCCATTCCCAGGCGATTCCAGAGGGAGTGCAGATGCCATGCCATGAGGTCTTCATCCTCGAATGTGAGCTAAAGTCAGCGCTCAGTGTAGTCCTCTAGTCGAAGCATGGGCACCAGGGACCCCACGGCACTGCAGTAGCCATCCAGCACTTTGCGGCCAGGTCCAGCAGGGAGGTGGGGGTACTTGCAAGCACTTGCACTTGTAGCGCCAGATGTGAAGTCGTCCAGTATGCCAGTCAGTGCAAGCCCGCTGCTGATGGCGCAGCGAGGGGGTGACCCACCAGACACAGTGGGCAGGAAAACAGCGTGTGGCCACACAAGGACCTGACCTGGGCTGTGAGATCAGGCTAGGTGCCCAATGAGGGGGGGGGGGGGAAGATGGTACCGAGGTATTTGGCCGGGGTTCTGGGAGTTACGCTCATTCCAGGGGCCAGCTCCAGCTATGAGGGGGAGGGGCAGGGCACCACTACCGTTTCACCCAGTTTTTGCTCAACAATACCAAAACAATAATTGCGATCCATCTCGAAAAATCTTGTTGACACATAAACCTGTGCGCCGATCGTTCAATCACTGCCGTGGCACGAGTAGAACTCAATAAATTCTGTATCTTTAAGCGCTCCTAAATTCAACGTAAAACGTTCAACGAAGTTCGAAAGAACTGAGTGAAAAATACCTTAGAATTAGTAGCTTAAGCAACACCAATGAATGCGCGTGGGGGCCAAGGAAATTTCTGTGATGCGTCGATTCTGCGATTCCTCATAACTTGCCGGTACATAAAAGTGTTCACAAAAATCGTGCTGATAGTTGAATGAGCTATTTATACTATGAAAGTTTAACTATGGTCGAACGGTAATTAGGAAAAAAACCGATAGATTTCGAATTTCAAATAACGTGTAGTTTCACCAACTAATTCAGTGTGCACCTTAGGTAACCACCCTCCTCCCACGGCCTGTTAGGCGAAAATATGCTAGTCTCGACTTGGTTCTGATGGCATCTACGTCTAGTTTTTGCAGTCACTGCATTCATGGTCACATGGGGTGGTCATTATGGGAGCGTACATACACTTTTTTTCTACAAAACTCTTCGGGTCGAACGAACGTACTATGAAACAGCAAGTAATTGCCTAAATCTATTGCTTTTGAAATCCCTCTCAACCATGTGGCGATCAGCAAGGAAAATTATGTGGCTTGATGGACTATCCTCGGTTTTCTTAGATATCTGTATAAAAGAGAGTGTACTCACGAGGTATTTTCGGATTTTCCGTAAGCGGCAAAAGCGATGTGATAAATCCCCGGGCAATGAACGGTGAATTCTCCGGTTTCTCGGCTCAATCCAACTCCATGGTCGACCAACGTGCTCTTATAAGCGATGAGTCCCGACGGGTGCACTTTGAGAGCTTCGACGGCTGAAAAACCGACGTGACCCGAGCAATCGACGGCAGTCGCCAATTTCTTTTGCCCGATGACTCCTCTCGCCGGCTCCGGCGCGGCCGATAGGGCTCCGGAAATCAGGACGGCGGCAATCAAAAGCGTCATCCTCGACATCCTACGAACACAACAAACGACGGTCGTTAGAGTGTATTAAGGGTGTGTGTGTGTGTGTTGTATGTAAATATCTGGTGCGTTGCAACACACAACTTTCCTTAGCTCTACAACAATTCACTTTGTACATGGCTAATTCTATTTAATCAATTCATCTATCACTCAGTTAATTTGAACTTGGTCAAACAACGCTTTACGGCAGCAGGAAGCAGTAGCGCTTACAGTTCCAGATTTTATTGTTCTGCTCGTACTCATTGCAGAACCATTATTGAGCAATTGGTACACAGATAATTAATGAGGCTGTAAACACAATTTGTTTGAAGAAGGCTAGTAATTACTTTTGCAGAGTTATTGGGTAAAAACTTTTAGAACTGGTAGTAAGCGAAACGGCGGTAGTTGAAATTCAGGAATTTCTGGAGTAAGCCCCACGTACCTCATGAGCCTTATTAAACACTCAACCTCTAGGTATTGGGTTGGACTACAATACCAATTTTTTTCAACATTCTACAAGAATTCCAGCGGAGTTTATAAGGAAAAAACTGCGCTAAAAACGTTTTGCGTCGAAAATTTTGATAATTTATTGTGCTGCTCTCGTCATTTTCCCACGAATGGGAATTTTATGGTAAAATTAATTTGTCAAGGGCTATCAATATAAAAAATTTAATCAAAATCGTTAGGGCTGTTTTTGAGCAAAAAAATGTGGTGTTTTGATCACTATGATAACTGTAGTTAACTTTCGGTGGATTTTGCCCATACCCTTATTTTGGCGTCCCATGGTAACCTGCGGGCTAGAATCAAGTTTGAGGTGATTTGGTTCGGTCGTTTTCTCTAAAAACCGCTCTAAAATCGATTACGTCGAAAATGTTGGTAATTTATTGTGCTGCTCTCGTCATTTTCCCACGGATGAGAATTTCATGGTATTGTTGCCACATTGGGAGCTATCAATGTAAAAAATTTAATCAAAATCGTTAGAGCCATTTTTGAGAAAAAAAATATTTGGTGTTTTGATCACTATGGTAACTATAGTTAACTTTCGGTGGATTTTGTTCAAACCCTTATTTTGGCGTTCCAAGGTAACCTGCGAGCGAAATATGAAGTTTGAACTGATTTGGTACGGTGGTTTTCTCTAAAAATGGTTCTCAGACACACATACACACAGACCATTTTCCCAAATAGTGTTTTTCGGGCTCAGGGGGGTCTGAAACGTGAAGATCTGAAGAGAACTCAAAATTTTTTTTTCAGCCAATTACATAACTTTACTTTCGTAGAGCCAAGGAAAGTAAAAAGGAATCAATGAATGTGATAGTGACACAGAGGCATTGCCGCGTAACAGAAAATGGTGTAGAGGACATTGATCATCACTTTGTGCAGATATTGCAGCTGATTGACATTGTGGTGGGCAATTAAAATCTTTTTCTCAAGGCTATTTATTTCCGTCACCTCACACATATTACACAGCTTACTCATTTTAATAGTTATTATAGCACGAGGTTCTCGAATAATCATAACACGATCAGCGCATAACGGTATACGAAGGCACGCTAAAACAAAAGCTCAGTGCCCTCTCTGAACGTGATTAGATATAGTACTATTGAGCCGTTAATTGAAAAGGAACCTGTCGTTAATCAACAGGCATTTTGAACGCAAAGATCGAAAATGGCATGAATTACCTAAACCAACTTCCAACTTATACTGTTATTCTCAATGTCTGAGCTTTTGACAAAAACTGTCGCACTCGTTAAGTCATGCGCTCGAAAACCACCTGACGCCCAAAATAAAAGAGGACAAAAAATATCTTACCGAACATTCCGCGAAAAATACTGCGCCAAGAAGTGAACATCGGCTAAGAGGACCTTGCAATCCTAATTACGGAGCGCGTCAAAACATGAATAAAAGATACAAAAGACGGGTGAGTGGTGGGTGGGGGTGGGGGAGGGGGCTCCAGCGTCGAACAGAATTGAGAAAAGGTCTGATGGAACTTGTCGTATTTTTGGATGATGATTTGAACGGACCCGATCCATCTGCCAAGCTCACGGTAACATTTCCAGCTGTCAATAGCGATGAACGTCAAATGAAGGGTTGGAAGAAAATGACCTCAAATTACAAACCGAAATATCTTTGTCACGTTTCGTTGGCACAACACGGTTAATTTGTGAACAACTTCGTGCACGGATTAAAAAAACGCTTCTACACTCAAATTACAGCTAGACGGATTACAATTTTTAATTTAATATTTATTTATTTCCATACAGATTTACATCAGTCGTAAATCATCTTTCCAACTCTACCAAAAAAAAACAAAACAAAAAATGTAACCTGCTGTGCATAATAGAAGTGTAATTCTCCATATGGCGTCAGCACACCAGCTCCATGCGCCATTTTATTTCATTCCATTTCCAATCATGGTCGTCTCACCACGTGTCTCGTTAAAACGGCTTGTATATATATATATATATTGTATTCATTTCCATTCACCCCAGGGCCCGGTGGCCAAGCACGTTGGAGCATGAGGCCTTCCAAGCCAGGCGGGGATAGAACCAGCGCACTCTGGTTCGATCCCTGACCGGGCACCCGCCTCCAACAAACCCAAGGGGGTGGGGCAATGGGTACCGGCGGCGGCTGGGACACTAAGCAGGCCCCTCAATGGGCTTGTTGGGGAGTTAGGACATGGGCCCAACGAGGCCACAGCGAAGTGCCACTAGTCCTGTGGCCTGTAGCTGCCTCCCAGCTATCTTCTTCTTCTTCTTGCCATTCCCTCATTTTTTTGCAGCGAAAAATCGTAATTATTGCGCTTTCAGCATTCTCGTCGGGCCGCAGTATCCCGAAAGTCGCTGTAAAACAACGTCTTCCAGCGTCATACCAGGAAATCATAGTAAGAAAACATCTACCAGCGCCATACCTAGACCATTGTACATCAAGTAGGAGCACGAACTTTAAACGTCGAGCGACGAAAACTTGTACCAAGTACCTATTTATTTTCGACTTTCGCTCACGCGCAGTTACTTTTCATTTTCTATTTCTATTGTATGAGCTCAACGATTAGTTTATTATACTTTCTTGTATCAAACATCTGAGTGCATAATCTGGCCTGCAAGAATTTCACCAATTTGCAACAACAAAATGGAATCCGAGCAATGTCATGATTTCATTGAGATTTTGGGGACTGTTCGAAAAACTTGTCAGTTAAATCTTGAGCGATATTTGTTTATTTGATATTTTGTAAAATTGGACATCGCAGCTCGTTTACGAAAATTGAAGCATAACGATGAGTGGTGAACGATTTTGAGAGGATAAACTAGGTCCGTTCCTGGATGTTAGTCACTGTGGACGCTACATCGTCAGTTTGTCAATTCTATTCATTGCATCGCATGCCAGAATTTACTTCAATAAAACCTTAACTATCGAGGTCGGAATTTCTTCGAGTGGGTGACTACCCCAGGACCGGTGTCGATGCGAAGAAACGTCCGAGCAAGCATGTAAGAAGACCTCCAAGTCCTTGCCAGCATCTTTGCAGGGTAGCTCAGGATCTTCTCTCAAGAATGTCTCAATCACCATCCGTGCCTCCAAGGAAATATATAGGGTTGGGGTTCGCTGGATTTTCATGGAGCTCTAAAAACTCGAAGTATTTCACAACTCTGCATGATTTCCGTGGTTTGAAAACTGATAAGTGATTCCGTATGGTTTTTCAGCGCTGAGGTTGAATGCGTTGGAGTTTTTTCGCTATCACGTCTAGATCTTTCATAATTCTCATATTAGGTGCTGCAGAGACATATTTTGCTTGGGTAGAAACAAGTGGACCCCTGAGTCATTCACATGCTTCAATCAGTTTTGTCAAGTTCTCTTGGCTTTCGTGGTGGACGCGAGTATTTTTTAGTGTTTAAGAATGAATGAGAACCAGAGGCGTAAGTGGGTGAACAATTCTAATGTTTTTTTATTCATCTGCGGTTCTTTCATGACCGAAAAACAGAAACAGGTAATTACTCCTTTCGCGATGAAAGCCTACCGGGCCTATTTTGGGATGAAGCTAGGCGATCAGGACAAACCGTGGGCTGCTCACCTGGTGTGTCGCACTTGTGTTGGAAAAATGAGATCTTACACCAAAGGTGAGAGGAATTCAATGCCTTTCGCCATTCCCATGATATGGAGAGAACCTCGAAATCATGTCAGCGACTGCTATTTTTGCATGACGAAGGTGGTAAGATTGTCATCGAAGAACAAGATATCTCTGATTTATCCAAATTTACCGTCAGCTATGAGATCAGTGCCACATCATGAGACACTTCCAGTCCCTAATCCAGCGATGAATCTGGAAGATATAGTTCTAGAAGATGAAGACACCCGTCTTGAAAATGAAAAAAATGGATACAGAGGATCCTCCTTAAGAGCCCACTGATTCCAGCTTCCCCAAACTATTCTCCCAAGGTGACCTCAATGATTTGGTGAGAGATATAAATCTTCCAAAAGATGCTGCAGACGTTCTCAGTTCAAGACTCAAATCCAAAAATTTGTTAGCCCCAGGATCCACGTTTGCTTGGCACCGTCATAGAGAAAAAAGACCTTCTGCCCTTCTTTGTAGGGACGGGGGAAATGGTTTTTTGTGGTGATATTGTGATGGGTTTTTTGGAATCGAATGCAACGCCATAGATTGGAATCTCTTTATTGACTCCTCTAAATCAAGTTTGAAGGGAGTTCTTTTGCACAATGGGAACAAGTACGCATCTATACCAATGGCACATTCTGTGCACATGAAAGAAACGTATGAAAATGTGAAGGCCTTGTTACGAGCACTAAATACCAAGAGCATAAGTCGCTGCTTTGTGGAGATTTCAAAATCAAAGGGATACTTTTGGGACAACAAGGAGGTTTCAAACACAATTTGTAAAAAATCAGTGAAGTTGATTGCGAAAAACCGTCCCTTTCTATGAACTCTCACTATACTGGATAGGCATCATAGTGAGCCACTTTGTAGTTTATTTTTGTGAAAAATCTGGATGTGATAGGAAAAAACTGAACTGACATTCGTGCTCAGCATTAAAAACCCTATGAGAATCACTTCTTACATTCAAAACAACGATTAAAATCTGACAAAATGCAGAACTGTGTAATCAACGACTTTAGTGTGTAAAGTTAGGTAATTCGTCAAAAGGCTTTTCGTAGATCCACTTTCCGAAGAGAAAATTCATTTCCCAAAGAATGACGTAGAGACTTCGTCTGCGGAAAAGTGCCGACTCACCAGAACCCTCCACAATGAAAAAGTGTCGAAACAATAGTTCACCAAACGGTTTCAATGTATCGAGCGTGAAAATCTCTTTCGTGTTCTACTCGGCTCTTTTTTTCCCCTTCCCGTTTCTCTTCATACACCCAACCCTCCTATATCGCCAGCACAGTAACAACCCTCGGTTCTCTCATCAGATCGCTGGCAATAATGGAGTATTTCTCAATAGCTGATCCAATACAGCGGTAAATGTACTTGTTCTCCGGGCGAACGTACCCGAAAACACGGCCCTCGTTGTTGGGGTTAAATGGGAGGAAACTCCGTCGTGCAGAACAGTCCACAGTCTGAATATATCACGCTCAAAACCGTTGCCGCTCGGATGGGTTTTGTCCTCTCTCTTCGTTGAAGTGTCGACATTTCGGGGGGAAATTAAAACTGGACCGCCACTGTACACTTTTACGTTCTTAAATCCAACGTAAGAATTGATTGTAATCCGTGTAAATGCGCTATATTAGTTATGTGCGTCATTGGTACTGTTAGGGATGTTATTTCTTCGAAGTGCATTATTCTAATACGACATTCATATTTCAGATAGAACATAACTAAGTACAAACTTCACCAGAGAAGAGCGGCGTGTACTCAGCCTCGTCTGTAGGCACGCCGATGTTCTTGGAAGTAAAAGGACGGACGACGTAACGTCCAATTCCAAAAATAAAGTGATTTCAACGCACAGGGCCTAGGTCCACCAAGCCACATCAAACAGATAAGAGAGCTGAGGTATGTTGTGTACGGATAAGTTGTGAGTTAATTCTGTTTCGAATATGGTGATAACTTTATATAAAAGTAATCTCCAAGATTGACACCATTGTACGGTTACGTAACATTAGCGATGAGGATAAATGATGCGACCAGGGTTCGTGACGTTAAAGGTGGTATGGTGTCAGCACTCAAACAATGAATACCGCAATAACACCGAGGTTATTTTAGTTAACAAGAGGGGGGGGGGGTGCTTAGACGTGATATCCCGTGCTAGGGCAGTCAGCTTCGATGGATGCGTGCTCCCAGCACTGGGCGACCCTGGAGGGCCGACTGGAGCTGGTTCGACAGAGGACAACTGACCTCTGGCAAGCAGAGTAGTACACGGCGAGTACAGCCTGTCACACACACGCTCTGGTTCATTCGATTCGGGAACGCCAGCGACACAGACGGTGACACCCGGTCCTGGCTACCGGGTCAATTTGACGCCTGCCTGTGCAGCAGAGGGTGCGACCCAGATCCTTTTTGACTCCCAGCTGTCTCAAACTGCACGTGCACCGGCTTGCCTCCCAGGGCGAGCGCCGACAAGTCAGATCATTGCCTCCAAAGCGGCCATCCATCGGTTTTGCCCAAGCGTCGTGGATCTCCGGGCAGCAAACGAATACCGGGGGGCCCGGATTTCACGCCCACTGCACCCCTCCGAACCGCCAGTCCTGGCAGGAGCACACTAAACAGTAGGTCGCACATTTTCTGACCAAAGTGGAGAGAGGGAGGACTGCCAATGGCCTCCACATCGCATACATTGAGCCTATGGGCTGTTTATTCCGGCCTGGCTCGTAACACCCATTAGGTATTAAACTTGTGCTGTACTAACACCAATACCTTTCAGAATGACGATGAGTGGAAGCGACTGGTGAGGGTCCATGCTGTTTGAAACACGCGCCTCTAACGAACGAGTATTATACCCCTTAGTTGTAACGGTCTGGCTTCCAATGCTGACTCAACTAGGGGATTGTGCCGGGTTCTGACGAATCGACACTTCACCACAGTCGACGTTCAACGTCGTTCTTTGGAACGTAAATTTTCATAGTGTACTTTCAGCTATTTAGTAACTAACCTCTATTCTGCACGACGTATCTGTAAACAGCGAAACAAGTTATTGCACCTGCAAATTGAATAAGTAATGTTTGGTGGTAGTTCAAAAAAACATCAAATTGTTTTTATGATGGCACGGTACGAGTGCAAAGTTCAGAAAGGATTGAGGAAGGTTCAACACTTCTATTTATGTTGTACGTCCACATGAAGTTTGCATTTGCCTGAGTGACTACAGTAGTTTAGGTAGCCGCATTATGTATGTAGCATAAGTAGGGGGAAAAGGCCTATTCGAGCGCAGGGGCTAGTGGGGATAACCTGAATGAAACCTCCCCGTTAAGGAAGGAAACGCTCACAAGAGAGGTTACCTTCTCAGTAAGGTTACCGCCAGTACGCTGTTTTTGTCACTGAGAGTATTTTCTTTCACGGAGAATTTCATACATTTTAATAATAAATTCAAACATTTAAATAATCCTCATTTTGAGAAGCCACCCCAAAATTTTGAAGCGTGGGCAGGAATCGGACACGAGTCGCTGGCACACGGGTCTAACACCTGGATAACCTGAATGAAACCTCCCTGTTAAGGAAGGAAACGCTCACTAGAGAGGTTACACCACTCCTTCACTCGATGGACTGCAATATATTGTGATATAATCGTACAGCTCACACGACGACGATGATGACACACCTGTCAACGACGACGGTGACAACAAACACGTGGACGACGTGGAAATGTTGGAACTTATAATTAAAATGTATGAAATTCTCCGTGAAAGAAAATACTCTCGGTGACAAAAACAGCGTACTGGCGCTAACCTTACCAAGAAGGTAACCTTTCTAGTGAGGGTTTCCCTCCTTGAAAAGGGAGGTTTCATTCAGGTTATTCTCAATGTCAGTTTATCCCCACTAGCCCCTGCGCCAGAATCAGCCTTTTCCCTCTACTAGCATACCGTCATACTGTCGCGATTTCCTAATGGCAAACCTTCGAGTGGCTAATATCAAAGGCTTATTGCAGCCAAGCACGGTCTTTTTCACATAACTGCTATGATCCTACTGGCTTCCTATGGAAACCTCCGGGATCATGTTAAGTCATTCACATCATTTCACGTTCCTGCCATTGGGGAACCATCCAAGAAGAAGCTGTAGATTCCCAAGGACAACAGTCAAGGGTGGGGCAAAAGAGTTGAATCGCTTTCAGAATAAAGTAGCTCGAGTAAATAAAGTAGTGTAGTAAAGGGGTAATAAAAGCCAACCGCCACCAAGGTGTTCAAAGTCTATAAAACGGTATAATTATACGTTGAGGCCGAGAGAGTTTTAATTTCAGACTATCCATGGAACAGCACCTCTTAACAACGGGTTTGTCGGCCTCCGTCAGGGCAGTTCTCCAAGCTGCAATGCCATTTTTAATTTGTTGCCCCTCGGACGTCGAAGTAAATGCCGTCACGTAACGACAGTATTTAGTGCCCCTTTGAAGATTGTCGTAACAAATGATTACGACCTCAGCGTGTCGGTTTCAACTACTATTACGGCAAAATAATAGTTCGGCCTGTAGACTCGAACGTGGATCCCTGACCGATTCATTCTTTCCTTCCCCTTCTCAATACTTCTTTTCCAAGAACCGGCGTAGGGAAGACTGGCCGCCATTCCCATTACATTGATTATTATTTAGTTTCTTTTTTGGTTGCCTCAGTCACATTCACGGTGAGCTTTGAATAAAAAAAGTGTCTGTTAGTGGATATGTTGGAGTTTGGGGAGTTGCCCTGGCTCAGCTACTACTGGTCAAGACAACCTCACCTTCACGCTGTTCCTACTGGGTGTAATAACTAGTAAGGCCTAACTGTCCCACTGGATTCGCGATACTGTGTTCACCTTGCAGGTCTGTTTCCAAATCAAATGAAAGTTCGAACCCTCGACAAGGGTGTTCGAGAAATTCTACTGGCAACCTTTCGCTCCGAGTTGTGCCAGCCCAGGGGCTCTTAACCCGTCTCCACGTCGTTACCCGGGGAAAGCAACTCCTTGGCCTAATGGCTTCGGGAGCCCACCCTCCAGCACTTAGTGAACCAGACCAGCAGAGTTCTTCCTCAATCTGCCAGTCCCTTCATCGGGGGATCTAGCAGCCCGTGCTACTAGTCGCCTTCCAGTGTGCCTTGGCGATCTGACATTGCCTGAGGGGAGAGCCTCTCTGGGTGTTGGGCCTCCTACCACTTCCCCCAGCGGTGCCAACTAGCCTCTGCTTCTTAAGAAGCGTGCAATGAAGCTAAGAGGTGTCGAAGGCAGGGCTATCAGTCTACTGGCGTGGAAGTAGCGGTTCATCATGCGCAGAATCCACCAAACCCAAGCCTGCGTATGGCAGGTATTTGGTCGTTCGCCAGTCTACCAGTACAGAGCTGTTGTACATGTCACACTGGGCAGAGGTCTGACCGCCTGAGGAATCCCGTACCATCTTAGATCTGGTTTCCACCTGATTTAACTATTTACGTGGATGGCAAGCTTCCATGGGACACCGCATTGCTTTGCCTTCTTCATAAACTGGGCGAAACGGTTATAGGCTTGCCTTGTAGCAATCAATGCTAGTAGGTTGAGCTGCTCTTTCAACAACCGTCGCTCACTACTTTTGGAACTACAGTGGGGCAGCAAGCGGTTTCTTGATTCCTCCGCACTGTAGGCACAAGACGTGCAGAACGTAGATTCTTTGAAAGGAAAGAAGTGCGCATTGAAGTCGTCATGTCCCATAAGGAACTGGCTCGTCCAATTGTCCAGTACAACCCACCTTCTCTCAAGGCGTTCACGGATGTTGGGGAAGAATTCATACGTCACGTCCCTTTGACGAGGGTACCCCGTTGTGCTTGCCATTTCTCTAACAGTGGCAATTTTTTGTTGTGTGGTGAGACCTGCACAGAGTTCAGACCAATGAGGGGGAAGCCCCAGTTTCACTCTCCACTTGCCAACCACACACTCAACAGCCATGTCAACTGTTAACTGACCAGTGATCACTCATCTGTCATTACTGTTTTATAGGCCATGGTGGTCCACACAAACGCAGCTCTTTGGAATTGGGCCAATACTCTCTCTTTTGATACTCCAGACAACGAGGCAGTGACCAATCACGCCTACGTAGATGGTCTTGTACCCGAGGATAGTGTCACAGTAACGCGCAGTGAGGCAAACCTTGCAATGGTAGTGCCCTTGAGGGACAGGAAGTGTTGGCTGAAGTCCCACCTCTCACCCATATTCGCTCTTAAATAGTTGAAGTGCCAAAATGAATTGAGGGTTGACTATTTAGTTTTTCCTTCAGGAGGATTAGCATCTTGACTTGCTCGCAACATTTGGTGATAATGTAGAGCCGTGGTGGGTTTTTGCCTCGCTTTGACTGCCTACCTTGCAATTGGGTGTCTAAAAGTCCACTGCTGTATTCCCTGCACGCCCAGGCAGACTTATAGGGACACAATATACACTTATTATCTAACACACTACATCACTCTGCTCTCGAGTTGGTCAAACCTGACGCCTCCCTAACAGGCAAATGCGGAATCCACCAAATGTCTGTGCCTCCCGCAAGATCGGCGGTTTCTTGGGACTCCAGACTAAATTACTGCGTGAAATGGCGAAACAATTGTTTCGGTTACGGCCCTCGACTCTTCATTCGGCGACACACAACAAGTTATGAGTTAAAAAGTGAATTTGAAGAAAATAAAACGAATTCTGGAGTCTCGCCGACGACCGACTATCCGAAACCTCGTTACTAGATCAATTTAAAACCTCTTTGGCGTAATTTGAACGAAGTTGCGACAACCTGATTTAGTTTCGTCAGCGATAAAATGATTAATCAGAGCGGATAATTTCAAGGTAGAGGGGCGAAAAAGGGCGTCAGAAAAAAAACAACAACCGCCGGCGTTCTCTGGAAAAATTAATGAAAAGCGGTTTTTAATACGGGGATTTATCGGAAAAGCGACCCGTAAAGCGTGCTTTCGTCTTAAGTTCTCAAATTGTGGAATAATGGGACTTGAAACGCAGTAGGTACGAGAGGGAATACTAAAAAACGGTTCAAGGAGGACGTAAATTATGAATACAGTTTACGTACCGAGAAAATTATTCCGCCCTTTAAGCATTGTCGAGTTATTCTCCCTAAAATGGTCTGAATTCTAGCAGTGCACGGCTGCTCGTTTCCTCAAACTTACGGAATAGGAAAGAAAGTTACTGGTTCGGCTGAAACGCAACTTTTTTTCTTTAAATTTTGATGTTGAAGTCAGCGGAACTCAAAAAACTTAAGTGCGCCGTATCACGCAACTTTTCTTAGCTCTACGTCAATTCACTTGTGTTCATGGCTTATTCTATTAACTCAATTTATTTTCATTTCATTTGTAACAACACTTCACAGCAGCAGGAAGCGGAAGCGCTTACAGTTCCGGAATTTATTGTGCTGCTCGTACTCATTGCAGGACCACTATTGAGCGATTGGTACTCAAAGAATTGATGAGGCAGTAAACACGATTTTTTAAATGAGAATAATAATCACGCTTCCGGAGTTATCGAGTAAAAACGTTTAGAAATGGTATTAAGAGAAACGGCGGTGGTTGAAATGACGACCTATTATAGGTACTTGGTTTGAGTTCCACCTGAATTTTTCTGAAGAATACAGTAACATTTGAGGGGAGTTTATAAGAAATAAATTGAGCTAAAATCGATTTTCGTCGAGAAGTTTAGTAATTTATTGTGCTGCTCCCGTCATTTTTTCTCAGATGAGGATTTTAAGTTATTTTCATCTCATCAGGCGATGGCTTATATAAAAAACTTTATCAAAATCGTTGAAGCCGCGTTTGAGAAAAAATATATTTGGTGTTTTGATCACTATGATAACTAAAGTTAGTTTGGGGCAGATTTTGTTCATACCCTTATTTTGGCGTTTGATGGTGACTTTTGGGCTAGATATAAAGTTTGAGTTGATTTGATAAGGCCGTGTTTTCTAAAAACCGTTCACATACACACAGACAATTTTTCGAAATAGTGTTTTTCGGACTCGGTAGGGCCGGAAACGTATTTTTATTTTTATTTTTTTTCAATTGATCGCATAAAGTTATATTCGTAGAGCCAAGGAAAGTAAATAAAAAACAATGTAAATGGTTGGTGTATGACACTTACATTCAAATATATGGTGGTGTGCGGAGGCTGTGCCGGTCTCTCAGCGCAAACTTGCCTCTGCCCCATCGGGCAGAAAGAACAACAGTGTAGGACGGGGACTACCAGCGAACTTTCAACTACTACATTACCTGCAGGACCTCATTGCTGCGTTTCTCAGCAATCGGAGGATTGCCCCACCTTTGCCCTGTCACCCTAGAGAAGCATTCACCTTGCGTGGACCTTACCCTCAGTTCGCAGTTCCATTTCGAGAAAAATATCCCATGAGGCTAGGATGGTCGCTAGCCTGCCTGGACTTATGTTCAGACTTACGGCTTTGGGGACCTCTGCCTTCGAGGGGTTTGGACATGCCCCTCCGCAGGTCCCTACTACGCCAAGCCCCCCTCCCACCCACAAAGCCACGCCCTGCAGCTGAGCCGGAGAAAGAACCCCGCAAATGCCGATCCTGTCCCCTACAAAGGGGTATACTACAGCCCCCCCCCCTCCTTTGGGCTACACATTCTCCCTTGCATACACTAACCCACATTTCATCTACACAATAAATTACATTAATCCCACATCCACTCATACCTGCCGGTTGAGGGGGGGGGGGAGCAGTGAACCCGATCGACAAAGATAAATACGTTTAAATCGTTTACTCAGCCATTAGTCCACCTTGCCACTTCATATCGCCTGAGTTAACCTTCCCCTTTTATAAGTGTCTAGTTCACATTTATCACTCGGAAGCCTCGATAGTAGGTCTTTCAATTTGCAAAAAATGGGTTTTGCCATAAATATGGTTCACGAGATAAAAAACATTACGATAATTGGTTGGCGCAAACCCGAAACTGGTAACAGGTCCATGTTACCCGAACTGTTCAATCCGTGCGAGGGCTTATCGAGCTGCTGCCACCCTTTTCAGTCGCCCCTTCGCATTCTGAACACCTCACTATTTTGCAGAGAAACTGATGAAGGTTTGTTTGTTGAGCGGGGGCATAAAGGTCATGAGAATCCCTAAAAGGGGCTTCAATCATCCAGGGAGATTCACTGTGATCTTGTAATCTCTCGCTCTCTCTCTATCTCTCCCCCCCCCCGCCATGCAATCAGTCTACACGCATGGTTCACTTCATCCATCTCCCAGCTCACACTCGTTCTCTGAAGACAACTCTGCAAGGGTCGTTTGTGACTGAACTTTCGCTCTCCAGTTTCTTGTTGCGCTTGACATACAATATTCTCTCATTTAACATTCTTCGTACCCATTTAACGTGAATAGTACAACATTACAATTATGTCAATCTTGGTACTGAAACTTTACCTGCATTATGTTTCATCAGTTGGGTAAGAAGCAGACACGCGTATACTAAAGCGTTTTTTGTTCGGAATGTAACAGCGAGCATTCAACATTGCTGTTTGAAACACCACTTCAATTCAATACGCCCATTCTCCAAAGTGCCTCCCGTCTCACTTCAACCACCCGTCAGTTTGACTCTCCACACCTTGTCAATTACCTCGCGTCTCACAAAATGTCAATTTTTGTGTGTTCTGCTGTAGTCAGGTCATGTTTCGTATGGTTCAGTGGTATTTTTCGATGCTGAATCGAACGGAATGGGTCTCGGAGGTGTTGTAAAAAGGTTGTCGTTCGCATGTGCGTGATCGTTTGTCAGATCGTTGATGTACTGTTATATTCTTAATATTTTTCGACTTTTAATTGAATAGGATGGATCCTAATGATGCTGTGCAAGAAAATGACAAACCGGTGTGTGATAATTAGCAGCATTTGACGAAGTAAGTTCGAAATTGACAGTGAGGTGACGGGGTGGCAAAACATTTAGATGCGAACACACCGAGCTGAGCTCAAAAAGGGTCATCATCATGTGACTACGAAGGTCGGAAGGGATTAAGTCGACGGAAGCCAGGGGGGCGAGCGAACGAAGACTTCAAGGCGCGAGGAATGCCCTAATAATTCCGTTGTTTACCGTCCAATTTTGAAATTGACTTCGAAAGGGTCAAGACGACTGAATAGGCTTTCGCAATTTTCCGTCAAGTAATCATAAATCTTCACTTCAGAACCAGAATTGCTTCAAACGTCCTCGACCCTCATTTATTTTCCACCGCAATGCGCAATGAAGACAAATGGCGAGGCCCTCCGTAAAAGCGAAGCTGGAGCCATTTCGAGACGCCAGGTTTCTCTTTGATTGCAAGTAGTAAATCCGAACGGCGGCAGCTAATCTAATATCGTTATTGAAGGGAAGGCCGAAGTTATTGACATTGGTAAATCGAAAGGCTCTTGGGAAGGAAGAGAGGAAGGACCGAAAACCTTTCAGAGAAGGAAAGGCGCTCCCGAGCATCTCCCAGATGTAGGCGCTCTGTCCCAGGATCAGGGCTTCGGAGAAAGTTTCCAGTTGCAACAACCTCGTCGAAGAAAACGGGTTCGTTAGTAAAAAACCCTTCCCCACTATTCGCCCTACGATTTTTATCGGTCAGCTTTTTTTTCTCATCTCCTGACCTTCGTTTATTGTTTCTTTACTGCCAACGAGATTTTTTTTCCCTCCCTTTCCCACCTCCGTTCGAAAGGGAGTCTTACGGTTTTGTCAAAATTGAGCAAATTGTGTTTCACTAACGGCCTTAACATCACAACCTCTGTGAGGGAGAGATTGTGAACGACTCGAAAGTGTAGGAAGAAGAGAAGAGAGCCTTTGAGGGAATCCATGAAGGAATCATTGACCCTTTTTTGTTATTTACACTCTTCAGCACTGCGGCAAGGTATTTTTAAAGTTTTTCCCGTAAAAGCGACTTTTCACCAATAAATCCTAATATCTAGAATCTTTTAACTGGTTTTCGAATCCTCTGTACAAGTATGTTTCGTTATTTGATGACTGTTCGTAAACACTCGACGAGGGTTACATCATTCATGGAAGTTGCCATTTCGGTGATTTGCAAGAGGAGCCCCTGGAGCATCCACCGAACTCAGACCTGGGGGGGTAGGGCTGGTTTTGGTCGTCGGCCAGTCTCCCGGTTGAGAGCTGTTGCCCGTGTGTGACCGTGTGGAGGTGATCACCTGAGGAATTCTGTACCGCCTGGGAGGAGTTCCTGTGGGCACCCCTTCTCGATCTATCTCAGGACGGAGACATGCCTGCATTCGATCATAGCAGTTCTGTCCAAGCTAGTTGTCGATGAGTGGCAGGAAAGGTGGAACACCAGCGAAAAAGGAAGGTGGACGTACGCATGGCTGCCGCAGGTCCGAGAAAGGTTAGAGGCCCACTGGCAGGGATTTGGTTTTTACATTTCCCAGCTCGTCACTGGCCAGGGAGACTTCCGTGAGAAGCTCCGTGGGTTTTCGCAAGTGACTGACGGGCTGTGTGAGTGTGGTGGGCTTGACACAGCGGAGCACGTGGTGCTCCACTGTGTCAGCTACGAAAACGAAAGGAATAGGGCGAGGAACGAGATAACGAGAACAGGAAGCCAGTGGGACATGACAATGGTCAGGAATCAGGGAAGCTTTATTTGGTGGAAGTGGTTTGGAGAAAAGGTGTTGAAGGATAGGGAAGAAATTAGATTAGGGAATGTGCGCAGGGCCTCAAGAGTAGGTGTTTAGAGTGTGTGTCTGTGTTTGTGTTATGTGTTAGCGTGTGGTTTTGAGTGGGCGGTGCCAGGGATGGTCGAATATCAAGTAGCCCATCCCTGGACCGCCGGTGTGATTGTATTTAAGGGCTGAGTGAACACATATGACATATGAGTGAATGTGTGTGTTGTGCATATGTGTGTTAGTGTTCTGTAGATAAGTTATTGTAGGGATGGATCCAGGGGGGATGAATATCGAGTAGTCCGCCCCTGGACCATCGGGAAATGTTAGTGTTAGGTGTTAGGTTAGAGTGAGTTGGGTGGATTGCGGACGAGGGCGGCCGAATGTAGAGTAGTCTGCCCTCGTCAAGTCGGAACGGGGATCGCAGTTCAGGCTGTCTTTTATCTCCAATCCTCGTACCCCCATGGAGATAAAGCGTAGGTGCCGATAGAACGCCTCTTGGCAATTCCAGCACCGGGGCCTGCCACCCATTCAGGTCCTTAGGCTGCTCAAGGTGCAACCCTCAAGGTGCTCAAGGTATAAAATGGGTACCACGGGGGCTTCAGCCCGCGGCTGGCAGCATGGAGCCTTTAGGGCGTGGCGCTGTCGGCCATGAAGCCATGGGATTGGCCTCGTGGGGACCGTGGTTTCGCTGGAAATCCCCCCCTACAGAGATGATTGGTGCTGGCTGGAGAGGGGTAAAGGCTGTGAGGCTAGGCACCCTCTCCAACGCCACGGGAAATGCTCAAAGCGCAAGCTACCATTGTGTAGAAACTACAGTGGAGCAGCACGTGGTTTCTTGTTTCCTCCGCACTTGAGGCACAAGACGTGCATGTCTATGAGAGAAAAGAAGTGGAGCCACGCATTGAAGTCACCATGCCCCGTGAGAAACTGGCTCGTCTAGTGCTCTGTCACAACCTAATTTCTTCATGGATTTTGGGAAAGAACTCATACGTGTCACGACCCTTTGACGAGGATTGCACTTCTTTAACGCCCATTCGTCGATAGGGGCAAGTTTTTGTTCTGTGGTTAGATCCACACAGAGTTCAGCTCCCGTTTCACTCTCCACTTGACAATCACGTACTCAACGGAGAAATCTGACAAGTGATCACGTGGAGTGCTCCAGTCTTATAGGCCTTGGTGATACACAGGAGCGCAGCTCTCTGGGATTAGGCCAATACTCACTTTTGATTGACTGTTAGTTTGATACCCCAGACAACGGAGCAGTAGCCAATCACGTCTAGATTACGGCCTTGCACATGAGGATAGTGTCATGGTAACACTCCCCAAGTGGCGTCAGTAATTACACACAGTGAGGCGAACATTGCAATGGTAGTGCCTTTAAGGGACCTGCCACCTTATAACGTAAATAAAATGGGTCGTTGGTGAATTCGTAAGATTTCTCGCCCTCGACTTTTTTTTTCTCCCCCATTCGAGTTCCGTCGACGTCGCAGCGTAGTTTTACGAGCTTCAGCTCAGATCGCGCGGGTGGAATAAATTGAGCGAAACGTGGGCTGGGCCGTGAACCGCGTCCTACGTTTCGAAAACGGCCACCCCACGATTTGAACGGGACGTTGCAACAAAAACTGGGATATTCTCCCGTCCGAAAGAGTCGTCTAGTACGACCTTCCTGCGTTTCATTTCTGGGGAATGGTTTGGCATGAGGGGCAGCTGCTTGGGCTGAGGCGGACATTCTCGCCGCGCTCCTTTCGAATGCTCGGCGCGCTGGAAGCGTTCGAGGAACGCGCGATAGTGAGCACCTTGAGGTCATCGAGTATCCCCTCAGGTGCGAGGCGGTGAAAGAGAATCGAACCGGTCGTGAAGGCACAATAAAACGATTCGGTGAAGCTAAAAAAGGGGTTTTCATTTTTACTTTTTGCCACCCAAAGGGTGAGGGAAGTATAGTAATCGTGAGTTGTGCTACGATTTCTGAATGTTTTTACCCGATATCTCTGGAAAAATGAATCTCCTATGTATATGCCGTTCCGGACTGGTGGGGAGACGGTTGCACCTAGGCATCTAGATCCATCATCCCATCAGAACTTACCATTCAAACGCTTATCCTTCCTCATTCAGTATATTCCGCTCGCCCCTTATATATTTCCGCTTTTGCCAAGGAACATCAGGCCCCTTTGTCCTCTAGGCATCAATCACACCTCTTGGTATGTTCAGGCGGGGCTGAGGCGGACGATTCTCATTCTTTTATTTTGGTTTCCTTTCTAAGGCAGGGGCAGAGGTAAGGCGCACAGTTCATGGAATTAGGTACTTTATTTCTTGTGTCTCAGAATGTTTCCATTATAGCCATGCTCAATGTCTAAACCCTATCTAAATCCCAGACCCTTTTCCTTCGTGTTAAATCAACAGGTTTATTAAACCAGGCAAAACGAAAATAAAATAAAAATTGCCCCTGCGTAAAGACGAAAAATTATGAAGATCAGGTTCTGACAGTCGCACAGGTTCTGACGTCGATTCTGACCGTGGCACAGACAAAACCAAAATGATGGGTGATGCAGCTTGAGACGATGTCGAAGCCTACAGGTCTGTTTCCTTATTTGATGACTGTCGAGGGTTATATCAGTCATGGAAGTTGCGGTTTCACTAATATGCAAGAGGCCTCTGCAGCATCCACCGAACTCAGGCGTGCGGAGGTACGGCAGGTATTCAGTCGTTAGCCAGTCTCCCGGTAGAGAGCTGTTGCCCGTCTGTTACCGCGCGGAGGTGACCACCTGAGAAATCCCGTATCGTCGGGGAGGAGTTCCAGTGGGCACCCGTTCTCGATCTTTCTCAAGATGGAGACATGCCTGCATTCGATCGTAGCAGTTCTGTCTGTCAGGTGACATCTGACGAGCGAGTACAAGTTGCGGGGGATTCCCCTTCCTTCAAGTTCATTAAGGAGCGCTGGCCACCAAAGGCTACGACGTATTTAGCCGGTGCCAGCGGGGAAACACGCCGAATTTCGACAATGACATCCTACAAGGACCTTCCTTTGGTACACCCGCATTGCCTGCCAAGATGGCGAAGCCTACACACACACACACACACACACACAAAGACCATTCTCCCTATTTTGGTTTATTATTCATTCTGAATAATAACACTATGTTTTCGGTCACGAAAAATTTTTTACAACCCTCCCTCAAAATTGGATACTTTACGTTTCAAGACTTGGAGATTCCAAATTTGCAATGTCCGTCTGCCGTCCGCCGTCCAGGCCGTTTTGTGCCTTTAACGTGGTCTAAAAAATTCGTTCTTTCGCTAAAAAATCCGATTTGGTATCTAGTTGTGCTCACCATCTCGGCAATCCGATCGGACGAAGCCCGTGGTTGAAATGGGCAAAAAACGGTTAAAAAAAATTAACGAAACGCAGTACAACACAGGAACTACAGCGGAAGTTAACGTTTCGTCGTTTGAACTCCCTCCCTCCCCGCCCGTCTCATTAAACCACCCCGCGCTCGCTCGGCTCCCAACGACGCCGCCACTCAACTCCCCTTTCGCCTCACAACGGGTTCGCTTTGAGCGCCCCCGTTCCAATTTCCCTGACGGGGCAAAATCATCAGACATTTTGTTTCCGTAGTTCCATTGTAGCCAGGTCATGTTTCGTATGGTTTACTAGTATTTTTCGATGCTGAATCGAATGGAATGGGTCTCGGAGCAGTAATACTAGGTCAAGCTGTTCATGAGAATAATAAACCATTGTGTAATAGTTTTCAGGGTTTTTACTTTACGCTCCTCGCCAGTTTCAGCTTTGGCCGAGGTTAATGTGGCCGCTGTTGACTTCTGGCTATTATTAGAAACAATAATTTGGTCAAATCTGGATTGTTGAGGGTTGGGGATCTATGGGATGTGCGGTTAAGGGGCCGTTTAAGTTTACACGGCATTTGTTTAAGGGACGGTTGAGCAGACGCCCAATGTCCTTACTTTACTATAACCTAGTCAGTCCACTGCCTTCTCGATTGAATCGCAATGTAATCAAGCTATCCTAACCGCTTTCCGCAGTGTTCTCGGCTAGGGTGGTTGGAAAAACCGGTTAGCTTTGGTTCACTTATCTACCCGTGATCGGCAGTTGGATCACAATCAATGCTGTTTTGGTGGTAAGTTACTGATACTACTGAAATAATTTGTGTTCCAACCAATTGGACAGTTTGGCTGGTGAAAGAACATCTTGATGTGCATGCTCCACTGTCATACCTCCATTTACTGTCTACCTGCGTCCAGTAGAACCATTCAGTAGGGCACGTTGGGAGCTGAAGATTTTTTTGATTCACCTGTAGTTTTCTCCACTTCCACAAAATTTTTGTTCTGTCCAGAGCCTAACGGCGTTGTTCCTATCCTGACGATTTTATAATTATCCGCTTAAGACACTGGAAGATGAGAATATTGTGAAGGGAGAACATACCGAAGGTCCTTCTTCCTTACGCTGCATTTTCTCGTTGCTCCTTTTATTCCAAGACAAGGGAAGATTTTGCCTCAGCCTTCTCTTGTTCTAAGGAGACCTAATGCACCGGATGAGACGCCCAGGGTATCCGGGGCTAATGGAATTAAACCGCTAATTGCTTATATTGAACTGTCCACTTTACGTAATTACACGACACCATTTCACTGATTCTACGGGCATTCAGCTTCAACCAACCTAAATGGATGGTTGGCAACAAAGAGTTTTGTGCAAAGAAGTTCGTTTACAAGACACGACTTCTTTCTTCTTCTTCGTCTTTTAAACTTTGACAAATTGTATAAGCCTTCTAAGGGCGCAATAAACTAAAATATCAGATGCACATTGTAGGGGCTTTCTAACCCCACTATCATACCAGCTGTTGGGTGTTAAAAGTGACGTGTTTTTTTACTTCTGCCGAAAATCTTTGTTTGCACTTTTATGAAACTCGATCTGTTTTACTTTGCCCGCGTTTAATACGTAAAATATAATTTCCGTACCGAAACCTGCATTCCTAGTCAAAGAGTCAAGACTGGACAACAGACCACTAGTGCAATAGGGCGATACCAACCAGCTTCGGGGTTGGTTCGGGCGTTGTTGGCCCCATATCAGAGGCTTTCGGTACCTCCTCACAATCATCCACCACTCCTCTCGTTTGCCAGACGCAGTGCCAATCCAGGAGAGGAGTGCCAATCACTGCTGAGACAGTAGCTCACACCTTGGTTTCCACCTGGGTCTCCCGTTACGACATTCCCCGGCGCACGTCAGTTTGAGTGCCGTCTGTTCACCTGCCACACTGAAATTCTGAGTGTTGTTCATTTGCATGCTGCAGCATATCACCCCGCTGCAAACGGCGCCATCAAGAGGTGGCACCGAACTCTGAAAGGGGCTTTGAGAGCTCAGTTGATGGATGAGTGGGTTGCCCAGCTACCAACCATCCTCCTCAGACAGTGCTCCTACCCAATGGGGTAACGAGCCAAGCCTTGCTTGGCCTACCGGCTCGTTGGTCCGCATGCACCTCTACGCCAGGGTGGTGGTGATTAGATTAGCGATGAGGTGTCTCCCTATTCATCGACCTCAACCTCTGGGGGGGGGGACACCATGACTTCAGGTCCTTCTGCCCGTTGGCGCATGCCTGGGCAAAGATGCGAAACCGGCAGACCTCTGCCTTGGTGCAGAGGAGCTTCGAACTCCCTCTCGCCGCGGGAGTCGAGTCTGCCTCAGTGCATCGTTGTACAGGCAAAGAGCACATACGCTGCACTCTCCGTGGCCTCCCCACAGTCGCTGAAGCGGTGGCCCTGACTGAGACAGGAATCCTGCAGAGCTGCCATGGTGAGACCATATCACTACCAGCAGACCTGTTGAAACCACCTTCAACCGCTACGGACACACTCGTCGCCAAACTGCAAGCACATTCGCCGCCTACGCACAGTTCCATTTCTCCACAAGACAGCAAGGACTGTGTTTGTACACCAGGGTCTGGCCACAGCTTCCCACGTGTTTGTGAGGCATGATGCAACCTGAAAACCCTTACAACCCACCTAGGACCATTCCCAGTCATGTCACGGGCAGACGAGTTTTTCTCACTCCCAACACCACATGGGGATCAAACTGTTTCTATTGACATGCTAAAGTCAGCCTTCCTTCTTCAGGAAAGAGAACAGGAGCTTTTTATAACCATCGTCTCCCAACTACCTCAACCATCAGCCTCACCCCCATCCAACCACATCCCAGTCACCCTTAGTGGAAGATGCGAGCATTTTCCGGACAAGTACCGTCGACACTGGTAGGGTAGGTAAGGTAGGGACTTTCTAACCCCACAGTCACACCAGCGAAAATCTCTGTCATTATATGTTACATCACACAACTCTCCTTAGCTCTACGTAAACCCACTGGTGTTCGTCGCTTCTTCTAATAATTCAACTTATTCTTCACTCAGTTCGTTTGATCACGATAATTTGTGCCACCTGCTCAGCAGTCAGATCCTACGAAAACTAATGGTTATGGCCAAAAAATGGTTTACAAAATTAACACAAACGCGATTTAGGCTGTTTTAACGCAGTTACGTCGTTGTTTGGTATTGTTTTCTGGGTATTTGTTGATATTGCGTCACAGGGAACAAGTCTCATAGGTGGGCGACTGCGTCTAGACTGAGACTAGTAAAATTGCTAAAATTATAGTGAGCCGAAATCTACTAATTGACAGAGCTCGTGGGACGATACAGCGAATCGTCATCATTAGCACTCCCTCCCGTCTCATTAAAACCACCCTCCAGCTCGACTCGTCACGTCATGCCAGTTGCCTTAGGGCGCCTGGAATATTCAATATTCATCGTTGCAGTCAGGTCATGTTTCGTATGGTTCACTGGTATTTTTTGATGCTGAATCGAATGGGATAGGTCTCAGAGATGTGAGACGACGTTCAGCTGTGCAAAATAATAATAAACCGCTGTATCATAATATTCCACCAAAACTTGAATTTTCATCTAAATGTTTTATAATTTATTGTGATGCTCTCATTATTTTCCCACAAATGGGAATTTCATACTACTGTTGCGTGATTTGGACCTGTCTATACAAAACATTAAATCTAAATCGTTACATCCGTTTGTGATTAAAAAATATTTAGTGTTAGGATTTCTATGTTAGTTTTTGGCGGATTTCGCTCATTTTGGCGTCCCACAGTGACTTGCGGGCTAGGTATCATTTTGATGTGATTTAGCTCAGTCGTTTTCTCTTAAGCGCATTCACAGACACACAAAGTGTTCTCCCAAATAGTGTTTTTCGGACTCAGTAAGGTCTAAAACGTAAAGATCTGAAGAGAACTCAATTTTTTTTCAGCTAATTGAGCATAACGCTTTGTACTTCGGAAAGTAGCACCAACGATAGTACATTATTTATCGTGACACACTAACAATAAATGATACGTGTACCTAGGCGACAGAATAATCGACTACACGTGTTCCTTATGAACTTTTGATGACTCGAGAAATCTCGTTTGTTCCTTTCTCCGACTGCAGACACATTTCAAATGAGTGAAGCATCCTCCCCTCTACAAACAGAATAAATGATGAAATTATAACCTCTAATTGTCAATATTAAACGGTCCGCGTCACAATTTCGTAAGACGAACGTTCACCGATTCTACGAGCGTTCGGCTCGAGGAAAAATAAACGACTGAGCTTAAGCACCTCTTAACCCCGACTTAATTGCCCAATAATAAAGGGGTAGCGCTAACAACGTGAAATAGGATTGCAGAATGGCTATTCAGCGGACGATTGTCTCCGAATCTTTTGTTCCTCCGTTCCGAAACTCGACTTACGACTTCAAAATCTTTTAAATAATTCATGAGGGTTTCGCCGTTGTTTTTTTTTTGTCATTTTCATCAAGTGGGAAGGTTTTGGTTATCGGAATACGAAACCCTTCTTTTGTACTAGTTCGGAAACAATCGGAACTTGGTCCGGATAAAAAAAGGAAAGGGAAGAAGGGGGTGTCAAGTGTTCTAGACGCTCGTTCGTTCGAAAATCGTCGTCGACTCCATTATATTCTAATGAACGGGCGTCAAGTTTTGAGGGTCAACTTCCATAATGACTCCAGACGGAGGACCGGAGCTTGGCAAAATCGTAACTCAAGTGACATCCGGTCTCGGTTCGTTGAGCCGAACCGTCAATTACGAGTTTGACACCTCAACGTATTGATATGCAGGTATAATGAATTCCTAGCGGTATACGTAATGAATCTAGTCGAAATGTTGATACGTTGATACCCGCCGATTTTGGTTATTGAGCCGTGGGAGAGCTTCCTGCTCTTATGACCATACTGTTTCATGAATGAATATTTATTTAGGAGCAAGCAGTGAAGTGATTTCAGGTCCTCCGACTCCACGCCAAACCCACAATACCTCAATGTGACAGAACAGGAATCGCTTCACGCACTCGGAGCGTGCTAACTCTAGCGGATAATCAAAACTGTCTTGGCCCAATCACAAAACGTTCCTGCAGTCCTCTGGTTCCTAGTTGGGTAGAATTTTATTTTGTTAGTCTTGAGGGAGGTTCTGCTGGTGGTGGCCCCATGAATTCACTTCTGCGTATTGAGAACCAGGAAGAACCGTTCAACACATTGGATTGGTGCCTCAGTGCGACGGCAGCTCTTTTGGTTTATTATTCATTCTGAATAATAACCCTGTTTTCGGTCACGAAAAATGTTTTACAACCCCCCCTCAAAATTTGATACTTTACGTTTCTAGACATGGGGATTCCAAATCTGCAATGTCCGTCCGCCGTCCAGGCCGTTTTGTTCCCTTAACGTGGTCTAAAAAATTCGTTCTTTCGCACAAAAATCCCATTTGGTATCTAGTTGTGCCCGCCATCTCGGCAATCCGGTTGGACGAAGCCCATGGTTGTTATGGGCAAAAAATGGTAAAAAAAAATTAACGAAACGCAGTATAATGCGGGAACTACAGCGGAAGTCAACGTTTCGTCGTTAGTACTCTCTCACTCCCTCCCTCCCACCCGTCATATCAAACTCGCAACGCCCTTTCGACTCGCCCCCTCGACTTTGGGTTCGCTGGAAGCTGAAAGCCCCCGTCCCCACCGACTCTTTTTGCCGGACGGGGCGACAGGGCGCCAAGGCCACTTCCTCTGCACACCCCTCCATCGGATCATAAATGCCTACAGACGTTTACGGGCGCCTGGCGCCGGGGGAATATTTAGTTCCATTGTAGTCAGGTCATATTTCGTATGGTTTACTAGCATTTGATGCTGAATCGAATGGGATGGGTCTCGGAGCAGTAATACTAGGTCAAGCTGTTCATGAGAATAATAAACCATTGTGTAATAATTTGCAGGGTTTTCTTCACCCTCATTAGAATCCTGCGGCGTGTCGCCATTCCCATACATCCTCCCTTACTATCCAGTGGTTCTTGATCACAGCGAGATACTGGCTCTGGATCAGCAAGCTCCAGCCACTCTCATACCTCTCTGGCAAATAAGGCCATTCTTTAATGTTAATTTTCTGTGTTCTGTGTGTTAATTCTCCAAGTTATCTTAAAGGGGAAATATATTTTTGGAAATAAGCTAAATCAATATTTTTAGGATTTTTGAAGACCAACCCGATTTTTGAGCATTTATTGAGCTGCTCTCGTCACTTTCCCACTTATGAAATTTACGTATCACCATTGTTATTTGTAAGCGTTCACACGGAAAATTTAACGAAAGTTGTTAAAGCCGTTTTTGAGAAGAAAACCTCGTGTTCGATTCGTCACAAATTTTCTCAAAAGAACTTTTTCACTCGAACGGTACTGAAATGTCACAGCTCAGTTTCCGGTCGATTTTGGGACACCTTGTGGTCCTCCGTGTTGAAACGCCTGGTTTAGCCAACTTCCTCAATTCGGTGAACTCGGTCTACACACATTCGTGTCAAAAGGAGTTTTTTGAACTCAGCGGGCCGTCAAACGTAAATTTATGAAAATAAATCGACACTTTTCGATTACGCAGCTTTCCTTCCTTTTTCGCAGTGCTAAGGAGTGCCAAAACGAACAATATAAGGCTCTTGACTCGAACCTCACTCCCCTTTTCTGCATAAAATCGGATCTCTGTCGGAATTTACCGTGAAAACTACGAAGAAGTTATTATAAGGTCAAGAAATACGTTGGCAGTTGACAAGGAGCGGGCTACTACGATCAACTAGCGAGAATTCAAGTTCATCTCATGACGTTTAATCTCGAACTCATTCCAGAAATGTCTGAAGAGTCGTTTCGCTCCGAGAGAGAATCGATACCAACCCCTAAAATATTCTGAATCAAAAGAGGGTGGCAGCAATGCGACATTCTCGCTTCGTGCTTTGAATATCGCGCCATAGAAGAAGAAAAGATTCGAATTTCTCATTGCAGTCTCGTATTTCTATTGCATAGTTGAATACACGGGAAAAGCAAGATGTAGATGTCGACGTTTTGTCAGGAACGGGAAATCAACAACGTGCTTTGGGCCGTAGATTTTGATGAATAATAATAACTGACGCGAAACAACTTTTTCTGCAGAGGCGTTTCTGGGGGGAAAAAATCGGACGGCCTTGGCACCTCTCGAGGACGCTGGGCAGAGCGAATGCAGACAACGTCAACTCGACCGAGACTAGCGAAAACCGATTAGTTAAACGACAATTGTTATAATTCGCGCTGTAATGGGGCTCCTTCGAAATGGCACGATTTGTCGTTCCCACGATTTAAAATGCTGCATTACGACGGACGTTTCCTAAAATCCAATTAAGAAGTTCAATTTTTGTGTCGATGCAATCTCCCGTGTTTCTCTTGTGAACTGAGTGCGATTTCGAAAGAATTGCAATCAAAATGCAACCGGTCGCACTTCGTGAATCACCGTGCAGGCTCTTCTTAAGCGATTTCTCATCTCAAAAATTAGAATTCGTCTTGTAATGGGATGCTGTTCATCCACATTGTTGGACTTGGGTGCAGTACATGTAAGTGACGGCGTGTAACAAGACGCAGTTGGTCATCTCGCGCCAGAGGCATTCGTCCGCTCCATGTCAGAGGACAACCGGATGCGTATTTCCCAATTTGCCAGGGCAGTGCTCAGCCAGAACTCTTGGTTCTTGTGAACTGGTTTGACGCTGGGGTACTGGTGGATCAGTATATTTGTGGAGGGATGAATTGCGAAATGGGGCGAGGACGTTTCAGTTGGTGAGTGAAGAATGGAGCGAATCCTCCGGCAGCAAGTGGGTTTAGGTGGTGTGAATGCGTCAAAACACCTCAATAAACTGCAGCCTAGGGCGTGTCTGGCTATCACAGGCTGTATGACAAAATGCCCTATGGCAGCACTGGAGGTCTTGCTAGATTTAGCTCCAGTCCACACACATTTTAAAAGGATGGCGTTCCTCCAGGCTGTGCGTATGTTGGAGTTGGGTCTGATCACGCGTGGGAGGAGGAGTTCCTGCCACTTGATCCTTGGCAAGGTGAAGGTGGAAGGGCCCGAACTGCATGTGGTAGACCTTATGCCCGCGAGGTTCAACTTCGTCTTACCCTTTTGGATACTCATTCATGAGCGATCCAGGTGGGAAGGGGGAGTTCCCCCTTTCGAAGCTGGGGCTCTGGTATACTACACTGATGGCTCGGTGCAGGGTGGCCTTGCAGGGGCAAGCATCTTTGGGCTGAGAATCAGAGCGGCGATCCCATTAGGGTCGCTAGCCATGGTGTTCTAGGCAGAGGTGGCTGCAGTGACGGTCTGTGTGCAGCGGCTGCTGCAGAGGGGACTGAGGAGGCAGAGAATCTACATCATGGTAGACAGTCAGGCCATTCTCAAGGCCTTAGCCTCATACTGTCTTACATCGCGGCAGGTGTAGGAGTGTCTGACTGGACTGAAGGCTGTGGCCGAGGACAACAGTGAAATACTGTTGAGGGTGCCAGTTGATGCCCTGAGGGAAACGAACAGGCTGATAGGTTGGCTATGAAGGGATCGGCGTAGATCCCTATTGGCCCTGAGCCCTTTGTTGGAACTACCAGGAGCCACCTAAGTAGAGAGGTTCGCAATGGGAGGACAGGTGCAGGGCTGCCCGGCCTTAGACAGTCAAAACTCTTCATCCGAGTCTCCAGAGCGAGGGCCAAGAAGGTGCTTTCACTGGGGAGAAAGGATATGAGGATCATATGTGGCCTGTTCACAGGTCATTGTCCGCTGAGGTACCACCTTGCAAATATGGCCAAGTGCGAGGTACAGGTATGTAGGTTCTGCGAGGTGGGGAGACGGCAGAGCATGTGTTGTGCGTATGTGATGGACTCGCAGCACCGTGCCATTGTGTGTTAGGAAGGCCCTTTCTTCAGCCAGAAGAGATGGCGAATGCAGAGCTTGCGGATATCCGCATAGGTGACATCACACCAAGTGAGACCAGGGCCGTGGTGTCTGGGGGAGGTGCAGGGGGGCCATGATCTGAGGATCATGGACGCCTTTACAATAGGCCCGTTTGAGGCTGCAGTGAGGGTATCACCTGCATCCACCGTATCATGTTAAAACAAACAACTCAACTCAAACTACAGCCGTTGTATCGGGAGTGAAAATGAAGTTAAAAGCAATGAAAACCAGCGAATTTATGTAGAGCTAAGGAAAGTTGTGTGATGCGTCGCGCCTGTGGTTTCGCAAATAAATCTTTTTCAGTACAGGGCTTCGAATATTGACAGAAAGAAGTTGATTGACAGTGGCCCCAAGGTCAAACGCCATCAGGTCACAAAAGTCAACCTCCGATTGGATTGAGGGCAATCATTCGTACCAATTAGGCTTGAGCTGAGCCGAACTGTCATTAACCACACAGTTCAAGAACGCAGCGCTATCATCGTGATTAAAATAGTGATAAATTGGCAGCTATTAATAAAACCTAAATTGCGTATTATATTTAATAAAATTAATATCAGACCAGTGCGCCAATTAAAAATTATTGATTGCTGGTAGTTGAACCACCTAGTACGATGAACATTTATTTACGTAACTTACGCTCTTTGGGAGCAATATGAGTGGCCCGAACGTTCATATATTGTCGAATTCTCTCCCTCACTTCCCAACGAAAGATTTGTCGTCGTAAAAATGCGAATTTTCTCGTCTCCCCGTTTGTGAATTCAGCCGTTAAAGTCAAATACTTTCTACTTCTTTTCACTCCAGACACGTATGGGACGACCAGGAAGGAAGAAAATCAGTCAAATGCATCATTCGAAAAGGGGAAGGTAAAGAATAATCGGCGAGGCGGCTCACGTTTGCTGGGGGACTCCCGCGATCGTTCAAGTATAATAATCTCCGTTGAGGTTCCCTAGGGCTTTGATTGATGAATTGATCGGGTGTGAAACGGATTTACTCCTGGTTTTTTTTTTTAACGTTCGTCTTTAATGGAAGGTCGTTCTGATAAACTGCAGTGAAGCACACGTTGGCCATTTAGGTTTGAAATATTTGGTACCTTCAGCAACTTTGTAAATCTGATTACGCGCTAGATAAACAGCCATGTATGTTCGTTCTACCCGTTGGAGAGAGAGGGAACAAAATACGGGCTAAAACCACTCAGCGCGAGGACTTTTGCCTCTCATGCTGAGCTATCCGTCGATCAACTTCTTTCTTTCAATATTCTAAGCCCCACAACTGGAGCAGAGCAACGCTCAGCCAGAAGAGGATGGAGCGTGCTGATCCGGAAAACATGGAGAAAATACCGCTCCCGAACCTCTCAACGGGTAGTATGGGAATGAAGGCACGCTGCAGGGCTCTCGTGAGGGTGAAGAGGAGAAGAAAGAAGAGCTGCCATCTCAAAGAAGCGGTGCCGTGGGGTCTGCGTCCTTCCATTGCTGCCATAGGTCGCAGTTCTAGGCGAGTTCATCGCTGGGTGGAGCGCTCCCGATACCCATCACAGGATCTCTGCTGTATATGAGCCTGCAGACCTTGTTGGGTGAGAAGAGAGGTGCGATATGTCGGGAGCAGGCTAAGAGTATGTCCCACTGGACAGTGTGCGCCCATAAACGGAACCAGCTAACCCCCACCATGCGCCCATTTAATGATGGATTGCCACACGAGAGAGTAGCTTCTTTCGGGAGGTTGGACGATATCTCGCTGGATGGAGAGCAAACCTACTGGAACCTGAACAGAGAAACATAGAACGCCTTCAGAAACATAAAACGCCCTCAGACAGCACAAAATCAGGCCCTTGGGATCGTCGGAGTCCTACACATCCCACATACCACACATACCGCCTGGCATAAAAACGACATACCCAGATCATTTAGCAAGTTGTTTGCCGTGTCCCCCCACATCAGAGAGTCTGCCTTGGAAATGTTGCTTACTTTCTGTTTTACCTTAAATGATGCCAGCCCTAAAGAGATGGTTTTCGAGCAAAGGTTGTTGTAGGCAAAAAATTGTTAATGTGCTGACTGACTCCTGGTAAAGGCAAGTGGTTGATCGTGGTCTAGTGGTTAAGACAGTCGATTCATAATTCTCGACGTAAGTTGAGGATTGTGGATCGAATCTCTGGCGCGATTGCCGTAATTTTTGCCTGAGTCAGCAGCTTTTCAAAAGCATCTCCAAACTACCTCTCTCAGTACATTAACAAAAACGCAATTTTCGCCGTTTTATCGCAACTATGCCGTGCTTGATACCATTTTCTAGCAATTATTACATGCTGGGTCGAATGGAACGAGTCTCAGAAGTGTATGACTGCATTTATACCGAAAACGGTGAAATCATAGTAATTATAGTGTGCCAAAGTCCACTAATTGAAAGAACTGAACGAAAGTAATCGTTTCATCGTTTGTGCTCCCACCCGTCTCAATCCAACCACCTGCCATCTCGACTCGTCACGTCGTGTCAATTGCCTACAGGTGTCCAAAGGCGCCTGGTGTATGTAATTTTAGTCGTTCTGTTGTAGTCACGTCATGTTTCATATCGTTTACTGGTATTTTTCGATGCAGAATCGAATGGGAAGGGTCTCGTGAGACTACGTCAAAATGCCCAATGGAATAATGAACCGTCGTGTGATAATTTGTACCATTTTTAAATTTTATTTACTCGAAAATTAACTTTTGGTTTATTATTATTGTGAATAAAAACCCTATGATTTTGATCAGCAAATTTTTTTTACAACTCACCCTCAAAATAGGGTACTTTACGTTTCAAGACATCGGAATTCTAAATCTGCAATGTTCGTCCGTTCTGTGCCTTTAACGTGGTCTAAAAAAGTCGATCTTTCGCACAAAAATCCCATTTCGTATCTTGTGCCTGCCTGCTTGGAAATCCGATCGAACGAAGCCCATAGTTATAAAAGGCAAAAAAATCATTAAAAACGCAATTTAAATTACAGTAATTATAGCGAGACAAAGTCTACTAATTGAAAGAACTCGAAGGACAATAACTACAGCGAAACTAATTATTTCATCCGTTGTACTCCCTCCCTCCCATCTCATCAGAAACACCCACCCGCTCGACTCGCCACGTCGTGCTAATTGCCTAAAGGCGCTTACGGGCGCCTGGAATTGGAATATTTAGTTTTCGTCGTAGTCAGGTCATGTTTAGTGTGGTTTACTGGTATTTTTTGATGCTGAATGGAATGGGATGGGTCTCGAAACTGCCTGATCCCGTCAAGCTGTTCAAGAGACTAATAAACCGTCGTGTAATAATTTGCATCGTTTATTCTTCCCCTTCCGATCAGTTTTTTTTTCAATAAATTACTTGTTCGTCGTGCGGTTCAAGGGTTTAGTTCAAAATATAACTCTCAGTTCCCGCCCCATAGCTCAATACACATCCATCAGCTTCAATTCGAACAATCGGCAACTCTCAATCATGTGACAGGGGGTAGAATGGCATCATTTAGCGAGATTTCGTTCAACCTCCAAAAATTGCTACCCATGTGGCAGCTTTATCTTTAAATTTTGTAAAAAAGTAAGAAGTGAAGATTGATAAATGACTAAACGGTTATATTTAAAGCGTTTACACGATGAGCGGCGTCTCGCTGTGCCTAGCGAGTACTGGCCTTAATCGATAGATGTGAAAGTAGCTGTTTGTTGAATGGTGCTCATAGTGTCACACTGACGTGACGCAGCCGAGTGAATCTATTATGTTACGTGGATTAATATACTAGTTGCACCCTGTGATTTTTCGTGTTCCTATAATCGCGTCGATAATAAACCGGTAACTAGACGGAGGCATTTCGTGAGCGCTGCATTTAAATTCCTATTTGACGGAGCTACATTTCCACAAAGCTTAACTTTTGGTTATTCCACGTTCTTCGAGATCTCTGAACATCACAAGAACCATCTCGTTTCGACCCAACTTTCTCTATCATCTTCTTAATGTTGCCCCATCAACTTGAAATTTCCGAATAAAAACTTTCTTCCGTCTCTTCCCGTTCGCTCCTCCGGAACTTTACAACAAACGAATGATCTACGATTCCGTTATTTACGGCCCCAAAACTGAGGACGAAAGTTCGAGGAAACGACTTGGTATTCGGTGAGTTCAAGTTAAAATCCTCGTTGCATGTTAAGTTCGAGTTGAGTAGCTTTTAAGGACTCGAGGGCGTAACGTTCCACGGAAATTCTACTAGCCTGACTTTTGGAGCTATTTTCGATTATCCGCAACGTCCGAAAGTGAAATTTATCGAACGAGGGTGATCTCGGGGGAAGGTTCGTAAGATAAATTAGATAAGTCTCTCGTTGCTGCAGATCGGAGGATCCTGACCCATTTTGAACGAGAGAACACGCGTTGCGTCACCGGCAATTAAGGCCGTTCTGAACAAGCTTACCTCAGCTTCCTGTGTCATGCGTCGTATAAAAACGCCTGCCAACCAGTTCATACTTTTTCCAATTGGCTAATGCTGCATTTCACCCCTGCAATTTGAAATCGAGTCTTCTGACGGCCGATCTCCTTCCGCCCAAATTTCACTTTCAAAACCTCAACAAAAAACCGCATAAAAAATTCATTCTCGAATAGTCCATCTGAACCGCCGATGGCCTTCCCTTTGAACAATACCTAAGTCATTCATCCGATCATTGATCCCGATCATTAGATTTCAAAAATGCCCAATTTTTACCTTACCGCTACCCGAAGGGAAGGAAAGTATAGTAATCGGGTCAAGAAAAAAATTTGGGTTTCTTCAGATCTTTACGTTTTGAGGCCTACTGAGTCTAAAAAACCTAATTTCGGCGCGTGGTCCGTGTATGTGTCTGTAGTTCGATTTGCGGGAGAACGGCTGATCCGATTGAGCTGGTTCTTTTTTTGTTTTGTTCGGTATTTTTTGTAGACACCAATATGGTTATGGTCGATTTCGGCCGATGTGAAGGGGGGTGGGGGACGAAAATGTACCAAAAACTAGGGGTTTTCGCATTTTTCTCGAAAACGGCTCTAACGATTTTGATTAAACTTGCAAATTACCTTTTACTAATCAATACCCAACTTTTCTTTTCTGCACATATCTCCATGAAAATACGGTGAACGGAGATATAGGCCTATGAAGCAAAAATAGGGTTTTTACGCTTTTTGGCAAAACGACTTCAACGATTTTCACCAAACTCTCAGGATGTTTTCGAATAGTTTATACCTACGTATTGTTCTGAATAAATGTTCCTCTGAAAGTCCATTGAGCAGAGATAAAAATGAAAATGTGTCGAAAATAACGTTTTTTCGAACATTTCCGTAGATTCCAGGGTAACTTCTTCACCAGATGTGATAAATCCTAATGGAGTGTCTTCCAGTCACCCATACCCACATTTCGTTATCCGTAATTATTTCTGTATATATATGTTGAACGGAGATATAAGCCAAGTTAACTCAGAAAAGGAGGTTTGTCGAATATTAATTTATCGGTATTCCAATTGTCTCAAAAACGGTTCTAACTATTTCGATCAATCTTACGGAGTAGTCTCAGCTAACTAGTCCCTACATTTTGTTTCCCATAAATGTTCCTGTAGAAATGCGTTGAACGATGATATAGCACCCGCATATGTAGCTGGTGTTCGAACTGAAAGGGGTGGCGGAAAGTTGTGTGTTGCTACGCACCAGATATTTATTTTATTTTGTCTGACTGCAACGGTGTCGGTTTTGTATGCTCAGCTGCAAATGAGGCAACAGCACCATATAATAGTCATCCCAGAGAAAATGACGAGAACTGCACAACAATTTATGAAAAATCGATTTTAACGTAGTTTTGTGTGATGAATTTCCCTTAAATGATAATCGAGTTCTCAAAAAAGGTCTGAGAGGTCCATGAATGCCAAAGAATGCCAAGTATTTGCTGAATGCGTCATCTTTGATGCTCCCCCTCGGAAAAGAAGCGCCAAAGACCAGGAACGGCTCCTTCTCAAGTCTGCGACACTGGGCCAGGACGTGGTAGGGAGCCACCTCCTCATCTGTGCCACACCACCTCCATTCCTGCCCATAAAATCACGTATTGGTACACATTGCAGTGCTCTGTGAAGCTTCCCACGATATGCCTTAGGTCCTTCTTCTCCATGCTCCGCCTTATCTCGTGCGTTTGGAGTGACTCGCTTCATGTATCATGCGTTCTGCTCACATATTCCCCCAATGTCCTCTTGGCTAGTGACAGAGAAGTCCGTCAGTGGCACTACAGGTCCGAGTCTGGCCAAATGGTCCGCCCTTTCATATCCAATCATCTCTTTCCACCCAGGAATCTAATGCAACGCCGCATATTGCACTCCCGCACTAGTTTTGCCGTAGTGCAGTGATTCTTTAGCGCCTTGACTATCGCTCATTGTGTTGATAGTCATGTATCGTGATGACCCCGGCAATGATAGCATAAATCTCAGCTTGAAAACCTGTTGGAGTGACACCCAGAGCAACGTCCCACTCCTCCCAGAACCCGCGCCCTCCGGAGTTCCATCTGTGTAGATGTTAATATCACTACGAGGTCGAAACCGACGTCTTTCGCTGTACGTCAACCAAATTAGTCATTCTCAACCCTTCAAACGCTGTTTTCAGTAAAGTAACACTGGCCGTTCAAGTTGATCAATCGAGAACCAGTAGATTTCGGGAGGATTAAAAATTAACTTGTTTTGTGTCGAAACCTGAAGCAGTCCGCCGGTGAAAATGAGGCAACAACGGGCCCCCTAGACGACGTTATCATTTCTTAAGTCTGCCACAGCATCAAAGTAGTTTTAGTTCCCTTCGGGGGAAATGTAAATGAATTATAAATACGAAGCTCGAAATGAGAACCCATCAGTTCAACCGGCGGTTAGACATTTTTCATTTTCGGTTACCTTACAGCTGTTGAGAAGCCCGGTCATAATAACCTGATATGAAATATCAGATTGAAAATTTTAATCAGGACGATAGAGCTAATGCGGTTCTCGTGTCTTATCGTTCAACCGAACGAAATGCCTAAGAATTGTCGGGTTCCGGCCGAGAGTGACGTTGAGGGCTCGAAAAAAGTCTTATTGTATCATTTATAATCCAACGGAAGAGAGATGTTCACGACCGATGACAGAACTTCTGCTTTTCTCATGAATCGATCAAGAACAAAACCGTCCCGAAAATAGAAAGTTGGGTCTGAGTCCAAAACCGTGTTTTCGTATATTAATTCGAAACGAAACGCGTACGCGTCAGCTGCCATTTCTCAAATGACGAAGGATGGGACCACACGAGACACCCCCGTATCTGCGTCGCATTTCCTGGTACTGAATTAACTTGAACTTCACGCGGGACTCGCCGCGCTATAATGAACAGTTTTCCCTTCCCGAGGAGTGAACTTTCGCGGTGCAGTCGAAAAACGCTTGCCATAAGTTCACACTGAAGACGTTCACGAAAGCACAATAAACGTCGGTGGTTTTAGTTGTGTAGTAAGAACCTACAAATCGGTCATACCGTGTGCTGTCGTGAGTCGTAAAAAATCACTAGCTTTTCGAAGAATTCGACAGATAGCCCGAATCATAGCATTTAAAACTGTCGTGTTTTTTTTTAGCCTTCTGACTGTCTCATAAGTTGGATTTGCACCGCGGCCAAATGATCTATTGCGCCAGTCCAAAGGTATTACAGGTCAATGTCTACCCTCCTGAGGAAAGCCAGGTAGTTACTGCAAGAATTTTCGTTGGTGTCCACCCTGGGAGAAGTGGTAGCAAAGACCAAAAGTCGCTCTCTCTCAAGCCTCTGGCACTGAGCCAGGACGTGGTAGGGAGTCTCCTCATCCGTGCCACACCACCTACACCGAGGGGTGTCGACTGTACCCATAACATACATGTGTTTGCACATTCTGCAGTGGTCGGTGGCGATGGCGGTCACACACGGGCAAAAGCTCTCTACCGGGAGACTGGCTAACGACCAAATACCTGCCGTACCTCCACAGATCTGAGTTCAGTGGATGCTGCAGAGGCCGGTTGCATATTAGCGAACCCGCAACTTCCATGACTGATATAAGCCTCGTCGAGGGTTTAGGTACAGTCATCAAATAAGGAAACAGACCTGCTCGGTGGTGATCCGGACAATCTGCCTTAAGTCCTTCCTCTCCATCATCAGAAGGTTGAACTTATCTCACTTCATTACTCTGATACAAAGCGTTTGGAGTGCCTTACTCCTGCAGCATTCCAGGCTGTCTGATGCAGCATTCTGGCATGTTCTCCCACAGTCCTATTGACTAGTGATTGAATCCCACAATACGGTGCCCAATAGGTACCGTAGACGAACCACGTCTGGCCAGGTCCGCCCTCTCATTCCCAATGATCTCCATATGCCCAGGAATCCAATACACATTAACTCAATTCGCACTTTCCAAGGAGTTAACATCTTGCACTCTCGCACCAGTTTTGAGGTTGTGCAGTACTTCATCAGCGCCTTGCACGACGCTTGACTAGCTAAGCCGATTACACAACTTCGTGGAGCCACGGAAAGTAAAAAGAGATAACACTTGAAAGTCGGACCATGGAATCTATTATCTTATATGCGTTCCTCGTACTACAAAATATCGTCTAACGTCTAGAAAATGTGTTCAAGAAGCGGACGTAGTGACGACAAACTAAGGGGCGTCTCGTTTCAAAGTGGACGAACGGTACATGCAGACGCATACGCCCTTTCGTTCTCCTCTGCCGATGACCGAGCATTTTGGAACATAAAAGACCGAGAGACCTCCATCTGGCAGAATGCTCTTGTCAATAGGAACAAAGAAATCGACGCCGACGGGTTAATGTATGGATTTGTTTCCGAAGAGATGCGCTTGATTTCAATGGTGCTAATGCAATGTGTGTCGAGCAATCCAGCAATCTGCCTCAAGTCCTTCCTCTCCATCTTCAGAAGGTTGTGTTCCCACTTGATTGCTCTGAGAAAGCCTTTGGATTTCAGGCTGTTTGATGCACTGTTCTGGTATGTTTTCCCACAGTCCTATTGACTGGTGATTGAATCCCACAATGGGGCGGTGGCCCAATAGGTACCATACACGAACCACATCTGGCCAGGTCCGCCCTCTCATTCCCAATGATCTCCTTATGCCCAGGAATCCAATACACATTAACCCAATTCTCACTTGCCAAGGAGTTAAGCCTCATCTCCTGCACTCTTGCACCAGTTTGCCTTGCACGACGCTTGACTATCAGTCAACATGTTGATAGTTCTGCTGCTACAGATTGCCCCGGCCTTAATAGCATAATGTTTGCTTGAAAAACCGTTGGAGGCCTAGGGCAATGTGCGTCCCGCTCCTTCCAGAGCCACTAATCCACACCCCGGATCTGTATCGATGTTAATGCCTTTGGGAGGCCAAAACTGACGACTCTCGCTGTTCCATGGACCTCCCACTGGCTGCACATTATATTCCCTTTTGAACTCATTCGTGGGCACCATCGCGTCCCTGGTCATGCTGTGCTCCTTAAAGGTCTCCAAGTCTCTGAATATAGCCAGGTGTCCATTAGTCGCCTGTGGCACCTTATCTATACCGAGCTTGGTGAGTCTGTATGCTACCTACCTTCATCGCCTCTGCCTTGACATAAATGTCCAGGGGAAGAAGGTCGAACAATCTCTCCATAGTGATGGTAGGTGTGGTCTTCATCACCCCCGCTATTAGTAAGCAACCCAGCCTCAAACTGCCGTGTTATACGCGTACACAAACAATGTGGAACTCAAAGACATGTCACCGAAGTGGTTCAAGCTGTCGAGGGAGCTCATTGTCAACTTTTTATGAATTGTTGAACTCAAATTAGGATAGCTTGTCAAAAAACAACGAAGTTAGCTAGAAGGGCCATTATTGTTGAACCTACAAGCAACCTAATAACCCGTAATTATACGCCCGGCGACAAAACGTAAATAAATATTATGAATGGACAGCACGAGTCTGATTGAACAAACATAAATATAATACTAAACAGAAGCAAAACAATTAAAGATCGAAACGCAACTTCTCGCTTCTCATTGTCAAAAGAGTAGGTCAGATCGTGATCTACATGCGCATAAATAACGGTACAGATGTGGTCTGAGGTAAGATTGAAGGAAAATTATCTATAAGTTCGGTATCACACGGGTGTGTCTGTGGAATGTGTGCGAATTGAGCTAAAAAGAGTTGAGGGAGCTGAAGAATTGAAAAACAAAGAGAGTTTGGGAGGGTGAGAAAGCGTGGGAGTCTTTGCAAGCACCTTGGGACGTCGTCCACGCTGTGGCTGGGCTGAGGTTTGTTCAGAACCAGTTGCGGTGGTCTGACATTAAAAAACCGTCTGTCCCTAAGCCCGGTGGTCCCTTCAGAGTCAGGGGGCTGCTGTGCATGATTCAGTTGAAGGGCGTGAGCTTAGGTGGTGACCAGACTCGCCTTACTCTTCAGTGTCCGTGGAGTAAATTGGGATTGGGTGCATGTAAGAGGTTATAGCTTACAGCAATGTGGCGTACGAGAGGCCAGGAATGACACATCGTGGGCTGTAACACTATTTTCCTGTACAAGTCAATTTTTAGGCGTGATTTCTCATTCTAAGGAATAGCAAGGTCACAGTCAATCCACTGAAAGTACTGGCCCAATCCCAGGGAGCACTAAGGCTGATAAGACAGTCTCCACTGAAGCATTTCTAGTCAGTTACCAGTTGACATGGCTGTTGAGTGCATTGAGGAGAGTGAAGAGGGAGCTTCCCCCACTCTGGCCTAAACTCTGTCATTAGATGAATAAAGTGAGATGCGCATCCTCGTCAGAGGGGTATAAGTTACCCAACATCCGTGAACACCTAAGGAGAAAGTACGTTGAGCCACACTACTAGACGAGCCAGTTCCTTACAGGACACGGTGACTTGGATGCGCTGCTCCACTTCTTTTCTCTCAACGTCAGACAGCATCTACTCAGCAATGCCCCCATCGACTTGGCCATTGAGGGCATGGTAGAAAAGTGGAAAGTGATAAGGGAGCTTTCTCATCGCTGGGTTGAACTCTGTATAGGCCTGCCCACCCGCGCAAGATGAATGGGCATTAGATAAATGGCAAGCCAAATGGGGATTCTCGTCATAAGAGTTTTTTCTAGCAACTGTCAACGTGTTGAGCTAGACCACTAGACGAGCCAGTTCCTCACGAGACGTGTAAACTTCAATGCGGAACTCCTTTTCTCTCAATATACTCTAAAAGTGGACGCTTCTGGCCCCCAGAGTGACAACAAGAAACCACATTCTGCTCCTCTGTCGTGCCTACAAGCCTGGCCTCTCCCGACCCTGCGAACTCCAACCTCTGTGACTTTCTTGCGAGTGTCTAGGAACAGTAATTTTGATAAGGAAACAGACCAGTAACATGGTGGTAACCTGTGGTAACTAGTCTGGATCATGTGGTACAGGTGTTCCAGTGTAGTCATGGAGGCCACGTCAAGGATCACAACACGGTATCTCTCACGTTGCGTATGCGTTCTCAAACGATGGCTAGAAAGTGCGGGAAGAGTGACACTACCGCTGGTCCGACCGGTAGTTTCTGGAAGCCAAGGCTAAGAAGCGCAAATATGACCGAAAAGGATCGTTGTGTGGCAGTGTCAGAACAAATCACATCAGCGCCTTGTCATAGCGGGGCGGAGTGTGGTGTCAGAAAAGCACTTGAGAGAGGTGTTGGCTCATGTTCTTCCAGGGATAAACCACCTACGTGTTGGTTGGGACTTATTTATACTGGCAGGCGTTTAGTCGTGGACATCCTCCCACCCTTGTCACAATCCTTTCAACCCTATTGCTGGCATACTGCACTCTTTTCATTAATTTATGTAGTTTGACAGGCTCCCACCGACAGTAAGTTTTGGGAAGAAAAGAGTCTGTGTGTGTGTGAAATAAAGAGAGAGATCACAGATAGAGCAACACCAAGTTGCACTGCACATGGGCGCCTCATGTCCTCCCCACTCCACCCGCTAGCACCCGTGTAGCTGGTGTTCTGTGATTCAGCTTACCCAATACATCCCCACCATTCTGGAACAAAACGCCAGACGACCTTGAGCTCCATCCCTGCAAGCTCTCCTGGCGGCAGCTGATGAGCCCAACCAGCCTCTCAAGCGTACACGACACGGTACATCCTCCACTGACTCCAGCTTCGCCTCGCCGAATCTGCAATTACATACTTCTGACCAACCAATCTTGGCCAGGTGGACAGTGACCTGTAAACAGACCACAAATTCTATATCTCCCTTCAGAGAGGATCTGCACTGTGTCTAAAGTGACTTAATAAGCAAGTCAAACATTTTGGTTCTTGCAACTCGTTCCTGCACTTTCTTCTAGTTACATTTTTCTGTAGAATGAGTATTGTAATTAAATTCAAACGATTGTTGCTATTGATTTGTTATAAATTGTGTTGAGATATGTTGAATGATGATTTAGTTTAGTATAGCTCGTTATTGATTTTACTGGGCTCGAAGAAAGTTGTGTTCGACGCTGATATTTTCAAGGCTTGTTACATAACTGGGACAAATATTGCGCACTCCCTCGTCAATTGCGCCAACCGGAAAACACGAAGTTTTCTACAAATCGTAAAACTTGCCCGGTGCAAGTCGGTCACGTCTTGTCTTCGCTTTCCGTTGTCTCTCGTTTCTATTTTCCAGACGCCTCAGAGGCGGCGTTGCACTCTAATTACTTGCAATAGCCATCTTTTCCACACCCTGCCACGCGGCCACCTCCTTCCGACAATGAGAGTTTTTCTTTCCCTCTTCCGGGCTCACTCTATTTCTCTTTCCACTAATCATCTGACGAAGCCCCCATTCTGATTCTCCGTCCTCGTTTCGAGCGGGGCCTTTTAATTACTTCGCTTTACCGGCAAGTGGAGCGCGACGGAAGCACCTGACGTTTGGAAATATCAGTCGGCCTGGCTCTCAGAGCGGATTCAGTTGGCGAGAACGTGTCGCTCGGTAATTCGCAGGGTACGCGGCGTCGCACAATTCGACCCTTACATTTGTGGAAGCTGTTCCATAACAAACCACTGACGCTAGAGCTGCACGTATTTCTAATAATCTTCAGACCCTAGTGAAATGAACTTACTGGAAGTTGATGAATTCCTTCTACGACGTCAAAGAATTTAATTACTTCAACTATGAAACCACCGAAGCATCCTCTCATTACATGCTAAGTGCAAATTTCGTTGTGATGACAGAAATAAACGTTGATTAATGTTTTCCCTAGATTTTGTAAAAATATCAAGTTCAATTGAGTCCGATTTCTTACCATCCTTGGCTCAACGGACTAAAAAAGAAAAATATGAACTCCGAAAAAAAATACAGTTCTCTTCAGTTCTTTACGTTCGAGACCCGAAAAACTATATTTGGGAAAATGGTCTATGTTTCTGTGAACGTAATTGAGAAAAAAGGGCCACACCAAATCAACACAAACTTGATATCTAGCTCGCAGGTCACCATGGGACGCAAAAATACGGGTATGAGCAAAATCCACCGAAAGTTAACTATAGTTATCATAGTGATCAATACCCAAATATTTTTTTTTCTCAAAAACGGCTATAACGTTTTTGATTAAATATTTTATATTGATAACTGGTAATAAGACCACTGTACTATGAAATTCCCATTTGTGAGAAAATTACTAGAGCAGCACAATAAATACCGACAATTTTCGACGAAATTGATTTTAACGCGGTTTTTAGAGAAAACGCTCGAACCAAATCAGCTCAAACTTAATATCTAGCCCGCAGGTTAGCATGGGACGCCAAAATCACTGTATGAGCAAAATCCACCGAAAGTTAACTATAGTTATCATAGTGATCAAAACAACAAATATTTTTTTCTCAGAAACGGCTCAAACGATTTTGATTGCATTTCTTATATTGATAGTTGTCAATAAGGCAATCATACCTTAAAATTCCCATTTGTGGGAAAATGACGAGAGCAGCACAATAAATTGTCAAAAATTGTCGACGAAAAATCGATTTCAGCGCGATTTTTTTCCTATAAACTCCTCTGAAATGTTACTAGAATGTTAAAACAATTTGGTGTAGTAGTCCGATCCAATACTTATAGGGTGAGCGTTTAAAAACGCTCATAAGATACATGGGGGTCCCTCAAGAAATTCCGGAATTTCAACCACCACCATTTCGCTTAGTACCAGTTCAAGTGTTCCCCAATAACTCTGCAAAAGTGATTATTATCCTCTTCAAAAAAATCGTGTTTACAACCTCATTAGTTTTCCGTGTACCAATTGCCAATGAATGGTCGGGGAGTAAATACGAGTAGCACAATAAATTTCGGAACTGTACGCGCTTCCGCTTTCCGCGGCCAACTTTAAATGAATGAAAAGTAAATTGAGTTAGTAAAAAAAAGCTATGAACACAAGTTAATTGACGTGGAGCTAAGGAAAGTTGTGATGCGGCGCACCTGATATTTTTTTAGAAGGATCATGTTTACTGTTATGGAATTACAGGGTAACAATTCGAAAAATGGTAGTAATAAAACGGAGGTTGTTGGAATTCCGATATTTTAAAGGTTAATTATTTTATGAGCATTATTAAGCGCTAAATTTTGTATTGTACGTTTATTTAGTATAATAACGTGTTTTTTGTAATTTTTTACCACTGAGAAAAACTTCTTACTTTCAAAAAATTGGGATTAGTAAAATTAATGAACTTACCCTTGAAGTTGAAAGAACAGTGACGATACCATCGGTCTTCTGAGTTCCCCCATCTGTCGAACATGGAACCCTTTATTGCCACCATATGCGCATTCATGTTTTCAAAATGTATAATAATTCGTCAAACTCCTTGAAACATGCCAACGAGTAACTCAATTCACGACTACACTCGTTCTTGTTAACTTTCATCACTCAATCATCAATTAAAAATAAAAAACGCGAGGTTATTCAGATGACTCCTCGCATTGACTTAACAGTGAACGAAAAATTCGGCGCCCCCAAGTTTCTTTTTCCGGTGAGGTTTACTCAAAGCACAGTGGTATCCCGTGGGGGGGGGGGGTCGGAGGGGTTTGCTACTATCTTCAGGGAGAAACCAACAGAAATGAAAAGAGTTGAGAAAACACGGTTTTTTGTACGCCCTCGCAGTTTTAGAGTGTTCACTCGAATAATCAAACCTTCCAGTTGATCGGCATTTACGAATAATTGGGTACAGTAACAACTTGGGGGATTGATCCGAATTTAATTGTACAACATAAAACGATCGGTCTGTTGGTTGGTTCGAACGCTTCACCGAGTTTTATTCGTCTTTCATCCGAACTAAACTAAGCTCTTTTGCGATACAATGTACTGGAAAACACCAAAAAAAGGTCGTTACGAAAAATTGCAACATCTGCTGTAAATTCGGTGCTTCAGAATTTCAAAAGCGCTCGGACGATGTCAATTTGTCGTCTGCTCGTACTTCTGCAAACGCTTATAATCACACTAGTTTTTGGTTTATTATTCATTCTTTAAAAAAATTAACGAAACGCAGTATAATCGCAAATAAGCCGTGTTTCGTATCATTTTCAAGGCCTGCTCGACTAGCAACGTCCTGCCAATTGCCGAGCTAGGGTTCGATGCTGGAAGCCGCCATCCCAATTTCCCCGACTCTTTTGGCCCGACGGCACACCCCTCCATCGGATCATAAATGCCTACAGACGTTTACGGGAATATTTAGTTTCCGTAGTTCCATTGTAGCCAGGTCATGTTTCGTATGGTTTACTAGTATGCTGAATCGAATGTGATGGGTCTCGGAGCAGTAATACTAGGACAAGATGTTCATGAGAATAATAAACCATCGTGTAATAATTTGCAGGGTTTTTCTCTTGAGTTCGGCTACCCGACGGGAAAGGAAAGTATAGTAATCGCGTCAAAACAAAAAGTTGGGTTCACATCATATCTTCACGTTTCGAGGCCTACTGAGTCCAAAAAACCTGATTTCGGCGCGTGGTCCGTGTGTGTGTAGTTCAATTTGCGGGAGAACGGCTCAACCGATTGAGCTGGCTTTTTTTTCTGTTCGGTTTGTTATTATTTGTAGACGCCAATATATGGTTATGGTCGATTTCGGTCGAGGGAAGGAAGGGTGGGGGACGAAAATGTACCAAAAACTAGTGTTTTTCGCATTTTTCTCAAAAATGGTTTCAACGATTTTGATTAAATTATCTTTTACTAGTTAGTACAAAACTTTTCTTTTCCATACGTATCTCCATGAAAATAAGGTAAACGGATATATAGGCCTATGAAGCAAAAATAGGTTTTTTACGGTTTTTGGCTAAACGGCTCCAGCAATTTTCACCAAACTTTCAAGATGTTTTCAAATAGTTAATACTAACATATTGTTCTGAATAAATGTTCTTCTGGCAGTCCATTGAACGGAGATAAAAATCACAATGTGTCGAAAATAACGTTTTTTCGAACATTTCCGTAAATTCCAGAGTAACTTCTTCACCAGATGTAATAAATCCTAATGGCGTGTCTTTAAGTCACCCACACCAACATTTCGTTCCCCATAATTATTTCTGTATATATATGTTGAACGAAGATATAAGCCAAGTTAAGTAGAAAAGGAGATTTGTCGAATAATAATTTATCGGTATTCCAATTTTCTCCAAAACGGTTCAGCCGATTTCGATCAAACTTACGGAGTACTCTCAGCTAACTAGTCCCTACATTTTGTTCTTCATAAATGTTTCTGTGGAAATGCGTTGAACGAAGATATAGCGCCCGCATATGTAGGTGGTGTTCGAACTTAATGGGGTGGCGGAAAGTTGTGTGTTGCTATGCACCGCTCGTTTGAATTACCTACATATTGTTCTCAATAAATATTCCTCTAACATTCTATTGAACAGAGGTAAAAATGAAATTAGTCGAAAATAATGTTTTTTCGAACATATCCTTAAACTCCGGGGTAACTGCTACACCAGAACTTTCAGAGCGTTTTTCAGCTACCGATATTAATTTATCGGTATTCCAATTTTCTCAAAAACGGTTCAGCCGATTTCGATTAAACTTACGAAGAATTCTCAGCTAACTAGTCCCTACATTTTGTTCCTCATGAATGTTCCTGTAGAAATGCGTTGAACGAAGATATAGCGCCCGCATATTGTTAGGGAAAGGAATACACTATTTTATTGTGGATGTTGACACTTCCTTGGTTCTCTCACTCTCTCTCCCTCTCTCTCTTTTACATACAAAAATATAATTGATTTTGTATTTGTTTTGCTTTCTGCCATCTTGGATGAGTGGGCCAGGTGGCCCTAATGCACGCACAGATTGATAAACAGTCACACAGCCTCTCTTTATTCTCTAATTTTCTGCTCACTCTCTCTAAATGCAATATTTATTGTCGATTTATTGTATTTTTGGTAAATTATTATGTTTTGGGTTAGTGTGCGTGAATTATTTTTATTTTATTATTATTACGTGCGGCGTGACAACTGTTTAGCCTAAGAAATTCGTTGGGAGAAGGGAATGATCCTAGTACTCTCTCTTGGCTACGTGCGCCTCGTAAGTAGCTACGATTATGTATGTACTAGTTGGAACGCGCAAGTCGGTGGCCGCAGCTAAACGCGGGAAGAACGAACAAACATGAGACTGCGACAGTCTACTTGTCGAAAGGTGCGCTATAAAGGGTTTGGTTGAGAGTCATTCGGTATCTACGCGTTAACTTCTTTTCAATACTTACAACGCGTTAGCGAAAGGTGTGGAATAGTGAATATAGCGTAACGTGGAGAGTAAATGTGAATGCGTTTTTTTTTTTTTGTGAACACGTAATGGTTGAATATTGTAAAAGCAAATTATAGAGGATGATGGCGAAATCTGTATACTGGGGGAATGGAAGAGAATGCTTCATGAAGCTCGATGACCCTAATTTCCCCCGGTGGTCAAATAAATCAATCTATCAATCTCTCTCTTTGATTGATTTGGTACGCATGAGAGTCATCAGTAACTATTTCGCATGTTGTTGGCAAGTACGTTAATATTTAAATATTGTTAGTCCGCAAGGATTTTCCTGCTGCATAATGTTGTTGACGAGGAAATAATGTTATAATTGCTCGCCAGGGAAAATGGAAGAGGAGGCCTAATGACCATAATTCTCCCCGTCGATAAATAAAGTATTCATTCACTCTGTATTACTCTACTCTCTCTTGTCTTTCCTCTCTCTATCTGTCATTCTATCTTTTTACACATATATCTCTCTCCAGAGTTGTTTCAAGTTCCCCAAAAAAAATACGCTGTTCAAAAAAGAGTTATTATTATTACGGAATGGTTATTACGGAATTATTATTTAACTCAAAGACATGTTAAGTAGTATTTTTTTCCTCAATAACAGCTTCAACGATTTTGATTAAATTTGGTATATTTATAGCTCCTAATATGGGAATCATAACATAAAATTCCCATTCGTGGGAAAATGACGAGAGCAGCACAATAAATTACCACATTTTACGACGGAAATCGATTTTAGCTGAAATGTCGCTAGAATGATTGAAAAATATCTGGTGCGTAGCAACACACTACTTTCCGCCACCCATTTAAGTTCGAACACCACCTACACATGCGGGCGCTATATCTTCGTTCAACGCATTTTTACAGGAACATTTATGGAGAACAAAATGTAGGGACTAGTTAGCTGAGAGTATTCCGAAAGTTTTATCGAAATCGTTGGAGCCGTTTTTGAGAAAATACGAATGCCGATAAATTAATATTCGACAAATCTCCTTTTCTGAGTTAACGTGGCTTATATCTCCGTGCAACATATATATACAGAAATAGTTATGGAGAACAAAATGTTGGTATGGGTGACTAAAAGACACTTCATTAGGATTTATCACATCTGGTGAAAAAATTACCCTGGAACTTTCGGAAATGTTCGAAAAAACGTTATTTTCAACACATTTTCATTTTTATCTCTGCTCAATGGACTTTCAGAGGAACATTTATTGAGAACAATATGTAGGTATTAACTATTCGAAAATATCCTGAGAGTTTGATGATAATCGTTGAAGTCATTTTGCCAAAAGCTTAAAAACCTATTTTTGCTTCAGGGGCCCATATCTCCGTTCACCGTATTTTCATGGAGATATGTATACAGAGGAAAAGTTAGATATTGATTAGGAGAAGATAATTTGAAAGTTTAATCAAAATCGTTAGAGCTGTTTTCGAGAAAAATGCGAAAACCCTAGTTTTTGGTACATTTTCGTCCCCACCCCCCTTCCCATCGGCCGAAATCGTCCATAACCTTATTTTGGTGTCTACAAAAATAACGAACAAAACAAAAAAGAACCAGCTCAATCGGATCAGCCGTTCTCCCGCAAATCGAACTACAGACACACACATACAGACACACATACACACACACACACACACACACACACACACATACACACGGACCACGCGACGAAATTAGGTTTTTTAGACTCAGTAGGGTCTGAAACGTAAAGATCTGAAGAAAACTCAAATTTTTTTTTTGGGCCGATTACTATACTTTCCTTCCCTTCGGGTAGCGGAAAGTAAAAATTGGTGTAGTAGTCCGATCCATACCCATAAAATGGGCGTTGAAAAACACTCATAAGATACATGGGGCTCACTCCAGAAATTCCTGAATTTCAACTACCGTCGGTTCGCTTACTACCAGTTCTAAAAGTTTTTACCCAATAACTCCGCAAAAGTGATTACTATCCCTTTCAAAAGAATCGAGCTTACAGCCTCATTAATTTTCTGTGTACCAATTGCTGAAACATGATCCAAAAATGAGTACGAGCAGCACAATAAATTCCGGAACTTTAAGCGCTTCCGGTTCATACTGCCGTGAAATGTTGTTTGGCCAAGTTCAAATGAACTGAGTGAGTAGAAGTAGCCATGTACAAAGTGAATTGACGTGGAGCTAAGTTTGATATATTTTGAAAGAGAGATAGATGGCAAAAAGTACACAAAAACGTATTTTTATTTCGTTTAAGGCATAATTTCGTTTTTATTATCAAAGCGGCAACAACAACTTTGTAACTGTGTAATGACATTATAGTTTAATTTGTAATAATTTGTTTTTTTCTGACCTACACTAAGAGACGTGCGGTTCTATTCGTGTGCAGATTAATAAATAAACATTCATTCATTCATTCTCTCTATTGCGATACCGTCAGCCCGAAGAGCTTATTTATTGTGACAACGAAAGCCAACATTTTGTACTGCTGAAGACCACCGAGACCCGAAGCTCTAATTGAATTCATCTAGCCGGACCTAATGCAACATGCCCAAGGAGAGGAATGTTCCTCCTTCGCCCGCGATGACTCAAGCGCATTTACAATTGAAAAAAAACTTCCCTCACTCGCCCCCGGATCGAACCCAGTCCAACCGTAACGTTTTTGCGTCCTCTAAATAAGGCAAAAACAATGTAGGAAATCGGCGGTCTGCGTGTACTCGTCTGATATTCAGCTTGGGACATCAAAATGCGGCTATGAACTAAATATTTTTAAATAACAATTATTACTGTGATCGAAACGAACTTATTTTTCTCAAAAATGGCTCCCACGATTTTCATTAGTTTTTTTTTTTAATGAACAGCTCCAAACAGCGGAACAGCAATTTAAAGTTTCCATTCGTTGAAAAATGACGAGAGCAGCGCGATAAATTATCAAACGCAAAAATCGATTTCAGTGGATTTTTACCTTCCTTGGCTCTACAAAGTAGAAAGGAAAGTTGTGTAATCGTATGGAAAAAAAATTTCGAGTTCTCTTCAGATCTTTACGTTTCAGACGTTCAAAACGCTTTTTGGGAAAATGGTCTGTGTGTCTGTGAACGACTTTTAGAGAGAACCACCGTACCAAATCCACTTAAACTTGATATCTCGCCCGCAGGTTACCATGAGACGCCAAAATAAGGGTATGAACAAAATCCACCGCAAGTTAACTATAGTTATCATAGTGATCAAAATACAAAATCTTTTTTTTCGCAAAAACGGCTCTAACGATTTTGATTGAATTTTTTATACTGATAGCTCCCAGTATGGCAAATATACCATAAAATTCTCAATTGTGGGAAAATGACGAGTGCAGCACAATAAATTACCAAAACTTTCGACGAAATCGATTTTAGCGCGGTTTTTAGAGAAAACAACAGTACCTAATCAGCTGAAACTTGATGTCTAGCCCGCAGGTTACCATGGGACGCAAAAATAAGGGTATGGGCTAAATCCGCCGATAGTTAACTATAGTTATCATAGTGATCAAAACACCCAATTTTTTTCTCAAAAATGGCTTCAACGATTTTGATTACATTTTTTACATTGATAGCTCTCAATAAGGCAATGATACCATAAAATTCCCATTCGTAGGAAAATGACGAGAGCAGCACAATAAATTATCAAAATGTTCGACGAAAAGCGTTTTTCCATTTAAATTTCTGGAACGCAAACTATTGTCGTCGCTTGGCCTTCATTTTTTTTCTTTTTTGTTCGAAACTACCTCCAATAATTAGGTAACAGCACACGCAAACACTCGATGATTACTTATACGTCGATTATTAAATACGGGAGGTGATCCGACCCAATTAAGTTTGAAACTTCAACCGCTACTTAGAAGGTTTCGATAAGTTCCACCAATTTTATGTAAACTGCGTGAAAAAAATATGTTGAAAGAGTCCTCGTCCCTAACAATGATGAAGCAGTACGTACGACGAAATATAGATATCATGGTATACACAACCCAACAGGTAAAAACTGAGTTTCGGGACAAGTTAAACAGTTTTCAATGCGACACGCGTCGTTTCTGTGCGTGTGTTTGTTGTGCGATTGTCGAGAGAACGGCTCGACGATTCAGCTCGTTCTTCGTTTTATTCGCGATTCATGGAGGCGCCAAAGCAAGGACCGCCGTGCTAAGGACGATCAAGGTTTAGCTATTCGATTTCGACGAAAGTCACAAAATACGTTCTACATTGCGCCAAAGTACGGTAAGTGGAGACCCTAAGAATATAATAGATTTTTTTCTTCCTTCGTAAGGTCTTCAACAAATCAATCATTGCGTTGAACTAATACCAATTCATTCTTCTTCATGCCTTCAGACAGTTCGTGCTTTGAAGAGACAAACTCCCCAACTGTGACAAAAATCGTATTCTTACGCCGTTTTCAAATTGTCCACAATAAGCTCCAAATTGATTTTGATAAAACCGGCGAAATGTCTATTGGTAACTAATAAACACATTTTGCTCCTTTCAACCATTTCTGTTTCAACCCTTGAACGATTGAGATATAAGTCGAACATCAGAAAATGAGATTTATTGGATATTAATTTATTGTGTTGTGCATCACGCGAAATATGTTTTAACAGCTATTTTACATAAAATATGGTTTCTTCTAAATGTATTATTTTATGTAGTTAGGTGAATAAGACGAACGTTATTTAACCCAAATAATCAAGTTCGAGGATCTTAGATGTACGGAATTAGCCTTTAACCGCTCTGGAAACTAAATGTACCTTATTTATGGGCTACTGAGAGTGACTACCATTTCAGAAGGTTTTTTTCGTAGTAGTAACCCCGAGTAGTTTTCTGTTTAACTCGTTTCAGATCGACAATAATTTCGAGACCTCTAAAACGACTCTACGACTCCATCGTCACGATTCGTTTTACGAGTACCATTCAAACAGAGGTTTACTCGTACCTGTCGATTTGAATGCATCGGCACGAAATTTCGTAAAATGACAAGTACAACGCAACGTTTCGTCAAAAAGACCGTGGCCTTTGGATTGTAACAAAACGACGAACGCTACTTCGATAAGGTGCGGTCGTATGAGGGTCGTACGATTATGGAAATGATGAACGATGAACATAATCTTATCGCGGTTTCAAAGTTTAACGAGCCTCGCGTTCGTAAGAAACCTCCCTCCGGAGATAAGAGCAGAATGAAATCACGGATTGGCCCCTCTAAGTTTGTCTTTCTGTTACGGAACGAATTCAAAGGCCGTTCCACTAGTGATTGTTCACTGGCGCTTGGTATTGTCTCTAATTTCCGTTAGAAACTACTATGTTGAATTGCTTGGGAAGCTCCTTATTATTTCATAGATTTTTATCCATCTTTAAATATATGGTGCGTTGCAACACACAACTTTCCTTAGCTCTACCTATTCACTCGGGGGTACACGGCTTTTTTTCGACTTACACAATTCATTTATCGCTCAGTTAATTTGAACTTAGTCAAACAACGTTTTACGGCAGCAGGAAGCGGTAGCGTTTACAGTTCCGGAATTTATTGTGCTGCCCTCGTCATTTTCCCACTAATGGTAATTTTATGGTATGATTGCCTTATTGAGAGCTATCAATATAAAAAATTTAATCAAAATCGTTACGGCCGTTTTTGATTTAAAAAATATTTGGTGTTTTGATTACTATGATAACTATAAGTAACTTTCGCTGGATTTTGCTCATACCCTCATTTTGGCCTCATAGTAACCTGCGGGCTAGATATCAAGTTTGAGGTGATATGGTTCAGTCGTTTTCTCTAAAAACCGCTCTAAAATCGATTACGTCGAAAATGTTGATAATTTATTGTGCTGCTCTCGTCATTTTCCCACAAATGGGAAATTTATGGTATAGTTGCCATATTGGGAGCTATCAATAAAAAAATTTAATTCAAATCGTTATAGCCGTTTTTGACAAAAAAAATTGGTGTTTTGATCACTATGATAACTATAGTTAACTTTCGTAGGATATGGTTCATACCCTCATTTTGGCGTTCCATGGTAACCTGCGGGCTAGATATCAAGTTTCAGCTGATTTGAGTTTGAAGAGCCAAGGAAAGTGAAAATAACATTCCACGAATCAGTTATATTTTTTACTTTCCTTGTTTTGCAATGTTAACTTCTGAGCGTAATTTTAAAAAAATCCTGATGCGACGCATCACACTATTTTCCTCAGCCCCACGTGGATTTTGCAATTCTCATCACTCTATCGACAAATAAAACCTGTTTTTTATTAATTTTATACAAACTTGGTCGAACGTAACTCAACTTTCAATGAAGAAATTGAACAATTTATTGAGTCGTTCCTAGTAAGACTGCGACTATTATTGGCCAATCGGCGCGCAGATGATTTATGAGACTGTCCTCACGATTTTTGTAAGGAGGTTCGTGTTTATCGTTTTACGAAAACCTACGAGAAATGCGATTAAGTGAAACGGAGGGGATTTGAACTCCGGGATTTCCGGAGTATCCCCCCGATCGTGCGATGAACGTTATTAAGCTCTCGTCGTATCGGTATTTCTTTGAACTACCAGACGGATTTTTCTGAGAACGCCCGAGTCTAATTAGCGGGATTAACAAGGAAAAACTGTGCTGAAATCAATTTTTTTCTCGATATTTTCGATAATTACCCTCGTCATTTTCCCACAGATGAGAATTTCATGATACTGTCGTGTTATTTCAACTGTACGTACAAAAAATATAATCAAAATTTGTGTAGTCAGTCATGGACTAATTTTGGTTATACCCTCATTTTGGCAATCCAAGGTGATTCGAAGGCTTGTTTTGAGTCGATTTAGTAGTACCGTTTTCTCTCAATCACGCTCACACACAGACCATTTGCACAAATAACGTTTTTCGGACTCAGTAGCCCTTGAAACGCGAAGAGCCGAAGAGACAGTGTTGGCGCTTTGATTAATTAGCTCGTGCTACTTTATAGAAAAACATTTTTCAGGTTCTGATTATCAGACTCGTAATTAGGAGCCGTTTTCGGTTCAGAGAAAACACAATCGCACGAGTAATTACTACTTTTCGAGAGTGCACGCCTGAGGAGCCGAGGAGAGTTTTCGATTTTAACACTCCTCAGATGGAACTATGCAGTAGAGAAAAAAAACGAGTTCGTTTTTGCGACAGACGTGTTATTTGAATCAGCTCAAGTATTAAGCCTGTTGATTGACGCGAGACTGGCCAAAATCATTTCATAACCAGCTCAAGTGATCGGAACACCAAATTCTCCCCCCAAAAGATGACTGAAACTACTTCGGTTACATCTGTTTACTAAACAGTTCCGAATATATGAATTGTAACGCAAAAATCACGAGAGGAGCGCAGTACATAATTAAATACTTCAACAACAAACGAACTTAGAGCTGTTTTCGCCCTATAAATCCCGCTTATATGACGTTAACGTCTTCGCAAAAATCGTTCTCGTCGGATGGTACTTCGATGAGAGTCATAAAATAGTACGGAACATAACTAACTTTTCTCGCATAATTTCTGAACAACCCAAACCTTCTCAAGTGTTTTGCGTTCTACGCGCGAACCAGTACGGATTGATGCTTTAATTAAATGCAAATTTATCGCGTCACTCAAACTTTCGTCCGGGGCTTTATTGAGTAATGAGTGTATTGTAATTGGTTGAACTGTCGTAGCGGTTTTTTGTTGTGCGGGAGAAAGCTGGAGTTAAGAGAGGGGAAACAAGCGACGCTACTATACATACGATATCAATTACCATCATCAAACTTTAATCTCGTATAGATAGCTTACTCGAGAGTCATTCGAGCATGGATTACCCAAAATCGCTTTTCGTCGGCATTTTTGATAATTTATAGCGCTACTCTCGTCGTTTCTCCGCGAATGAAAAATTCACTGTACTCTCGAGTTATTCGAAAGCGTTCATACAAAAAAAAAGTCTTCAAAACAGTTATTACCGTTTTTGACAAAAAAAAGGCATTCCGATTACCATGACTAATCTACGCTGTATCGCTCGACCATTTTTGAACTTTCCTTAATGAAAAGTATCACATGAGCGACATTTATGAGAAAATAACTGCTTTGTACGATTTTTGTCGACATTTTTGATACTACATCTGGGTCAAAACTTGTCTCAATTATAGCGTATCAAGTGGGAACAAATGTCAACAAAGACAGATAACGATAAGTGGTATTAATTTCAATTTCGGAACTTTCAAAATTCAAATGTTTGGACGAGTCGGTTAATTGTTGTATTTTACGGACTTTACTTTCCGCTACCCGAAGGGAAGGAAAGTAAAGTAATCGTGTCAAAAAAAAAAAAAATTTGGGTTTTCTTCAGATCTCTACGTTTTGAGGCCTACTGAGTCCAAAAAACCTAATTTCGGCGCGTGGTCCGTGTGTGTGTAGTTCGAGCAGCAATTGAGCTGGTTCTTTTTTTTGTTTTGTTTGTTATTTTTTGTAGACACCAAAATAAGGTTATGGGCGATTTCGACCGATAGGAAAGGGGGGGGGGACGAAAATGTACCAAAAACTAGTGTTTTTTGCATTTTTCTCGAAAACGGCTGGAACGATTATGATTAAATTTTCAAATTATCTTCCACTAATCAATACCTAACTTTTCGTCTCCATACATATCTCCATGAAAATACGGTGAACGGAGATATAGGCCTATGAAGCAAAAATAGGTTTTTTACGCTTTTTGGCAAAACGGCTCCAAACGATTATCACCAAACTTTCAAGATGTATTCGAATAGTTAATACCTACATATTATTCTCAATAAATGTTCCTCAGACAGTCCATTGAACAGAGATAAAAATCAAATTGCGTCGAAAATAACGTTTTTTCGAACATAACCGTAAATTCCAGAGTAACTTCTTCACCAGATGTGATAAATCCTAATGGAGTGTCTTTCAGTCACCCATACCAACATTTCGTTCTGTATAATTATTTCTGTATATATATGTTGAACGGAGATATAAGCCAAGTTAACTCAGAAAAGGATATTTGTCGAATATTAATTTATCGGTATTCCAATTTTCTCAAAAACGGCTCTAACGATTTCGATCAAACTTACGGAGTACTCTCAACTAACTAGTCCCTACATTTTGTTCTCCATAAATGTTCCTGTAAAAATGCGTTGAACGAAGATATAGCGCCCGCCTATGTAGCTGGTGTTCGAACCCTAAAGAGGTGGCGGAAAGTTGTGTGTTGCTACGCACCGCTCGTTTAATGACAAATCTAATGACCCTCGATCACGACGGTTCTTTTTCTCGCTACTTTAAAAAGGCACAATGACAGTTACTTGGGCGTTGTCCTAAGGTCGGTTCTGCGGCAATCCACCGAAGTTCGGTTCTTCCTCTCGGAAAAAACGTTTAAAAATTGATATCGAGCCTGAAGTTTGAGAGCGGCCACTCAATTCGGCAAGGGGTTGTCAAAACATTTCCAAATTTGTTGAATATTTCAGTTAAAAATGCGAAGCCGACGCGACGTGCGCGTTTGAAAGCTTCGAAATGCGAGTTGTTTTTTTTTAGGACTTTAATGCCGATTCTTCGTCACTTAGTGCTGATGAGAGTACGACTTTCACTTACGGTCAAGAAACAATTCAACGTCAATGAGCCACAAAAATAGTTTTCATACTCTCCGCAAATTATTGTCATAAAATATTGATATTTTGCTTTCAAACCTCGAAATTTTGACATTTTAAATCTGGTTCGACGCATCACACAACTTTCACAGGCCCCAGGTACCGAAATTTTTGCCGCTCCTTAGACTAATATTTTTTTCTTTCTTTTTTTTCACTCAGTTTATAAGAGCTAGTCAGAACCTAACTCCACAGCGAGACTGGAAATCAATTAATTGATGGTAACTTAGACTGGATTGTGCGTGAGGGGGCAGGGGGTCGTCTGTAGTTCAGAAATTATAGAGGAAACACTTCGAAAACGACTTCACACTTCTTTTGAACAACTTTCCTTTGAATTGGGGAATTTTCGAGGTTGTTCCTGTGTATTTTATAGCAACTACTAAACTTATAACACATAGGTAACATTATTTATTACCGTACTGAGGTTGGGAACGCTTTATTTAGAAAAAAAATTTCACTAAAATGAATTTCCGTTGAAACTTTTGCTAATTTATTGTGCCGCACTCGTAATTTTCTCAGAAATGAAAACTTTCTAATACCTGTACTTTATTGACAGCTACAGTTAAAAGATAGATAGAGGCGGTTTTTGAGGGAAACATTTTTGATTGTTAAATCACTATGATAACTATACTTAGCTTTGAATCGATTTTGCGCTTACCTAAATTTTAAGCCGTTCTCATTCACACACACAGTTTCTCAAACGATTTTCAACGAATTTAGACGCCCTTACAATTAAAAGAAAACTCTACTTTTAGACACTTGTTTGGAGTCACAGTGAAGTTGGTCAAACGTATTAAGACACACAACTAATAGAGGGAGTCGACATAACGTTGCCAAAATGTTCTCAAACAAGTTTAAGTTAAAAAAAAGCATGTACGAAATTAACAGTGATGCAGCGACTGGTCAACAAGCTGATAGTATTTCACTCACAAGACGGATATTAATGTTGAAGCTGGAAGTACGAAGATGAATACAGTGATGAGGAATAGTGAATTGAGAAAGGAAAAAGAGAAGACTTTGCACACAAAAAAAGGCCGAAAAATGAAACCGAGCAAACTACGACAGACATTGCACGAGTATCGCAATCCGGGTAATGGAGAAGAAGAGAAAGAGAGAGAGAGAGAAAAAAAAAATGAAGACTTGCCCTTGTTAATCTTTCATGCTCCATTAAGAAACGAAAAACAACACTTGAGCTCGTTTTTAGTAGAAGAAGGGTAGAAGTAATTAGTGCACACAGCAGATCGTAGTACGAAGAATCAACTTTATTAAATACACCACGTGAACAGGTCGAAAAAAAAAATGAATAAAATAAAAAGTCCATGATTTTGAAGCAGTTTGGTTAAGAGGCAGCACAAATAAGAGATTTTTGAAGGAGGTAAAAATGAAGAGATAAGAAGAGAAGAAGTGGGCGAGCGAGTTCACCGAGAGTTTTTTTGGTTGTTTTTTTTTGTAGTTCGGAAACACTTGTTTTTACCTGAAGGGGAAATTTTCGAAAGATCGGAACGAGTCGCGGCGCAGACGTGAACTGACTCAACTGGCGCTCCACGGAGGTACGGACTCTCAGGAGCGAAAGGGGTCCCCACTACGCGTCATCGAAGGCCCCTCTCCGTCAGATAGCGTAGAGAGGGGCCACACTCTGCGAGAGAGGCAAAATGAGATTGCGACACCGTTGAAAACGAGAGTGGCCCTGCAAAAACACGATCCTCGAGTCGTAGTGGAAGCGCGCGAATTTCTCGGCTCGCTTTCGTCGAACCGGTTCTCGAGGGTTCGGCGCAACTCTTTATTTTTTTTTACTTTCCTCGGCACTTGGAAATGGGAAGAAAAGTGACGCAATCGGCTGAACGTTTTTTCGAGTTTCTGTCAAATTTTCTTGTTTTGAACTCCTTCGAGAACCGTGAATTAAATGTGTGCGAGAACATGACTGAGAGGACCAAACCAAATCAGCTTGCACTAGACTGCAGATTTGCCAGCATCAACACGAACGTTTCTGTGATAAAAAGCATTCTTTTTGTTTTCCCTTGGCTGTACAAAGTAGCGAGGAAGGTTATGCAATAGGGTGAAAAAATTTTTTTTAATATTCTTTTCTTTTATATTATTGGTCAATGTTTTAAAAATTGTAAATTTAAACTATACGCAGACGATCTTCAGATTTATGCTACTGGAAATGTGGGCGAAATCGAGGAAATTATTGGGCTAGTAAATGAAGATTTAAATAGGTTACTCAATTGGGTAAATGAACATGGTCTGCAAGTAAACTGAGAAAAATGTGCAGCAATAGTTATAGGTCACAGGAAACTCTTGGCAAGACTCGACTTCTCAACATTGCCTATTCTACGAATAGGCAACAACAGAATAAATTACGTTGATCAAATTAAAAGTCTTGGCCTCACAATCAACAAACATTTGACTTGGCACACACACGTGAAAAATGTGTGTAATAAATTCTATCGGGCTCTCTATCAACTGAAACGTTGTGCAGGACACTTTCCTAGAAATGTCAAAATATCACTGGTTCGTGCGTTGCTTTTACCTTTATTTGATTACGCTTGTAATGTACTGAGCGATATCACCCAAGAGTTATTAAGAAAGTTGCAGAAAGCACAAAATGCCGCCATTCGCTTCATTTATAGCCTAAAATTAGTTGATCATGTCACGCCGTATTTCAAGAGATTGAAGTGGTTAAAGGTTATGGAGCGATTCGAACTCTCCCGTGCGGTTCTGGTATGGAAACTGGTAAAGCTCCGTACCCCCTCTAATTTAGCCCGTAAAATAATCCGGAGAGAAGAAGTCCATCGGTTAACCACGAGAAATGTCAGCGTCCACCTTCAAATTCCGAAATGCAAAACATCAGCCCTCAGTAACTCATTCATAGTACAAGCCACAAAAATGTATAACGCTAATCCCAAAATATTTACCCATTCAGTGAACGAATTTAAAAAGTTGTATAAATTGCAGTTGTTGGAAAGGTATAATTAAGTTTATAATGTTTTAATCCTTTTACTCGTTATTTGAAGAAACACCTATGTCAGTTGTCAATGTTAAAATTTTCGTTTGTTACCTGTTTTTATTCTTTTGTGTAAATAATTATGTTTTCTATTATTTGACTTATTTGATTATAATTGTAATTTGATTGTATTATTTAAACGTAATGTGTAATCTATGTATTCAGATAAAATGGAAGAGAGGACCACAGGTCCTAATTTTGTCTGATCAATAAAGAAACTCAGTCAGTCAGTCAGGTCTTCGTTCTAAGGCCAACTGAGTCCGACATTTGGGGAAACGGTCTATGTCGGCGCTATTGAGCAAGAACTGGAGAACCAGCTCAAACTCGACATCAGGAGATGCCAAAATAAGAGCATGAACCAGAGGCAGATTCGCCTTGAGGCCCAGGAGGCCCCAGCCTAGGGCGGCCGATCGTGATTTGCGTTAGACTGCAGATATGCCAACATCAATACGAACGTTTCAGTGTGAAAGGCATTCTTTTAGTTTTCCCTTGGCTGTACAAAGTAGCGGGGAAAGTTATGCAATAGGCTGAACAAATAGCTTTGTATTTTCTTCAGATCATCTTCAGGCCAACTGAGTCCGACATTTGGGGAAACGGTCTATGTCGGCGCTATTGAGCAAGAATTGGAGAACCAGCTCAAACTCGACATCAGGAGATGCCAAAATAAGAGCATGAACCTGAGGCGGATTTGCCTTAAGGCCCAGGAGGCCCCAGCCTAGGGTGGCCAATCGTGACTTGCGTTGGACTCCAAATATGCCAACATCATTTCAAACGTTTCAGTGATGAAAAGCATTCTTTTTGTTTCCTTTGGCTGTACGAAGTAGCGAGGAAAGTTTGCAATAGGGTGAACAATGTTTTTCAATACTCTCTTCAGGTCTTCGTTTTACGGCCAACTGAGTCCGACATATGGGGAAACGGCCTGTCTGTGCTATTGAGCAAGAACTGCCGAATCGACGTCAGGAGACGCCAAACTCAGAGCGTGAACCTGAGGCGGATTTGCCTTAAGGCCCAGGAGGCCAATCGCGACAAAAAAACTCGCTGATGATAACAAATAGTAACTCAACGTACGTAAATATTCTCTAAATGGTAGGCTGCACGGCGCCGCGTCGTATAAAAATAATAATCTTCTATTTCGACAGTACCGTCAACTACCTATACGCTGTGGTTGTTCCAACTCAGTCTGTAAGAGCCAAGACGGAACAAAGGGGCTCTGACTGAAACCCACTGACTTCTGATAACTCAATTCGTTTTATTTTATCATCCCAACAGCCGACCAAAACGGTTTTTAAAAAAAATTAATTTACCTTTATTTATTTAGTATACAGAGAAAACTCATCCAAACATTTTATCTCGTTTTCTTCAAAATGTCAAAATTTAAAATCACTAACACAAACGGTGGGTACAGCTTTCATACAAGTACGCAACCACGAGGGGCATTTTATGTCTTTTTCTTTCAATATAATTTTGTTTATTTTAAATAAAGAAATATAAAATTACAACACAAAAAATATTTTTCATTTTTGTAACAGAAGTTACCATGCACTTAACTCAACACAAATTTAATGGCGCTTCTCCGTTACATATACCGCGTTACATTTTCGAGTTTATGTAGCAAAGTAAAGACATAACATGTCCACACAAAAAAATCGTAACCCTGGTTGGACTCGAACCTACAACCTCCAGTTTCGGAGACTGATGCCTTATGCATTGCACCACAGAGACTGCGATTGCAACACGGGTTAAAACGTTGGCTTGTCCAATCGGCCTCAAAGGTTAATTTTCGTGACGCTTGGCCGTTACACTTTTCGAGTTTATGTAGCAAAGTAAAGACATAAAATGTCAAAAAGTACACAATAAAATTAACTATGCTACTCCCACTATAAGCGTAGCTTGTGCTGTGGGGAGGAGTTACAAACAAAGAGTGCAACTATCGAGAAAAAAAGATAAGCTGGCGGAGCCATTTCTAGAGAAAGCCAAAGTAAAAGAAAGAAATTATTTTAATCATCGTTAATTATAAAAGAAACCTATACAAGAACAGAACTACAATACATATGATAATATTGTATCAGGGTTCACCTTACTTAAAGTACTATTTTAATCTTTTCTTAAAAATAGGCAATGATGAGAGTGAGCGAAGGTGAACAGGCAAACTATTATAGAGCTATATTCCTCTAAAATCATGAACAAGGTGCCTACGAGTTGTCCCACGGAAAGACAGCAAGATCAGTTTTTGGTTTGAGCCCCGAGTCACACCCTTTACTATAGAGGGAAACTCACCCTTTTTCCCCCTGCTTAAACGCATTAATAATAGTTACTGTATCCCTTTGTTTTAAATAAGGGAGGACATTCATACCCCGGAACAGCTCATCCAAGGGGTTCCTGCTAACAAAAAATAACTCGAAGTACGTAAATATTCTCTAAATGGTGGGTCGCATTGCGCCGGGTCGTATAAAAATAATAATCTTCCTATATCACTTGTGTACTTTTCTTAAATAAAATATAAAAAAATGAAATGTGAAGTAAATATTTCGTTTATATAAAATGTACATATATTTATTTATGAAGAATAGTGTTATAACCGCGATCCTTAAAAACAGCTCTTGTAGCTTCATGTTTGTTGTCACTTCAGCTTCTTCCGTCCATAATCGCTCCCTAGCGACCTGAACGGGAAAAGCTTCCATAGGGAGTAGTAGACATATGTAGACGTAGGTGAGTGTAGAGTACGCAAAGCACTTGCAGTGAGTGGCCTAATTACTACACGGCCTCGGGCCAAGGGCGGCCAATACTTCAAATCCGCCACTGGCATGAACATAATCCGCCCATTTCCAATAATTAATTTGTTCGAACAGTTCTTTCTCGACTTTTAGCAGTGTTTTTGCGTAAGAGGCATCTTCAGCTTTCGGCTGAATCTTTACGAGTTATGTCCGGGACATGTTTCAAGTTAGTAATTGAAGAAAAGTCAGGGTAAGTTTCGTAATAGAGCGAGAGACGAATATTATTACGTTCAACTCCAAACCAGCCGACCAGTGCGCGTCATTTGAGGTGGTTAGGGAGAGACTGTTAGGAGTTGCCCGCAATCCTCTTTCGTCGGATGGTTCCAACTTTCCTCATAATATTCGCCGGCTTTTCGCTAAAGCTAAACCGAATGATTGCTCTTTACGTCAGAGCGGATGAGGCTATTACGAACGGGTTCTCTGACGCCGTCGGGTATGTCGCGGACTTATACTTTGGCGTTTTGAAGGCATTAGGATCGCGCTTGTGAAACTATCGCCCGTTTTTTGTTGCAAGAGGTTTACTTTCCCCAACCCCTGCAGAGTAGACAGAAAATTAATTGAGCCAGATTATTAAGTGCTAAATAATATGAGCATTACCGATGCATAACTAACTATAATTACACAACAAATTTTTTGTTTCACGGCGTTTTCGAGTAAATTTTTTTCAAATGACAATACGGCACCACGCAATTCTCATCTTCACGGAAAACTATTTTAGTGCAGTTTATTCGTCGTAAATATCGTTGGTGCAGACAAAAAATCAGAAATCTCGTTCCCAAATAAGTCGGATTGTCGGTCCAATAAGCAACCTCAATCGTGAACGTTTTAACAATGTCCATAAGACAATCGAAAGCCGCCTCTGAAACTACCGTCGTTTTTTTGACTTAACTTCTTTTTTACTTTCCGCGTAATGAAATTGTAGCGATTGTGTCAAAAAAAGTTGAGTTTTCTTCAGATCTTCATGTTATGGGGCGTGCTGAGTTCGAAAAGCCTTTTAGCAACCTATACCCACATTTTGTTCTTCGTAATTATTTCAGTATGCGTCTGTTGAACGGATTCTTTTATTTAAATATAACGTTTCATAATATATCGCTTATCAAAACTAACGCGACGTTCTAAATCGTCTTTGGGCATTTATTTCAGCCTCACCAATCGTTACTGCCCATTGCTAGCCTTCGCCATGTGGGCCACCCAAGCTCTTGTAATAAAAAACGGGCGATAGTTTCACAAGCGTGATCCTAATGCCTTCAAAACGCCAAAGTATAAGTCCGCGACATACCCGACGGTGTCAGAGAAAGGACGAAAATACGAGGAACGGAGATCTAGGCTTATGAACAAAAAATTGGTTTTTTACGCTTTTTGGCAAAACGGCTTCAACGATTATCACTAAACTTTCAAGATGTATCCGAATAGTTAATATCTACATATTGTTCTCAATAAATGTTCCTCTGACAGTCCATTGAACAGAGATAAAAATCAAAATGTGTCGAAAATAACGTTTTTTCGAACATTTCCGTAAATTCCAGGGTAACTTCTTCACCAGATGTGATCAATCTTACAGAGTCTCTTTAAGTCACCCATACCCACATTTCGTTCTCTACAATTATTTCTGTATATATATGTTGAATGGAGATATAAGCCAAGTTAACTCAGAAAAAGAGATTTGTCGAATATTCATTTATCGGTTTTCCAATTTTCTGAGAAATGGGTCTAAGGATTTCGATCAAACTTACGGAGTACTCTCAGCTAACTAGTCCCAACATTCTGTTTCCCGAGAATGTTCCTGTAAAAATGCGTTGAACGAAGATGTAGTGCCCGCATATGTAGGTGGTGTTCGAACTTAAAGGGATGGCGGAAAGTTGTGTGTTGCTACGCACCGCTCGTTCATTAAGAGCAATTTCTGTGGCCCCGAAACACAACCAAGAAGACCCTCGCCTGCGTTATTTTGCATTTGCTCTTCATGAAGTTACAAATTTATTTTGCCGCTCGTAAACCGAAAATTCACAAATATAAACCCCGGCAAACATTTTCTTGAGACGAGCTACATCGAACCACCGGTGCAGCGACCACAGATCGTGGAATTCGTAGAAAACGAGGTTAAATTCCGTTCCGATCAAATCCTCCTCATCCGTCCTTCCATCCCCGACAGCACACTCTATAGCTACGAACATCCCTCAACGGCAAGTCTATATGCACTGTACCTGTACCTGTTTTTCTGTACAGAAACGCTGGCCCTTCGGATTTCTGAAAGCATATAACACCAAAACACGCTAGTTATCCAATGAAGCTCGCCACGTAAGAAAGAGTAACGTGGTAAATTTTGACAACATAAGCGCTAAAAGTTGCAGAACTTTGAGTCGTAACCGGATCACACTGACAAGTGAAAAAAAAAAAAAATTGGTTCAGCCATTTAAATGGTATAAATCGCTGAATGTACTTAAGGTGTGATGGGGTCGCACCAGGAATTTTCGTTTACGAACGTTCCTTGTTTGAGTTGTATTTCCGGAGTCACCCGTTCCAGTTTTGTCGTAGAGCAACACGTAAGTCTCACTTGACCAGATATTTCGTCGAGTCTGGCCTAATTGATTTCCAGTCAAACGTCCGATTATAAAATGCAGCGGGTTTCTGCTTTCACTTACGCTTTTCGCTCTTGAGCCAACGCGTTCAACTTTTTATTTAACTCCGTATTTCAATAAAAGGGGCCGCGTTTAGGCTCGAAAATGTTGAAACAAGTCTCGAACAAGTTTTCGCGTTATCTTCCGCGATAGCTGCATCAGCGTGCGAATCGCTCGAGCGACTTCCATATAAATTAACGTTCATAAATCTGAACGAGGTTCGGTAAATGTTCAACAAAAAAAATCGAACTCTAGACTCGCGCGATTTCCAGCTAATTAAGCTAAATGATCCGGTCAACGCGAAGGAGCCTCGATGGTAATTGCCAGTTAGCGGTGGCGGAAAAAGGCAGAGAGAGAGAGAAGAAACTGGTTTTACGAAGCGTTTTTCGAGTTATGCAGTCTGTGATCAAATTGATCGTTCGCCTCGAAGAGCGTCGCTTTCGAAGACGGTGAAATTTCGAAATAATGTTGTTTTGAGAACCCGGGGCCCTCATCGAGGGTTCGTGTTGGAAGAAAAGGAAAGTGAAGGAGGACGCAAAACTACGAATGCAGAGAAATCAATCTGCTTCATTTGCTTTCGTTGAAAGTGGAAGTGACTTCTAAATGTCGTTTTATCGTCTTCAATTTTAAACGACGTGCGAAAACCACACGTTTCAATATGTGTGAGAGAAAGAGAAAGAGAGAGAGAGAGACTGAAGAATTTATTTAACAACCTGGGAAACAATAGGGCCTTAAGGCCCTCTCTTCCCTGTTCCCAGGAATTAATTATGTAACAATCACTGTTTCTAGTTGCCATTACAACGTGAATAAAATAAAAAATCATCTTCTAACATTCTGACTAATCTTCTGTTGCACTTCCACGTCCACTACACTTTTCCCACTTGGCAATTACATAAATACCTCTCATTGTTTGGTTTCCTCGTTTTTTTTTTATTAACGTTTTTTCCATTCTATTCCTAACACTATTTACATATAAATTAAAATCAAATATGTCTCTGTGTTCGTTATATACATGGATTGCTCGAATCCTAAAAGATCTACTATACAGTGCGGTCCTGTGCCTTGGAACCTGCATGAGTTCGCCCCGCGTATCATGCATGTGACCTTCACCCAGTCTCATAAACTTTTCACGGAGGTATCTAGGGTTTCCGTACTTAAGGATCCTAAACAACATGGCCGCAGGGGCGAGCGTGACTTTTTCCTTCACCTTCAACCAGCCCAACCTCAGAAAATATGGCGTTACGTGCTGATCCGTTCTGAGGCGATAAACGAAACGTACTGCGGAATTCAGTGCTTTCTGCATATTATCGCACTGCTCGCTGTTCATGTCGCAGAAAGCTAGTATGGCGTTATCAAAGTTATGCAGTACCAAGCTTTCGTACAGTCCTCCGTCTTACACTTAACGGCATATCTATTGGTAACTTGCGAAGCTGGTATATTGAACCATACACACGTTTGCTTAAGAGCGTGACGTGTGGCAAACATGACAGCGTGCGTGATACATTTATCCCCAGGTTCTTTATGTTAGTCACGTATTGTAGTGGTTCACTATTAATGCGCACTTCTGGTATCCACATCGCATCACACTGTGACACTAGATTAGTGGTCCCCAGGATCATGGCTTTATATTTGGCCGCATTTATCGTCATTCCATGACTGTCGCACCATGACACCATAACAACTTTATTATCTTGACTCCCTCTGACAGGCTAGACAATGGTACGCTTGTATAAAGCTGTAGGTCATCCGCGTGCACCATACACTCGCACTGCGTAAAGAGACGAGGTAGCTGGTCTGAAAAAACGGTGAATAGCCTAGCTGACAATACGGAACCCTGGGGTACCCCCTCCTCCAAAACACAGCTTTTTGATAGGATACCGTTTGGTGACCTTGTGTTCAGAGTCCTTAAACTCAGATATGAGCCAAACCATTGGAGCATTTTGCCTGAAACTTCTATTGACTCTAGTATTGCCAGCAGGAATGTGTACTCGATCGAAGGCTTGGGAAAAGTCGATCATCACCAAAATGGTGACCTTTTTTTGGCCCATGGCATTCCTCACGTCATCGAGCATTCTTATTAGGGCAGTTTCTGTACTACAACCCACACGATATGCTGACTGCCTGTCGTCCAAAATATCGTTTTCACACACGAAATCGTTGAACTGCTGGTAGACACGCTTGTCAAATATTTTTTCTGGAGGGGGGGGGGGGAGAGAGATTTGATTTAAATGTTTTACATTCTTCCGTTTACACAAAACAGACTGTGTCGGAATACAAATAAATCAGAACGCTTATGCTGACAATAGCTCATGTGCTGATATAGTTTGTGTTTTTTATATATATTTTTTAATTTTTTTTTAAGATTAAAAAAAATTTATTTCTGTAAGTGTTGGTCTTTTCTCTCAAAATAAACATAACCATATTTTCATAATCAATGTTGGTACCTTGAACCAAAAACGCAATAATACGGCCGTAATGTTTTACGCAATCTCGTCCTGTCAAATGAAGCGGGATCCATGGCGTGACGCGCATCGAAATGAAATCAATTCAAGGAAGTCCGTTTTTAGTTTGAAAAGGTTAAGTTCGCTCTATGGCGGCTACCGGATCAACTTCAGCTTCACGTATTTACTCGGCAAGACGAAGTTCCTCTTATTTACTCGTCTCAATTCCCTTTTGTGACTTGTTGACCGGTTGAGCCACAATAAGATGTTTTGCAACCTTATCTGATCTTTCCGAAGGGGGAAATGGCTTTCCGTCAATGCGGACCCTTAATGTTTCCTGTTTTGACGTCGAATTCGTGCAAAAGCGGAACAAACAAATGGTTTGTAAAAGTAAACTTCGATCGAAACGCGGCGCGAAATCGCTTCAATTGCGAAAACGACCGAAGAGCACACAACCGACGCTCCTTTGAATTTATGGAGGTAAAAAATACTCCCCTGAATTTATGGAGGCACTAAAACATAGTCGGAGGGAATATGTGTAGTGTAAGTTGACGCTTGTGTTTGCATCCTTATTTTTATCATCAGCAAAGCAGTTGAAGACCGCACATGATTCATTTAATGAATAAATACGATAAAGAAAAACAGGAATTGATAAGTAAGTAGGTTCTTTCATACGTCCTTAGCATGCGTTAAATAAAAAATGCAATTTATTATCTATAGGTTAGTGATAATTCATTTAACATTTCATACATTAGATTCCCGTTATAGCTAAGAGTACGTGCAAATTCTTTATTAATTTATTTCACGAGCATACGCCCAATATACACGGAATCCATGCTCGAATAACGTTTCTTGAAGGTGAATATCTGGTGCGTTGCACCACACGACTTTCCTTAGCTCTACGTCAATTCACTCGGGTACATGGATTTTTTTCAACCTACTCAATTCATTTATCGCTCAGTTCATTTGAACATTTCAGCGGAGTTTAAAAGAAAAAAACCGCGCTAAAAACTCTTTTCGTCGAAAACTTCGATAATTCATTGTGCTGCTCTCGTCATTATCCTACAAATGGGAATTTTGTGGTGTGATTGCCTTGTTTGGAGTTACCAATATAAAAAATTTAATCTACATCGTTAGAGTCGTTTTTGAGAAAAAAAAAATTTGGTGTTTTGATCACTATGATAACTATAGTTAACTTTCGATGGATTTTGCTCATACCCTTATTTTGGTGTTGTATGGTAACTTGCGGGCTAGATATCAAGTTTGAAGTGATTTGGTTCGGTCGTTTTCTCTTAAACCACGCTAAAATCGATTACAACGAAAATGTTGGTAATTTATTGTGCTGCTGTCGTCATTTTCCCAAGGAGGGGAGTTTTATGGTATAATTGCCTTATTGAGAGCTACCAATATAAAAAATGTAATCAAAATCGTTCTCGTCGTTTTTGAGAAAAAAAAAATTTGGTGTTTTGATCACTATGATAACTATAGTTAACTTTCGATGAATTTCGTTCATACCCTTACTTTGGCGTCCCATGATAACCTGTGGGCCAGATATCAAGTTTGAGCTGTTTTGATACGGTCGTTTTCTCTAATAATTGTTCACACACAGACCATTTTCTCAAATAGTGTTTTTCGGACTCGGGAGGGTCTGAAACGTAAAGATCTGAAGAAAACGAAAAAACAAATTTTTTAGCCTATTACATAACTTTCCTTAGGAAAGTAAAAAAGCCATAATTATTAAAACTCTTAAACAGGATCTTGAGTTTGGAACTTCCGTACTTACCACTAAAGGAGAGTAGCCCTTGTCTCAGACCTTCCCCAAACATAGAGCCCACCTATTTCCGTAAGTGTGGGAAAGTTCAGCCTCTCAGTTATTCGGAAGCAGGTAGCTTTCCTTTTGCACTTATGAACAAAAAGATCCATTTTTCTACTTCCATTCCATCCAAAACCATTTTAGTATTTGAACAAAATCGACGACAATCGACCGTGAAACCAAACATCGTCGGTGTGCGAGTCGAGTAAATAAATTTATCCCCAAGGTGCAAATAAAAATGGAATCGAGGGGGAAAAAGGGCATCTTTTATTATTTTAATTGATGAGTTTGCCGAGCGAAGTGGCGGTTGGAGCGTTTATTATCCGCGGAAGAGGTCGCTCTCGAAGAAGCCGATATGAGGGAAAGTAAACTTGGAGAGGAATATTAGTTCGGGGACACTGAAAATGTTTGCCCAACTGTGGAAGCGAAAATGTTCCGAATTGAAGCCCGAAAACTCATCGTTTTCTAATAACTTGGAGGCCGCGCGAAATTTGAGAAAAGCTTTCGCTATTGGCGCTTCCGCTCTTCTTCTCTCTCTCTCTCTCTCTCAACGTTTTCATTATCAGGTGAACCTAAAGTCCTAGTGCTTCATGAGCTCAGAAGGTGGAAAGAGTGAGGGCACATACAAAGCCTTTCAAGAGACACGCCCGTATTTAGGATGTTAAGACATTCGAAAGCACTCGCACACAGTATCTCACCAGCCAGAAGAGACCAACTCACCAAACAGGTTAACTTTAGTAATCTACCAACTGGCGGAACTAACTCAATTATTTTAATACGTCTGTATTAATTTACACCCCAAACAAGCAACACGGCGTTCAGTAGCATTTTCATTTACATTAGCTCTAAGGACTGAAAAAAAAGAAAAACTGAGTTCTCTTCAGATCTGAGTCCCTCCTTTTGGGGTATTCCACACACTGGTCATTATGGAAGTCAAAATGAGAGTACGTTCAAGATAGGGTTAAAATTTAATAGTTATCACAGCGTTCAAAACCAATTTGTGTTTCGCACCAAAAAAGGCTCCAACAATTCAGATTAAACTATTCGCGTTGACAGCCTCAAATGAGTAGTGTACAGTTATCATCCACGCTAAAATGACGAGAGCAACACAATACGTTGTGAGTAAACTCAACAGAAAGCGATGATTGCGCAGTTTTTTCACTCATAAGACACTAAAAAAAAAACCCTGCAAATTATTACACAACGGTTTATTATTCGGATAAACAGCTTGACCTAGCATTAATGCTCCGAGACCCATCCCGTTCGATTCAGCATCGAAAAATATCATAATGAAACCCCAAAAAAGAACTAAATCGTAATATTAAAATAAACAAAAAACGAAAGTATCTAAAAAAAACTGAATTTTAATATGAAAACATGCACGCTACATATTAATATCAAAATGTAACCAAAAATCGATGAAAAAACCAAAATGAGAATGAAACGAAGGAATCTAAAAAACCCTGCAAATTATTACACAACGGTTTATTATTCGGATAAACAGCTTGACCTAGCATTAATGCTCCGAGACCCATCCCGTTCGATTCAGCATCGAAAAATATCATAATGAAACCCCAAAAAAGAACTAAATCGTAATATTAAAATAAACAAAAACGAAAGTATCTAAAAAACTGAATTTTAATATGAAAACATGCACGCTACATATTAATATCAAAAATGTAACCAAAAATCGATGAAAAACCAAAAGGAGAATGAAACGAAGGAATCTAAAAAAATTGAATCGTATTAAAACCGAAACGTCGGGTGAATCGAAAGGTGAAAAGGGAGTTGAGCGGCGAGCGGCGGGAGGCGGAGTCGTTGGGGGGGAAGCGAGAGCCGCCTCGAGAGCGGGTGGTTTTGGGTTATTATTCATTCTGGATAATAACCCGGCGTTTTCGGTCACGAAATATTTTTACAACCGCCTCAAACTTTGATACTTTACGTTTCAAGGCATGGAGATTCCAAATTTGCAATGTCCGTCCGCCGTCCCCCGTCCCCCGTCCCCCGTCCCCCGTCCGCCGTCCGCCGTCCGGGCCGTTTTGTGCCTTTAACGTGGTCTAAAAAATTCGTTCTTTCGCCCAAAAATCCGATTTGGTATCTAGTTGTGCCCGCCATCTCGGCAATCCGATCGGACGAAGCCCGCGGTTGTAATGGGCAAAACGGTTAAAAAATTAACGAAACGCAGTACAACGCGGAGCTACAAGCGTTTCGTCGTTTGAATTCCCTCCGCCCCGCCCGTCTCTTTAAAAAACCAACCGCTCTCGAGGCGGCTCTCGCTTCCCCAACGACTCCGCCTCCCGCCGCTCGCCGCTCAACTCCCTTTTCACCTTTCGATTCACCCGACGTTTCGGTTTTAATACGATTCAATTTTTTTAGATTCCTTCGTTTCATTCTCATTTTGGTTTTTTCATCGATTTTTGGTTACATTTTGATATTAATATGTAGCGTGCATGTTTTCATATTAAAATTCAGTTTTTTTTAGATACTTTCGTTTTTTTGTTTATTTTAATATTACGATTTAGTTCTTTTTTGGGGTTTCATTATGATATTTTTCGATGCTGAATCGAACGGGATGGGTCTCGGAGCATTAATGCTAGGTCAAGCTGTTTATCCGAATAATAAACCGTTGTGTAATAATTTGCAGGGTTTTTTTAAAGAGACGGGCGGGGCGGAGGGAATTCAAACGACGAAACGCTTGTAGCTCCGCGTTGTACTGCGTTTCGTTAATTTTTTTAACCGTTTTTTGCCCATTACAACCGCGGGCTTCGTCCGATCGGATTGCCGAGATGGCGGGCACAACTAGATACCAAATCGGATTTTTGGGCGAAAGAACGAATTTTTTAGACCACGTTAAAGGCACAAAACGGCCCGGACGGCGGACGGCGGACGGGGGACGGGGGACGGGGGACGGGGGACGGGGGACGGGGGACGGCGGACGGACATTGCAAATTTGGAATCTCCATGCCTTGAAACGTAAAGTATCAAATTTTGAGGGGGGGTTGTAAAAAATTTTTCGTGACCGAAAACATAGGGTTATTATTCAGAATGAATAATAAACCAAAATCAGAATAGTCCGCATTAAATTGCCTATACGGCGAACTTTAAATGATGGATAAAGTAATTAAGACCAACCTCACAAATTCTAGAGTTCGCCTATAAGGCTTTTTTTTCTGATTTGTCTCCTTTTGCCAAAACTGTGAGCGCAAAAAACTCCGAAAAAATCGTGTTAACAACTCGATTACGAGCTATCAATATAAAAAATTTAATCAAAATCGTCAGAGCCGTTTTTGAGAAAAAATTGACGGTGTTTTGATCACTATGATAACTATAGTTAACTTTCGGTGGATTTTGTTCATACCCTTATTTTGGCGTCCCATGGTAACCTGCCGGCCAGATATCAAGTTTGAGCTGATTTGATACGGTTGGTTTCTCTAAAAATCGCGTACACACACATACCAATTTCCCAAATAGTGTTTTTCGGACTCAGGGGGACTCAGCCGATAACATAACTTTCCTTTTTACTTTGTAGAGCCAATAAAAGTAAAAATATCGATGGCAATCTCTTTATTATCCGTACGTAGGCTTTTCAGTTGGGATCGTGTCATAAATAGCGGCAGCTCAATAAATTCGTTGAAGTTCAGATATTTGGTACTAGCAGCTAGGACGTTCGTGTGGATGAGGAAAGTTTTGGGATGTGTCACTCCTGGCTTTCACGTATTCGATTTCTGAACCACATTCAACCTCGAGTTAATAGTCTTTCCTTTAACCTCCTGTCTGATGCCGACTTCGTGTGTTTGCGCGGCTGGATGGCGAACGTCTTCTGCGACGTCGTGTATGGCTCCGCCATTCTGAAAGTTGGTGGGGGGGGGGGGTTGCAGGGCCGTTACTCTGTAGCTAGAAAACGACAAATAAATGCGTAAAATGCGCTTTAAATGAGCCTCAGCGAATCGGAAAGATGAACTCGAGCCTTACTACACTTTGGTAAATCATATGACTGACAGCAATTGATTGGGGAGCCTGAAAGTGTGAAAAATCAGCTGATAAATGTCTTGGCCAAATTCTCGCTCAAACAGAGTTGGAAAATCACGTCTGAGTTGTTAAGATGTTCAGGAATTAAAACATCCACTCGAAAAACGTCGAAAGCTAATGGGATTGTTGAGCGCCGAGTAAAACTCTTGCGGAACGCTCAAAATGGACATACGCGAAGAACCTTTTCGATAAAACGTGCTACAATTCTCGCTCATGCGAGAATATTGTCGAGTCGTTCACCTAAAACGTTGATAGCCCCGCGGCTCTCGTGAAATCCACACTCGTCGAAAATGGGAGATTAAAAGCGACCGGAGACAAAAGTGCCGAGTCGGAAAATGGGAAGAAGGTTCCGAAGCGATGTTTGCGATTAATCAAACGCCACCTTGAGACGGATAAAGCTGTTTAAGCATTCAGCTTCCTTCCTGCGGGCGAATTAATTAAGCGCTCCGGGGTGAATGCCAGCTTTAGACGTTGAGAGTCTCAAGAGTAGATTAAGCAAATCGCTCATTTGAGCGAGGAAAAAGAGTTGAAACTCTCTCTCTCTTACCTTCAGAGTACCTTTCTTCGGCTTGAACTGTGCCGTGTGAATTTGAATTAGTCTTTAATCGAGTTCAACTACAGGATATGTGGAAACGCCACTTTTCAACGCGAATTTTATGAATATTGTTGGCGTGATGAGGGCAGGCTTGTTGGAACAAACGCAACAGCTATTGCCTCCACTGAGCTCTAGTTCTCTAGTACGCAAAGAACGCTCCTACACAGCAGTTATATGCAACACAGCGACTTCTGGCGCCTGTTAAGTCGATAATGCTGCGGCAGCACCTGGAAACAACGGCAGGACCCTGTTGACCGTTGTGACACTTTTTCGTTTAGTAGCAACGTGTTGGGGAAAACGCACACACGAGCCCGACTCAAAAAAAAAAGGGAGGAAGCAATGAAAATGTCAGTGAGGGTAACTGTATCACTGTATTAAATTTTGCTGAGAGAAAGCAACGTTCGTAAGGAAAAAAAGGTAACGTCCGCTAGAAGTAACAAAAACAAAGACAAAAAAAGGGAACCTTCTCGCAAACTCATTGAGGAGGGATGTCTTGACGATGGAGGCTGATTAGGTTGGCAGAAGTGAGAGTTGTCCGGCTGATAACACTGCTATCAATTAATTCTGCTAATCTGATAGCGTAAATATTCGGAGCGTGTTGGCTTGAAGTGGTTGAAGTATGTGAAATGGGTGAAATTGGTTGGTGAGTGTGAAGGCGCCATGATGCGAATTTCAACTCTGTATTGAGTAAGTTTGTAATAGAAAAAAAACATATTCCCCCCAATTCGCATCATGGTTGGGAAGCAGACCCAGGAGGATCAAGGTGCAGCGGGATCAGTTTTACTGAAGGACGTTTATAGATTCCTCTTGCAGTCTTCAGAGTCACCACCACGGTTGAGTGCCGAAAGACTTGTGCAGCAGGCCTTTAACTGACCTTACGGAGACCTCCCAAATATAGTCGAGGAAAGATGGCCAAAGGCTCAAATATTGTTATGACCGCATCTTTTGAGGTGTGTAGTGTCAGACAGTTCATCAGACAAGTTTATTCTCGATACGGAGTTAATCAAGAAGTGTTTACTTCTTTCGAGCCTTTATTTAATCATCAGTGGCACACCAGAAGGACGGTATGACCGAAATTGGCAGCAAACAAACATGGTGATCTGAACACCTAATGTTTTTTCACAAAAATTAATCTAGCGATTTCGATTAATTATTGATGTTCGTTTGAATTCCTGAATTTCTAAGGTTGCTTTAGAGTAACTTGTTCGTTATCTAACATTTACTGTTAGGGTGTACGTGGAACATTCCAGTAGGATAGCGGTAATAAAATAAACTCACGAAGGTAACATTTCTAGTAACGAAATTTGAGTTTGTTGTTGCTAGACAACGGTCAAGGAAAGCATTGCGAACGTGTAAAAAACCGCTAACAATCTAGCGATCCAATCCTTTTCTGACTTAGTTCAGATGAACTTGGTAAAACTTCACGGTTTACTTACAAACTCGTGGTACAAATCGCGCTGGGCGTTTTTCCATTTTATTCGTACAAAACATTGATAAAGATTCGCGACAATTCTCCCTCCACCCGCTCGTGTACCCCACTCTCCACGGTCACCAATATGGAGGCGTACCCCATCAGAACGCAGTGGGAGCAATGGACTGCCTCCGAGAGGTGGTGAGGGAAATCCCCCACCGTGTTGTCATTTCAGCCTTTTATGAGGTAAAGGGCGTATTTACCACGGTGCTAGGTACACTCAGGAACCTGGCGCTCCCTCCAGACCTATATGGCATCCTCGCCAGTTTCCTAGAGGATAGGGGGGTGAAGGCCAGCGAGCCGAAATCAACGTCACGGCGGGCTCCCCACTGGAGGCGGTACTCTCCACCCTCCTCTGGACTGTCCTCCTGGACCCGCTGCTCTACCTCCTCTCGGGCCAAGGCTACACCCTCATAGCCTATGTGGATGACCATGTAGAGAGGGCGACACGGCTCATTGAGGGGTTGTGCTGGGAAATGTGGTTGGTGTTAGCTGCTGCCAAGACCCAAGTCATCACAATGAGGTCGCAGTAGCTTTCCACCTGGAGCCACTTGAAGTTGGGTTTCCCTCAGATCTTTACGTTTTGAGACCTACTGAGTCTGAAATTTCGGGGCGTGGTCCGTGTGTGTGTGTCCGCGTACTCAAGGAGGCCGCGTCAACCGTCATAACGCAGTCTGCAAGTAGGTAGCTGGTGCATTGTCATCTGAGGACTGGGAAGTGGAGAGAGAGCAACACTACCGAGTTGTCTCTGGATAAGGCCTGACATCGTCGCCGTTGATCCCGATCAGTCTGCAGTGATCCTGGATGTCCAGGTAGTATCTGGCAGACGGGACCTAGCGCTAACTTGGCTAGCGAAGAAGCACAAATACGACCAGACGGATCTTCGTATGGCGGTGTCGGAAGTTCATGGAGTGGAGGCAGGTAACATCGGTGTCCTGTCGTGGTGCGTGGCGAAAGAAAAGTGCTGAGGTGATGCGTCGACTGGGTGTTTCAGCAGGGATTCTCCAAGGTATCCACCACCTAAACACTAAACTGGTGGTCGTTCTATCGTGGAACATCCTCTTATCCTCTGTTCCTTCCGCGTCCTAATCCTTCTATTCCCAGAGCCGGCGTAGCGTATCCTGAGCGCCCTGCCCATTTCCTTTCTTGTTAGTTATTTAGTTTCTCCTTTTTGGGTGTCACCATTCCATTTCCAGTAAAATTGTGCGTGTCTGTAGTTTGGGAGAACAGCTAAACCGAATGAGCTGGTTATTTTTTTGGTTTTGTTCGTTATTTTTCGTAGACGCCGAAATGAGGTTATGGGCGATTTCGGTCGATGGGAAAGAGGAGGAGGAGGAGGGGGAAACCCGGGGTTTCCGCCTTTTTCTCAAAAATGGCTCTAACGATTTTCACCAAACTCTCAGAATGCTTTTGAATGGTCAATACCTATATATTCCTCTCAATACATGTTCCTCTGACTGTCTGTTGAGCAAAGATAAAAATAAAAATGTGTGTCAAAAATAGTGTTGTTTTGAACGTTTTCATAATTTCCAGACTAACTGCTTCACTGGAGTCCATCAATCTTACAGAGTGTCTTGTAGCAATCTTTTCTCACGTTTTGTCCTCCGTAATTATTTCTCCGTCTATCTGTTAAACCGAGATATGAGGTCATGGCTGCTCGGAGAACGAGATTAGTCGAATATTAATTTATCGTTTTTTCAATTTTCTCAAAAACTGCTTCAATGATTTTGATCAAACTTACGAAGCACTCTCAACTAACTAGTGCCTACATTTTGTCTCTATAAATGTTCCTGTAGAAATGCGTTGAACGTAGACATAGCGTCTGCATGTTTTCTAGTCGACTTGGGGCGTTCAAATTAAGGAGACTTCAAAGCGTAAAGACTAAATGGAATATAAACTGTTGTGTAAGGAGAATAAGAATTCTTTCGAATAATATACTGAAAAAACAGTAATTAGAGAGATTAGTAATTAGTTTTGATAAAGTTTCTCTAACTCACTGTAAGTTGGAAAATTGAATATCAATTGTTGGGAAACGTCAGGATTTTGCTCCTTGAAACCAACATTCCCGTTAAATTGCGTTAACGAGTTCCTGCAGTGAGTAAAATATTGTTTCAACGCCAGAAGTAAATCTGGGAGCACTCAACGAAGAAATGACTTCTGCCCAAACGCCTTCAGAAAGTTCGCAATCGTTACCGCTTTCCCTCTTCTCTACTCAAACCGCGGAGGTAAAAACGTCTTCGGGAAAGTGAGAAACCTTAACTCAAAATCCGCCCACGGGCCTCTCTTCGCCAACAACATTCGTGCGGCGTTTGAAACCGAGAAAACGAACCGAGACATTTCACAACGCGCCCGATAAAACGAGGGGGGTTCCTTAAAAGGTCTGGATTCTCGGGCAACGGACGGTTTGCTGCGTTTGGGTTTTTGTTTTAGGGGGGATTCACGCCGAGTTCAAGGGAGGAGGGGCTCCACTTTTTGGTTCAACCGGAGAAATTGATCGTCTCTTTTCGGACTTGTTTTGCTTCGCAGGCGCTTTACTGTGGTGGTGGGGTGGGGTGAGGGCAAGAAAAGTGCGGAAAATCCGTTCTGAAAATGAGATACCGGACTTTCTCTTTGTTTCACGTTCCCGACTCAAAAGTTCAATTGGATTTTGGATCACGAGGGCGTTGAAACCGCTGAACTTTTACCGCATGTTTTTACTTTCCCAACACAAAGTAGGAAGGAAAGGCTCTTCTCAATAACCGGTAACCGGATCCATGAATTTCGCCAATTTGTCCCTTTGGACAAGTTTACTTTACTTTGCTCTAAGAAGTAAAAAGGACAGTTCTTTACTCAGCTGAAAAGAACTTTTTGAGTTCTCTTCAGATCTCTACGTCGGCTCACTCTGAGCCAGAAGAATACTACTTGGGAAAATGGTATGTGTGTATGTCCAACTTCATACGTAGCTCGCCAGTTACTATGGCAAAATAAGGGTATGAGACAAATCCTCCCAAACTTAACTATAGTTATCATGGCGACTAAAATACCAAATACTTTTTTCCTTAAAACCTGGTGTACGGATGTTGATTACATTTTTTCATAGATAGCTAGAAACGGCACAATTCTCATTTGTGGGAAAATGACGAGAGTCACACAATAAATTACCATATATTTCGACGACATTAGCGCAGTTTCTAAGCTCCGGGCAAATGTTATAAGGGTCTTGGAGTATTAAAGCAATTAGGTTATGTCCGCCAGTAGGCAAATTATTAAAGTTAACGTACCTGTTAGGTGAGTCCGTCTCCTCTGGCTGGTGAGTTACTGGGGGCGATGTAAAGAAATCATCGATCGTCTGGCTGTTAAGTCAGTGCTGGAGTCAGTCAGTTGGTCGTGGTCTTTATATACGAAGAGAAAGGTAAACGGGATGATGGAGCGTGTGAAATTTAAAATGAACGGGACGTAAGAAAATAAATTGCTTGTGGGGATGAACCCATGAATTGAAATAAAAACAAATAAGATATATTGAAGAAGGAAAGTATAATTTAAAAAGAGAGGAAAGAAAAGAAAAACAAAATTTAACTGTCACAAAACTGATTTAAAATGACGAATTGGGGTAGAAAGAACTAAAAAAAATGATGTCTTCTCCTACCTAACCTAAGGCCTGCCGAAAATAAATAAACTAGTCCACCGACTTGGGCACTGTGCAGTCTTCTCTCTTCGTTCGAACAAGAATGAAGTTCTAAGGAACAGGGATTTCTTCGGGATGAGAGCGGGAGATATCGCAGAACGGGAAATACGGGAACGTGCTCGAAAAATCCGCCAGGGAAAGCATAACCTTTTTCTTTCTTCAAACCTTTCTTCTCCTCCGACAAGCGCCATTCCAAGCGGCTCGATTGGTGCTTTAACTAGCGTGAGAGGAGACACCCAGCCGCGTCCTTATCCTTCCTCTTTCACGTTACACGCATTGTGGAAGGGTTGGGGGAAGAAGGAGGTCATGTACCTCTGGGGAAACCCATTAGAGGTGAATGGAACGTCTTGAGTGGTCTGTCAAATGTGGAATCTAAGTCTTTTTCGAATTGGGTGGTCTGAAAAATCCGTCAGTTGGTTGTTTTCGTTTGTGTAGTGTTTTGAGTGGTGTGAATATGGTGTCGCATTTTGTGTTGATTTGTGCATTTATGATCTGTCCATTGAAGTTTTTTTGTTAATAAATTTCCATGTTTTCCAATAAGTTCAGTATTCGTCCTTTGTATTGTTTATGTAGTGAGGCGTGCTACACAATGAGCATTTAATGATGCTTATAAGATATACGTAGGAGCTACTCCAAAAATGCCAGAATTTCAACACTCACCGTTCCACCTACTATCCTCACAGTTTTTACCCGCTTATCCCTAGTCAATGAACGCGATCCTTCCAAAAAAACCTACGTTTAAATCACTGGCGAATTGATTGCTAAATTCCAGAATCATAAGAGCCTTCCGTTGTCATGTAGAACATTGTTATAATCAGAATGAAAACACGACTCAAAAGAATCCCTGAATAAACGGGAAGCTGAGGGAAGTTGTGTGATGCGTCGCACCATTGTTTCATATGCAAATGAAAACAGTACAAACGAATCTTCTTAAAAAAACGCCGTAAATTACTGTGCAATGGCTTATTATTATGTTACACATAATGATTGCACATGTTGAGGTGGTCTCACACAACCGAGACCCACCCCATTCGATTGAGCATCAAAAAATACCAGCAAACGATATGAAACATGACCTGATTACAACGAAACTGGTGGTTGAAAGGAGAAGGAAGGTGGTGGGAGGAAATAACCACAGGCCAGGGAGAAAAAATAACTTTTCCTACATGGTTGACTTGTATAGGGGATGAGGTCTGACGACCTAAGGCCGTTGGAGAGGGTACCTAGCCCCTTGGCCTGTACCCCTTCCAACCAACCCGCTGTTAGACATGGGGAGCTTTTCATTTAAGCCACAACCCCCATAAATTCAACACCCTGACACTGGCGGCATCATGTCAATTGCAGGCAGAAGCCTCTCGTAGTGCTGTTTCAGTTAGCTGCAGCTTGAGCAGCCTAAGGACCTGAATGAGTGACACGCTGCAGTGCAAGAGTTGTCAAGAGCCATCCTCCCTACACCTAAGCTTCATTCACACATGGATTCTGAGAATCGATCTTGCCCGCATCCACATTAGAAAAGGTGTCAGGTTGCAAGGGTCCTGAACTGACGAAGTGTGTCCAGTGGGTAGCACCTTCCGCAGTTCCCTTTCCTGGCCGACTGTACCTCTCGCCCCACCTCCAGCCAGGCACCCCGTGTCTTGACAAGCCAAGTCGAGTAAGCTTCCCTGATTCCTCTTTGTCTCTTTCTTTCAGTGCCAATTGCTCAAAGAACAAAAGTGAAAAGAGAGCTCTCGATACACTCGCGTATTTGATCCTTCACCTGCCGATATCTGGTTGACAGTCCCATAATGTATCTAAACTTTAGAGAAGCTACAAAAGTAGCACGGTATTCATGAACGAAAGGTGCTGAAAAGTGGCGTCAACAATAAATTTGAAAGCGTAATACCCAAAACTTCCACACCAAAGAGGAATCTCAACAGATTTCTTCGACAAATAACCCGACGATTAATCAAACGCCTCGCAAGCTGTGGCTCGCTCAAGGAGCGAGGAAGGCGTCTGGAAAAAAAAAGATTCGCGAGATTGAGCTCGTTTCCCTTAACAACCCTCACATTACACATTTTCTCGGATTTAAGAAGCGCCTCTATTCGCCACCTGACGTTGCCTTCGTGCGCAAGAACGATTCATCTTCGTCATTAATACTTGAAGCTCTCTCCCCGAGATAACAACTTGCGAAGCCCTCGGAATAAAAAAAAAAAAGTTGGAGCTTCGAAATGGTAATTTTCGTCTCGGGTGACAAATGGCGACAAGAAAATTGGGGAAGTAGTGACAATTCATTGCGAGGCGTGTCATTGGTGGTTTTACGGACTTGAGGAGCCGCGAAGAAATGGATCAAATTTGTTTCACGCCGTACGTTGAAGTTACAAGTTCTCAGGATAAATTAAATAATATGTACTTGCCGCAAACGTCACGTAACATCGTGAAAAAAACCAATAACCTAGTTTCCTATTCAGTTCCCTTCATTATATGGAATGCACGGGGATTGTGGAAAGTTGCATAATCTTTCACTCTAGATACGATTATTTGTGTTTTCCCAAGGGTTAAGGCGTACGAAGAAAAGTTATATAATCAGGTGGATTTTTGTTTGTTTGACATTCCTTCAGATATGTTCCAAGATCTACTGAGTTCGAACAATACCGTTCGGAAAAATGATATGTGTGAGCCCCCCCCCCCCCCTATAACCTGTAGCTGCTGGTCAGAACTGCTAAGATCGAATGCAGGGCATCGACGATGGAAAAAGGGGTGCACACGGGGCTCAGTTCTAGGACCAGCACTCTGGAACGCTTTAGGTCTTCTCAGGAGATTCATAAATACTCACTGGAAGCTATACGCCTCTTGTGCATGACCTGACTGTGCTGATCTGTGCACAATTGTACCACCTGACTCCCATTGTAGGCACCCTAGCGATCGTAGTCTAGTGGTAAGACGAAGGTTCATAATCTGAAGAAAGTTAGGCAATGGATCGGAGCTAGCGATCCCTGTCATTTTTACTTGAGTCAGTGGCCACATCGGGGCGTTACACAATTAATCCGTCAAATCGAGGCAAAACCCCACCATGTGCTCCAAACTGTCATCCAGTGGTGTGAGGGGAAAACTCAAGTTAATCCTCTTAAAGGGAAAACCAAATAGCCACCCCACGATTCGCTTAGGCAGCCACAGGCTCCTTCTTGAGCCTTGAATATAGGTGAGAGGTGGGGTTTCAGCCAACATCTCCAGTCCCTCAAATTCCAGCCCTAACTGCGAGCAATTAGTAAAGCCTTTTGAAGACTGTGTTACCACAATACCTTGTGTACAAGACCATCTCTCTAGGCGTGATTGACTGCTGCTGTCTGGGGTAGGAAAATCAGTCAATCAAAAGAGAGTATTGGCCCATTCCCAGAGATCTGAGCTTCTGTGGATCATCGAGGCCTATAAATTCGTCTCGACAGAAGCACTCCAGGTAATCACCGGTGAATTATCAGTTAACTTGGCCATTGACTAGTGAAGAGTTAAATGGGAGGTCTCCCCACTCTGGGCTGAACTCTGTATGGATCTCTCAGGCGAATGAAAACTGGCAGCCATCGATGAATGGGAACTACAGAAATGGCAAGCGAGTTGGGAATCCTCTTCAAAGAGACCAGACACCCCAACGTCCATGAGAGTCTAGGGAGAAAGTGGGTTGAGCCGCAACACTGGACAAGCCAGTTCATTACGGGACGTGCCGACCTCAATGCATGGCTCTACTTCGTTTCACTCAAAGACTCAACATTCTGCACGTCTTGCGCCTCCAATGTGGAGGAAACAAGGAATCACGTGCTACTCCACTGTAGTTCCTACAAGAGTGAGCGATGGTGGTTGGAAGAGACGACAAATGTACCAGCATTGACTGCTACAAAGCAAGTCTATAACTGTATTGCCCAGTTTACGAAGAAGACCATGCTAAATCAACGTCGTCACACACGGAACAATATTGCAAAACTTGCAGTTTCTCTTCAGCCTCTGCTTATTGTTGGACTGCCTTCCATCTCACTCCAACCACCCTTCACTTTGGCTCGTCACATCATGCCAAGAAATAGAAAATGTCAACTTCAGTGATTTTTCGATGCTGAATCGAATGAAGTGAAACGCTGAATCAGTATGAGTTTTTGACCTCGGAATTCCCGCACCTGCCCTAACGGGACTCCCTGGCCCTTAACGGCAGTCATTGTTTCTCCAAACACCTGCGTCCTCAACTCCTTTTCATTACCCATGGACATTTCACCTCTTCAGTTATTAACAATTGACGACGAAATTCCCTTTTGTTTGGACATTCTGAAATACCCTTTTCACCTCCTCAATTTACATTCCTCTCCACAACAGGCAGCTCCTCCCAAACTCATCCTCCAACGAAATCTCGCGAAAGTCAGTCGTCCCCAGTTCTCCAAACACAGTCATCTAACACCTCTCGCGATACAATTGTATTCCAATTCTCCCAGTAGACACTTGTTTCACCTCTCATCGGCTTATAATTCGTATTTATTCTCTCCCCTTCCCCCTATACAACCAGTTTCACGCCTTCAGAGCCCCCCTTGTTCGAGCTTATATACTCAAATCATATCCTGTTCAAGTCACCTCTTCTTTGTACATCTAAGTCTTCAAATCTGGTGATATACCTACTCTTCAAATTACGTACGTGCTCAACCAAAACCCATCTGAGATGCATTCAAGTCTATCCTGGTCGCTACATGAGTCTCAGAGGTGTGACTTTGCATCAACCTGGATAACCAGGATGGCATTCAGCACGTCCAACTGTCACTAAATCGAATGGGTCGAGTCTCAGAGGTCAAAACGGCCAGAGCGAGCCATACCTAAAGCGTTGACGTTGATGGTTAAAAAAGTGCTTCGCATGTAAATTGGGGGTTCTGTAGCGCGCCCGGGCACTTGAATTCGTCCACGTTCCGTAAATCTTCCGTTTAAGGGATTTCGGATTTTGTACCTCCTCGCGGAGTAACTTCCCCCTTCTATTTTAATAGAGGTCGATTATTACGGAAATTTATTCCGTGTTTCGAGCCGTTTGTTTGTTCAGGTCGTTCGAAACGTCCGGCTTTGGAGGTCGGATTAATGCGGACTCGTTCGTCATTTGTCACTCCGCGGGCCGGAGAAAAAATGAGAAAATGGCTTTTTCACGAAGGGGGGAAAATAAACAAAAAATGGGATGAAAAAATGACATTCAATTCTGAAAAGGGGAAAAGTAAAAACTGCTTCTCCTGAAGAAGGCTTAAGCTGTTTTTTTTATCGCTGGAATAATCACGCATCTGTGTGCCTTCAAGATCTTACGAGTTTCTCACTCAACTCCACTAAACGAGAGCGACTGAACGACAAAAGAGGTTTGTAATGAAAAGCCCGCGGTGTAACGTTGTAACGTTATATTGCGACCTTTGAGAGCGGAATCTTACCACATTCCCTCGCCATGCGAACTCATTCAACGAGTCGCTTCCTGCTCAAAAATCTATTAAAAAATTGTGTCGAGCTCCGAGAGGTTCTTGCTGCGCGATGCGTTGCACAACAAGTGAGAGGTAACGAGCGACGCTTTTGATTTAGTCTGCCGATTGAAAGGTGCTGTTGAAGCTGCACTAGTTTTGAAATACCAATGCAATATCAATAGTCGAACGTTCGTCCGGCAAATTCATTACACAATAGCTCGTTATTTTGAGCTGATATTCGTATTTGGGCCAATGGCAACTCATAATCAATTTTCGAGAAGCTCGACGCAAGAGAGTTTTGAAGACTCAGGACTTGACACGTTCAAATGAGCCAAACCACAATGAAACTAATTAAAAGGTTACGGCAATAACCTTAAATCCACATGCTCCACTTATATAAAAAAATATCTGGTGCGTAGCAACGCCCAACTTTCCGCCACCCCTGTAACTTCGAACTCGGGCGCTATATCTTCGTTCAACGCATTTATACAGGAACATTTACGGAGAACAAAATGTAGGGACTAGTTAGCTGAAAGTACTCCGTAAGTTTGTTTGAAATCGTCTGAGCCGTTTTTGAGAAAAGTGGAATACCGATAAATTAATATTCGACAAATCTCCTTTTCTGAGTTAACTTTGCTTATATCTCCGTTCAACATATATATACAGAAATAATTATGGAGAATGAAATGTGGGTATAGGTGATTCAAAGACACTCTGAACGATTGATCGAATTTGGTGAAGCAGGTACTCCAGAATTTACGGAAATGTTCGAAAAAACGTTATTTTCGACACATTTTAATTTTTATCTCTGCTCAATGGACTTTAAGAGGAACATTTATTGAGAACAGTACGTAGGTATTAACTATTTGAAAACATCCTGAGAGTTTGGTGAAAATCATTGAAGCCGTTTGACCAAAAAGTTTGCAAAACCTATTTTTGCTTCATAGGCCGTTCACCGTATTTTCATGGAGATATTTGAGGGGAAGAAAAGTTAGCTTCTAACTTGTACAAAAAAAAGAGGAAATCCGTTGTAGTTGGAAGTTAAACCGAACTTAACCCCATTGTCCGGAGGAGAAGCCGACTGAACAGGCAGGACTTCCCCGCAGTAAAACATGAAAAGGACCGAGAGCGCAACTGAGAAAAGGCACAAGCTCAAGAGCCCAACTACTTTTGCTCGTGCCAAACACTATAAAACAAATTGTTTTTTCCTTTAAAATACTCATACTCACATGATTGGGTTAATTCTGCACGCACAATAAAACAGAGCTTTAGAATAAGCTGTTTTCTTGGCGTTCAGTTTTAACTTTAGGCAATTAGATGTTAGATGTCGCTGCTGAATGCATCAATGCCCCTGTCCTGGTCTTTGATTCCAAAATGTCTGAACTAGCCTTAACGAAAAGTCATTGTTTCCCCTAACACCTTCTGGCTCAAGCCCTTTTGTTACCTATGGAAAGTCCACCTCTTCAGTTATTTCCAATTGACAACGGATTTCACCCTGTCCTGGACTTTCCCATCTATCTTTTCCCATCCTCAATTTTAGATTTCTCTTCTCAACCGGCAGCTCCTTACAAGTCAATCGTCCATCAGCACTTGTGAAACAGTCGTCTCCCAACGATTCGTTTCTTAGATCATGCTACTCCCAACTCAACTCTCCCTCTCACCCTCTCTCTCTCTCTCTCTCTCTCTCTCTCTCTCTCTCCTCTCTCTCCCTCTCTCCCTCTCTCCCTCTCTCTCTCTCTCTCTCTCTCTCTCTCTCTCTCTCACTCTCTCTCTCTCTCTCTCTCTCTCTCTCTCTCTCTCTCTCTCTCTCTCTCTCACTGCTTTATGCATTCAGAAATCAGAAATCTGCTGATGTGTAAATCCATCAATGAAAAAAATTATTGTTTAGAACCTTAATTATGCCTTATTTTATGTCGATTATGTGTGATCTCAACACAACCTGTCGTGTCAAGATGCAGAGAGCCTTAAATAGTTCCATCAGATATATTTTACATCTGAAATATGATGATAAAATTCGTGATAAATTTAAAATACAACAAATTCTCAAAATTGACGAATTAATACAATACTCCATGTTAGCAATCATGTTCAAAATTACTACAACTTAACAACCACCATATCTCGCGCGACAATTTTTGAAATTTTCACAAATTCATAATTTAGAAACCAGAAACAAGTTCTTAAATTACCGTTTACCACAATGCCGTACCACTGCCTATAGATCATCATTCATCTCACAAAGCATATCATATTACAATGGACTCTCATCAGAACAAAAACAACTAAAAAGCCATACAACTTTCAAGAAACGTGTGAGAGAATCTTTGCTATCCCTTTACTAAATTCCTCTAAACTCTCTAAAATCATGTGAATTATAGTATATCCGAATTTTGTTCCAGAAGAAAATAATAATAAAAAAAAATAAATAAATGAAAAAAAAAACAATTAAATAATGAAACGGGGATGTCTAGAAAACTAGTTAAGAAGAAGAAGAAACGAAAACTGTTGACTCATTTTTATTTATCATGTTAAATTTTAAAATTTCTGGTTAGGTGTAAGAATGGTCGAGTATGATCTCGCCAGATGTATTAATAAAGCCGTCATTCATTCATTCTCGCGCTCTCTCCCTCGGATCCTCTCCCTCTGCTTAGTATCCCAACAGCCAGTTTCACATGCATTGAGAGTCCCTTGAGCGCGTTTACGTACTCATACTCAACCTGATGTCTCTATTCAGTCAAATGTAATACAGTTCTCATTCACGCTCCACGTCAATTTATTTCTTAGCTTCAAGCTCCCCCTTTCGTGCGCCTAACAGCTCCTACCCTCTGGCTGAGTTCCAATTTAGTCAACGTGCAAACATGACTGAATCAAACACAATTGCCTGATGTTAAGTATATTAAACTGACGACGGATAGTGGGAAAGGATACTATTAGTGCCATGAATAAAATTTGAATTTGCCGCCACACTTAAATGGAAGCGGTATCGAGTGTTCGATTTGGCCCACAGCCTACTGAATCTGGAAATCGTTTTTCATATGTCTGGTTTTCTCCAGAAAGTTTAATCCTCCAGATTAAATTGAGAATTTCCGTCTCGGATAAGTCTCGAGAAATTATAGCATAAATTTATATTTGCATTAATGAAAAGACGGAACTACTCCCATTAAAAAAGTAAAACTTAATTAGCGAGGTTTTATCAACATTCAGGGGCATCGATTGTCATAGATTACATGACTTTGCGTCCTACTTCGAGATCTAAGGAGTGTAAAAAGGAAAGCCTGGAAGTAATACCGACGTTCTCCATGAGCTGAGATAAATGCGCATAAAATTAGTCCGAAGAGCCGTGTTTACGTAGCACTTAAGTTGTTAATTACAGAAATTATGACGCAGTGAGCTGCGGCTATTTTCAATTTCCTGTCGTTCCACCGATTCTCAATTCTTCTCGAGTTGAGACCTTCCAATCGATGCGACGTGACAGTTCGTTAATGCGAGAGATATTGAAATAGTCACGATTAGGTCGCGGTTGTCGACGAATGATCGTCGCTTCGCTATCCATTTCCGACGACTGAAGCTCTTCGCAAATTCAAATTGTCGAAACTGCGAGCGTAAATACTTTCGATTTTAACGGGAAACTGTACCGAAAAGAACAAAAAAAAAAAAAATTGCGTCAGTCGGTTTTGAAACTGCGGACGATCGTAAACAGTCGGTTCTCGCGATAATCCGCTTCGTTGCGGTTTACATTCCCCGCAAAAACTGCCAAGCAGGACCTCTCTCGTTCAGGAACACTTTCACTTCTCCGATGAATTCTTCGCCTTCGCGAGCAGGGCGTCCTTGCCTCCGCGGGAATCAACGTGAGCGCTTTCCCTTTCTGTTTGTCCTCCGTAGAACACCTGGTCGAAACGACACGTCAGACGGGGTTTTTCTATCGTCGTTTATCCTCGTTCGAAACGGGAAGGAAATAAACGGCGGGAAAAATTAGGGATCCTCACGTTCACAGGGATTTTTGTTGTTGTGTGAGTCATCAGGAATGGAGAGTAAACACCTCTCTTTCCTGCATTCAACTCCTACGTAGTCGCTGTGTATATCCCCATTTTTACTAACCCGGGGAGTCAGAAACCGAGACAATCGAAACAAGAAATTGAGTCTTCTTCTGATGAAGACATTTGAAGCCTACTGAAATAATATCATTTTCTGGTGTTCCGTGTGCGTCTGAAGTAAGATTTGAGGATGAACGGCTGAACCGATCAAGCTCGTTCTGTTTGGAAGCAGTGGGGAACCATGGTGTCCCAAGAGCAAGTGTTTTTTGCATATTTTTCAAAAGGGGCACTAGCGTTTTCGATTAGGTTTTGGATTATTATTCATTCCGAAAAATTTTTTACAACCCCCCCTCAAAATTTGATACTTTACGTTTCAAGGCATGGGGAGTCCAAATCTGCAATGTCCGTCCGCCGGTCCCCCGTCCGTTTTGTGCCTTTAGCGTGGTCTAAAAAATTCGTTCTTTCGCACGAAAATCCCATTTGGTATGTAGTTGTGCCCGCCATCTCGTCAATCCGATCGGACGAAGTCCATGGTTGTTATGGGCAAAAAATGGTTAAAAAAATTAAAGAAACGCAGTATAATCGCAAATAAGCCGTTTTTCGTATCGTTTTCAAGGCCCGCTCGACTCACAGCGCCCTTTGGACTCGCAACCTCAGGCTAATTGCCGCGTGAGGGTTCGCCAGAAGCCCCTGTCCCACCCCTCCATCGGCGCCTGGCGCCGGGGGAATATTTAGTTTCCCTAGTTCCATTGTAGTCAGGTCATGTTTCTTATGGTTTACTAGTATTCGATGCTGAGTCGAATGGGATGGGTCTCGGAGCACTAATACTAGGTCAAGCTGTTCATAAGAATAATAAACCATTGTGTAATAATTTGCAGGGTTTTTTACTTTCCTTGGTTCAAAGAATGTCTGTTTTTTTCGGGTGTTAACGTTTCAAAGCCCACTGGGAAAATGGTGTGTATGTGTGTCTTAGAACTCAGTTGAGAGAAACTTCACGATCAGACCAGTTCTAACTTGATATCTAGCCTGCAGTTTACCACAGGGCGCCAAAATTATGATAAGAGCAAAATTTGCATAAAACTAACTATACATGGGACATGGCGACTTCAATGCGCTGTTCCATCCATTTCTATCCAAAACTCATCATACTCCATCATCGTACAAGTCTAAATCTTTCACAGCAAACAGCATCAGATTGTATAACGAAAACCCCAAATGGTTCAATACCACTATGCCAGTTAAAGCGTTTAAAACCAATTTCAAAGATAACTTTCTACATATGGAGACGATATTTAGGGCCTTGAGGAAGCTATTTGTGGAAGAAGGGTTAGTTTGTTTTTTATGAAACTCATTGTGTATTTTTTATTTTACTTTTTGTTCGTTTTTTTAATTTGTCGTGAGTATTGTAAAGAGTTCAGTAGTTGACGAGTATGATTTTTATTTACGATGAGGATATAACCTGTAATGGCTCTTCCAGGGTCAAAGTTAGAGAGGGCTTTATAGCCCTATTTGAGCCCTAGTGATTAAATAAACTCAAATTTAAATTCCTGCACGTTTGGCGGCTTCAGTGAAGAGGAAACCGGGGCTGCTACAACAGTAAGTGATGGGTGTTGAAAGAGCAGACAAACCTATCAATATTGACTCTGTTGCGGGCACGATCGAATTAGGCCGTGACGTGGAACACGGTGCCCCACCTCCTGCCGCTCTTTGCCAGCACTACGGGCCGTGGCCTACGCTTTCCATGGATGCCAGCCTCCCGCCATCAAACCACAGCGCTACATTCTTCCACGGGCGCCAACCTCCGCTCGACAGTTCTAAGCCCATCCCTCTGGGGCCCCTCCGTGGATGCCCGACTACTGCCACCTAACTCAGCCCTGCGCCTTAGGCTCCAAAACACCCCAGCAACTCAGAACCCAATGGCTCTGTGCCCTGTAACCACCTAACCTTCCCCCCTGCCTGTGCCACCGCCAGATGAGTCTCTTCGTCACCCTCTCAAGAAAAGATGATGAGGACCTCCCTTGGGAAAACGCCTAGCTACCCTTATTGCCACGCAATGATAAGCGCATGATCTTCCCGCAAGGGGGAGTGATGTTAAGGGCACGATCGGATTAAGCCATGACCTGGAACACGGAGCTCCACCTCCTGCTGCTCTTTGCCAGCACTTCGTGCCGTGGCCTACGCTTTCCATGGATGCCAGCCTCCCACCAGCAAACCACCAAGCAGGCACAGCGCTACATTCTTCCACGAACCCCAACCATCCTAAGCCCATCGCTCTTGGGCCCCTCCATGGATGCCAGACTACTGCCGCCTAACTCGGCCCTACGCTGAACGCAATCGGTCACGCCCTGCGCCCTATGCTCCAAAACACTCCAGCCACTCAGAACTCCATCGCTCCATGCCCTGTAACCACAGGCGTACCTTCCTACCTGCCCATGCCACCACCAGATCAGCCTCCTCACCACCCTCTCAAGAAGAGATGATGAGGACCTCCCTTGGGAAAACACCTAGTCACCCCTATTGCCACCCGATCATAAGGGGGCACGATCGGATTAAGCAGTTACCTGAAACACGGAGCCAATTCTACAAGACGGAACCATTCCTCATAGCAGCAATGCCTCGATTACAACTAGAGAAGTCGAACTCGACCGAAGGACAGGGAGAGAGGGGACCAAATAGCCACAATCTGCAGGTTAGGAAAACCAGGTCAGCGGTTCGCAACGTGAATTACGTCCTATTTCCATCCATCCATCTTACTATCATGGGCTATTCTATCTATAATTGAGGGACAGACTCGGTAACACGTAAATATTTGGAAGGAAGGATCGATTATTTAGAGGCTCCCGTATTTATCCTATAACAACTGCTATATCAAGCTGTATAATTGTAAATATTGTATTGGCAACGACAATTATGTTGATCCAAATGGCACTGGAAGAGTGATTGCCACTAGCGCGCTCTGGCGAATTTTTTTCTTTCTTTAATTTCAAATGTACCCGCTGCCAAAGTGCGTTCCAGGATCGTTTTGCTCTCGTTTACAAAAAAGGACATAACTAGATTTCAGTTTTTGGTGGTGCTCGCATCAATAGTCTCCACACATGTCATTGTGGACAGTTTTCGTCCGGCGATGGTTGCTTGCGGAAATACGACTTCACCCTGGGCCCAGGGAACGAGGCTGCGCAGACGCCAGTTTGGTGAGTCAATCATACTTCCTATGAGCCAATTTAGAAATAAATTGCTTCTGATTTCGACCCCCTTTAAAACCATACTGCAAATACAGTCCACGAATAAAATCATTCAAGCAGTAAGTCAAAATCAAATAGAAGCCTATAACCGTTTCGCCTAGTTTGCGAAGAAACGTCGTCACAGCTGATCTGTCCCTTTGAACCTCCTCTCAGATTGTACGGGATTCCCCAAGTGGTCAGACCTCCGTGCGCTACAAGGGTAACAGCTTCCCACCGGGAGGCTGGTAAAGACCAAATACCTATTCCGGTTTGGGTTCGATTGATGCACAAGTGGCCGGCCTCTTGTACGATACCGAAACCGCAACCTCCACGACAGTCGACTGATATAACTCTTTCCGAATTTGAACAGTCATTTCGATAAGGGAGCAAACCTGCTTGTGAGGCGATTCAGAGAGAACAGATAAACCGACGCAAAGTTGGTATTTACTTTGCGGATTGGGGCTGGTTATTGCAATAAGAGTGTAAGAGCAGCATAATAAGCTACGGGAGATTTCAACAGAATGTGATTTTATTCAGTTTCATCATAAACGCTCTCCAAAAGTCAACAGTGACAGTCTTATACTATGAACGTTAAATAATAGTTGTAAATAACCGAGGGCAATTTCAGAAATTCAGGAATTCATTCAGTTTTAACCTTATAAGCCCAGAACACAAACCATTCCAAAAAACTATATCGTCAAATCGAAAGTGTCAGGTTACCTATACGTTGACTTTTAAATTAAGATCATGGCGTGAGTAACAGGCCTGGCCTCCTGAGTCCGGAGGTCGTGACTCTGTCGCACACCAGACCAACTTTAAGTTAACAGAAGTTCTTGCGAACTGAGCAAAAATTTGAATTAGCAAAAGCCTCAAAAATCGCTGAAAAGCCGAAGAAGGTTGTGCGACCGGGAAAGGTAAAAAGCATTGAACGCAACATGACGCGGCAAGTTTCCTCAAGTTGGAGAATATTTTGAGCTTCATTTGGTCGTTCATTGTGAACGTTTAAGACGCGGGACTGTGGTCTACCGATAACGTCAGACAAAAATCATAAATTAAAACGACTTCCCTCAACAACCGTAATCAGGAGCTCGATGTAATTTATGTTCTTGAGGCTCAAGGTGACCTTTAAAGGTTATCGCGAACCCGATGGGGAGCAGGAACGGCCGTTTGGTCTGATCTGGTTGTCGTTTCGAAGGACGAATAAAACAGGCTCGGCCGTTCGGACTTAATTGATTTTGAGCGTAAATACGTCGAGCATGAGAAAACGACTCGAGATGGCTTCTTTTTGTTTTTGTCGCTGCGCTGTAAGTGAATGTGGCGGTTTAAATGCAAACAGCTCGACGATGACGCGTCGTCGACGGAGTTAAAGTTGCAAGATGAGGAACGCTCAGAATGGAGGATGTATGATGGTGAACTTGTATTAGTTACAAGTTATTACTAGTGATAAGAAGCAGCTGATTACTATTGCGTGGCAAGAACTCATATTGGTGAATTGGCAGCGCAGAAATGCGTGAAGGGGTCTCTCTCAGTCACAATTGCGGGAGTAAAACAAGGATGTACTTTGTAACAGCTACCGTTTAATTTCTACTACTGGCAAACATTAAATGACTGCAGAATTGGAGTTATTGTCAACTGGTTGGTAGCGTACAATTTAAGTTTTGTCGACTAATATTTTGCCTAGAACTGAAGCCAAAACGTATGGTAACTAGAGAGTGTCCCTGACTGGCAGGAAATACGACCTTAAAACGGATATTTTGAAAATAAAGTGGATGGTCGTTTCAAATAGCACCATGATAAACCCTGGCTCTGGGAAGAGTACCCTGCCTTGTTGCCTCTACCTCTCTCCCACCGCACTCTACATAATTGTGGGAACTCCTAACGAGACCACAGCCCCTTTGAAGCCAACCCATGGCTTCACAGCCAGCAGGGTCATGCCCTAGAGCTATTTGGCTACGACTTGAGCAGCCCCCAGACCTTAATGGGTAGCTGGCCCTGGTGCCGGAATAGCCAAATAGCAACAAGATAAGCCCTGGCTCTGGGAAGAGTACCCTGCCTTGTTGCCTCTACCTCTCTCCCACCGCACTCTACATAATTGTGGGAACTCCTAGCGAGACCACAGCCCCCACGAAGCCAACCCATGGCTTCACAGCCCGTGGCGTCATGCCCTAGAGCTATTTGGCTACGACTTGAGCAGCCCCCAGACTTGAATGAGTAGCTGGCCCCGGTGCCGCAATTAGCAACAAGATAAACTCTGGCCCTGGGAAGAGTACACTGCCTTGTTGCCTATACCTCTCTCCCACCGCACTCTACATAATTGTAGGAACTCCTAGCAAGACCACAGCCTCCACGAAGCCAACCCATGGCTTCGTTCCTCCCTAGAGGCTTGACGCCACTGGCCACAGGCAGAAGCCCCCGTGGTACCCTCGGCTATTTGGTAACGACTTGAGCAGCTCCCAGACCTGAATGGGTAGCTTGCCCCGGTGCCGGAATAGCCAAATAGTAACAATATGAATTTCCAGCTGGGGATAAACAGAGGATTGAGCTGGTTGCTGTGTCTTTGGAGGGAGAGTGGCTAAGTTGCATGAAAGTCACAAGAACATGGCCAACATGCGGAGCATCAAAGATTTACAGTTTGCACTCCAGCAGTGTTGCTTGGTGTCACACTTACTACAATATCCTGCGTAGAGCAGAGACGCGGACACCGAGCACTACATGAAAGCCGAGGACGTTAGCTTTTCAAAGTCGAATGACCTGGTGTGCACTAATAGTTCTCATTAATGCCAGGTTGTAGAATGACAACCTCTTCCCGATCCAGTAACCTGGAGTCTCTTGCCAACCAGTAATGGACCCAATGTGGCCTATTTGTAGCACGCCAGATACAGTTCAGTGTATCACCTGAAAACCCTCTCGATGGTAAAAATGAGCGAGCGAAAATGGTGTGGATGTCTAAGAGATAAAGCTCGAGGAAACTTCAAACCCCCCTGTTAATCATTCTCTTCCTATAAATTCCTTTTACAGAGCTGACAATGTATTCTCGCACTAAACAGTTTCTGCATTGGGTATTCCTCATCCCCTTCCCTCATTCCACTATACTGACCATATCTCTCCACACATTACAACTTTCAAACTCTCACAATCATTCAACTTTCAGCTCTCAACCAGTTACACTCACTCGTATTCAGCTCTTGTCGTGGATCGCACCAGTTCACCTATTCAGAGACCACGCATTTATGCATACTCTTTTGTCACTTAAGTTTGAACTGAATCTCTATCCAGTCACAAGTGATTCACCAGTGTCATTAACAGTGTAATAATACAGTCCTCTTGTCTCATTCGTCGACTTATTCTCCACTCTTACTGCATTCCATCTCTTGCTCCATAACACCCGACAATCACATTGGCTAAGAGGAACACTTACAGAATTGATTCAGTTGAGCGTGGTACAACCGAAGGCTCATATTTTAAAAAACCGCTTCGGATTTTTTCTACTACACGACCAAGTTCGTAAAAAACTAGTAGGCGATTAGTATGTCAGTAGGCGTGTGACGAAATCTTGAAAGCAACGCTCAGACCACGTTTCTTAACTGGTTCGACAATATTTTCTCCGTTCGATTCAACTTTCAATTAAGTTGTGCAACAAACTTCAGGTATTTCAAGGGAAGTTGATAAAATAGAAGGGATAGTTGTGCAATCATGCTATTTTCGAAATTCTCGACCGATTAGGACTTAATTTTTTCTGTACGGATTTGGGTCAAAATTGAGTCTGTATTCTCAATTTATTGAACATTTGTTGAAAATGTTCAAATTACGGTATGTGATGAACCAGCATCGTGCAAAGTATGTGTAAGTACTTTTGTAGCGTGTTCACAACGCATGAGAGCAAGTTTGCGTCTGATCCCAATTTAACCAAATAAAACAAAAACGAAAAACTCACTTCAATTTAAAACCCTGCAAATTATTACACAATGGTTTATTATTCTCATGAACAGCTTGACCTAGTATTACTGCTCCGAGATCCATCCCATTCGATTCAGCATCGAATACTAGTAAACCATACGAAACATGACCTGGCTACAACGGAACCACGGAAACTAAATATTCCCCCGGTGCCAGGCGCCCATAAACGTCCGTAGGCATTTATGATCCGATGGAGGGTGTGCGGAGGAAGTGCCAGACAGTCGGGGAAATTGGGATGGGGGCTTCCAGCGAACCCTTGCTCGGCAATTGGCAGGATGTTGCGAGTCGAGCGGGCCTTGAAAACGATACGAAACACAGCTTATTTGCGATTATACTGCGTTTCTTTAATTTTTTAAATAATTTTTTGCCCATAATAACCATGGGCTTCGTCTGAACGGATTGCCGAGATGACAGGCACAACTAGATACCAAATGGGACTTTTGTGCGAAAGAACGAATTTTTTAGACCACGTTAAAGGCACAAAACGGCCCGGACGGCGAACCGCAGATGGGGGATGGCGGACGGACATTGCATATTTGGAATCCCCATGTCTTGAAACGTAAAGTATCAAATTTTGAGGGGCGGATGTGCGTGACCGAAAACATAGGGTTATTATTCAGAATGAATAATAAACCAAAAGGAGAGCTGTGACAAAGTACATCCTTTTACTACTGTGGGGGTTGTAAAACATTTTTCGTGACCGAAAACATAGGGTAACTAAAACATAAAAACATCAACACTAACACGACGAGTTTGCTCACCATTATCAAAAAATATTTAAATGGGAAAATGCACCCAAAACTAGCACTGGCAAGAAATGGGGAAAGCTCGATTGAGATACAACCCCGGGAGTCGAAAGACACAAAATTGATAACGCCAACTATGATAATATTTTCGTTTTCCCACACGTTCTTCACACAATGCAGACAATCATTATCCCTACTCTTTTTGAACAGCGGTTGAAAACCAGGATTTATTTTGACAAGTCTAACTAGGATTGGGAGTCCGAAGAACCAATGATTGATGAGTAATTATCAACATACCGCCAAAATGTCGCTTACGTGCCTGTTCAGTACATGCTGAAACGCTGATTCCTTTACCTGGTGGGTCTGCTCAACCCAAAGGTTTCGGCCCTTTTCATATGACGCCGTGGGGAAGTCCACGGGTTTCAGGTTAACTTACAACGGCAACGGATTTCCCCTTTAGTACTTTCCCTCGATTTACCTCCTTCTCCAACACATTCTGCTCTTCCCAGAGACACTCGTCTCCCATTCCGCTATCAACTCTCGCCCTAGTAACACTTCGCGTCCCATACAGCTTCCCGCGCCAGTTCACACGTATTCCGAGTAGTCACTTTGTGTCGCCCTTTCGTACGCGAACTCAGCTCCATTCATTGCACACATTATACAGTTCTGCTAGCGCTCACCGAGCTTCTTTTCATTTCGTTCTGCAACTCCCCCTCTCGTGCTCCCAACAGTGCCCCTGGTTTTAAGTATAAGGTCATGAGAACACCAATTATTCTTCTTCTTCTTTCATATGCCATGTCCAGACTCCTTGACGTTGGCGATCACTACGGCAAGGGCTTCTCTGTCCTGTGCTACCTGCATCAATTCTCCCACAGATCCTATTCCAGTCCAATCACGGTTGCCTCCTCCCAGGTCCTCTGCGCCCCTCTATTTTTCCTTTAATTATAAGTTGGAGTAGTTGGTATTTTTCTCCTCTCAATATATGACCAAGATAGGCGATTTTGCGACATTTAATTGTGTTTAGTATCTGTCTGTTGGTATTGGCTCTTCAAAGTACTTCCGTATTGATGACGTGATCCACCCAAGGTATGCGAAGCATTCTCGGATGCTACCACATCTCAAAAGCCTCGAGACGATTCATTGTGCTAACTTTCAATGTCCAAGATTCCAGTCCGTATAGGAGTACAGACCAGACATAACACCGTGTCATTCTTTGCCGTATTTTGAGGTTTAGATTGTCGTCACACGGAAGTTGTCTCATTCTACTGAATGCTGAACGTGCCATTTCTATTCGGCATTTTATTTCTACGTCAGGGTCTAAGCATTCTGTAATGATACTTCCCAGGTATTTAAATCTAACCAATTATTAACTTAACTAATTGCAAGGTTTCAATTGATACGAAGGCAAACGCTACTCTTGAAACCGTTGATAATATTGTGCTTAAAAGCGATGGCAACGATGGCACAAGAAAACTTACCGTGTCGAACAGAAATCTCTCAAAACACACTTTTAAGACTGTACATGGGAATTCTTATCCCATCGACTACAATTCGGCCTACTTTGAGCCAACGACAATAAAGTCAAGGCGCTCAACCACGGACGTGATGTGGAGCTCGGAGCAAACAGCGCGAGGTCCGCAACTTCTGCCGCAATTCGTCTTAGCAAAACTTGCGAAGCGGAATGACGTATTTGTTCAAAACTCAGAGCAGCTCCGCGGTTTCACCTCCTGACCCACATGTGAATTGATGGGAGTCCCAAAGGAGGCCCCCCTCTTTCCCTTTAATACGTTTCTCTGGATGCCATAAAACAAACTCAGCTGTCAAAGGAGAATTCGAGAGATGGGCGGTTCTTTCTTGTCTCTCTCTCCAATCGTCTAACTCATAAGGCGTTTTCGTAATGCAGGTTTGGACTGCAGCGTTCGCTCGAACTAGCTCTTCGGCTCATTACGACGGATTTCTTCGTTACGTCAAATGCGAAGGAGGCACGTTTTCAGTTGCTCCTTGACGGCAGAGCTCGACGTAACGGAGCGCTGGTTTTACACCTTTCAACGGAACTCAAGGTCAACCGTTTCATTATTCAAGAACTGAAATGCGGCAGGCGCCATTTGCGAATCTCAAAGGCCACCTTTTGTGAATAAAATTAGAATATCTGGCGCGAAGCTTTACACAACTTGCCTCAACGCCAGTAAATCCGCTGTAAGCTCGACCCTATGTCATCCTTCAAAATGTTTCTGCCGAAATCAAATGGAAAAATGTTAATACGTGTGAGCACAAAAACCTTGCTGCGTGCCGCTATTCCAATAAATCCTCCCATACTGCCCTGGATCAGCAAGCTCCATCCTCTTCTGACTGAGCACTGCTCTGGCGAATTGAGCAATTGAGCAGCTCGCCCTTGAACCAGTGGGACCAGCAGCTCGACCTTCACCGGCGTCGGCCCTTTTCATGTGACGCCGCCACAGGGAAGTCCACAGGTTTCAGTTTTCAACAGATTTCCCCTTTAGTACTTTCCCCCGATTTACCTCCTTCTCCAAGACACACCACTCTTCCCAGAGACATTCCTCTCCCAATAGTCACTCGTTCATTTCGCTATCAACTCTCGTCCCTGTAATACTTTACTTCTGATACAGTTTCCTGCGCCAGTTCACGCATATTCCGAGTAGTCGCCTGGTATCGTAGTGACTGGTTATGGTACTGCTTGCTCAAAAGCGGCATATCAATCTCCTGTTTCACTGAAACTATTGCAGCATATCCTGCGCCGTTGTGCTCCAGAGAAGGTTGCCCTGAAGAGTGCGACCCCTCGTCTTCCACAGGGACTAGCCTCCCCTGAGCCTCTTCGAACATCCTGCACTTCCCCTCACCAGGCCGATGGGTCACCTTAGAGCGGAGAATTCACTTAACAAGTCCTGCGCACTCTTCTTGTGACCTTATTCTCCACAGCAGTGGCAGAGAAGGGGGCAGCCAGCTCCCTTGCAGTTAGCTGCCCGATACCTGTAGTCTAGGTATCGAAAGCATGGGTCGGTAGAAGGTGCCCTTCCCCAAGAGGAGAGCAGCAGCCTTGGCTTCCATGGCTCTTCGTTGCTCCCTCGTATTAATCTTCGTCAGGACGACCCCATTTTCACCCACTCCCTCTCGCTGAAGGTTCCATCGCAGAGCAGCCAGGATATACTGCTGGTCATTGCCTGCCAAAATAGACGTCTGAGGAATGGCAGTCCTGACCGTACCACGATTACCAAGAGCCTCCTGGATCTTATCAGCATAGTAAACCTAACTCAATCAGAACATCGTCTTTCACAGTTCTCATAATACTCCTGACATGTGCACCAGCTTCTTCCCGCCCATGCTGCAGAGCTACGGCGAATGTAGTCGCTGGTTTCAATGTAAGGCATCAGGGGGGTCATCATGGGGGTCTTTCTCCCTCTGGCTAATTTCCCTTTACCAGAATACTTTCTGTTGACGACTCTGAGAGACGTCACTTAGTCCTTGAAGAGGCGAAGTGAGCCTCCTTCTCTTCTGTTTCGTATTTTCTTCTTTTTATTCTTTTAACTATCGTGATCGGACGATCTCAGCGCGTATCGCTCGCAATCCTAAGTCGACCTCTTACTCTTCTCATCCTTTCTCATCAAGTCTGTCACCACCTCCAACCTGCCTCAGCCACCTCTCTTTACTCGACTTCTCCCATCGCCAGTTCTGCCAGATTCGCTGCGAATATCGGACCCGAAGCCTACAGAACGCCACGTTTCTTCAAAACTGGGTCATCAGTATCCCAAACCGCCGACCGAGAAAAGTTCTGACATCAACATCATTGTAAGTTACAATGCGTTACGCTTCAAGCTCTGTGCAGAGGCTTCCCAATTATTTCTGCGAATAATGCGAGCTGTTCTTTTCAGTTGGTTGACTTATCAGCCGGAACCCCCTTGTTCTTCGAATATCAGACACCACCCAACCTCCTTCAGCCTTTTCACTGAACTTCGCCATCTTCTCCACTCCGTACCTACGGTCAGATCTGTCTTTTATTTTCTCATCTCCATTTCCTTCTGTAACCCCTACACAGTCCAATCAGTTCGTCGTTCCCAAGCTTTCAAATTCTAATGTAAGGAGCTCCTAGGATACTATTCTGTTTCATTTCTTTGATATAATTTTTATCCCATCTACCAGAGTAATTTATTTTAATTTCAGTTTATTTTTCTCAATTTCCTGGTTTCACCCTCCAAATAAATTTTCGTATCATTCTTTGCTTTTTTCTTGCAAATGGTTGGATAATTGGAAATTCGACAACCGAAATCCCCTTCCTCCATCACTTTCTTTTATTCTCCTGCAGCTGAAGTGTGCTCCGAGGAAGCGAGGCAAAAAACGATTATTTTCGTTATTCCGATGAAATGGCCATGTGTCGTATGGTTTACTGGTATCATTCGATGGAGAATCGCATGGGATGAGTTTCACTGCGTCAAGGTTTATTTCGTTCTTGCTCAGATTGACGCATTCTCACGCCTTCAAGACCCATTCCAGTCAATTCACCATCGGAAAATGAATGACCTGACTACAAAGAACTACGAATATTTACATTTTTCAACAAAGCAGATTTTTCTCGGAATGTTTAATGGTTGTGTATATGCAATGCGAATGAGTTAAGTCTTAAATTATGCTAGTTAGTTCTGCGTGGGTTACATCTTTCACTAAGGCTTCGATAAATTGTCGAAATTCCGAAAACAGCATTGAATTTTTCTTAAAAAGCTTTATGTACGACGAAGAGGTAAACTGTTTGTACAACATTCGCACCCGACTGCATTTCGAGTTTTTCAAGAGCGAAGAATTAATTATAGTATCATCGTTTTTTTTCAACGCATATTTGAATAACCACCTTCGAACGACCGTTAGACGTCGCGCTTCGTTCTCTTTATTTGTTTCAAATCCCGCTTAACAGAATAAAATCAACCCTCAATTTATTCGTCGCAATATTTTTTTTACTTCCCCTTCTGCTGAAGAATTAGAATAAATGTTTATGAGAAAAGCCGTCAATGATATTTTCAGTTTATAACGCAAGGGTCAATTTGCAAACGGCTCTCGCCTTCTGGTGAATAATTGATAAATGCAAAATACTTTCTTATTAGGAAAATGCAAATCGGAATCCCCCTTTTCGAATACCCATAAACGGAGTGATGGGTTCCTTCTGCGATAGCGGAAACGGGCTTTTCTTTAGGTTCGGAGGAGAAGGTGCCTATTGTTACGAAGAAGTTGGGGGCGCGAGACTTTTATTTTTTTCGAGGGGAAGGGAAGCTTTTGGAAAGTCAATATTTGCTCAGTCCTGGAGGAATTAGGGCTGTTATGGTTCCATTATAATCTCTTTGGGAGTTTGGCGAAGAAAGTTTTTTGATTGATCAAATTGAAACGTTTAGTTCCCGTTTATCATATTTCTGAACGCGTCGACTTATTTTCGAGATGTAATTGGCCGGAACGATTGAAAGACGAGTTAATTCAATGCGGCGCAGGAATAAAATTGACCAGCCTTCCCACTTTGTTCTTGGTTCGCAAGTCCGCTGTGACCGACATGCACAATCAGTTTTGTGGTTAACAGGAGAGATCAGCCTGCAATAGCCCATCTCACTGTGAAAACCGAAGGGGAGTGACAATTTGTTTCTCACTCTCCCCTAGCAGATAATAAATTTTACCATTTGCGGATAACCCACGCAACCCCGCTTTGCACGTGTTTCGAGTTTGAAAGCCTTTGAGAGCACTCCCTCATGGGCGAGGCGGAACTCGTGTCCTTTGCACGGGCTTCTTATAAAATGCGTTGTCTCGAAAATAGAATCTTCCACATGATTCCAACATTTATCGAGTCGAATGCCTTCTCAGAGTCTACAAACCAGCTAGCTCCTTACTCAGTCAACGGATGACCCGGTTCAGCGCCTTGCATGGTACAGGAAGCAGTGCAATCCCCCCTCACTCTGACATGTCGCTCTCGAGGATTTTCTCAAGCCAGTTTGTACATTAGCGTACACCTTAGTCCCGACAGTAAACAGACTATGGGTTCAGTGGGGAACAAGCGAGAGATTAGAGCAAAGGTGCTGTCAGACTTTCAGGACGAGCTGGAGCCGGGCAGTCTAATGACTTAGCCTGTGAAATAAATGCGGGCAGCTGGTGGCAAAATTCGTCCATCTTGCTAATTGGCATAGTCGTATCAAACGTTGTTTTGGGACACTTTCGGGCTACCGGCAAGATTTTTTCGAGAATGTCAGCCTGATACTAGTGTCAGCACCTCTACTGGGCAATCAATGTATAGGTATTTTATAGAGCTTATGAGGCACACAAGAGGGGGAGGTAAAGTTGGAGTGAAAGCTCTGACTCCACCACACAAAGATACGTCCTGTCATATTTGCGCCTCTTGGCTTGACAATTTAGCGAAATATCCTGGCTGCCAGATAGTGCTTGGAAATCCAGGGCCACTGCAGACTGGTCGGGATCAATGGCGACGATGTCAGGCCTCAGTCCTTCTCCAGAGAGAACGCGTCAGTGCCGCACTCTCGCCACTTACCAGCTCTCAAACGACAATACTCCAGCAACTTGCAGGCTGCATCTTGGCTCTTGACTCGGCCCCCATGAGTACGTGGCCACCCCAGCACCACACAATTCAGCGACTCAAACTGGTTACAACAGGCACGACAGCGAGCGTTCACATTGTTAGGATCACGGCCTTTTGTGCACCTCATCGCTGTAGGCAGTGACGCCACACAAACGACTTGGAAGCGGCCGTAATCTCTTCGATGAATGCCCTCTGAAGCCCCTTATACCCAAGCAGAGAGCAGGAGGAGTTGGGTCAGTTACAATTCTGCATTTGGGGATGTCTAGGGGAGTACCCGCCGAATGGGTGAAATGGCATAGGCCACGTGGCGGGCCGTTCACGCATTTTTCTGGGGTTTGTGCTTCTTGCTTTCAGGGGGGGGGGGGGCGCCTTGGCCCAGCGACGGGGGCTCCCACGCCTCCAAGTCCTTTCTCCCATTCGCCCATGCCGACGCAAAACGGGCAAACCAGCAGGCTGCGGTCCAACTGGAGAGGAAGCCTCGCGCCAAGTTTTGCCAAGATATTTCGGCACGGGCCCTCGCATTTGCGGACAGGCCACAATCGAAGAGGATGTGGGTGGCATCCTCTGCCACCCCCACACCACAGGGGCATTCATTGAATGCGCGCTGTCTAAAGAATTGAAGTCGCTCGTTGAATGCCCAGTGCCATGACAGCAAAGAGGGGCGCCACCACCTCATTGTTAGCCGATTCTGCACAGAGGGCATTAGCTCATGTAGGTGGCGGGCGGTGGTTCCTGCATCCCACCTTGCCTGCCACTGGCCCAACGTCCTCCTAGGGGAGAACAGGCCAACTACCCTCCAGCGACCCCATGACCACCACAATGTCCACAGAACAAACGCATTTTCCAGCGTTTTCAGACCTTGCCCTGGGTAGTAGTTGGATTGATCCGTTCTGTCGTGGCCCTAACCCATCATGCACCAGTGCAAGGTTGCGGGCTGTGCATGCCTGTGGCACCATGTTTGGGTCAAACAACCCTTAAGGCCAGAATGGTCGCTGGCCCGCCCCATCTTTCGATGGCACTCCTCCCTGGACAAGGAAGTTTGGACTTACTGCCCACCCTCAGGTTCGGGAAGACCCCAGTAAGCCTGAGCTCCCGCCCATCAACTGAACCATGCAGAGCAGTCACAGACTCCGAAGGCTTACGGGGCTAAGGAGCAGATGGAGTCACGATGTCACGCCACCTTGGCTGATCCTGAACGAATCCAAGACCCGCCACAGAGCACGCAACATCCCAAACCAGATGCCAGCAAAGCTAGCTGGCGCTTTTAGCGCAAGAACGGAATAGTGGTAGAGAGAGATGGAACACCGAGACTGCTGGAGATGCAACTTGGAGTCTACTCCACAGGGATAAGGGAAGTAAAAATTATTCAGCACATTGCAAAGTTCGTCCACTCTCCCAAACGTCCATGGTTAGAAGTAAGTCGTCGATCGCCCTGTCAATTTGATCGTTTACTTGTTTCATGCTATCGTCGATTTATTTAGTGGAAACCCTTCATCGTCGTTAAACAAAAGAAATCTCAGTTTCTACAACAGGTAATAAAAATACAATAATTATTTGCGCGTAAGCATAGTAATTAAATGTTCCGCAATCACGATTGATTCAAATGTGAAGGACAAATAGGCAGCGCTCAGTAGATATAGAAATAGAAAGCAAATTGCCGGTGGCCAAGGACGCGCTTCGTACCTGAGGCTGTGGCATGTCTCTCTCGCTCTCGTCGCCCCTCACCCAATCATCCTTTTCTGCTCTATTAAAGCGCTGCGTCGAAACAACTATAGAAGCGAACGGGTCTGATGCGGGTTGGCGGTATTTCATCCCAAGGCCGCTCTACGAGTTGCTTCATACCGAAGATAATACGGGTTTTTCTAGCGGAACGATTCATCCAATAGTATACGCTCGTTCGAATCTCTCGTGTTGCCTCGTGCCCCGTAACTGTATCGTTGAAAAATACGAAGCTGTCAACTCGTAAATATTTTAGTTAGCGTGAGAGATAATCAAATATTCGCCCTCGCCGGTTCGTTAAGTCTAATTACCGAAGTCTTGAATGAAGCGGAAATTTAGCAAATTTCGTTCGAGTCAGTAAACTGAGTGAAACACTACCTTGACAAATTGGCAGAGTGATGAAAACCGCTGAATGTAGTCCGAATGCGGGAAATAGTGTGATGCGCCAGATACCTGTTTGTTGGTGCAAAGATTGACCCAGAGGATTTGCCAAGCGTGCACGGAATAAGGCTTTGAAGATGAATTTAAATAAAACGAGGTTTCTTGTTTTTACAAAGCGAGCTAATTTGAACGCACAATTAGTAGTTTCTGATGTCACGAAATAATTATTAAGTATAAGTATCTGGAAACATGGGTAACCAGCAACAATGATTCGACTGCAGAAGTGAAAGCACGCATTAAGATTGCTAGAAATGCTTTTGTAATGCTCGTAATACGTAAATACCCCCCGGTGATCTCAAAGTCCGTGCGCTGAGGTGCTATACATTTGCTATCCTTCTGTACGGTATAAATGCGGCCTAATTCAGCATTATTAAAAAGGATAGAAGCCCTCGAGATACAGAAGGGCCCTTAGAATATCGTACAAGGACAGAGTCACCAACAGGGAGGTTCTGCCGCGATTCTCCAAGGAAGTGGAGTTAATCAGCGAAATTAAAACCCGCAAGTTGAAGTACCTGGGTCACATAATGAGTCTGCGGGATAGTGCAAGACGAAATAGAAGGTAAGCAAAGGAGATTGGCTACTGACCCATCGTCTGGGATAGCAAACTAGCAGTCAATCAAAAGAGCGTATTGGCTCAATCTCGGAGAGCTGCGCTTCTGTGGATCACCAAGGCCTACAAGACTGTATCAACAGAAGCACTCCAGGTGATCACTGGTCAGTTCCCAGTTGATTTGGCCGTTGACTGCATGGTTGACGAGTGGAGAGTGAAACGGGAGGTTCTCTCGCTTGGGATTGGCTGAACTCTGTGCGGATCTCACCACAGAACGAAAACTTGCTGCTATCGACGAATGGGCATTAGATATGGCAAGCGAGATGGGAATCCTCGACAAAGGGTCGTGACACGTATGACTTCTTCCCCAACAAGAAAATAGGTTGAGCCAGACCACTGGACGAGCCTGTTTCTCACGGGACATTGTGACTTGCGTCTTGCGCCTCCTGTGTGGAGGAAACAGGTGGTTTCTACAACAGTAAGCGACAGTTGTTGGGAGGGCCTACGAACATAGCTGCATTGACTGCTACAAAGCAAGCCTATAACCATTTTGTAGAGTTCACAAAGAAGGTGATGGCTAAGAAACGTAGTCGTAGATGATCTGTCCTTTTGAAACTTGCCACCGAAGTAAATAGTTAGATCAGGCGGTAAACCAGATAAAGAACTCCTGCCAGACACTACGGGATTCCTCGGGTGGTCACCTTAGCGTGGTCACACACGGGCAACAGATCTCCGCAGGCTGCTGCTGGGGCCAGCCCTCGCTAAAAAGTGGAAATCAATTGAGCAAAATAAGAGGTGGGACGAAACGAAATGTTCTGTTGTGGATAAATTCGTGGCAGGCTGAACTAGCTGGGTATTTGACCTCCAGAATATCCGCACTCGAGCTTAATGGCACTCACTGGCCCTACAGGAAGTCATTGTTCCCACAAACACCTTTCTATCTCAACACTTTTGTTTGTACTTGTGGAAGTTCCACTACTCAGTTATTTCCGATTGACAATGGGTTTTCCCCTGTCCTGGACTATCCCATCTATCTTTTCCCACCCCTAAATTTTAGATTCCTCGGGTGAAATAAAGAACAGGGACCGACCGCGTGATAACGCTATGACTGCATGTATCGATAGGTCGCTTGATAACGCTACGACTGCATGTATCGATGTGCGCACTGGCGCAGTTGGCGGGGAAGAGACTCGGAGAAACAGTGAGAGCGATAACAGAATGAGAAAGAACAATCACCGTAGTTGAGAGGGTTGTTTGGCCCTTGACTCTTCCACCTTATTCCCTGTTCCCTCTGCCTTCCTGTATTCCCCAGTTCATTAATGGTTCTCGTGCCAGCAGTTCACGCTTTACCCTTTACCACTCTTCAAGTTTGTGCGTTTCTATTTTTTCTTCGTTTGAGTCGTGTGAAAGTCTTCTGTCCTGCTCTATATTTACTCTTCCTAACTTTATATTCATTAATCATGAGTTCTCAAAGACTTACAACTAACTTTTTCCATCGTTTGAGTACGTCTGGTAGTATGTCTTTGGTAGAATGGTGTATGGGTGAAGGTCTGATCGCCTCAGATTGTGTTTTCGAGTGTGGTGCAAGAATGAGGTTAGTCCCCAGGACTAGCGCGATTGATGGGTGTGAATGGATATGCCGTCTTAATGGCCATAATGTGAGGCAGTCAGTGCGGAAAGGGTCGTGGTTTGAAAGAAGTAAGTTATCAATGCTGCAGGTGCTTCAAGTAACTAGTTTATGGCTATATAAAGCACCCTCATCCATGATTGCTTACCAGTTTGAAATCTCTGATCCTACCGCTACCGACTGGATGATGTTTTGTCGTGAAGTATGTATGGAAGTGTGTCGTGATCAAGCGTGCATGAAGTTTCTGATTTCAAACATGGCGCCAGAGCCTACGTGTCGGGCATATCGATAACCTGACCTCGGTCGTGATATATCGATATATTGCCTTATCAGAGGGAGCGGTCCCTATTCTTTGCTTTTACCAATTCCACTTCTCAACAACGATTCGTCTCTTAGCTCGTGCTACTCCCAACTCAACTCTTTCCCCCCCCCTCCATCACGCTCTCTCTCTCACTCTCTCTCTCCACTTTGTATCTCACACCCAGTACACAAGTATTGAGAGTCCCTTGTGCACGTATATAAACTCATACTCAACTGGATATCGCTGTTCTGTCAAGTTTACAGTCCTCACTGGCGCTCTCCACGCGCATTTATTTCTCTGTTTTAAGCTCTCCCATTCGTGCGCCTAACAGACGTTTTCACACTGTCAGAAATAATGCGAGCTACGTATTTCTTCACAGGACGTTAATATCAGAGCTCTCACTAAGTTTATAAATTACTTCGGAAAAAAAAAGCCAGAACAAAACTGGACAGAATGAACTCCAGGACATCGCCTTCCAGTTCAGCCAAGAAGGAATACTAGAGCAGTAATAACGATTTCAACTGTTTGTGGGCGAAATGCGTCATTGGCGCTTGCCATCAATAACCAGAAAGTAATCTACCACAAAATAGTCGCTGCAGGTTGGTTGCACATTTTTGTGATTTTTTTTGTGGAAGTTGGTAATGGACAACGCAAGAACCCATTCACGCAGAACAGTGAAACAAGACATTTGAAGAATTGCCCTTGTCGGTAAGCCCTACTAACTGCCATTATATTCACCCGTCTTGAATTCGGCAGAAAATGCGTTTTCTGAAATCAAATACGTTGCTAGAGGCTTCCATTGGAGCCAGTCAGACGTCGCGACAGGACTGCTCAAACTTCGGCATAAACGTGATGATTAAACTGTCTGCTGCAGTTGCTGGATACCCATTTCATTAAATGTTGCGCCTTTGTTTTGCAAAAATCTGAACTAAAGTTAGTTTTTGTGGGTGGTTCGATGGTGTGGATTGAAATAAGGTTTCATTTGACCGAAAAATTGAATATTAAACTGTTTTTCGCGCATCGGTTATTTTTTTTTAATGACAAATAACGAAGTACTTGAGCTCGAAGAGCTCTTCAGGAACAATCTTTGTCCGTGGAAGTGAGCAGGTGAAATTCGAAGCGAACAAACCGTGCCACTCTTCTCCAATCCCGCCGTCTCATAACGATACCTTTATACCGTTTTCCTTTCCGCCGCTCAAAGGCTACGGGAAGTATTGCGATCGTGCAAGAACCTTTTCTTCAGATCTTTACGTTTTGAGGTCTGCTGAATCGGAAGAACCTAATTTCGGCGCGCGGCCCGTGCGCGTCTCTGTAGTCGTATTGGCGGGAGAACGGCTGAACGGATAGAGCACTTTTTTTTCTTGTTTCGTTCCCCGTTTTTCGAAGGTGTGAGTGTGAAGTTATGACCAATTACCATCGATGACGTTTCCGCTTTTTTTCGAAATCGGCACATCGATTTTGATCACACCACTTTTTATTACGGATCCTAACTTTTGTTCTGCATAAATACTTGAGCGAAAATGTGATAAACCTAGGTAGCCTCGAGTAGATAATTGTATTACGACGGTCCATTGAACAGAGATAACAACCAAATTTTGTCAAAAGTCGTGTTTTTAACGTTTTTCTGGGTTTCCATTGTAAACGCATCCAGAATTTTACTTTTAACAGTTGACTTGCCCGATCATGAGAGGTTGTAAGTGCACGTCAGGTTATGGCTGGAGTTCCCGCAAGGTGAAATCGGGGGTCTGCGTGAAATTGCTGGTCGTCTCGTAGAATGAAAGCCGGCTTTAGACGATCTCTAGAAACAGTGACTCGGCTCTTTCCGACCAGGGCAGGAAATATATTTGGGATGTAATGAAGGTGCGTCCTAACCTGATTATCGTCTGGCACGGCGAAAATTTTCGTACTCGAAGCGCCCGCAAGGAAAAAATTGAATCACGTAAGTTTGTGAGGGACAGAGAGTACAGTTGAGCTGTGAAATAAGTTCAATGAGAATCGACAATTCGCGGCGAGGAATCCAACGGGATGAACTAAGTGGAAGTGACCAGTTTGTCCATCAAGGTGGCCACAGCATCCCTAAACATCGACACAAATGGCAATTTTCAACACTAGAAATCACAACAATATGAACAGCTTACACGTTGTGATCGAACGACCAAAGTGCAGCCGTAACACATGATTTTACGCATTGACGCGGAACGCACCGTGTGAAGGGCGGTAGAACGATTCGCGCTTGAAATGGAAAGTTGGAAATTACTCTTGAGCGCGACTGAGAGGTGTGAAAACATCGATGTACCCTCAGGAAACCTTCATTCGAGTCATCCCTAGTTAATTTATCGCGGGCCGACTTTCTACTCTCCACCGAGCTCGGCTTCCCTGACGAGCCACCCGGACTGGGTACTCTATCACTGCCATGAATATTCATCGTCACACTCTAGCGGATTGAACGACGATAAAAGGCCAAGGAACTACGATTATTGCTGATGCAGCAGTCTACGGCGGGAGAGAGTGAGTTCCGTTTCTGCGTGGAAGTGGGACAAGAGCTCGTTTCATAGGGCTCTAGTTAGCGGCTAGTTGGAACGACCAACGTAACAATTAGATGACCCGTTCGGAAGGTTGATTTCATGGTTGTTCGAAGGTCCAGTGAACCTTCGAATCGATGTTAATTCAGGAGAAACTTGTCATCAGTTCTATAAGCTACGGTGCGTGGGTGCACGTGATAAAGCCGCCGTAAGATGACCAGAACTAGCGTAGCGGTCGATTGGACTGTTGGAAGAATCTCTTTTTTTTTCTTTGCGTCTTTGCGTTTCACTTACCATTCACACGTAACCAATCCCCACTTATCACACAGAAATACTTCAAACTGAACCTGATGGAGGCTACCTTGCCGAGGCATCAGTCATATTCCAGCTGATGCACACCATCGCACCTTTCAAAGGTCTACCTGATCTATAACACTGCCAACTAGCAATGGACAGTCTTAAAGGCACGTAGTGTGACCAAAGGCAATGCGAGATGGTGCAGTGGGTAGTAAGAACCAAGAAGAAGATAAGGAGAGACTCAGGTTGAGGCAGCAGGATAGTAAAAGACGATTCCTAGACCCCGCTGAAGGAACAGTACTAGGAGAGTCGAGGTTGATAGACAAGAGGGTCGCTGCACAGATCCTACTGTGACGTGAGCGTTAGCATGGTGAATAAAATAAGATATCAGAGCACCAGCCAAGGCAGAGGGAACAATGACTGACAAAACCTTTCTTCTCCATACAGAAATACATGAAAATACGGTGAACGGAGATACAGGCCTATGAAGCAAAAATAGGTTTTTTACGCTTTTTGGCCAAACGGCTTCAACGATTTTCCCCAAACTCTCAGGATGTCTTCAAATAGTTAATACCTACGTATTGTTCCCGATAAATGTTCCTCTGAAAGTCCATTGAGCAGAGATAAAAATTAAAATGAGTCGAAAATAACGTTTTTTCGAACATTTCCGTGAATTCTGGAGTACCTGCTTCACCAAATTCGATCAATCTTACTGAGTGTCTTTCAGTCATTCATACCCACATTACGTCCTCCGTAACTATTTCTGTATACACATGTTGACCGAAGATATAAGCCAAGTTAACTCAGAAAAGGAGATTTATCGGTATTCCAATTTTCTCAAAAACGGCTCAGACGATTTCGATCAAACTTACGGAGTACTCTTAGCTAACTAGTCCCCACATTTTGTTCTCCATAAATGTTTCTGTAGGAATGCGTTGAATGAAGATATAGCCTCCGCATGGGTAGCTGGTGTTCAAACTTACGGGGGTGGCTCGTTTTTGGCACGTTTTTGTCCCCCAGCCCTCTTTCCCTTCTATCGAAATCGCCGTTCTCCCGCAAGTCGAACTACACACACACACACACGGACCACGCGACGAAATTATGTTTATTAGATTCAGTAGGCCTCGAAACGTAAAGGAAAGTTCAAAAATTTTTTTTACAAGATTACAGTACTTTCTTTTCCCTTCGGGTAGCGGAGAGTAAAAACGCTGATCCCTAAAACCCCTCTTCGTTTTGGGTACATTTTGGCTCATTCTTCCATCCTAACGCTGATTAGCTCATAACCTTATTTAAACGCCTTCGACAAATCACGAACACAAAAAAAGAAATCAGGTCAATTTTCCCCGCTATTCTGACGCAAAGCTGACTATTGACACGCACGCGCGAGAAATTAGGATTTCCCGATTCAATAGGCCTTAACACGTAAAGGTATGAAGAAAATACGACCATTTTTGCAAAATTACAATGGCTCAGTTACCCTTAGAGCAACAGAAAATGAATTTTGGTGTTGGGATCACTAGAAGTATAGTTTTAAATTAAGCTTGCTTCATGTTGGCATTACATCAGTTAATAGTTGATTATTTGGAGTTAAAGTTTCGCGCAGAAACGAAGATACGGAATAAAAAAGTAAATTGGAATTGGCGATTTCACAATGTTTACTATACTCATTTGGCGCCGACCTCATAACTCTCGAAAGACTTAGAAGCCCGTTTTCTCCCATTGACTGAAAGAGGGACTCAGTCTTGAGATTACAGTCTGAATAAAACAAAGGTTCCTCAAGAAAAAAACAGATGGTGATTAATGACCATTAATGGCGACTCTAAGCCGCTCTGCGTCGTTGAGAAGCCTCGAAAGGAGATCTTCAACAAAAAGACAATCAATCTTAGCGAAGAGGACCCGGGGAGGCTTTTAAACTCCGCGCCTCTCTTAGTCGCGCGCTCTCGGGTTTCAGTCTCATCCCGTTTATATCGACTTGAACGACTTGAGCCAAAGTTTTTATCCAGGGCCGTGTCCACGGGTTGCGACGACAACGTCGACTCATCAAAAAATCATTAAAGGGGATGAAGAGCCGTTCGAACGGGCCGGAGTCCCCCGGGCGGTTAGCAGCGCCAAATCTCGGGCAAAGAGCCAAATGGATGTGCCGGAGCCGTCGTTCCGTTTCAAAGACAATCGTAACGAGAATTGTTAAGTTGTTGAGTTGAATTACGAAATAGAAATGTTAAGTTGTTCGAGCGAAAAGAGCTTCTGTTTCACGCTTCTCTTACCACAAAACTCGACGACGCGGCGAAATAATTTGCCCATTCATACTTTCCTTAGACTTCTTGTGTTTGTTACCACACCCATTTCACATCCATTTAGGCCTTCTGTATGGAAATTTGTTTCCTTTCCTTAATTGATTTTAAATCCGTCTAGAAAAACCATATTTAGCCCTATAGTTGGATGAAGCGAGCCTATAAAATCGATTCAAAAAGCAAAAATGTTTGGAGAGGTCAAATTTGTCAAATAAATCCCTCATTTTATATTTCGACGATATTTTAAAATTCATGTCTCTGGTGGCCTATAGTATTCAACAGTTAACATTTCACAACTTATCTAATACTTACTCAGTTCATTTATCACTCAGTTCATTTAAACTTGGTTAAACAACACTTCACGGTGGCAGAAAGCGGTAGCCCTCACAGTTCCGAAATTTATTGTGCTGCTCGTACTGATTCTCGGACCATTATTGAACAATTAATACACTGTGAATTAATGAGGCCATAAAATCGGATTTTTTTGAAGAGGGTAGTAATCACTTTTGCGGAGTTATTGGGTAAATACTTTTAAAACTGGTAGTAAGCGAAACGGCAGTAGTTGAAATTCCGGAATTTCTGGAGTGACCCCCATATATCTTATGAGTGCTTTTAAACGCTTACCGTATAGATATTGGATTTGACTACTACAGTAATTTTTTTTATACATTCTAGTAACATTACAACGGAGTTTATAAGAAAAATACGCGCTAAAAACGATTTACCTCAAAAATGTTGATAATTTATTGTGCTGCTCTCGTCATTTGTCCACGAATGGGACTTTTATGCTATAATTGCCTTATCGAGAGCTATCAATATAAAAAATATAATCAAAATCGTTATAGCCATTTTTGAGAAAAAAAATGTGGTGTTTTAATCACTATGATAACTATAGTTAACTTTCGGTGGATTTTGTTCAAACCCTTAGTTTGGCGTCCCATGGTAACCTGCAGGCGAGATATGAAGTTTGAGCTGATTTGGTACGGTGGTTTTCTCTAAAAATCGTTCATGGACACACACAGACCATTTTCCCAAATAGTGTTTTTCGAACTCAGGAGGGTCTGAAACGTAAAGATCTGGAGAAAACTCAAAATATTTTTTTTTTCAGCCGATTACATAACTTTCCTTTCTCCTTCGTAGAGCCAAGGAAAGTAAAAATGACAAAATGTCAACGTGTGATGTTACCAAGTGTTACATTTTGTAACATATGTTACCAAGCTTATCCAACACAAATATTTCGTGACGCGAAGTAAAGACATAAAATGTCAAAAACAAAAAATAATCGTAACCCTGGTGGGACTCGATCCCACAATCCCCGGCTTAGGAGACCGATGCCTTATCCATTAGGCCACAGGGGCTGTTGCTTGCAATTCGGGTTAAAAATTTCGTGACGCTTCTCCGTAACATCTCTGGCGTTACATTTTCGAGTTTATGTAGCAAAGTAAAGACATAAAATGTCAATAAGCCGCCAGGGCAGTGGGGAAAGCGCTATAGAGCAGAAATTGGGTGCGAAGAAACAGCGAGAGTCGACTATTTTGGCAGCAACTCTTGAACTGTAGAACAATATTCTCGTTACAAAGGAAAATTGACGAACGGGGTCAATGGTTTGGTTCCATAGTTCGATCAAATGATTCAATTTGAATTTTTAAGGGCTCTAACGCTAAGAAGTAGCTAGCGATAACAGAAAATTTTTTTTCAGCCGATGACCTAACCTCCTTTCTACTTTGTAGAGCCAAGGAAAGTAATTATATCCATGGTAGCGTATCCAAACGCTAACTTAAAATTGTAGCCATTATTGGTATTCGCTAATTGTTTTTACTATGGCGACAAATATTTTCGATCGATATCGCTCACAGACAGATCAAACAAATTTGAAATGAGTTGCTCCGGTAATTTGATGACTCAAAATGTTTACGTAGCTTCCCACCTTACTTTGTGGAGCTAAGGAAGCTGTTGGTGTGTTTAAATTGAAAACACAATCTGAGCTTTCATCACTCGGTGATTAGAGCAAATGTTAGAATATTAATTTTATAAAACTTATCCATAACGAACTTGACATCAGCTGTGTCCATGAAGCGCGCTTTTAAAAATCTTTTTTAGACTTAAAATAGAAAACGACAAATCGTGGTTTTGGTTGATTGCAATAATTTACTTTTAATGGAGCCAATTAAGATAAAATGACGGTAAAATAAATCCTTACTTGAAGAATGGTCCGGAAAAAGTGTCCAAACTTCCGCTTCGCGATAACGAGAAATAAAAATACCTATCGGAAAAAAAAATTCGAACGACGTACTTCAGTGAATCAAAGGTACCGCACAAATCGAGAGACGTTCTCAGTTGAACTGCACAATTCTGTTACGAAGGAAGGAAAAAAGGCGCTCGACACTCCCTGAAATGTAGTAACAAGTGATTCGCCGCGGACCCGTTTGGATTCCGAACCCTTTCACTCGAGACCGTGCCAACACCAAGGAGACCGAGTGCCATTGAGAGGGAGCGCCGGATGAGGCCGAGTTGAACATAAATTTAATTATGAACGAGTTGCAAGAAATTTTCTCGGACGATTCGAACCGTACGTAACTCTTGAAGCCTCGAAAGTGGTTAAATAACGTTTGAGATCTACGAAAATAACAGTTTTCAGATTTATTATCAATTCGCTTTGTTTTCAACGACTGTGTGTGAATATTTGTATCTGGGACCGATTTTTAGAGAAAACGATTCTAATCACCTCAAACTTGATATCTAGCCTGCAGGTTACCATGGGACGTCAAAATAAGGGTATGAAATCCACCGAAAGTTAACTATAGTTATCATAGTGATCAAAACACCAAATTTTTTTTTCTGACGGAAAACGCCAAATCAACATCATCAGACCTTGTCTCCCCTTACCCTCTTGTTACTGCGGGAATTCCACTTCTGCGCTTATTTGCAACCAGAATTCCCCATTTCCTCTCCTCCTTGTCACATCCCTTTCCACAACATACAGTTCCTCCCAAATTCATTAACCTACGAAGTCTCGCATAAGACTTGTCTCCCTGTGATCACTTAGGCACATTCCTCTATCAGTTCTCAGCCCAGTTACAGCTCGCTCTCTCCTTCCAATACGGTTTCCTGCGTCAGTTCACACAAATCACGAGTCCTCCCCCCCTTTTGTACACAAACTCTACTCACTTCATTGCACATAATACAGTCCTCTTCACGCTCAACGAGTTTATTCTATTTCGACACACAAACACAGACACACACACACACACACACGGACCACGCGCCGAAATTAGGTTTTTACTTTCCTTGGCTCTACGAAGTGGAAAGAAAAGTTATGTAATCACCTGAAAATTAAATTTTGAGTTCTCTCCTGATCTTCACGTGTCAGACCACCCCTGAGTCCGAAAAACACTATTTGGGTAAATGGTCTGTGTGTCTGTGTGTCAGTGAACGATTTTTAGAGAAAACCATCGTACCAAATCAGCTCAGACCTTGATATCTCGCTCGCAAATCACTATCGGACGCCAAAATGAGGGTATGAACAAAATCCACCGAAAGTTAACTATAGTTATCATAGTGATCAAAACACCAAATAATTTTTTTCTCAAAAATGGCTCTAACGATTTTGATTAAATTTTTTACATTGGTAGCTCTTAATAAGATAATCATACCATAAAATTCCCATTTGTGGGAAAATGACGAGAGCAGCACAATAAATTACTAAAACTTTCGACGAAATCTATTTTAGCGCGGTTTTTAGAAGAAACAACCGTACCAAATCAGCTGAAACTTGATGTATAGCCTACAGCTTACCATGGGACGCAAAAATAAGGGCATGGGCAAAATCCACCCAAAGTTAAGTATAGTTATCATAGTGATCAAAACACCAAATTTTTTTTCTCAAAACCGCTATAACGATTTTGATTAACTTTTTTATATTGATAGCTCTCAATAGGGCAATGATATCATGAAATTCCCATTTGTGGGAAAATGACGAGAGCAGCACAATAAATTATCAACATTTTCGACCAAAAGCGTTTTTAGCGCAGTTTTTTCCTTATAAAGTCCGCTGGAATGTTAGCAGAATGCTAAAAAAAAATTGGTATTGTAGTCCAATCCAATACCTAAAGGGTGGGTGTTTAAAAACGCTCATGAAATACATGGGGCTCACTCCAGAAATTCCTGAATTTCAACTACGCCCGTTTCGCTTACTACCAGTTCTAACAGTTATTACCCAATAACTCCACAAAAGTGATTACTATCCACTTCAAAAAATTCGTGTTTACAGCTTCAATAATTATCTGTGTACCGATTGCTCAATATGGGTCCTGCAATGAGTACGAGCAGCACAATAAAATCTGGAACTGTAAGCGCTACCGCTTCCTGCTGCCGTAAAGCGTTATTTGGCACTAAACATCATTTCACCATCCAATTGAATTGAGGAATTTCATGGCGTTTGAGTCAGAAAGTTTACCCCACACTTGCTTTCCTATGCCCTGTCCCTCCTTCCCGTTAACCCTTTCATTTCCTTGTTTATTGTTATCTGTTCACCTATTATTTATTCCCTGTTGAGTTAGAGTCGGACGCAGAGATGGCGAGGATAGCGACCTTGGGAGAGCCTCCGCAGCCTTCTCACCTGAGACCTCTTACCGCCTTTTTCACTCTGATCACTATCTCCACTTATCACAATTATCCTTATCCGCCGTTTTGTACTATCACCAACCACCTGTTCCTTTTTATACCAAAATACCACTATTTTCACGTTTTCTGCGAGTTTTTTTTTCGTGTACGCGAGCATTGTGCACACGCGAACATTATTTTCCTTCAGTGCGGTGCATAGACTGGATTTGTGCTGGAATCATCGCATCCCCCCTGGCCCAGGAGCAACCAACCGAGAACGCCAACTCAGGTACCAACATCTCTATTCATACCGCACTCCAATTCGACACCACCTCCCTCTCTTTCCTTGCCTTCCTCCTTGCAAATCCAAACACATGGTATAATTGCCTTATTGAGAGCTAAGGAAAGTAAAAACCTAGTCTTCAAAGACAAGGGAGAAGTTAAATAGCGGAGGTAGATAGATGCGTATAACTACATAGAGAAGACAGAGAGATAGGTGGGGAATGAATGAATTTATTCAACCATCAGACCACAAGGTCCTCTTTTTCATTCTCCGTGAAAAAGTCTGATTGTAAGAAATTTAGCACAAACTATTTCATCTAAACTACTTAAAAGCAACTCACCAATCTACTTATATTTAATATATAACGTTAATGTTCATAAGTTTTTATTTGTAATTTTTTAATATGTATTGGAGGAAGTAGTTACAGTCGTATGAGCTGAAGTTAGCTACATATTCATAATAAAACGTTTGACCGTTTCCCTAGCCGCCCTGGATGGTTGCAGAGGTTGACACAAAACATACTTAGAATCACGAGAGGAATATCTAGGTGGGTCTTTTTTCAGTTATATTGTAGTGGCAAATTTTGAACTCCTGATTCTAAATATGTTTCATATTCATGTTTTGGACCATCCATGACTTCAGAGCAAACGGTCGAAGCTTATACTAGGCGGCCAATTTTGAACTTGGCCAAATTAGATAGTTCTCTCCTGATTCTAAATGTGTTTCGCGTTGACCGCTGCGATCATCCAGGACGGCTGAGCAAACGGTCAAACTTTCGATTATGAATATGTAACTAACTTCAACCCAGTCGTATTAGAGTAGCACGGCTCGTACTTCGAGAGATTGAGATTTATTGTTCAGAGTAGTATTATGATTTTAACCTGTATGGTAATAGAGGGGTTGAGCGTAGAACATAAATTTGCGAATTGGTTGTACAGGTAAGAGAGGAATATGGGGGGGGGGGGAGAGATTGATCGTATTTAACCCCCAGGGAGATGTTAGGGCCAAGTGGCTCTCTCTTCCACCACCACTGGATATGTAAATGTTAGGGCATTTGTGTTTGTTATAACTACATGGAAAGCTTATGAGCTAGAAGAATTTTCTTCTTCTCCTTGAGGTATTTATTGACAAAAATTAGACACTTACACTCGTTTATGAATTAAACCTAAATGCTACAACCCCTCTATGAGAAATTGTGTAGAATACAAAAAAAATCATACAGAAACCCTGAAGAAAACCAAAAAACATATCAGGTGCGTTGCAACATACAACATCCCTTAGTTCTACGTCAATTCACTTGTGTGCATGGCTAATTCTGCTTACTCAATTCATTTATCACTCAGTTCCTTTGAACTTGGTCAAACAACACGCTACAGCAGCATGAAGCGGTAGCGCTTACAGTTCCTGAATTTATTGTGCTGCTCGTACTCATTCCATTATTGAGCAATTGGTACACAGATAATAAATGAGGCTGTGAACACAAATTTTTTGAAGAAGGATAGTAATCACATTGGAGGAGTTCTAGGGTAAAAACTTTTAGAACTGGCGGTAAGCGAAATAGCGGTAGTTGAAATTCAGGAATTTCTGGAGTGAGCCCTACGAACCTCATGAGTGTTTTTAAACACTCACTCTATAAGTATTGGATTGGAATGCAATACCAATTTTTTTTAAACATCCTACCAACATTCCAGCGAAGTTTATAAGGAAAACACCGCGCTAAAAACGCTTTTCGTCGAAAATTTTGATAATTTAGTGTGCTGCTCTCGTCATTTTCTCACAAATGGGAGTTTTATGGTATAATTGCCTTGTTGAGAGCTATCTATATAAAAAATTTAATCAAAATCGTTAGAGCCGTTTATGAGAAAAAAAATTTGGTGTTTTGATCACAATGATAACTATAGTTAAATTTCGGTGGATTTAGCCCATACCATTATTTTTGCGTCCCATGGTAACCTGTAGGCTAGACATCAAGTTTCAGCTGATTCGGTACGGTCGTTTTCTCTAAAATCCGCGCTAAAATCGATTTCGTCGAAAGTTTTGGTAATTTATTGTGCTGCTCTCGTCATTTTCCCACAAATGGGAATTTTATGGTATGATTATCTTATCAAGAGCTACCAATGTTAAAAATTTGATCAAAATCGTTAGAGCCGTTTTTGAGAAAAAAAATATTTGGTGTTTTGATCACTATGATAACTATAGTTGAATTTCGGTGGATTTTGTTCATACTCTTATTTTGGGGTCGTGGCGTGGGTCGTTCTCTCTAAAAATCGTTCACAGACCATTTTCCCAAATAGTGTATTTCGGACTCAGGGGGGTCTGAAACGTAAAGATCTGAAGAAAACTTTAAAAAAAAAAATTTCAGCCGATTACATAACTTTTCTTTTTACTTTGTAGGGCCAAGGAAAGTAATAAGAAAACTAAATATAAGATCGCTTCCTTAATGTAAACAGAGTTTCCAAACCTTAATCAGAAAAGTCCTTAAGTTTTCATTTGTTTACCTTAAATTAACTAATTTTTCTTTTTAATTCTAATTTTAACCTCTTCAAACTAATTAATGGTACCTCTACAAACTTTTGATCATTAAAAATAGTTTTGTCCCAAGCGTCGAAACTTCTAAGACCTGCCGTTGTCATCCTTCTAGGAACCTCCACTTGTATTTTGTCTGACAATCTGTTAATACTTTTATTTCTTTTAATTTTTCCTGCTAGCAATTGTTTATGAATAATAGCTATTTTTAGATTTTCCTAATAGTTTTTGACATTTTATGCCTTTACTTTGCTACAACTCGAAAATGTAACGCCGACGATGTAACGAAGCGTCACGAAATTTTTTAACCCGAATTGCAAGCCACAGCCCCTGTGGCGTAATGGATAAGGCATCGGTATCCTAATCTGGGGATTGTGGGTTCGAGTTACGATTAATTTTTTGTCATTTTATGTCTTTACTTTGCTACATAAACTCGAAAATGTAACGCGGGATATGTAACGGAGAAGCGTCACGAATTTTGTGTTGGGTTAGGTGCATGGTAACTTCTGTTACAAAATCTAACGCTTGATAACATCACACGTTTTAATAACCTCAGTGGCTAAGTGATGATATCAATTGCAATTGACGTGGCCATTATATCGAAACCATCAACGAGCACGATCAAACGTAGTTATCATTGCATAAAAAATAAAAGAGATAATATGTTCCTAGTGGTTGCGTACTTGTACGAAAGCTGTACCCACCGTTTGTGTTTTGTTTTCTTCCTTTCAATAAATGAATAAGCCAAATTTTTTCGTGGTCTGTACACTCTTTATTTTATTGGAGTATGCATGCCCCATGCTACAATTCCATAATTTAACTAAGATTGCACCGAAGCGACAACCATTCATTTTGTTTTATTGTTCATGATGTTTCTAATTTCAAAAAAGGTAGGTATTAGCTTGCTAATTCTTTTATTTACGATTTCGGCTTGGAGTTCCCATAAAATAGTTTGGTCCATTTGATGAAGGTTCTCCAATTTTCCATAATTCCAAATAAATTTGATATTATTCAATAAATTTTTACTTGAAGTTACCCCTAAAAATTTTTGTTCGTAGATCTAGTTAAAATTAATCGTGATACTCATTGTACATCTTAGTTCCCTGTACAATGACAGATCTGTATAACTCAGTTCTACGACTTGCTATATTTTTTTCGATTTTTGTGCACACTTGCCATAAAAACGACAGCTTCATGAAGATCGTAGGGATACTTTTAAAATTTCAAGCTCCATGGCCCGGTCATGGAGTCTCAAGCGCACACAAAGCGAAATGCGGCATTTTGGGCTTTTTGCATATTGGAAATTTCCTCACTATTCAAGTCACACAACGCTACTGTTGCGCACTCAAACGTAGAAAAAACGAGTTTGAGTTTGACGCCGCGAAACTGAGATCCTCAAACTTTCAATGTGTTTAACACGCTTCCAGGGAGCTTGCAACTAGTCAGTACTTGATTGCTATAAAAATGCGTGAAATGCAGCGGCGCATTATAGAATTTACTTAGAGGAATGTGGTGCGAGGTGTTGAGGTGTCACTCCAGATATTTTCTCAAGCTCTCCGCCGGTAAGTTAAGAAATCCTGAGCTAATAACCGCTTCCTCCGCTCCGCCTCTTCCCCACCGAATACCCTTTCCATTTTATTTCACTTTCGATGAAGTATTTTGAAAGTTACGACGTAAAAAAAGTCGCTTCACCCTTAAAGGATAAGAAATCGAGGTCAGTCTCGAGATTTTGAAGGAGAAGGCGCCTAAGGGAGCTACTGCGGCCTTCTAACCGCTAACGGACGGAAGGAGGGGGAAACCTTTCACTTTTCAAGTCTCGAAGACAGACGAGGCAGCCAGCAGCCGTCTGGGCGAAATTCTCAAGGAGCCCTAGAGTTATTATGTGGAAAACTCGTCTAGTCACGTCCTTGCTCGATGAAGTTCTACGTGCTTTTTACACGTTTACTTCTGGGTTAATGACTGAAGTGTTTCCTCAAATTTTATAAACGTTACTCTCTCGAGTCGGAGTTCTATTTGTGGCGGAGAGAGTGACAAGCAGAACTGCAGCAACAAGAACTGTCAGATATTCACGAGTTTAAGTAAATTTCAAGGAAATGTGCAGCTGAACCTCGGAAGAAAATAAAAATCTTGAAGATCTTTCTAAACACCTTCACTCGTATAGTTTGAAGGCTATGAAGCGGTAGTCTGAGGCAAATCTGCCAGCAGAGTATCAGAACGGATGCAAGGAGCTGTGAATATCATCCAAAGTTGATGTGACAAGGAAGGACATTACATCAATCCAGCCAAGACCACCACAGCCCCATTTACCAACCAAAGGAACCTGGAAATAGTGCCATCCATACTAAGCAAGAATCTAACGTGGAACTCACATGTGAGAGATGCGCTGAGCAAGGCAACCACAGCTCTGTGGGCAGGCAGTAAATCATGGGACGTCACTAGACTCTATAAGACCCCGTGTCTCCTACACCAGCACCGTATGTTGAAAGGCGACAAGCCGTCAGGCAGTTCGGGTGGAAGCTCCAGGAAGTGCAGCGACAGGCTTGCCTTGCCACCACAGCCCCATTTACCATGCGAAGGACCCTGGAAATAGTGCCATTCGTACTAAGCAAGAATCTAATGTGGAACTCACATGTGAGAGATGCGCTGCGCAAGGCAACCACAGCTCAGTGGGCAGGCAGTAAAACATGGGGCGTCACTAGACTCTATAAGACCCCGTGTCTCCTACACCAGCACCGTATGTTGAAAGGCGTCCGGCTGTTCAGGTCGAAGTTCCAGGAAGTGCAGCGACAGGCTTGCCTTGCTACCACAGTGACCATGAACACTTGGCCCATTGCTGCAATAGAAATCCTTTTGAATATCTCACCCCTCCACTTACCCGGGAGCAGTAAGGCTTTCACACACTACCAGGGCTAAGGCAAACCTCCAAGGAGCCATTGGATAATTCAAATTAGACGAGACAGTAGTCCTTGCTGAGCAGAGCAGAAGAATTTTCAGTTGCCACTCAACATCCACGTTCACTCACGGGATGCACGGCCACGGTACACTGACGGTTCTGTTGTGTTGAGGCAGAGCTGGTCTGGGTATCATTGGTCTGGGTGCTGCTGGGAAAGTAGGGCACTATATACCAGTCATTCTACCCATAAAGATCTGCGCAGAATAGACCCTGACAAAACGACTAAAGAATAAGCGGATCTACATATTCTCAATGGCGATTGTGGCCCACACCTTCAGATCCGAATTGACAAGATACTACCGGCTTGGAATGAAAATTGCCAGAAATGGCCTTTGGTTTCTATTTCAGGATTTCGTTGGCTGCTCATAATTATCTTGCACGCGTAATTAAATGCTTATAAAACGTTTCACGTTATAGATAGTTTATTGGGCTACCGCTCCGGTATTTATGAGCGGAATTTATAAAGGAAAACTGTGCTTAAGTCGATTTCCTTCGAAACCTATTATAATTTATTGTACTCTTTCAAATAACCATTTTCAATCACCTTTCAGTTGCCAGGAACTGACCACACCAAACGAATGTAACCAAAGTCGTCGAATCCGTTGACGTTAAAATCCAATGCCCATAATCTGGAGATTAATTATCAAATGTAAACTGGTGTGGATACGTTGTCTTCTTTCCATCCTGTTTACATACACATACACGACCCAAGTGGTGTTTCATACACTCACAAGACTTTAAAACGTAAAAGTGTGATGATAACTTTGAAATAAAAAATTACGGAAATTTCGGAAGAGAATAGGGTGCAAATGATAAAGCTTATGTAGGGAACGGAGGACTGAAGAACTATAGACAAGTATATGCATTGGGAGAGATGAGAAAGTTAGGGGTTACTGTCCAGGTGAACTGAGCTCTGAGAAAGTGAGAAGGAACCTTCTCTGAGAACGCGAGCGTCACGTTTGAGTTTCACCAATTCTCAGGTCGTAACATTAAAACCTGATAAGACCGAACGGTCAGTTGGAACTAATGCAATAGGTCAACGACGAACCTCGAGAATATAATGTCGCTTAAACATACGCAAATAAGATAACTACTTACGTGCGCAGTACTCAAGCAAAATACTTCAGGGTTTCGAGCTTACCTCTGAAAAAAAAAAAACATGGTTAGTTTTATATTCATTGAAACCGGCACAATATGTAAAAAAAACTCTGTAAATGATCACACAACGGTTTATTATTCTCTTGAATAGCTTGACCTAGTCTCACACCTACGAGTCCCATCCCATTCGATTCCGCATCGAAAAATACCAGTAAACGATACGAAGCACTACCTAACTACTACGAAACGACAAAAATTACAAATTCCTGTGGGTGCCTGCAGGCAATTGGCACAACGTTGCGAGTCGAGCTGGCGGATAGCTCTAAAGAGACGGGGCAAGGGATATGACTACTTTCGCTGTAATTATTGTCCCTAGAGTTCTTTCAATTAGTAGACTTTGGCTCACTACAATTTCTGCGATTTCACTATTTTCTGTCTATACGCAGTCGCTCATTCCTGGGAACTGTTTCATTCCACTCGGTATCTAAAACTACCTGAAAACGATACCGAACACGACGTATTTGCGATGAAACTGCTGAAATACCGTTTTCGTTGATTTTTTAAACCAATTTTTGCTCATACGGTGGACGGACATTGCAGATTAGGAATCCCGATCTCTTCAAACGTAAGTATCAAATTTTGTGAGAGGGGGAGGGGAGGGGGGGTATAAAAGAAGTTCCTGGCCGAAAACATAGGGGTATTATTCAAAATAAACCAAAAAATAGAAAACCTTTGTTTCGATAAAAATCAGTTCGACACTCCGCCTCTTTTAATTGATATAACTGTTCACCTACATTATTCTTCACAACATAACGAACGGGACCGGAAAAGGAACGAGCTCGATAGTTTCAGCTGATCTGTCGTGATGTTGACCACAGACACAGCCAACTCTCCAAGTAGGTTAACTCGATTCAATAGAGATTTCCATAACAGGTCAGCTTTTGACGCTTTTGCCCTACTCCATTATGGGAAGTACAATGCGATCACTGGTCCTCGCTGACTGGTAATTGTGAACTTGTCAATATAAATTTTTTACCGGCGATTTCGTCTCTACAAATTGAAAGGAAGTCGACACTTGTGATTGTCCGCTTGTCTGATGATTAGTTAAATGGACGTGTTTGGCAGGCCGAATAAGCTGGGCCTATTGGAAACTGCCTGTGGGAAGTTCTGCTCCTCAGTTATTTCCAATCGACAACGGATTTTCCCTTCTTCTGGACTTTCCAAAATTTCCTTTTCCTCTCCTCTCAATTCACATTCCATAATAGACAGCTCCTCCTAAACTCATTCACCTTTGAGTTCTCGCGAAAGTCGGTCGTCTCCCAGTTCTCCCAACAATTCGTTTCTCAGCTCGCCCTGCACACCACTCAACTCTATCTCTCTCCCCCTAACCAGTTCACGTATTTAGAGCGTTTATATGGAGGGGAAGAAATGTTTTATTCGATTCAGCATTTAATAATACCGAACACGGCGTATTTGCGATAAAACAGCCAAAATTCGGTTTTTGTTAATTTTTTTAACCATTTTGTGCCCATAACTACCGTGGGCTTCGCCTGATCGGATTGCCGAGCATGTGGGTACAACTAGATACCGGGCGGCGGATGGACATTGCATATTTGGAATCCCAAAGTCTCGAAACGTAAAGTATCAAATTTTGAGGGGGGGTTGTAAAGGTAGTTCCTGATGAAAACATAATATAATCATTCATTCTGAATAATACACCAAAATGGTTAAAAATCAGAGCGTTAGCTTGAATTACTCGACATATTAATCGAGATAGTGTACAGAAGGGTGTAGTTTTATCAAAAGATGCACTTAAAATCGTGTTTTAAACCTCCAAGTAAGTTTTACAGCCCCATTTTGTTCTGAGAACGTATTAAACACGATACAGTGGTACATGTCACGTTGGCGATTAGCAAATCCCGTTGATATCGTGCATCATATTGACGAAACGTCGTCTACAAGAGTGATGAGAATTGCTCCGTGTTGATGTGGGGGGACTCAAAGCGGCGATAAATAAGGAAAATATATTCGGTTAGAACAATTTTAACCGATAACACAGTTTTTCGGTAAACCCATAAATTCAACGACACGCTGCGTACACTAGCGCTGTATTTTCTTTAACAAACTCCATACCACATTTGTTAAAAGCTGATATACGCGTGTTGGGCGGGGCCTGCCCATGTGTTACGTCAATACAAGGGTATGAGAAATCACCGACTGCCTAAGTTATCGTAGGGCTGGTTAGGGCTGGTATTGTAACCCTCATGAATAGTTTTTTTTCCTTTGTGAAGGATAGCTCAGACTGGAGAACTCCACCGAGCGCCAGCTCGCGCTAGATGCCATCCTGGATGCTTGGCAGGCACGATGGGATGAAGGTCCAACAGCCTAACATCTCCACGCCATCATCCCCTCCATCCAGGGCCCTCTAGGAATGAGGGGATGGCACCTCTCCTTCCCCGCGGTCAAATTGCAGTTTGGGCATGGGGCTTTTAACCAGCGACCTTTTTTAAACGTCGTACATTCGACCTTTGCCCCTGCGGAAGGGACACCAGTGAGGGTGCAACGCACGTTCTGTATGAATGTCCCCCTCCATCGCATACGCACAGCACATGCTCTGCCATCCCAAGCTCTACCTCGCAGAACCTGCATACCTGTACCTCGCACTTGCCAATATTTGCAATGGGCAGCCCTGCACCTATCCTCCCATTTGCAAATCTGCGTAGGTAACTCCTGGTAGTCCCAACAAAGGGCTCAGGGCCAATAGAGATCTGCGCCAATCCTTTCTTAGCAAACCTATCAGCCCGTTCGTTTACCTCTATACCCTGATTCCCTGGCACCCAACACAGTGTTACACTGTTGTCCTCGGCCTGGGGCTTCAGTCCAGTCAGACACTCCCACACCTGCCATGATGTAAGACAGTATGAGGCTAAGGCCTTGAGAGTGGCCTGACTGTCCACCATGATGTAGATTCTCTGCCGCTTCAGTCCCCTCTACAGTAGCCACTGCACACAGACCGTTACCACAGCCACTTGGCCTGGAACACTTGGTTTTGAACTGTTTAGCAGTTCCTCGAAGGCAGGCCTTTGTGTTGGCAGATGCCTTACCGCTCCCAGGTATGTGTACGCAGAGGAGTGATATATTCAATAGGTCTTCTATCGCAACTGTGGGCCCCTGTGAGGAACCTAACTTAGTAAATGCGTCTCAACTTGTTACTTTGCACGATTACCATCTTTTCAGAGGACGAGCTCTGATACAACCTCCAGATTTGCTTCTTGTCTCGCGTTGTAACTGAACATCGTATTTCACTTTGCAGCGTATTGCCACTATTAGTCGACAAGATGCAAAAGACATGCATGCGACGAATATCTTCCCTCAGCCGAACGTTCGGATTAGCTGGAAAACAGAAGAGTTGCCCGTTCCAAGCGTTCAACTCGTTTGAAATTGTCATTTTCTAACCGCGAACCTGGCGTCGCGTCCTGTCCAGTCCTGCCAAGGTGATCCACTCAAAATACCCTCCCCCTCCTCTCGCCACTACAAGTTTTCAACACTTGATATGTGAAATAACCAGCTTTAGGTTCCCTCTTTATCGAAACACGCCGTTCTGTCTCACTCTCTCCAACCTTTTCCCACTACCCCTCTTCCTCGCGAGACTCGCTCTTTTGACATTTCCTCGTTGCACTTTTTATTTTCTCCCTCCCCTTCCTGTTAGTTACAGCTGTTGGGTTTCCAGAACAGGAGCGGGCGGCCTACGGGAACCGAGACAAGAAAGGAGAGTCACTTTATCACGCTTACAGACAAAATCCTACCGCTGTATTTCTTTTTTTCCCTCTCTTTGGAGACCACGCCTTTTTCAATTAACCCTTATCAAGATGTAGGTCGGTCTCCGTCTCTCCCTCCCACAAACGTCCCAGTTTGTGCAAAATAGAATTACACGCCTGCAGTGAAGATGTGAAATAAAAATCCGTGGAGAAGCATTGCCTAACATTCCCCGACCCGAGGAATTGATAATTATACAGACAGGTTGTAGCTTCATATTTCGCAGAGTAGCGCTAGAGTACCACGAATTACTTCAACGGTACATGAAGAAAAGTTGAGGACATGTCAAAATTCAAGACGTTTATAGCAAGAAATTTCAAAAATTTTAAAGCGTAAAAACGTTTTTGCGTGTATACGTTGTATATCAGCCCAACGGCCTATCAGAGGACTTTAAGAAGAAGAATAGACTGGAATATAGTCTTTGTAGTAGTCCTTGGAGTTTGAGTGAATTTATGGCAGCTTTACAGCTTTAAAACGCTCCTTATGCAAGGGACATTCGCGAACGGGTTTTACTGCTCCTACTTAAATGTGAATGTATCGTGTTCGTATGAGCTGAGTCGAAAAAGAATTGAGTTTGTAGCTAAAACCGTGAAAATGGCTGAATGACCGTGGGGTTCAGGAAAGTTGTGTGTTGAGTCCCACCAGAGATTTGCTATTTGCCGATATCAAACCGTCGCTTATTGTTAACGAAAATTAATTGTGAATTGGCAGAAAATTAAGTGAGTGCAGTCGAAACTGTCCGAGCCGTTTTAAAAAAAATGCGAATTATTACACACCGGTTTATTCTCTTGAACAGCTTGATGTAGTTTCACCGCTTCAAGACTCAACCTTCATTCAGCATCGAAAAATACCAGTAAACGCCAATACACGCCGGCTGGTCTGGTGATTTGTTAACAGTCTTCCAAAGGAATTGAAGATGCTAAATGATCTAGCAGGGTTTAAGCGGCGCATCAAAGAGTACATCCGCGTGGAAATGCTCAGATGATTCTCCTTCTTAACTTTTTTCTGATTTTATGAACTATCTATATATTGTACAGTGTATTGTACTGTGAAGGTTTGCGATTTGTACCTATTAATCTGTAGCTAGAAAGTTATAATGACTCCTCCCCTCAGCACAAGTTTTTACTTCTTGTAAAATCCTATCTTTACGTCTTTTTGTATCTTTCTTTGTAATCTTCATGCAATAATTATATGCATTTTTAAAAATCATATAATCGAGAATAATGCTGCTCGTGGTTTGCAATGCTGGTGGCCCTTAGAAGTTAAGTTCGCGAGGACGTAGCTGCTGATGAGAGCCGTCTGGTTTTATTTAAAGTTATCGCTCGGTTTATTTTTAAGTGAAGAAAAAGTATCGAACTCTGAGTCTTCAAACGGCAACAACAGTAATGTACTCCGTTGGGAACGAACATGCGAGATCGTTGCGGAGCGCGAACCTGTCCAAGCGTCAACTGCATCAATGTTTCAACCCGAGGTGCCTTAAAGTAAAGGTCGTGTGATTACATTAGTCAACTCGGTAAACATTGCGCATGAATAATGCATTTTATTGATCGGTCAATTCAGCTCCATGAATATTGATAGTTTACCGGATCCGACATGACTCGTCTCAAACGTTAAATATCCCCAACTACCCCGCGATGGCGCTCAGTAAATATTCATCCGGGCGATAGGGAAGAGTTCGATACCGGCGAAAGCCAGCGTCACCGCCCTCCTGGACGGATTTATAATTGCAGGATGCGTTAGTTTCAACCTATTAGACAAAGTTCACGGTACGGGACCAACCTAATCTCTCGTCCCTCGGAGGTTTATTAGGTTCCTCGTTTGGCGCCAAGGGGCAACATAATAACGGAGACTTAGTTATCACCTCGAGAGAGTACCAATTTATCTCTCGCACGGAAGATTGGTGACGTATTTACGTTTCACGCGCGTACCGCAACTACACTTTCAAAATTCTACGTGGGCAAGTGGGAAACCAATATCCTAATTTGCTTAGAGAGGTGAAAATATAGAGCTTGCGCAGTAAAGTCTACTTCAGCCGCATTCTCAATATTTCCCAGAGCCTATGTCATAAGTGTCTCCAAGGGGCATCTCAGACAGCAATCGGAATGTAACCTGTTTTTGGCGTGTGTTGCTCTCTCTTTTAATGTTTACCCATTGTTACCTTTAGCTGAGTTGAAACAAAGAAAATAAATACACGTGTAGAAGCGTACAAGTCAAAGGTGGCTGAAGGCTTGAATCAATCTGCTGGACGTAACATCACTGAATTTACATGAAGGTGACGAAGATGTTGACTTCTGCTGTAAAAGTTAAAATGCGATGTCATATACTCTATTTGTACATTTCATAATGTTCGGCTCAGCTCTTGCCAAGTTGGTTCGTTGTCCTTGGCCCTAACGGTAAACAGCCTGGACATACCAAGGGGTACGACTGATGCCAGGAGGGCAGGGGTAGCTTGCTGTTACCAGGCGTGCCAGAAGGCACGTCACTGTAAAGGGCAAGGGATTCATTACAGTCATAGAGAAAACAAAGGGGAGACCGGAATAACTAAATGAGGATGGATGGAGCAGAAACGAATGGTAACGCCACTGAAGTGCTGAAGGGTGGCTATGGGCCACAGAAGAGGCCTTGGTGCAACCGCCTCCCCACTGGTCAGGAACAGAAGTGCGCCTATTGAAGGCTCTATGGTGACTAATGTCCATTATGAGCCTCATTCTTCGTTGCATGCGTATTAAAATACCCAATGGGTAAAACGAGCCAAGCCCTAATGGTAAATCCTGAGCGTTCCTTGCGCTGTCTCACTGTTTCTTTCTTTGTTTGCCCTTCCACTTGTGCCTTTTATCCAAATTTAGGAATTTCAGGCAGGAGGATCCTAGCCGTAATCAGTCTACCATTGTTGTGCTCACTCCTTCACCCTCATCTTTGTCTCTACACCCCATCGTCCTGTTCAACCCGTTCCACCCACTTATATGTTCAACTCGTCCCCACATCATTTACCCTCGAACACTAATGAACTGCCCTCGCATCCCTCTCTGGTCTACCCCTCTTGCTCAGCCCTTATATTTAGCTGAACTACTGCCTGCCGTATAACTGCACTTCATAAGTTATTCTGCTGTGGCACCACAGGGGAGAATGCTCGGCTCAGCTCTGGCCAAGTTAGTTGGTTACCTTTGGTTCTAACAAGAAATCCCCAGCATGGCGCTTTCCCGAGCATTCAAGTCCAGCCTTACCTGAACTAAGGCCTTTTAAATGGAACCCTACCAGTTTAACCAGCCTGCCCTGCTGACAAAGGCTTTAGGGTTATTTCTTAAGCCGGCAACAGATTTTCCCCTTTTAAGTTTCAAAAATGTTCAGTTGAGTTTTTTAAATCTTTTTCCACTTCCCACCATGCACTTTCCTTTCCCTCTTCTTGAGCATTTCAACTATCAGCTCTTCTCCAGACTCAACTCTAAAAATCACTGTGTCCGTTCTCAGTTCTCTTACAGTTACTCACTCGTTGTTCGCTCTCTTCCCTATGGCTGTTCACGCATCCAAAGACCCCCCCAAGTCGTGTGAGTTCTGTGTCTCTCGTGCTCTACTCTGTACTCATCTTAAGGGTTCACAAGTATAATTAATGCCCCCCCCTCTCTCCCTCTCTCTCTCTGCCACTCAACTAATTTGGCAGCTTTTACTCGCCCACCACAGTCTTGCGCCCAACAATTGAATACTCGCTTCTTTTGGCACTAATAATAAATTATTGTATATTGTGCAGTAAATTGACTACACAAAACAATAGCTCATCAGTAACACGAGAAACAATCGTTAGGATAACTATGTCTGACGTAGACGTTACGTTAATTAATAAACTTCAATCACTTTCTAATGCCACCTATAGCTAGCCTTAGCTTAATTAAGCAATCTCTGATAGTGGCAATCAGTCAAATTTTCTTTTTTTCCGGAAAGCATGCAGGACAAGTCTCTTTGACACTACGGCCACACACGGCCCATTGTGACACTGATCCTTTCTTAGTAGAAGGCGTCGTACATACCTGCCCCCCTTAGGAAGTCGAGTATGTCCTTCACCGCAGATTCCGCTATGATTTGGGGTTCAATAGACCCCTGAGCGAAGTATTCAAAACATGTACCTGCCAAGGCAGGTCATTCACATAGCAAAGGATGTGCTCTGCCATCTCGTCCTCGTCACCGCAAAGTCTGCATTCCACCGCCTCTGAGATGCCCATCTTGTTGAGGTGATGCTTGAGTGGCCAGAGTCCGGTGAGGATGCTAATCAAGACTCTCAGGTCTCGTCTGGAGAGTGTCAGCATCGCCTTTGCCATTAGACAGGAAGGCGTAACAAGCTTTTTCGCTTGTCTTAATCGTGGCTGGCGATGCCAGTGGGCGCTGTTTTCCTGTATCGCCCATCGAGCCACCAGATGATTCAGGGGTCTCTTCGTCACGTAGGGTTCAGGCCCGATAGGTAGGGACTCTGTACCCCTTTTCGCAAGGCAGTCAGCCTTTTCTTTGCCCTCATGCCCCGTCGTTGTGAGCCGGCACCCAAATGTGGGAAAGCCTGTTATGGGCGCCAAGCTGCTTGAGCGCATGAAAGGCTGTCCGCTTGTCCCTGAGTCCTTTGGTCAGGATCTCTTCCGCGCAGATCTTAATAGCTAGGATTTCGGCTTGAAATATCTTGTCGTACACTCTCAGCGGCTTAGCAAGAGTGTAATTGGGCCCTACAATGCCCAGTCCAGCTCTGCCTTTCATAACCAAACCATCGGTATACCACTTTGGGCGCTCACCTCAGTCTGAACAATCTGTCAATTGGGTGATAACTGGCTTCGGGTGATACCACTCTCCGTCTTCAACTAACTTTTGAAGTTACTAGGGGACATCCTCATGAATCAGCCTCACATACGACTAACCGATGTTTCATCTAGTTTGCATGAACTTGGTAGAACGTAGCTGAACCATCTATTTAGAAATTGGTAGTGCCCAGATTATATTGAGTCGCCCTTACTTGAGTGGTTGGTCCAGAATTAATTCATGTTCTGAGAAAGTCGGTGATTGTTGATTATGAATTATGGGAGAAACACTGCGAAAAAAGTTATTCGACCAAACGACGTTAGTTTCAACTCCGGAACTTCTGTGGTTACCCCCGATTGTCTAATGGCCGTCATAAACTTCACTCTCAGCACTGCAGTAGCAGACTACAGCCAGCTTATTGGTCTACCATCCTGATATTTTTGGAACTCCAGTGCCTTATTACGAAATATTTGATAATTTATTGTACTCCTCTCGTCATTTTGCCCCAAATAGCACGGTATTGTTAAGGTGATTGTATTTATTCAAGTACGTGCTAGCTGGGGCTGTCCACATGAACTGGTACTTTACTGCTCTATAATTTACTTTCTGGATGTGTATTTCGTAACACTTTGGCGTTTTATGGTGTTTAGACTGTATTCACGCAAATTAAAGACATAAACACAACCCTTTTCAGTAATTCCACTTCTACGGAGAACGCAATTCGATCAAATCGACCAAACAATCGCTCCAAAGGAGATTTTTCCCGTTTTGCTACCAAAGCAACCGGTCAAAACTTCCCCGGGTGGATAACGTTCCCGATCTTTCGAGCCCTCTTCACTAGTTTTAGAGCCGGCGATATCCATCTCTTGGCTGGAGAAAGGAGAGCGCTATGAGGGTCGAGCGCTGAAGACTTTGATTAATCCCACGAAAGGGAAGGGAGCGAGGGCTCAGGGGCTCGAGCCCGGGGAGATAAGTAGGAGCAAAAGCCCGCGGTATAATGACACTATATCACGCCAGTTTCGCCCTGAAGAGACTCGTACCCGACCCGACCTTTGTACTTCCTTCCCAAGACCCTCGTATTTTCCCAATGTTTGCTCCCGTTTTTCTTCAGAGTCGTCGGATCCACTTTTGACTTATGCGCTTCGATCTTTCGGGTTTTCTTAGGTAGAACCGACCGTATTTCACTTTTTACTTGCCTTTAAAAAAATCAATTCAGGTTTTGAGCATTATATTTAGCGTAGTTCCATGAATCAGCCACTCCCCAGGTGTAGACTGGCTTAGTTCGAAACACATTATACCTCAGGCCAATAAGTGAACCCTGGGAGAGCTATTAACGACTAAAGACAAATTCTAGCCCTCACGCCCAATGTTTATGATGCGGTTTCCAGTTACCACGTCACCCTTGCCGGAAGGAAGTTCGATGCCCGGCTCTCGAAGCTGGGGCCCTGGTGTACTACACTGATGGCTCAGGGCAGGGTGGCCTTGCAGGGGCAGGCATTTTGTGGCCGAGAATCAGAGCGGCAATCCCATTGGGGTCGCTGGCCACGGCGTTCCATGCAGAGGTGGCTGTGGTGACGGTCTGTTTGCAGTGGCTGCTGCAGAGGGGACTGAAGCGGCAGAGAATCTACATCATGGTGGACAGTCAGGCCATTCTCAAGGCCTTAGCCTCATACTGTCTTACATCGCGGCAGGTGTGGGAGTGTCTGACTGGACTGAACGCCCTGGCCGAGGGCAACAGTGTAACACTGTGTTGGTGCCAGGGAATCAGGGTATAGAGGGAAACGAACAGGCTGATGGGTTGGCTAAGAAGGGATCGGCGCAGGTCCCTATTGGCCCTGAGCCCTTTGTTGGGACTACCAGGAGCCACGTACGTAGAGAGGTTGGCAAATGGGAGGACAGGTGCAGGGCTGTCAGTCGTAACAGAGCGGTATCCTCGTCACTGTGTCGCCTACGCTCACGCTCACTCCCATCCAGTTCCCTGTTTGTGGTGGTTAAACTTCCCCAAGTGTGATTACGAATGAAACTCGCAAAGTTGATATCCTATCCTATACTCCTATAGTGAGATATCGCTAATATTTACCCCGTAACAATAATATAAGGATAAAGATAGGCTAAAACTTGTTTGTATAGCATTAGTTCAATCAGCCCTGCAATACATGCAGTGGGGGGGGGGGATAGAACTGACGAAGCCAAACTTTTACACCTACGACAACTTCTGAGGACCCTCCAAATCACAATGCCCGAATAAGGGACAGTCGTGTCCGTCCGCCTATCATAAGGCATCTCAGAGAGCGGGCAAAAAAATGAGAAGATTTGAAAGCCTGACAAACTGTTCACAAAAACCTGCTGCTGCTGTCATAAAAATCTACTCCTATGCAGCCCTTCCTCCACCCTTATGCGCCCAACCAGTTGTACACTACTGTATAATGTCCTGAAATCCTGAAAACCCCACTACTAGGTTCACTCGTAGTCCATCACTATCAGTACTTCATATAATTTTCAACCTCCTTCCTCCTACTACGAGCGGATTTCGCCCCCCCCCTCTCCAAAAATAAGCGTATATTTTAGTGGACCACCATAACTATGAATCACTCGTAAATATTGTTTATTTGCAGATATGAAGAGCGTCTTTGTGTTATTATCAATTCTAATTTGGACTTGTTATTCAGGTATATTTGGTGACATGTGCGCATCATTCGACTCCTGAGTCCGCAAAACACTATTTGGGAAAATGGTCTGTGTGTGTGTATGTGTGTCTGTGAACGATTTTTAAAGAAAACCACCGTACCAAATCAGCTCAAACTTGATATCTCGCCCGCAGATCCTCATGGGACGCCAAAATGAGGGTTTGAACAAAATCCATTGAAAGCTAACTATAGTTATCATAGTGATCAAAACACCAAATATTTTTTTTCTCTTAAACGGCTCTAACGATTTTGATTGAACTGTTTATATTGATAGCTCTCAATAAGGCAATTATACCATGAGATTCTCATTCGTGGGAAAATGACGAGAGCAGCACAATAAATTACCAAAACTTTCGCCGAAATCGATTTTAGCGCAGTTTTTAGAGAAAACCGCCGCACCAAATCAGCTGAAACTTGATGTCTAGCCTACAGGTTACCATGGGACGCAATAATAAGGGTATGGGCAGAATCCACTGAAAGTTAACTATAGTCATGATAGTGATCAAAACACCAAATTTTTTTCTCAAAAACAGCTCTAACGATTTTAAATACACGTTTGATATTGATAGCTCTCAATCAGGCAATGATACTATAAAATTCTCATTCGTGGGAAAATGACGAGAGCAGCACAATAAATTATCAAAATTTTCGACGAAAAGCGTTTTTGCCGCGGTTTTTCCTTATAAACTCCGCTGGAATTCTTGTAGAATGTTAAAAAAAAAATTGTTATTGTAGTCCGATCCAATACCTAAAGGGCGAGGGTTTAAAACCGCTCATGAGACACATGGGGCTCACTCCAGAAATTCCTGAATTTCAACTACTGCCGTTGCGCTTACTACCAGTTCTAACAGTTATTTTCCAATAACTCTGCAAAAGTTATTACTATCCTTCTTCAAAAAATTTGTGTTTACAGCCTCATTAATTATCTGTGTACGAATTGCTCAATAATGGTCCTGCAATGAGTACGAGCAGCACAATAAATTCCGGAACTGTAAGCGCTACCGCTTTCTGCTGCCGTAAAGCGTTGTTTGACCAAGTTCAAATTAACTGAGTGATAAATGAATCGATTAAATAGAATTAGCCATGTACAAAGTGAATTGTTGTAGAGCTAAGGAAAGTTCTGTGTTGCAACGCACCAGATATTTTCAATTGAATTTTTAATACCTTGAACGGTTAGATACTTTAACTTTTCGCCCACTTTTCGTAGTGTAGGGTGCTTTGGGAGTCGTTAGTACATAGGTGTTTTGGTGGGGTGGTTTTGCTGGGATGTATGATGGAGACAAAATGATTGGCTGGGAACTCACACTTTTCTCTTTGCTCCTACTACCGTAGTCGAATGGAACAGAAGAGCCATTATCATGGTTCATTACTATTGATTCCCTATAATCCACTTTCTGTTCCTTCTATACTTTCCTCCAGCGTTAATTAAATTAAGTATAACTATCTCTCCTTTTTTTACAATTAAATTAGGTATTGCAACTTCCTTTTGTATTAAATTAAATCAAGTATTACACGGGCTAGAATCTTTCTTTAGTCTGCCGTAGCCCTCCCAGTCCTTACATATTTACGCAGGTGTGTTGTGTTTCAAACTAAGCCCGAGCACACCATACATCACTGGGGAGTGAAACTATCCAAGGCTGATTCGTGAAACTACTCCGAATGTCGTACTCGCTCTGTGTATCAAAACGTCGATACAACTCCGAGAGCCTCGACTTGACTATGAACTAACATGCTCTCCCTCCCCCTCCCGTCAGGGCCCTGACCGCGCTGTCGGATTGAACTGAACTCCGTTGTTTGGCGTCAACAAGGAAACCACAACCTGCAACGAGATCAGATAGTTAGTAATTCCCTCGCGTAACGAGGAGCCTTTTCAAATCGAGTGTTCATTCCGCTTTCCATCGGCTTCGGGCCCGACGAGGCCGTTTTTTCCCCCCCGCCGAAACGATCGACGGAGCTGATAAAGTTATTTGCTCTACCGGTCTCTTCAGCCGCATAAAAAAAAGAAGAGCGGCCCTAATTGTCGATTCAGTTTTCTCTTTCTATTTCCGACCGATAGACCTGGTTTTATGAAGTCTACAGTCGGCCGCACAATTAGAGCGAAACACTCGTATTTCGCTACAGCGGGATGATTAGGCTACGACTGCAGATGAGTTCACGCTGACGAACACGAATGCGTCCTAATCTTCCGAACACTTTCGAATTACAAAAAGCTGAATCACCGACTATGGGTACCCGTTGTTTCCATTCGCACGCCACTTCATGTGCGCGACAATCACATTTCTGACGACCACTTTTTTGTCGTTTTAGACCTTATTGACGTACTCCCCTTCAGAAAACTACAACGCATACGCTGGAAGCACTTGTGACTAGTAGCTGAAAGCACTCTGCGAGTTTGATTTGAGAAAATCTGAAACACATCGATACCTTGGTAATCAACACATCTCATTTTTTGAGCTTTCATGGCTTAAATCTCCGTTCAGGGAACATATATGCTACGGGACGAACTAAACACTTCGATTCAGCGGAGGCTCGTCCGGGGCATTTATGCTGACTGGGCACCTCAAATGCCCCGATTCGCTCGAGATTTTGCTGCCGTCAGTTGTAACCGAGCCGGTTCCCTCGTTGCAGTGTCGCCCTCGATTATGTTCGCTACCACTCAGTTCCCTGTCTGTAGTGGTAAAACTACTCCGAATGTAATTGAGAATAAAACTCTGTTCCAATTGCATTTGGCTTCTATCGTACAACTTCCCGACTCTCCTAGTGCGATATCGAGATGCCGGCCACACAGAAAAACCTGAAGGTTCTTCTAATGTGATGGGAATTTTCGATCCCCCACCTTCAGCTTTTCTGCTCTACTGCTGTGACCTACTCCCTCGCCCGTCATTATGTTCGAACGTTGTCCATTCTTGACGAACAGTTGAACACAGCTTTGTGTTGAATCGACGACGGCTGCTTCGACGAAAGCAGGGCAGATGTAAAGGAGCTTCTGATCTACCAGCATCTCGCGCACATATACATAGAAAGATTAATGCTTATCCAGCATAGCAGCAGCAGCATAACCCTACTGGTCAGCGGAAACCTACGGACAGTTCATCTCACAACGAATCCCATCATGCATCAACATCGACATCTTCCCACGTGTCTGTCCCTGAACAACCTCTCAAACAACGAGTCCGGGGAACCCGCTCCCCCAAAATGTCCTGGTGAAGACAAAACTCCCTTGCCAGAGCCACATTCCTGCCCTATCTGCGGCAAACATTAAAAAAGGGTAAAAAAAAGCCCACGTTTCCTCAACTCCAGCCAGGAGGCTCGAAGAACCTACGTGGAAGGGCACAATCTGAGTACGAATTGTCTGGCAGCCTCACACACGCTCAAGAGCTGCCACTCAACGTACAAGCGTGAATGCTGTCAACACAGGCATCACACCCTGCCCCACCTCATGAGACAAAACGACGCACTTGTTCCCAAAAGTGCAACTAACCACTGCACAGTAGACGCAGCATCTTCGCTCTGCACTATCCTTATGGAACAGCTGAGGGCAAGTGTCCTCTGAGGAGGAGGGAAACTCCGACTCCCCTCACTCAGAGAATCGTCTTTCGCCAAGAGGTAGACCGATTCTCTGAAGCATGGACATCGCAGCTGTGTGGAACACACAGCCGATCCACACATCCCATGATCTGTACATCAGAGACATTGTGAGGTGGCTGTTTATTTGTAGTTCTAAATTCAACACTCCCACCACAAACATGGAGACCCTTTTGGAACTTTCAAAATTACCTCTCACTCGCTATGTTCAAGATTAGGTTCCCATTTGTTGAGTGGACAGCAACGCCCTGAACTGCAGTGTTCATGAGTGCCTGAGGACAGGCACTTCATCAATGGCGGAGTGGTGTAACGGGACGAACTCAGCGGAGGCTCGTCCGGGGCATTTATGCTGACTGGGCACCTCAAATGCCCCGATTCGCTCGAGACTTTGCTGCCGTCAGTTGTAACCGAGCCGGTTCCCTCGTCGCTGTGTCGCCCACGCTTGCGTTCGCTCCCACTCAGTTCCCTGTCTGTGGTGGTAAATCTTCTCCTACTGTAATTGAGAATAAAAATCTAAAAACTCGGCTTCTATCGTACCGACTCACCCAGTGCGATACTGCTTACTATATTAATCCCCCCCGTAACACCTCTAACACATGGGTAACAGCCCTCCGTCAGAAGACTGGCTGAATGACAACCTGCTGTACCTCCACTGGTTTGGTGGATGTTGAACGAGTGCCTGGGCTCTCGTTTGCTAGCAAAACAGCAATATCCATGAGTGTTGAGAAACAGTCTGGTTGTGGGTGATACCTCTTATTCTGTTCTGGTTTAAATACAATCCATTCCGGTCCAGATCGACATTCACGAGGTGCTCCGGCACTAAACCTCCTTGTCATGCCCTAAACAGTTTCACTTGCCCTAATTCCTACTTTGGGTCACAGATTTAAAATCGAACTTCGATGTGAAATGAGACAGATCATTCCATACAGAAAATATCTTCTGTACGCGATACGGAAACGAACTTTAAACCTACAGGCGTTGTCTGCGTAGGTGGTACTTTACTGAACCTAAATCGAACTACACAAATAGCCGAAGGGAAGAATTGTAGAGGAAATCAATGCACAAACTTCCGCAACACACCACAGAACACGATAAATGAGAGAAAAATTATGATTGAGCAATATACAAACTATAACACTTTTGCATTTTCAAATTACTAGCACGCAATACTCCGGATAGAGCATTCAAGAGCCCCCTGCTTTCACAATCATATTCCCATCGACTTCTCAAAGTCCTGCAAGACGCCGCCACGAAATGTCAATTTCTGCAGTAACGTCACCAATCTAGTAATTTCTCAGGAATTGAATTTGCGTAAACAGGTTTCAATTTTTACACCGCCGTCAGTACGCGTAAAATGCGGTAAGGTACGAGGTCCGCGTTCATATTTGTCGGAATAGTGGCGTGATCTTTCACAAGGATTAGAAGCGGCGAGTAGACATCTTGGAGTGAATTTCGTACTCTTGAGCTTTCTAAAATACTGGCTTTGGATCATCAAGCTTCACCCTCTTCTGGCTGAGCGCTACCCTCACGAATTGAGCTACCCACCTCTGAATACAGAATGGAGCGGACAAATGTCCCTGGCGTCAGCTGACCAACTGTCTTTCATCTCTGTTCCAATTGCATTCGGCTTCTATCGTACTACTTCCCGACTCACCTAGTGCGATACACACTAATCCCCCCCATAACATATACAAATATCTGGTGCGTTGCAACACAGAACTTTCCTTAGCTCTACAACAATTCACTTTGTACATGGCTAATTCTATTTAATCAATTCATCTATCACTCAGTTAATTTGAACTTGGTCAAACAACGCTTTACGGCAACAGGAAGCGGTAGCGCTTACAGTTCAAGACTTTATTGTGCTGCTCGTACTCATTGCAGAACCATTATTGAGCAATTGGTACACAGATAATTAATGAGGCTGTAAACACAAATTTTTTGAAGAAGGATAGTAATAACTTTTGCAGAGTTATTGGGTAAACACGTTTAGAACTGGTAGTAAGCGAAACGGCAGTAGTTGAAATTCAGGAATTTCTGGAGTGAGCCCCATGTATCTCATGAGCGGTTTTAAACCCTCACCCTTTAGGTATTGGATTGGACTACAATAACAATTCTTTTTTAACATTCTACAAGAATTCCAGCGGAGTTTATAAGGAAAAAACCGCGCTAAAAACGCTTTTCGTCGAAAATTTTGATAATTTATTGTGCTGCTCTCGTCATTTTCCCACCAATGGAAATTTCATGGCATAATTTTCTTATCTAGAGCTATTCATGTAAAAAATTTAATCAAAATCGTTAAAGCCGTTTTTGACAAAAAAAAATTGGTATTTTGATCACTATGATAACTATAGTTAAATTTCAGTGGATTTTGCCCATACCCTTATTTTGGCGTTCCATGGTGTTTGTTTAGTGTTCCTGCGGGCTAGACATCAAGTTTCAGCTGATTTGGTGATTTGGTGGTTGTTTTCTCAAAAAACCGCGCTAAAATCGATTTCGTCGAACGTTTTGGTAATTTATTGTGCTGCTCTCGTCATTTTCCGGTATATGAGAATTTTATAGTATAATTGACATATTGGGAGCTATCAATATAAAAAATTTAATCAAAATCGTTAGAGCCGTTTTTGAGAAAAAACAATATTTGGTGTTTTGATCACTATGATAACTATAGTTAAATTTCGATGGATTTTGTTCATACCTTTATTTTGGCATCCCATGGTAACCTGCGGGCGAGATATGAAGTTCGAGGTGATTTGGTACGGTGGTTTTCTCTAAAAATCGTTCACAGACACACAGACACAGACCATTTTCCCAAATACTGTTTTTCGGACTCAGGAGGGTCTGAAACGTAAAGATCTGAAGAAAACTCAAACTTTTTTTTCAGCCAATTACATAACTTTCCTTTCTACTTCGTAGAGCCAAGGAAAGTAAAAATTATTCACACAAAATGTGGGTATAGATTGCTTCATTAGGTTGGTCGTGAAATTCAATCACGCAATGTGAAAATTATGAAAATGTTGATAAAACGCTGCATATTGCTACGGTTTATTATTCTGTTTCACGCCATGTTTTCACAGCTTGACGCAGTTTTACGCCTCCGAGATTCATTCCATTCGTATCACCATCGAAAAATACCAATAAACGATATGAAACATGACCAGACTACAATAAGAACTGACATTTTCTTGGCGACAGTCAATCGGCACGATGCGAAGAGTTGAAGTGACGGGTGGTTGGAGTGGACGGAAGTGTTATTATTTATAGATTCGGACGAGAAGCCGAACTAGCGCATAGCTCCAATATGCTGGGAAAGGAGAGTTCTCTTTTGAACGAAACCCTCGAACCAAACGACACACATTAAATTTATTGAAAATATCTGGTGCGTTGCAACACACAACTTTCCTTAGCTCTACAACAATTCACATTGTACATGGCTGATTCTATTTAATCAATTCATTTATCACTCAGTTCCTTTGAACTTGGTCAACAACATGTCACAGCAGCAGGAAGCGGTAGTGCCTACAGTTCTGGAATTTATTGTTCTGCTCATACTCGTTGCAGGACCATTATTGAACTATTGAAACACAGAAAATTAGTGAGGCTGTAAAGATGAATTTTTCGAAGAAGGATAGTAATCACTTTTTCAGAGTTATTGGGTAAAAACGTTTAGAACTGGTAGTAAGCGTAACGGCAGTAGTTGAAATTCAGGAATTTCTGGAGTGAGCCCCATGTACCTCATGAGCGTTTTTAAACACTCACACTTCAGGTATTGGATTGGACTACAATACCAATTTTCTTTAACTTTCTACTAACATTTCAGCGGAGTTTAAAAAGAAAAAAACTGCGCTATAACCGATTTTCGTGGAAAATTTTGATAATTTATTGTGCTGCTCTCGTCATTTTCCTACAAATGGAAATTTTATGGTATGATTACCATATTGAGATCTATAATTATGAAAAATTTAATCAAAATCGTTAAAGCCGTTTTTGAGAAAAAAATTGGTGTTTTGATCACTATGATAACTATAGTTAAGTTTCGGTGGATTCTGCTCATACCCTCATTTTCGCGTCCCGTGGTAACCTGCGGGCTAGGCATCAAGTTTGAGGTGATTTGGTACGGTCGTTTTCTCTAAAAACCACTCTAAAATCGATTACGTCGAAAATTTTGATAATTTATTGTGCTGCTCTCGTCATTTTCCCACTAATGGGAATTTTATGGTATAATTATCATGTTAAGAGCTACCAATATTAAAAATATAATCAAAATCGTTAGAGCTGTTTTTGAGAAAAAAAATTTGGTGTTTTGATCACTATGATAACTATGGTTAAATTTCCGAGGATTTTGTTTATACCCTTATTTTGGCGTCCCATGATAACCTGTAAGCTAGCCATCAAGTTTGAGTTGATTTAGTACGGTGGTTCTCTCTAAAAATCGTTCACAGACATACACACAGACCATTTTCCCAAATAGTGTTTTCGGACTCAGGAGGGTCTGAAACGTAAAGATCTGAAGAGAACTCAAAATTTTTTTTTCAGCTGATTACATAACTTTCCTTCCTACTTTGTAGAGCCAAGGAAAGTAAAAAGAATGCTGTATCTCGTCGAGTAGAATAGAAATAGTAATTCCAGTATGCGCTTGTGGAGTTTCAACCAACTAAACGCTGCCTTTTTACGTCCTACCTGAGGCATCTTCTTCAGCTTAACGTTAATTTTGATGCGATGAAGTTGGAGGCGATGGCACCGGACACACGAAGATAACACGCGCAAACAAAACTACGCGCTTGGGATTCCCAAAATATTCGAACTGGATAACCGACTTCCGACGTGCACGTTCTAGATTACTGATAAGGAGCTATCCTATTAGTGTTTTAAAATATTTGTTAAAAGTATTGAAACGATTAAATGCCACGTTCAATCAGCCGCACCTTTGATTATTCCACGGATAAGAGATGGTACAAAAATATTCTGTTCCTGGTCGAGCTTTGATCGATTGGTCTTGTTGTTGAGCTGAGCTCTGGATTAACGCCCCCAGAAAACGAGAGCGACGGATTAAAGATCCTTCTCCGGCAACGAGGTCGGCTCTTCATCTCCCGTTTAAGTTCAATTGAAAAAAAAAAAACTCGAATTGCAGTAATGCGCAACTTCCTTTTTATCGCCTGGCACGACTCTTCGTCGTTTCGTGAGCAGAAAAGAGAAGTCATTTCGACTGCCTTCGGGTCCGCATTAGGTCGAATATTATTCCGTTCAGCTCCGCTCGTTAACGGCGACGGCCGAGAGCTTTTACTTCGTTCGAGCGTTCGGGTTTCTTTACCGAAACGAAATCCCCAAAGAAAGTTGTTGTAGCGCTTCATAGTGGGTGTGCCTCGCATTCGTTATTGAGAGCGGCGCGCGTTGACGTGGGCTCCGCGCGTTTGTGAACTTAGTCGATCGTCGGGAAGAAAAGCGTTATTTGTGTTCTCAGTATCACGCGGGGCTGTGCGATGGTCGCGGAGAATTTTTATTGCGAACCGAGCTACCGCATTGAAGTCTAAACGGTTAGAGCGTTCGGTATGAACGATAAAAAAAAGAGCTGAATAACGAGCGAAAACAGCAGGTGCGACGCATCACACAACTTTCCCTAAACTCTTTCCATAATAATTTTCGTGGCTTTTGCTACTAATTCTATTCATTCGGACTCGGCCAAACATAAATTCACGGTGGTAGAAAGTGATATCGCTTATATTTATTGTTGCGCTCCTACTTCTGTCACGACCTTTACTAATCAATCATTACGCAGATAATTAATGAGACTGTAAACACGATTTTTATTTTCCGCTACCCACAGAGAAAAGGAAGTATTGTAATCGTGTCAAAAAAATATCTGGTGCGTTGCAACATACAACTTTTCGCAATCCCTTCAAGTTCGAACACCAGTTACATATGCGGGCGCTATATCTTCGTTCAACGCATTTTTACAGGAACATTTATAGAGAACTAAATGTAGAGACAAGTTAGTTGAGAGTTCTCCATAAGTTTGATCGAAATCGTTACATCCATTTTTGATAAAATCGGAATACCGATAAATGAATACGAGGGACGTCCCAAAAGTAAGTTCCGAAGTGCTGGGAAAAATCGAAAACTCAACCAATTTGAAAAAAAAAATTATTCTGAAAGGTACGGATCTACTTTATTTTTCGACGTAGTCGCCATTCCGATCGATGCATTTTTGGTACCGTGGTGCCAGTTTACGTAACCCCTTGTCGTTCCATTCTGCGTCATTTTGTTTGAAGAATTCCGAGACCGCGGCTTCGAGTTCGGCGTTCGTACGGAACTTTCTTCCGCCCAGGTGGACTTTGAGGAGGGGAAAAAGGAAAAAGTCACTCTGTGCAAGGTCTGGAGAGTATGGGGGGTGGGAGAAAACATCCCAATCAAATGTTCCAAGCAAATGTTGGGCGATTTTTGCTGAAAATGCCCGGCCTTTTGCGCCTTATGGCATTTTTCAAGTCTCTTAGCACCTGGCAATACCTTTCGGCATTTATGGTCGTGCCTCTTTCCAGGTAATCGACCAAAAGAACACCCCGGGAGTCCCAAAAGACAGTTGCCATCACCTTTCCAGCCGAATGCTCCACCTTCGCTTTTTGGGGGGAATTTGGTCAGGAGCTTTCCACACCATACTCTGTTTTTTTGTTTCGGGGGTTGAGTGGTGGACCCAGGACTCATCACCAGTAACAATTCGAGAGTAAAGAGACTCACTTTCATCTTCCAACATTTCAAAAAACCTGTGTGCTGCATCCAACCTGTTTTCCTTGTGCTCGTCGGTCAAGTAGCGAGGCACCCTACCCCACCTTGCACACACTTTCGAGAACTTGAGATCATCCCTAATGATTCGGTGTACTGAAGAACGAGTCAATTGATGTTTTTTGTCTTTCTCGACAATATCACTAAAGCGCGCATCTTCCTCCAAAAGCTTGCGAACTGCAGAACCTGCGTCCTCTTCACAAGAAGTGGAAGGGCGCCCACTTCGCTGTTCATCGTGCACACTTTCTCGCCCTTCCAGGAAACTTCTCTTCCACCTACGGGCCATTTCGATGCTCATGGCCCCTTCTCCATACGCTGAAGAGAGTCTGCGGAGAATTTCGGGCACAGAAACATTCTCAAAAACTAAAAAACGGATCACCGAACGGATTTCACAATTTGACGGGTTTTCCACGTAGCAGCCATGTTTACACTGGTGCTGATAAGCCGCAACAAGTGATAGCAACATAAGAAAAATTCAGTGTTGCCACCAGATGTAACACGAAGTATCCCCGTTGGAATTTTTCCCCTATGGCATTTTCCCACGGATTTACAAATGATCGGAACTTACTTTTGGGACGTCCCTCGTATTCGACAAATCTCCTTTTCATAGTTAACTTGGTTTGATATCTCCGTTCAACAAATATATACAGAAATAATTATGGAGAACGAAATGTTGGTATGAGTGACTAAAAGACACTCTGTAAGACTGATCACATCTGGTGAAGCAGTTACCCTGGAATTTACGGAAATGTTCGAAAAAACGTTATTTTCGACACATTTTCATTTTTATCTCTGCTCAATGGACTTTCAGAGGAACATTTATTAAGAACAATACGTAGGTATTAGCTATTCCAAAACATCCTGAGAATTTGGTGAAAATTGTTAAAGCCGTTTTGCCAAAAAGCGTAAAAAATCTATTTTTAGTTCATAGGCCTATATCTGTGTTCACCGTATTTTCATGGAAATATGTATAGAGAAGGAACGTTTTGTACTTGATTCTCATCAAACTAACAGAATGCTTTCGAATAGTTGATAGTAACATATTGTACCGAATAAATGTTCCTCTGACAGTTCACTGAGCTGAGATAAAAATGAAAATGTGTCGAAAATAAAGTTTTTTCGAACATTTCCGTAAATTCTGGAGTACCTGCTTCACCAAATTCGATCAATCGTTCAAAGTGTCTTTTAGTTGCTCATACCCACATTTCGTTTTCCATAACTATTTCTGTATATATATGTTGAACGGAGATATAAGCCAAGTTAACTCAGAAAAGGAGCTTTGTCGTATATTAATTTATCGGTTTTCCAATTTCCTCAAAAATGGGTCTAACGATTTCGATCAAACTCACGGAGTTCTCACAGCTAACCGGTCCCCACATTTTGTTCTCCATAAATGTTTCTGTAAAAATGCGTTGAACGAAGATAAAGCCCCCGCATATGTAGGTGGTGTTACGTGGATGGCGGAAAGTTGTGTGTTGCTACGCACCGCTCGTTTTAAGAACGACTTATCGAATAAAAACTCTGAGTAATGGTTACAAATGAAACAGTGGGGGTTAAGATTCTGGAATTGATGGGGTAGCTTCTATAGGCACTTGATTGGGCCACATAAATTTTGCTGAAAGCTCCATTCACATTTGAGCGGGCTGTTCAAGAAATTTTGTTCGAAATGTTTCCTAATTTATTGGGCTTTTCCCACGGTTGAGAATTTCATAGTATTATTGTGTTATTTGTGACTGTCTTTGCAAATAAGTGAATCAAAATCGTTACAGCCGTTTATGAGAAAAAGAAGATTTATTGATAACCGCGGTTATTTTTGTGCGGATTTTGCTCGTACCTTTATTTTGGCGCCCCGTGATATCCTGTTCAAGTTTGTGCTGACGTAGTACAGCCGTTTGCTCTCAATCGCGTTCACAAACACACAGACCGTTTTACGAAATAGTTTTTGTCGCGCTCAGTAGGGAAATTTTTGTTTTTCAGTCGATCGCATAATTTTCCTTTCCACTTCGTACAGCCAAGGGATTAGCTGTGCGCATGACACGAGAGATAAGTGAACAGTATTGTACCATAGCCCTGGTTAACTTGATATTTACAAATGAGACAGGGACAAGAGAGCGAAAGTTCAGAATTACGCGCGCACTTACATTTTTCTCTCGGAAATAGCTAGTGTGTACTGGCGAATGAAGCTGATTGTGGTAAAGGGTTGGGTGGGAATTTGTGGGGGGGGGGGTGCTTTTGAAAACGAGAATGAAGGGAGATTAATACAAGCTTCATCTCGAGGCAAAGGAAACAAATAGGAGATACAAGCCGCTCTGCTTGAAAATTACGATTTAGCATTCTCAATTCACAATGCAAAATGCTTTGCATCATTTCATTTTTGCACTGAGAGGCCTCCACGGTTTAATATGCAGTAGCCAAGTAGTAGGCGCGCTCCATTTGAGAGTCCTCCACGGTTTAATAGTTTGTTAGTGGCACGGAAGATTGCTTATTTGCTCCCAGGATCTAAAACCCTGGGGTGTGAATAAGCGGCTAAAGCAGTATTGTGGACCTTGCCCTGGGACCTTGCTCTGGTTTTCCAAGCAGAGAGAGATGATATTCATGATATCATCGCTAAGGCCGTCATGGGGCATAACGGAGGATGTAGCAATAAAACTATCAACATAATGACTGATCGCCAAGGGCCGAGGCGCTGGAGAACCACTGCATATCGTCAACACTGGTGAGGCAGCGCAGGATGGGGCTCAACTCATTAGCACAAAATGTAATAGAGTTTATGTTTACTGTACTCCTGGACATAAAGGAGAAGCAAACTAGCCTCTACTACTGAATCTATTGGGCTAGTTCGCTCGGATCTCCGTCACTAGTCAAGAGGATAGTGTGAGAATATGCGAGGAGAATGCATCAGACTGCCTGGAACTAACATTGGGGTTATTTCAGGACCAACACACGAGAGTACCCTTCTGATAATGGAGAGGACGGGCTCGAGGCAGGTAGATGGAATCATCACAGGGCCAGCCTTAACCAACATTTATGTAATGGGTATAAATGACTCATGTCCTGGCTCAGACAGAAAGCAGATTTTGATCCTTAGGACGACTTCTCCGAAGGTGAGCATCAAAGAAGGCTCTTCCAGAATATTCCTTAGAAAGCCAGTCATGGGCCTATGAGACATTATGACGGGCATGATAGGATTTTAAACTTTTGCTTATATAATTTAAAAAAAAAAGAAGATAATGAGGTTGAGCAGCAAATTATTGAATTTTTGTCCGCGTAGAACGATCGAAACCCCTCTTCTAAAGGGTGCAGAAGTAAAGATGATGCCAAACCCTCGTGAACAGACGACGTCTGAATGTCATTATGAGCATGATTATTATTTGAAACAGAGACGCACACCACGAATTGTCACTCCGCGATTTGACTTTACAAAACTCTCGCCATTTAACTAAGTGCGTGAGCGAAGACGAGCAAATGAGCCGACGGAGAGAATGGAGCGACCGACTCCGAGTAAAAAGAGCGACGACGAAAGTAATTGTCGAGTGCCGGGAAAGTTCAATTTTGCTACCACCCTCGCGTTTAGCTGAGTGCCCTCTTTCCTCTTCTTTGAGACGGAGCACTTCAGTTCCAGAGATATTTCGCTCTTTGGTGGCCAAAAAGGAGGGAGAACTCAGCGAGTGAAGCTTTCTAATTCTCATCCACAAAAATAGTTTGCACGAAACGACGTCTTTACTTCCCGACGACGTCTTTATTCTCCCAAAACCAGCTCTTAAACATGCGTTTTTGAAATTCACGCTTTTTAAATAGGTTCTGACAAGTCGTGCTGAATGACAAAGCATCAGCTCCAACTGAAATTAAATACCGGTGCGAAGCATGACGCAACTCAACATGTACATACCTGTATTTCCACCGGAAACGCTAAAGCCCAAAATATTGTTACTGATTGGCTCAAAGTACTTGGCAAGTTGGATAAAAATCATCTTAAAGCGTTCTTGAGAAAATAAGAAACACCAACCTTGAAACAGGACGAACGTTTGGATACAAAACAAACCCTGCAAATTATTACACAACGGTTTATTATTCTCATGAACAGCTTGACCTAGTATTACTGCTCCGAGACCCATTCCATTCGATGCAGCATCGAAAAGTACTAGTAAACCATACGAAACATGACCTGATTACAATGGAACTATGGAAACTAAATATTCCCCCGGCGCCAGGCGCCCGTAAACGTCTGTACGCATTTATGATCCGATGTAGGGGTGTGTGGAGGAAGTGGCCATAACCTTCCTCCGCCCCGTCGGGCAAAAAGAGTCGGGGAAATTGGGACAGGGACTTCCAGCGAACCCTCGGCAGTTGGCACGAGGTTGCGAGTCAAGCGAGCGGGTGGTTTTGAAGGGACAGGAGAGAGGAAGGGAGTAGTAACGACGAGACGTTGACTTCCGCTGTAGTTCCCGCGAGTTCTTTCAATTGGTTGACTCTAATAATTACTGTGATTTCTCTATACGCTGTTTTACACGTCAGATACTCATTCCATTCGACCCAGGATGTAAAAATACCTTGAAAACGATACGACACACGGCTTATTTGCGATTATACTGTGTTTTGTTAATTTCTTTAAACCATGTTTTGTCCATAACAACCATGGGCTTCGTCCGATCGGATTGCCGAGGTGGCGGGCACAACTAGATACCAAATGGGATTTTTTTTTTATGGGAATTTTTTAGACCACGTTAAAGGCACAAAATGGCTCGGACAGGGGACGGCGGACGGACATTGTAGATTTGGAATCCCCATGTCTTGAAACGTAAAGTATCAAATTTTGAGGGGGGGGGGGGGTTGTAAAAAATTTTTCGTTTCGGAAAACATAGGGTTATTATTCGGAATGAATAATAAACCAAAAGAAGAAAAATAATAGTACAGATGGCTAGAAATTATTCTGGCAGTTTAAACAAAGGAAGTAGAGTTAAGTTAAAGGTCATCAATGGTTGTTCGGTAGGCCGAATTAGCTGGGTATTTTATCTCTCAAATGTCCGCACTTGCCCTAACAGGATTCACTAGGCTTAATAGAAGACCCCCTTTTCTAGGTGTTCAGGCAGCTACACCACTTATGATATCCACTTGATTACATTGAGAAGTGTTATATTTTATTTCGTTTTGATATGAGTGACGTCAGCACACTAGCCATCACCAGCTCCACGCGCCATTTTCTTCCAATTCTAACTATCTGCGTACCGCAACGTGCCTCGGTAAAACTGCTTATATTAGGTATTCCTGGCCATTTCCTCACTTTGCAGTGAAATTCATCATTAACGCGCTTTTATCCTTCCCTTCGGGTTGCAGTATCCCGCACGTCCTGTAATCAACGTCTACCAGCGTCATACCTGGACGACATACTTAGGAAACGTCTAACAGCACCATACTTGGACCAATACACGTCTACCAGCACCACTGGGCTTTCCAAAAACTATCCTTTTCCAGCCCTACCCCTCCTTTATTTTTCTCTTTTCAACAGACAGCGCACTGGAGGCACAAGACGTGCATAATGGAGAGTCTTTCAGAGAAAAGAAGTGGAGCCCCCATTGAAGCCACCATGTCCCATGAGGAACTGGGTCGTCCAGTGGTCTGGCTCAACGCATTTTCTTGAAAGACGTTCACGGATGTTGGGGAAGAACTCATACGTATCAGAGAGCTGGGCTCTTGTGGATCACCAAGGTCTGTAAGAGAGTAAGCCACTGATGCACTCCAAAATGATCACTAGTCACCTACCAGTTGACATGGTCGTTGAGTGCATTGTGGACCAGTAGAGAGTGAAACGGGAGCTTCCCCCAATCTGGACTGAACTCTGCGCAGATCTTTCTACGAAAACTTGCCGAGAGAGATAACTTGCCGGGAGTTAGGCAAATGGCGAGCAAAATGGGAATCCTGACACGTTTTTCCCAACATCCGTGAACCTCTTGGGGGAAATTGGTTTGAGCCAGACCACAGGAAGAGCCAGTTCCTATGACTGTGCAAGTCTTTTCTCTCAAAGACTCTCCATTCTGCACGTCTTGTGCCTCAATTGTGGAAAAAACAAGAAACCATGTTCAGCTCGGCTGTAGTTTTTACAACAGTGAGCGAGAATTATTGGAAGAGCAGCCCAAACTACCAGCTTCGACTGCTACCAGGTAAGGTTATAACTGTTTCGCCCAGTTTACTAGGAAGATTATGGCAAAGAAACGTGTTGAAGTTGATCTTGTCCATTTGAAAATAGTCATCCAAGTAAATAGTTCGATCAGGTAAGAAACCAGATGGTAGGGATTCCCCAGTGTCATACCTCCGCAGTTACCCATGGGTAACAGCTCTTCACCGGGAGGCGGCTCCTTCACAGGTCTAGGTTCGGTGGAAGTTGAGCGAGTGGCCCGGGCTCTTGCAAGATAGCGGAACCACAACCTCCATGGCTGCACATTAGGAGGTTCAAAGGACAAAAACTGACTTTGGAGGAGGTGGGGGTCCCGTATTTACGGTCGCTGGTTTCAGGATCCCCGTGCCTTTTTATTACTTGAAAGGAAGGAAACCTCCGGAGGGTCCTGCAGCGGAGACAAAACCCTGAAAAAGGTGGACGAGGGAACTGAAAACAAAAAGGAAGAGGACGCCAGGGGTTTTCTTGTTATTAAACCCGGCAAAAAGGCACTTGAGGGATTAGACACGAGATAAGAGAAGCAAGTGCGAAAAGAAACGAACCCGAGAGCTCGACGGTTGGTTATTTCCTCCCGTTGGCTTTTCATTCGAAGCCCCCACCTCCAGAACAGTTTGCATTATGATGTTTACGATTTGCCAACTCCGATCGGCTTCGAAGGAAAAATAACTGGAAATACCTTGTCCGCTCCTAACGGCTTTAACCGAAGCACCAGGTTCCATCGTGAAAAATGAATAAACGTTCATTGTCGGTTTTAAAACGAAATTCGCGGTGAGGGGGGGGGGTCGTTTCGAAAACGCGATTTGCCCAAGTCCCCTCTTTAGTTATCACGGCTGTGCACAGCTTCCACTTGCCAATTTCATTGAGTGGCCGTGTTTTCTGATGAATATTTCGCCGCTCGACAGGCGAACGTTTAAACCCTACTGCTAACTGTTCGTTTAAGCAACGATTTTCAGAAATGTTTGATACGGATGATGCCTCAGGCCTGAACGTGGCATAAAAGATGTTTTGCGCTCGTCCGTTGGCCACTTCGTAATTAAAGTAAAATTGTGTTTGCCAATCTAATGAGTGGGGCATAACACAAAGCAAAGCGTTATTTGTCAATGAACGCGACAACGTATGCTGCAGTACAACATAATCTTTACTAAACTACCTCATTTTTACCTTTCTTGGCTTTACGCACTACAAAGGAAAGTTATGTGGTCGGTTGAAAAACAATTTTTGGAAGAGCGACCAAACCTACTTAGCATAGCAAGCTTATAACCCTTTCGCCCAGTTTGCTAATGTCAAAGAAAATTGGTAACTGTTGATCCGTCCTCTTGAAACTTGCCACCCACGTTATATCAGGTGGCAAACCAGATTAACTCCTCTTAGACGGTACAAGATTCCCCAGGGCGCGGTTACACATACGCAACAGCTCTTCACTGAGGGACTGGCACATTTGTATTTATTTATTTTTTCATTAATTTATTTTGATACTCTAAATACATAGTTATACTCATGAATGCTACTCGCCCGTGTGAGGAAGCCTCGTGCTTGGGGGGGGGAGGGTTTAACTTCATGATACTATTAAGTACACTACGGAATTACAAACAAAATACGAAAAATAGTTAATATTGATATGGAAAATAGAAAATTTACAGAGGATATTGTAGAGAAAATAAAAAATTAAAACTAAGTTATAAATAATTCTTTCATAGAAACGGTTTAAGGACGAAATTTCTCTAACCTACGGGGGGGGGGAGTTTAATGAAAAGCTTCGCTCCCCGATACAGACATGCACTTTGACCTGCTGTCATTAAACGAGAAGGCAATCTAACGCAAAATTCGTATGCACCTGCTGATATATTCTTATGGGTTTCAATTGAGGTAACTATTTGGGACATCGACTCGAAACTCGGGACCCTAAACGGTCTGAACAGCTCAGAAGAGGGGAACAATGATAGGTCGCAGTGCGGTCCCCCTCGGGTCTGGTTTGGGTGCTGAGCGAGTGGACGGACTTTTGCATGATAGCGAAACCGCAACCTCCACGGGAGTCGACTGAGTGCCAAGAACTGTCCAAAACCGCAAAATATATTTTTGTGTCAATGACAGCTACTATTTTGACTAAATTTCTTTATGGGCTTCTCTATACGGCATGGCAATATCATGGAATTCTCATTTATAAATGAAGGGAGCAGCATAATCAATTACCGAACATTTCGATTTTAGAGTAGTTTTCCCCTTATAAACTCTGCTCAAACGGTACTAGAATCTTTAAAAAAAAACAGGGATGGTCCAATCACTGTTTGGCAGGCCAAATTAGCTGGGGTCTTTGACCTCCGGAATATCCACACTTGCACCTAATGGTACTCATTAGCCCTACGAAAAGTCATCGTTAACCCAAACACCTTTCTATCTCAACCCTTTTGTTTAAACCTGTGAAAGTCCCACTCCTCAGTTATTTCCAAGTGACAGTGAATTTCCCTTTCCTCGACTTTCCCACCCCTCAATTGTAGATTCCTCTCCACGACACACAGCTCCTCTCAACAGTCAGTCATTCATCAGCACTCGCGAATGGCAGTCGTCTCCTAGTTCTCTCAACGATTTGTCTCTCAGCTCGCACTACTTCCTACTCATTTCTATCTCTCTTCCTCTCTCTATATCACTCTCTCTCCACTTAGTATCTTACAACCAGTGTCACATGTATTAAGAGTTCCTTGTGCGCTTTTAGATACTCATACGCAACTGAATATTAATTGCTATTCTGTGAAGTATAATACTCACGCTCACCCCGTTCATTTATTTCTCAGTTTCAAGCTGCCCCATTCGTGCGCCCAACAGGTTCGAACGACTCAAACTATTATTTTTGTGTGTGCTGACTGACTCCTATTAAAGGCAACCGGTTGATCGTGGTCTAGTGGTAAAGACAGACGATTCATAATTCTCGACGTAAGTCGAGGATTGTGGATCGAATCTCCAGCGCGATTGCCGTAATTTTTGCCTCAGTCAGCAGCTCTTCAAAAGCATCTCCAAAACTACCTCAGTACAATTGGCGAACTTACGTCGAGGATTGTGAATCGACTGTCGTTACCACTAGACCACGATCAACCGCTTGCCTTTAACAGGAGTCAGTCAGCACATGTGTATTCTAGTGCTCCGCCTCAAATTTAAGAAAACCTCAGAAATTTTACTCGCAACTTACAAAACACTCATAGGACAACTGATGGTGTGATGAAGTCACGTTGACTAATCAACACTAACTTTAAATGTCACCATTGATGTCTCGTTTGAGATGCATTGCAGTAATTAACCGATATCGTTATAGCTTGTTCCTAACTAAGGTAGCGAACACCAATCCTGGTCAAGTGTCAATTTATCGACAGTTCAGTTTAGTCAAAAAAGGATATTTTGGCGGGACAGTTACTGTTATGCATTAGGGGATGACTGTGGGAGTGCCGACCAGGTGGATCCTACCTCCCACCGACCGCGCAGTTTAGAAACGAGAGAAGGGAATGTGATTTCTACTCTCCAGCGACCCCCACGATGTCCGCAGAGCAAGCGCATTTTCCAGCATCATCAGGCCTTGCCCTGGGTTGGTGTTGGTGTTGGCCGTTCTCCCAACCTCGCCCTGCGGAGGGAGCCACCTGACGTGGCCCTAACCCATAATGCATCGGGCTGTGCATTCCCGTGGTACCTTTGGTCAAACAACCGTTAAGGCCTGAATGGTCACTGGCCCGCACCTTCTTTTGGTGGCACTTACGGCTTTTTCTTATACCAGGGTGGGGCAGTTTGGGCTTGCTGACCCCCCCTGGCGTCAGAAAGGACTCCAGTAAGCTGCGACAGAGGGCCACATAGCCTCCACCCACTACTAGGGGGCCCATCTATCATGCAACCGACAGGAAAGACTAGTTGTGTTGGCAAACTTAAGGGGCCTTCCAGTTGTGAACAAGCACAAGGAGCACATGAAATGACTATTCTGTGTTGGTCGTGTTGGTAAACTATTTTCATTTGACGATGAGGGACGTGACGTTGAGCATGAGGCAAATGATCGTAAATGGATCTCGTTTGTATTGTATGCCGATTGTCGATAGGACGTCACCTCATTCGGCCTCCATCTCCATATTAATGTACAATTTGAATTTAGTTCGCCTCGATCGCTTTATCGCATTTGCGACGCTCCTGGCGGAGTGGATCAAGATGCGTCATCCCCAATCATTAAAGTGCGATGATCAGGGAATGAACCGTCGTTCTAATTGGTTACTGTATCGAGAATGCTAAGGGCTAAATTGGGTTTGATTTGGTGAAATGGGAGTATAAGGCTTGGAGCGGGGGGAAAAAACCACGTCTTTTCCTGTCCGTGCTGAGAACTTTGAACGTGAACGATGAATGGAGTAAACGTTCAGTGAGCGTGGTCAGAAAGGGCGCACTACAGTACGTGACATCGGTTTCTACAACGTCCAGAGGGCATGATCGTTCCATAGGCCGAAGCGTGGTTTTCTTCAATGATCAGATTCAACACTTACAGGGCATGGGCAGAAAGGTCCACTAAAGGAAAATGCTTTTTTTTTTTTCATTTATCCTGATGCAACTGGGGGCCTCAAATGGGCATATTGTGTGGGAGTAAACGAGCCACCTCATGCCCTTTCAGCTCCATCCTCAGCTGGCCATTCTAAAACAAAATTCGGAACGATCTTGTGGTCCATCCCTGCAACCTTTCCTGGCTGTAGTTGAAGGACCCGAAGCACTCTGAGGCGCGCCACAGCCAGCCCCTCACGCAACTTGCAAGTCTGTACCTCTGACCTACCAATCTTGGCTTTCTCTCTCCAGACTGTGAATCTCTCTTGTTAGCACCCTGGAGGTTTTTTATAAATAGAATTGACTGCCTTTGGCCTGCCACATCCCATGAATAGGCAGCCCTGCACTCCACCTCTCTCTTACTGACCCTCCTGATCAACTCCTGGTCCCTACAAAGAAGCGCAAATGCTTTTCTCACAAGTTTGCCAGCCTACTGATTCCCTTCTATTGACACAGTGTCAACGCACTCTCCCTCGCCAAGGTCTTAAGGCCAGCCAGGCAGCCCCAACGTGATGGAGTACAAATAATCTTCGCCATTGCCTGAGTGCAGCCAGAGTATCCGTCATAATGTCTACTCTTCTCCGTTTCACACCACTGCGCAGGGGATGCTGCACGCACACCATCACTGCAAAGAGCTCTGCCTGGAAAACTGTTGCCAGCGCACCCAGTGGATAGTACGAGGCGTGATTATTAACAAACAAATTCAACGTTCCGTGGGTGTGCCAAAAGGTCGTTCGAAACTTCAAAGGATAGTGTTCTCCAACTGTTTGATCTCAATTGCGGGGATCAGAGCCGTTTTCCGCCGACAAGGTTCTGGCGCTACGGCGCAAACATAAAATGTGTGTCTCTTCTCCTTTACCTCCTTCCTTCGCTCTTGAAGGGCCCTCCCCGCTCCTTAAGCCCCCTGCAGTTCTGTTGCGTTTTCGCATGTTCCCCGCGTTTTGCGAATTTCCTATGATTTCCTTCTTTTTTCCCACTAACCCCCCTTATTCTACGGGTCTTCGTTCTTCCGAACCCAACATCTCCAGACTGACGTCCATTCTCTCAGCTGGAGAAAAGCACGAGGATTTTCCCCGTCGACGGGAGGCCGCTCCGATCTTCCAAACCCAAGGTGAGTCCTTCACAGGTTTACCTCAGTCAGTTTGTGTTTGCGTTGGGGGCTGTTCTTTGTGCGGCGGGAATCGACTTCCATTTTCCGGATCATACAGTTCACCCGTGCGCTTCTCATGTTCCTGCTGTGACAAAGCCGGGGTGACTCCCGAAGCACCCAGGTCCCGGAGTCTCACTCCCCTTGGGGTGCTAGCGTCCAGCGGGCGTCCTATCGCCTTAGCATCAACGGCCTCTCCGGAGTGTACCCATCCCCTGCCTACCCGACGTCACTGCCAACAGGCTTCCCACTCCGGCGATTATTTATTTATTTCTTTCTGCATTTTATTTATGCAGTCTGCGCTGCAGACTGAACTGCCGGGTTGGGTTTGACAAAAATTTTTTTTTGTACCAAAACTTTTTTGGCTGGAGGGAGGGAGCGTGGGCCCAGCTTGAAAGACAACCTCACCTCTATGAGGTCCCCGCAGGATTACATCCAACGAGGCTTAACTGTGGCTGGGCGTCACAGTGTACTCTGTCGCCACACTGTGCTCACCCTGCAGTAGGGGGTCCAGAATTCCACTGCCGTACTCCCTGCGTGTTCGTATAAGCCGGACTAAAAGGGACACAACTTACACTTCATTCACATACATGACACACTGGGAACCCCCTACCTTTAGCTGGGATCGCAGAACACACCGCCGGCAGGAAGGGGGCCAGAATACTCGTGCCGTATCCTCTGCGTGGTCGTTAAAACCGGCCTTAAAGGGGCTTAAAGCTCACGACACTGACATACACAACATATTCCAGATACTAAATACACTGCAACGGCTTGCGTGGCAGAACACACTCACTTGAAACACTCATAATGAGCGAAAGACAGTCCTGGAAGTAGCTCACTAACACCTTTGAGCGATCCTATATAGGTGCGGCCTTCGAATGAGGAGGAAAACCAGGTTTGAGCGTTCCTGGGGCGGCGCTGATAGCGTGTGTCCCGCTCACCACATCACTAGTGGCCGAGGGCTGACTCTGAGCAGCAGCCGAAAAATCCCTCATGCGTCTTAGTCCTGGTGGGTGGCGGACTGGCAGCTGCGGCGCATGTGGGGGCCTCCCTTGACCCTCAACGGACCAGCGAAAGGGGCTAGAATCAATATGCCTGAGGGGGAGCCTCCAGGACACTGCCTCGAGCACCTCTCGCTCATACCACGAACACACACAACAAATGAACTCACAAGGATACACTACACCAGTCCGCTTCTTTAATCACCCCCCAAATAAGTAAAAAACATGACAAAAGTCAACTAAAACTTCAGCAGGTAATAAAACGCCACCTGCGCCTCTTCCTCGGCTCGCCAAGCTCGGCCCCTCCTCTTCGGACGATGAGCAACCTACTCGTCGTCCAAACAAACAGGGGCCCGGAAAGAACCGGGCAAACCGCGTTCATCTCCCCTTCTCCCCCTAGTAGCCCGGGCAACCCGGCTACTACAAGCACACGACACAGCGTGGACCCTAAACTGTCGGACATGGAGCAAATTTGCGCATACGTCCAAATCATCCACGGCCAGCTGGCACGGATGAGGGCCAACGCGACAGGACCTATGCGGGACCTCGTAACTAGTTGCCTCTTCGAAATTTCGAAGCTGGCTATAAAAGCTAATTCCCCCCAACGACATCGCCCCCTGCGGGAAACTGTGGCGGCTGTCGTGAGGGAAGAGCTGCGTAGGGCAATTGCCCAGCAGCCAGTGCCACCAGCCCCCCAAACTCGAGGAGCAACAACGAGCCAGGGTAGTACCCCAGGCCCTCATATGTGGCAGTAGCCGCTACTGCGCCTTCCTCCCCTCATGGAGCTGAGGCGGAATGGGCACTTCTGCCAGGGCCAGGAAGCGCAGAGGGAAGCAGAAACAGGCCCCAACTAGCAGGAAGTGCAGGCCGAGGGCAGCGCCCGCCTATGCCTCCGCCCAAAACAAGGGCAAAATAAAAATAAAAACCAAAATAAAAGCCTCCACCGCTTGCCAAACTCCCCTAAAAACCCACGACAAAACGTGGTAGTGGTTAGCGGACATGTGAGGAAGGAGAGGCTGGTCCCTCCCAACCTGACGCAATGGAAGCGCTTATGCGCGGGTGTCCCTGCTACGGACCTCCAAGCTCTGAGTGTCCGAGTGCTAGACATCCGCACCGCAGTAGGAGGTGGTGCCGTCCATTGTGACGGAAACGCCAGAAATGGCCAAGGCGCTCACGAGCCACATTTCCACAAAAAGGAGTTGAAGCTCCAAGCGTCAGCTCCCCTGGGTCGTTTCCACGCCTGCTGTGCGACGTGCGGACCGACCTTCAAAAAGAGGACTTGGCCCAACAAGTTGTTGAGCACAACCCTAGCGTTGAGCTTGCAGCCGCAGGATGTCAGGCCTCTCTTCACCAAAAAGCGTGGCAGACAGAAGGATTGGGTGATTGAGGTATCACCCAGCCTGTAAAAAAACCAGAGGGGGCAAGGCACCTCCAAACAGCCTGGCAGCGGTGCGCCATACGAAAGTACCAAGCCCCACTCAGTGCTACAAATGCCAGCGCTATGGCCACCTGGCAAGGCCTGTACAAGACCTGTTGTGTGCGCCTGGTGCGCCCCTTGCCACATCTGAGTAAGGAATGCAAGCGTGATGCTCCCCTCAAGTGTGCCAATTGCGTCGAACGCAAAATCCAACAGGTCGCACACTCTACACGAGACGCACGCTGCTGTACCATTCGTCAGCGAGCGATTGCCCTCCAGGAGTCACGAGTGGATTATGAATAGGTCAAAAACAGTTCGAATCCTTCAGCACAACACAAATAAGAGTTGCCCAGTTATGGCTGAGTTGCTGCAAAATGCACTCAAGAAACGCTGCAGTGTCCTCGCCATACAGGAACCGTACATAGGATCCAAAACTCTTGGTCTCGGATCGCAGGCACGAGTGGTGGCTGGAGCAAGAACGGGAGCCAAGGCAGCAGTAGCCTGCATCGACCCGTCCATTGACATGCCTGCATCGACCCGTCCATTGACATGCTCGCACTCACTCACCTGAACAGCCAGCACTTGGCCGCTGTGCTCATCCGAGCCGGTGGCTTTGAGCTGGTTGTAATATCATTTTACAGGCAATTTGGCGCACCAGTTGCCAACAGCCTTGAACCACTCGAGCGGGCTCTAGCAGGCCTATCAGGACGACCCTGCGTAGTCTGTGCTGATGCAAACGCCAGATCACCATTGTGGGGATCCCCAACCCTGGATGGGGCGGGCGAGGCGTATATAGAGCTGCTCACCAGGTACAACTTGGTTGTTGCCAACGACCCCATGACTGAGGCGACCTATGATGGCCCGGGAGGAAGGTCGTGTATAGACGTCACAGCCGTGTCCCACACCCTGCTACTCAAATTGAAGGGTTGGCGAGTCGTACCAGGTGCAACGCAGAGCGATCACATGGTTATTGACTTTGCCATTACGGATGATAACATCCTCTGCAAAGACACGCGTGAAAAGCGATTCCGCACAAAAAATGCTGACTGGCCGCAATTCTTTGGGGTACTGGAAGGTGAACTGCGTGCCGCAGACACCGACCTAATAGCGCAAGCATCCACACCTGAAGAGGTGGACAGCAAAGTGGACACATTTACCACAGCACTGCACTCTGCTGGGCTCTTCGTACTTGGCCAACAGAAGCACAGGGCGATCAAAGTCCCATGGTGGACTGAGGAACTTAATCCCCTCAAGCAAAGTGCAAATAGAGCCAGAAGGATGTACCAAAACACTCGTGACCCTGATGCCAGAGCAACACTCCGAACTGCCTTCATCCAAGAGAAGAAGGCCTTCCACCGCGCCATCAAACGAGCCGAACGGCAAGGCTGGCGAAATTTTGTGGAAGCGGAGAGCTCTGAGAACCCCTGGGGCAGACACTACAAGTCCTCCATAGGAAAAGCAAATGTAGAGCAGGTCTTAGCTGCGATGCAAAATGAGTCAGGCTGGGCCTGCAGTATCGAACGTTCACTGAAACCTCCTTGAGAAGGCGTTCCCAGATGACCAACTAGCTCGAGACACTGAAGCCCAGAGGGCAGCAAGGGAGCTGACTGGCGGACCCTCCGAACGAGCCCGACATCCCATTGTGGACAACAGGCGACCTCAGCAGGGCTCTTGCGACCTTAAAGCCCAACAAATCTCCTGGGCCAGATAAAATAGAAAGCAATATGCTAAGGAAGGCTGAGCGGACAATCTCCAGCGGTCTCCTTAATTTATTTAATGACTGTCTGCAGGTCGGACAGTTCCCACTCAGTGGAAGTCTGCGCGCGTTGTCACTCTTCAAAAAGGAGGCGACCGCAATCAGTCGGACCAGCGATCATGGAGACCACTCAGCCTTCTTTCCATATTAGGCAAAACACTAGAGAAATCTTGATGTTGCAGTCCCTCGAAGGAGTCTTTGGCCGCAACCTCACAGGCAGGCAATACGGGTGTACCAAAGGAAGGTCCACGCAGGATGTCATTGTCGAGATTCGGCGTGTTTCCCTGCTGGCACCGGCTAAGCATGCTCGTAGCAGTTCTGATTGACATCAGAGGAGCGTTTGACAACCTTGGTGGCCAGCGCTCCTTAATGAACTCAAAGGTAGGGAATCCCCGCAAACCCGTACTCGCTCGTCAGAAGTTACCTGACAGACAGAACTGCTACGATCGAAAGTAGGCATGTCTCCGTCCGGAGAAAGATTGAGAAGGTGCCCACAGGGCTCGGTCCTAGGACCAGCACTCCTGGAATGCCTTCTTCGAAGGTCTCTCAGGAAACTCATGGAGACTGACTGCGAGCCGTACGCCTATGTGGATGACTTGACTGTGCTGATCTTTGCAGAGTCAGTCCGCCAAATTGAAGAAAAAACCCACCACGTGCTCCGCACTGTCAACCAATGGTGCGAGCACGTCAAGATGCAGGTGGGTGGAGAGAAACCCAGCTAATCCTCTTGAAGGGGAAAGTGAATAATCCACCCACAATACGCTTTGGCGGCCACAGGCTCCTTCTTGAAAAGCACGTCAAGTATTTAGGAGTGAATATAGGTGAGAGGTGGGGTTTCAACCAACACCTCCAGTCCCTTAAAGGCACTACCATTGCAAGGTTTGCCTCACTGCGTGCCATTACTAAGGCCACTTGGGGTGTGTGTTACCATGACACCATCCTCATGTATAAGGCCATCTACTTAGGTGTGATTGGCTACTGCCCTGTTGTCTGGGGTAGCAAACTAACAGTCAATCAAAAGAGAGTATTGGCCCAATCCCAGAGAGCTGCGCTCCTGTGGATCACCAAGGCCTACAAGACTGTATCAACGGAAGCACTCCAGGTGATCACTGGTCAGTTACCAGTTGATTTGGCTGTTGAGTGCATGATTGACAAGTGGAGAGTGAAACGGGAGCTTCCCCCGCTTTGGGCTGAACTCCGTGCGGATCTCACCACAGAACAGAAACTTGCCGCCATCGATGAATGGGCTCTAGAGAAATGGCAAGCGAGATGGGAATCCTCGTCAAAGGACGTAATACGTATGAGTTCTTCCCCAACATCCGTGAACGTCTTTCTAGAAAATGGGTTGAGCCAGACCACTGGACGAGCCAGTTCCTCACGGGACATGGTGACTTCAATGCGCGGCTCCACTTCTTTTCTCTGAAAGACTCTCCATTATGCACGTCTTGTGCCTCCAGTGCGGAGGAAACAAGAAACCATGTGCTGCTCCACTGTAGTTTCTACAACAGTGAGCGACGGTTGTTGAGAGGGCAAACGAACTTAGCAGCTTTGACTGCTACAAAGGAAGCCTATAACCATTTTGCAAAGTTCGCAAAGAAGGTAATGGCTGGGAAGCGTGGTTATAGTTGATCAGTCCTTTTGAAACTTGCCACCCAAGTAAACAGTAAGATCAGGTAGGGAACCAGATTAAGAACTACTCCCAGATGGTACGGGATTCCTCAGGTGGTCACCTCCGCGCGGTAACACACGGGCAACAGCTCTCTACGGTGAGACTGGCTAACGACCACATACCTGCCGTACCTCCACAGGTCTGAGTTCGGTGGATGCTGCAGGGGCCGGCCTCTTGCATATTAGCGAAACCGCAACTTCTATGACTGATATAACCCTCGTCGAGGGTTTAGGTACAGTCATGAAATAAAGAAACAGATCTGACCGCCACCTGTGCAGATCGCCGCTGTTTATATTAGGGGAGGAGCCACATTTCAGTCATATAAGGGCTAATGACATCGCTGACGAATCTTCCCTTTTTTTAAGCCAGTGATCAAATATTTTAATTCCCTGTTGGGTGCGAGAATGGGGGAGTTGGGGATTGCAATAAAACTGGAACTCGGTGAGTGTGAGGAGGACTGTATCATACGTGCTCGCGGAATTGAGTAGAATTAGAATTGAGGTGAGATGGAGTACAACTGGTAGACAAGGGCAGTACTCGGAACGCGTGAACTGGCAACTGTGTGAGAGAGTGAGAAGTGACTGGGGCGGTAGTTGGAAGCGGAATGATTTTGGAAGAGCTCTGTCATCGATAGGAAAATGAAATTGGGAGAAAGAAATAAAGAAAGGGGAAAACATAGAAAAGGGGGCTGGGGGCCCGCAGCTGAGGGATTCCCACAGGTGAGGGGCAGGTACTGAAATGGTTGGAGACAATTAGGCAGTCAGAGACAATGACGCGGGGAAGTCCGAGGTCAACGACTCGGACCACTTCGACGCGTTGCGTCGAACATTCCCTTTATCATGTGTGAGGTAAGGTAAGCGATCAGCGCTTGGTGTTTCATTTTCCCCATTGCCCCTTTATTGTTATTGATACAATCCGAGCATAGGTTATTTATTTCATTCTAAAAGGAGTTCGTTTCATTTCATTTCATTTCGAGTGTTTCCTAATTAAATACAAGTGGGTCTCAATTGCATTATAATTTCATTTCCCATTACTTTCTTGAGAGTCATTATTTAATTTATTTCATCAAGTGAGTATTATTAAGCGTATTTGATTTGTTCTTTTCTTTTGGCCCAGACACGACTTTCACGCGTGTTCTGTACGCGGGAATTGTGAGGCAATTTCCCAAGTACGTCACAACCTTTTCCCCGGAAAGAAGCGTACGTACAAACACCAACTTTTCCGTTTAATCTTCGTATTTGACATTCAGTGGGAGAAGTCAGAAAGGTAGTATTACAGTACGAGGGGTGGTCTTCTTTAATCGCCCCATTCAACGTTCAGAGGGCCTGGACATAAAAGTGGAAGTAATGGAAAATGCCGGATTTTCTTCCACACGCAGGGAATATGGCCAAAATAGTCATTCTAAGGTATAGTATGAAGCCTAATTTTCTTAAACAGCCAAATTCAAAGTTCAGTGGGGGTGGTCTGAAAGGTAGTACTATAGTACGAGGTGTAGTCTTCAACATTCGTCCTCAACGTTCAGGACGGCAGGTCGAAAAAATACCTGACTGTAGCATGAAGCGTTGTTTTCTTCCCTCACTCCAAATTTCGCCGGAACTGGCCTTCCGGCTTTTAACTCTCATTTCACCACGATTTGCTCCGAACGAGCGTTCAACGTACCCACCATAAATTCAATTTTATGAGCCCGAACGGGCGATAAAATGCGAAGGTTGACGCAAGCGCGTTGTAGAGTAATCAAGTACTACACATTCCTTATCACGTTGGCGCCGTGAATAACGGTAAAGTGCGGGGGGAGGGGGCAAAGCAGCGTAGACTTTATTTGGTATCCAAATATTAACCCAAGCCGGAGAGTTCCCATACTGTGCACACATAGACAATGCATCACACAACGATTCATCCAAAATATCGGGTGCGTTGCAACACACAACTTTCCTTAGCTCTACGTCAGTTCACTTTCTATATGGCTCTGTCTACTTAATCAATTCATTTACCACTCAGTTAATTTGAACTTGGTCAAACAACGCTTTACGGCAGCAAGCAGCGGTAGCGCTTACAGTTCCAGATTTTATTGTGCTGCTCGTACTCATTGCAGGACCAGAAATTTTAATAAAGCTATTGTTTACAGCCGATCACATAATTTTCCTCCTTACTTCGTATTGCTGAGGAAAGTAACCAGTGCGTTCAAAGTACAAAGGGCCAAATGAAGGGGAAATACGTCACGAAAGATGGTAGATACCGATACAGTAACAAACCCAGTATCGATAATGTTTTTACTTTCCTCGGCTCTACAAAGTAGGAAGGAAAATTATGTAATCGGCTGACCCCCAAACCCCCTTGAGTCCGAAAAACATTATTTGGGAAAATGGTCTGTGTGTATGTGCGTCTGTGAACGATTTTTAGAGAAAACAACCGTACCAAATCAGCTGAAATTTGATGTCTAGCCTACGGATTACCATGGAAAGCAAAAATAAGGGTACGGGAAAAATCCACCGAAAGTTAACTATAGTTATCATAGTGATCAAAACACCAAATTTTTTTTCTCAAAAACAGCTATAAAGATTTTGAATAAATTTCTTATATTGATAGCTTTCAATAAGGCAACTATACCATGAAATTCCCATTCGTGGAAAAATGACGAGAGCAGCACAATAAATTATCAAAATTTTCGACGAAAAGCGTTTTAGCGCAGTTTTTACTTTCCGCTACCCGAAGGAAAGGAAAGTATAGTAATCGGCCCAAAAAAAAAGTTTAGGTTTTCTTCAGATCTTTACGTTTCAGACCCTACTGAGCCTAAAAAAACTAATTTCAACGCGTGGTCCACGTGTGTGTGTGTGTGTCTGTAGTTCGATTTGCGGGAGAACGGCTGATCCGATTGAGCTGGTTCTTGTTTTTGTTTAGTTCGTTATTTTTTGTAGACACCAAAATAAGGTTATGGACGATTTCGGCCGATGTGAAGGGGGGTCGGGGACGAAAATGTACCAAAAACTAGGGTTTTTCGCATTTTTCTCGAAAACGGCTCTAACGATTTTGATTAAACTTTCAAATTATCTTCTACTGATCAATACCTAACTTTTCTCTTCCTTACATATCCCCATGAAAATACGGTGAACGGAGATATGGGCCCCTAAAGCAAAAATAGGTTTTTTACGCTTTTTGGCAAAACGGCTACAGCGAGTTTCACCAAACTCACAGGATGTTTTCAAATAGTCAATACCAACGTATTGTTCTCAATATATGTTCCTGTGACGGTCCATTGAACAGAGATAAAATCAAAATGTGTCAAAAATAACGTTTTTTCTAACATTTCCGTAAATTCCAGGGTAACCACTTCGCGAGATGTGATAAATTCTAATGGAGTGTCTTTCAATCACCCATACCAACATTTCGTTCTCCATAAATATTTCTGTATATATATGTTGAACGGAGATATAAGCCAAGTTAACTCAGAAAAGGAGATTTGTCGAATATTAATTTATCGGTATTCCAATTTTCTCAAAAACGTTTCAGATGATTTCGATCAAACTTTCGGAGTACTCTCAGCGAACTAGTCCCTACATTTTGTTATCGTTAAATGTTCCTGTAAAAATGCGTTGAACGAAGATATAGCGCCCGCCTATGTAGGTGGTGTTCAAACTTAAAGTAGTGTGTTGCTATGCACCAGATATTTTCCTTATAAACTCCGCTGGCATGTTGGTAGCATGTAACAAAATAATTGGTATTGTAATCCAATCCTATACCTAGAGGTTGAGTGTTTAAAAACGCTCATGAGATACATGGGGCTCACTCCAGAAATTCCTGAATTTCACCTACTGCCGTTTCGCTTACTACCAGTTCTAAACATTTTTACCCAATAACTCTGCAAAAGTAATTACTATCCTTCTCCAACAAATTGTTGTTTACAGCTTCATTAATTATCTATGTACCGATTGCTCAATAATGGTCCTGCAGTGAGTACGAGCAGCACAATAAATTCCAGAACGGTAGGCGCTACCGCTTCCTGCTGCTGTTTGACCAAGTTCAAAGGAACTGAGTGATAAATGAATTGATTAAATAGAATTAGCGATGTACAAAGTGAATTAGCGTAGAGCCAAGGAAAGTTGTGTGTTGCAACGCACCAGATATTTTAAATTGTACGAAGGATATAGCCTCTGATTCTGCCGGGGCTCCTTCCTTAGGTGCTTTCTGCCATGCGGAAAAGCACAGGGAAGGGGGAGGGGCTTAACCGCGAGGCGATGAGGCATATTTTTTCATCCTTTTTCTACACATGCCTCGCGACGTTTTAATCGAGCCTCTCCCTCATCAGCCAGAGATTTTAAGTTCAGTGTTTTCTCCCCTTGTTTGAATATTGTTGGATAAAGGTGAGCGAGTCACTGTTTATCAACCCCTTAATCATGATAGGAGCTAAAATTTAATTAAACATTGCAAGGAGTTCGTTTCATTCATTTCATTTCTATTTGTTCGATTAAATTCAAAGTGGGTCTTATTACATTCTTAATTTCCTTTCCTTGTTTTCTCCTCAAAAAATGTTATTTATTTGATATCTAAGGTGAGCATAACGAGTACTTCTCTGATTAAGTATATACGGCCAAAGCACGAACTAGTATAGTAAAAACCACTTAACACATCACAATTGTTAAACACCCCGACAGGCAACGGGCTTAATACATGAAAAGTATTAAGCTCAGACAGTTTTCTCAGCTCTATCCCGACATTCGAGAAACGACCAACACACAGAGAAGCCGAGTTTATGAGGATCGAAAAATGAGAAGAACTTTCCATTCACAGCGGCTGCAACGAGATGGGAACACCGGGAGAACGATAAATTCAGCGAAAGTTTTCGCCCAGGGGCCGCTATCAAGTCAAAGGCTGAGCCGAAAACTCAATAACCTCCGGCCTTCGACTGAACTTTTTATTTCTTACTTTCTTTAGTCATACGAATTAGGAATGCACATAAATACGATTTGAGATAACGGTACGCTTCTCTGTGAAGGCGAATTAGATCAAACAGACGAACCAAATCAGCTAAAATTTGATACTCGGCCTAAAAAGCGACGTGTCACACAAAAAGTAAACATAAGAGCAAAATACAATTTGGAAACTGATTAGGAGGATCGTATTCATCGTTATGACGTGATGATGACACGAACTATTTACCGCGCTTCAGCTCTATAGAGTAGGAAGGGAAGTTATGTTATCGGCTAAACACCAATTTTGTAGCCTACTTCACATAATAACGTTCCTGACCGCCTCAATCCAAAAACCCGATTTAGGGAAACGTTCTGTATATATGTGAGATTGAGAGTTGAACCTATCCAGCTCGCATTTGACATTTAATCTACGAATCAATGTGGGACGCCAAAATGAGGGTATGAGCGAAATAGATTAAACAATAACTGTAGCTGTTTTGTTGGGCAAAGTATCTAACTGCTCCAATGATTTTAATGTAATTTTGTGAGTGGACATCTGCAGAGGGTTATAAAATACTATGAAATTTTCATGCGTGGAAAAATGGCAAAATTATAAATTGACAAAAATGTCGATGAAAATGTTAACGCCGTTTTTACTTTCCTTGGCTCTACGAAGTGGAAAGGAAAGTTATGTAATCGGGTGAAGAAACATTTTGAGTTTTCTTCAGATCTTTACGTTTCAGACCTTCCAGAGTCCGAAAAACACTATTTGGGAAAATGGTCTGTGTGAATGTATGTGTGTCTGTGAACGATTTTTAGAGAAAACCACCGTACCAAATCAGCTCAAACTTGATATCTCGTCCGCAGGTCACCATGGGACGCCAAAATAAGGGTTTGAACAAAATCCACCGAACGTTAACTATAGTTATCATAGTGATCAAAACACCAAATATTTTTTTCTCAAAAACGGCTCTAACGATTTTGACTAAATTTTTTATATTGATAGCTCTTGATATGGCAATTATACGATGAAATTCCCATTTGTGGAAAAATGACCCGAGCAGCACAATAAATTACCAAAACTTTTGATAAAATCGATTTTAGCGCAGTTTTTAGAGAAAACCACCATACCAAATCAGCTGAAACTTGATGTCTAGCCTACAGGTTACCATGGGACGCCAAAATAAGGGTATGAGCAAAATCCACCGAAAGTTAACTATAGTTATCATAGTGATAAAATCACGAAATATTTTTTTCTCAAAAACGGCTCTAACGATTTTGACTAAATTTTTTATATTGATAGCTCTCTATAAGGCAATCACACCATAAAATTCCCATTCGTGGAAAAATGACGAGAGGAGCATAATAAATTATCAAAATTTTCGACGAAAAGCGTTTTTAGCGCAGTTTTTTCCTTACAAACTCCGCTGGAATTTTTGTTGAATGTTGAAAAAAATTGGTATTGTAGTCCAATCCAATACCTAAAGGGTGAGTGTTTAAAAACGCTCATGAGATACATAGGGGTTACTCCTGAAATTCCTGAATTTCAACTACTGTCATTTCGCTTACTACCAGTTATAAAGATATTTACCCAATAACTCTGCAAAATTAATTACTATCCTTCTTCAACAAATTTGTGTATACAGCCTGATCAATTATCTGTGTACCGATTGCTCAATATTGGTCCTGCAATGAGTACGAGCAGCACAATAAATTCCGGAACTGTAAGCGCTACCGCTTCCTGCTGCCGTAAAGCGTTGTTTGACCTAGTTCAAATTAACTGAGTCATCAATGAATTGATTAAATAGAATTGGCCATGTACAAAGTGAATTGCTGTAGAGCTAAGCTTTATAAACTCCATTCAAACGTTATCAGATTCCTGAGACACATGGAGGAGGTATTTAAATAAGATACATATCCCTACTAATACTATAAATGCGAAAGTAACTCTGTCAGTCTGTTACGCTTTCCCGCATAAACCTCTCAACCGATTTTGATGAAATTTGGCGCAGACAATCTTTAGATCCTGAACAAGGATACATGCTACCTTTTATTGCGAAAAAAGGGATTTGTCAGTAGATATTGTCATGTACATCTATCCTACAGAGTTTCTAAACTCTTCAGAGCTGTCAGGAGTGCCGTCTCATAAGCTGAGACTGAAAGTTGGGGTTCCAGTTTTGTTTGTGAGAAATCTCGAAGCGCCGAGACTCTGCAACGGGACTCGATTGCAAATTACGCAGCTAGGACGCAATATTATTAGAGCAATTATAACGACAGGAATAACTAAAGATAAGAAGTTTTGATTCCCCGCATACCCATGATCCCTACAGATTTACCTTTTCAGTTTAAATTGAATCCAGTTTCCCCTCAAACGAGCCTTCGTAATGACCATTCACAAAGCGCAAGGGCAAACAATTAAGTAGCAGGTGTCCATTTAGTACCACCAGAGCAAATATTGTCAAGTGTGAGGTACAGGTATGGAGCGAAAGTATCAACTGCATCCACCGTTTCAAAAAACAAAAATATCTGGTGCGTAGCAACACACAACTTTCCGCCACCCCTTTAAGTTCGATCACCGCCTACATAGGCGGGCGCTATATCTCCGTTCAACGCATTTTTACAGGAACATTTATAGAGAACTAAATGTAGGGACTAGTTAGCTTAGAGTACTCCGAAAGTTTTATCGAAATCGTTAGATCCGTTTTTCAGAAAATTGGAATACCGATAAATTAATATTCGACAAATTTCTTTTTCTGAGTTAAATTCGCTAATATCTCCGTTCAACATATATATACAGAAATAATTATGGAGAACGAAATGTTGGTATGGGTGACTTAAAGACACTCCATTAGAATTTATCACATCTGGTGAAAAAGTTACCCTGGAATTTACGGAAATGTTCGAAAAAACGTTATTTTCGACACATTTTGATTTTCATCTCTGTTCAATGGACCGTCACAGGAACATTTATTGAGAACAATACGTTGGTATTGACTATTTGAAAACATCCTGTGAGTTTGGTGAAAATCGCTGTAGCCGTTTTGCCAAAAAGCGTAAAAAACCTATTTTTGCTTCAGGGGCCCATATCTCCGTTCACCGTATTTTCATGGAGATATGTATGGAGAAGAAAAGTTAGGTATTGATTAGGAGAAAATAATTTGAAAGTTTAATCAAAATCGTTGGAGCCGTTTTCGAGAAAAATGCGAAAAACCCTAGTTTTTGGTACATTTTCGTCCCCCACCCCCCTTCTCATTATTTTGGTGTCTACAAAAAATAACAAACAAAACAAAAAAAGAACCAGCTCAATCGGATCAGCCGTTCTCCCGCAAATCGAACTGCAGACACACACACACATGGACCACGCGTTGAAATCAGGTTTTTTAGACTCAGTAGGCCTCAAAACGTGAAGATCTGAAGAAAACCCAAATTTTTTTTTGGGCCGATTACTATACTTTCCTTCCCTTCGGGTAGTGGAAAGTAAAAATAGGTACGTTAACTTCAGGTTACGAACATCTTGCTCCGCTGATCAATCGAAGGAATACGCCAACCTTTGCATGTTCAGCCAGAAGACGTCGTAATGTTGATTGGCCAATGGGACTTGTTCTCGAAATTGTAGCAGGCGCTGATGTGCACGTCCGAGTTGCAAAACTGCGTATGTCGGTAAGGCGGAAGCTCGTACGTCCTTTTCATTGCTTAGTTCCTGTCGAAGTTGCGTTTCAAGAAAAATTGTGGCTTACAAGTGTCCAGAACGAAGAGTGGCTGAAGAGGTCGAGGAATCCATTGAAACAACAGTCCAGACGAAGAGTGGAAGAAAGATTCGGAAGCCTGAGCGATTTCGACCGTGAATTTGGGGAGGATTGTGAGATATCTACTGGATCTTATTATTTCAACAGATGTCTTTTTTGACACTCGCTCTTTAACAACACTCAAGGTTCTTCTTTCTCATAAAAACAGATCACCCCAGTTCTTAGACAACTTATCCTTGACAATGGGTCCGTTTCACTTCCTACCATTTCCAACAGTTCATGCGGACTCAAAATTGGTCATGGGACAAGTAGGAGCAGCATAATAAATGCCTGAACTTTAAGCACCACCAATTTTTGTGTGGAATCGTCATAAACCGAGATGCGCAGGTGGTACCCATGGAACGTTTTCATGAGATATTTGCATTTTTACGTGACTCAAGCTCAAGTATATACTTTCTAGTCATTATATTAAAATGTAGCAGCGTTATGTGATAACGTGCCAGCTTAGGAACAAATTACAAATGCGCCAGAAGCAAATGGAATGCTGCAGAACAATAAGCTCCTCAATAGGGAGAAAAACGATAAATACGGGAGGTACAACGTGGAAATCCAACTCCAGTGAAAGAAGAAGGGTGTCGTGAAAGTTTTGATACGAAGACAAAACACAACATCTCACGCCAAGCCCCTTGTTGTTCGGTACATTGGTAACTGTAACTACCACGAACACTTAATTCAGCTAGTAACAAGTACAGAGTGGTTCTAAGCGAGCAGTGGAGCTCAGAGTAGTTTTAATCGTATTCAACGTATACTTACAGAGACATAAAATTGGTTACGCTCAGTCAATTCATCATCTAAGATTTTTCGAAGGGTTTCAAAAATTAATTGATATTCAAGAGGTGACCTTCATTTTTGTAAAAGTTCATACAGAATCACGCTTCACCAACGTTGTTCAAGCGAACGCCAGCTTTTCCGTGGAGGCGCGTCTACTCGGCCGGACTCAAGTACGATGCAAGTACTCGAACGACTGTACGAGTGGGCTTAAATGATCGACGCCGTTGAAACGGAACGAGGAACTTCTACTTCAACGGGCAAAAATGCTTTGTCCCTCGGAGGTTTCTGGAGCGAACACTAATTCCGCATTATTGAGAAAGAGAGAGAGAGAGTGAGAGAGTGAAGAGGGAATTAATAATTGTCTACAAATAATCCCCCCCAAGGCGGACCTGAAAGTTCGTTTGGATTGAGCCCTATCAAAACTACTCAGCAATCCCATTCGTGTACCCGCTTTTCATCCCGAGGCTTAAAGGTTGAAAGCGGAGAGATGTTTTGTAGTAGAATTAGGTATCGGCGGGTCAGAGCGGGTTCGGAACGATTTGAGAGCTTCGGCCTCGGATCGAAATTACTCTTCGTTTGATAACTGAACAGATTTTATCGAAGTTCATACACCGCATCCTGATTATAGTCCGCTAGCGTGGCATTGTATTTGATAAGGCAACTCGGAACTACTAATGCGATTTCATTACTTCGTTTATGAGGATAGTTTTCAAAGCCGACGACGAAGAACGGAGCACGACGCACCGAAGTAATATCCTTGTGGTACAATCACACGCCCTTCTTCAACCCAAAAGACGATAAAAATATTTCGTACAGAAAAACATCTGGTTCGACTTTACGTCTTAACTACTAATAAAATAGATTTTGCACTCAGTTCTACTGAACATGTTGAAATTTCCGCTGTCATGTGGAAAATAAATGAACAGAATGAAAGACGAATTTGATTGGTTTCTAGAATCAAAAGAATCGCTGAGTTCACGTGAGCCCAAGGAAAGTTGCGTGATGCGTCGCACCAAACATTTTATGTTTTTTTTTCGTACATTAACTTCTATATTTACGCATAATATAGTTCTTCCCAATTCCCTTAAGTCACATTATTCGTTTTTTTAAACTCATTTTATCGAGTTGAGTTTGGTTCGTTCATATTATTCGTGTTTTAGCATACGTTTCTTTTCGGGCTTTTCTATGGAAGTAATGTCAGCACCCAAAAGTCGCGCTCAGGCTGCACAACTGATAGTCCAACATTTTTGGTAGAAGAAGAAGAAGAAGAAGAAGAAGAAAAAAGTTTATTGACAAAATAAAACAAAGTAAAAGATTCCTTCTCATTACAAAAATAAATAATACCGAAATGGTTTTTCAAACCATCTGTCAGGGGCGTCAGCAGGTTATACTAGAAAAATACGAAAAGAAAAAACCCTGCAAGTAATTACACAATGTTATTATTCTCATTAACAGCTTGACCTAGTATTACTGCTCCGAGACACATTCCATTCGATTCAGCATCGAAAAATACTAGTAAACCATACGAAACATGACCTGACTACAATGGAACAACGGAAACTAAATATTCACCCGGCGCCAGGCGCCCGTAAACGCCCGTAGGCATTTATGATCCGATGGAGGAGTGTGTGGAGGAAGTTGCCCTAACCTTCCTCCGCCCCGTCAGGCAAAAAGGGAAATTGGGATGGGGACTTCCAGCGAACGACACGATGTTGCGAGTCGAGCGGGCGTTGGGAGGTGAGCGGGTGGGTGGTTTTAATGAGACGGGAGGGAGTACTAACGACGAAACGTTGACTTCCACTGTAGTTCTTCGCGAGTTCTTGCAATTAGTTGACACTAATAATTACTGTAATTTCCCTATACACAATTGTACACGTCTGATACTCATTCCATTCGACCCAGGATCTAAAAATACCTTGAAAATGATACGAAACACGGCTTATTTGCGATTGTACTGCATTTCGTTAATTTCTTTAACCATTTTTTGTCCGTAACAACCACGGGCTTCGTCCGATCGGATTGCCGAGACGGCCGGCACATCTAGGTGCTAAATGGGATTTTTGTGCGAAATAACGAATTTTTTAGACCACGTTAAAGGCCGGACGGCCGTCGGGGGACGGGGGACAGCGGATGGACATCCCCATGTCTTGAAACGTAAAGTATCAAATTTTGAGGGGGGGTTGTAAAAAAATTTTCGTGACCGAAAACATAGGGTTATTATTCAGAATGAATAATAAACCAAAAGAACCTACAGTGACAACAAAATGCAATAAAATAAACGGAAATTAAAAATTAAATTCATGTACCAACGCGGAGCGATATCTCCAGGCTATTTTACTAAAAGGCACCAGTTGAGGCCATCCACCACCATCCAACAAAGCCACAGCCTCTTTCTGTGAAAGGACAGGTTTATTAAGAACTTCAATCCTAAACTCTCCAAGTACTGGGCAAGTACGGAGAAAGTGGTGCCAGTCTTCCCTCTCATACCTATAGCACAGAGCACACTCCTCGTTATGGTTAGTATTGTACGGCTTTGCATTGAGATGTAGCAGTTCTCCCTTCAACTGTAAAATCCACCTCGCTGAGAAAATATCCATCACTGGCTCACTGACCAAGCTCGCGGCCTTGAAGCGGATGTCAAGCTCCCTATATAGTGTGAACTTCTCCGAGTCCATAGCCCTCTGCCAGAACCAGCTGCTTTTTGTGCTCCCTAAACCTCTCAAGGATGTCAGCTGCATGAAGCCAGATAGATTCGAAGGACCAGGAATCCAATCCATCTATGACACCCAATCCAGTGGCGAGGCGGCCAAGAAGCCCAGCCCATGACACTCTGCTTCTCATCACTTCCATGGAAATTATTACAGGGAGACGTGTGTCTGGGGGACAAGATACCTTCCTCAAGTACTTTAGATGGGTTCAAGAGTAAAAGATGATATCGTGTCCACCCCTGTCTTCAGATGTAAAATGTAATTCGGGGAAAATCTCGGCAACTGGAACAGCTTTCGGATATACATCGGCTGTACTCCCTCCGCCTTTGCATACTCCTGAAATCCCCAACATGGTGAAGCATAGCACGGGATAGCCCGGATCGTAGCGTTGAACACCACCGATTTCGCCTTTAGTGGTACAGCAGGGTTGGCAAATAATCTTCCCCAAACATTGTTGAGGGCAAACTTGGCAGATTGGAATTGAGCGGGGCAGATACGTACATTTTTGGTACGTTTAGTGGTTAAGAAAATGCAATAACCATCTGATTTGTGAAGCGCACGACGAGATTCCCTCTGTCCCTGTATACTTTCCAGCGAAACCACAGCCAAGGGAACGGGCTTGGAAAAATCAGCGGGGGAAGAAGACCCTGTTGAGCTTGACTCTAGTCTGGTACTGTAAGGAGACATGAGAGGCGAAAGAGAAGAGAAAATGAGGCGGAGGTTAAACTGTGCTGAAGTCATTCCAAACCATAGATCGTCCCAGCTGTACACCGGACACGGGAGTTTCAATGGAAAGCTGCTGCTATTCTGGAGGAGGAGCTCGGGTAGATGCCCCTGCGGACTCGGAAGCGAAACTGCCAACCATAGCTTAAGGGAATGCAGACTATACGCTATGGAAAGGGTGTTGCTCGTAAGTAGCGCTTAGTATGAAGTGCTGCTCAGCATGCTGGTGGGGCAACCTAAAGGCGGTAGCAAGATGGAGAAATTCGCAAAAACGTGGCACAGAAGGCGAGGACCAGGCCCCAATATGGGTAGATACTAGGGTTTTGTGTATGTGTTTTAGGTTAGTTATCCATCTGTGATGTCTGTGAGTAGGCATAGTAATAGGGTCGTCGGGTGGGGGAGAGGAGGAATGGAGGAGTACTCGCCCTCCTCCCTCCGACTGATAGGTAAGGCACTGAGCAGGGGGCGGAATATCCCAGCACTCCCCCCACAGTGTGAGTGTAAATTAAGAAATGAAAGTGAGTTATTAGGAGTGAATGTGTATGTAGGTTGATAAGTGTTTGTAATACGTGTTGTGTGTAAGTTTAGTTAAGGAGGAACTAGAGGGACACTTATCCCGAATAATCCGCCAGGATCAGGCAGAGATGGGGAAACCCCAAGATAAAAGAAGAGGGAGCAGAGTACCTAGCCCGACATCCAAGCAGTCCAGGCAATAATGGGAAAACCCCAAGATACAAGAAGAGGTAGCAGAGTACCTAGTCCAGCGATCAAAGCAGTCCAGGCAATAATGGGAAAACCCCAAGATACAAGAAGAGGGGGAAGTACTGTGAGCCAATCCAAAAACCTGACGCCACCACAAGGCCCAGCCTGGACATACCACGAGGTATGACCAAAGCCAGGTGGGGATGGGGGCCTGCTGTTCCCAGGCGCGCCAGAAGGCGCATCACTGTTAAGCCAAAAGTGTCCTTAAAGTCAAAGAATTGGAAAAAAACCCTGCAAATTATTACACAATGGTTTATTATTCTCATGAACAGCTTGACCTAGTATTACTGCTCCAAGACCCATCCCATTCAATTTAGCATCGAATACTAGTAAACCATACGAAACATGACCTGGCTACAATGGAACCACGGAAACTAAATATTCCCCCGGCGCCAGGCGCCCGTAAACGTCTGCAGGCATTTATGATCCGATGGAAGGGTGTGCGGAGGAAGTGGCCTTGGCGCCCCGTCGGGGAAATTGGGACAGGGGCTTCCAGAGAACCCGTTGCGAGTCGAGCAGGCGGGTGATTGAGTTTGATATGACGGGAGGGAGAGAGGGAGGGAGTACTAACGACGAAACATTGACTTCCGCTGTAGTTCCCGCGTTATACTGCGTTTCGTTAATTTTTTAAGCCTTTTTTGCCCATAACAACCATGGGCTTCGTCCGATCGGATTGCCGAGATGGCTGGCACAACTAGATACCAAATGGGATTTTTGTGCGAAAGAACGAATTTTTTAGACCACGTTAAAGGCACCAAACGGCGGGCGGACATTGCACATTTGGAATCCCCATGTCTTGAAACGTAAAGTATCAAATTTTGAGGGGGGGTTGTAAAAAATTTTTCGTGACCAAAAACATAGGGTTATTATTCAGAATGAATAATAAACCAAAAAGGGGTGACCGGAAATCCTACATGAGGAAAGGATGAGAAACCATAAGAGAGGCCACTGAGGTGCTGATGGGTTGTGATGGGCCACGTATGAGGCCTAGATGCAACCGCCTCTCATCCCCCCCCCCTCCACGGTCAGGAACAGCAGGATCGTTCATATTATTCGTATTTTAGCGTACGTTTCTTCTCGGGCTTTTCTATGGAAGTAATGTGAGCACCCGAAAGTCGCGCTCAGGCTGCACAACCGATAGTTCAACATTTTTGGTACGCCACGTGGTTCAGAAAATACAATAATCAGAGCCGTTTTCTGCGTTAAATATTTTCACGTTGTACATTTTTACATTTTTTTTTTCTGAACATGGAAGCGGGTCGACGACCCTGACGAACGAGAAGATACGGCGATTAGGTTGTTTCTCTTCGGAATCAACGGCCGTTGTTTAAGGTTTGGATGCCATTGCCATTCTCGGACCTTCCCGCGCTTGTGTAACTCTCTTCTTTTTCATTTGGTGCGAAAGCTCTCACGACGTCCGGTAACTACGATTCTGTCCGCCAGAAGCCGACGTTTCCTTTTTCGAATATAGTACGAGGCCGACGAGAAATCGTAAAGGGGGGAGGGGAGGACGGAGTCTCAAATCAAAATATCGTGACGCAACCGAAGACCAAGTGCGGTCAACTCAGGTCAACCAGACGTGCGTGCTTTGTCTTTCGTTAACTGTTGATTTAAATTTGTACACGCTACGGTTGAGAGGTAAAAGCGACATTTGTATAGTTTAGCATTCAATTCATAGATTTTTTGAACCACAACCCGAAGGGTAAAAAGAGCGCCTCGCAATGGTGGAAAAATCTACAGCTATGACTGTTGTGAATTGCACAGGGTTAAATTAAAGACACCGCAAATTATCACAAAACGGTTCATTATTCTCTTGAACAGCCTGATTAGAACATATCTCACTCAATCCAACGTCAAAACATATTAAGAATGCAACATGGCTACGTCAGAAAACTGGAAAACTACAACTCATATTCAAACGACAATGTGGAACACTTCGAGACCCACCCCATTCGATTCAGCAACGAAAAACACCAGTCACCGATACCAAACATGACCATATACACAACACGTCAAACTGGCAGGTGGATGGAGCTAGGTGGGAGGCAGCGATAGGAAATGAGCACAGTCCAGGGAGAAAAGATAAAATCCGCTACATTGACCTGCGAGTTCTTTCAACTAATAGACTTTGACTCACTATATTTACTGTTGCCCATAGAGGCAATCCTGCAACTCTGCAACTCGCCCTATTCGATTCAGCGTTGAAATATGCCTGGGAAGCGATACTAAACACGACATAATTGCGATAAAACTGCAAAAATGTTGTCCAACTATATTTGCCCATAGCAACCATGGGTTTATGGGTTTTGTCCAATAAGATTATCAAGCAGGGGCCACAATTATATATAGATAAAATCTTGACAGTGGGCCTCATGCCTTGAAAGGAATAGCAACCTCTGTCCTATAATGTCCTATTCTGCCAGTTGTGATGTCTCACAGATTCATGCCTCACTTTCTAAGGATTGCCTGGAATTTCCAGCAAGAGTCTCCTTTGATGTCCACCCTTGGAGAGGTTGTACCAAAGACCGAAAATCGCTCCCTTCCTAGCCTCCAGTACTGAGCCAGGATGTGATAGGGAGTTGCCTCAACCACTCCATACCACCTGCGCGTAGGGGTGTCGACTATGCCTGTTCCGTGAAGATCTCTATTATCAGGCTTAACTCCTTCCTCTCCATCATCAGACGGCTACGTCTTGTCCCGTTGTTTGCCTTGAGATAAAGCGTTTAGATTGCCTCACACCCGCAGCATTTCAGACTGTCCTGTAATTTCTCCTGGCTTATTCTCTCAATATCCTCTTCACTAGTCACGGATATGACCCACAATGGGGAAGTGCCGGCTGATAATCCAGGCTCCAGCGCTCACCACGGCTGACCAATTGTGAGTGGGATGAGGGAAGGAACGGCCAGATCCGATCGCCAAAAACAGAGGCAGGGAAAAGGCTGAGACAACGCCAGGATCTTAAATTCTTTGCAACTTAAATCATGGTAATTTTGAGCTGATTTGGTTCTGCCTTTCGTCTATACCCAAGTTCCGTTGTGTTCTCTCGTAACGACTGGTTAGGCCAATGACTGGTCAAGGCTATTATTTACAGTCTCCAGGAAGCGAACAAAAGAGGTCCTCAGTCAGAAGGAAGAAAGTACACGAATAGTTCGTGGGATTTTCAAATGGCACAGTCCACTAAGGCAACACCTGGAGTACATTGGAAAGTCAGATGTACACATTCTGCGAGCTGGAGTCAGTGGAGCTTGCACAGTGTCATTGTGAGGGGCTGACAGAGCCCTTGGGGTTCCTCAGGTGCGGATGAGGTTGCAGGGATTAACCTCAAGGCTATCTTAGTGTGGACGCATTCGGGGCCAGCTAAATAAGAACTGGTAGGACATCGTATAAGCTCGTGTAAGCTCACAGATAGGCCCATTTGGGGCCGTCGTGTGGGGGAGGTTCTTAGTTGCATCTTATTTGTTGCAGTTGTGTGCAGCGGTCCATATTGATCTAATATACAAATTCACATCCACCTACAGACGCAGACCATCATCTCATTTTTCGAATTCAACAGCCGCGGGAAGGTAAAGATCAGGTAACTTAACAACAAAAAGTGCTGCAGTGTTGATAAGGTAATAGTTTCGATAAAACGCGTCCATGACAACTAAAAGTCGCATCTATTAAACGACTCAATTTTGAAGATACGACGAATCTACGAATGTCTGACTTTCTCACAAAGTACGTCTCGTTTGTAGCTCCTCGACCAACTTCACGAATCCTCTTCTCAACAAACCGAGCGAACCCCAACACCCCAAACTTCGTGATCTTCCCTTCGTCTTACACCGCGTCAAAATAATACTAACCTCTCGCTCGGTCAGAGTCAAGTGTCAACTTGGAATACGTTCCAACTTCCAAATCGTGCTTTCCGGTGGCGATAGAACGCTATTAGCTCAACACCTGGCTTTGCTAACTCCATCGGATTGAAAGGACGAGAAGGGAGCGAGTTCGAAGAACTTGTTGAGTTGATCGTTAGCTAAGTTTGCAGGTTAGAAATGTAAATGTTTATACCGCGTGACCACATTCAATCTCTGCGAGGAGATTCAATTCCGAATTACAGAGTTTAGCGTATTGATATGGGAGGGGGGGGGGGAAGCTAACCGAACAATAACATCAAACTCGTCTTCATTACTTACTTTATAGAATTGAGGAACAGAAGCATAGGTAGTTGTTTGGTGGATAAGAGAAACACAGAAGTACGGTACTGTACGTACGGTATTAGACGACAGAGAGGAGGACAGTATTGAAAACAATTGATTGTTTTTAATAGCAACGAGGAACTAGAGAGGAGTTCAGTCACACGTGACAAGAGTTTTGTCCTCTGATAGTAAGATTCAGGAGTTGGATGAATACGGACTGTAAGAGTAGTTGCAAGTGGACTCCATTTTTCCCTTGATATGTTCATCATCGCAGAGGCTATAAAGATGGTGTACGGACTCAGCAGGCTTGTAATATCTAGCCACAGGCGATTGATGAACGATTCAGGAACTTGGAAACCTTCATGGAGCTCGGCTTAGTTATTGGCATGATGATGAAACCAGAAAGAAGCCTAAGGAACCGCGAAAGCTTTCGGTTTCGGCTTCCTAATTGTATCAACATCTATGAATATGGATCGAACACACTCAGCAGGGCACAATCTCTAGGGTGTGGATAAGTGGCTGTGGGAGGAGTGGGACGTACATTGCCCATTCCAACGGTTTTTTCAAGCTGAGATGTGTGATATCAACATGATGAGTGATGGTCACGCGTCTTGTAAGGTGCTGAAGAATTACTGCATAACGAATAAACTGGTATGGAAGTGCAGGTTGCTGCTTTAAACTCCTTAGCAATATTTAATGGATTTCAGGACATAAAGAAGAAGCAAACTCGGTTCTTCTACTAAACCTACTGGGCCAGTTCGCCGTTGAAACGGGGGGGAGGGGGCATCTCCGTCACTAGTCAAGAGGATAGTGAGAGAATAAGATAGGAGAATGCATCAGTCTGGACCTAACATTGGGATTATTTCTGGATCAACACACGAGGGTAGCCTTCTGACAATGGAAAGGACGGACTCGAGGCAGGTAGATGGAACCATCCCAGGACCAGCCTTAACCAACACATTTATGTTATGGTCGGTATAAACGGCACACATGTCCTGGCCCAGACAGAGAGCGGTTTTCGGTCCTTAGGACGACTTCTCCAGGGGTGAACTGGCTTCCAGGATATTCCTGGTATGCCTTAGAAAGCCAGTTATCTGGCCAGAATCGGATCTTCCACTTTACCTATGAGGCCATCTCCCAACTGTGGGACTCGTCAAGAGTACTATGGGAGAATATGCTAGGACAATCTGGAGTGAGACGCTCCAAATGCTTTATCTCAGGGAAAACACACGAGACAAGACGGTAGAGATTAAATTAGCATGGTAGAGATCGTCACGGGACGCTGAAAAATTAACATAACAAACAAACGTATGTTGTAAGTGGTGGGGCACAGATCAGGAGACTTCTTACCACAAGCTGGCCCAGGGCCGAAGACTTGTGAGGGAGCGATTTCTGATCTTTGGTGCTACTTCTCCAAGCGTGGAAGAAGACTCTTGCAAGAAATACCTGGAATACGTTCGAGGGCTAGGCATGAACCTGTGAGACATTAGGACTGGCACAATACGTCACTAGGCTGCGGAGCTCATCCCGATTTTTGGAAACTCGGAGAGTTGATACATAACGGAAGTTGCAAGCAAATTAAGCTGTAATGGCGAGGGGTGAAGTAAGAAAAAAAACATGTATGTAAATTAGGCATTTCCTATAGGGCGAAGAAGGGTTTAGGGGGCCAGCGAATTGAACGAGTGCAGAGGGTTTTCTTAACGCATTCGTGCTTAATTAATCCGCAATATTCTGGCGTTTTGCCAAGGAAACGATGATTGACCCGGGGTTTTGAGCGCCCTAGGCACAAACAGGCTACGTGACGTCATGCCTCCCACCATTGCCGTAACTTCTGAGTGGATCAGCTCACGTGACGTCATACCTTCCACCATTGCGGTAACTTCTGAGTGAATAAGCACCCGTGACGTCATTTCTGTTGAGTGGATCAGCACCAGACATCATACCCCCCAATTATTGCTCCAACATTCGAGCGGATACACACCTCCCTGTCAAGTCATGTTGTCACACCTTCCACCATTGCTGTAACTTCTGAGTATATCAGCTCACCTGACGTCATAACCCTCTCCGACTGAGTAACTTCGAGTGGATCCCCCCTTCCCTTCCCAAATGTGACGTCTACGAGTACTACTCATCATTTTCTAGGTGGATTCCCACAACCCCCTTGTGTGATGTCATGCCTCCTACCATTACCGTAACTTCTGAATGGGTCAGCTCTCGTGACGTCATGCCCCCTCCATTGCGGTAACTTCTGAGTGGATAAGCACACGTGACGTCATTTCTGTTGAGTGGATCAGCACCAGACATCATACCCCCCAATTATTGCTCCAACATTCGAGCGGATACACACCTCCCTCTACAGCTCTAACTTCTAAGCCCCCCCCCTCCCGCCCTATCATTTTTTCTCCTACAGTAGACGTGTGCACGCTAAATAAATGCCGAGCCCACGTGGAGCACCGAAATAACGTATTTTGACTGAGGCATTATTGTGCAAAAAATCAACAGTTGTAACCCTAGCAAACATTACGCATATTGCGAGGACGCTCCCCGCTAAAAATATTACTTCGATAGGTTCGATTTATCGTTATAATTGCAAAACAGATGACGTCATAGCAGCTGCTGTGGTGAGGGAGGGAGGGGGAGGCTGACGTCAATCGACCCAGCAACGATTAACTACTGATACCTTCAAAATTGCTATCGAAACCAGAGAAAACTTGCCGTCCACAGGGGGCATGAAAGAAGCTCCGTATTCGCGGAGATTGCTAATATTAAGTCTTGGACATTCGTTACAGGAAACGTTGACGCTCAAGAATGACAACTAAGGAGCATTAAAACTAGTCATGGAACCTGTTCATCACCACCGAACAAAACACATTGAGATTCGTTGAGCATGGATGGTTAGAGTTGGTCAACTGATAGAATGCCCGCTGACATACTGACCAAAGCGACACCCCGTGAGAAGCTGAAGAGGTGTTCACTGGCACTGGGTCAACACCTGAAATCCACTTGAAGTGGCGTGTTGAGGTGGGGGTACTTCGTAACCAAGCAAACGTTATTTTATTGCGTTCTAATGTTACGCATGAAATTAAATCCATTCTCGGTTTTGCAAGTGAACGTAATTATTGTGTTATAAAATACGCTTTCTGGTATCGACGTAATAACGCGAGAGTTAATGTACCTTTAGCTTCTTTTCGGAAAAACGGCTAGAAACATTTAAATCGAAACTGTCCAAAACTGGTCAATACCTACACGTTGTTATCAATGAATGTTTTTATAAGTTAATAAGTTGCCTCTGGACTGGGGTGCGTCTAGCGGGTACCATAATGAGTCCACAAAATGAGACGAGTGTGCAGTATTATAAAAGTTTTGACGAAACGTTAAGGTCTTAAGGTCTCCTCACCTGACTACGTTACTTCAACTGTCGCTCGCTCTCAACTAAAAGGAAGCGTTTAATACAAGCGGTGACCCTTGGAATTAAACGACGTTTCTAAGGCATTTGAACTCGTCGAGGGGCAATTTGAAACGGCCTTTGTTTACGAACATTTGACTTGTTAAAAAGAATATTCGAAGGGAAGGAGCTCGAAGGAGACCCCGAGGCGCCTGGTTGAGTGAGCAGATGCCGTTCGTATTTACTCGGCTGCCTTCCCGTTTCAGTTTCAAGTTTCAATCGTTGGAAGTAGCAATGGTCTCGATTAGTTTTAGTGTTTATGACCGATTATTTATGACCGCGGTGTGGGCGACAGAGTCCATTAATAGCGTGACGGCCTAACTAATTTTAAATGAACTGATACGAACTAAATCACTCGCGATAAAGTTGTGGAAACCTTTCATAAAATAAAACGGATAAAAAATATCTGGTGCGTTGCAACACACAACTTTCCTTAGCTCTACGTTAATTCACTTTCTATATGGCTTTGTCTACTTAATCAATTCATTTACCACTCAGTTAATTTGAACTTGGTCAAACAACACTTTACAGCAGCATGAAGCGGTAGCGCTTACAGTTCCAGAATTTATTGTGCTGCTCGTACTCGATTCAGGACCATCATCGAGCAACTGCTGCACAGACAATTAATGAGGCTGTGAACACAAATTTTTAGAAGAAGGATAGTAATTACTTTTGCAGAGTTATTGGGTAAACGCGTTAAAAACTGGTAGTAAGCGAAACAGCGATAGTTGAAATTCAGGAATTTCTAGAGTGAGCCCCATGTATTTCATGAGCGTTTTTAAACACTCACTCTTTAGGTATTGGATTGGACTACAACACGACCCTTTTTTTAACATTCTAGTAACATTCCAGCGGAGTTAAAAAGGAAAAAACCGAGGAAAAAACGCTTTTCGTCGAAAATTTTGATAATTTATTGTGCTGCTCTCGTCATTTTCCCACGAATGAGAATTTTATGGTATAATTATCCTATGATGAGCTACCAATATAACAAATTTAATCAAAATCGTTACAGCCATTTTTGAGAAAAAACATTTGGTGTTTTGATCACTATGATAACTATAGTTAACTTTTGGTGGATTTTGCTGATACCCTTATTTTGGCGTCCCATAGTAACCTGTAGGCTAGACATCAAGTTTCAGTTGATTTGGTACGGTGGTTTTCTCTAAAAATCGCGCTAAAATCGATTTCGTCGAAGAGTTTGATAATTTATTGTGCTGCTCTCGTCATTTTCCCACTAATGGGAACTTTATGGTATAGTTATCTTATTAAGAGCTACCAATATTAAAAATTTAATCAAAATCGTCAGAGCTGTTTTTGAGAAAAAAAATATTTGGTGTTTTGATCACTATGATAACTATAGTTAACTTTCGGTGGATTTTACTCATACCCTTATTTTGGAGTCCCATGATAACCTGCGGGCTAGGTATCAAGTTTGAAGAGATTTGGTACAGTCGTTTTCTCTAAAAATCGTTCACAGACACACAGAAACACAGACCATTTTCCCAAATAGTGTTTTTCGGACTCATGGGGGTCTGAAACGTAAAGATCTGAAGAGAACTTTTTACCTTGTAGAGCCAAGGAAAGTAAATATATAACGATGGTCTATTTCCACTAAATTTGAGTTACACCTTTAAAAATCAAAGCAGTCTTATTAAATCTTAAAGATAAAATACAAATTCAGGATAAAAGTGGGGTGTATAAACAGGACGGAAATTCAAGGGAAGAATTAGGGAACACGAAAAGGATTATAGGGATAACAAAGGTGGTTCAGCTTTTGCACCCGACCGAATCTCCTCAACTCCTCTTTTGATCTAACAGATAGGCAATACATTGAATTCCTCCATTTTTGCCCCAGAAGACATATGTTGGATGCGCTTGAGAAATGTGAAATCATCAAAAGTAACGGGTTAGATAGGTGTTTAAATGAGGTGATCCCTCAAAGCATTCCACGGCGGGGGGGGGGGGGCACAACAGATTCCACAAGAAATGTTTCGCGGAAGAATAGATTCTTCACACCAAATTACAAGCAAAATGGCCTAAATATAGCTAGAAAATTTACCCCACAATTTCTTATGACCCGTCCCTCCTTTCCGTTAACTTTATTTCTTTCCTTGTTTATTGTTACTAGTTCAACCTATTATATTAAATTATTCCTTGTTGAGTTGGAGTCGGAGGAGAGACACAGAGGCGGATAAGAATGCCTTGGAAGAGCCTCTGCTGCCTTCTCGCTATTCGCTTCACCTGAGACCTCTTCCCGCCCGCCTGATTCTAATAATTCGCTTCATCACAATTATTACTGTTTGCCGGGTTTTAGTACTATCTATGAACCGCCTGTTCCTTTTCTACACTCGATCCATCTCTACAGTGGGCATGGCAGCTTCAACGCCAAACTATTTGAATTTTGGGAGAAGAAGCTCTCCAAGGTGCCCATGTGGAAATCAAAGTGATGCTGCTCATTACATCTTGAGTGTGTGACGTACTTGGCGAATTCTTTTACAGAATTACCCGCGGACAGAACGCAAGTAAAATTCGTGTCAGGGCCCCAAAAAACGAACAAGTTAAATATACTCGAATATACTCACTTGATGTAAAATAAACAAAATAATGCCTCTCAAGGAGGTACTGGGGGAAATGAAATTATAAACCAACTAGGACCCACTTGAATTTAATCACGAAAAAATAGAAATGAACTCCTTTTAGAATGAAGCTTTTAGGATTGTAGTAAATGACAAATAAAGGGGCAATGGGGAATTTGATACACCAAGCTCTGATCACTTACCTTAATTCACACAATATAAAAGGGACATTAAAAACTTATTCACTGGCCTAAAAATGGGATAAATTCGTGAGCAATGTGGGAGGCATTCTGCCAAAAATGTGGCTCCTTCGCTTTTATAAACAGCGGCGAACTGCACGGGTGGCGGCAACAGCGTTGCCACCATCGGCAGGTCGCCGAAAACCATGACAAGTGACAGATGAACGAGGGGAGCTAACAGCCTCAGATCACTACACAGGGAAATGGATCAGCAAAATGGCGGTCGCGCGATAGAGAGGTTCACGGAGGAATGGCACAGAAGGGGGGGTTCTGGCCCGAGTATGGGAAGGGATAGTTAGAGGCATTAGGTGTGGATATAAGTATTTTTTGTTTTGTGCTTCGTGTGTTACATGTTGTGTGCACTTTACTTGTCCGTATATACATTTATTTCTAGGTAGAGCCAGGACGCAGAGCACCGGCTCTGGAAAATCCGCAGATCACGCGGGTAAAACTCCAAATAAGAAGAGCAGACTACACGGTTGGATGTCCGAATAGTTCAGGCAGTGATGGGAAAACTCCAAGTTAAAAGAAAAGGGAGCAGAGTACCTAGTCCGACGAACTGTGTGCCCCTGCCCTGACAGGCATATTAACGAAATTAAACCAATGAATCCGAATCTCCGTCTCAGCTAACTAAAAACCACGAGGTCCAGCCAGGACATACCAAGAGGCCAGGAGGCCACGGGAGCCTGCTGTTCCCAGGCACGCCGGAAGGCGTGTCACTGTCAAGGCGAAAGGGTTCTTGCAGTCAAAAGACAATAACAGGGAATGAGGAAGGATAAGCAAGCAACTAAATGGCAAGGCCACCAAAGTTCTGATGAGTTGATATCGTCCACAAAAGGTGCAACCGTCTCCCCACCGATCCGGAACAGCAGGTTATCAATAATCATTTACTAATTAATATTAATACTATTACAGGCACAAGAGAACAAAACGATATCAAGCACTAGAACGAAACAGTACTATAGAGTAAAAGAAGAAGATAATAAAAAGCTCGTATTTGAAATTCAAAGGGAACCCAGGATAATTTTATATTGTTTTGCTCGAACAATGCTGCGCTGACAGATCCGGGAAGGTTTTACGCTCCTCTGACTGACAAAGGTGCAATATTGACGCAAAGCTTTGACGATTAAGATTAGGCAAGTAGTTGACTTTTAACAGCAGATACTTTTCCGGTTCATAACGTCCCCTTTTTCATTCTTCGAGGCCACCATCCCCTTGAAAGAAGATCTAAAAGTTATAACGAAGGGAAAAAGCGTGGAACTGATCTCTTTATACAGAAACTGTGAAAGCGACCCTCGAGCTAAAACCGTTTTTTATTTGAAAACGCTTTATCCACTTTCGTTTTGATGAGTCTCATTGGTCATAATTCGAGAAGCGAATGAAGAGAAATTTTGCCTTCTTACGCTCCAGTACTTCGTAATACCTCACTCATTCTTAAAGCACACACGTGTTTAGCGCGTTACCGGCGGTGTGACTGTTCACATTTTAGATGGGTTCACATTTTAGATGGGCTCACACAAAAAATGATTACGGTAAAGTTAGTTTTATGTATTTTTTGAAGAAAGGAACCTTGCTCTACCCTCATTTTTGGTTTTTACTATTATTATCGACCAATTTTGTAGTGCGTCTGCAACGGAAGCTGAGCTAGTTGTGCTAGGTTTTTGACACACAGGTCAAATCAGTCTGATTCTTTTGACCTCGGAGTTCCCTGCACCTGCCCTAACAGGACTCCCCCCTGGCCCTTGATGTTGTCACCATTGTCTCCCCTTACCCCCTCGTACTTGTTCAAATTCCACCTCCACAGTTATTTCCCTGAGGTGGGTTTTTCCTTTCTTTATTTTCCCTCTCCTCAATATCAGATTCCTCTTCCACAACAGACGCTCCTCCCAAACTCATTCAGCTACGAGCTCTCGGGTAAGTCGCACTCGCCTCCCTGTGCCCCCTCAGACAGATTGTCCTCTATCAACTCTCAGCCCACAGCTCCCTCTCTCCTTCGGATACAGATTCCCGCCAGTTCACGCATATTTCAGAGTCATTCTCTTGTGTTGCCCTTTTCTACGCAAACTCTACTCAATTCATTGCACATTTAAAACAAGCCTCGTTACGCTCACCAAGCTTCTTTATTTCGATCTTCAACTCTCCCCCTCTCGTGCGCCCAGTGAACGGAAAAGTAAGAAAAATAAATAAATTGTGGGGATGACCCAAAAATCAGGAATAACAAAATAAAATAAATTCAAAGAAAAGAAAGTTATATTTTAGAAGAGAAAAAACCTAACCCACGGCCTGCCGAAAATAAATAAATCCTCTTTTGACCTTACAAGTTCTATCAACAAACAGGAGGGAACTGATTCGATTACCTGCTATTTTGACGAAAATCCCTAAATTAACGTAGAGATAAGAAATGTGTGATGCGTTGCTCAAGACTTTGTATGCAATATATTTAAAAAGGTACTGGCACACGGCTTGTTGACTCAGGTCGTGAAACGAACCTAAGCGCTGTAGAGCGCAATGCAGTCAATCAACGGTCGCTGTCGCCCGTCTAGTCGTTTGCCGTCAAAAAGGCCAATTGGGGTTGCTAGTGGTGACGAATGAAGGAGGACCAGTCTCCTGAGGCAGAGTTGATGGTCGGTCGACTTGCCTCTGCTCCGAACCCTATTTTCAACTCACCACTCTTAATTAAATGTTATTTATTTTAACTCGGGAGAAATAAATTAACGGGCGTCTAGAAACGCGGACAGAAGAACTCAAGAGCGTTTTGGATTCACTGGTAAACCCCGGTTGCGAGGGGATTTGAGACTCCTTTTGAGTTGCTGATGAGCGCAATCGGCGAGAGAGTGTTACCCTACCATTTAGAAAGCCTGATGAGCGGTAACCGGTCTGACTAGTGGCGGGGTTCCTTGGAGCAATTTTACTGTTGTACTTGAATCCGCCCCTGGGACCATCGGGAGAGAATGTATTTATCGTGTGAGCGTATTTCTTGTGTGGATGTGGTAGTGATTAGTTTAGGTTAGAATAGGTCTGTGGCCAGGGGCAGCCGAATATCAAGTAGTCCGCCCCTGGACTATCGGGAATGAGTGTTGTGAGTGTATTTATTGTATGTGAGGAGAGTGGCTCTGGTCGGAGTGGAAGGTGTAAGGGGATCGCAGTTCAGGTCTGGATCATGCATCGGAGCCTGCCATCCACAGGTCCTTAGGCTGCTTGAGTTAAGTTGCCAAATTAAATGGATACCACAGGGGTTTATGCCCGTGGCTGGCAGCGTGGAGCCTTTGAGGCGGGGAACTGCCGGCCGTGATGCTAAGGGTTCGGCTTCCTGGGGGCCAGGTTTCGTTGGGAACTCCCCAAAAATCCGTGCGAGTGTGGCAGAGGAGAGGTAGAGGCCGCAAGGATAGGTACTCTCCCCAACCGCCATTTAAACGCTCAATTACACTTGCTGTACTTGAATGGGTACTGGTCTATGGGATATTGGGATTGTGTGGGAGAAGGTAACCTTTGGGCGGTGAAATCGGTTTGAGGAGAGGGTTTTGAGGAGTAGGGAGGAAGTAAGATTGAGGGGACGTATGGGCAGGGCCTTGGGTTGGTTGTGTTTGTGTTTGTGTGGGTGCATTGCCAGGGCACGGACGAATATCAAGAAGCCCTTGCACCGCAGTGTGTGAGAGTATTTAAGGGCTGAAAGGATGTAGGAGTGCCAGTGTATGTGTTTGTATTAAGTAAGGTAGGCTAGAATAGGAGGGGTAGGGATGGTTCCAGGAGGAATGAATATCGAGTAGTCCACCCCTGGACTGTCGGGAAAGTATGTATATATTTAAGAGCTGTATGTATTTACTGTGTGAATGTGTTAGTGATAGGTTAGAATAAGTAGGAAGGGTCGTGAACGAGGGTCATATCAAGTAGTCCACTCTGGCTCGTCAGGAAGAAGTATTGCATTTCAGGTCGGGTCATTGACCACGGCCTGACACCTTTCTCCATGGAAGAGACAGAAGCAAGTACAACCCCTGAAACCCCCATGGATATAAAGCATAGGTGCTGGTAAAACGCCTCATGGCGGGGCCTGCTACCAATTCAGGCTATAGAGGCCTGCCGGATAAAATGGGTACCACGGGGGCTTGGAACCTTTGGGGTGTGGCGCCGCTGGTTGTGAAGCCGAGGGTTTGGCTTCATGGGAGCTGAGTTTCGCTGGAAGTTCCCCCCTGTGCATTATATAGTGTGTGGCAGGTGAGAGGTTAAGGCCGCAGGGCTAGGCACTCTTCCCAACAGCCAAATTCTAACACTCAATTATACTTGCTGTACTTGGATATCATGGAGTGTGTGACGCTTTGTTTACACCCTCGTGGATAAAAAATAAAAAATCCAAGGCTTGGCAACGTTGCGATGTGATAAATTAAAGTCACCAGTCTGGTTTGGGCGTTCAGACATGGCTGATTGAGCGACGAGCTGCACAGTGTTTTCCCGCGCTTCTTCTGATTAGGGCTCATGTGATGCATCGTGTCAAGTGGCTATAAAATATGATTATTGGTTATTTTAACTAATACACTGGAAGAACACAATTTTATCACAGTTCGATCACAATACTCCTTCAGCTAGTGCGTTCATGCTACTTGTTCCTTCACCATTTTTATGCTGCAACTCTATTGAGCTAGTTTTGGTTTTAGTATGGAAATTGCTTTACTGTTCACCTAACTGCCAAAAAGCGTCACGCTGGGAGGGAACGAAATGGTGTCACTCCACCTTCTCCCTACAACCCTCCCTCTCAGAACGCTTTGACCTTCCTCTCACGTGTTTAAATGGATTGAGGTAGTGAGTAATCGTATTGGAGCGAACCAGCTATTCAAAAACCCTCAATTACATATCCCTCCAGTTGTGTGTTGATTTTTTGACCCAGAGAAGATCCCACGGTCAACGTTTTCAAATTTTAGCCGCAGGCTCTTCGGAGGGTGCGGGGGGCTTGCCTCTTGGCGTGGTCAACACCGAGTTTTCTCTCATTTGTTTTTGTAAACGGTTTTGTCTGTTTAATAAATAATAACAGTTGTGACGATTCTACTCTAACTATAATTCCTAACTCCCGTGTTGATTGTGGCAGGAATGTCTCATCAGCAGCCCTGACGTTTACGGGGCTCATTTTATTGCACACTGAACGCTATGGACAACTCACACTGGTTATTGAATAAATTGCAAATAGTTTCGTGAATAAATAGAGATAAATATTCACAAATTACACAGAAGGACATCAGGTTACATAAATTATCGATTCTTGAGAAAGTCTGAAGAGCGCTTTCACAGTTCATATGATGCGCTTCGACAATGAGGGCATTTTGACGGTGATGATTTTCACTTCATGAGGAAAAGTGAGGAGTGAGTTTCTTTTCATACCAGGGAGGATCGGTGAAGGCACATTTTGTTGCCATTCGTATACATCATTAGCGAATTCGAATCCGATAAAGCTCTGAAGAGTATAAATACGACTCCCCACAAGCCAGAAGACCAATTAACCATATTCGGCCACAGTACCTTGGAAAACTCCATCTGAAGTTAGAGCTTGGCACTTTTTGAAAGGAAGAAATTGGCCTCACAATCCCCACCTTTTTTTATTGTTCACCTATATGTAGTATATTGCAAATTTAATCCTAAGAGATTGAAGCGAACGAAAGTTTCTGTTGAGCTGTTCAGTGCATGACCGCGCAATTCATCCTCATTCATCCCCTTCAGGAAAACCAAATTGAGTTGACAATGTACCAGACAGTCATCTAAGGACAGATTGAGAATAGGATGAACCAAATACACACCCAGCTACCGGCCTGACTCAGCAGTACGTCTCCGGAATGGAATTCATTCATAGTCGTTCGACAGTGCACGATAGTTCCTTTCAGGCCGTCTAACCCAGATTCCCTTCGGCTTTTAAAGTTGATTTCACAGGTAAAAGTTCATTCTTTCTTCGGTGAACATCAACTAATATTAACCAGCACGAAAGTTCGAGGTCAGTTAACTCGATATGGTGACTCGTTTTCGACTCTGAACCTTCCCTCGCTAGACAACCCAATTACGAGTTTCTCTCGCCCCATTTCCCTTCGTTGAAGATCGTCAAATTGGTCGCATGACGAACTAAGTGCGTCGGTAAACTAAATCACCTGACAATCGGATTCCGTTACGCCCCAGTGAACCGCTCGGAGTTTTTTCGTGACAGCAGGGAAATACTATGACAGAGGTTCGACACGAACAGTTTTATCTCCTAACTACATCAGACCGGCGCATTTCAAAACGAATTAAAAGATTGGCTACAGGAGATGATATTTACTACATGCTCGTCGTGGGAGTTGTAAACCGTGCCGCGAGTTTTTTTAATTGGGTGCCTTCGCCATATAACTGTTTAACATTTTTCGTACGGCATCACAAAGTAATAAACAGAGATGGCAGTTGGTGGGGGGATCTTAGAGCGGACATTATGCAGGCTACGTAATTCCACTTGTGTCCGTGAGAGAGAGATAGTGTAGGAAGAGGGACGTTCTTTCCCCACGAGAGGCGTTCGACAGAGAATAACTAAGGGAACGGATGTAAGGGCTTTTCGTACACATCCCCGGGGAAACCTTGGCGAATCCTTTCTCTCAAAGTTGGAATGTTTCCCTAAAGATTAAAGGGAATCTAATTAAGTTTATTGTGAACTGCGCCGCAAGGAGGGATAATCGTACAAGTTCCAACGTGGAAGCGTTTACGGATTATATTTGTCTCGGGCCCGGTATCTTCTCATATTTACGACAATTGACGACCTGGGACGAACACGGGTTTTCGTTTAAAAGTTTTATCGGGCTTTTAACAGGTAGTTCTTTCCCCGTACTGAACGACCAAAAAATCAGCATTTTCGATCGTCGCGATGTACTGACTGACTCCCATTATAGGCACCTTAGCGAATGTAGTCTAGTGGTAAGACGAAGGTTCATAATCCGACGAAATTTGAGCTACTGGATCGGAGCTCGTGGCTGTAATTTTTGCCTGATTCTGGGCTCTCCACAAAACATTTCAGAACCCCCCCCCTCCCCCTTCGAATCAATGGTGTCAGTGGTGTGGTTAGAGCTCCGACTCAATAGTCTTGTGACTGTCCCAGTGGTGGGATGTGCACCGCCGCCAGATGGCCTATTGTGCTAGTCATAATGTCTTACAGGTCAATGCCAAGCCTCCCGAGGAAAGCCAGGTAGTTCCTGAAAGAGTCCTCGTCGGTATCCATCCTAGGAGAAGTGGTGCCGAAGACCAAAAATCGCTCCCTCTCAAGTCTCCTGCACTGGGCCAGGACATGGTAGGGAGTCTCCTCATCCGTGCCACACCACCTGCATCGAGGGGTGTCGACTATAACCATAACATGCACGTGTTTGTACATTCTGTAGTGCCCTGTTATGGTCCCAACAATCTGCCTTAAGTCTTTCCTCTCCATCCTCAGAAGGTGCTGTCCTTATCTCACTTGATTGCTCTGAGACAAAGCGTTTGGAGTGTCTTACTCCTGCAGCGTTCCAGATTGTCTGATGCAGTCTTCTGGCGTGTTCTCTCACAGTCCTTTTTACTAGTGACAGAGAAATCCCACAATAGGGAGTGAGCGATTTAGTTTTTAGCGAATAATCGACAGTGGGCATTGTGTGACTCTTCAATTCGCAAATCAGTTGTGAAACTATCAATCGATTTTCGCACCACCGTTTGGTTGTTATTCAGAGTAAACTAAAAAAAAACAACTCATTTTCCCCCGAAAAAGAGCGCTCGGACAGATGACCTAACTATCGCCGAACGCATTGGGAAGCCCAGTCTCATCCCTGGAATTTAATCAAATATCGATCAAAGACCTTAGAGGTCTTCAACGGCGAAATAACATTCCTCGGTTAATGATCGGAATTCTCCGAATCCCAGGGGCGTTCAATCTAAAGGAACATTAATTGGTCGTCAATGCCGAACTAACGCCTGATAGATCCGCGTGAACTCCATAATAGTAACGTAACAAACTCATAAAGGTCGGGATAAAATTACGTTGATCCGGGTCGTGTTGTGTCGCGAACATATTTCTAATTAATTAGCAGAAATAGGGAATAACAACGAGGAATTATAAATGAACGTTGATGAGACTCGATGAGTGTACCTTATACACAACAACCACGCAACGTTTCAAATAAAATGGCGCCTCAACCCCTAGAACAGCGGATGGCAATGATAGTTGTGCTTGATGATTGCTAGAAGTGCAATGGTACAAATGCTGATTGACAGGGAGCGTCAAAATAGTCAACAGTGAGCGGCGTGAATTCATCTCCTAAATCCTTCAATGTGTCTTGCATCGGCCTCCAAAAAAATATCTTCTTTCCAGTAATGAGATTTTGGTTCTCCTTGCCCAAGCCACCCAACTGCTTTCTATTGCCGCTTCCAATCCTTTGCTCATTTACTCTCAAGGAACGCTGTTTGGATAGACGTGAATGAAACTCGAAGACGGATATTTACTGAGCACGAACTTGTAATTGGTGAGCGGGTATATCACCAGATTTGTAGACTTGGATGTGCAAAGAAGTGGTGACTTACACTGGATATGAGTTGAGCATGGAATCGCGAACAAATAGGGATCTGAAGACGTGAAAACTGGTTGTACTGGGAAGGAGGGAGAAAGCCGAACTAGAAGTCGATGAGAGGTGAAAGAGGTATCTGTTGGGAGAATTGGAGACGAACGTATCGCGAAAGGTGATAGAAGACGAGTGTTGGGAGAACTGGAGACGACTCACTTCGGCGCCACTTCGTAGCAGAATGATTTTGGGAGAAGGTATCTGTTTTGGAGAGGAATCTGAGAAGGAAGAAAGGGTGGGAAAACCACCGTTGGAAATATCCGCCGATTTGGGATTTCCATAGGTGCAAAGACCATTGGTCCTGAGCGGAAATTCAGAGGTCAAAAACCTGGACAGATTCGGCGCTTGATGACTGCTAGAAGTGCAATGGTACAAATGCTGCTTCGCAGGAAGCGTCAAAATTGTCGACAGTGAGCGACGTGAATTCATCCCCTAAATCCTTCAATGTGTCTTGAATCAGCCTCCAAAAAAAATCGTCTTTCCAGTAATGAGACTTCGGTTATTCTTGCCCAAGCCACTCAACTGCTGAAAAGGCTTCCCTTTTTACTTTCCGCTACCCGAAGGGAAGGAAAGTATAGTAATCGGCCCAAAAAAAAAATTTGGGTTTTCTTCAGATCTTTACATTTCAGACCCTACTGAGTCTAAAAAACCTAATTTCGGCGCGTGGTCCGTGTGTGTGTGTGTGTGTGTGTGTGTGTGTCTGTAGTTCGATTTGCGGGAGAACGGCTGATCCGATTGAGCTGGTTCTTTTTTTGTTTTGTTCGCTATTTTTTGTAAACACCAAAATAAGGTTATGGACGATTTCGGCCGGTGGGAAGGGGGGTGGGGGGACGAAAATGTACCAAAAACTAGGGTTTTTCACATTTTTCTCGAAAACGGCTCTAACGATTTTGATTAAACTTTCAAATTATCTTCTCCTAATCAATAACTAACGTTTCTTTTCCATACATATCTCCATGAAAATACGGTGAACGGAGATATGGGCCCCTGAAGCAAAAATAGGTTTTTTACGCTTTTTGGCAAAACGGCTCCAGCGATTTTCACCAAACTCACAGGATGTTTTCAAATAGTTAATACCTACATATTCCATTCAATAAATGTTCCTGTGACGGTCCATTGAACAGAGATAAAAATGAAAATGTGTCAAAAATAACGTTTTTTCTAACATTTCCGTAAATTCCAGAGTAACTTTCTCACCAGATGTGATAAATCTTAATGGAGTGTCTTCTAGTCACCCATACCAACATTTCGTTCTCTATAGTTATTTCTGTATATATATGTTGAACGGAGATATAAGCCAAGTTAACTCAGAAAAGGAGATTTGTCGAATATTAATTTATCGGTATTCCAAATTTCTCAAAAACGGCTCTAACGATTTCGATCAAACTTTCGGAGTACTCTCAGCTAACTAGTCCCTACATTTTGTTTTCCATAAATGTTCCTGTAAAAATGCGTCGAACGAAGATATAGCGCCCGCCTATGTAGGTGGTGTTCGAACTTAAAGGGGTGGCGGAAAGTTGTGTGTTGCTACGCACCAGATATTTCTATTGTCACTTCCGATCCTGCTCCAACGCTTCAAACATGAGCTCATTCTGCCTTATAATTTTGTCATTATTTTTCTGCTGATATTCCTGCAATTAAAATGTGGAAGACTCTTGTAAGTTTGTTCCCCTAAGACGCTATTTTTCTTTACGGGCTAAATTTAATTTTTACAACCCAAATACTGTGCTTTTTTTAATGATTTGTTTGTTATTTCATATTATATATATTTGTTCGTATTTATTTTTAGTATTAACAATGTACGTTTACCGTTTTTACTTTCCACTACCCTCAGAGTGAGATGGGGTCAAAAAAGTTGGTTTTCCTTCAGATGTCCCGTTTTGAGGCCATGTGAATACACAAAACCTAACATCGGTGCGTAGTCCGTGTGTGAATGAGACAATCATCTTTGGTAACTTTGCAGCCTCTCACTGTTACGCCAGAGGTAACCAGTTTGAGACGCTGAAACACGTGGTACTGGTCTGTCCGCGTAAAAATGACTTTATAACCCTCGTCGAGGGTTCAGAAGCAGTCATTTTGATAAAGCAACAGACCTGGTGTGCCGGCGTACTCATTGGGGTCGGGTCTTGCAAACAGGTTGCAGGTGTATTGTCACCTGAGGGCTGAGGAGTGGCAAGCGAGCGGCACTATCAGATTGTCTCTAGAGAAGGGCTGAGGCCCGACATTTTTTCGTTTGGCAAGTCTACATCGATCTTGGAGATCCAAGTAGTATCATAGCTCAAGTCTAGGAATCTTGCGCTAACTCAGCGCTCCAAGAAGCTCAAATATGACAGGACGGATCTCCGTCTGACAAAGTCAGAAGCTCTTGGGTTGGATGCAGGATCAAGTGCAAGACAAGTGCTGAAGAGATGCGTCGGCTGGTTGTATCGGCCAGCGTTCTCCGAGGTATCACCATCCGCGTGTTGCAAAGGTCGTATCCCCCTCCCAATCCTCCTTTCTCGAAAGCTGGTGCTCTGTCACTTTACCTCTCCCTTTCACAAGTCTTTTTTTTTCTTTTCCGAGGACGTGCGGGACAAGTCCCTCTGTCACTGCGGCCATGTGTGGGCCTATTGTGACACTAACCCTTCCTTAGTAAAAGGCGTCGTACATACTCGCCCCGTTTATGAAGCCGAGTATGTCCTTCACCACAGCTTCCGCTATGATATGGGGCTCAATAATCCCCTGGGCAAAGTATCCAAAGCGTTTGACTGCTAAGGCAGGGCACTCACATAGGATGTGCTCCGCCGTCTCTTCCTCCTCACCACAGAGTCTGCATTCCACCGCCTCTGAGATGCCCATCTTGTTGAAATGATACCTGAGTAGACAGTGTCCGGTGAGGAAGCTAATCAAGACCCTCAGATCCCTCCTGGAGAGTGTCAGCATCGCCTTTGCCCTTTGACCAGAAGGCGTAACAAGCCTTTTCGATTGTCTAAGTCATGTCTAGCGATGCTAATGGGCGCTATTTTCCTGTGTCTCCCATTGGGCCACCAAACGGTTCAGGTGACTTTTGGTCATACCTACGTGAGGTTCAGGCCCAATGGGTAGGGCTTCTGTGCCCTTCTTTGCAAGGTGGTCAGCCTTTTTCATTGCCCTCATGCTCCCTGTGAGCCGGCACCCAGATGAGGGAAAGCCTATTGTGGGTGCCGACCTGCTTCAGCGCATGAAGGCATTCCCATGCCAGCCTGGACCTGAATCTATAGGCTGCAATGGTCTTTAGTGCGGCCTGGCTGTCCGAAAATATGTAGATTCGCTTGCCCTTGAGTCCCTTAGACAAGATCTTTATAGCTATGATTTCAGCTTGGAATATCGTGGCGTACTCTCCCAGCGGCTTAGCCAGACTGTAGTTGGGCCTAACAATGCCCAGTCTAGCTCTGCCTCCCATGACTGAACCATCGGTGTACCACCGCAGGGCACCCACTTCAGTCTGGAACGTTCCATCGTTCCTGCGAGTGGATACTTACCCTGAATGGCAGCCGAAAGTTCTTTCGCTCTGACGTAACGTCGGTAGCAAGGACCACTGCCAATTCCAGTTTGAACTGTCTAGTTGTTCTTTGGAGGCTTGCCTTAACCCTGGTGGATATGTTCCCTGTCTGCAAAAGCCTTACTGCTCCCAGGTAAGCAGCGTCTCTGAATATGTAAATGGAGAGGTGAGATGTCTAAAAGGACTTCCATTGCAGCAGTAGGGCACGTATTAATTGCCCCTGTAATAGCTAGGCATGCCTGTCGCTGCAGTTTCTGGAGTACCTCTCCCTTTCACAAGTCTTATCGTACAGTCCACTCTCTCACTCAACTCTTTCGCCACCTTTTATTCGTCCATTGCAGCCCTGCTCTCCAATCTCCGCGTACAACATTCTATAAGAAACGGTAGTAATTTGTGAGATAGGCCGCGCGGGTATTGAGCATTAGTGAAAGTATCAACTGGAAACTGTCGAATGTCGAGAAACGTGAACATTTGAAGAAAGGAGTCATCTGACTGAGTTTTTCAACCATTTTGCCAAGTTATGATCGAACCGAAGATGGCCCCATGGAAGTTTGATAAAAGGTCATTGAGCGTGTGGCAGCCTAGATTTAGCAATTCAGTTAATAGGAACAATACTGGTATTCCCGATACGCAAGTTGTTCATTAATTAATTTAATAATTGTAAGCAAAGGGACGCATGCAATGAAAGCTTGATTGAGTTAGAAAGCCGACACTGAGTTATGCTTGGGGTTCAAATAAATGAGAAATCTCTATTAATATTCATTTTCTCCGCGTATACAGTATTTTGTTAAGCAGTGTTCTTTGTCACCTTATTCAATTAAACTGGAAGTATGGAATCGTGTCGTCCATCAACATAGTTTTACAGTTTATGAAATTTAATAGTGCCATATTCAATAACAGAACTGCCCGACTCTCCAATTGTAAGCCACTTGAGGGCACATTCTGTCCATAGTAATTCACACTGTCTACCTACGAGGTTCTTTGAGCAAACGTTGTATGAAGATGGTTAAAGGTTTTCGCATCCTCCTCGGAGCCTTTTCACAGAAAAACCAAAACATGTGAGAAATGGATTAATTTATGCTTGGTTCGAGATCGTTTACATCAAAATAAGTTTTTAAAAAACACCTTTGTACGAGTAAAACCTCTCGTTCGAGAAATAAGAGGCTCAACCCTAACGACGCCGCCTGTCATCGAATCGCAGCGTCAGCAATTAACATTTTAATCGTGTTTGCTTGAAAACAGGGTTTGCCTGATTGCGAAATACTCGATTTACGGTCGGAAACCGGAGGAGCAAAACTTGGAATCGGCAAGTCAATTATCCCCAACTAGGTCAGAGGGTGAATATAATTGCGCCCCACTAAATGGGACGGAGGAGTGAGGTTCCTCGGGGTACTAAAAGCCGGCGTAAATTATGCGGCGAGGGGTGTGGGGGGAGGGGGGCGTTAGTTTTCAAATGAAAATGAACGCGTACGTAGCGGCGGCTTCTCAACTCTGTAGAGTGGATTTATAATCACACGTGAAGGCCCGTGGCTTCGGCAAAAGCACTTCGCGGTTATGAGGAATATTTTTACCATTTTCACGACTCAAACCGAGTCCTCCTGTTATAACGCAAAGTGTATTGCATCCTGTTTCTCCAAAAGCTAGAAAATTGAGCGAACACTATTTTCGAAGTTATGCTCAACATTTGTTTCGCTTAGCTGCGAACTTAGCACTTCAAAACGGTTTCGTAGAAACAGATTGGCCAACACTGAAGAGCACGCAAAACAGAACGTTCTTGATCTAAACAATTTTTTTTATTTAATTTTATGGCTAGTAGCTAACCAATAGGCCTCATGGCCCCTCTTAATATATAACGTGTCTTAAGCGGCCCATAGACGATCAATATTATTGTGCAATATCCCGGGTTGTACAATAAAACCGATCGTGTGTAGACGACATTGAAAGGTTGTGCAATATATTGCGTGAAATTGCAAATCCGTGAAAATATTGTAGCAAACGGGAAAGAATTGTGCCGTCTGTAGGCAACATTGAGCAATATCCCGTCAGTCTGTCTCATCTAGTAGTGGTGAACGCGTCGCAATGGTTGACAAGAGAGCGGATAAACAATTTTTTTGTGAGTTTATTGAAGTTTATCGCGGCCTTCCCGCTCATTGGGATGCGAAGCGCAAAGATTATACTAATCGCACCAGAAAGGGGGAGCAGTACGATGTGTTATCGGAAAAATATCCGGATGCTGAGAAACCAGATGTGGCAAAAAAAATAAATTCTTCGCGTACGAACTTTCGTAAAGAATTAAAACGGATTCGCGAAGCAGAGAAAAGTGGTGCAGGCGCGGAAGATGTCGAACCTGTACTGTGGTATTTCGAAGAAATGAGGTTTCTTCAGGCACAAGAAACACCTACTCCTTCAATCAGCACGATGGACACATGTCAAGAAACCTTTACTCTGGGTTATGGACAACCGTTGGCTTGCAGGAATAGCATCGCGCGTGGTAGTGTTGATTTTCTCGATTTGAGGAGTTACCAAAGCGAGAAGTTCGTCGAATAATACTCCGTCCATCCGTAAAAAGTTGCGAAAATCATTTGGTTCAGCAACTCTCAGTTTATTCAGTAATGTTTCGTGGGCGTGTTTCTCCCTGTCAATGAACCACTGTTTGGCCCATTTTCTTCCTTTTCGCGAGCTCTGTTCTTTTTTTTCTCTTCTTTGCACTTACCGCTACAGCAATAGCAATAGCACACAACTCAGTTGCACTCAACATCTTCACCGAATGAAGTAATGGCGAGGACTGTTTGCACAACCTGTTGCCAAGCAAATTGATCGTCTGTGCTCGTGATTGTGCCAAATATTATACAACCGTCAAAATCACCCCCACACGATTCAATTTATTGCACAAACCAACTTATTGTACAATAATATGCGTCTGTGGGCGGCCGTCAAAGTATTGTGTAAAATTATACTCGTACAACGTAAGAATTGATGAAAAAAATTGAGAAAGAAAAAAAAAGGTGTCAAAAAATGAAAAAAGTAACATAAAAAAAGTATGTGTGGTGGTTGGCACATGATCTAGAGAAAAATCATGTGCGTACATATACACAAACACTCACATGTGTATTAATGCATGGATTCGGGCCTTGAAGGGCTTCCCTACGAGGGCACGGAAGGTAGAAGGTGCTAAATGCCAGATTGGCAATAGGAGGGAAGGGAATTCCAAAACCTCGCCCAAGCAATCCTGAGGGGCTTTCCCCGACAATCAGGCGTGGAGCCATATCAAGGACACCAAACCTTGACCGCCCATAAGAAAACACGTCCTGAAGGTGTCCGGGGCTGAGTCCCTTCCCGTTAATCAGTCCAAAAATGAATAATAGGATTTTATTTTGAACAATTGAGAATGATCGGATAATTGAGAAATGCGAGCATAGCGTACTTTGTTGAAAACGTAGCGAGCTATTGAATTGAAACAGACTTGTTGGTGATGACCAGCGGTACTGAAGAGACTCGTGAAAAGGATCTTACTTCACAACAGTAAGAAATACACAATGGTTATTCTCTTGAACAGCTCGACAGAGTCTCACAGCTCCAAGACCCATCTCATTCGATTCAGCATCGAAAAATACCAGTTAACCACACGAAACATGACCTGACTGGAACGGAACGACGAAAACTAAATATCGCAGGAGCCCGTAGGCGACGTTATGATATGGGGGGTGTGCGGAGGCAGTGCCAGCCTCTCGGCCCTAACCTGCCTACATCAGGTAAAAAGAAAATTCGGGATCTGGGACAGGGACTACTTCCAGCGAACCCTCGACCACTGCGATACCTGCAGGGTCCCATTACTGGGTACTAGGGATCGGCGGATATTACGCCTTTACCCTTGCTTCTTGCAGAGACATCCACCTAGAGTGTACCTACCCCTGACGCACCGGCTTATGCTTGTGCACCCCCGCAGTACTGTTTCAGGAAAAATATCCCTTAAGGCTGGAATGGTCGCTAGCCCGCCCGGACTTTCGTCCAGACTTACAGCTTCAGGAACCTCCGCCTTGGAGGGATTTGGACTTGGCCCTCCTTGCCGAAGAACCCCAGGTCCGTGCTATGCAAGGAGTCGAGCGGGCGGGAGGTTTTTTGGACAGGAGGGAGGGAGTACAAACGATGAAACGACTACATTCTGTATTGTCCCAGGAATTGTTTCAATTAGTAAACTATACTTCACTATACTTAATGTAATTTCACTAAACGCATTTGTACACGTCTGATACTCATTCTACTCGACCGAAGATCTAAAAATACCTTGACAAACGATACCAAACGTGGCGTAATTGCGATAAAACTGCCAAAATTCCGTTTTTGTCCGCTTTGTCCAATCGGATTGCCGAGCAGGCGGGCACAACTAGATACCAAACAGGATGTACAAGACTGTATCAACAGAAGCACTTCAAGTGATCACTGGTTCGTTACTGGTTGACTTGGCCGTTGAGTGCATGGTTGACAAGTGGAGAGTGAAACGGGAGCTTCCCCTGCTTTGGGCTGAACTCCGTGCTGATCTCACCACTGAACAGAAACTTGCGCTAGAGAAACGGCAAGCGAGATGAGAATCCTCGTCAAGTATGAGTCCTTCCCCAACGTCCGTGAACGTCTTTCAAGAAAATGGGTTGAGCCAGACCACTGGACGAGCCAGTTCCTCACGGGACATGGTGACTTCAAGGCGCGGCTCTACTTATTTTCTTTCGAAGACTCTCCATCATACACGTCTTGCACCTCCAGTTCTTCTTCTTCTTAATTCGCCGTCTCCGATGGAAGGTTGTCGATCCAAATGGCTAACTCCTCCCTATCTGTAGCTGCTCTAAATATGTTTATGGACGAGCAATTCTACCACCTTCGCAAGTCTTTCAGCCACGAATTCTTCCTCCTTCCAACCGAGCGCCCTCCAGGAATTCTACCCTCAATAATCAATCTGAGGAGGCTGTATCGATCACCGCGCATCACATGACCAAAGTATCGAGTCTTCCTCTTTTTCAGCGTGAGTAAAAGCTCAACAGATCTAGACATCCGTTGGAGCACCTCAACGTTTGTGATCCTGTCGACCCACGGTATCCGCAACATGCGCCGGCATATATACATCTCGAAAGCTTCGATGTTCCTTTCGATCCCGGGATCTAGTGTCCAACTTTCGCAGCCATACAGAAGCACCGAGAACACATAACACCGAACCATCCGCATCCGAAGGACCAAGGAAAGATCTCTGCGCGTGAAGAAGTTCCTCATCTGGAAAAATGCGCTCCTAGCCATTTCAATACGCGCTCGAATTTCTTTTTTGCAGTCGCCTTGCTCATTTACTTACCTCCAGTGCGGAGGAAATAAGAAACCACGTGCTGCTCCACTGTAGTTTCTACAACGAAGTTAGCAGCATTAACTGTTGAAAAGCAAGCCTACAACCATTTTGCAGAGTTCGCGAAGAAGGTAATGGCAAAGAAACGTGGTCTTAGTTGATCTGTGTGATGTGGGACACCAGATCAAGAACTCCTCCCAGGCAGTACGGGAATCCTCAGATGGTCACCTCCACACGGTCACGCACGGGCAACCCTCCGGGATATATATCATATATACATATCACCGAAACCGCAACTTCCATGACTGATAACTCTCGTCGAGGGTTTAGGAACAGTCATCAAATAAGGAAACAGACCTTTGCAAAAGAACGAATTTTTTAGACTACATTAAAGGCATAAAACGACCCCGACGGTTGCTTATTATTCAGAATGAATAATAAACCAAAATTTAGGAGGCAATAAAGACTTACTTAGGATGAATATAAGGTGCGGGGGTGTGAAATTATGGAGGTGTATAACGAGCCATAAACCTTCCTGATTAATCGGGTGACATGTGTCCTGTATAACTGAGCATTCATTAGCACACCAACAATTGAATAATATGAGAATGTTGAAGAGAAGGCGAAGTGTCGTGAATCTTTTTTTGTGGAAAATAAATAAATTGGAGCTTTCACGGATGGAGTACCAATGCCATAGTAGCCTAGTCAACCACGTTAATCGCGTCTCAATTTAACTGATAGCATGAGGAAGGTTATCTAAAGAAGACTGAATACTGCATTGAGTATCATCAGCGAATAGCGAACAACACGAATGAATAAATAAGAAGGAATCATTTAGTTTATGATGAATAAGTATGTACATAATTACACGGTTCAGTTTCTCTGCAAACAACACCGTCAACACTGAGAATGGAAACGGAGGGCGAAATACTTTATTCACGATGACGATTTATTTATTTTTACCCCTCCCTTCTGACACACCACCTACGCAATTTCTCTCGCCCGCTTTTCTCGGTCGCAGAAACAAAATACTCTTCTCTAGCTCCTTTTTCTTCGCAATAGCCGTTCTCGTCGTATCTATCCTCACTCTACCTTTCTCCCGTGTACATTCGCGCGGCATTTTGCAACCTTCGACGGCCGTTAGTCCGAAATATACCAGTCGCGAGAGTTGTTTGCGTTCCTCTCCGTCTTTTCTTTATTTCGTCACCCTCTCCCTCTCAACTCACAGTTTTTATTTGGCGTTTATGCATAATATAAAACACGCACTATCAAATCGGGGGATAAATCGAAAGAGGGTAAAGGTAAAACACGTAATAATTGAAATCTGTACAACTTTCAGCTCCACGTTTTTCATAAAAATGTCTTCAACTGGTCGATTGACTCTATGTGTGGACTGTATAATACTTGTAGTGTGTGAATTTCATAAACAATAGATCGTGTTGCACGGATTGAACCGAATGCAGTACTCACAATACAGCTCCAGACGTAGAGTTTCCCTGGCCAGGGAGAAGAGGAAGCGGTGATGGACTGGCACGCGCTTGGGGCAAATTAGAGAAGCAAGCACAACGAGTTCCGAAACTCATACCAAACAAATTACGTCTGATTGTTGACCAAATGCCTCTTCTTTACAAAAATAATAAACGAAATTAATCACTAAAAAGGCAAATGATTAGAAAGCAAACAAGAGGAAAAATATAAAGCACGAGAGGCTGGAGAACGCGGAATTAGTCACTAAAGACCATAGCGAGAGCTCTCGTCAGCCCGGCGAAACACGCTCGTCGGTCTTAGCTCAACAAGTCCTTCAACGGCCAATACAACTATAATAATTGGGCAACAAAGAGTGAGCAATACAATGTGTAACTTGAAAAATTGAGTCGTGAGTATACTTCACCCTATCAATAAATTACTTGGCTCATTTCCTCCCTTTTTGAAAGCCGTTCTTCCTTTATTTTCCACTCGCAGCCACAGCAATTCATTGTTAAGTTAGTGTTGACAGGTTGATCAGATGGAATCCTGATGGGTAGTGTTTGTAAAATGTGGTCGTGCGTCAATGTCGCTTTCATACGGTACAACTTTTTGCACAAACTTAAATATTGCGCAGTAACATTGAGCGTCTAGGGGTTGCCATAAATACAGGGTGCTGCATAAAGGTTGGACGTTTTTGAAATGGCCAGTACTTCCCCACTAATGGGTCGACTAGCGTGGGGAAGGGACCATTGTAATCGGGAGGTCTTAGCATTTTCGTTTATTATTCATTCTGAATAATAACCCTATGTTTTCGGTCACGAAAAATTTTTTACAACCCCCCCTCAAAATTTGATACTTTACGTTTCAAGACATGGAGATTCCAAATTTGCAATGTCCATCCGCCGTCGGCTGTCCCCCGTACCCCGTCCGCCGTCCGGGCCGTTTTGTGCCTTTAACGTGGTCCAAAAAATTCGTTCTTTCACACAAAAATCCAATTTGGTATCTAGTTGTGCCCACCATCTCGGCAATCCGATCGGACGAAGCCCATGATTGTTATGGGCAAAAAACGGTTAAAAAAATTAACGAAACGCAGTACAACGTGGGAACTACAGCGGAAGTCAACGTTTCGTTGTTTGAACTCCCTCCCTCCCGCCCGTCACAACAAAACCGCTCGCCTGCTGGACTGGCAACACCGCCCCCGCTCACCTCCCCTTTCGACTCGACTAGCAACGGGTTCGCCTAATTTCCCCGACCCAACACCCAACGGGGCAAAATCATCAGACGTTTACGGGCGGGCGCCAGTTTTTTTTTTTTTTTGCTTCCTCTAGGAAGCACTCGTGTTTCGTATATAACCTTTGGCACTACGATTTGTCTCTTTATCGTCCGATTGCCCTTGTTCTCGTCTTCCCCTCCACGAATGACTGTTTCGATTCAGTTCTTTTCGACCTTTTTTTGGGTTTCATCTTGATATTTTTCGATGCTGAATCGAACGGGATGGGTCTCGGAGCATTAATGCTAGGTCAAGCTATTTATCCGAATAATAAACCGTTGTGTAATAATTTGCAGGGTTTTTTAACCAGTTGAAGTCATGGACCTGGAGCACTGCGTTTTTGCTTACGACAGTTTCGTTCGCAATAACGAGTCCGTCACGGCAGTCCAGCGTGAGTTTCGTCGTCATTTTAATATCCACCGAAATCAGGCAGTTCCCTCTAGAAACACCATTCTTCGTTGGGTTGAAGGACTTCGCACATGAGGTTCATTGATGAGGAACAGACCACCAGGAGCTCCAAGACAGATTCGAACACCAGAGAACATTGAAAGTGTACGACGAGCACTAATTCGCAGCCCGAGTTGATCAGCTCGCCTGCATGCTGCTGAACTTCTCCTCAGTGATCGATCAGTTAGGCGTATTTTGCATCTAGAGTTGAGGTTTCACCCCTATAAGTTGTCCATTGTGCAACAATTACATCCAGGGGATAATGCACAACGAATGACCTTCGCCCGTGAGATGGAAGCACTTATGAGGATCTCATTTTGTTCATGAGCGATGAGCAATGGCATGGTGAATCAGCAAAATTGTCGTTATTGGGCTGATGAAAATCCCCGACAATTACACGAACAACCGCTGCATAGCCCAAAAGTTACTGTTTGGTGCGCCATATCCCAAACTTCTTTGAAAACGACAATGACATTGCTGTTACCGTCAACTCAGAACCCTATGTCGAGATGATAACCGGCTTCTTTACACCTGAATTGAGACAAAAACGTATTGCCATCCGGCGTATGTGGTTTCAACAGGATGGGGCAACCGCTCACACAGCTAGGGCAACAATGAGCGTTATTCTTCCTCTTTTCCCTGGCCGCCTTATTTCCAGGTTCGGTGACGTTCATTGGCCTCCTCGGTCCCCAGATTTGCCCACATGTGACTTTTTTCTGTGGGGACACCTCAAAGCGCGTGTTTACCAGCACAAGCCCCGAACATTGGAGGAATTGAATTCGCGTGGAAATCGTCGCAGTTGAGAGAGCAACGTTGGAAAGAGTTTTCGAAAATTTCCAAGAAAGACTCCAGCAGTGTATCGCGAACGAGGGACGCCACTTGACTGATGTGATTTCCCACGCATGAATTTCTAAAATGCTTTTAAATTGTGAATCTAAATATGCCAATAAAAATTTTTTTGAGTAAAAATTACCGAAGTTTGATTGTTTTGATTTTTTCAAAAACGTCCGACCTTTATGCTGCACCCAGTATATTGTGTGGCCCTGTTTCCCCAATAATATCACACGTCTAGGGATCTTGACCAATCGAGTTCAGCGGCCAACCTGGAAACCTAGAGCCCCCTGTCAATTTTTCGTACAGTGTTGAGATTGACCGCGCGCATCAACAACTTCTGAACGGCTCAGAATGTTTTGTTCCATGACGAACTCAAACAGGTAACAATCAGAAGCACGGCCTGAGGGATTTTACCAATCACTCTTGTTCAGGCAGCTACACCACTTGTGATATCCACTAAATTATAATCAGAAGTGTTATATTTTATTTCGTTTCGATGTGAGTGACGTCAGCACACCAGCCATCACCAGCTCCATGCGCCATTTCCTTCCATTTCCAATTCTACCTATCTGCGTACCACCACGTCCACGTTAAAACTGCTCATATTAGTTATTCATTGCCATTTCCTCACTTTGCAGTGAAAATTTCATCATTAACGGGCAGTTATCACTCTCTTCGGGTCGCAGTATCCCGCAAGTCCTGTACTCAACGTCTAGCAGCGTCATACCAGGACGACATACTTAGGAAACGTCTACCAATACCATACCTGGACTAATATACATCCGAAGGACTATTGGACAAAGTAGAAACACGAACGGTAAACATCGTTCGAAGAAAACTTGTGCCAAGTACCAGATTATTTTTAGTTTCGCTTCAGACTTTTCACGAGCAGTAACTTTTATTTTCTATTTATTTTAATGAGCGCAACGATAAATTTATTTCCATCATTTTGTGTGCAAAATCTGGTTGGATAACCATTCACCACTTTGTCACAACAGCCCTCAAACTTCGAGAAATAGGGTCGACGGTTCGTTGTACGAAAACGGAAGAAGATGGACCAAAAACGTCCGACAATCAAATCTACCCCTGAAAAAACACCACTAGATACCTCTATCTCCCCAATACGATCAGTAAGTGAGATTGAAGGTCTGAAAAATAGAGAAGAAACCTCAATGAGATTTCATGACTTCTACCCGAAAGGGGAAGAACGAGAAAAGTGGATTGCAGATGAAATGGAGAACCGCGGGTGAACTATCCCCAGAGGCCCTTCGTACGACCGTCTTCCCATTTCGATGTGACATCAATCCAAATGACAATTTGTTTCCACTCCTCGCTAAAGCTAAAGGGGGTTTCGACCGAATCGTCTCCACCCGGAATTTTCGACGGAAGAGATTGAGACAAATATTGAACATTGATTGCCGTTTTGACCTGTACAAACAAAAGTTCGCGAGTGAGGGAAAAATACAACCGAGCCTTAAAGACCTGCAACAAGCGAAGTGTGACGTGGTGTGCAGCAACTTTTGGTAGATTTGATGACACGCTGCGTACATGCATTGCGAGTAATTAGCAAGACCACTTGGGGTTACCGGGGCCTCATGTACTAGGAGTAACTGGCTACTGTCTTGCTGTCTGGTCTGCAGTAGCAAAAACGATCGCTGATGTCTACAATACGGTCTTCACTCACAATTGGCCGGTTACCCGTTGACATGGCCGTTCAGTGCATTGTGGGCAAGTGGAGAGTAGAAAGCGAGATACTCCAAAAATGATGGAGTGGCTCTATGAGGGGATAATAAGACCCCGCGTCACCTACGCCTCCACGGTGGGGTGGAAGGCAACATGCTGGCTAGCAGCTCAAGGGAAACTCCAGAAACTACAGCGACAGGCATGCCTAGCTATTACAGGGGCAATGAATACGTGCCCTACTGTTGCAATGGAAGTCCTTTTAGACATCTCACCTCTCCATATACATACTCAGAGGACTGCTTACCTGGGAGCAGTAAGGCTTTTGCAGACAGGGTACATCTCCACCAGGGTTAAGGCAAGCCTCCAAAGAACAACTAGACAGTTCAAACTGGAAGAGGCAGTGGTCCTTGCTACCGACGTTATGTCAGAGCGAAAGAACTTTCGGCTGCCATTCAGGGTAAGTATCCACTCGCAGGAACGATGGGAGCAGGAGACGTTCCGGACCGAGGTGGGCGCCCTGCAGTGGTACACCGATGGTTCAGTCGTGGGAGGCAGAGCTGGACTGGGCATTGTTGGGCCCAACTACAGTCTGGCATGGAAAGGCCATGATGCGCTCAAGCAGCTCGGCGCCCACAATAGGCTTTCCCTCATCTGGGTGCCGGCTCACTGGTGGCATGAGGGCAATGAAAACGCCTCCTTGTGAAGAAGGGCACAGAAGCCCTACCCATTGTGCCTGAACCTCTCATTGCATGACCAATATTGAGCAATCGGTACACAGATAATTAAGAAGGCTGTAATCAAAAATTTTTTGAAGAAGGATAGTAATTACTTTTGCAGAGTTATTGGGTAAAAACGTTTAGAACTGGTAGTAAGCGAAACGGCAAAAGTTGAAATTCAGGAATTTCTGGAGTGAGCCGCATGTATCTCATGAGCGTTTTTAAACACTCACCCTTTAGGTATTGGATTGGACTATAATACCAATTTTTTTTACATTCTACAAGAATTCCAGTGGAGTTTATAAGGAAAAAAAAACTGCGCTAAAAACGCTTATGGACGAAAATTTTATAAGTTATTGTGCTGCTCTCGTCATTTTCCCACGAATGGGAATTTCATGCTATAATTGCCTTATTAGGAGCTATCAATATAAAACATTTAGTCAAAATCGTTGGAGCCGTTTTTGAGAAAAAAAATATTTGGTGTTTTGATCACTATAATAACTATAGTTAACTTTCGGTGGATTTTGTTCAAAGCCTTATTTTGGCGTCCCATGGTGACCTGCGGGCGAGATATGAAGTTTGAGCTGATTAGGTACGGTGGTTTTCTCTAAAAATCGTTCACAGACACACAGACCATTTTCCCAAATAGTGTTTTTCGGACTCAGGGGGGTCTGAAACGTAAAGATCTGAAGAAAACTCAAAATTTTTTTTTCAGCCGATTACATAACTCTCCTTTCTACTTCGTAGAGCCTAGGAAAGTAAAAAGGGCTTCACCTGGCGTCGCAGGTGTGATCAAGTGGTTCTTTCAATCTTGTATGGACTGGATCTTTGTGTATAGCCCATCGCGATTAAGCAAGGAAGAAGGTTATTATTACTCCTGACAAAACCGTATCATTACAGTTGTTATACTCTGAAAAGACCATTCACGAAGAAAAATATATCAACAACCTGAAGACACCTGTTTGATGAAAATCGTTATAGTTTTTCGACAAAGTGGAAAAATGCCTATTTTTGCCTTATCAGTCCAAGTCTCTGTTCAACTAATTTTCACAGAGATATTTATGGAAAAACAAAACTTAGGTATCGTTCATTAAAAAATTGTTTGAAAAAACCGTTAGAGCCTAGAAAAATGCAAAAAAAACCCTCATTTTAGATATTTGATCCCCCCTCCTCTTAATATGAAAGTTGCTCGTAGCCTTACCTATGTTTTAAATGTATGTAGGCCTCACAACGTAAAGATCTTAAATATCAACGTTTTTTGGTAGGACAAAGTAGAATAAAATAAAATTTGCCGGTTAGGCGCAAATGTGGTTGTTCCATTGAACAAACCAACGTGATTCATTCATTCATTCTCTTTTCGCAGCTCTCGGTTACATATACGCAAGAATGACCCGCAGTGCTTCCATAAATACGGCAGAGGAGAAACGAAGGAAATTCGGGTAACGAGGGCTCTGATGAATGACCCCGGAGATTTTGCAGATCCTCTCCGGGCCCTATGAACGTTTATGCCCTCTTCAAGTATTCAAAGGGCGTCTCGTAAGGAGGAGGGAAGGGTTTTCAAGGTGCCCTCTTATCGGGCAAAACACCTACTCTCCCCGAGTTAATGAAGGTTCCCTAAAAGGTATAACGTTAATAACTTCCTCGAATTTAGGAGTTTTGTTTCGTCTAATCTCTTTAAAAGATCGAAATCACTTCGCACGCCTTTTTTCGCTTTCCTTCGCCCTACAATGTGAGGTGGGAAAGTTATGTGACTCTACGAAAAAAAGTAAATTTGAGGTTTTTCGCAATCTTTACATTTCCTAGTCCCGCGAGGGCGGGAAAACGCTATTTTAGCGCGTGTGTGTGTCTGTCAACACGATTAACTGCTGAAGAGCTCAAATTCGATATTCTCTCATTTCAAGCAAAATCGATGTAAAACTATGGATCTCATTCAAAGACTAGTGTTCGACGCAAGGCTCGAATCTGTCCAGGTTTTTGACCTCGGATTTCCGCTCCTGCCCAACGGGTCGCACTTGTGGCAAGGTCATTGTTCCTCCAGAGGTCTTTGCACCTTTGGAATTCCCAAATCGGTGGATATTTCCAACGGTGGTTTTCAGCCTTTACCTCCCCACTCTTTTCAACATTGCTCTCAATGCACTGATTTAACGGCCCAACTCGAGCTATTTTCTTCAAAGACGTTCTCGGATGGTTGGGGAAAAACTAGTATGTGTCTACTCGTATTCCTAGCCATGCACTGACTTAACGGCCAGACGATGATGTCTTTACATCGAAAGCGCTTGCCCACAGTAACTCACCAGTCAGAGGAGACGGACTCACCTAACAGGTACGTTAACTTTAGCATTCCGTTCCCATGTCACTGCATTTCTCAATCGCGCCACAACCAGAACGTATCAATAATCAGACCAAAACTTCAACTTACCAGACGTTTTTTCTCGAGAACATCTTCAATGATGTGGCTCTTTCCAGGTTAGTTGACGATCCAGAACCACACCCAGGTACTCGACCTGCTTACCGAACTGAACTATTGTGCTCATTACTTACAGTAGTATTCGTCTTGTGGTGGCACTATGCGTCTTTTAGCTGGGCTGAGAGGCAGTCCAATCTCTCTGCACTACGAGCACACCATCTGCAGAGCTGCCCCCCCCCCCCCGTTATGTCAGATAGCACCGAATTAGTACAGCAACATCATCGACATATCCTTGAGCGTAGAACTCCAAGAAGAGAGTTCCATAGGTAGGACCCCTCGCTTACGACATCCTCTCCCAATCTTTGCACTCAGGGAGCAGATCCATCTTATTACATTCCTTTTCACATCAAATCTTGTCAATGCCACACCAGAGGCCGCGTATGGAGGCATCGTGAAAGGGCAATCTCCTTATTTCTCGTTGAATCTTTTAGTTTTCTGAGTAGTGAATGCAGTGCTGAGTCGCATGACCTCCCTGAGCGACAAGCCGAGATGTCAACCTCATGAATCTGTCTCTCAAGTACCCATCAAAAATGTTCTTCACGGTCTTGAGCAAAAAAGGATGTCAGGCATAAGGTTGAATGCCTTCCAAACTTCAGTCGCTCTATTCCCTTCTGAAGTAGAACAGGGTAGACTTCATCTGGTCCAGACGACTTGAGTGGTTTAAACGACTTACGGATATTGTTTACGTCGTCTACTATTAACCCGGTAATCGGTGACTTTTATCCACCTTATTAAATTCTTTTTGTCATTAAATCTAATCAACGCTATTTCAATGCTACGCGTGGGGGTATTGTCAAAGGCCTGCGTCAATATCCAGAAAGGCCCCTGAGGCAATCTCTTTGTTTTCGATGGACTGAAGCTTTATCGAAATCATCCGGGCTTCTCCGCTGGGCGTCAAAGTTAAATTGTTCAAGTTACTCGCGCATGAGAGGAGTCAACGGTACGATAAGAAGGGATTACACGTACACTCGACTTATCAAACGGTTTTACGTAACATTCGAACCGATGGCCCAACAAATTGTATCGAAAAAAGAAGATGAAAGCATCAAAGAGTATACGCGTCGACGTGTCGATGAATTGCTTCGTTCGATCGTCCGATACGTACAAACACTAAATAAGTTCCCGGCTCACATCAGGTTTTCAAACTGCCAATCAATTACTTCTGAATTGGAAACAGTGTCTGGGAAACCGAACAATAGACTGACAGTGTGGGCAACAAAAAAAGGGGCTCCGCTTTTCCGAGTAAACAAAAACATCCCTTACTTTTGTGGAACGTTTTTTTCTCTTCCCTCCAGAATACATTCCGTATCGATTCCTCGGTGTTGGCTCGTCTCCAACTTTTCGCGTCATTCGCTTCCCTTTTTTTTTCTTCGTTCTTTTTATTTTCGATGAGCCACGCAGTAGAATGGAATCTTCGACGTTTATTTATTGAAATCTCCCCACTCGCTCGCTTATTTATTTTGTATATGTACCATAGGGTGCATGTGAAGGTGCCTGCTCCGCATGTCACGGACTTGGTAGTAAAGTATAACTTCGTGCTTCCCTTCACGGTATGGGAAACGCTCCCCTTCTTTCATCTAAGTGGGAAGGGTGGTCGTACTTTTAAGGCTAGGGCCAAGATGGAACAGTGAAAGGCTCAGTGGTGATGCCGGCAGGCATCTTTGGGCGGCGATTCCATTGGGGTCGCTGGCTACAGTGTTCCGGGCAAAGGTGGCTGCGGTAACGGTCTGTGTGCAGTGGCTGCTGCAGAGGGGATTGAAGCGACAGAGAATCTACATCATGGTGAACAGTCAGGCCACTCTCAAGGCCTTAGCCTCGTCCTGTCTTACACCGTGGCAGGTGTGGGAGTGTCTGACTGGACTGAAGGCCCTGACCGAGTACAACAGTGTAACACTGTGTTGGGTGCCATGGCATCAGGGTATAGAGGGAAACGAACGGGCTGATAGGTTGGCTAAGAAGGGATCGGCGCAGGTCCCTATTGGCCCTGAGCCCTTTGTTGGGACTACCAGGAGCCACGTACGTAGAGAGGTTGGCAAATGGGAGGACAGGTGCAGGGCTGCCCGGCCTTAGACAGCCCAAACTCTTCATCCGGCTCTCCAGAGGGAGGTCCAAGGAGGTGCTTGCACTGGGGAGGAAGAATATGAGGAGCATATGTGGCCTGTTCACAGGTCACTGTCCACTGAGGTACCACCTTGCGAATATTGGCAAGTACGAAGTACAGGTATGCAGGTTCTGCGGGGTAGGGCTAGAGACGGCAGAGCATGTGTTGCGCATATGTGATGGACTCGCGGCATCGCGCCGTTATGTGTTTGGGAGGCCCTTTCTTCAGCCAGAAGAGGTGGCGAATGCAGAACTTGCAGATATCCTCCACTTTGTGCGTGGATCCATGGATCCACCTGTGCATAGGTGACCTCACACCAAGTGAGACCATTGCCATGGGGCCTGGGGGTGGTGCAGGGGGGCCATGATCTGAGGATCATGGACGCCCTTGCAATAGGCCCGTTTGTGGCTGCAGTGAGGGTATCACCTGCATCCACCGTTTAAAAAAAAAAGAAAAAAAAGCCCAGCAGGTGCTGGATTATACGGCTAGTTTCACTGGCAACAGTTTTCGAGGTAATGGTGTGCGTGCAGCACTCCCTGCATAGGGGTCTAAAAAAGGGTATAAGTTATGTCAGGCTGCATTTAGGTCCCTGGCTTCTTATACCGTCTCATCAAATTGTAAGAATAACGGTCAAGTTAATTTAACTTGTACTTTCGTGATAACAATCCTCAACTCAATTTTACAACAGAATTTGACAACAACATTCTCTAAGAACAACACCAAATGATAATCTGTGATCTATGGAGTCACTACGATACTTTTGAGGCTGGGGCGGCGGTATATTATACAGATGGATCAGTGAGGAGTGGCCTAGCTGGTGCAGGAGTTGACCACGGGGCCAGACAGTCATGCCACTGGGCGCATTAGTTACAGTTTTCCAGGCAGAGCTCTTAGTGTCCGTGAAGGGGTCTGGAACGAAAATTAATATTCATTATGTCGGATAATCAGGCTGCACTTTGGACCCTGGAACCCTATGCCGTCTCGTCAGGGCTGGTTTGGGAGTGCCTGACTGGTTTGAAGACCGTGGCAAAGGCAAACACATTAACGCTGTAATAGGTGATAGGTCATACTGGGATTTAAGGGGAGCAGGAAGCTGACAAACTGGCAAGAAAAGGATCTGCCCATCTCCCGACGGGATTTGTGCCCTTTGCAGGGACCACCAAGAGCCACTCGATAGAAGAGATGGGTGAGCAGGTGGAGAAGTGCAGGGCTGTCTATTGGCGGGATGTGCCTGGCCAAAGCTTGGCAAGGTTGTCTATTGAACTCTCCAGGGAGCGAACAACGATGGCCTGAGTCTGAAGAGAGAAAGAATACGGATGGACTATTCACAGGTCACTGTCCACTAAGGTACCACCTTGCCATGATTTGTAGGTCAGAAGTACAGAGTTATAGATTCTGCATGGAGGAGTGGGAGTAAGCGGAGCATATACAGTGTACTAGTGGGAGGCTGGCTGCAATGCGCCCCAGAGTGCTTGGAGTCCTCAGCTACATCCAGAGGAGGTTGCAGGGATCGACCTCAACGTTGCCTTGCGTTGTGTGTAAGAATCGTGGAGGGCACCTGTTGCGGGTTACCCAACTTTGCTCCTTCTGATGGCAAGTAAGTAAGCGCAAAAACAAGAGTTGTATCGGTCATCCATGAACATCACGCAGGATGCAGTTTTGCTAACTCGCGAGAACACGCTTTGCATCAACTGAACTCAGACCTTTGGAGGCACGGCAGGCAGCGTCATTAAGCCTGTCCGAAGATGGAGATCCACGTTTTATCAATTTAATGAATGAATGATTTGATGAATTTATAATCCAATATATAAAAAGTGAACGAAATTGAAACTATTCGCTATAATTTCAATATTTCAGTAACCACGGATATTGCGGATGCAAAGTGGTAATTTAAATTTCAAACTGCAGGCTTCATGATGAGCTAAAGGGGAAAGAAGAGCGCGATCAAAAGAAAATTGAACGCGGAATAAGCGAGTAATTGCTTCAACAGCGTTGCGGATCTCTGACGCACCCCCATTTACTTTATAAACGAGCTTTAGATCGCTCCTAACAAGGATTTGAATGCGAACGAGCTTTGGCAGCTCAGTAAAATGCAAGTCTAGCGGAGGCCCCGCCCCCGGGAACGCTCAATTACTTTGGGAAGCTCTCCAACAGCCACCCCGAACTTGGTAATTTACAGCAAAGTAACTCCAAGCTGTTTCCCTTGCCTTGCGACAGGCTTCGGGATTCTTCATTCAAAAGGGAACAGAGTAGTTAGGGTTGGAGAAACGGAGAGGGGGTGTGACGAGGGGGAAGGGTGAAGCTTTTTAGAAGTAAAACTTGATTAAGGTATACTTGGCTTCTTGCCGCAAACTCAGCTCGTACTTAGTTCCGCAACAACACGTTCGATTCCTACGTAAGAGCATTCCAGGCACGCGTCGGTAATGAATTGCGTTGAGTATGTGGAACTGGTGGCCTTCTTCGGGGAGGGGGAGGGGTTGAAGCATTTGCTTAGGGCTTTTCAATCATTCCCATCACAATTGTGCTATTATGCAGTTCGAAAATGGTAATACGAAGGAGGCCAAATAGCAACTTAGAGTGCTCCACTCGTTACCCTCCAGATCAGACTCAAAAACCCAAGTCATTGTAAAATCAGCGCCCGCAGTGTACAGTAGCTCTTCGCTCTCGTCCTAACAGCTCACATATTTAGAGACCTACCGTGAGGCGTATTTAGTTCTTTTTTTTCAATTTTAATTCGCTGCAACGGGGAAAACTATCATTGCGGCCTCGAATGGGCTTATCGCGTGGCCTTTCATCAGCCATCTCTCGGTTCCACCCCCAGCTCTTGTGGAGCCAGTGCTCCCTGATGTGACGTGTGTTATCCTTATGTAGGCCAAGAAGACTGTATCCTGGATTCCGCAGGTGATCACACACGGGCCAGCAGCTCTCTACCGGGAGACTGGCTAACGACCAAATACCAGCCGTACCTCCGCAGGTCTGAGTTCGGCGGATGCTGCATAGGCCGGCCTTTTGCATATTAGCAAACACCTGATGTGACGTTCCTAATGCGTCCCGTCCCCATCATTCTCGCACAGAACGGAAGAAAACGTTCAGCTGAGGAACCGTAACCACTCTGAGGCGCACCGCGGGTGAAACAAAGAATATGGGCCGCTTGATAACGCTACGACTGCACATATCAGTCCGTTAGTTATCCCATATTTATTTCATATACCCATTCTTAATTTCATTGAATTCACTCCTTTTCATTGTCTTTGTACATTTAACATATTTATATAACGGGGTATTACATAATGAACATTAAATAATTGGCATAATCGTACAGCGGTCGTTATTTCTAATTTCAAACATGGCGCCAGAACCTACAGTGTCGGGCATATCGATAACCTGACCTCGGTCGTGATATATCGATATATTGCCTTATCAGAGGGAGCGGTCCCTATTCTTTGCTTTTACCCAGCTCTCTACCAGGAGACTGCCTAGCGACCAAATACCAGGTACCTCCGAGGTCTGAGCACTGAGGTAAGTATAACGAGAGGCTTAAATCTGAGATGAGTGACACGATGATTAAAAAACAAAATCAACTTTTGTCATGCTGTTCTAGTCATTTCCCCACAGATGGTAATTTTATAATATTAGCGCGTCATTACGAGCTGTTTACACAGAAAAACCCTACAAATTATTACACAATGGTTTATTATTCTCATGAACAGCTTGACCTAGTATTAGTGCTCCCCCATCCCATTCGATTCAGCATCGAATACCAGTAAACCATACGAAACAAACTTCAATGGATCTAAGGAAACAAAACGTCTGATGATTTTGCCCTGTTGGGCGCTTCGAGCGAACCCGTTGGGAGGCGAAAGGGGAGTTGAGCCGCCCGCCCTGCAGCGTTGCCGCCCTTTTGGTTTATTATTCATTCTGAAAAATTTTTTACAACCCCCCCTCAAAATTTGATACTTTACGTTTCAAGACTTGGAGATTCCAAATTTGCAATGTCCGTCCGCCGTCCGGGCCGTTTTGTGCCTTTAAGGTGATCTAAAAAATTTGTTCTTTCGCCCAAAAATCCGATTTGGTATCTAGTTGTGCCCGCCATCTCGGCAATCCGATCGGACGAAGCCCATGGTTGTAATGGGCAAAAAACGGTTAAAAAAATTAACGAAACGCAGTAGAACGCGGGAGCTACAGCGTTTCGTCGTTTGAACTCCCTCCCTCCCGGGCCGGCACAACTCAACCGGGCCGACTCATTAAAAATGCAACCGCGCTGGAGGCGAGCGAGCGCGCCTCCCGCTCGCTTGCCTCCCAACTCCCCTTTCTCCTCGCCTCAGAACAGGTTCGCTTTGAGCGCTCCCGTTCCAATTTCCCCGATGGGGCAAAATCATCAGACGTTTTGTTTCAGTAGTTCCATTGTAGCCAGGACATGTTTCGTATGGTTTACTAGTATTCGATGCTGAGTCGAATGGGATGGGGGAGCACTAATACTAGGTCAAGCTGTTCATGAGAATAATAAACCATTGTGTAATAATTTGCAAGGGTTTTTATTGAGAAGGCGGAGTTCAAACGACGAAACGCTGTAGCTCCCGCGTTCTACTGCGTTTCGTTAATTTTTTTAACCGTTTTTTGCCCATTACAACCACGGGCTTCGTCCGATCGGCTTGCCGAGATGGCGGGCACAACTAGATACCAAATCGGATTTTTGGGCGATAGAACGAATTTATTACACCACGTTAAAGGCACAAAACGGCCGGGATGGTTGACGGCGGACGGGGGACGGACATTGCAAATTTGGAATCTCCAAGTCTTGAAACGTAAAGTATCAAATTTTGTGGGGGGGTTGTAAAAAAATTTTCGTGACCGAAAACATAGGGTTATTATTCAGAATGAATAATAAACCAAAATCAATTTTTGTCATGCTGTTCTAGTCATTTCCCCACAGATGGTAATTTTAATATATTGTCGCGTCATTAGGAGCTGTTTATACAGAAAAATGAAATTACAAACGTTTTGGCCGGTTTTGAGGGAAAATATAGCGATCAGCGCGAGCATGTGCGTAGTACGAATCGAGTTTTGGCCCAATTTTGCAGGGCTCTCTTCAGGTTTGAAATTAATGAGGAGAGAAGACGCATTCAGAAACACCGACGCGAAGACACAATAGGCAGCCAGCAGAACATTTAGACGAGCGACGGCCATTTCCGGCCTCAAGTTCGAATTAAACTTCGCTAATATATTTTCCCGACAATATCACGATTTGACAGCTTCGTTCATTTTGTACAAAATGTCTCGCGGTGCGTTTTGAGATGATATTCAAATGAACTCTGTCGTATTGTTGGAAAGAGGGACGTATGTGAGTCGTGGGTCTGACGTTCCAAACGGGTTAAAGAACCAAACCGGCGGTAACTTATCCCATTATCCCTTTGCACGGTGATTATGTGGTTATGGTACATTCAGCTTTGTGAATAAAAGTTAGGTATTTCTGAACACTGACTCCGTTTGTTTCTTAAAGTTTAATCATAGCTATTACAATTTTTAGATGGCCACATTTCCATTGAACGAAATGGAATAGGTAAAATTTTTTCCAAGAAATTAAAAAATATGTTTACAATCGATGGGTGGTCACAAAGACACTTGGGAGGCCACTCTTATAGTGAGCGTTTGAAATTCTGAAGGAATTCTTGCTATCGTACAGTGAGAATTACGAGCGAAAAATACTCAAATCCTGTAACTAGTCATTAGGTTCCGAATTTCACAAAAATTGTCGCTAAAGACGAGTTTGGCTCAGCTCATGCCTCAACCCGATCAGACTTTCAAAGGTGGAGCTATCTGGACTGATGCTGTTTGATCAGGTGACAGGAAACTACCCTCCTCAATCAATTCTTTCAGTATCCTGAGCCCTGTCGAGCACAAGGAGGGGTATTCTGGAAGCTGATAACGTACTTTTTCACATCTGAACGTTCAGTGGGGTTTTCTGTACCTGCACACCTTTATTACTCGCTTCTTACCCATCATTTTGCCACCTCTGTATTATGGGCTGACAATGGTACGTGTGCTGTAGGCATTGCCCGTGGCGTTGGAGAGGGTACCTAGCTTTACAGCCTTTACCCCTCTCCAGCCAGCACCACTCATCTCTCTAGGGGTGGATTTCCGATGACGAGGCCAATCCCATGGCTTCACGGCCGACAGCGCCACGCCCTAAAGGCTCCATGCTGGCCCCTGTGGTACCCATTCTATATGGCTGCACCTTGAGCAGCCTAAGGACCTGAATGGGCGGCAGGCCCCGGTGCCGGAATTGCCAAGAGGCGTTCTACCGGCACCTACGCTTTATCTCCATGGGGGTACGGCGATTCACAACTCGTACAGTAACACTTTCCCTTATACGTGCTCGCACTGGTTCAGTTCCCTGTGGTTACGAGTTACTCTGATCGACGCGATGTATCCGTGGAGACCTAACCAACCAGTGCTTTTCTGAACAATACCTAGAACTCCCTCGTGAACGCCTGTCCTTCCCATTTAATACAGTTCCCTCATGTTCGTCTCATTAACCGCATATTCTTCGTTTCATTCTGTTGCACCCATTCAAGGGGCCCAATTCAAATTTTAATGTGGTCCAATCACAGGAAAATCTTCTCCGTAATTAACAACTAAATTGTGTAATCTGAAAGTGCAATTGTTCTGACTTAAAAACCTACCTTCATAGCTAGGGGTACCTACATTAGCTAATCCAGTCTTGCATAAGACTGAAGAGCTCTATAGAGAGCTCGTGACAGAGAACAGACGTTGTATGACATGGCAAGAGAGCATCAAGTCGGCTTTATGAGAATCAGGAATTTCCTGGTGTATTGCCTCAACTCTTAACAAGAATGAAGATCTTCCTAGACTCCTCATACCAGAATAACACAGTATGGTGGTCGTTAAAATGCTGTAGCTCATCTCTTACTTCAGGAGTGTACAACGAAATTTAGTCGGAATTCATGCTTAGACGCACACCAATGATTTTTAGATCACTATAGAAAAACCTAAGCCAAGGAGGTGTAGGGGATGTTATCTCGCAGTCAGAAAACATAAATGCCAGGTTGTGAAGAGCGGCAAACCGCAACTAGGGTTAGTGAATAACAGGGCCAGTTGAAGAGGTAATGGTTTGGCTTGGAAGTAACTGCGCCACCAGGAATCGGTGGCCCTGGATCCCCTTGCTGGGCCTTCTCCCCAATTGTTACGAGGAAGGGTTTGGAGATGTTTGAGAGGCAAAAATTACTGCAATTACTGCGTGCTGGAACTTTCACAGGGTCAGCGAAGTCAGAAGTTACCTGACAGACAGGACTGCTACAATCGAATGCAGGCATGTCTGCGTCCAAAGAAAGATTGAGAAGGGGTTTCCATGGGGCTCAGTCCTTGGACTTGCACTCTGGAACGCCTTCTTCGAAGGTCTTCTCATGAGGCTCATGGACGTTGACTGCGAGCTGTACGACTGTGTTGATCGTTACAAAGTCAGTCCGCTAAATCGAAGAAAACAACCGCCACGTGCTCCACACTGTCACCCACTGGTACGAGCATGTGGCTGAGGAAAAAACCCAGCTAATCCTCCAGAAAGGAAAAGTGAATAATCAAACCTCAATACAGTTTGGCGGCCAGAGGCTCCTCCTTGAAAAGCACGCCAAGTATTTAGGAGTGAATATAGGTGAGAGATGGAGATTCGAACAACACCTCCAGTCCCTTAAAGGCGCTACCGTCGCAAGGTTCGCCTCACTGCGTGCAATTACTAAGGCCACTTAAGGTGTGTGCTACCATGACACTATCCTCACGTAGAAGGCCATCTATCTAGGCATGATTGGCTACTACCCCGTTGTCTGGGGTGACAAACTAACAGTCAATCAAAAGAGAGTATTGCCCCAATCCCAGAAGCTGCGCTCCTGTGGATCACCAAGGCCTACAAGACTATCAACAGAATCACTCCAGGTGATCACTGGTTAGTTACTGGTTGACTTGGACGTTGAGTACACGGTTGACAAGTGGAGAATGAAATGGGAGCTTCCCCGGCTTTGGGCTTAACTCCATGCCGATCTCACCACAGAACAGAAACTTGCCGCCATCGACGAATGGACGTTAGAGAAATGGCAAGCGAGATGGGAACCGCCCTCAAAGGACCGTGACACATATGAGTTCTTCCTAAACAACAGTGAACGTCTTGGAAGAAAATGGGTTGAGCCAGACCACTGGATGAGACAGATCCTCATAGATTGTGGCGACTTCAATGCGCGAGCTGGATGAGCCCTCTTCTTTTCACTCATAGACTCAACATTCTGCACGTTTTGCGCCTCCATTGCGTTCGAAACTACGAACCACGTGCTGCTCCACTGTAGTTTCTTCAACAATGACTGACTGTAGGGCCTCAGCCATAGCTGAGGGAACAATGACCTGAGTCGCGGCCACAAATGGGCCCATTTCCCATAACAATGAGCGACCGTTGTTGGGAGGGCTGACGAACTTGGCAGCATCGACGGCTACAAAGCAAGCCTATAACCATTTGCAGAGTTGGCGAAGAAGGTGATGACTAAGAAACGTGGTCAGAGTTGATCTGTCCTTTTGAAACTTGCCACTCAAGTACAAAGTTAGATCAGGTGGGAAACCAGATTAAGAACTCCTCCCTGACAGTATGGGATTCCTCAGGTGGTCACCTCTGCACGGTCACACACGGGCAACAGCTCTCTACCGGGAACTGGCTGACGACCTAAATACATGCCGTACTTCCACAGGTCTGAGTTCGGTGGAGAGATCGACTCACCACTTTCTTTGGCCCTTTTCTTTGGGACGAACCAAACCCTTCGATTCAGCAGAGGCTCGTCCGGGGCTTTTATGCTGACTGGGGACCTCAAATGTCCCGATTCGCTTAAGATTCACTGCCGTCAGTTGTAACCGAGCCGGTTCCCTCGATGCCATGTTGTCCGCGCTCGCGTTCGCTCCCACCCAGTTCCCTGTTTGTGGTGGTAAAAATTCCCCGAATGTAATTGAGAATTAAACTTGGTTCGAATTGCATTCGGCTTGATATCGTACCAACTCCCCAACTCTCTTAGTGCGATATCGCTTCGAATATTAATCTCCCCCGGTTTGAAGTTGCTGATTGGAATTTTGAAGTATTTACTTGATTCAACTGATTAGAGATTTAAGAATCATATCTGAGAACGCGTTTATAAGAAATGAACCATAGCCTCCTTATTTGTAAAAAGTGGTAAGGTGAATCGATATCTTAATGGATCGTTTGTGCACCAATCCGCACTTAGAGGAGGGATTGACCAGCGTGGGATGGGAGCCAAGGGTTTTAGCTTGAAGCTAAAGTTAACGTACCTGTTTAGTGAGTCCGTCTTCTCTGGCTGGTGAGATTCGTTATGTCTTTACATCGAAAGCGCTCGCCCACAGTATCTCACCAGCCAGAGAAGACTGACTCACCAAACGTGTACGCTAACTTTAGTAATTTACCTACTGGCGAAACTAACCAAATTACTTTAATACCTTGTAACACATTAAGTTTTTCCTTTCCGATTTATTTTTTTATTTGGATTTAGTTTATTTTGATATTTGATGTAATTATTGTTTGTGCAATTATAACCCTGAGAAGATAATTGATTTTGTCCCCCCCCCCCCCTACCAAACTTAACTTTACTTCATAATTACATTTTACCTAATTTCGAGTTTCATAATTTCTTTTAAATTTACATTTTTGGCTCTACCAAGTAGAAAGGAAAGTTATGTGATCGGCTGACAAAAAAAATTTTGAGTTCTCTTCAGATCTTTACGTTTCAGACCCCCCTGAGTCCGAAAAACACTATTTGGGAAAATGGTCTGTATGTCTGTGAACGATTTTTAGAAAGAACCACCGTGCCAAATCCACTCAAACTTCATATCTCGCCCGCAGGTTACCATGAGACGCCAAAATAAGGGTATGAACAAAATCCACCGAAATTTAACTATAGTTATCATAGTGATCAAAACACCAATTTTTTTTATTCTCAAAAACAGCTCTAACGATTTTAATCAACTTTTTTATATAGATAGCTCTCAATAAGATAATTATACCATAAAATTCCCATTTGTGGGAAAATGAGGAGAGCAGCACAATAAATTATCAAAATTTTCGACGAAAAGCGTTTTTAGCACTATTTTTTTCTTATAACATCCGCTGGAATGTTAGTAGAATGTTAAACAAAAATGTTATTGTAGTCCAATCTAATACCTAAAGGGTGAGTGTTTAAAAAGCTCATGAGATTCATGGGGCTCACTCCAGAAATTCCTGAATTTCAACTACTGCCGTTTCGCTTACTACAGTTCTAAAAGTGTTTACCCAATAACTCTGCAAAAGTAATTACTATCCTTCTTAAAAAAATTCGTGTTTACAGCCTCATTAATTATCTGTGTACCATTTGCTCGATAAAGGTCCTGGAATGAGTACGAGCAGCACAATAAATTCCAGAACTGTAGGCACTACCGCTTCCTGCTGCTGTGACGTGTTGTTTGACCAAGTTCAAAGGCGATGTACAAAGTGAATTGACGTAGAGCTAAGGAAAGTTGTGTGTTGCAACGCACCAGATATTTTTGTTTGTTTTAATTTCATTTTTTTTGGGTCTTTAGAAAAGTGAAGTTACCCTTTTAGTTATTATTGGCACAAACTTAGCTAAAAGTATTCCACAGACCACTGTACAACTGTTTTCTTTGAGAAGCTCAGCAATGCTAACTGTGGAGAATGGTAAATAAACTTTATAACACTTTTATTTTATCCAAAATAACAACAGTCGCTTTAGAAAATACAGCGTATTCGTTGATTTGAGCAAACGTTGTAAGGAAAGGGGTGGTAATCCTGATAAACATCCGATTATAATGTTTGCATTGGTTTTCCCTAATCCTTAATTGTGACATCCCCGTAATGCGTTCGGCGGGCAGAACGCTCAGATCGGGACGTTGGCAAAAGTGGAAGTTGTCAGTTTCCTCGTAACTCTGATTAGCGAACGACAACTCAGTTCCCTCTTCTCCTCTCACTTCCGATTCTCGACAACTGCATCATCCCCTCGGTAGTTCCATTAATCAGGGGGGAGCGCATTGTGGCGGACACGGTGTCCCCGACACGAATCAATTGAACGTCAAGTTGGTCTCCTCTTCATTGGTTTCGGTTGATCGAACGGACTCAGCTAAATCATCAACACCCAGTTCGAACGTGGAGTCACTCCCGCGGTTAAACGCTGTCTAAACAATCGGGACCGAAATTGTGTAAAGTGCTATTCATAATTCCACTGACTTCGCGCACATTCCTGCTGGTGAATTTCGAGGGGAACGAACCGTCGAATAAAATCATTTGGCTCATTCACTTATTTTGGCGTCCGACGTTAATATGCAAATTGACATTCAAATTTGAACTCATTTGGTTCTGTTGTTGTAGCTTGACCGTGTTCGTATTTGCAAACACCCTTACAGACAGTTTTCAAAGTATTTATACTTTCCATGGCTCTACGAAGTAGAAAGGAAAGATATGAAATCGGCTGAAATTTTTTTTTTGAGTTTTCTTCAGATCTTTACGTTTCGGACCCTCCTGAGTCCGAAAAACACTATTTGGGAAAATGGTCTGTGTGTGTGAACGATTTTTAGAGAAAACCACCGTACTAAATCACCTCAAACTTGATATCTAGCCCGCAGGTTACCTTGGGACGCCAAAATAAGGGTATGGGAATAATCCACCGAAAGTTAACTATAGCTATCATAGTGATCAAAACACCAATTTTTTCTCAAAAACAGCTCAAACGATTTTGATTAAATTTTTTATGTTGATAGCTCTCAGTGAGGCAACTATACCATAGAATTCCCATTCGTGGGAAAACGACGAGAGCAGCACAATAAATTACCAAAACTTTCGACGAAATCGAATTTAGCGCGGTTTTTAGAGAAAACAACCGTACCAAATCACCTCAAACTTCATACCTCGCCCGTTGGTTACCACAAAACGCAAAAAATAAGGATATGAACAAAATCCACCGAAATGTAACTATAGTTATCATAGTGATCAAAACACCAAATATTTTTTTTCTCAAAAACGGCTCTAACGATTTTGATTAAATTTTTTATATTGATAGCTCTCAATAAGGCAATTATACCATAAAATTCCCATTCGTGGGAAAATGACGAGAGCAGCACAATTATTAAAATATAAATTATCAAAATTTTCGACGAAAAGCGTTTTTAGAGCAGTTTTTTCCTTATAAACCCCGCTGGAATGTTAGTAGAATGTTGAAGAAAATTGGTATTGTAGTCCAATCCAATACCTAAAGATTGAGTGTTTAAAAACGCTGTTGAGATACATGGGGCTCACTCCAGAAATTCCTGAATTTCAACTTTTGCCGTTTCGCTTACTACCAGTTCTTAACGTTTTTACCCAATAACTCTGCAAAAGTAATTACTATCCTTCTTCAAAAAATTTGTGTTTACAGCCTCACTAATTATCTGTGTACCAATTGATCAATAATGGTCCTGCAATGAGTACGAGCAGCACAATAAAATCTGGAACTCTAAGCGCTACCGCTTCCCGCTGCTGTGAAGTGTTGTTTGACCAAGTTCAAATTAATTGAGTGATAAATGAATTGATTAAATAGAATTAGCCATGTACAAAGTGAATTGTTGTAGAGCTAAGGAAAGTTGTGTGTTGCTACGCCACCAGATATTTCGCAACTGCGACGCAAAGTAAAGATGGTTTTCTACGCGCTAACTTGGACGTCCCTCACGCGCAAATTGGGTCTTCTGGAACATTTTCCAGGCCGTTCTGTCGGGCGGTCAAATCGGTTTGACGTGTCAACCCTGAGATCCCGAAGATAAACCACGTGCGAGTTTTCGAACAGTAACGCGTTAACACTGCCGCATTCGGGCTGACCTCGTCACAGGTCCGTCGTACATAACTTCTAGGAAGTATCGGACTGATTTGGTTAATGGTCAACTTCTTCAAAGTCGGTTCTTTTCAAAGTTTGTGTGTGTGCCTCACGAGCTTTTCAGCTGTCTTTCTTTGAACCGAGGAGTCAATTCTTGGATGTTATATTCCTGTACAGGTTAGCGACTGACCTCGTTGATTGTCCCTTTTTTACCTCTCAGCGATTGGCTTTTTCAACTACATCCTTTTATTTGCATGAAGCTTCCCGCTCCCAGCTTTTCAACTGCAAATTACCTCGACAACACTCCACTGCTTGTTCCAAATCAACCTCTCTCGACTCCAAACCCTCGAACGTCCCTCTTTTTCATTAGCTGATATAAAACTGACGAAATTACGGCTCAAGGATCGGGTAAATTCCGTGCAATGTTACTACTAATGAACGCGATACGGTGCGAGTTACACAAAGTAAGTGCGCGAGGTGTAATAACTCGGAGACAACAGGACATTGAGTTCTGGGTTTTCGAATTATTTCAAAACCGTTACGGACTCCATCAAACATATCAAATTTGAGCTTATTTATCGAACCGTTTCCGTAATTTATTCCAGAAGTTTTATTGTTTTTTGGGAGCTTCGCGTTTACTATTTTGGGACTGTTTGGCGCACGAGAGGGGGAGTTGCAGAACGATTTGAAAAGAAACTCGGTGAGGGTTAGGAGGACTGTATTATATGTGCAATGAATGGAGCTGAGTTCTTTTACGGAACTGTTTACAACGGGCGACACAAAGGGGTTACTGGGACGAGAGTTGATAGCGGAAAGTCAGTGTGACCTCTGGGAGACGAGTGTCTTTGGGAAGGAGGTAAATCGAGGGAAAGTACAAAAAGGGAAATCCGTTGTAGTTGGAAGTTAACACGAACTTCATCCCGACGACTGAATGGGCAGTTTCCATTAAAGGCTGTATGACAACATGCACTGGAGGTCTTGCTAGATTTAGCTCCACTCCACATACATGTTAAAAGGATGGCGTTCCTCCAGGCTGTGCGTTTGTTGGAGTTGGATCTGATCATACGGGGGAGGAGGAGTTCCTGCCACTTGATCCTTGACAAGGTAAAGGTGGAGGGGCCCGAACTGCATGTGATAGACTCAACTTCGTGTTACCCTTTCGGATATTCATTCATGAGCGATCCAGGTAGGAAGGGGGAGTTCCCGCTTTCGAAGCTGGGGCCCTGGTATACTACACTGATGGCTTGGTGGGGGGTGGCCTTGCAGGGGCAGGTATCTTTGGGCCGAGAATCAGAGCGGCGATCCCATTGAGGTCGCTGACTATGGGTGTTCCAGGCAGAGGTGGCTGCTGTAATGGTCTGCGTGCAGCGGCTGCTGCAGAGGGGATTGAAGCGGCAGAGAATCTATATCATGGTAGACAGTCAGGCCAGTCACGAGGCCTTAGCCTCATACTGTCTTAAATCGCGGCAGGCGTGGGAGTGTCTGACTGGACTGAAGGCCCTGGCTGAGGACAACAGTGTAACACTGCGTTGGGTGTCTGGGCATCAGAGTATAGAGGGAAACGAACGGGCTGATAGGTTGTCTAAGAAGGGATCAGAGCAGATCCCTATTGGCCCTGAGCCCTTTGTTGGGACTACCAGGAGCCGCCTATGTAAAGAGGTTGGCAAATGGCAGGATAGGTGCAGGGCTGCCCATTGGCAGGGGCTGCTCAGCCTTAGACAGTCAAAACTGTTCATCCGGCTCTCCAGAGGGAGGTCCAAAGAGGTGCTTGCACTGGGGAGGAAGGATATGAGGAGTTTATGTAGCCTGTTCACACGTCACTGTTCACTGAGGTACCGTGTTGCAAATATTGACAAGTGCGAGGTACAGGTATGCACGTTCGGCGAGGTAGGGCTAGAGACAGCAGAGCATGTGATGTGCGTATGCGATGGACTCATGGCATTGTCTAAACGTCGCTTACAAAATGTGGATTTTCGTTGTTTGGTTGTAGTCAGGTCATGTTTCGTATCGTTTACGAGTATTTTATGATGCTGAATCGAATGGGAGGGGTCTCGGAGGTGTGAGACTACGTCAAGTTGTGAAATCATGCTGCACGAGAGAGTAATAATTTGCAACGTTTTTCTTATCATGCGTGGCTCACAGTCTCCGTACCCAGACTTGTGACTGGTATTTGTTCATAGTTTCATAGTTTTCCTTTAAGTGCGGTACAAAAAAAGTCTGTACATGGTACTGCATGGGGAGATACTTCCACAGCGGGGGACGTGGGTGTAGACATCCAGGAAATCGCTTACTTTCACGTTTTTTACGTTATTCCTAGTCTCTCTCTCTCCCTCTCTCTCTCTCTCTCTCTCTCTCTCTCTCTCTCTCTCTCTCTCTCTCTCTCTCTCTCTCTCTCTGCCCCCATATTCTTATACTTGGGTGGAAAGTGTCGAAGAGGGCTACTCTAGAAGTTAAAAAAAATTGGGCCAAGCGTTTCTCTTGCCTTCTCGTTCGATAGTACTTGACGTACAGGCTGAAACTTTCCCTCGCGTTCTCCGAGTCTTTGGAGGAACTCGCTCGTCCAGTGGGCATGGTCGATTGCTCGAAACAACTCAAACGTGCCCGAATTCCTAAACGAGGAATTCCGTCTTGATTGCTATCCATTAGTGCTCACACACAAGATCATGCATTTTGTAAATCAAGTTAATCGCTCGTTGAAATGTGTGTGTGTGTGTGTGTGTGTGTGTGTGTGTGTGTGTGTTTATACTCCATATTAAACTAATTATTTTTCCCCTGTTTTCCACTTCCATTTCGTAACTGAGTCACATTTATCAGATCAAACTCAACTTTTCCAAATCGTATGCTTGTGTGTACTAATACTGTGATTAGTTGAGGCTCGCATTGTTGTTACATTTAGTTAGCGTTAGAGTTGCGGGTTGGCGTATGTAACAAACTTAAATCGTTTGGGAATTCTTTGGTTCGTTTGCAGTTGAGTTTTTCTTGAGATTTAGTTAACTGAAACCTGGTTACAGGAAGCGAGATCAATTATTTCAATATTGGTCAACGAAGATGGCTTGAGGTATTTTTATATTATGGTCCGTACGCTAGCTGTTGCGTTCCCTTTTCTGTAGATAGGTCGTCTCCGTAACATTTATTATATCGGGAAATATAATCCAGAAGGAGAAGTACTGCTAACCGCCGAGTCAAAATATTTTGCGGAAATCTCGATGAGGTTTCCACTGCAGGAAAACCGCAGTTTTCCCGAAGGTTCGTTGTTGCCTCACCGCGGTCAAAGGGATGTATGGAATTCCACCGTCAGAAGGAATATTTGAAGTATTTCGAGGGAACCCACAAAAAGCGTTTCTCTTCAAAAAGAAGGCACCCCCCCACCCCTCCCCCTCTCATCATTCACCATCAAAGACCGTATCGAAGTTCGCTTCGGCGCAGGTAGTTGTGCATATTGAAGATACGAACGAGATTCAATTGTCGAAACCCCCTCAGAAGTGAGTGCCACTTAGTGTGAGCGGGTTTTTGCACGAGTACGAACCATTTGATTGCTGTACTACGTGTAAGTGTAGTCTGTCAGACCGGGGTTTCGGCTGAATTCGGCCAGGAAACATAATGTCGCCTAGTGAAGTTGAGCTAAAGAGACTGATTTGATATATTATGAAAGCATGGCCCACTGTTTCGACCAATCGCTCCTGACCGATCATTCCAGAACAATAAGCAGGAACGTGTCAAAAAAAAAAATCGTTTTAACAGTCTCATGAGCTGTGTGATGAAGTTCGGGACATGGAGACAAATCAATAAACTCTGTAATATTGAGGATTATTTGTTCCTGTATGGACCCACTCAGTTAAGTTCTACCAAGGATGAAAAACAGATTTGAGTCATTTCTAGATAAAAGAAATGTGTGACAGTCACACATGGTAGAAGTGGAACTTTAACTTGCAAAACCGAATCGCAACCGACAAGTGGAAAAACGAATCACAAAAACATTTTTACAGATTGTTAATGTACTTGTCGAATATGAAAACCTGCCCGTAAAACTTCGAGTAAAAATGTTTTTGCGATGCGTTTTTCCACTTTTCCGTTGTTTTTCCACTTGTCCGTCGCGATTCGTTTTTGCACTTGTCCGTTGTGATTCGTTTTTCCACTTGTCCATTGCTATTCGGTTTTGCACGTTAAAGTTTCACTTCTACCATGTGTGACTGTCACACATTTCTTTATTCACAGGTTTACTGCTAATTATGATTTGGTTTGGGTAGGTAAATTGTAATGAATGCATTTTTTATATTACTTAAACATATTTTATTTTATTACACAGGAAAACAGAATTCTATCCGGGGAAAAAACATCCATAGTCTGCTCTACAACGCAGCGCGCTCTATTGACGCCGCCGGGCGAGAGCACACGAGCGAATTAAGAAGTTAAGGAGAGCGAAAACGATAGGCGGAGGCAACGATGCCCAGCCACGTGGAGAGCGGAAATAAAAAAATAACAGTTGAGCGAGATCTGCTCAGCTGTCCCTCCTATCCCCGCTCTCCGCGCGCGGCTGTGCATTACGCAGTTGCCCTCTCTACACTGCCCCTAGCCTTCCCTCTCTCTGTCGCTGCTACACCTGCTCTCGCCGTCGTCTTGCCCTACCACCTGATCGGTAACGGATTTTTGTGACTCGAAAATCCTAAGACCCATCTATATAGAAGTTTCACTTCAAAAATCACTGAACGTTCTGTGATGACGCGCCGCACCAGATATTTTCACATTATTCATGTAGTCCCTGTTGGGTGCAGATGAATAAAGCTAATTGGTGGAATGGACTGTATTTAGAAAACTCTGAAAATTAGAACACAACGGTTTATTATTCTCCTAGTATTATGGCTCCGAGACCCATCCCATTCGATTCAGCATTGAAAAATACTTGTTAACCATACAAAACATGCTCTTAAATGCAATGGAACTACGGAAACTAAATATTCCCCCGGCGCCAGGCGTCTGTAGGCAATTGGCACGACGTTGCAAGTCGAGCGGGCGGGTGGTTTTGATTGGCGGGAGGGAGGGAGGAAGGGAGTACTAACGACGAAACGTTGACTTCTGCTGTAGTTCCTGCGAGTTCATTCAATTAGTAGACTCTGGCTCACTATAATTACTGTAATTTCACTAAACGCAGTTGTACACGTCTGATATTCATTCTATTCTACCCAGGATGTAAAAATACATGGAAAACGATACGAAACACGGCGTATTTCCTATTATACTGCGTTTTGTCAATTTTTTTAACCGTTTTTTTGTCCATAACAACCATGGGCTTCGTCCGATCGTATTGCCGAGATGGCAGGCACAACTAGATACCAAATGGGATTTTTGTGAATCAGAATGAAAAATAAACCAAAATCAGCCAAAATTAGGGTTTTGGGCAATTCTTCTCTGATTTCGTATGGTATTGGTTTATTTATGCGAAAGAACGGATTTTTCAGACGACGTTAATAGGCAAATATGGCTGGGACGGCGGAAGGACATTGCCGTTTTGTAATGCCCCACGCGTTGAAACGTAAAGTGTCAAATTTTGAGGGAAAATTGTAAAACATGAGCGTCTTGGCCGAAAAGGTAGGCGTAAAGGTCAGAATGCTGATGGCCTGCGCTATTAGGGCGTTAAGTATGGACCGTATTTACGAAGTCACAAAAACAAACTGATTCCAATCGTCGAGATCCATGAGATCTTGATTTGCCTTGTGACATCCACCGCCTGACGACAAATTTCCACTTGAAGCTTCAAAAAGCTGGACGCGGTACGAGATATCGTCGTAGTGGCACGCGGCTTCATCGACATAGGCGAAACCGCCAGTAAAAGGAAACTCTTCATGACGTTATTGTTCCCGTGCAACTTCAGCAAAGGCAAAACCGTTTAAGCTCCATTAAAGGACGAGAGAGCGTAATGATCAGGATGCTCTAACCGCAAACCCCTTATGGGAACAATAGGATTGAAACATCGACAGGACGATTACGTTGGGATCCCTGCGAGATTAGCCCCTTCGATGTTTGGTCCTGAGAGTTGAAGCTCGGTCTCTCACAATGGTAAAGCGCCTATCAATTTATCTTCTCGGAGGATGTTTTCGTTCGAAATCTCCTCAAGCGAATGTGATTCGTTGACAAAAGAGTTTTAGTATCGGAGACTTCGAACCCAGGGGTGCCAAGGATGTAGTAGAGAGCTGCAAAAGCGGCGGTTGAAGCTCTAAAGGCTCAACTTGCAGATCTCGGCGAAGCTAGTACAAGATACAACAAAATCCTAAAGGTGTTTTAATAAGGATCTGGTTGTCTAAGGAGTGACCTCGATCGTATCATTCGAACCACACACAAATTCATCACCTGCAATTCAAGCATTTCCAATGTCAACTAATAAGTCAAATTTCGACATTTTTGTTAAGCCGCCATTTCCTTAGCCTTAGTGAAGAGAACTCCTTTTTCACTTAACACCGAGAAAACATTCAGAAACAACAACTTATGAGTCAATTTTGGGCCCTCGGCTTCTGGACTACGAGAGAATTATATAGAAGAAAACCCTCGATAGGTATAAACATCAATTTCGCATAAACTCTCCGCTAATTGTTCGTCCCAATTATCGAAGCGCGATTAAAGCAAACGCGGGCAACGGCCGGCAACGCTCTGACCCGGATGACATTTGAATAGTCATTTGGAGCAAGACAAATGATATGAAGAAGCTGGGTCGTACATTCTCCCGTCGGGGAAATTCATAACAAGAGGTCAGAGAGAACGTCAAGAGGGTTGATGGACGATCCATTGTCCCTGCCCCGGCCTTTTTCAAGCCCCCTTAACGCGGAGACGGGGAGCGCACAATAAAACTGTCGTTAATCAGCTTTTTCCCCCTTCGGGGGGCTACAATATTTTCCGACTGATGTCTCCTTTCAATTTTGAAAACTGGCTCATGGGGTTCGGAGCAAATTTTAACTAGATAATCAAGAGCGATTGATAACTCATCTCCTTGGCGACGATATAGTACGTAGTTTCTCAGTTGCCTTTAAAACGTGGGCGCAATCACGCCGGGCAGTGCGCTGCTAACATTAAAACGCTGCTGCAAGTTCCATTACACGGCTTCTCACCGTATAATAAATCTTTCAACAAACATGTACAGCTGCGCTAGAGGTTCTGCTGGGTCTTGGGAGAGGTGCCTACCTACAGGTGAGTATGCTTGAACTGGGCCTGGTTTGGTGGGATAGAAGGGCGTCACGCTCCCTGGTATTGGATAAGGTGCGTCAGGAGGGGCTTGCTGTGCATTCCAGGGACTCGTGAAGTTACGAGGTTCCCTTCAGGGTACCAATCCATGAAAGAACCTGATGGGAAGGGGGTGGTCGTACTTTTGAGGCTGGGGCCGTGGTATATTACACAGATGGATCAGTGAGGGGTGGTCTAGCTGGTGTTGGAGTTAATGCGCCAGGGAACCAGACAGCTAAAGTTAACGTACCTGTTAGGTGAGTCGGTCTCCTCTGGCTGGTGAGCCCACAGTAACTCACCAGCCAGAGGAGACCGACTCACCTAACAGGTACGTTAACGTTAGTTATTTGCCTACTCGCGGATATAACCCAATTGCTTTAGAACCAGACAGCCGTACCACTGGGTGCGTTAGCTAGTTTTTCAGGCAAAGCTCCTTACAGTGGCTGTGCAGGGGTCTGAAACGGAAATGAATATTTATTATGTCGGACAGTGAGGCTGCACTTAAGGCCCAGGCTTCCAATACCATTACAATGGGGCTGGTTTGGGAATGCCTGAAGGGCCTGAAGACCTTGGCAAAGGAAAACACATTAACATTGTTGGATGCCAGGTCATACAGGAATGAGGAGGCCGACAAACTGGCAAGAAAAGTATGTGCGCTTCTCCCGGTTGGACCTGAGAACCTTCCTAGGAACCACCAAGAGGGAGGTTGGCAAGTGGGAGGAGAAGTGCTAGGCAGCCTATTGGTAGGATGTGCCTGGCTAAAGGCAGCCAACGTTATTTATTAAACTCTCCAGGGAGCGAACAAGAAAGAAAGCATACACATGGCCATGAATGGTAAGTCAGAGGCACAGAGTTGTAAGGCAGAGAGAGAGAGTGTCAGTGGAGCATGTACTATGTACTTGTGAGTCGCAGGCTGCCATGCCCCTCAGAGTGCTTGGGGCTCCTCAGTTGCGGCTCAGTTGCAGGGCTGGATTTTGTGCGACAATGATAGAACATTGTTCCATAGGAGCTGAGGGTGGAACTAGGGAATAATGAGGTGGCTCAATGCCCTCACAATGGGTATTGTTGCTGCAATGGGGATCTTCCTGAACTGAACTGAACTCATCAATTTAGCGAAGGCTCACCCTGGACATCTGTGATGACTGAGACAAGCACTTCATGAACGGTGGAGTGATGCAGCGGGACGAACCAAACTCTTCGATCCATCGGCTAGTGGTTTGATCTCGTCTTGGGCATTTCTGCGAACTAGGCTGCTTAAACGCCCAGGATTTCCATGAAACTTCGGTATCCTCAGTCGTAACTGAGTGGTTGTCCCACCGAGGCGTCCCCCTGCCCCCCTGCGCTTGTTCACTTTCGTTCCTACCCAGTTCCATGTTTGTGGAGGTAAGACTACTCCGAGCGTAATTGCGAATAAAACTCTTTGTTCCAATTGACGCACCCGGGCCAATATCGTACTCACTCCCCAACTCACTTAGTGCGATATTTTCAATTATAACAGTGCCATTTGTTAATTCAATACTTCCACCACAAACATGGTCTTCTTCTTGGAACTTTAATCAAAATTTTCTTACTCTCTGCTTAAAATCAGGTTCATTTTTGTGGGGTTTTCAGCAGTGTTCTGAGGTTTGCAGACGTTTGAAGAAGAGCTGCTGACTCAGGCAAAAATTACGGCAAATCGCGCGGAGCTCCGATTCACTATTCCCGACTATCGTCGAGAATTATGAACCAATGTCTTCACCACTAGACCACGATCGCCCAGTGCCTTTTATAGGAATCGTTCAGTACATCTCCCTCCTCGTCTTTAGCCACTGCTCCTGAAGCGGACTTCACATTGTTGTAGGCGCGTCGCCCATTTTATTTCCCTTCCCGGACCCGAGAATTCGTCTCATTATTGCTCTCTTAATTTTTTAATTTTTCTCTCTGGGCGTCTTCTTTTTCTTGGAATGAAGAAGTTCGACCACTAGTTGGGCGCCAATTGTACTGAGGTAGTTTGGAGATGCTTTTGAAGGAGAGCTGCTGAACCAATGTCTTAACCACTAGACCACGATCGCCCGGTGCCTTTTATGGGAGTCAGTCAGTACAGCAGCGCTCTGATTAGAAAAATTCTAAAGACCCGTAAAATCACCAAAGGGATCAGTCAATCACAGAGAGAAAAGAATTCACTAACCTATAAGAAGTTTTCTTTTTGTGTCTGTTATTAAGAAATAATAATGAATAAATCTCTCTCTCTCGAAATGTCCTCTCGGAGGGTACTCGGCATATGTCGTATGCAGATGATCTCCAGCTGTTCCGGTCTTGCAGAGCTGAGAACATTGGGGAGGCGGTGCAGGCCTTGAGTGCCGATCTTGGCCGCGTTATGGATTGGTGCTCCTCTTACGGGATGGATTTGAACCTGAGGAAAACCAAGGCGATGATTATCGGTTACCCAAGGATTCTGGGTAAAGTTAATTTGGTTGCTGCGCCTAAAATCACCTTTGAGGGAATAATGCTGGAGTATGTGCACGCAACTAAGATGGTAGGAGTCGTGGTACAGGACACACTGGGGTGGGAACTCCAAACGACTGCGATGGGTCGGGCTATTTTTGGCGCTATCTACCTGCTGCGCAGAACTGCTAGCGATTTTCCCACTCGCGTTCGACTTCAGCTCGCTCATAGCCTCGTCCTGCCACACTTGGACTACGCGGCAGCTTCGCTTTGCGACCTCAAGCGTGAGGAGCTTGATCGACTCCAGAAGGCACAAAACGCCGCTTTACGTTTCGCGCTAAAGTTGAGACTGGACGAGCACGTCACGGCACACTATCACCGCTTGGTTAGCTGAAGATGCGAGAGCGAAAGCGGCTGAAGGTGGCCTCCTTGATGTTTAAGGTACTGAAGACCCACCAGCCTGCCTACCTTTATGACAACTTCGAATTCATGACTTCGAGAGACACCCGGAATAGGAATAAACTGCTGGTCATTCCTAGGCACAGAACGGCGATGCTGGCACGATCCTTCCTCGTACAGGGGTCAATATATAATGACAATGTTGACGAGTTTGACTTCACGAAAAATGTTGTTGTGTTCAAAAAGAATTTCAAAGAAAAATTGTTAAAGGAATATGAATAAGTGGTCGTAGTGATGTCCCACGCTCTCGTTGCACTCCTCACTTCCTATTGACTTGAATTCATTGTTAACTTTTTTAGTAAATTATTTGGTGTTGTGTTAGTTTATGTCAATTACTATTATTACTTGGATGTGTGCTGTAATAAGTGTTTTAGGCTAAGAAAGTCACTCTTAGAAGGGGAGGACTATCGCAGTACTCTCCCTTCGCTTTGAGCGCTGAGATTGCTGGCCTTCTATCGTGGTGTTCATCGCACGGCATGGTGATAAACTCGTCTAAGTACAAAGCCATGGTGATGGGGTACTCAATACTGCTTTCACGGCTTAATGTTGTAGAGCTTCCACACATCGAAGTGGGTGGTATGACGCTCAGATATGAGTCGTTGTTGAAGAACTTGGGCGTGTTAATGGAACCCTCACTCAGGTGGAACTCCCAGGTGTCTGCAGTCTCTAGACGGGTGTATGGGGCTTTGTACCAGCTCCGTCGGCTAGCGGTAGACTTTCCTTTCAGGGCAAGGCTTCAGCTTGTCCAGTCCATGGTTATGCACAACTTTGCATACAGTTTGTGTGCCCTCAGTGACATGACTGGCGAGCAGATGAACATGCTCCAGAGGGCCCAGAATGCCGTAGTTCGTTTTATTTTCAGACTGAAATGGGATGAGCATGTCAACTCATACTTCCTCAAGCTTCGATGGCTGAAGATTGAGGAGCAGCTGCAGTTGCACATCGGAACGATGCTGTTCAGGACTCTTAAGTCTGGGTCACCACAGTACCTTGCGGAGAAGTTTGCGTTCCTGGAAGATTGTCATCAGTATCACACTCCAAGGCGTCTCATACAGATACCCCTCCACCGAACAACAATATTCAACAAATCATTCACAGCCACAGCCATCCGCATCGACAACAACAATCCAGACTCCTTCAGACCAGAACAAAGCGTGAGAGCATTTAAAAATGCTTTTTCAAATTTACTGTTGCAGAAGTACAGTGCGAGTGCCTAGCTAAGAACAAAAAAAAAAGAGGAAAAGGTTTGCAATGCGCTTGTATTGAGAAGTTTTTGATTTTTTTCTTTTTTATCTTTTTGTACGTTTATGTTTCGTTTGTTTTTTTATTAATATGAAGCGGTCATTTGATGTAAATAACTACTGCCAGAAGTGGAAAAAAAGGTCAATGCTTCCAAGGACAGTGGATGAGAGGGCCCTATGCCCTAACTGCCCCTGGTTAATTTAAATAAACCATTTCAATCAATTGATCTCTTTCTCTCTCTCTCTCTCTCTCTCTCTCTCTCTCTCTCTCTCTCTCTCTCTCTCACTCTCTGTCTCTCTCTTTCTCTCTCTCTCTCTCTCTCTCTCTCTCTCTCTCTCTCGCAATCAATCAGTCAATCAATCAATACTACAATAGCGAGCCAAGCGCATGAGTTGAAGTTTTGTGATAACCCCCTGCGGCGTTATTTGTAAACAAAAACAGCGCAATTGACAAAAAAAAAATGCGTTGAAAACGTTAATCTCAATTAGGTTTTTATTTAGAGTTGTAAATGAAACTTAACCGGAGGGGTGCGACGAAATTTAATGGGGCACACCGTAAATTAAGAAGGAAAACAGCTTTGAATTATGGCAAGGGGACAAAACCTCCGGAGTCGGAGTGGAAAAAAAAGAAGGAAAGTCCTATTCCTGAGATTACTCGGATCTGTTAGAAATGAAAGCGAATGTTTTTTTTGTTTTTTTTTCCCCCTCTGGTTGCAGTCTCCATTGTACTTTTCCTCTCCTTCGCTCCCCTGTCTTTCTCATTCCGTAACAATACAGATTACTTTCTCTTACATTTTATCTCTTCATTTAGAATAAAAAACGATCACGACACGGACCTTAAGGTTTTTTAATTGGGGAAAAATGTCCCGAAATAGTTGTTTTCGTCGTTGTTTGTTATCATTCCAAACTTTAACTTCGCTCGCGAATAAAAAGGCAGAAATAATTAGTTGAACCGTGGGTGTAAAAATCGCCCACTCGCGCACACTCGTCGAAGTTGGTTCTTCTTGAGCTTTTCCCAGTGGTTTGGCCTTTCGGACCGCTAGCTGAGTCAACGAGCTGATAGGACGTTCTAAAGGTGGCTAACGAATCGTCGAGTGTGTTTACGAGTGGCCGACAGGACTGAAATGTGCGACGGTACAAGCCAACAAGGGATTCCCCGGGGTCATACCGTGGTTGCTCATGGGCGACAATAAACCGACAGACTAGCTCAATGACGCTACTTTCCGTACCTCCACAGGCCAGCGGTTTTCGATCGATGCTACGCGAGTGCTGTTCCATGTGTAACCTGAGGGATATTCATAAACGATTGATATAATTGAACTGTACAGACGACCCTCTTAGTAGTTTAATCGCAAGATTTCTGTTTGAGGGTGAGACAAAAACAGGTCTGTCCAGGTATTTTGGTAATAATTGAAATTCAATTTTAGATCTAGTTACGTACTAATCCATGCGTTACTCATCGGTATGTTCACTCATTGTACTTACTTGATGCCGAGTTTTTCGAACACGCAGACGCGCAATTCACCTGAAATTAAAATTGAAAAATTCAATTTTGGACGTTGCTGGCAATTTAATGTACATGATAGATCCCTTCTAGACGCCGTACATCATACATAAAGCTACTTCAAAGTTCGTGCAAGAAGCAGAGCTCTAGAAGGAAGGTATGTGAATGAGTTTGACCCGCCGTGCATCTTATTTTATGTCAGTCCAGTAGGTGAACACGCCTGCCGGCTCATTGCCAGCGCTGCAGTGTCGCTCTCTGCACCTTTATGGTGGAGTGGGGGGGGGGGCTGCCGGAGGCCACGTCTGCGGTGCGCTCATCCTTGGGCAAACGTGCAAACCTCAACCAGGACTTTGGGAAGACGGTGGGGATCACTGTTGGGCACTGCAAAATGAACAAAACCATGTATGTTTTGGGCGTAATAGCGCCCCTCAATGCAAGTAATGCGGCACAGGTCAGGAAACTCCCTATCACGTCCTGGCTGGTGCCAGAGACTTGCAAAGGGGAAGGGGGGGGGGTCATTAGTACAACCACTCAGATAGCGGACATCAAAGAGGATTCTTGCAGGATTCCTTAGGATTAGGGATTACTTTAGGTCGCGGTGCTTATCCCAAATGTGGGCAGTCAAAGTTATAACAAAGTTGTCACACTCGATCCATTTGACGAGCGTTTGACTATTTAAAAAGAGAGCAAATTAGTTGGAGAGCTGTAAGTTGTGGATGGCGATTTTGGTGTGATTGCCCGATGAGCTTGTGAGTTCCTAGGCTTGCGTGTAGCGAGGCTACTGAGGCTTGAATCGATTCCGATTTCAAACATTTTGCAACGGCAGCCTGACTGTAAATTTCCTCCCATTTCAGTCCTTATCCCAAAAGGAGCCGCACACACAGTTACAGTTCTGCATTCAGGGATGTATGTGGGAGTTCCGACTCGGTGTCCCTACATCCCTCAGACCCCACAGTTTAAAAACGAAGGAAGGGATGGGATTACTACTCTCCAGCGACTCCATGACCACCACGATATCGGCAGAGCAAGCGCCTTTTCCAGCATTGTCAGGCCTTGCCCAGGGTGGGAGTTGGATTGCTCCGTACTACCTACCTTGCCCTGCGAGGCAGCCACCTGTCGTGGCCCTAACCCATAATGCACCAGCGTAAGGCAGTGCATTACCGTGGTACCATTTTGGGTCAAACAACCCTTAAGGCCTGAATGGTCACTGGCCCGCAGGTCTGTTTCCTAAGCTCAATCGGATCAGCCGTTCTCCCGCAAATCGTACTACAGACACACACACACACAGGTGTGTTTCCTTATTTTATGACTGTACCTAAACCCTCGACGAGGGTAATATCAGTCATGGAAGTTGCGGTTTCGCTAATATGCAAGAGGCCGGCCCCTGCAGCATCCACGGAACTCAGACCTGTGGAGGTAGGGCAGGTATTTGGTCGTTAGCCAGTCTCCCAGTAGAGAGCTGTTGCCCGTGTGTGACCGCGCGGAGGTGACCACCTGAGGTATGCTATACCGTCTGGGAGGAGTTCATAATCTGGTTTCCCACCTGATCTAACTGTGTACTTCAGTGGCAAGTTTCAAAAGGACAGATCAACTATGACCACGTTTCTTAGCCATCACCTTCTTTGCGAACTCTGCAAAATGGTTAAAGGCTAGCTTTGTAGCAGTCAATGCTGCTAAGATCGTTTGCCCTGCCAACAACCGTCGCTCACTGTTGTAGAAACTACAGCGGAGCAGCATACGGTTTCTTGTTTCCTCCGCACTGGAGGCACAAGACGTGCATAATGGAGAGTCTTTCAGAGAAATGAAGTGGAGCCGCGCATTGAAGTCACCATGTCCCGTGAGGAACTGGCTCGTCCAGTGGTCTGGCTCAACCCATTTTCTCGAAAGACGTTCACGAAGGTTGGGGAAGAACTCATACGTATCACGTCCCTCTGACAAGGATTCCCCTCTCGCTTGCCATTTCTCTAGAGCCCATTCGTCGAAGGCGGCAAGTTTCTGTTCTGTGGTGAGTTCTGCACGGAGTTCAACCCAAAGCGGGGGAAGCTCCCGTTTCACTCTCCACTTGTCAACCATGCACTCAACGACCCGGTCAACTGGTAACTGACCAGTGAGCACCTGGAGTGCTTCTGATGGGTCATTGGCCCACACCTTCTTTTGATGGCGCTTACGACTTTTCTTCATCAGTTTGGGCTTGCCGACCTCCCTGGGGTTAGGAAGGACCCCAGTAAGCTGTGACAGAGGGCCCCATAGCCTCCACCCACTACTAGGGGGCCCATCCGCCGCGCAACCGGTTTTCTGACAAAGGGATTAAGTTCGAGTTAACTTACAACAACAACGGATTTCCCCTTTTGTACTTTACCTCGATTTACCTACTTCTCCATGACACACGCAAGGGCGCAGGCTGTGCATTCCCGTGATACCATTTTGGGTCAAATAACCCTTAAGCCCAGAATGGTCACAGGCCCGCCCCATCATTTGATGGCACTTACGGCTTTTCCTCATCCCAGGGTGGTACCGTTTGGACTTGCTGACCTCCCTGAGGTTTGGAAGGACCCCAGTAAGCTGCGACAGGAGGTCTCCAAGCCTCCACCCGCTAAGCTGCACACACAGCTACTGTGAAGACTGCCAGTGTCTTACAGTTCACAAGATTTGTTATATTCGTGTTGGAAAAAAACTCCGATCGCCAATATACCCCAATTCGTTAATGGGCGTTCCCTTTGGTGGAATCCTTCCCTCTCCCCACCCATCACGCTGACTGAACGCCAAATCGCATCTAATTTAATTAAGAATTTAAATTCTCCGCCGTGCAGGAATTTTCGAGAACAGTTGAGAAAGAGCTCTCTAAATTGGTGGAGGGATGAAACGCCCGGAACATTCTTCTCTCTGCGGTTCGTTTTTGCTGAGGTTGCTAAGGTAATTAAACTCAGTTTTTCTCTGTGGATCAAACCGACACCCGGATATTACTTTTACTCCCCTTCGAATTTAAAATCGTTCGAGCTTTCCGGCAGACATTCGCGCACAAGCTACTTTCTCACTCTTTTCGCGATCGCTCATCAAAACTCCTTCGACGCACCGCAATAATTCGTTATTTTGATTGATGCGTTCGGGAAACGGATAGCGTAAATAGATATGGAGAACAACACGTAGAAGTAGAGCAATATGTACAGCATTCACTATAGCGCCATATTTTCTTAGAGGGAGATTTCTAAGAGATTTTATTATTCATCCTGAATAGTAACCCTATGTTTTCGGTCAAGAAACATTTTTTACAACGCCCCCTCAAAATTGTATACTTAACATAATAGAGAATAATAAACCTTTGTATAATAATTTGCAGGGTTTTTACTTTTGTATGAATAATTTCTAAACATTTAACGGTATAGTAACACTTCTATTTTTAGGTATATTACGACAGATTTTGTCGTTTCTTCGTCGTTTATTATTCATTCAGAAAAAACATGCACCGCAATTCTATCACATGAAAACCATGGTTGTTATGGACAAAAAATTGTTAAATAAATTAACAAAAACAAAATTTCGGCAGCTGAACTACAATGACGTCGTGCTTCATTTTCAAAGTATTTTCGACTGTGGGTCGAATGGAACGAGTGTAAGATATGTAGGACTGTGTCTAGATCAAAAACAGTGAAATGACAGTAAATATCATGAGCCAAGTTGAAGCCTTAAAGGAACTCAAGGGAAAATATAACGACAGTTATCATTTCTTCCCGGTCTGCCCTAATTTCCCGCGCTACGTCTCGTCAAACTCGAGCTAGGACTGGTCATCTGAGACTACGTCTAGCTACGCAAGACAAGGGACTAAAAAACCCTAGTGAAATAATTTGCACCGTTTTTTATTTGAGACGTGTTCGCGCCTCAAAGTGCGCAAATGTCTTAAAAACGTCTGCAATGGCCTGTTGACGCTTCTCACCGTCCATGATTCGCTTCCGCAGAGTAAAACTGATTTTACATTTTGAAAATGTTGGGCGCACGAATTGGCGCTTGAATGGGAGTATGAGAAATAAATTAGCGTGATGAGCGTGAGTGAGAATGTATTACATTTTGATAGAATAGCAAAAGTGTCAAGAGAGTGTCTCTTTGGGGTATCGGAAGAACTGTTAGAGAGGAGGTTAATCGAATGGTGGGAATTGGATATTTTGGCAAGTCCGAAGAGGAAGGAATGAAACTCAACTTAAGCCCTTCGCCTAGAGGAGAAGTAGATTGAACGGACAATTTGGACTTTTCTAAAGCTAATGTAACGGGAAGAAACAAACCCTTCGATTCAGTGGAGGCTCGTCCGGGGCATTTGTGCTGACTGGGCACCTCAAATGCTCGAGACTTTGCTGCCGCCAGTTGTAACTAAGCCGGTTCCCTCGTCGCTGTGTCGTCCACGCTCGCTTTCGCTCCCACTCAGTTCCTTGTCTGTGGTGGTAAAACATGTCCAAAAGTAATTCAAGAATGAAACTCCTCGTTCGAATGCATTCGGCTTGATATCGTACTAACTTCCCGACTCTCTTGGTGCGATATCGCTACTATATTAATCCCCCCCCCCCACTACCGTAACATTGGCGCCCAATTACCTTAAGGTTCTTCTAATGCGATGGGAATTTTTGACCCTCTGCCTTCAAATTTTCTGTCCTTCTGCTGCGACCTACTCTCTCGCCCAACATTAGGTTCGCAGCATCATCACAGCAGCAGAAACCTACCGACTATACACTTCACAACCACTCAATCCCCCATCCTGCATCAACATCGACATCTTCCCGCGTGTCTGTTCCCGAACAACCTCTCAAACAACAAGTCCGGGGAAACCACGCGCCTTCAAAATTGCCTGGTGAAGACAAAACTCCATCGCCAGAGCCACATCCCTGCCCTATATGCGGCAAACATCATGGGGTAAAAAAGTGCCCAGGAGGCTCGAAAAACCTACATGGAAGTACGAAGTGTCTGGCAGCCTCACACACGCTCAAGAGCTGCCACTCAACGTACACGTGTGAATGCTGCCAACACAGGCATCGCACCCTGCCCCACCCCATGAGCCAGGACGCCGCACTTGCTCCCTAAAGTGCAACTAACCACTGCATGGTAGATGCAGCATCTTCGCTCTGCACTACCCGTTCTGGAATATCTGAGGTTCAACAAAATATTGGGCCACACTTCTCAGGCATATGGAAGTCTCGCCTCGATCTGCCTAACAGCACCGTTCAGGTAGAAGTCAGGGTCTCGGCATGGACCATTCATCTTCAATTATTCAACGACCGACTTGGGTTGCATTCTGACTCAGAGCAACGTGTGACTAAACCTGCAAGATCGTTCCCCTCCTAGTCCCACTAATTTTCACGAAACTATCAAAGACAATGGTTTACAGGATCGGCGATAGCACTCAACCCTGCATCACACCAGCCTCTCTCTTGATTGGATTTGATAGCGCGCTCTCTCGTAGACGATTCGGCACTAGTGTCCATCCTAGCGGCGCTTTATAAGATTAATTATCTATCCCGGGATCTTCCCCGTAATTTCCTGGTTTATCGAGTTGAATGCCTTCGTTAAAACGCAATAAGGGAATTCTCTGTTAACAAGGTCGACTCCTGATAGAAACCAACCTCAAAGAGTGGCTCTGCGGTTCATTTTCCTCCCCCCCTCCCAATCATGCAAAGGAGCTTTCAGCGAACCCTTTAGTCCACCGCCCTTTTGTGACGTTCAATACGGCAATATTTACGCTTCACCAAAGGCAGAATATACTGTTACACGGGCCAGACCTTATTACCAACGAGGGTTTTGCTTCCGGAAGCCCTCGAACCTTTTCGACGGCCTTCGTCCAGAAGACGGGGCCCACACAAGACGACCACGGCTTTCGCAGTAATCTCACTTCGGATATCTGAAGCGTTTTGAGAGCTTCAAGAGTCGGAAAGGCCCAAAAAAAAAAGCTTCGAGCATCTTTTCTTAAAGGACGCATTCTATTTAAAGTCACGTAGCTGACAACGTCCAAATATTTTCGTGATCACAACTACTTTTGCATCTAGCACATTAAACAAAGAATATCTGGTGCGTTGCAATACACAACTCTCCTTAGCTCTACGTCCATTCACTTTGTACATGGCTAATTCTATTTAATCAATTCATTTATCATTCAGTTAATTTGATCTTGGTCAAACAACACTTCACATCAGCAGGAAGCGGTAGCGCTTACTTTCTGGAATTTATTGTGCTGCCCGTACTCATTTCAGTACCATTATTGAGAAATTGATACACAGATACTTAATAAGGCTGTAAAAACAAATTTTTTGAAGAAGGATAGTAATTACTTTTGCAGAGGGGTCGGGTAAAAACGTTTAGAACTGGTAGTAAGCGAAACGGCGGTAGTTGAAATACAGGAATTTCTGGAGTAAGTCCCATGTATCTCATGAGCGTTTCAAAACACTCACCCTACAGGTATTGGATTTAACTACGATACCAATTTTTTTAAACATTCTACTAACATTCCAGCGGAGTTTATAAGGAAAAAACTGCGCTAAAAACCCTTTTCGTAGAAAATTTTGATAATTTATTGTGTTGCTCTCCTCATTTTTCCACAAATGGGAATTTCGTGGTATGAGTGTCTTATTGAGAGCTACCAACATAAAAAATGTAATCAAAATCGCGAGCCGTTTTTGAGAAAATAAATATTTGGTGTTTTGATCACTATGATAACTATAGTTAGCTTTCGATGTATTTAGCTCATACCCTTATTTTGGCGTCCCATGGTAAGCTGCAGGCTAGACATCAAGTTTCAGCTGATTTGGTACGGCTATTTTCTTTAAAAACCCCGCTAAAATCGATTTCGTCCAAAGTTTTGATAATTTATTGTTCTGCTCTCGTCATTTTCCCACAAATGGGAATTTCATGGAATAGTTGCCGTATTGGGAGATACCAATATAAAAATTTGATCGAAATCGTTAAAGCCATTTTAAAGAAAAAAAAATTTGGTGTTTTAATCACTATGATAACTATAGTTAGCTTTTGGTTAATTTGGCTCATATCCTTATTTTGGCGTTCCATGGTAACCTGCAGCCTAGATATCAAGTGTGAGCTGACTCGGTACGATGGAGATAAAATAGATTACGTCGAAAGTTTTGGTAATTTATTGTGCTGCTCTCGTCATTTTTCCACGAATGAGAATTTTATGGTATAGTTGCCATATTAGGAGCTACCAATATAAAAAATGTAATCAAAATCGTTAGAGCCATTTTTGAGAAAAAAAATTTGGTGTTTTGATCACTATGATAACTATAGTTAACTTTCGGTGGATTTTGCTCATACCCTTATTTTCGCGTCCCATGGTAATCTACGGGCTAGATATCAAGACCATTTTCCCAAATAGTGGTTTTCAGACTCAGGGGGGTCTGAAACGTAAAGATCTGAAGAGAACTCAAAAAATTTTTTTCATCCGATTACGTATCTTTCCTTTCTACTTTGTAGAGCCGAGGAAAGTAAAAATCGATACAACACATTGTAACAGAACGTGAGTACTTTCAAGTGTCAAATTGCCACCAACAAGTGTTGCAATTTTTTGAAGATTTTTGTGCGCTACACCAAGCCAAGAACCTCTCCCTGTCACACACTTTTAAATGGTCGCTATTTGTAATTGGGAGCATTCAACAATTTTAGACCGCAATAAGTAAACCCCTTTGAGATTGTTACAAAAGCTGCAGCTACACCACTTATTTCATCTACTGTGTTACATTAGGAAGTGTTTTATTTTATTTCGTTTTGATGAGTGACGTCAGCACTAGCCATCACCAGCTCTATGCACCCAAACTGCTTATATGTTTTATTCATTGCCATTCCCTCATTTTTTGAAGTGAAAATCGTAATTACCGCGAATTCAACATTCTCGTCGGGTCATACTTTCTCGAAAGTCTCTGTAAAACAACGTCTACGAAGCGCCATACCAGGACCACAATGCAGCCGGAGGCCTATTGCACATCAAGTAGGAGCACAAACTTTAACCGTCGAGCGACGATAACTTGTACCAAGTACCAATTTATTTTCTACTTTTGTTCACGCGGAGTTACTTTTCATTTTCTATTTCCATTTTATGAGCTCAACGATTACTTCATTTTAATATTTTCGTCGTATTAAACTTTTGTGTGCACAATTTGGCCTGATAAGCATTTTACCACTTTCCACAACACCTTTCCAAATGCGCTGTAGTGTATTTCCACAGGAGGATCTGAATCGGACGCTCGAAGCCTTAGAGACGCACCTGGAAGACAAGCAACGCATCCAGGAGACGAACGGAAGAATTCGCGGAGAAGATTGTATTGTATGAATCTCGTAACAGATTAGTCGGTGTATGAATCTTAGAATAGCGAGTTGTATTTTATTTGAAGTTTGAAGTATAATCGTTTACAGCCCTCGATAGTTTTTATATCATCCCCTACACACATGCCGCTTGTAAAAGACGAGAATGGGCTGGAATGTAAGGACTCAGACTGTTCTTTGGGCAAGAGGCGATGATACCATCTTTAGAGTCACTTTGAAATCGAATGACTGCACAAAGAGTGCGCTTGTTGTGGGGTTATCTGAAAGTATTTGCCGTGCCAGTCACCAACCCTCAGATCCTTGACAAGCGTCAATGTTATGCCTAAGCTCTTAGGGTAGCCCGAGGTGTTTTAGATCTTCAAGTTACTATCCTGATAGACTCCAGAGAGATTTCCAATACTGCTCTTCCTTCTGTTGGGAAATCAGCGTTTGTGTTACCTATACTGTCAGAATTTTGACGATGACGAACATCCTCACAGATTCTAAAATTCAAACTACCGCAATTTCAATGAATAACTGTTTTTGTATTGTTGCAGAACGGAAGAAACGTGGCGCGCCCATTAAAATGTTTCACTGTAGAAATGTGCTCGAGCACCGCCTTTCGCAACGAATTCGTTCCCAAGGCCTGCCAGTCTTGTGGACAATCGACTCAGCTGAGCAAACTCAGGTGCCGTCAACTGCCACCGAGGCACTTATTGTCTTTCGTCAAAACGAATTCAATTTATCGGCTTTTCAAAAGGTTTGAGTTAAGAATAATTGGCTCCGTTTCTTTGCCGAAGGTGTCGAGGAGCTCTTCAAGGGGGATCCAATTTCACGATTAACGCCTGTTTCCTCTTCACTTCTCCTATTTCCCAAAGTCATTTACCTCGACTTGAAGAGCGTGCGGAAAGGATTTTCCGGCGAGAAAACCGTTTTTCTCTCCGAGTATTCAAATGAGTTTGCATTTATTTGGGAAAAGTGGGAGCGGAATACGATCGTAGGCTCCAGATGGGTGGGAGCCAACGCTAATCGTTTTGGTTGAGAAGCGTAACGTCATTCGTACTTCTCCGAGTTCATTTTTGTCTCACAGACAACCAGTTGAAGAGTGAACCGGTTAGGAAGGGAAGACCGCGGCGTGTCCATCCACCTAATTCCTATCGAATGGGTGAAATGAGCCAGGTCGTAGGCGGCCTATTGGCTCATAGTGCAGCGAGAGTTGTGGGGTATGCTCCCGCACCTCTGCACGAAATTGGGCAAACGGGACGTCGATCTGCGCAACCCCTGACTGAGGGAACTGTTTACTGATTAATTTGCAGGGGCGATCACCTCCTCTAAGCTTTGCACCGGGAGCCCTCATGCCACCGGCTGGCGTCTCCATTTTGCACACCCATGTGTCAATGGGTGAAGCAGTTGACTGCCGTTTTATCTTGCTATAGAGTGGCTGGTGCTTGCGCATTTGGGAGCTGGACTCAGTTCGCACCTCCACGTACAGGGCGCAAGGAAATAGGACGAAGGAAGCGTCCTCCACTACAGCATCCCCACACAACGTATCAGCGGTCGGGCGACGCCTAAAATAATTTCGAAAAATAATATTGAACGATTCATGCCCAAAAAGCATGTTGCTGAAGGATGCCAGCACGCCAAACGCAGGTGATCCCACACGTTCAGCAGGATCACGTGCAAGCGCCACACTGTGGGACCTCTATCCCTCAACATAACTGTTAACATGATTTTTCAGAGATGGTACGGGTATACCATAGGAGGGGGTTGATAAGTGAAAAACTACGATTTTATCTGACGTTATGTACAGAAATACTGATTGTCAACAAGAAAAAGGTGAGAGGAGGAAGAAAAATATCTGGTGCATCGTGTCAGTCAATTTTCCTCAGCCCCGTAGATTCCAATCCAATATATTGGGCACTCAGTTGTTTGAACTTTATGACACGTAACGATCAACTGCAAAGAATGTTCTTCTGGGAAGCTTCGTGTGCTCAATCCCGGTCGTTGATCTAAATTCCAAAGTTTCTGTGGTTGCTCCTGATTATCTGATGTCAGTTAGTAGGCTCTGTCCGAACAGTTAGCTTATTGCACTATCATTCAAGTTTCTTTGAGAAGACTCTTGGAACATTAGCGAGATATATAAGTGAAAAAATGCACTAAAATTATCCATCACCAATATTTGATCGTTTATTGTTTCTCCCTCGATTTTCATACAAATGTCACACAAAAACTTTAATCGAAAGCGTTCAAGCCAATTTTAGTAGGAAAAACACTTTCCTCAGGCCCACTTGCATTAAGCGATTACTATTATCACTATCGCTATATCAATTAATAAAATTTGTTTTTCATTTAGTTTACATGAACCAAGTAGAACTTAGCTCAATATGCACACACCTTTTTTTGACATTTTATGTCTTTACTTTGCTACATTAACTCGAAAATGTAACGCCGGAGGCATTACGAAGAAGCGTCACGAAATTGTTTAACCCGAGTTGCAAGCACATCCCCTGTGGCCTAATGGAGAAGGCATCGGTCTCCTAAACCGGAGATTGTGGGTTCGAGTCCCACCAGGGTTACGATTATTTTTTTGACATTTTACGTCTTTACTTTGCTAAATAAACTCGAAAATGTAATGCGGGAGATGTTACGCAGGATATGCAATGGAGAAGCGTCACGAAATTTGTGTTGGGTTAAGTGCATGGTAACTTCTGTTACAAAATCTAAGGCTTGGTAACATCACACGTTTAAATAACCTCAGTGACTAAGTGATGATGTCAATTGCGATTGACGCGGCCATTATATCGAAACCATCAACGAGCACAATTAAACGTAGTTATCATTGCATAAAAAATAAAAATAAAATAGAAGAGATAAAATGTTCCTAGTGGTTGCGTACTTGTACGAAAAATGTACCCACCGTTTGTGTAAAGGTTTCTTTCGCGCCCGCCAGCCTCAACGTTTCCAATCACTCATAAGGAATCGCATCGGAGCAAATCGAGGTTTAGACGACAATCAACATTGTGCCACGGAATAGTAATCAACAACAACAAGATCAACGTTCACACTATAAGGGCACAACCACCTGACTTCAATGGACTAATAGAACGTTTCCATTACACGGTAGTTGAATACCAAAGGTTGTTTAAAAATTTCACAGCCGATTTACACACATAACTCTCCTTCCTACATCACAGAGAGATCATCTGAGATTGGTCAGTTGGCGAAGTGACCGAAATCGTTGAAGTGGAGTTGCTTCGCCTGAGACAGTATGGAATTATGAGCGAAATAAAGCAAAGAAAAGTTAGTCGACGGAGCAAAGTTAGTCATGGCATAAAAACAAAAATAAAAGACATAAAATGTTCCTAGTGGTTGCGTACTTGTACGAAATTTTGAGTAGTTTTAATTTAAATTCAATTAATAAATGTATAAATTAACATGTGTTTTATCAGAAATTGCAAGAGGAGCCAAATAAATTGTCAAACATTTCGTGAAAAATCGTTTGACCTTGGACTTCCCCACACAATCCTTAATGGGACTCCCTGTCTCTTAATGACAGTCATTGTTTCCTCTTACCCCCTCGTACCTGAAGAAATTCCACCTCGCAGTTATTTCTAATGGCAACGGATTTATCTCAAGTTGGTTTTCCTTTCTTTATTTTCCTTCTCCTCAATTTCAGATTCCTTTCCACAAGAGATAGCTCCTCCCAAAATTCACTCAGCTACGAACTCTCACGAAACTCTCCTCTCTGTGGCCACTCAGACACTTTCCTATATCTATTCTCTGCCCATGCAGTTCGCTATCTCCTTCCGATACAGTTCCCCATGCCAGTTCACGCGTCTTACGAGTCGCCCTCTTGTGTCGCCCTTTCGTACACAAACTCTACTCACCTCATTGCATGTCATTATTTATTATAGTCCTCCTCCCGCTCACAAAGATCCTTTCATTTGCGGTCTTCAACTCTCGCCCTCTCGGGCACCCAACACTCGCTGTAAATTGGATGGTGGCACCCGAAGAAACTGAAATCAAGATTAATGAAATGGAGAGAGCATCTTTTCTACCCTACACTAGCTTTTAGGAAAGAAGGATGAGAGGTTCCACGGTAAGACCCCTTCCAGTTTAGAACAATGTTGGACACACACAGATACACAGGCGATGAGATGGCGTGAGGAGAGGGAGAGGTTGTGTGGGGAGTTGAGGGAGGTAAAAGAAGAGGGGAGATATTGTGAAATGACTTCATTTCCTCCAGGCGCGACAGTTTCTGGCAGTTACGTAAACGTTAACGAAATGCTCATAGTAGAATTTCTGAGAGGCCACTCCTAGTGAAGCGTAAAATTGATTTACAATCTCTGTCACCAAAGCTACCTGCTCCTCGAATGGTCATACTCTGCGTGTGCTAGTCCGCTGAACGAAAACACGGAGAGATTCCGCCCCATAAAGCGCACCCTCAAACGACGTCTTCGGGAGGCTGAAGCTGGAGAAAAAGTTTTGAAAACGTTAAAGTCGCCCCCAAAAATTGTTGAAACATTTGGAGAGGTTGAATCGAAACTATTGGAATAAACTCGTCGTCCAAGCAAAGGCTTGCAGTTGAACTAGTAAGGATTATTGATTCGGGTAACGGAACATCCCCATGAAGCAACATACCTGAAGGTCTAAACGTCGGTGGGTAGACTCAGAAAGTTAGAGGAGAGTTAGCCTTACTACGTTCATTAGTTACACGAGGTCAGGTTAAAAGCCAGCAGGGTACAGAGCACTAAGTTAGGAACGAGAGCCAGGAAGTGTTGCTCAGGTAGCCGAAGTTTTAAGAGCGTGTACACCGGCTTACCGTTCTTCGCAAAATTGGAATGGAAATGGTATTTCCCAGGAAGACGTTCAAGTTTCCGAGTTCCAAGCTTCGATGCCGATCAAAAGCTCAGTTAAGACTATTCATTAACGATTAACTGTCAAATATAAAATATACGGAAGAGTACATTTATTTACCAAATGAAATCCACTCGAAGGAGCTGAATAGGACTCGCGGAAATCCAAATTTTCCACAATGGGATCACAAGCGGAACATGAGACAGACTCAATGAAACCGTACGGAAAATTCGAGAGCCGAGGGTTACTCAGTCGGTTGAGATGATACTGGAAGGTTTGCTTATTTAGAACAAAAGGGAAAGGATCTAAAGGTCGACCGAGCGTGAAGGAAGAGGAAAATCCCTTTCAACCCTCCCCCGACAGTTCGTCGAAGCGACGGAACCGTGGAAAAGGTGTTAAGCTGCCTCGTAGGCCTCAAAGAGGCCCGGTTTTCTGAGCAGTTCCGTTGATTATTGACAAAGAGCGAGATCAAACTCAATGAGTCCGAAACCAATCGACCCGGATAATGTTGCTGTTTTGAGTCCAACAAACGACGTTCAACTAGTAGCCCAGAACGCAGCTTTTCATTTATTCCACCGGCGATTTTCGTTTATGGGGCGCTGAGATTCATAAAAAGAAGAACTGAGATCACTACGAAAAGAGCTGAGGTCGCAAAAACCCAAAACTGGTAGAAGGTTTCTTGGGCGACGCATCAAACAACTTTTTCAGCCTCACGAGCAGTCAAAGGCTTTTCACAGCTTTACTAATACTGAAATGTATTTTTGATTAAGTACAAAATTACATCACACTATACGTACAAACTGATGCGCCACGACTGCCACTAGCAAACTCAACTTGTAGGGGATTGATGGCACTGTTGATTTGGCTTCAGTGGTTTTGCTATTTGATGTTTCACGGTTTTTTTTTTTTTTGTGAACTGGTTTTGGAATTTTAGGGAGGATAGGGCAAAAGAATAACTACTGTGGTTGCCTAAACTCTACACAAGCAGTTATTGGACTACTACAGTATTTTTTTGAAAACGTGTCATATGAGAGAGATTCATGACAATAAACTGCACTGAACCCGGTCTTTCGAGATTATCATAATTTATTGTGCCTACAAATGACAATTTGAGTGCTGTTATGTTACTCAGAGCTGGCAATTCAATTCGTTAAATAAGTTTTTTGAAGGGGGGGGGGGTTTGATCGCCATGGATCGCTGTGATAATTGCAGTCAGTTTTGGTCCGATTGTGGCGTCCCAAAATGACCTGACGACTTAGGTCTGTTTTCACCAAAACAGCTCTGATTGTGATCCAACTGATCCAAGGCTAGCCGGCTAGTTTCGTTCCCACCACGCCGAGATCACTGTGGGATGCGGTTAGGATGCCGTGATTACGTTGCGATTACGCCATATCGAGAAGGCAGTGGACTGATGAGGTTACAGGAAAAGAAGGAAATGGGGCGTCTGTTCAACATCCCGTCCCGTAAACGAGTGTCACGTAAACGTAAACGACCGCGAAACCGTGTATCCCGTAGATGCCCAACCCTCAACAATCCAGATTTGACCAAATTGTTGTTTCTAATAATTGTCAGAAGTCACAGTGGCCACATTAACCTCTGCCGAAGCTGAAACTGGCGAGGAGCATAAAGTCCCAATACGCGTACTCCAACTGCAAGAGTTGCAGGAAAAAGACAAATTAGACCGGGAGAATGCTTTGTGTGAACAGATAAAATCGGAAGCGGTACAAGAAAATGAGGTATTAAAGCAATTGGGTTAGGTCCGCCAGTAGGCAAATTACTTGCTGCTTGCCCACAGTAACTCATCTGCCAGAGGAGACAGACTCACCTAACAGGTACATCAAAAGATAAAATGAAAATGAGAGCTGAGCGAGAAATAATGCAAACCGAAACTGTGAGGTTAAAACTTTTACAAGCAAGGAATTTTAACAAGGAAGGGAGGACAATTATCCTGTTTAATAAAAGCCGTCTAATACACTGACCCGTGTGTTAAAGTGCGTTATTATTTAACATTTCCTACCTACTTTTAAATCCACCCAGGTAAGCCATTTACGTTTGGGTTTTCTAACAAGACGATCTGACGTCTATTGTTTTTTACTTTCCTTAGCTCTACGAAGTAGAAAGGAAAGTTATGTAATCGGCTGGAAAAAAAATTGAGTTTTCTTCAGATCTTGACGTTTCAGACCCTCCTGAGTCCGAAAAACACTATTTGGGAAAATGGTCTGTGTGTCTGTGAACGGTTTTTAGAGAAAACGACCGCACCAAATCAGCTCAAACATCATATCTCGCCCGCAGGTTACCATGAGACGCAAAAACTAGGTTATGAACAAAATCCACCGAAAGTTAACTATAGTCATCATAGTGATCAAAACACCAAATTTTTTTTCCTCAAAAACGGCTCCACCGATTTTGATTAAATTTTTAATATTGGTAGCTCTTAATAAGGTAATTATACCATAAAATTCCCATTTGTGGGAAAATGACGAGAGCAGCACAATAAATTATCAAAATTTTCGACGAAATCGATTTTAGCGCGGTTTTTCCCTATTAATCTCCGCTGGAATGTTTAAAACAAAGTTGTGTTGTAGTCCAATCCAATACCTATAGGGTGAGTGTTTAAAAACAGAGATACATGGGGCTCACTCCAGAAATTCCTGAATTTCAACTACCAACGCTTACTACCAGTTCTAACAGTTATTACCCAATAGCTCTGCAAAAGTGATCACTATCCTCCTTCAAAAAACTCGTGTTTACAGCCTCATTAATTATCTCTGTACCAATTGCTCAATAATGGTCCTGCAATGAGTTCGGGCAGCACAATAAATTCCAGAACTGTAGGCGCTACCGTTTCCTGCTGCTGTGACGTGTTGTTTGACCAAGTTCAAATTAACTGAGTGATAAATGAATTGATTGAATAGAATTAGCCATTTACAAAGTGAATTGACGTAGAGCTAAGGAAAGTTGTGTGTTGCAACGCAGCAGATATTTTTTTAAACGGTTCAACACACAACATAGAGTAATATTAACAATCCGATGGGTATGTCAACAGCCACAAAAACGGTAACTCATATACAAACGACAATGATTGCCGAGCACTTCCTAGACCCGTTCCGTTCGATTCAGAGTAGAAAAATACTAATGAAGCATACGAAACATGGCTACTGCGACGGAACAACGAAAATTGGTGTTCCTTGGCAATGCCGGGGAATCTGCATGGCGTGACAAGTCGAACAAACGGGTGGGTGGTGTGACGCAGGAGGCACAGGACTGAGGAGGCCGAGAGCAACAGTGTAACACTGTGTTGGGTGCCAGGGCATCAGGGAAACAAATGGGCTGATGGGTTGGCAAAGATGGGATCGGCGCATATCCCAGTCAGCCCTGAACCCTTTGTTGGGACTACCAGGAGCCACCTACATAGAGAGGTTGGCAAATGGGAGGATAGGTGCAGGGCTACCCGGCCATAGATAGTCAAAACTCATCATCCGACTCTCCAAAGGGAGGGCCAAGGAGGTGCTTGCACTGGGGAGGCAGGATATGAGAATTATATGTGGCCTGTTCACAGGTCACTGTCCGCTGAGGTACCTTGCAAATATTGGCAAGTGGGAGGTACAGGTATACAGGTTCTGAGAGGAGGAGCTAGAGACGGCAGAGCATGTGTTGTGCCTTTGCAATGGACTCACGGCATTGCACCGTCCTGTGTTTGTGAGGCCCTTTCTTCAGCCAGAAGAGGTGGCAAATGCAGAACTTGGGGATGTCCTCCGCTTTGTGCATGGGGTGGTAGGGGCGCATAGGTGACGTCACACCAAGTGAGACCAGTGCCGTGGGGCCTGCGGGTTTTGCCGTGGGCCATGGTCTGAGGATCATGGGCGCCCTTACAATAAGCCCATTTGTGGCTGCAGAGAGGGTATCGCCTGCATCCACCTTTAAAAAAAAAGGCGGGAGGCAGTGTGAGGAAACGAGCTCCAGCCAAGGAGAAAATACAAATTCGCTACATTAACCCGTGATGTCCTTCAACTAGTAGAATTTGCCTCGGTATACCGTGCTTTCACTATTGTCCATCTAGGTGCAGTTCTGCGTCTATGAAAACCGCTCCACACGACTCAGCATCACACGATACCAAACATGACGTGACCGCAATAAAACAACCAAAATTTCGTTTAGGGCTAATTTTTTTCAACCATTTTTTGCCCATAACAACCAACAGGCGAGCACAACGAGATACCGAGTGGAATTTTTGTGCTAAGGAACGGATTTTTTAGACCTCGTTAAAGGCCAAATATTGCAGGACGGATTACAGATGTGGAATAAAGTGGCGTTTGGCCAAGTTTCAATGAACTGAGTCAATAATAAATTGGGTTAGCAGCAATAGCCGCGAAAACCAGCGAATTTACGTAAAGCAAAGGGAAGTTGCCTAGTACTTGATATTTTTTTCAAGTTACTTAAATGAAAATAAATTTTTCTCTTCTGGGCTGGTAAGAATAAGATCTGCTTTTGAGTAAACACATATTTCTCTCAACAGCTGCAGAAAAGTCCCGAACGAAGAAACGACCCTTAAATCGCGAATCATCGAATTAACGCAGATATGAGGAGTGTGCATTTCCTTTCACGGACAAAACACAATCTTTAAACACAGAAATCGGATTTTTAAACTTTTAAATCGCCCACAAAAAATAACGACATCTGCAAAACAAATTTTTTGCACCTTAAAGACTTCGTAACTCAACTTTATCTCGAATCCACTCTCGGAGTTTCAGTTCCAGAACTTTTCCGTCGGATGAATCACCAAACCTCGGTGGGTGGAAAAGAAATCCAATCTAAGTTTATGACCGGACTGTTAAGGAGGTTTGAAATGGAATTCCCATTTCGTGATGGACGAGGGAGGGGACCGCGTAGTTTTCAATCGAACGGACAAGTCCGAAATTCAGGATTTCCGAATCCGTTCCTCCGGAGAACTTAACTTTGAAGGGAGTGGAAGTGGAATGGTGTCCTTTTACTCAATTCGGGAAAGTTCGGACTCTCCAACCCTCTCTCCTATGGAACAGCGATGCCTTTCAAATGGACGCGCAAGTTGTAAACTTGGTAATCACATTGTTGTTAGAGGGTAGAGATGATTAACGATGGATGGCGTGATGTCGATAGCGTGAAGACTGTGACGATCCTCAAAGCCGCGTGCTTTGAGACAACCAGAAAATAATTTATGATTTTAATCCATGAACCTACAACGACTCACAATAGCTTTTCTGTATCCTCCTTAATAACTTTGAAAATGGAATTGTTTAACTGCACATTATTACAGACTGATCTGTGTGCTTACGCTCCCGTTGTCTTGGTAGTACTGTGAGCGCAAGATCCTTCAATACAACGCGACCCCCAATGCCAATGAATCAAAATATTTAACAAACATTATTGAGGGCGTTTTGGAGAAAAATGTTGGTAGTACGGGCCGTTTAGTTAGTTTTGGGCCGATCTCCGCGTCCTCCATTTTCTCTCAATTGTGTTCATAGACGCACAAAGAGTTTCTTAGTCCAGGAGCCCAGGGCTAAAAACGTTGACCGTTGCGTTGACAGTTGGTTACTAGTTTTTATGATAGTTCCCTAAATGCTTCTCTGCTCTCTCTGAAGTATGGACTAAGAAAATGGCGGCTCATCTAAAAGCTTTGTCAAAATTTGGCTTATTAGTTGATAGTGTACCGTCTGACTCTTATTAAAGGCACCGAGCAATAGTGGTCTAGTGGTTAAGACAATTGTTCATACTTCTTGACGTAAAGTCGAGTATTGTGGATCGGAGCTCCGGCGCGATTGCCGTAATTTTTGCCTGAGTCAGCGGATCCCCAAACGTCTCGAAACCCCCCTCGTAACAACAGTTACAATATTTACCAATGTTGAGGAATTGGCTTGTACTTTCCAACTTCACAACTCTGCTACCTCCTATGCTTGGCCATTAAGTTGCAGAGTCAATCAAAATTCGTCGAATTTTGAACCAAATTTTGACTTATTAGTCGACATCGGAAATTTGTATGGTGGATTCGCATCAAGTAACTGAATCGAAAAACCCGACTCTACCACAATACTCTCGTGGACTTCGACTCGCAGACGAAATATGACGAAATTTCGGTTAAAACTGACCTACCGAGTTGAAACTTGAAATTTACGTTACGAATAGGTGAAGTGGTAGTACTTTGAGAATTACCTCGTCTGCTTTCCTAATTTTGAGGACTCTTTCGAGCAGACGAAATCAAAATTTGACGAAATTTTGGTCAAACGCTTTTCCGTTACATATCCCGCGTCACATCTCCCGCGTTACATTTTCGAGTGTATGCAGCAAAGTAAAGACATAAAATGTCAATAATTTTTTATTTTATTCACGTTGTAATGACAACTAGAAACAGTGATTGTTACATAATTAATTCTCTAATTTATTTCTTAATAAAATATCAATAACGCTGATCGATGTAATGGATGATTTGTAATCATTATTACAATGCACGAGGTACTAGCATTTAACACGGATTCTAGTACTGTGTTTTATAGTATCTCGGTAAAACATTTGTAAATGTCAAAATCGATCGGTTTTAACCCTTTTAAAATCTTAAAGCATTTTATGTCTTTACTTAAATCCAAATTTATATTAAATTTTTTGAGAAACACAAACGGTGGGTACAGCTTTCGTACAAGTACGCAACCACTAGGGACATTTTATGTCTTTTATTTTTGTGTTTCATCGCTTAGTCACTGAGGTTATTAAAACGTGTGATGTTACCAAGCGTTACATTTTGTAACAGACGTTACCAAGCGTTGTTCCCACACAATATATTTCGTGACGCTTCTCCGTTACATATCCCACGTTACATCTCCGGCGTCACATCCAACACGTTATATTTTCGAGTTTATGTAGCAAAGTAAAGACATAAAATGTCAAAACTGACCTACGCAGTTGAAACTTGAAATTCATGTTACGAATAGGTCAAGTGGAGTACTTTGAAAATTACCTCGTCTGCTTTCCTCATTTTGAGGACTCTTTCGAGCAGACAAAATCCAAATTTGATGGGTCAAAAATTGACTTATTAGTTGATACTTGCAAACAACGTGAATGAGTCCCACATCCATCAGTTTTACTATAAAATGTTATCTGCCACCTCAAAAACGTGGCATTTTCAAAGGTGAAATAGAATTAAGAAAAAACTGAATAGTTAACAGCTGAAAATGACGTGAATGGCATCTACAGCCACTCAGTAAACTATTAAATAGTATCTGCTACCTTCAAAATGTTGTGTCCATACAGCAGACTCAACTTCTGGGCTAAAATTACTAATTATATATTTGAACTATATTGTGTCTCGATGGCTCATAATCGCCTATTCCTGTATGCCTTTAGTGGATGGGAATTAAAACCCATTAGTACGCATATAATACGAATTATAACATTTTATTCCTGATTTTAACAAAACACGTTCATAAAATAACTGGTGCGTAGTAACACACAACTTTCCGCGGCCCCGTAAATACGACGACCTGCTACACATATCATCGTTTAACGTGGTTTATGGAGGACAAAACGTAGGTACTACTTAGTTGAGAGTACTTGGTAAGTTTGATTTTAATCGTTACAGCCGTTTTTGATATAATTGGAAAACCGTCGGTACCATTGTTCGAGAAACATCGTTTTTCGAGCTACGGCTTATATCTCCGTTCAATAGATAAGTACAGAAATAATCACGGAGAACAAAATGTGGGTTGCTTAACAAAATTTCATGAGGTTGATTAAATCCAGTAACTCAATTACTCGGGAAAGCGCACAACTGTTCAAAAAAACATTATTTTCGACATATTTTCCTTTTTATTTCTGTTCAATGAACTGTCAGATGAACATGTATCCTAAACAATGTATACGTATTAACTGTTTAAAAACATTCTGTGAGTTTGATGAAAATCGTTGGAAGCATTTTGCCAGAAAGCGTAAAAAACCTATTTTTGCTTCATAGGCCTGTATCTCCGTTCACCGTATTTTCATGGTGGAGACGCGTTTTGTCCTAACTAGTATAAGATACTTTGAAAGTTTAATCAAAATCCGCCGTTTACAAGAAAAATTCGAAAAACCCTAGTTTTCGGTACATTTTCCTCCCCCGCTCCCCTTTCCCATCGACCGAAATGAGTCCATACTTCAGAGAGAGCAGAGAAGCGGGGTTTTAGCACACGTTGAGGGAACTATCAGAAAATAATTTGAACTTGGTCAAATAACGCTTTACGGCAGCAGGAAGCGGTAGCGCTTACAGTCCCACATTGTATTGTGCTGCTCGTACTGATTGCAGGACCCATATTGAGCAATCGGTACACAGAAAATTAATGAGGCTGTAAACACAAATTTTTTGAAGTGGATAGTAATCACTTTTGTGGAGTTATTGGGTAATAACTGTTAGAACTGGTAGTAAGCGAAACGGGCGTAGTTGAAATTCAGAAATTTCTGGAGTGAGCCCCATGTATCTCATGATCGTTTTTTAACACCCACCCTTTAGGTATTGGATTGGACTACAATAACAATTTTTTTTTAGCATTCTACTAACATTCTAGCGGACTTTATAAGGAAAAAACTGCGCTAAAAACGCTTTTGGTCGAAAATGTTGATAATTTATTGTGCTGCTCTCGTCATTTTCCCACAAATGGGAGTTTTGTGGTATCATTGCCTTATTGAGAGCTATCAATATAAAAAATTTAATCAAAATCGTTAGAGCCATTTTTGAGAAACAAAATTTGGTGTTTTGATCTCTATGATAACTATAGTTAAATTTCGATGGATTTTGTTCATACCCTCATTATGGCGTCTCATGGTAACCTGCGGGCGAGATATGAAGTTTGAGGTGATTTGGTACGGTGGTTTTCTCTAAAAATCGTACACAGACACACAGACCATTTTCCCAAATAGTGTTTTTCGGACTCAAGGGGGTCTGAAACGTAAAGATCTGAAGAAAACTCAAAATTTTTTTTTCAGCCGATTACATAACTTTCCTTTCTACTTCGTAGAGCCAAGAAAAGTAAAAATAGTAACCAACTTTCAACTCAACGGTCAACGTTTTTAGCCCCCGGCTCCTGGACTAACTGTCATCTATCGGACCAGAGGGGTAGGGATAAACATGCTCTGACAGTCTTCGCCTGACCACAAACCGAACAATAGCCTTCTGAGCTTTTCTCAAATCTCATCATTTGCCAGCTGATAGCGTCACCCGTATCAACAATCGGTTTTCAATAGAAATTCGGCCTTCCAGTCAGTTCGAATGAGTACAAATCGCAGTTCGGTTAGAAAAAAAAATCCAACGAGGAAGGCGGAAACGTTGCCTCGGTAAATGCAACGAGAGCCAAAGGGCGTGTCGGCCTTGATCTACTGTGGGTTTCATAGCGGGAAGTGAGTTCGAATACGAGATCACCGAGCCGTGTCACGAGGTAAAATATCAGGGAGGTAATCAGAACTGCGGTGCAGTCGCTTGTTGACAGACTTGGGGGTTTATAAAGGTTGTCAGAAATGGCATTTGCAGAAATGAATAATGCCTTCGTTAGCGGCTTGAGTAATTTCAACTTATTTGCTCGAGTTGTCAACTTGACCAATGTCGTTCACGCTAGAGTTGTAAATCCTTAGCTCTGAAGGATAAAGTGACTGTTCATTATTGTTCCCTTCGCTCTCTTTTTAAAGCTTCGATCCTACCACACTAAACTAAAATACATTAAATGCCCACAATTCATGAAATGTTGAACGAGTGGTAGATTTTAGCGCAGTTTTTATCTTACAAATCTGGCTGGAACGAAACTGGCATCCTCAAAAACATTAAGGTGGTATTCTAAAACACACTCCACGAGGGTTTAGTGACATTCATATGATCGATAGGTACAACCTCAGAAATTCCGTCGTTTCACTTACTACCGTTTCTCACACAGAAACAGTAGACACGACCAAGGTCAGAAAAATCCAATAAACATTATCTAGAATGTCCTATGCACTAATTGTTCAATAATGGTCGTGCGACGAATAGGAGCGACTCAATAAATTGTGGAATCTTCGGTGCCACCTGATTCCACGTAAAACAGTGAAATAGGGTATGTTTCTTTATCTATATGATTGTTCCTGAACCCCTGGGGGTGAGTTATATCCGTCAATTGTGTGAAATTAAAATGAACGGGACGCAAGAAAATAAATTGCTTGTGGGGATGAACCCATGAATTGAAATAAAAACAAATATAGTAAATTGAAGAAAGTAAATTATAATTTAAAAAGAGGAAAGAAAAGAAAAACAAAATTTTACTGTCACAAAACTGATTTAAAATGACGAATTTGGGTAGAAAGAACTAAAAACCCTGCAAATTATTACACAACGGTTTATTATTCGTATAATCAGCTTGACCCAGCATTAATGCTCCGAGACCCATCCTGTTCGATTCAGCATCGAAAAATATCATAATGAAACCCAAAAAAGGTCGAAAAGAACTGAATCGTAATATTAAAATAAACAAAAAAAAACGAAAGTATCTAGAAAAAACTGAATTTTAATATGAAAACATGCACGCTAAATACGAATATCAAAATTTTTTTAACCGTTTTTTTGCCCATTACAACCTCGGGCTTCGTCCGATCGGATTGCCAAGACGGCGGGCACAACTAGATACCAAATAGGATTTTTGGGCGAAAGAACGAATGTTTTAGACCACGTTAAAGGCACAAAACGGCCTGGACGGCGGACGGGGGACGGACATTGCAAATTTGGAATCTCCATGTCTTGAAACGTTAAGTATCAAATTTTGAGGGGGGGTTGTAAAAAATTTTTCGTGACCGAAAACATAGGGTTATTATTCAGAATGAATAATAAACCAAAATGATGTCTTCTCCTACCTAACCTAATTCCTGCCGAAAATAAATAAACTACCGACAAGAAATTGGGTTGTGTCCGCCAGTAGGCAAATTACTAAAGTTAACGTACCTGTTAGGTGAGTCCGTCTCCTCTGGCTGGTGAGTTACTGTGGGCAAGCGCTTTCGATGTAAAGACATCATCGTCTGGCCGTTAAGTCAGTACTGGAGTCAGTCGGTTAGTCGTGGTCTTTATATACAAAGAGAAAAGTGAAAGGTGTGATGGAGCGTCGGTGAAGGGACGGGGAAGGAGGTCATGTACCTCAGGGTGAATACCCCCTAGAGATAAATGGGACGTGTTGGATGGATGGTCTGTCAATTGTGGAATTTACGTCTTTTTTGTGTAGGGTGGTCTGTAAATCCGTCAGTTGGTTGTTTTCGTTTGTGTAGTGTTTTGAGTGGTGTGAATATGGTGTCGCATTTTGTGTTGATTTGTTCATTTATGATTTGTCCATTGAAGTTTTTTTGTTTATAAACCATCTTACTGCACCATCTTACTACACAAACAATACAAAGGACGGAAACTGAACATATTAGAAAACATGGAAATTTATAAACAAAAAAACTTCAATGGACAAATCATAAATGAACAAATCAACACAAAATGCGACACCATATTCACACCACTCAAAACACTACACAAACGAAAACAACCAACTGACGGATTTACAGACCACCCTACACAAAAAAGACGTAAATTCCACAATTGACAGACCATCCATCCAACACGTCCCATTTATCTCTAGGGGGTATTCACCCTGAGGTACATGACCTCCTTCCCCGTCCCTTCACCGACGCTCCATCACACCTTTCACTTTTCTCTTTGTATATAAAGACCACGACTAACCGACTGACTCCAGTACTGACTTAACGGCCAGACGATGATGTCTTTACATCGAAAGCGCTTGCCCACAGTAACTCACCAGCCAGAGGAGACGGACTCACCTAACAGGTACGTTAACTTTAACTACCGACAACACCCTATGTTTTCAGTCTGGAAAAAGCTCCCCCCCTTCAAAATTTGATACTTCACGTTTCAAGACATGCGGATTCCAAATCTGCAATGTCCGTCCGCCGTCCGGGCCGTTTTGTGCCTTTAACGTGGTCTCAAAAGATTCGTTCTATTGCACAAAAATCCCATTTGGTATCTAGTTGTGCCCGCCTGCTCGGCAATCCGATCGAACGAATCCCATGGTTGTTATGGGCAAAAATCGTTAAAACACTTTTTTTTAAACACGCAATTTTGTCGCAAATACGCCGTGTTCGGTATCGTTTTCGAAGTATTTTTAGATCCTAGGTCGAATGGAATGAGTACCAGACGTGTACAACTGCGTATAGTGAAATTGCAGTAATTATAGTGAACCAAAGTCTACTAAACGAAAGAACTCGCGGGAGCCTGGAATATTCAGTTTAGTAGTTTTCGTCGTTCCGTTGTAGTCAGGTAATGTTTCATGTGGTTTACTTGTATTTTCCGGTGTTGAATCGAATGAGAAGCTGTTCAAGGAATTAATAAACCGTTGGGTAATAATTTGCAGCGTTTTTCGCTGGGAACATTGCAATAGGAGGATCGCAGTGTACACGCAACGGTACACATGGAACGATTTAAACCGTCCCGTTAATACGTTGCCTTCAGTTACTTTTATTTTGTGCACTAAATCGGCCATTTCACTCATACCAAACCGTTCAGCAACCATGCTCTCTCTCCGTTGAATTGTATACGAGTAAAGAACTAACGGGTCACAGTAAAGACATAAAAAATGTCAAAAACCGTTGGGTTTGGTGAACGGTTGAGGATGGTTTCGTTGAAACTGTTTCAAATAAAAGTCTTTCGTGTCACTCATCCACAGACAAACCAATCACACACTTATACAAAAACGCTCTCCTAAATTAAGTTTTTTGGAAACACTCGGGAGTTCGGAGGCAGAACATGAAAGATCTAAAGAAATCTCAATTTTTGTTTGTTTGCAAATACATTACTTTCCCTTTCGGTCGCGAAAAGTAAGAAAACGTAACGGGAAGGTATGACGATTAAGGCCATGGATATCGATACAAGTCATTGAACGGTGCAGCCCTGGAAAAAAAAACCAATCCCATTTCGCCGGTAGTAAAGGCCCGAAGTATTTTTCTAACTCTGAACGGCATCGCTCGTTCGTTAGCTTCCCAATAAACTTTACGTTTTCGACGTAAAACGTAAAAAGGAGGAACGGGCTCCGAAGAACCGTTTGAGCGAGATGAACTGCTCCGGGCTATTTACTAATTCCGAGTGCTCTCCCGCTCTTTGCTACAAAGAAAAGGGGGGCTTTGTTTCGATGAACGGTTGAGATTAAACGAAGAGCCGGGGATAGAGTGAAAAGCACCCTCTTCCCACTACCCCTGAGATGAGGTGCAGAGCCTGACTTGCGTGGGCAACGAGCTCCTAACGCTGGATGGAAAAATACGATGCGGACTCCAATGCGATTTTGGCGATTCCCAAAATCGTAAAAGGGCATCCGCTTGATGAAATTTTTTTATTTTCACCTTTTACGCCAGTATTTGATAACATCCGTAGTGGAGAATACCGATCGTGTTTAGAACCATTACGAGCATAAATTATTGTTCATAAAGCCCAACGATCTTAATTTTACTGTATAGTTGTGTCATTTTAAAAGAACTAATGCCTATAATTGGTGTTGGATGGATTTTGCTCACACCCTTATTTTGGCGTCCTGTGGTAACCTGAAGGCTATCAATTTTGAGCTGATTTGCTTCAGCCGTTCTCTCTCAATCGCGTTCACACACTTTCCTTTTTTACTTTTTTATTTTCCTTGGCTCCACAAAGTAGAAAGGAAAGTTACATAATCAGCTGAAAATTTTTTTTTTGAGTTTTCTTCAGATCTTCACGTTTCACACACTCTTGAGTCCGAACAACACTACTTGGGAAACTGGTCTGTGTGTGAACGATTTTTAGAAAAAACCACCCTACCAAATCAGCTCAAACTTGATATCTATCTACCTGGTTACCATGAGACGCCAAAGTAAAGGTATGAACAAAATCCATCGAAAGTTAACTATAGTTATCATAGTGATCAAAACACCAAATTTTTTTTTCTCAAAAACGGCTTTAACGGTTCTGGTTAAATTTTTTATATTGATAACTCTCAATAAGGCAACAATTCCATGAAATTCCCATTTGTGGAAAAATAACGAGAGCAGCACAATAAATTACCAAAACTTTCGACGAAATCGAATTTAGCGAGCGCGGTTTTTAGAGAACACAACCGTACCAAATCAGCTGAAACTTGATGTCTAGCCTACAGGTTACCATGGGACGCCAAAATAAGGGTATGGACAAAATCTACCGAAAGTTAACTATAGTTATCACAGTGATCAAAACACCAAATTTGTTTTCTCAAAAACGGCTTCACGATTTTGATTAAATTTTGTATACAGAAAGCTCTCAATAAGACAATTATACTATAAAATTCCCATTCGTGGGAAAATGACGAGAGCAGCACAATAAATTATCAAAATTTTCGATGAAAAGCGTTTTTAGCGCAGTTTTTTCCTAATAAACTCCGCTGGAATTTTTGTAGAATGTTAAAAAAAAATCGATATTATAGTCCACTTGAATACCTAAAGGGTGAGTGTTTCAAAACGCTCATGAGATACATGGGGCTCACTCCAGAAATTCATAATTTCAACTACCGCCGTTTCGCTTACTACTAGTTGTAACAGTTATTACCCATTAACTCTTCAAAAGTAATTATTATCCCTCTTCAAAAATGTGTGTTTACAGCCTCATTAATTATCTGTGTACCAATTGCTCAATAATGGTCCTGAAATGAGTACGAGCAGCACAATAAAATCTTAAACTGTAAGCGCTGCTGTGAAGTGTTGTTTGACCAAGTTTAAAAAATGAATTGATTAAGTAGACAAAGCCATATAGAAAATGAATTGACGTAGAGCCAAGGAAAGTTGTGTGTTGCAACGCACCAGATATTTTGTTAGGCACCACACCCACAACCATGTCTCCGTCGTTAATTCGTCCTACTTCTTCCTCGACATGGCACAACGTTCTACTTCTTCCACAGTAGTAGTTTTCTCAGCAACACAGCACTGCGGACATTGTTTTGCCTGGTCGACTTCACCGTTTGAAGGTCCACTTTGTTTGCTGGTCCCTCTTGGTAAGGATACCGGCTCATCTTCTTTCAGAGATTCCTCCACTGGCTCCGCTTCATTTGACGATTCCTCTTCCCTTCCTCCAGTAACCGTCTTTTCGACTGTTGGGAACAGCGTTTCTCCTCCGGTCACAGTAAACAGTTCTTGAAAGGACTTGGCAGTGTACTGCGAGCATGTGAATGACCATTCTCAGGAGCTTCAGAACTTACATGAGGTGTACCAGTATTTGTATCATTTTTGGCACATTCAGTTAGGAAACATTCCTCGTTGTTGTTGTTGTTGTTGTTGTTATGTGTGCCATGTATTTGTATGTGACTTTGCACTTCTTTCCAAAATTCATACAATCAGGAATCTGCAACCTCCGTCGGGTCCAATGGTTCACAGAATTTACAGAACTCTTATCTACAGAATGAAGTACCTTCAGTGGCCCAATAGCTCATTTTTACGTTTTAAAATTGAAGTGTCAACATTAGGAATGGTGTCAACGATTGGTGCTTTTAACCCTACGCCTATTTCGTTTTCTGTGAACGTTTCGGACCGTTGAACGGAGAAAATCCCCCAAAATTAACTTACAATGTGTTTTTTAACGTAAAGAAAGTTTTCACACTTTCATGCAGCTTCAGCGTTTCTAATCAATCTTGTTACTTCCTAAAAAGGGTTAAAATAACTTGAACGGGGATACGTGTAGAGCGTATCACCCAATTTATACGGGTGGAAAATAGCGCGATGGTTCACACTACATATATATTTATACCTGACCTCCGCAAGCTCGCGTCACTCTCAGCAGCAATCAGTTGGCTGTCGTTTTTCGTTCCAAAACGCGACGATAATTGAAGTGTCGTTAGAAATAAACTGTTGACGGCGGTAAATGTCGATAAACGTTACGCAGCTCTCCCTCCTACCTCTCTCCATCCGTCAAAGTCGTTGTAGATGACCCGCCGGCGCTTTGAAACAGGGTCGCTAAGTCAAAAGTTCAGTTAGTCGTCCTTCCTCGTTAAATTCCCTTCATTTCACTTTTAACGTGGAAAGTATCAGACAAATATATTAGGCGCAACGCATCGCACAGCTTTCCTTAGCTCTGCGTCAATTCACTGTTGCTACTAATCCAATTTATTTTTCACTCGGTTCGTTTGCACTTGGTAAAATATAACTTCACGGTGGCGAAAAACGTTAGCGCGTAAAGCTCCGGAATTTATTGCGCGACTGCTGTTATTGAGCAATCGATAAATAGAGCATTAAATACACAGTAAACACGATTTTTTTGAGAAGGATAATGGTCACCGTTCCAGAATGATCGAATAAGAAATGTAAGCGAATAAGAAATTATAATGATTGAAACGGAGGCGGTTGAGAAAAGGTTTTGAAAAAGAAAAACATAATTTTTATCACTACGATAAATATAGTTAGTTTTGGGGTAGATTTCGCTCATACCTATTTGGCGTACCAAAGTAACCAGCGTGCTAGTTTGAGCTGATTTGGTTCAGCGGTGCGTGTTCATAGACTTCCTCATCATATGACTGTTCCTGAACCGTCGATGAAGGTTTTATCAGTCGTCTGTCATGAAGGTTGCGGTTCCACTATCATGCAAGAAGCCAGCCACTCCCAAAGCTTCCCACGACCCCAGACTTGATAACGTATGGCAGGTTTGGTAGTTTTGCCAGTTTTTCGGCGGAGAGATGTTTCCCGTGTGCGAGCTGGCTCCTGAGTAATAGTTAAGGAAATGGGGAGGGCGCCCAGGCGACCCAACGCTGATTCTAGGGACGGCGGCCCAGGGCACGGTCAAATTGCAACCGTGATGTTACCTTCTTACACTCCACGAGCTTCTGACGGCGTCATACGAAGATCCCTTAAATCCCCACGAAGATAAAGCGTGTGTGTCGGTAGAACCTCCCTCAGCTATTCCAGTACCAGGGGCTAATACTAATTCAGGTTCGGAGGCTGATCAAGCCGTGGCCAAATAAAATGGGTACCACGGGGGTTACCTGCAGTTAGCAGTGGGGAGCCTTTCAGGCGTGGCCCCGCTGGCCGTGAAGCCAAGGGTTAGGGTTTTGCTGTGAGTTATATATATAGTCTTCTGACGGTCCCAGTGATGGGATGTGCACCACGGCCAGATGGCCTCTTGTGCCAGTCCTATTGTCTTACAGGACAATGCCTAGCTTTCTGAAGAGAACCAGGTAGTTCCTGAAAGAGTCCTTGTTGGCATCCATCCTGGGAGAAGTGGTGCCAAAGACCAAAAGTCGCTCCCTCTCAAGTCTCTGGCACTGGGCCAGGATGTGGTAGGGAGTCTCCTCATCCATGCCACACCACCTGCATCGAGGGGTGTCGGCTATACCCATAACATACACGTGTTTGTTCATTCTGCAGTGCCCAGTTATGATCCAATAATCTGCCTTAAGTCCTCTCCATCCTCAGAAGGGCGTGTCTTATCTCACTTGATTGCTCTGAGACAAAGCGTTTGGAGTGTCTTACTCCTGCAGCGTTCCCGATTGTCTGATGCAGTCTTCTGGCGTGTTCTCTCACAGTTCTTTCTACTAGTGATAGAGAAATCCCACAATGGGGCGGTGGCCCAATAGGTACTGTAGACGAACCGCGTCTGGCTAGATGGTCCGCCCTCTCTTTTCCAATGATCCCTTTGTGCCCTGGGATCGAATACACATTAACTATATTCGCACTTGCTAGGGAGGTTAAGCCGCTTCCTGCATTCTCGCACCAGTTTTGACGTAGTGCAGTAGTTCATAAGCGCCTGTTGCTGTGAGTTTCCCCGAGCCTTTTGTAGAGTGTGGCAGGGGAGAGGTAGAGGCGCACCTCTTGGCGTGAAAAGTTAGCGCAAGATACTGGACTCAGTGTCACCCTCTCTCTCTCTCTCTCTCTCTCCCTCTCCTACAATTTCCACACCTAAATACACACACAGGGCACCCCACTCCTCCAAATCCAGTGGGGTGAGGCAATGGGTACTGGCGGCGGCAGAGACACTAAGCGAGCCCCCCAACGGGCTCACTGTGGAGTTAGGACATGGGCCCAACGAGACCACGGTGAAATGCCATACGTCCTTCAGACTAGCGGAGTCCTATGGCCTGTAGCTGCCTCCCTGTTGTGTGTGTGTTTATGGCACCAGCATTCCATGAGATGCCAAAAACCGTTTTGCTCAGAAACTAAAGAATAAAATACTGAATGTTGCGGCACATTTCGATACGTCCCATCGAAAACTACAAATCAACTGAATGTAAACAAATTGGACTGGAGCGTCAAAAATCACTAAACGTGCGAGAGGGCTGAGGAAAGTTGTAAGTTGTGTCGTACTATACGATTTTTTTCTCGCATCGTTGAAACTCCTGTTGGGCCTCGTTCAGAGACCGTCACGGATGAAGGGATGTGCAAATGATGATGACGAGGGGGGGGGGTGAGTTGAAGAAGAGTGCTTCGGAAGTTTACCTAGTAACGTGTGTTACACAAGGTCTTCTAATTGCATGATGAATTAGAATACCCCCCTCCCCCTCCTCCTTCGTCCCACTTCCATCATCTCTCGGGCTAATTCATCATGGCAAAGTGGAACGAGGAAAACGTGCCATGTGCTCTCCACTTCGCGCGGGAGTGTCTTCGTTTAAACACGCCTGCGTGTGTTTCTATCACATTTTCTTCGCTCGTCGTTCCCTCTCTTATAAGTCGCTTCATCAACACAATCGAATTATATTACTTCCGAAAGCGCAAATAATATTTTAAAAAGACTTGATTTCGAGAACTACTGTGATGAGTCTGTGTCCGAGATTCGAGCCACGCCCACTCAACCAATTTCGTCCCAACTCATCGGTTTTGGAGTCAGGTCTGCCGTATTTATAATCTACTGGATGCACTGAATTTTCACTCATGCCAGCTTGCAAGCTCAAAACTATGAAACCCATTTTGATAAAATTCACCAATTATCGTGTTAATTAATGCACGTCGTAAAGTGTTTCCGTAATTCTTTTAAATCATTCAAGACGCCTTGACGAGGTGGCATCTACCCTGTTCTATCACAGAAGGGAATTGAGCGACTTCTAACCTGCCTGGAGCGGCTATTTAGCGGCGGTGTGGCACGTGAATATACGAGTATACCTCAGAGTTCTAGTTAATATCACAACTAAGCTGGCAGAAGCTCGTATAAAGATGGGAAGGCATTTAAATTTATGTGACTGACATATTTTTTGCTTAAAATCGTAGAGTAGATCATTGAGGTTGATAACTCTCTAATAGCCCTTATCACTGGGGGAAAATAGAAGAGACATAAATAAGTAAATTAGGAGCCTTTCTGGGTATTAAGGGATCCTCCATACGCCCCATTAAAATGGCATCCGCCCAACTTATTGCTGTGTTGAGAGATTCAGAAAATAAAACTGCACAGAGAGATTCAACTTGAAAGGAAACTGCTCGCTGAGGGCGAGAGCTGTGAGGAACCCTACCTACGTTCCTATGATGATGGCCCCTGCTGATAGACTCTCTTCTCGGTAGAGTGAATGGAGCGAGGTTCTACACCCAAGGATATGCTGATGATGTTACTGTACTCATTCGGGGCACAGCCTCTAATAGGGGCAGCCCTACAGATGTGGTGCTCAAGGTGCAAGGAGATGGGACTGTCCATCAATCCAGCTAAACCGATCATAGGGCCATTCTTATGGCAAATACTACTGTGGGGACTGAGACCACGCGAAGCATTTCAGCTCAAGTACCTGAACGTGATTCTGGATCATAAACTAACCTGGAAAGAGTGTGACATGAAATCTGACAAGAAACAGTTTCGGGGTTTGGGCTACGAAAAACCCTTGAACCGTCATAGCTGCAGGGAACAAAACTGTTCAGAAACCCCATGGACGGTTACTGAAGGAAGGTTAGGCCGGTTTGTTCTCCTGTTTTTTTTTGGATTCGTCCTGGAGCTTGTTCCCGTTTGAAATTTCGTTGTTCTTCTGTTCCCTGCTCCACTCCCGCGTTCCTGCATCGGTTCGAACGGCGAGGAAGAAAACTCGAACGTCACTTCATGTCTGCGGCTCTTGTTTCGTTTTTTTTCTTTTTCTTTTGGCATGCCGTTGAAAGGAGAGGACGCTTAATTTCTAATTTCATTTCTTTTTTTTACCAGTAAATATTTTTCGTTTTTACTTTCCTTGGCTCTACAAAGTAGTAAGTTATGTAATCGGCTGAAAAAAAATTTTGAGTTTTCTTCAGATCTTTACGTTTCAGAACCTCCTGAGTCCGAAAAACGCTATTTGGGAAAATGGTCTGTGTGTGTGTGTGTGTGAGTGTCTGTGAACGATTTTTAGAGAAAACCACCGTACCAAATTAGCTCAAACTTCATATCTTGCTCACAGGTCACCATGGGACGCCAAAATGAGGGTATGAGAAAAATCCACCGAAAGTTAACTATAGTTATCATAGTGATCAAAACACCAAATATTTTTTTTCTCAAAAACGGCTCTAACGATTTTGATTAAATTTTTTATATGAGTAGCTCCTAATAAGATAATTATACCATGAAATTCCCATTTGTGAGAAAATGACGAGAGCAGCACAATAACTTATCAAACTTTTCGACGAAAAGCCCTTTTTGCCTCGGTTTTTTCCTTTCAAACTCCGCTGGAATGTTACTAGAATGTTAAAAAAAAGTCGTGTTGTAGTCCAATCCAATACCTGAAGGGCGAGTGTTTAAAAACGCTCATGAGATACATGGGGGTCACTCCAGAAATTCTTGATTTTCAACTACTGCCGTTTCGCTTACTACTAGTTCTAACAGTTATTACCCAATAACTCTGCAAAAGTGATTACTATCCTTCTTCAAAAATCTGTGTTTACAGCCTCATTAATTATCTGTGTGCCAATTGCTCAATAATGGTCCTGCAATGAGTACGAGCAGCACAATGAAATCTGGAACTGTAGGCGCTACCGCTTTCTGCTGCTGTGAAGTGTTGTTTGACAAAGTTCAAAGGAACTGAGTGATAAGTGAATTGATTAAATAGAATTAGCCATGTACAAAGTGAATTGATGTAGAGCTAAGGAAAGTTGTGTGTTGCAACGCACCAGATATTTTTTGGTTGTGTAGGAAGCTCCATTTCTTTTCAATACTTAGTTCCCGAATAAATGTATCTCAGTTGTTGTTTTTTTGCTTTTCCTTCCCCCAAATGCATGGGTTCATCCCCACTAGAATTTATTTCATTATTTGCCCTTTTCCTTATTTATTTTTCGTTACAAGAGCATATCACATGTACGACTGAGAAGGCGTCAACCAGTGTGGACGTGTCAAAGAATGTGCGGAAGAACATTGGACTGAAAGCCAAGAATGGCCGCCTACTGGTTTTATGAAACCATTGTGAGACCAATCATCTCACACAGGTCGCCATCAGAGATAACTGTAGCAGCCTAGCCAAAGTACAAAGGCAGGTGTGCTTATTATTAACGGGGGTGATGAAAACCATACCTACCAGCACTATGGAGAAAATCTTTGACCGTACATACTAACTACGATGAGTGTAGCTAAGGTGCCACAGGCTAGTAATGGGCCATATTCAGGAGGAACCCCTTAAAGAGCTCGGGATGATCACAGCGAAAGTTCAGTTTGGGGCTTTGGTCTTAAGGCCGGTCCAGGCGCTGCGTTTTCCACCACGACTTGCCTGCGCAGACCAAGTCGTTGCAGACAAAACGTTGCGTGGGGCCCGGAAAAACGGTGAGGTTTCAAGTCCGTTGGGAAGTCGCGCAGTTGACCTCTGAAATCCGTGGACATGGGAAAACTCCCGCCTTTTTAATAACCATTTTCGTGATCACATACGCCGGTGCCTGGTTCTTCTGATCCCGTCCAATCTTTTTTTCTTAACTACACAGACAGCAAAAATTGACCACAGGAGAACATCCTCCATGGCGATATCACACAAAACTGAGCGAAAAGTCTGTATCGTCTGGACGCTACAAGTCGCTACGTTTTCATTCCGTCTTGTCCATCAGCAAGTCTGCGCAAACTTAAGTCGTGGTGGAAAACGGAGCGTCTGGAACGGCCTTTAACATCCACACAGGTGGAGGGCACTGGTTCTGGGGTGTTGATAAGTGGCTCTGGAAGAAGTGGGAAGTACATTGCCCTGGGCCCCACTCCAATGGGTTTTCAAGCAAAGCTGGGGCCGCCATAACGCACGACGAAGGGAATAGACGACACGCAGAAAACCCCACTCAACACTCAAATATTGAAACGTAAGTCGTCAGCTCGGCAAATACCGTTGTGTTCTGCAAAGTACTGTTAATTGACAGGAATAGTTTGCAGTTTCCCCTCAGCACCGTCAGAAAGCTCGACCCTTTGGACGTCGAATGATAAATGAGAATGTTTCGTATCAATTTGGCTCGACCTGACCCGAACAACCCTAGTCGCCACGTCATCGGCAAAGAACCTTTGCCTACTATACCTAGCGGTGAAATTGACCCTATTGCACGACACAACGGTCAAATTTTAATTAAAAAAATTATGACAACGCTGAAGGACGGAAATAAAAGGGTTTGATAAAAAATGTCAATCAAGAAGTATCGTTTTCTGAGGGAATAGTGTAGTTTAGAATTTCATGAAGCCAATGATGGCCCCTGCAACTCAATACGTTCTACTCTCTTTCAATCAAGTCTCCAAGTTGGTTCACGTTGTCAATATTTTGGGCGATATCCCCGTTCCTTTTATTAAAACCATTTTCGCTTTGATATTTCTTCATCTGAACCGGGAAGACCCCAAATGGACCTCAGCAGAGTCAATACCAACTCGCTCTTTATAAAAATAAAACTAATATCGAGACTTTTGTCGGCTTTCGGTAGGTTTGAAGTACGCGAGATCGTATATGAGATTCTGCGAACGTTTTAATATTTTTTTCTACAAAAACTCTCGTTGAGTTCTCTTCCATTTTCACCCACTCCGCGAACTCTTCGAGCACATAGTCTTGTAGCATTGAGTATCGACAACAGTATGGTGATAATGACGCTATCCGTAGAGGCGAGAGAAGTTGCATGACATGATATTTCAAGTGCATTCAGTCAGAGCAACCTTCCGTCAGTTTTTGTTGGAAAAATAAACTTTTACAACAGAAGAAATGATATTTGTAAAACGAGAAGAAATAATATTTCATAAAATGAAAGGAATGTTTTACAAGTCGAGGACAGGCATTTTTTTGTAAAGAGGAAAAGCATCATTCCGTAAAACGGACGGAAATCATATTTTATCAAATGAGAACAATCTCTATTTTCTAAATATTTCCCCTCGTTGCACGTTGCACGAGTTCTCCCCATTTTATGATACGATATTTCCCTTCGTTTCAGGAAATACCATTTATCTTCGTTTTGTAAATTATTATTTCTAATTACGAAAAGTAATGATATTTTACAAAACGAGGAGGAAATTTCCATGCGGCATTATATAAAACGAAGGGAAATACGATTTCATAAAACGGGGTGGTGTAGTGTGCTGGTAAGGTATAAGAGAACGTGCCATAGTAGTTTACAAAACGGGGAGAAAACCTATTACATGCTTGAAACGGCATTTTATACAACTTGGAGGATCGGTTGTTTAATACAAAATGAGAAGAAGTGAACTTGAGGAAACGGAAGAATTAGTGGGGAAACTGTAATGTTTGCAGTTACACAGATTGATCGACGAACACGTAAAAACCCGTGAGATCGCGGTGAAGAAAACTCAAAATGAAGTCACTAGCAAACGAAGACGCGATTTCATTGATACATGAGGGTAAATTCCGAAGAGGCTAGGATTGGTCAAACTGACGTAGCGCAACGCGAACGAGAGTGCCCTTCAGACGAGAATGATTCAGGGGCGGTGCAGAGAGTCCGTATATACCTGGAGTCTGTGGGAAGACCGTAACGGGGAAGTCCTTCAATCACGCGGGGTAAAAACCGGATCATTGACCGAGGTTTTCTAGGTAAAAACCCAGAACTTTGGTATTTTATGAACCAAAGGATTAGGTTTATTTGCATTTTAGTGATTCATAAAATGAGAAGAAATATTATTTTAGAAAATGAGAGAAAATCGAGGTTGGTAAAATTAGACAAAGGTTATTTTCTAAGACATGGAAGTAAGTAATCGTGTTTGCTGTTCAAGGAGGAAGTTGGTTCCATCAATGAGGAGGCCTCATATTTAATAAAACAAAGACTATTAGTATTGCAGAGTCCTGAAAATACGAAAAGAAATAATCTTTCTTACAAAATAAAATGGCTACTTTATAAAATTTGGCTAAGAAGTACTTGCGAAACGAGGAATAACGGAAATTAAAACGCTGCAAATTATTACACCACGGATTATTATTCTCTTGGACAGTCTGACAGCTCCGAGACCAATCCCATTAGATTCAGTATCGAAAAATACCAGTAAACCACACGAAGCATGACCTGACTACAACGAAACGACGAAAATGAAATATTCCAGGCGCTCGTAAGCGCCTGTAGGCAATTTGAGTGGGCGGGTGGTTTTGATGAGAATTAAAATTGTAAAAAAATGTTGCTGACTGAAAACATAGGGTTATTATTCTCTTGCGTAGCATAATTGCATAGCTCGAAGCAGTTTCTCATCTCCGGGACCCATCTCATTCGATTCAACACCGAAAAATATCAGTAAACCATACGAAACATGATCTGACTACAACGGAACGACGAACATGACGTATTCCGTGACCTTCCCGGCGTCTGTAGGCAATTAGAGTCGGCTAAATGATGCCATTCAACCCCCTGTCACATAATTCAGTGTTGCCCATAGTTCAAATTGACGGTGATGGATGTGTATTGGGCTACCTTGTAGGAAATGAGAGTTCTATTTTGAATAAAACGCTTGAACCGCACGATGAACGTAAATTTTCGAGTAGATAAAAAACGCTGCAAATTATTACACGACGGTTTATTATTCTCTTGCGCAGCTTGACGTAGTCTCACGGCTCTGAGACCCATTCCATTCGATTCAGCATCGAAAAATACCAGTAAACGATACGTAACATGACCTGACTACAACGGAACTACGAAAATTACATATTCCAGGGGTCTGTAGGCAATTGGCACGACGTTATGGGTCGAACTTATGGGTGTCTGGACTGCGAACGATGAAACTATTAATTTCGTAGTATTGCCCAGTACTTTCAATTAGTCGAATTCGGCTCACTATGATTACTGTGATTTCACTGTTTTCGCTTTGTCACAGTCTCAGAAGACAGATTCCAGTGGCAAATTGTAGGATTTGCTGATGCGTCAAAGAAAAATTACTGTGCTTCTTAGCTATCCAAGGGTCATCGCACAGAACAATTTCGTTGTTAAATCTGCTTACTGCGAAATCCAAACTTGCTATGTCTAACCAGAAATATTCCCAAGACTTGAATTGTGTGGGCAGAACTTTTATAGCCCTATACAGGGTTTATTCACAGACCTACAACCTCTATTTTTCACAGACTTAACGATAGTTTTGGCGAGGTTAAATACACCTCCGCACCGCCTAAAAACCTAGGCAACCGAGTGGTTAAGATGACTGAACGCAACTTCAACTTAATAACTACGATTGCCATCCGGCTATCACTGTTCCTCATACTATATTCGCCCAGTTGACGAATAATAGATCCGCTTTCGACAATTCTAAAGGCGACTTTGAGGGAGCAAAAAGGGGTTCCGTGTTTCGAGTAAACACGACTTTTCGAAGTTCATATTGTGTCGTTACCGAGCTCGTTAAGAAGTTTTCAACCATTTCTACGCCCCGTGAATGGGTAGGCTTAATTACGAAACTCTTGGTAGTTAAAGACGTCAGGCTTGAGCCCCTTTTCAACATCAACCGGCTGACGGCAGGACTCGCATTTAGGTGAATTACTGTAGCTGATACGACAAAAAGGTAACTCCTATTCAACTTTACAGAGCGTTGATTCTAAACTCACCGTGTCGCTGTCGATTTTAAGCTTCTTATAAATGAGATGTACACGTTTCATTTAAACTATAACATTTTTGTCGCTAATTGGATGAACAGCACTCGACATACGCGATCCATAATTCGGATTCATAAGACTTCTTGGGGTTCGATAATACGTTGGCCTGAATCACTATCTCCAGTACGCATATAGACATTGGTAAAACTAAATGTATCTGTGGACGATTACGAATTTTATTGATTGTGTACCGCCTGACTCCCATTGAAGGCACCAGACGATCGTAGTACAGTGGTTAAAGACGATGGTTCATAATCCCAACGAAAGTTGGGCAATGGATCAGAGGAGCTCGCGATCGCTGTAATTTTTACCTTAGTCAGCAGCTCTCCAAACCCCCTCGTAACGATTGTCCACGTACATTTCGCGGATGGTTTTCGAGGTGCAGTCATAAATAATTCTAGCCTAAGCCAAATTTTTTGGTGGATTTCGCAACTATTCCCCGGAAAATTGTGAGCAGTGATACTAGCTAGGCCCATGATCTAGTTACGCTCTCATTGACAGTGTAATACACTGTGTATAAATATGCAAAATTGTATTTACCAATATAGATCGTAGAACTAGATAGGTGAGCTAAGAGGTTTAATTAGTTCGTGTAATTCCTCAAAGCAAGTTTGTTTACCAGCAAAATCAGATGGCTAGCAGTTCTGTACTTTTATATTTACAAACCTAGAGCCAGAGAGTAGTGGAAAAATGGGGTTTGAATGGCCTTAATGTCAGTGTTGACTCTATCAGAGTGGGGGGGAAGAAAGCGCGCCCCCAGGCCAATTGTAGTGTAGCACGAGGTATTTGGCAACGCCCCCTACCAATCACGTTGTAGTACGTCACTTCTTATTTCCTCCACCCTCCATCATTTTTACTATCCTCCATTTTTAGCTCTCATCCCAGTGAAATATTTGTCATTATAAATTATTATTAACGGCCTATAATCCATTCTGAGAATACTACTCAGCTGTGTGGGGCAGCTGCTATTGCGTCATATTGTGAAACTAACTCGCCACTAGCACCCCACACAAGGATGATGTCATGCCTGCCCCTCTGGCGTTGTTATACCACAAGTTTACATTCTTCTTCAACGATTTATTCGTAGCTTAATGGATAGAGTGTTTGACTGTAGTAAGAGAGGTGCTTTGTTCGATCCCAGGGAAGATACATTTTTCGGTCGAAGAATAAGTAGGAGCACGTAAATAAATTCCGCAAATTTGACTCATTTTGTCCCTCTAGCCATCCTATCCAACACCATTCTCACTGAACCAACCAAACTTTTTTTTCTTCAAACCAAGTCAGTCATATAATGAGGTAATATAAAAAGTGATGTGTTGCAATTTCTTCTTATACTCGTATGTTTCTACCACGATTAGCCCCCACTCGAATATTTTAGGATGTATGCGTACGCGTACATAATGGGGTAGTCTTGAAGACACCCTGCAGAAGGAACACCCTGTTAGGGAATTTTACCTGCGCTAAGATCTAACTTAAGTTTTTTTTCTTATAAGCATGCTTATTTGGAACCTTTTTTATAGACTTGTTTCGAATGGCATCTATCTCACTTGTTTGTGAAGATCCTCCCGCGATGTCCTTTATTTCGGTCTTCCGTGACTCGTGCAGCTTGCAGATCTTGGTTATCTCTTCGAGGTTCAGTTTGTCTCCTACATCCAACAGCCGGTTCAGTAGGTCTTCCTTCGATATCTGAGATATGATGCGGTCTCGGATCATATTATCCCGTTCCTCGAAATCGCAAGTTGCTGCTGCTGTTTTCAAATTTGTGATGAATTCGAATAAAGGTTCACCTTTCTGCCATGAAAGTCTATTGAACTTAAACCTTTCATGCAGTACATTTCTCCTGGGTGAGAAGTATTCGGCAAAGGCTCCAACTACATCTTGATATTTTGTAAGCACTGCAGCTTTACTCTCGCCTGTATTAAGTGCTTCTTCTCTATCTGCTTTTAGCGTATTAAATATCTCGATACCTCTTTTTTACCAAACTGGTTTAGCATGATCGCGATTTTAACGTCATCTTTTTCGTTACTCTTCTTCGATGCGGTTAGATAAAATCCAAACGCTTGGAACCAATCCGTCCACTCCTTCTTCATATCATTCGCTTCAAAGTTGAAGTGTTGAGGTGGTTTAGTATCGCACATTTTACTTATTTCGATAACCTGTTTTTATTTATTTTTATTTTGTTATAATTGCCCTCGTGGCTGATGGCGACGATGTGCCATGGGTTCACCTACACTTCGTGATCCGATAACGGTACGTTTTCTCGGTTTTTAAGAAGTAAACCCTCCGTTTTTTAACCCGAATGAAATCTCGGTTTTTAACGAGAAAAAATTAAGTAAGAATCTGACGTGAAGTTAGACTTCTGACACCATATTTTGACTAATTTAAAGGGGGAGATAGGGGATTATTAACTACTCGCTGGGTTGCACTTTCATAAACTGATGTTTTTATTGAAACAATGTAGAAATCTACCTACGAGTGGATGCGCTTGACGTAAGAATAAAAGAGCTTGATGCGTCATCACAACACTGCTCGTCTTTTTTTTGGCAGGTTGCATGGAAAAAAGGGTCATCACTCACTTCATTATTTGAGTACAACGAAATTGTAGTAGAACAACACACAGTAATAGAATATGCAACCAGTTCACCAGCGAAGTCGATTCATTGCGTAACGTAGATGTTGTGCATAGAGGCCAGAGGAGTCCTCAATCGAAAGACTGAACAACACACACATGTGTAATATTGATTTAGGATAGGATGCCATATGAAAGGAAACAAATTGAGAGAATATGAAAAGTACTGAAGACTTTTTGACGTGGTCACGTGTCGGGGGCAGTAGGGAACGAGATGAGTTTGAGATGGAGTGGGGAGACTGTATGTACACCGGTTAATGAACGTTTCCTGAGATACATATTACGTGAAGAGTTTTGAATAGTTGCTAGGAAATTGGGATCAAACGGCACTCGTATGAGCACAGACGAGTTAGTAGGAAACCGTTACTGTCCAAACAACCATCGGGTAGTTAGAGCATCAGCGATATGACTGTTGGTTGTCATCGGTAGAGAATCATAGATCGAGGTTTAGGTGAGAAGCAGCTGGAGAATCGGAATGAATGCAGGATCCCGGATCCAGAAGGGCAAAAGTTATTGAAATAAGGGAGGTCAGTGAGGAAAGCACAGGAGGCAAAAAGTACCTTAGCCTCAGTGGATTAACAGACTGCATGTACCTGGCGAATGGAAACCCTGAGCGTTGACCTAAGGTTGTCATGCAGAGCGTTGTGGGTTTCGTGGGTGCACTCCCAGTGTAGGCACCTCCAGTGACCCTAGTCTGGTGGTCAGAGACGAAGATTCATAACCCGACGAAAGTCGAGCTCGGGATCGCTGTAATTTTCGCCTGAGCCAGGGACTCTCCAAACATTTCCGAACCCCTCGAAACAAGGGCGCAACCTTTTCAGATATGACGCCTTGTCATCTCACAAACAGCGTCGTCATTCGTTTACAAATACTGACATCTCCTTGTCATAGCATGTCACACAGACTATTTCGAAAAAGGTTTGGTTGGGCTACCACGGATTTCCTCCACGCCAGAAGTGAGAGCGTGGCCTGGTGTGGGCGTGGTGAAAGGAAGAAGGAGGGTAGTAGCCGTAAGCTTCGTTTTGCGGGATTATAGGTAAAATCAACTATCAGTTCTCGACAAATTCAATGAAATCAATCACAGCTTGCTGGATAGTGCGAGCCAGGAACAACGCATACAAATCGGTTCCTGAAGGCGAAGGTTTTGAGAGGTTCCATCTCCTCTTCAAACGAGAAAAGTGAGCGACTCGGTTATAATAATTCAGAGAGGGGAACTGTTTGAACGAAAAGGGCAAGAAAACAAGAGGTAGAAAACATAACAAGCATTCGGAAAAAGTGAGAGGTGAACGGATGAAAAACGAAGGAACTAAGCATCAAACATCAACAAAACATTTTCAGGTTTCGCGAACGTTGATGAAAGTGCCTGAAGCCGAGAAAAAGGACGAAGGGAGAGAGAAACGCGAAGCGAGGATCTAAATGAGATGCAAATCCGGAGGTTGTAGTATAAAGACATAGGAGGGGTAAAGTGAGGAGGAGCCCAAGTCAGGCGTGCTGAGGCAAAGCTTCAAACCACCCTTGAAATCAACGTGAAAAGTAAATGAACGAGAATTGAATCGTTTGGCGGAACAGGTGTTCAGGAGTTTTTCTACCTGGGAGCGCACGAGGTCGCTGGGATGATGATGGATCTGAGGCAACAGCAAACAGCGTCCACTCGAGAAATACATTTTTTTCTGACATGGAAAATTCCTTGCAATCTCAAGTTAGCCCAAGGTGGACTTGGACTTTGTTTTGGGCTTGGACAAGTCCCCCTGTAGAGCTAAAATTTAGATGGTTGGGTGTGTACAGTGGTTTCTTCAAAAAGGAGCTTTGTCACGCCAATTACCAAAGGAAATGAAGCAATTGCGATATTGTCAAAATAGTACGAGTTTTCTGAGAACTGCCACACCTCAAACCGATTCACAGCATTACACATCTGTGGCTATCCAGAATGAGTTTCTCCGGCCACAACCCTTCCAAGGCCCTAGCATTCACTCTTCCAGACTAGCTCAGACCACAGAGCAGTTTGCTGTCAGCATGTGTGAACCTACCAGCTACCTGGGAAACGGCTCAGTTACTGATTGGGCGTAATCAGATGGAAACAAGTTCTTTCTTCAGTTCTTTACGTTTTGAAGGATACTTAGCTCGAAAAACACCTCCGGGAAAATTCTGTGTGTGTTACTGATCACTAGTAAATGCGACTGAAGCAGCTTGACCAAATAATCTCTAATTTGATATTACAGTAAATAAAAGAAATTCGGTGAGCGTGAGGAGGGCTGTATTGAATGTGCAATGAATTGAGTAGACTTTGTGTACTAAAGGGCCACACAAGATGACGACTCGTAATATGCGAGAACTGGCACGGGAAACTGTATCCGAAGGGCGGACCTGTACGGGCAGAGAATAGATAGAGGAAATGTGTCTGATTGAGCACAGGGAGACACGTATTTCGCGAGAGTTCGCAGGTGAATGAATTTGTGAAGAGCTGTATGTTGTGGAGAGAAATGTGAAAAGGAGAGGAGGAAATGATATTTCGGAATACCCAGTCAAAAAGGGAAATCCGTCAATGGTGAAATAACCACAGAGGTGGAATTCTGCTGGTACGAAGGTCTTTGGGGAGAAACAATGGCTTTGCCAACAAGGGCCAGGGAGTCCCATTAGGGCAGGTGCGAGAACTCTGAGATCTAAAAACTGAAACTTACTGATTCGGCGTTTTGCATCGAACAATCGCTGAGAGACCCCAAGATGAGCGAAATCGGTCCAAAAATAACTATAGTAGTCATAGTGATCAAAAGACCACATTTTTTCTCCTCAAAAGTGGATTTAGATTAAATTCTTCCATGGACAGTTCCCAGTGATGAGAATACCACGTAATTTTCATTGGTGCAAAATGGTGAGAGCACCAAAGTAAATTTTTCGAAGAAAATAGTTTTTACATTTAAGAATGTTTTATCGCAATTACCTTTTTTGAGATAAAAACACTATTTGGTAGTTTGATCGCTATGATAGCTGTAGTTAGTTTTGTCACAGTGTTGTTCACACTATCATTTTGTCGTTCCATTGCGATAAAAACTGACAACATATGAAATTTGAGCCAATTATTCTTATCGGTTGTCTGTTAATTTTATCCCCATACTAACACGTAGACCATTTTCCCAAATTGTGGCTTTTTAGATACAACAGCCCTTAAACCTCAAATATTTAGAACGACCAAAGCACTTTTTTTCAGCCGACTGTATTGTATTCCTTCCTACAATGAGACTAAAGAAAGGTAAAATGAATCCTTATTTCCTTTGGTTACTGGCTGAATCTGATCTTTTCGTTATTGTCAGAAGGTTCTTATAAAGTCGAACACAGGAGCTCGTAAGAAAACTCGAAAAGTTTCTTTTAGCTGTCTTTACTTTCTACATAGAGCCTAGGAAAGTAAACAGCCTATCAAAAACGGGGGTATCGGATTCCTACGACTTTTAATTAAATTTGAAGTGGTGAAATAGACGAGGAGGAAATGTTGTGTCATGCGTCGCACAAAATAATTTGTGAATTGGAAGAACTCGTGGTTTTTGTTGACCAGAGCGACGTTTGGTGTCTAGTACAAAGTCCGACTCATCGACACAACATTTCTTGTACATCAAATTTACTGCACTCCTTCAACTCGATTGTCAACTCACGGGAAATTTTTCTGCAGAGCTGTTAACACGTTGACGCTCAAATAAATTTGGTTCGACTCGCTAATTATTCTCTAACCGCCCGGAAAATAAATGGTAAAGATTTTTACACGACTCGGTGGTATCTAGGGTGAAGGAGGGCTTGGTAGGTGGAGGAGGGAATTCGATTAAAAAACAAAAATTCGCGTCACTGGGGAAGCTGACGCGCGTCCGGGCTTACTTTTTTTCCCCTCCGGTTGCTGCTGATTCAAATTGAATTGGAAATCGAGCTGTCATGCTGTGGAACGAACGGAAGCGACGGAATTTATTTTCCTCTAAAGTGCCCGTCTGAAGAAGATGCAATGAGATGCTTGACACGGTGGAGACGGGGAATGCAAAAAAGATTGCTCCTCTTTTTACGCGGTTACTCTCGGTATAAAAAGAGCTGGGGAGCACTTTATTGAAATAATGGAACGTTATTCCGCACGATTTTCAACTCCTAATTAAACCCACCGTCACGTGAAATGCTGACCTGTTCATCAATATGTACCATTTAACGTCATGACGAATGTTTGCTGATTTAGATTGTAGCTGTTAAAAGTACGATTTGTCGCAGGATCTCGTGCAATATAGCGCCTGAAAGATAATTATTAGGCACTTCACGTAGTATAACAGACATTATATAGGTAGTTCATGTCAACCACATGAGTCTGTCGAGGATTGACTTCCTCGTCCCTCGTCCCATCACTCGCTCATCTACACTGTTCACTGGCTCTTCGAGCAACTATGATCGCAATCGACATCACCGATATCCGCGTAGTGCGAATCTATTTTTGACCGTTAACCTCCAGTTCGACTTTGTCATTGCACACTTCTCATTCCCCAAGACTATAATTAAAACCTTCAAGTTTGTTTTCAGTGATTTTTAAGTCTTTCTTCTCATACTACTCGTACCACTTTCCTGGAAGGCCCATGTTGAGGCGTTGTCCACTAAATTATCATCTTCTATGTCCATGATAAGAAGGTTGAAGAGCTTCGTTTCTGATGATGTCCTGCGTTCTGTTTACCATGCTTGCTTTGCCAGCAGAGCAATTTATTGTATTGCTGCATGGGGAAACAGTAGTCACGCAATTGACACATTCAAACAACAAAACCCTGCAAATTATTACACAATGGTTTATTATTCTCATGAACAGTTTGACCTAGTATTACTGCTCCGAGACCCATCCCATTCAATTCAGCATCGAATACTAGTAAACCATACTAAACATGACCTGGCTACAATGGAACTATGGAAACTAAATATACCCCCGGTGCCAGGCGCCTGTAAACGTCTGTAAGCATTTATGATCCGATCGAGGGGTGAGCGGAGGAAGTGGCCTTGGCGCCCCGTCCGGCAAAAAGAGTCGGGGAAATTGGGTCATAACAACCATGGGCTTCGTCCGATCGGATTGCCGAGATGACGGGCACAACTAGGTACCAAATGGGATTTCGTGCGAAAGAATGAGTTTTTTAGACCACGTTAAAGGCACAAAAACGGACGGCGGACGATGGACTGGTGACGGGGGATGACAGACTGGGGACGGGGGACAGCGGACAGGGGGACGGACATTGCAAATTTGGAATCTCCAAGTCTTGAAACGTAAAGTATCAAATTTTGAGGGGGGGTTGTAAAAAATTTTTCGTGACCGAAAACATAGGGTTATTATTCAGAATGAATAATAAACCAAAAACGTGCCATCAGAATCTAGGCTAATCTCTCATGGAATGAGAGTTGTAGGGGTCGTTTGCTCGCCTTGGCGCTGTTACATTGCCTAGTGCATATGTCTTGGCAGTTTTGAATCTGATTAAAGTAAACATGTTGCTCCTTGCCGCGGCTTCCGATGTTCACCGGCATGACACCCCATCCCGTGGGAACCTAGTGATTCCTTTTACTCGTCTAAGAAAAATGACCCAATCCAAGTAGGCTCGCGTCAGTATAACGCCCTACCCCATAATATCCAGCAGCTGCCTATTAAGTCTTTCACTAAGGTCATACAAGTTGATCTCATTAGGGCAGAGCTGTACTCGCTTGGCGAGTTTTTTGGGGTTGTGTGGGATGTATAGTGTCGCGGTTTCATTGTATGATGTGTTTCTCTTTTTGGTGCCGTGTCTCCACCATCTCTTCATATTACTTGCCTATAAGGTGTAATTATTGCCCGTTTCCCGACGTTTGTTTTGTCTATTCTTAGGCCACTGAAAATAGAAAAATCCTTGATTGATTGATTCTTGATCCTACCATTATTGTATGCCCACATATGTCTCTCCATCGTTAGGATTATTTAAAACTTAATAAGGGTTACCAGTGATAAATTAGTAACTAAGTAATTACACTCGTTTATCACTATTATGTGTGACAAAAATTTAACTTGATTAAATATTCCAGTTTTTACTTTCCTTGGCTCTACGAAGTAGAAAGGAAAGTTATGTAATCGGCTGAAAAAAAAATTTTGAGTTTTCTTCAGATCTTATCTCAGAAGTTAACTATAGTTATCATAGTGATCAAAACACCAAATTTTTTTCTAGATATCAAGTTTGAAGGGATTTGGTGTGGTCGTTTTCTCTAAAAACCACTCTAAAATCAATTACGTCGAAAATTTTGGTAATTTATTGCGCTATGACTATGGTAGTACGCTCCGTTTTGATTAACTGTTGATTTGCTACCTCAGACAAGGGGGCAGTAGCCCATCACACCTAGATAGACGACCTTGTACATGAGAATAGCGTCACGTAACACACTCCCCAAGTAATTGCACACAGTGATGCAAACCTTTAAATGGTAGTTCGTTTCAGGGACTGGAGATGTTGGCTGAAACCTCACCTCTCTCCTATATTGATTCCTAAATACTTGACTTGCTTTTAAAGGAGCCTACGCCGCCAAAGCATACTGTGCGGGCTGGCTATTTAGTTTTCCCTTTAAGAGGATTAACGGTCCAGCAAAATTACATAAAAGTATACTAGAAATATAAACTGCACCAAAATCACAGTTAGCGTAAGGTGAATACAAGAGAATAAAACCCTGCAAATCATTACACAATGGTTTATTATTCTCATGAACAGCTTGACCTAGTATTACTGCTACGAGACCCATCCCATTCAATTCAGCATCGAATACTAGTAAACCATACGAAACATGACCTGGCTACAATGGAACTATGGAAACTAAATATACCCCCGGTGCCAGGCGCCTGTAAACGTCTGTAGGCATTTATGATCCGATGGAGGGGTGTGCGGAGGAAGTGGCCTTGGCGCCCCGTCGGGCAAGAGTCGTGGAAATTGGGACGGGGGCTTTCAGCGAACCCGTTGCGAGTCGAGCGGGCGGGTGATTGAGTTTGATATGACGGGTGGGAGGGAGGGAGGGAGGGAGTACTAACGACGAAACGTTGACTTCCGCTGTAGTTCCCGCGTTATACTGCGTTTCGTTAATTTTTGTAACCATTTATTGCCCATAACAACCATGGGCTTCGTCTGATCGGATTGCCGAGATGGCGGGCACAACTAGATACCAAATGGGATTTTTGTGCGAAAGAACGAATTTTTTAGACCACGTTAAAGGCACAAAACGGCCCGGACGGGGGACGGCGGATGGTGGATGGTGACGGGGGATGACAGACTGGGGACGGGGGACAGCGGACAGGGGGACGGACATTGCAAATTTGGAATCTCCAAGTCTTGAAACGTAAAGTATCAAATTTTGAGGGGGGTTGTAAAACATTTTTCGTGACCGAAAACATAGGGTTATTATTCAGAATGAATAATAAACCAATAGTTCGACACCTATAATAATACCATTATCGCAATGAATCGTGAGAATGGGGCAAAACGGTCTCAAGGTAGTGAACTGGTTGGACGACCGAAAGCTGGAAAAACAGGAAGAACAATGAAATACAACCACCAACCGTCGGAAAGATATTCATGAACGACATCTTCGAGATGGGGGGAGGGGGATTGTTAAGCGATAGAATCAAGAAATGACCGTTAAGGAAAGGAATGATGTGAAAATAAATCCATCATGTTGCATTTAGAGAAGAAAGGACTGAAGAGCAGCTGAACGAGAGTTACGTCCGAACACTAATAGTTAGTAACTGCAATAGCTTCTGAGATTTTTCGTAATCCCTCAAGAATTTTTCAGTTTAATGAGAGAAACCCGTTATTAAGAAAATCACCCAGCGTCACGTTTTGCATTTATACAACTCGAACAGTGACCAAACCTAATAATACAACAAACTATCATGTGCTCCCCCTACTCCACCACTGGTGGACCAAATTGAGGAAAGTTGGGACAGTTTAGCGATTGCTTCGCGCCATTTACTTTGTCCCCGTTGGAACTCGAATTCCTTTAATCACTGACTAGCTTATGGAATCTGTAAAACGAGTAGGCTCCATTTAAACAAGGATAATCGCTTTCAGGGTTAGTTGGCGGAGTTGCTGGAATTTCATCAGCCGCTTCATCCTCGGTTTGCCGGTCTCCAATTTGCAGAGAACTAGAGTTGAGAAATTACGCGAGAGCCAGAGCTCAACGGTGTTTAGGAGTCCTTCAAACTTCTCTCGAAGTGATTTGTTAATAATGAGCTTTGCAAATGGATAACTGTGAAATCGCGAGCCAATTGCAACATAGTTTTCAAACCCAGTAGTTCCCCTCGACTAACTATAAATTAGGCCGTTTGAATGAACCCGATAGGCTCGTGTGTCCGAGAGCGTGGTTTATGAATTAGCTCGGGGAGGATTCGAAGGGCATTCCTTGCAGTAGAGAGGCTTTGAGTTATCTTGACGGACGATAGATCAACCTGGCAAGTGGCCCTCCGGTGCCTGAACGCACTAAATGACCTGTCCACTCCTAGCGCGGTTTCCCGTAATAACGGTTGTACTAATAGACACGCATTAAAGCCACTCGAGTTTGAAAGGGAATCGTGTCGCTGCCTGAAACGCAGTCTCACTATAATGTGTGACTCCGCGGCGCGGCCGGTGCCAGTAATTGTAATTGATGAGACTCCTGGTAAATGCTTCATCAATTATAATTCCGCGCTGTTACGTTGTCATTACCAGAAGAGTTGTAATTTTTCGAAGGTGAACTTGACAACTCCACAGCACACATTTCCATAGTTCAAGAACCAATATTTGCACACTGCATTCTGCAACAAATTAAGTTTTAACGATTTAGATCAAATAAACATTCAGTATTTAACTGGTCTATATTACATACCGTTGTACATAAACTTTACTTTTTCCACCCCAAAATAGTCATTACTGGGCTCAGAAAAAATGTAATTACTCTCCTGCTCATCAGGTTTCGAAGATTTCTTAATTAAAATATCTGGTGCGTTGCAACTCACAACATTCCTTAGCTCTACGTCAATTCACTCGTGTACATGGCTTTTTCAATTTACTCAATTCATTTATCACTCAGTTCATTAGAACTTGGTCAAACAACGCTTTACGGTAGCGCTTACTGTTCCGGAATTTATTGTGCTACTCTCGTCATTTTCCCACGAATGGAAATTTTATGGTATAATTGCCTTATTGTGAGCTATGAATATAAAAAATTTGATTAAAATCGTTAGAGCCGTTTTTGAGAAAAAATTGGTGTTTTGATCACTATGATAGCTATAGTTAACTTTCGGTGGATTTTGTTCATACCCTCATTATGGCGTCTCATGGTAACCTGCGGGCGAGATATGAAGTTTGAGGTGATTTGGTACGGTGGTTTTCTCTAAAAATCGTACACAGACACACAGACACTGAAACGTAAAGATCTGAAGAGAACTCAAAAATTGTTTTTCAGCCGATCACACAACTTTCCTTTCTACTTAGTAGAGCCAGGGAAAGTAAAAACACCATTTGAGAAAATGGCTTTTCGAGTGCGCCAGTCTTCGATTCGTTTTTCACTCTCAATTCACACGAGCCTGTTAAAACTAAACTCAATGTTCTGTAGCGAAGAACTGACATTGCTTATGTTCTGGCAGGAGTTGCCTGGCTCCTACTCAAGCTTCCCCTTTATCGCCGAATGTCCGTTTCTTCGTCAATGTGACTGTTATTGAATCGTCAGAGTTAAGTCAGTCGAACCTTTATCAACGCACTAGATTATAGATAATTTATGGAACCATCGAGGTTTTTTTGGGGGTGTGCTGATCAACAACAGTAAGGACGAGGAAAAAGAAGTGTAGCCACAGGAGGAGGCTACAATCTTATCAGGGAAGGCTGGAAGGCTGATACGCGGACGGAAAATGATCCGAGGTTGTTGAACGGAACAAAAAAGGAGGTCATGAGTTGGGGAAGGAAAACCCATGGAAAAATTTTACGATTTGTGAGGCATTCGTGATCAAGCCATAGGAGAATAAACGAAGTTCTGCAGAGTTTACCTATTCTTCACCAAACCACCGCTACAGGGGGAAGATTCATGTTTATGCTTCTGGTGGCCTTAGGTAAACACCTTGAAAAAATTCGGTCAAGGGCACGTCAGTAGTTTGAATTCCGGAATTTAACGAGTTACTTCTCATCCTCTCACGACAATAGGTAATAATTAATTGCACAATGAACGTATTGAACTTGGTTGAGAACGAGCCGGATTTAAGACGAAAAACTACCGTAACCGATTTTTTCTCGAAATGTTCGACATTTTATTGCGCTGGTCTCGTCGTTTTCTCACAAATGGTGCTATTTGGAGACAATTATGATGAAATTTAAAAATTCGTTCAGCTTATTACGTATTTTCCCTTCTTAACAAGGGTTCGAGTGCGTAAACTAGTGTGTGTAGATCATTCGCGGAGAAAAGATGGAAAGTAATTTTTAAATAAGAAGAGATAGTACCTTTTTACTTTCCTTGGCTCTACAAGGTAGAAAGGAAAGTTATGTAAGTGGTTGAAAAAAAAATTTTGAGTTTTCTTCAGATCTTCACGTTCCAGACCCTCCTGAGTCCGAAAAACACTATTTGGGAAAATGGTCTGTGTGTGTCAGTGAACGATTTTTAGAGAAAACCCACCGTAGCAAATCAGCTCAAACTTGATATCTAGCCCGCAGGTTACCATCTGACGCCAAAATGAGGGTATAAACAAAATCCATCGAAAGTTAACTATATTTATCATAGTGATCAAAACACCAAATATTTTTTTCTCAAAAACGGCTCTATCGATTTTGATTAAATGTTTTAAAATGATAACTCACAATAAGACAACTATCCCATAAAATTCCCATTAGTGGGAAAATGATGAGAGCAGCGCAATAAATTACCGAAATTTAAGACGTAATCGATTTGGGAGTGGTTTTTAGAGAAAACGACCGTACCAAATCCCTTCAAACTTGAAATCTAGCCCGCAGGTTACCATGGGACGCCCAAATAAGGGTATGAGCAAAATCCACCGAAAGTTAACTATAGTTATCATAGTGGTCAAAACACCTTTTTTTTCTCAAAAACGGCTATAACGATTTTGATTAAATTTTTTATATTGGTAGCTCCTAATAAGGCAACTATACCATAAAATTCCCATTTGTGGGAAAATGACGAGAGCAGCACTATAAATAATCAAAATTTTCGACGAAAAGCGTTTTTAGCGCAATTTTTTCCTTATAAACTCCGCTGAAATGTTAGTAGAAAGTTAAAGAAAATCGGTATTGTAGTCCAATACAATGCCTAAAGGGTGAGTGTTTAAAAACGCTCATGACATACATGGGGCTCACTCCAGAAATTCCGGAATTTCAACTACCGCCGTTTCGCGTACTACTAGTTCTAACAGTTATTACCCAATAACTCTGCAAAAGTCCTACTACTATCCTTCTTCAAAAAATCTGTGTTTACAGCCTCATTAATTATCTGTGTGCCAATATCTCAATAATGGTTCTGCAATGAGTACGAGCAGCACAATAAATTTCAGAACTGTAGGCGCTACTGCTTTTTGCCACCGTGTAGTGATGTTTGGCCAAGTTCGAAGGAACTGTGTGATAAATGAATTGAATTAGCCATGTACCAAGTGAATTGACGTAGAGCTAAGGAAAGTTGTGTGTTGCAACGCACCAGATAGTTCTGCTAGTTTCAACTTAACTACTCTCCTATGGCGTTTTAAATCTGTGATCGACACCTAGTCACCCACTTGCCTGTCAGGGGCAATGCTCAATGTATACGATCGTACATCCTTTTGTAATTATTTCAGTATAATTCCTCTTCTGCTCTCAAATTGTCAAGGTTTGGGCGTTCATTCATCTGTTGGTCAGTTAATGGGAGTCAACCTCCTATTCATCACCAATAGTACAGGTGCAACTCTAACTGAGAGCTAAGGGAAGAGTGTTGTAGAAACTGACATGTAAAGGGCTGAGAAGGGTGATGAGGGAAGGAGCATGACTAACCCATTGGGGAACCAGTAAGCCGTAAAACATACGCCGTCAAATCATGAAATTGGCGGTACAGCACAAACCTGACCAAGACCTGTAGACACTGAACTATTGTGTCTTAAGCAAAGCCAAACGATGGATATGAGCAATAAAAAAAGGTTGAGGAAGCTAACGTGAGGAGCTAGTAGAGACAAACTAAATAGTTATCGATCGTGAGACAGTAATCGCCCAAAGGAAACGTGAGCTTGCAAAGGAAAACCTTCCGTCTTACAACTTCGAGTCGAATCTCGAAAGCAAATAGCGTCGTAACCCGTTAAATTGCTGAGCTCTTCGAAAGGTATTGCTCTCCCTAGCCTGAGCAAGTTTGGAAGCGAGTGGTCACTTTCACTTCATCAGTCCTCGCGATCGAAAGGGCGAAGGAAAGTTTCAAGCGCTTCACTTCCCACTCTGAACACCGTTCTATTTGCCGGCCATCAATTTCAAGGCGAAGAATAATGATAGTAGCTCTCAGCTCTAAACGGGGACCGACGAAAAAAAACACCTCCACGGGATGCGAAGATTGAAGAGCTGGTAACAGATAGTTGGTAAAATAGGAGGGTGCAGTCACGGATATCACATTGAGAAAAGTGGCATCAACAAGCATGACGCGTTAACTAATTGTACCTTAAAATAGCAGAATGCGCCAACAAATTAACAATTAAAGCCTGACATCATCAAATCAATCAAGATCACTGAAATTCCGCATCCACCTTGAATACCTCCTCTCATTTGCTTCGATAATAGTTGGTATGAATTTTTTTTTCATACTTCACAATGTCTCAGTTATATAATTATAAGTGAAACACATGAATGAAGCTACAGTGTTCAAGAAAATGAGTTCACACGAAAGGTGTCTGGAGGACACGAGACGAGTGGATGTAACTGGGCAAGAACTAAGAGACGAGTAGGAACTGGCAAGTAAGGGCTGAGAAGTTTGATGTTGGAAAGGGGATGGGGAAAAACCTGCCGAGGAAATCGTAAGATGAAAAATCCGTAGTCGACTCAAATCATAAAATTAACTAGACGTAGCTGGGAAGGTAAAGGAGAGAAGTTGATTGAAGGATTAAAGGATTTGTGAATCACCTACCAGTGACCCCACGACCACCACCTTGTTGGCAAGGCAAACGGAATTTCCAGCTTCGTCAGGCCTTGGCCTGAGTAAGAATGGCGTTGCCCCTTTCTACCTAACTTGAATTACAAACCTTGCCCTATCCCATGATGCAACGGCTTAAGCCCAGGGGCTGTGCATTCTCCATTATTACAGCCTTTGAGGTCAGAATGGTTGCTGGTCTGCCCCATCTTTATACGGAACTTATGGCTCCTCCTCGCCCTAGATCTGGGGCGGTTTGGAGTTACGTTTTTCGAGGTTTGGAAGGAGTTCCAGTAAGCGGATCTAACCCAATTGCTTTAATACCTGACCCCAGTAAGCATCGGGAGCATTTGCCCAAGTCTCTGCCCACTACTCAGGCGTCCAAGACCTGAGGCTGTAGGCAGAGAGTGCCCAGCCCTGCCGCCTTTACCCCTCCCCAGCTACAAACTATCTAATGAGAGTTCCCAGCAAAAACACGACTCCCACAAATCCAATCGTTGGCTTCACGGCTGGTAATACTTCGCGCCATGCTGGAGTTGCTGCTGTTAGGCTGCAGGTAGAGCAGTTGGTGGCAGGCCCTAGTGCCAGAAATGCCAATACACGTTCTGCCAGCACCTACGCTTTTTATCCATGGGGATTCCAGGGATTGGACATGCCCCTATCCATAATCCCGACCTAAACTGCGATCCCTTTACAGCTCCATCTACCACACCCTCCATTCACAGTGAGTACATTCACTCCTCCACTCATTCACGCCCTAACTCGACCCAGGGGAGGGCGAATATCGGCAGTCCACCCCTGGTCGTTACCCCTAACACCGATCCCAACCTAACACATCCATACAATAAACGTAGCTGACAGCCTCACGAATGAAACATTCTCTGATTACACAATAATGGCGATGGCATAAATGGGAGTAGCTCAATTAATATCCGAATCTTAAGCACCATCAGTTTCTACGTAAAACGTCGAGCTACATTCTATCAACTTTCTAGAGTTCGTAATGGTTTGCGCCAGACTGCCAATCGTGGCAACACTGTTGCCGCCACCCGTGTAGTTCGCCGCTGTTTATTAGCGGAGGAGCTATATTTTTCGTCATAACAGCTACCGACATCGCTAACAAATCTCCCCTATTTTTTAAGCCAGAGATCAAGTATTTAAAGTCCTCTTATACTGTGTGAAGTAAGGTAAGCGATCAGAGCTTGGTGAGCTTTTGGGCCCTGACACGACTCTCACTCATGTCCTGGCACGCGGGTAATTCTGTAAAGTAATTCCCCAAGTACGTCACAAATTATAAAAATTGCTATGTGCACGCGGTACTGATGCAGGTTGTGCGAACGACGTCACACCAGATATTTTTACTGGAATAATTTAATTATCCCAACCATTTTTCGCTCGGTTTATTATTATTATGCGTGTTATTATTTGATTTGTTGTTTTATCATTACTGTTACTCTCGTTCAGGCACCATCCACGCATCGATCAGCTACGAGCCCCGCATCACTATGGACATATTTTTTTGTTTCTCATCTTGAGTGAAACAAAGAATATGGACCGACTGCTTGATATCGCTACGACTGCATGTATCGATGTACATCCGTTAGTTATCTCATATTTATTTCATATACCCATTCTTAATTTCATTGAATTAACTCCTTTTCATAGTCTTTGTACATTTAAAATAATTATGTAACGGGTGTTACATAATGAACATTAAATAATTGGCCTAATCGTACAGCTGTCGTTATTTCCAATTTCAAACATGGCGCCAGAGCCTACGATGTCGGGCATATCAATTACCTGACCTCGGTCGTGATATATCGATATATTGCCTTATCAGAGGGAGCGGTACCCATTCTTTGCTTTTACCCTCATCTAAAACCTACTTGTTCGCTTCGGCTGTGTACATTGTTTGCGTAACGAACTATTCACTTCTGTATGAGCGTTGTTTTCATGTTGGGAAATAAAGATTTCTGTTCGCTTCGTGCCAGAACTGCGCTGCACAGTCTCAACAGTTTATTGATTTGTAACGTTTCTAACTGAGATAAAATTATTTTTTGATTCGACTGGTTGTACTTAGTTTAATTTTGTTACCAAGAATTTTTGACTCCCATTAGGTTGTGATTACTTCTCTCCTCCCCATCACGAATATCTTTACCTTCAACAAGAAATCTGCACCAAAAAAAAACTATTGCGATAAAAAGAATACTCCTTTTCGTCTGTTGCCATCTTTCTAGATACCAAAGGCAGGACTCGTTTCACCGAAAGTGAGTGGATTGCGACGCGAATAAAAATGTATTCCGCGAATAGGCAATTCGAAGGAGTGGAAGCAATATGTGAGCCACCCCCAATCAACAACGAGGCCTCTAAAGGCGATGCTATATCACAGTTTGTTTGCCTTACGCCGCGAGCGGAGGAGGGTTTCAAAAATGACTGATGGGTCCTTGAAAAACCTGCTGTAAGCGATTTTGACGGAAATTACTTTCGGAGAGCCCCCATGAATATTTTGCAGGGTCGAATCATTCGCCTGACGGATTTTCGTGGAAAGCACATTCTCTTTTCTTATCGCATTTGCGCTTTCGGGGATTTCAAAAGGGACGTTATAACGCGGCCGGGGTTCAGAGTATTTGCCTGTGAATTGAAAATACGGTCACTTTTAGTTTTTTTGGCGTTACAATGTAGGGAGAAAAGGGATGAGCTGAAATGTTTGGATTTTGTTTTTGATGAGATCGATTTTCGAACGACTTCAGTTACGCTCATAGTCATTTTGTTCATTCTGGTGGTTGAGTAATGTGAAATTTACATTTACTAGTCTCAATGCATTTCGGATTAAGAGAAGCAGGCACCGCAGAAAATGGCCGAAGCTTAACCACATTACTCTCTCTCTCTCTCACTCTCTTTCATCATATTCCCACATCCATTTTACAGCTCCGCCACAATCTGAACGAGAAATAGCGTCCAACGTTCAACACAGGTTCGTTCAATCTCGTAATGACTGCACTTCAAAGTGCCGATAGAAATCGTAGGATCCATAAAGGGGATTATAGCAGTCGTGTTTACTAGTAAATCGAGCTTATACGGTGTTTGCACTCGCTCGACAGCAACCGCTCCAAGACCTGAGGCATGACACTCGACGTTTTGCAACACTGGAGAATCAAATGTTGCAATCGATAATGTTGGAGGAAAACTCGGGTGGCTTCACCGTCCTTGACACTCCTTATCGTCCTCCGTGTGAAAGGAGGGCGTTTTGGTTTTCCTTATTGAAGCAAAGTTCTCGATATCCTACAAAAGACCCGTCTCTAAATCCCTATCTCTTCCTTGTTCTAACCAATAACGCACGAATAATCAACTTTAAACCTTCTCTCGAATGGTTTTTCCTATCTGCAGCATTCCTGTCGCTATTTTTTGTAAAAATGATACTTTTACGCCAGGTAAACATATTTATTTAGGAGAACTGAAGGCAAATTAAAGATCTTCCGATCAACCAACTATCAATTTTTAACGTAATTCGCTTCTTTTAAAAATTTAGTTGCACCACAAGACGAACACCTCAACGTTCGAGTTCGCTCGTTTCTTGTTAGTCGAACCGAAAATGAGAAATTCCCCGTTTTGGTCAAAGGGGCGTGGGACGGTTTTGGGACCCGTGGGTTGTGATTTGTGAAGAGGACACCGCGAAGAGGCGAATCACGTTCCGCGTGGGCTACGGAGGCGACTGGAGGATAATGTCGCTAAATCAAGAACGCAAATTGTCTCGGACGGTCGATTTTGCATTTAGGTGATTCATCCTCATCGAGTTAGGGGGAGAATGGAAGAGTTGAAACTGCCGTTGGTACGTCTGTAACACGGATGACGCCCAACGTGCGAAACTTAATTTTTGAAAAAGGGCGTTGAACGTGCAACATGATTTACAGCGTTCGTCGACCTTTAAGTCGACTGTTAAAAGAATATATGGAAATGATGCCGCAAGAAAGACGACCCACCATTCAGCAAACGCAATAAATTTTCAATCGGTTCTGACAAAAAATATTACGTCGAGGGCTTCTGAGTTCGAAAAACGCCTTTTGGTCAAATGGTATGTGTGTAAGTGTGACTGTGAACGAAATTGAGAGAACCAAATCGCGCCACAAATTTTATACTAAGACTGCAGACTAATATGGAACGCGGAAATAAGGACTATAAGCAAAACCAGTTCAAAACTAACTATAGTAATCATAGTGATCAAAAGACTAAACATTTTGTGGGTGAAACAAAGAACAGGGACCGCTGTCAGGTGGCTTGATAACGCTACGACTGCATGTATCGATATGCGTCATTTGCGCAATTGGCGGGGAAGTGAGACAACTCGGAGAAAGAGTGATAGCGATAACAGAATGAGAAAGAACTATCACCGTAGTTGAGGGGGTTACAAATCACTAGATATCTCTATGCTTAAGAATGGATTTCTGCGAATTGTTTGACCCTTCCACCTGATTCCCTGTTCCCCCTCTGCCTGTTCTCCTGTTCTCGTGCCGGTAGTTTTCTCTCCTTCCACTGTTCACGCTTTACCCTTTACCACCCTTCAAGTTTGTGCGTTTCTAGTTTTTCTACGTTTGAATCGTGTGAAAGTCTTCTGTCCCGCTCTATATTTACTCTTCCTACCTTTATATTCATTAATCATGACTTCTCAAAGACTTACAAAACTTTTTCCATCGTTTGAGTACGTCTGGTAGTATGTTTCTGTCTGAATGGTGTATGGGTGAAGGTCTGACCGCCTCAGATTGTGTTTGCTAGTGTGGTGCAAGAATTAACTCCTTTTCATAGTCTTTGTACATTTAAAATAATTATATAACGGGTTATTACATAATGAACATTAAATAATTAGCATAATCGTACAGCTGTTGTTATTTCTAATTTCAAACATGGCGCCAGAGCCTACGATGTCGGGCATATCGACAACCTGACCTCGGTCGTGATATATCGATATATTGCCTTATAAGAGGAAGCGGTCCCTGTTCTTTCATTTCACCACATTTTGTTTCTCAAGAGCGGCTCCAAAAAGTTTAATAAAATTTCGTACGTTGACAAAGAGGCTATTCCTGAACCCTCAGGAGAAAATCATATCAGTCCAGTACCAAATAACTCGACTTTATCGTAAAATCCTGATTTGTAGCAAAATTACGAGAGCAGCACAATAAATTATTGAAAGTTCCGAAGTAACCAGTTAAGAAGAAACCTCGAAAAAATCGGGGTGGTAGTCCAATGAACTATGTGTTGGGTGCTAGAAAGGGATATTGATACACTGGGTTTTAAATTGTTTAGCATGATGACGTTTTGAAGGAAATTCACTTGACTTGAGTCCCGGTTTACAGTTTAGAGTTCTAATGAGCAGCCAATAAAACTAGTTCACTCGACACAGTGATCCTCTATAATGTGAACTCATGTTAGGACGAGCTACTGAATACCTCGATGGGGGAGGGGGTTGTGAATAAGAATGCTTATCGAAAGGTGGTGAGGGATGAAGGGGGGGGGGTGAACTTCGAGGGTAAAACCCGTCTTCGACGTCAGAAATATTCTTATTAAATTCCTTTTATTAGCAGGAGAGGCTAATTGAACTCCCATCAGATAAGGATAAAACCACTGCAAATTGTAACACAACGGTTTATTATTCTCTGGCGCAGCTTGGCGTAGTCTCACACCTCCAAGACCCATCACAATCGATTTAGCATCGAAAAATACCAGTAAACCGTACGAAGCATGACCTGACTACAACGGAACGACGAAAACTAAATATTCCAGACGCCCATAGGTGACGCGGTGACTAAGGTTGGCAGGTGGTTTCGTTGAAACGGAAAGGGGGCTGGTTAGGGCTGATTACGTACGGCTACAATACTTTCCCATGCTCGTTCTGTGAGCGGGAAGTAAACATCTCTTCATTTCACAAAAACGAAAATTCAACTCAAATCAGACTCCTTCCTTATTTACGATTTGTAGCTATCTGCTTGCATCGCATTGTGTCATTTCATGTGACTCAAACGTACTGGAGGGCACACTCAACGTGACAGCTCGATCTCTTCTTATGCCCACCCAACCCACGCAGATAAATTGGGGCAGTTGGCACACCAGCAGCTTGGAGCAGACGTCATTTCCCTGTCACATCACTACAGTTAATCCTGCACAAGTCTGCAACCACTGCCGCAATCGTGTTGTACAGGGGGCGTAATAAATTGTTAGATTAGAGATTAGGGGAAGTGGTCCCTAACAAATTGGGTTCGAGTTGAGCTATTTTCAAGATGAAGTAAGGCTCTAGTACTAGAATAACGCGTTGTGAAAGGACTCACCTCTGAAGTCTTCAACATTTCCGGCAGGAGCGCGTAGGTTTGACGAAAACGCCGTAATCTCTTGCCGCGCACTGAGTAAAAGTATGTCCGCGGACTGGTGGAACACTGTACGAAAATTCACCGACGAATAGCACTTAATTTTGGCGAATCGCGGAGTCCCCATCGGTTTTTCGAGAAACGGATTTTTCGTCACGAAACCGGAAACACGACCGCGCGCTGGTGTCACTAAACTGTTATCTAACCTATTTACCTACAAATAGTTTGTCTGATCGACCTAGTTGGCTTGATTTCCAAGACATTTTTACTTTTTATGAGTCCTTTTCAGATTTATACGTTTCAAGGGATTCTGAGTACACACTATTTGCTAAAATGTTCTGTGTGCCTGTGAACGCGATTGAGAGAAAACGGTTGAAACTAATCGGCTCAAATTTCATATCTCGCCCGCAAGTTACCATCAGACGCAAAAATAGTTATCATAGTGATCAAAACACCAGATCTTCTTTTTCTCGAAAATATCTACAACGATTTTTATTAAATTTTCAGTATGAACAGCTCCGAATAACAACGAAATGATAACTTTCGCTAAATTGTCCCGTGAATTCCTTCAAGTTGTGAAATTCACCTTACTATTTACTGTGATTTCACAATTGTTCATCTGGACGCAGTCTTTCATCTCTGAGACCCATCCTAGTCGACTCAGCACCAAACATTGAACGTAAATGCAATAAGAATACCAGAATTTTGTTTTTTGCTGATTCTTTTAACCATTTTTGCCATAACAACCACGGGTTTCGTCCGATCGGATTGCCGATGGAGTTTTTGTGTGGAAGAACGGATTTTTTAGACCACGTTAGAAGGCATGATATGGCCCGGACGGTTGACGTTGCAGTAACGTGCCTAGAAACGTAGTAGTATCAAATTTTGTGAGCGTGGGGAGGGGGGGGGGTGCAAAAACTATTTAAAGCAATTGGGTTATGTCCGCCAGTAGGCAAGTTACTAAAGTTGCACGTTAACTCAAAGCACGTTCTGTTAGGTGATTCCGTCTCCTCGGGCTGTTGAGTACTGACTTAACGGCCAGACGATGATGTCTTTACATCGAAAGCGCTTGCCCACAGTAACTCACCAGCCAGAGGAGACGGACTCACCTAACAGGTACGTTAACTTTAGCAAAAACTATTTCCTGACCCAAGACCGAAAACACATGAGTATTATTCGGAATGAATAATAAACCAAAGACATGTTGACTGTCTCACGAACCTCCTGTACACACTGATGGTAACTTAATAAAGGACGTGGTACAAGTAGGAGAGGCTCAATAAATTCTGGAACTTTGAGCGCCACCAGTTCCATCTGAATGAAAAACAAATTTCATTACGTGTGGCTAAAGAAAGTTTAGTGATGAGTCGCAACCAGTTATGGGAAACCTGATACGGCGTATAAGCGTATTACCTAAATAACAACGATATCTGTATATTTTATCCGTTAGTTGTACTCCTCTTTTCTGTTCCTACTTCTACAAATATCTGGTGCGTAGCAATACCCAACTTTCCGCCTCCCCCGTAAGTCCGAACACCAGCTACATATGAGCGCGCTTTATCTTCGTTCAACGCATTTCTACAGGAACATTTATCCGGAACAAAATGTGGGGACTAGTAAGTTGAGAGTCTTTCGTAAGTTTGATTGAAATCGTTAGACCCGTTTTTGAGAAAATTGGAATACCGATAAATTAATATTCGACAAATCCCCTTTTCTGAGGTAACTTGGCTTATATCTCCGTTCCACATATATATACAGAAATAATTACAAGGAACGAAATTTGGGTATGAGTGGCCAAAAGACCAATTGACAACCATTGATCAAATTTGGGGAAGCTGTTACCCCGGAATTCACGGAAATGTTCAAAAAAACATTATTTTCGACCCATTTTGATTTTTATATCTGTTCAATGGACTGTCAGAGGAACATTTATTGAGAACAATACGTAGGTGTTAACAATTCAAAAACATCCAGTGAGTTTGATGAGAATCGTTGAAGCCACTTGGCCTAAAAGCGTAAAAAAACAATTTTTGGTTTACCGTACTTCCATGGAGATATGTATGGAGAAGAAAAGTTAGGTATTGGTTAGTAAAAGATAATTTGAAAGTTTCATCAAAATCGTTAGAGCAGTTTTCGAGAAAAATGCGTAAAACCTCAGTTCTTGTTTCATTTTCGTCCCCCCACCACCCTTTTCCACCGACTGAAATCGCCTATAACCTTGGTTTGGTGCCTACAAAAAATAACGAACAAAATAAAAAAAGAATCAGCTCAATCGGTACACCTTAACCCCTGGGGTAGCGGAAAGTAAATATACTAGTAATATTAGCAGCCGTTACGGTCGAGGACCAAAGCCAACCCAACGAAAAACGGTTCAAGCTGGACGGAATTTGTCTTTCAACAGAAACCGTTTAATTGGCCCGTTAACAAATTCAGCGTGTGTTCGAATGCTCAAATGATAAATTAGTGCACCAGAATATTTTTATTACGAAGTATCCAAATAAAATCGTAACCTGCTCGTTTCTTAGAACTGCCGAAATGAACTGCCGTACTCTCGTCTGCCTTTCAAGTAAGCGAAATTCGAGAAACTATTCGAGACGAAATGAAAAACAGTTTTAAAACTCATATTATTAAGTTAAACGCAGCGTCTCGTCTGCAAAACGGTCTTTGTTTGGCGAGTGGTAACCTCAACGCTTCGAGTCAACTTTTAACCGCTACGACTCCGTTTTGAAGAATTCGCGGTTTGTTATTATGTTTCAATCGTAACCCACTTCGTTGAAACTCGTTATATTGCATAGTAAATGTCAGTTCAGTGATCGTTGATGATTGTTTTAAACGAATAATGTGAGCGTTTGGTGAAACCTCCGGGCGACTCGACGGCCGTTACGAGCGAACTGAGAGGCAGCGGACGACGCGGAGCTCCGGCCGCGGGGAGTCCACCCGTTGGGAAGAGCTGCCTCGGGAGCTAACCGCGGACGCTCAAACGAAAGGACAAGTTTATTTGTTTTCACGAAACACGGGCTACGCATTGTGTAACAAAAATTGGATAAAACTAGACTGAAAATGAAGTAGAGCGCTGCCAACAGTACCCTTCCACTTTTATCAGTCGCCGTGATATGCGTTTATAATATATCATGTAATACGCCAGAAATTTTTATTCACCCTCCCCCCTCTCTAAAATTTGGTCTTTTGCGTTTCAGGACATTGGGATTCCAATTCTGCAATGCCTGTTCTCTGTCCAGGCCGTATTTCGTCAAAAGAAATCCGTTGTTTCGCGCAAAAATTCCATTTGGGATCTAGTTGTGTGTAATTTTGGTTTAGGGCTATATGTCCGTTCACCGTATCTTTAAGGAGATATTCGTACAGGAGAAAAGTTAATTATTGACAAGTATAAGATAAGTTGACAATTTAATCCAAATCGTTAGAGCCGTTTTCGAGAAAATTGCGAAAACCCCTTGTTTTTGGTACATTATCGCCCCCCGCCCCCTTTTGCTTCGATGGAAATCGCCTGCAAAAAATAACGAACGTAACAAAAAAAGAACCAGCTCATTCGGTCTGGCTGTTCTCCTACAAATCGAACTACAGACACACAAACCATGCGCCGAAATGAGGTTTATTGGATTCATTAGGCCTCAAAACGCTATGATCTGCGGAAAACCCTTTTTTTGACACGATTACTATACTATCCAAACCCTTTGGATCGTGGAAAGTTAAAACCCTGCAAATGATTACGCAACGGTTTATTTTTACTAAATTATAAGAATTTTGCTGACTACAATTACTCGATCTAGACGCAGACGTACATCTGTGAAACTCATTCCACTCGACCCAGCATCTAAAAATACCTTGAAAACGATACCAAACACGGCGTATTCGCGACGCAACGGCCAAAACTGCGTTTTTGTTAATTTTTTTAACCATTTTTTGCCCATAACAGCAACGGGTTACGTTCGATCGGATGGCCGTGAAGGTGGGCTACATCGTCCCCCACCCCCTTTTACCTTCGATGGAAATCGCCCATAACCTTATTTTCGCGTCTACAAAGAAACGTACAAAACAAGAAAAGAACAGACACTCTACGCGTCGAAATCAGGTTTCGGCTTATTATTCATTTTGAATAATAACCCTATGTTTTCCGTCAGGAAAATCTTTTTACAACCCCCCTCGCGGGGGCTCTAAATTTGATACTTTACGTTTCAAGACATCCGGATTCCTAATCTGCTATGTCCGTCCACCGTAAGGGCCAAGTTTTGTGCCTTTAACGTAGTCTAAAAAATTCGTTCTCATTTGGTACCTAGTTGTGCCCGCCTACTCGGCAATCCGATGGAACGAAGCCCGTGGTTGTAATGGACAGAAAACGGTTAAAAAATTAACAAAAACACAATTTATCGGAAATATGCCGTGTTGGGGATCGTTTTCTAGGTATTTTTGAATGCTGGAACCAATGAGACAATTCCTATAGGTCTACAATGGAGCAATAGTGAAATCACAGTAAATACAGTGAGCCTGAGTCTACTAATTGGAAGAACTCCCGGGACAATAACTACATCGAAAGTAATCATTTTATTGTTTGTTCTCCCTCTGTCCCGTTTGATTAAAACCACCAACAATTGCCAACTGGTAATTACGGGCGCCTGGTATATTTTATTTTCGTCGTTCAGTTGTAGTCAGGCCATGTTTCGTATCGTTGACTAATATTCTTCGATAGTGAATCGAATGGGGTGGGTGTCGGAGCTGTGAGACTCCGTCAAGCTTCTAACGAGAATAATTAACCATTGTGTAATAATTTTTTGTCGTCATAATAATACACCTATACTTTGGCCAGGAATTTTTGTTCAACCTCCCAACCTTTCATTCATTCTCTAAAGTTTGGCCCATTACGTTTCAGGGCATGGGGGGTTCCAAAATTGCGATGTCCGTTCACCGTCCGGGCCATATTTGATGTACAAAATCCGTTGTTCCGCGCAAAAATACCATTTGGCATCTAGTTGTCCCCACCTTCACGGCAATCCGATCGAACGAAACCCATGTTCGTTAAGGGCAAAAAATGGGTAAAAAAAATAACGAAAACGCAGTTTTGGCAGTTTCGTCGCAAATACCCCGTCGTTTTCAAGGTATTTTTAGATCCTGGGTCGAATGGAATGAGTTTCACAAATGTACGACTGCGTGTAGGTCGAGTAATTGTAATGTGCAAAATTCTAATAATTTAGTAACAATAAACCGTTGTGAAATCATTTGCAAGGTTTTAACTTTCAACGACCCAAAGGGTTTGGATAGAATAGTAATCGTATCTAAAAGAAGATGGGTTTTCTTCAGATCATTTTGGGGCCCACTGAATCCAAAAAACCTTATTTCGGTGCATGGTTTGTGTGTAAGTCTGTAATTCGATTTGTAAGAGAACGGCCGGACCGAATGAGCTGGTTCTTTTTATTACGTTCGTTATGTTGTGCAGACACGAAAATAAGGTTATGGGCTATTTCGGTTGATGGGGAAGGGGATGGGGGGGGGGTGAGGTGGCTAGTATGTACTAAAAAGTAGGGTTTTCGCATTTCTCTCAAAAACGGCTATAACGATTTTGATTGAACGTTGGAATTATCTTCTACTATTTGATACCTTACTTTTCTACTCCATATCTCCGTGAAAATACTGTGATATAGGCCCAAAAAGCAAAAAATAGGTTTTTTACGGTTGTAGGCAAAGTGGCTTGAACGATTCTCATCAGACTCACAGAATGCTTTTAAAATAGTGAATACCTATATATTGTTCTGAATAAATGTTCCATTGAACAGAGATAAAAATTAACATGTGCTGAAAATAATTATTTTTGAAATTATTTGGTAATTTCCCGTGTAACCGCGTCACTGGATTCGATCTGTCTTACGGAACGTCTTTCAGCACCGTATTTCCATGGAGATTAAATCCAGTGACCAGGTTACTTTTTGAGTTACAAAAATGTTTAAAAAAACGCTGCAAATTATTACACAACGGTTTATTATTCGGATAATCAGCTTGACCTAGCATTAATGCTCCGAGACCCATCCTGTTCGATTCAGCATCGAAAAATATCATAATGAAACCCAAAAAAAGGCCGAAAAGAACTGAATCGTAATATTAAAATAAACAAAAAAAACACGAAAGTATCTAGAAAAAACTGAATTTTAATATGAAAACATGCACGCTAAATACTAATATCAAAATTTAACCAAAAATCTATGAAAAAACATAATGAGAATGAAACGAAAGAATCTAAAAAATTGAATCGTATTAAAACGAAAACGTCGGGAAATTGGAAGAGTAAGGCGAATGGGGAGAGACCGGTCGTTGGGAGGAAGCGAGCAGGAGGCCGCACTCGCTCGCCTCGAGAGCGGTTGGTTTTTAATGAGACGGGCGGGGCGGAGGGAATTCAAACGACGAAACGCTTGTAGCTCCCGCGTTGTACTGCGTTTCGTTAATTTTTTAACCGTTTTTGCCCATTACAACCACGGGCTTCGTCCGATCGGATTGCCGAGATGGCGGGCACAACTAGATACCAAATCGGATTTTTGGGCGAAAGAACGAATTTTTAGACCACGTTAAAGGCACAAAACGGCCCGGACGGCGGACGGGGACGGGGACGGGGATGGGGGACGGGGACGGGGACGGGGACGGCGGGCGGACATTGCAGATTTGGAATCTCCATGTCTTGAAACGTGAAGTATCAAATTTTGAGGGGGGGTGTGTAAAAAATTTTTCGTGACCGAAAACATAGGGTTATTATTCAGAATGAATAATAAACCAAAACACTGTTTTCGACACATTTTCATTTTTATCTCTGTTCAACGGACTGTCAGAGGAACATTTATTCAGAACAAAATATAGGTATTAACTATTTGAAAATATTCTGTGAGTTTGGTGACAATCGTTGAAGCCGTTTTGCCAAAAAGCGTAAAAACCTATTTTTTGCTTTTTAGGCCTATATTGCTGTATTTTTAAGAAGATATGTATGGAGTAGAAACGTAAGGTATCAACTAGTAGAAGATAATTCCAACGTTCAATCAAAATCGCTATAGCGGTTTTTGAGAAAAATGCGAAAACCCATTGAATCCAGTGACGCGGTTACACGGGAAATAACTAAATAGTATCAAAAATAATTATTTTCGACGCATGTTAATTTTTATCTCTGTTCAATGGACTGTCGGAGGAACATTTATTATGAACAATATATAGATATTAACTATTTAAAAACATTCTGTGAGTTTGGTGAATATTGTTTCAGCTGTTTTGCCAGAAAGCGTTTAAAACCCTATTTTTTATTTTTAGGCCTTCATCTCCGTTCACCGTTAGCTCATGGATATATTTGTGGAGAAGTAAAGTTAGGTACTAACTAGTAGAAGATAATTTGAAAGTTTAATCAAAATCGCCCAACATTTACCATTATGGTGTCGCCAAAAAATAACAAACAAAACAAATAAAAGAACCAGCTCAATCGGTTCAACCGTTCTCCCGCAAATCGAACTACTGACACAGGAGCTGCGGGAAATGAGGATTTTTTTTAAATTCAGTAGACCTCAAAACGTTTTGATCTGAAGAAAACTTTGTTTTCACGCGATCACTTCCGTTTGGGTAGCGGAAAGTAAAAGTGGTATTTTGATCACTATGATAACTATAGTTAGTTTCGGGACGATTTGTCTGGCCGATTCGGTTGAGCCGTTTTCTCTCAATCGCGTTCACAGACACACGGACTATTTTCCTCAAGTTTGTTGGAGTCGAAAGCTTTTGAATCGTTAAGATCCGAAGAGAACACACTATGTTTTTGAGCCGTTTGTATAAATTGTCTTTCTACTGAATAGTACCAATGAAAGTAAAACTAAGCTCATTAGGAAATAACTAACATCCGATCGTAATCAGGAATTTAAGGATTCAATAGTGACGAGTGCGGGAATGTTATGTGTAGACTATATCGGAACTGAATCGAGTAATTTCCATTTAAAAAGCAAGATAATGCCGCAAAAACGACAGTAGTTCGGTTTAATGATGTATAAATGAGAATAGAATGCGTATAAAAAAAGATTCTCCAAATGTATCGAAAAAGGGTAGATGAGCTTTCGAAAAGTACTGAAACTCGAAAATTCCAGCGTATTACACAACTATCCTAGTTATTCCGTAGATTTAAGTGAAGTACGAGAAGTACTCGACTACAATTAGTTGTTTTACGAGTGTAACTTCAATCAATCCTACAAGTTTTCGACAAAAACTGTTAGTTTTATAGACCGATTTAGCGGAGCGAAAGTTTTAGTTGGTCTCGAGAAGTGTCTTGGACGGGAGCTCGACGCGAAATGAGACGAGCCTTGATGGGGCGGGGGGGTCAAAGTGAAGGGAACTCTGGAGAGACCGGCGACAAGAAGCGACAAGCGTTTGCTCCGGCCGACTCGCCTCAGCGACCTCCCTCCCACCGTCACCACTTCCTTCCCACCGGGCCCCCCCCCCTTCCTCACCGTCACCGCACCACCCCCGCTGCCTCGCTCACCACCCTCCCACCATCGCCACCTCCTTCGCATCCGTTCCGCGCGCCGCTCGGGGGGGGGGGGGGGCACATTTGAAACGGAGAATCACACAACTTGCAGCGCGATTGAACATTATTAAGGGGCCCATAGACGACCAACTTGGTTGTCAACCTTGTTGCCAACTTGGTTGCTCACAGACGGTCAACTTGTTGCCAACATCATTTGCCGATCAGTTCTGTTGTCACATCTTGTGCCAGAAAATGAGTAATAACGATCCAATACTGTATTTTATAATTCTAAATGAATTGTGTGAGGATGATGAGGAAGTTTTTTTTCCAAAAAGAAAGAAAAGAAAATTGTGGTCAAAGGAGTGGTACTTACAACGCCCTGAGTTTTCTCATTCAAATTTATTGAGTGAACTTCGTGTTTCTGCACCTGCGGACTTAAAAAATTTCTTAAGGATGGATAGTGCAACCTATGATGATTTGTTGGAAAAAGTACGACCGTTCATTGAAAAAAAGGACACGATCATGAGATGTGCAATTACTGCTAATGAACCAAGAGTCAATGAAGCATGAGAACTACTTGTAGAAGAATGAGTACTAACAGAATGGAGGGTTAGTGCATTGAGTTGTCCCAGGAGTAAAATGTCTTCTATCGCCTTCTTGGCATAGAGTTTCTGAGTTGTGGACAATTTTCTAAATGAAGTAGCCCAACTTTCTGCCTAAACACTTGCCTCATCTTTATTATCATTCTTCGCCAGTTGCCCCACAGCTTGTTTCAATATATCATTCCTGTCTGATAAATGTTCGACAAGTGTTTTCTTTCTCTTCTGAGAACATAATTGCGGAGCAGGAGAGCCAGGTAACTGTTGAAGAAGTTCTTCTTCAACTTGTGATTCTTCCTCCTCAAGGTCTACTGTTGATACTCCAGGAATTTGGACCTACTGGTCACGTAAGAACTCCAGTAATTCAAAATACCATAAGTTTGGCACATACTCGTCATCAGCTCCTGTACCAGATCGTAAACTTTGTTCAACTTTTTTCAGCTCCCTCCGATAACAGGTTTTTATATTCCCAACCCTTTTCTTCAAACTGTCAACATTTGCATTCGGTTCAATTCTTCGGTAAACTTCCAATAGCTTCAGCCAAACATTTTTCTTCTTATTTCGGTATTTAAACACTTCTGATTTCACTTTCCACAGCTCAGGAAGTTCTTTAAAGGTTTCAAAAAATTCAGTCCTAATAGTCGTGTTTGGTATCGACATAATGCACGCCTAAGAACTAAACCACTCGCGACGAAGTTGTGGAAACCCATTTCAATAAAAACGGAGTAAGATAGAAACGTTGTCTACTCTACTCACCATACACGGATCAATAAGCGATTGTCCGAATAACGATTTTGCAAGTGCAAACCACGCGTAATAAAATTATCGCGCTATACGTACAAATAAACACACAAGAAAATCAGGAAAAGCGCCGCAAATTGACTACCAACCGCGAAACGACTGACAGGTTGTGAACTGTATTGTCAACTTCCCCACAGACGCTTCAACATGGTTGCCAACATGAGGCTCCGCCTACAGAAAATCAAACCGATTTGATCTCACACCAACCGTTTACTACAACCGCCAACCTGTCCACAGACGTGCAATCTCTCCTCCAACATGGCAAGTTGGCAACAAGGTTGACAACCAAGTTGGTCGTCTATGGGACCTTTTAGAGACAAGAAACAAACATTTCAGTCACAATAGGTCAATGGTGCAACCTATTTTAAAATCAATGAATTTACGTAGAAGCCATTTCAACCTTGGAGTCGCACAAATATATCGGTGTGATACTTACATATCGCCAGCGATCGCCGATCTAAATATCTGGTGCGTTGCAACACACAACTTTCCTTAGCTCTACAACAATTCACTTTGTACACGGCTAATTCTATTTAATCAATTCATCTATCACTCAGTTAATTTGAACTTGGTCAAACAACGCTTTACGGCAGCAGGAAGCGGTAGCGCTTACAGTTCCAGATTTTCTTGTGCTGCTCGTACTCATTGTAGGACCATTATTGAGCAATTGGTACACAGATAATTAATAAAGCTGTAAACACAAATTTATGAAGAAGGATAGTAATTACTTTTGCAGAGTTATGGGGTAAAAACGTTTAGAACTGGTATTAAGCGAAACGGCAGTAGTTGAAATTCAGGAATTTCTGGAGTGACCCCCATATATCTCATGAGCGTTTTTAAACACTCATCGTATAGGTATTGAATTGGACTACAATACCAATTTTTTTTTACATTCTACAAAAATTCCAGCGGAGTTAATAAGGAAAAAACTGCGCTAAAAATGCTGTTCGTCGAAAATTTTGATTATTAATTGTGCTGCTTCCGTCATTTTCCCACGAATGGGAATTGTATGGTATAATTGCCTTATTGAGAGCTACCTATGTAAAAAATTTAATCAAAATCGATCGAGCCGTTTTTGAGGAAAAAAAATTTGGTGTTTTGATCACTATGATAACTATAGTTAGCTTTCGGTGCATTTTGCTCATACCCTTATTTTGGCGTCCCATGGTAGCCCGTAGGCGAGACATCATGTTTCAGCTGATTCGGTACGGTTGTTTTCTCTAAAAACCGCTCTAAAATCGATTTCGTCGAAAGGTTTGGTAATTTATTGTGCTGCTCTCGTCATTTTCCCACAAATGGGAGTTTTATGGTATAATTGCCTTATTGAGAGCTATCAATATAAAAAATTTAATCAAAATCGTTGGGGCCATTTTTGAGAAAAAAAAGTGGTGTTTTGATCACTATGATAACTATAGTTAAATTTCGGTGGATTTTGTTCATACCCTCATTTTGGCGTCCCATGGTAACCTGCGGGCGAGATATGAAGTTTGAGCTGATTTGGTACGGTAGTTTTCTCTCAAGATCGTTCACAGTCACACACACAGACCATTTTCCCAAATAGTGTTTTCGGACTCAGGAGGGTCTGAAACGTAAAGATCTGAAGAAAACTCAAATTTTTTGCCAGCCGATTACATAACTTTCCTTTCTACTTTGTAGAGCCAAGGAAAGTAATAAGAAGCTGATGGCCAAGACAGCGCTGCTCAAGTACTTTCTCAACAATCCGTCCCTGTCACTTGACAACAAAATGTTAATTTATAAAGTTTGTATACGACCCATTTGGTTCCACGCACTGCCAGTCTCTGGAACGTGTTCCAAATCAGTGTTCCGACAATTGGAACAGCATTACAGCGAAAAGTTCTCAATACTCCCCCATATGATCCAAACCACACAGTCTACAAGGATTTCAGTCTGAGCACCTGTTGTGAAGCCCTCCGGGAAGCTTTAAGTGATTTCTTCACGTTCAATGTTAACCATAGCAATCCCGCTGCAAGCGATGGCTTCAACCCTCCACTCAATAGGAGACTACGTACTCCCAGACGTATTCAGGACTTCTTAGATCTGTGAAGTGAGGCAAGCGGAAAACCCTTAATTGAAAACTGTTCGACGTGAATCACCTACCCCCCATGTGTGGGAATGAGGTGTTACAAACTTGTAAGGTGTAGAACAATGAAGTTAAAAAAGTCACAATCGAAGACTATGAGTGTTTTTGCCGTTGTAATATGGGGCCAGCATATTACAAGGTGGATGGGAGCAAAACGGAAAATCAAGTGGGTTGCGCATTTATAATTTACCGTAGTGGTAAGGAAGCAACAGTTGCCATCAAGACAGGGGTCTAACAACTAGGAATAAATGCACGCGATACTAGAGCCCTTGAGTGGCTTACTGGCTTGTAAGAGCTTCAGCCAGGGCACAGGTCGATCCCTTTAAAACTGACGTCTTAGTAGGAAGGGAAGACATAAAATGAGGGACAAAACATACCGCAGGTTGTTGGACCGAATCTTGATCTGGTGAAAGCCTCCTAACAACTATGTTTAGAGCGAACCCGGGTGCACCTTAGCACAGCTGGGAATAGCTGATAGGATTGCGCAGTAGACGGGTTTAGACACGGAAAACCCTGAATGAGCCCACCTTAACCGTTTTCCCCCACTGTGCAGGACCGATGTCTTATGTAGTCTTATAATACGACTCAGGCATTGACGGCTGTATTTAAATATCTGGTGCGTAGCAACACCCAACTTTCCGCCGTTCAACGCATTTCTACAGGAACATTTATGAAGAACAAAATGTAGGGACTAGTTAGCTGAGAGTACTCCGAAAGTTTGATCGAAATCGTTAGAGCCGTTTTTCAGAAAATTGGAATACCGATAAATTAATATTCGACAAATCTCCTTTTCTAAGTTAACTTGGCTTATATCTCCGTTCAACATATATATACAGAAATAATTATGGAGAACGAAATGTTGGTATGAGTGACTAAAAGACACTCCATTAAGATTTATCACATCTGGTGAAGAAGTTACCCTGGAATTTACGGAAATGTTCGAAAGAACGTTATTTTCGACTCATTTTGATGTTTATCTCTGTTCAATGGACTGTTAGAGGAACATTTATTGAGAACAATATGTAGATATTAACTATTTGAAAACATCCTGTGAGTTTGGTGATAATCGTTGCAGCCGTTCTGCCAACAAGTGTATAAAACCTATTTTTGGGTCATAGGCCTATATCTCCGTTCACCGTATTTTCATGGAGATATGTATACAGAAAAAAAGTTAGGTATTGATCAGTAGAAGATAATTTGAAAGTTTAATCAAAATCGTTAGAGCCGTTTTCGAGAAAAATACACGTTTTGGTACATTTTCGTCCCCCACCCCCCTTCCCATCGGCCGAAATCGTCCATAACCTTATTTTGGCGAACAAAACAAAAAAAGAACCATCTCAATCGGATCAGCCGTTCTCCCACATATCGAACTATTGACACACACACACGGACCACGCGCCGAAATTAGGTTTTTTAGACTCAGTAGGCCTCAAAACGTAAAGATCTGAAGAAAACCCAAATTTTTTTTTGGGCCGATTACTATACTTTCCTTCTCTTCGGGTAGCGGAAAGTAAAAAGGTTCGCCATCATCCAAAACGACTCCTCCACATAATCATCAGACTTCACTGTCGTTTAAATCAACAGTCATCACTTGTAATCGTATGAGGGAGCCGGTAGATAATAAAATATTGGGGAAAAACACACACACACACTTTGAGGTTTTCGGATTGAGCCTCAAACGTTCAAACTACGAACAAAACTTCTTGTTTATCCGATCGCAATACTTTCCCTTCCTTTCGGGTAGCGGAGTGTAAAAATGCATCAAAGTAAAGGTGCCTAACATTCTCACTTAGTTGCTCCTATTCATGTCAAGAACATTGTTGAGTATTCAGCGTACTGTGAGTCAATCAACGTCATAGTTGGTAGCTTGAAAACGTTCCTCGTGTGATCGGTTGGACTAGCGATCTGATGTTAATGAGACGTGTACGTCACAGGAGCGGTATGTCCTAGAAAAATCCGTATTAAACTCGATTTTTGATCATTTACCGTGTTGCTCTAAACATTACGGTTTAGTTGTTCGGAACTGTTCACAAAAAGTTCAGTGAAAATCGTTAAAGCTGTTTGCGAGAAAGAAAAATTGAGCCGATCGACTGTTTTGCGTTGAACTCATCACTCATCAACAGGAAAACCTGAATTATTTCGAAAGAATACATCTGAGGGATGTTGATATTAAATAATATACAAACTGAATCAACGCACTAGTACTCATCTGCAACCTAGATTTGAACCATCTCTCGAACTGTTACGACAACCTTTTCACTTTAACCATCAGGATTCCGTAAGTTTACGGTTAAATTGTGTAGTACTGAAATTCGTTAAGTAATGACGTCTCAATTAAGGAAAACTTACTTGCAAACGCCGGCGATGCGAATCCAACAAATCACGATTGAACTCACTAAATCGATCGAATGCTCAAAAAATAATTGATATTGGTATATCACTGTTGTAATTTCGAATCTCAAAGTTAAACAAATAACAAATCACTCACGAACCGCACGAGAGAATAGCGAACGTAAAACTGCCGAACGTGAACCTGGCGACTGAGAAACCGCAGTTGCACGCGGCAGGTTTACTTAAATATTAAACGCGTATTCAAATTTCGTAATCTCCGCCACAAAAATACTATCGATATTTTGTCGGTTCTCAATAATTTTATTCGAATTATTTCCGAAATAAACGGAACTTGAGAAAATTGGGCGGAAAATATGTTCATGTCGCAATAATATCGATTGAGGCTCATTGCGGATCGAGAATCGATTGCGCCTTCGGACGGTTATTTGTGATTTGTTCGTCGCCATTTTGATCCAGTTATTCGGAACCCTTCAGGTCGTGTCGGTGTCCGTCCCTTTGTTTCGCGAATATTACGATTTCTTCGCCTCCCGAAGAATTCAAACTGCGAGCAAAACTATGTTTAGTACTTTCGGGATGCGTTTGTGTCGAGGAATGGAGTTGAATTGTACGAAATGTCGGGAAAAAGGCAGCATTTCGATTCGGCGATTACTTCAAGTTAGTTCTCCTGCGCTTCTACGCAGTTGAACTTCCGCGTTCATTTTCAATCGATTTTGTCAAAAGCGTTTGTTAACTCCAACCTTTTTTGTTTTCAGATGGTGAATGCCGGCGGCTAATGTTCAGAAATGTCAACATATTGTCGTGAGGTGAGCTGATCTGATTAATTGTTCGATCTTCATAACTTGCCACTGAAATATATCCTTGTTTTTTCTTAACGTTCGCGACGCAAAAACAAGTTTCGAGGGTTGTAACTCGAAGACTAGCGGGAACGACGAGTAAAGTCTGCATAGCTACAAATCTGCTAGGTAATCACGAACTTACCAATGTAGAGTAAGTCATGCGCCGTTAATTTTAGGGCAATTTAACCGAACATTTTGCGCGAAACATCCCACAACTTTCCGCAACCCTGGTAAACTTGGTGATGCGCTATATTCTTATTTCAACGTATTTTCATAGAAACGATAGTGTGAACAGAACAGGTACTGGGTAGCTGAAAATATCCGGTAACTTCGGTCAAATCGATTGTACCCTTTTTCGAGAAATGTGGAGAATGGCGGTCGAGTAACGACTATACTATAACATCATTTTCGGATTTTTGTTCAACGGAGGTTACAGAAATACTTGAGGAGAATACAATTGGTATTTGTTCTCGTTACGAAGGTTACGGTTATGTCAAAAACCTACCTACCGTTCCCTTTCGAATTTGTTCTGAAATGGTGAGCGCCGGCGGCAACTGTTCACGAATTTCATGATATTTTTTGGGGTGAGCCGATGAATCTTCTTCATTTCTCGTCACTGAAATAGTTAACTGTTTTTTTATCGTCACAACTTGAAGGCTAGCGGGAACGAAGGGTAGCTAAATTCTGTACAGCCACAGATCCAAGAGGTAATTACCAACTTACCGTTAACGTTAGGGCAAGTCGACTCAACCTCTCGCGCGAGGCACTGCACAACTTTCCTCTACCCCAGTAAACTCGGCGATGTTCTTTCGCACGAAAATCCCATTTGGTGTCCAGTTGTGCCCGCCAGCTCGTCAGTCCGATCGGACGAAACCCGTGGTTGTTATGGGCAAAGACTGGTTAAAAAAAATTAACAAAAATGCAATTTTGGTAGTCTTAACGCAAATACGCCGTGTTTGGTATCGTTTTCATAGCATGTATTCTCTGAGATATACGACCAAAAATCGTTAAACCGCAGTAATTATAGTGAGCCAATACAGCGAAAGTAATCGTTTTTTCGTATGCACTCCCTCTCGTCCGAGTCCAACCACCCATAAGACCCGCAACTTCGTGCCAATTGCCTACAGGCGCCTGGAATATGTAATTTTCGTAGTTCCGTTGTAGTCAGGTCATGTTTCGTATTATTCACTGGTATTTTTCGATGCTGAATCGAATGGGATGGGCCTAGAAGGAGGGAGACGACGTCAAGCTGGCCAAGAGAATAATTTTCAGCGTTTCGTTGCATTTACATCGTGATTGATATGCTTATTAGGTATTTTTTGATGCTGAGTCGATCAGGGCGGTTCTCAGGGGTGTAGAACTGCGTCTAGATAGGCAACAGTGAAATTAGGGTAAACATAGTGAAGCGAATTGTACTACGGGAAGGAATTCTAATAGGTCACTAATGAAAGTTAACGTTTCTCCTCGGCGTGCATTTCTTGCACTATCTCCCATCTCACTCCAACCACCTGTCAGTTTGACTTGTAGCACTGCCTAGAAATTTCAATTTTCATTGTTCCATTGTAGTTGGGTCATGTTGCGTATCGTTTACTAGTATTTTTCGACGCGGAATCGAATGGGATTGACCTCCAAGGTCTGAGACTGCGTCAAGATGTGCAATCATGTTGTGAAAGAGAATAATAAACCATTGTACTATCAAGTTTGGGTGCATCGGCTGCTGAATGGATATAGATGGGTTCTCATGGTTCATTCAAACCATAAAACGCTTAGGCCGAGGACGTTTCGATTTATTCGTCAATAGGCTGTGGTATAACCACCCGCAACTTCGTGCTAATTGCCTATAGGCCTCTCAGGCGCCTGGAATATGTAATTTTCGTAGTTCCGTTGTAGTCAGGTCATGTTTCGTATCATTTACTGGTATTTTTCGATGCTGAATCGAATGAGATGGGTCCCAGGGGTGTTGGACTAGGTCGAGCTGGTCAAGATAATAATAAACCGTTGTTAGCGTTTTTTTACTTTCTTCGGCTCTACGAAGTAAAACGCAAATTAATTTCTCCTCCAGACACAAAGAGGTAGTGCCACTCTCTCACTATTTCGCCGTCCCAGAATGACAATGCACCAGCAACCTATTCAAGGCACTTGACTTGGCAAGGTCGCTGCAGGTGACTGCGAGCCTCTTACACCCTTCATCACAGCATTCAAATTGCCTGAATGTGCCCGTAATCTTTTCCAAGGGTGCTCTCCGAAGACCACTCGACCCATGACTGTGAGGAGTCATCGCACTGCTTGAGTTCTCTTTCGCTGACTCCAACTGCACAATGCAGAGCGGTGGCATACCTGCGTCGACTGAACAGTGCAGAGGAGTGGTAAACCAGGGCTGGAGAAACTTACTAGGATTTGGGGCAGATGGTGTGAATATGTCACACCCCAGCTGACTCAGAAAGAATATAACAATTATAGTGCGTGCGATATCTCTGGATAGTGCGTTTGCGTGCAAAGATTTACATCGCCAAATCAGAACTGCGGCAGAGAGAGAACACTCAGCCCTCCAAATCCATTTGGAGCGCAGATACTCTTTACATTTCTTACTCTGAACTCGTGAAAATCGAAACTTAAATACATTAAGAAAACTCAACGTTAATCTCTTCAGGTTGAGGAAAGCACTTTGCCGATTATCTTAAAAATTAATGTTACGAGCGACGGATAATTGATACTAAAGCCGACGGTAACGCAATCCTGGAGTTAAAGGAATTTCCAGCTCGCTCTCAGCTAAGTATTATTTGTCACATGTAACAACCGTTGTGAGTAGATACTGCGTTAGATAGAACCAGCCGCTCCCGCCTTATGCCACTCGAAATTCTCGTCACATACCGAGAGCTCGTAATATTAATCGCCTGCGGTTACAGCCGCCGTACAGAAACAATCGATGCTCATCATGTGCCACCTGGCCAGGTCGTGAACTGTGGAGAGGTCGGCCTGATTTAACCTAATGGTAAACAGCGGTTGCTCCTTGATTGTTTTCGATTACCGTAGAACCCCCAAGAGAACTGAAACAGTAATTCATTCAGGACATTGTCATTCATTACGAATAAGTTGTTTTGTTTTTTTTCGTTTGTTGGGATCGTAAATGAAACATCTCTACATTGCAGAAATTAACCCCTCATGATTCCGTTTTTCAAATATTACGTACATGTCCAGTGAATAGCAACGAAGAGTTACACATTTTTCAAGAGTAAAATGCACCGTTCTTCAAAGACACAAGTTTTTGTTTGTTATTCGTGACTTGAAGTTCGTCGTTTTCCCGTAAACGGAAATTTCGTGTTACGGTTTAGCTACTGACACTTGTACACACAAAAATATTTAGAATCGCTAGAGCTGATATCAAGAAAAAATATCTGGCCGCGACGTCGGTGTAAAATAACACGTAGCTTTTCATGATAAAAGTTAGCGTAGCGGCGGGGGTAACAGCGAAGTTAACAGTTGAGGGAGGTTTCGTAGTAATTGGGAACTAATATGAACAGTTAAGCTATGTATAATATCCTCAATCACACAATCACCATGAGAGCTGAACTATTATTGCACCCAGTGAAAAAAAAACATTCTAGCAGTCAACATCTTGGCAACACATCTTTCCTTCTCTTACATTTGTATTTTTGGTTTATTATTCATTCTGAATAAGAAACGTATCGTTTTCAAGGTATTTTTACATCCTGGGTCGTAAGGAATGAGTATCAGACGTGTACAACTGCGTATAGGGAAATTACAGTAATTATTAGAGTCAACTAATTGAAAGAACTTGCGGGAACTACAGCGGAAGTCAACGTTTCGTCGTTAGCACTCCCTCCCGTCTCATGAAAACCACCCACCCGCTCGCCTTGCAACGCCCACTTGACTCGCAACGTGTCAATTGCCGAGGGTTCGCTGGAAGTCCCTGTAATTCGCATTTTTCCCCTACTCTTTTTGCCCGACGGGTCGGAGGAAGGTTGGGGCCACTTCCTCCGCACACCCCTACATCGGATCATAAATGCCTACAAACGTTTGCGGGCGCCTGGCGGCGGGTGTGTATTTAGTTTCCTTAGTTTCATTGTAGTCAGGTCATGTTCCGTATGGTTCACTAGTATTTTTCGATGCTGAATCGAATGGGATGGGTCTCAGAGCAGTAATACTAGGTCAAGCTGTTAATGAGAATAATAAACCGTTGTGCAATAACTTGCTGTGTTTTTAATGTCTGTTCAAAGACCTTTGATATTGAAAATAATTTTCTCGAATATTTCCTGCGTCAAAGGTATCAAATGGAAACGATTTCTCCTTATTTCTTCTCCCCTTTATGTTTTGATGATATAATAGAGATAAGTTGGTCTAGTTTACTTAATTCTCCTTTCATTCTTATATTAGTTACCCAAACAATTTGTCTCGGTTGTACCTGAGAGAACTCCATATGGCTTCCGTGTCAACGATCAAAACCCCTTTTTGACTGTAGACGTATCCGTCGTTCCTTATCTCTGAGGTAGATCCATTGAGTAGGGGGGTGAGAGTGTTAACATCTCTCAGACTTCCGAAGTGGGTGATTTCAATTTGCTGGTCTCGTCGATAGTTTCCACCTCGAGATCATGGTGAAGCTTATCATCAAGGGGTACTGACTATGCTGCTGAGCATACTGTTTTGAAAGCGCGAGATGACATCATGATTGCACTGAGCTGCGATATAAACGTTAGGCTAATTCGTTTTGCAGAGTCAGTTACGATTTTCTGCTCGATAAGCAATACGTTTTTCTGAACTCTGTTTTTTCTTTTGAGGAATTACCGATTAAGCCTATAGGCAGAAGTTGCAATGTTGTCTTCTGTGGCCAGCACTAGTGTGTGTGTGTGTCAATTCAAAGGAGAACCACCCGGACGATTGAGCAGGTTCTTCTTGGTTTATTACACATTCTGAATAATAAACCTATGTTTTTTGTCAGGAAGATTTTGTACACCCCCCCCTCCTCCTCCAAAAACGACACTTTACGTTTCAAAGCATTAGGATTCCAAATCTGCCGTCGTCCGCCGCCGTATTGTGCCTTTAACGTGGACTAAAACATCTGTTCTTTCGCACGGAAATCCTATTTGGTATATAGTTGTGCCCGCCAGGTCGACAATCCGATCGAACGAACGGTTTTATGGGCGTAAAATTAGCAAAAACGAAATGTTGGCAGTTTTATCGCAGTTAATCGTGTCGTGTCGAATGGAATGAGTCTCAGAAATGTACGATCGCGTCTAGACTGAAAACAGCGCTATCACAGTAATTATAGTGAGCCAAAGTCCACTACATGAAATAACACTCGGGGCAATATACCGAAAGTTATCGTATCATCGTTTGCAACCCATCTCATCTTAGTCTAACCACCCAGCTCGACTCGTAACGTCGTGCCAATTGCTTACAGGGCCCTGGGATAACTCATCTTCGTCGTTCCGTTGTAGTCAGGCCAAGTTTCGTATGGTTTACTGTTATTTTTCAATGCTGAATATAATGGGATGGGTCCAGGGGTGTTAGACTACGTCAAGCTGCACATGAGAATAATAAACTGTTGTGTAATAATTTGCAGCGTTTTCTTGTTTTGTTCGTGAGTTTTTGAGACCATGAAAACAATTAGCGATTTACATGGATGGAAACAAGCGTTGGGGGACCAAACTGTACTAAAACCTAGGATTTTTCTAATTTATCTAAAAAAATACTCCAACGATTTGATTAAACTTTCAAGTCAACTTTTGCACATTAGTACCTCATTGTCGTTCTTTATGAATACCTTTGAAAATTTTTGAACGAAGATATACCCATGACGCAAAAATAGCTTCTTATTTCGTATTTTGGTTAAACGGCTCATATTTTATCAAACTCATAATACGTCTTCAACTAATCAATACTTATACATTGTTATCGATAAATGCCCTCCGACAGTCTGAAAAGAAATGAGCTCCCGAAAAACTGTTTACAAACACACGCAGAGCACTACACTGTAAACAGTTATTGGTATTGCCGTTCAGGAAGCCTCGAAGCGCACAGAACTGAAACTCAATTTTTTTTTAATCACTAATTTTTCGATTTCGAGGAAAACGATGTGTAATAAAGCTGTAGACCGATCTTAACAGCCGGTTGTCAGTTAGTGGAAAACCGCCTGTCAGTTCCTAATAAAATTCTCCCTCGGAGGTCTACCTGCGTTGAAATGCAGCTATTTATCACGATTCGAGAAATCCACTAATGAAATTATGCGTGTTAACTCGAAGGGACGAATAAAAAGAGCGTTTGAGCGGCCGCTAATTCGAGATCGTGGTTGCCAGGGGGGAAAGCCGGGGATAATCAGGTAAAAAGGAAGGGAGGCGGTGGTGAGTTGACTGAACTGGCGAGGGGTGATCTGCTTAGAGCTAAGTGGCATGATAAATTTAAAGGCCATCGACGGTCAAAAACGGCGGAAACGCTAATGGGAACGTGGGTTTGAATATAAGATCAGAGTGAGCTCAATTACCGAAGACCAATGGTTTCTGCATTCACCCTAAATACACTTTCCGCGACTGCTGGCCAACCAACTAAATGTCACCACTGGGCGTACAGTCGGCCATTTGGGAGAGCCAGAGAGAATTGTAAAGTATTGTAAAGGAGTTTGAAGTGAATGAGAATCATTGAATCTGATTGCTTCCCAATCACTTTCTGTAGACTACTTGTTATAAAAAATCTACGAAGAATTAAAAAAAATTAACATTAATTCAAAAACAGGTTTATCGGTTTATTATCCCCCCTCCCTCTCTCGAAATTTGATGCCTGACGGTTAAAGGCACGGGTATTTCAAATATCTCCAGGACATATTTTGCCTTTAAAAGCGCCATTAGGAATCTAGTTGTGCCCGCCTACTCGGCAATCCGATCGGATGAAACCCTAAACAGCTAAAAAAGAAATTTCGTCAGCTTCATTGCAATTATGCCGTGTCTAGCGTCGTTTCCGATGTTGATTCGAATAGAGCCTCATGTCTGAAATGCGTCAAGATGGAGAACAATGAAATCACAGTAAATATAGTGATGCAAGTTCCAGTACTGGATCGGATTTGCGGGACAATACAGCCAAAGTCATCATTTCTCCCCCGCCTGCGGTCATTTCTCGAACTACCTCCCGTCCCACACCAATCACCCATCGGTTCTATTCGTCAAGTCGTGCCAATTATGTAATTTTCGTAGTTCCGTTGTAGTCAGGTCATGTTGCGCATCGTTTACTAGTAATTTTCGACGCTGAATCGAATGGGATGGGCCTCGAAGGTGTGAGACGGCTTCAAGTTGTGCAGACATTCTAAGCAAGATAATAATAAATCGTTGTGTGATAATTTGCAGGGTTTTGTTGCGTTTACATCGTGTTTGATATGCTTGTTAGGTATTTTTTGATGCTGATCCGATCAGGGCTGTTCTCAGAGGTGTAGAACTGTGTCTAGATGGACAACAGTGAAATCAGGGTAAAAATAGTGAGGCAAATTGTACTTTGGGAAGGAACTCTAAAAGGACACTAATGAAAATTATCATTTCTTTCTGGTCTGCCTTTCTTGCACCATCTCCCATCTCACTCCAACCACCTGTCAGTTTGACTCGTAGCACTGCCTAGAAATGTCAATTTTTATTATTCCGTTGTAGTTAGGCGGGGGAGGAATATCGCGTACTCCCCTGGTGGTGGTCGGTGGATCAGGCTGTGATATGGTTTCATGTTCTTTGGTTGGTGTTGGGTTCCGGGGGGGTGGTTTAGGTTTCGGTTGGTGTTGAATGGGGGAGGAATATACAGCACTCCCCCATTTAGGGTGGGGGGGGAAGTGGTGTCGGGAGGGAGAGTGAGGATGTGTGTCTGGGTGGCGTCCTGGCTGGCCTCAGGAGGTGGTAAACTCCTTTCGAGGCTGCTTGGGTCATGTTTGAGTTATTTAGTTTGTTTCGTTATGGTTGTTTTATTTGGTTCGGGTATCGATTTTTGTTCCGTTTGCCAATTTGTTTATTTTCTGGGATCATCCAGACCCACCGGGCGTTAAGGAAGCTCTAAACGACAGGTTCAGGAGGATCCATTCATGCTTTGGTGGGCTCGAGGCCAGTTGGGAGTTGTCGCCTTCCCCCACAGCCAGCAGGTGTGAAAGGGGGTTGTGTGAAAGTAATTTATTGAGTGTGTGAGTAATAGGTTAGTGTATGCATGGTAAAGTGTGTCTGTAATTTATTGGGAGTGGGTGGTTGTATGGATGTCTGGGGGTGGGGGTGGATGGGGACGGGGATGAGGGACTAGTGGCACTAGTCACCTCCACCTGGGAGACGGAAAACTGGATTTGCAGGGACCGTTCCCTCTGTCCGGTGGCTGGGCGATGCCGGTCGGGGGTGGGCTCTTGCCTACCAGGGACCTGGGTTCCTCTGGCAAGGAGGGGCAAGTTCAAACCCCTCCGAGGCGGAGGTCCCTGAAACCGTAAGTCTGGATGCAAGTCTGGGCAGGCTAGCATTTTTCCTGAAATGGTACTGCGGGGGTGCACAGCCCGCGGCGCAAGCTGGTGCACCATGGGAAGGTCCACGTCAGGGGGATGCCTCTGCAGGCATAGGGTAAAGGCGGAGTATCCGCCAATACTTAGTACCCATTTATGGTATCTTGCAGATATCGCAGTGGTTGAGGGGTCGCTGGAAGTAGTCCCTGTCCCTTTCCCCTCTTTGTTTGCCTAATGGGGCGGAGGTAGGTCAGGGCCGTGAGGCTGGTACTACCTCCGCACATCCCATATATCGGAACGGGTCGGGTCTCTTTTACCAGTATTTTTCGACGCTGAATCGAATGGGATTGACCTCGAAGGTGTGAGACTGCGCCAAGATGTGCAATCATGCTGTGAAAGAGAATAATAAACCGTTGTACTATCAAGTTCGGGTGCCTCGGCAGCTGAATGTACATTGATGGGTTCTCGCGGTTCATTCAAACCATAAAACGCTTAGGTCGGGGACGTTTCGATTTATTCGTCAATATGCTGTGGTATTGTTCACTTCCAGTACCTTCCGCGCCGTATAGATAGCAACACGCATTAGAGCCTGCTCAGTACGTGGGTATCACCTCGCTAGCTTTTATTACAAACTCATTAAAAAATCTTGACGCGCATATGAAATCGTGAACTCGGCGTTCACGGAATACGCACCTGACATCTTTTCGACGACGTGAAGCGATAGAAAACTAACGAGTTCAACGTGTCGAAAGACAAACCACGTTCGTAAAGGAAGATGTGGGTCATGAATCTTCTCGTGACATCTAAATAAGCCAATCGCACGAACGTCATGATCCTATCTTTCTGAAGTTCCACTCTCAGTAATTCGCTTTCAATGTCGTTATATTTGCGCAGTAAGAATCTAAATCATTTGCACACCATTAGACCGCGGTTCATCGTCCTTGACAACGTAACTCGTCATTTCAGTGGTTAAGATTCGAACGAATAGCTCCGAGGACGAAATGCGAACGGTGCTAGTAACGGGGTGTAAAAGCGAACCACTCAGCAAAGGAAGGAATGCACTAAATTGCATGAAATACTTGTTTTTTGTGAAGTTCTAGGACAACTTTGTTGTGATTATTCGTAAAACTCGATGAAATTGCTAAATGCCTAACGATCATTAAAACAATGTTAATGGACATTACAAAATGGAAAAGTATGAATTGCGTTTGTGAATCTTTATTCATTGTGCGTTCGACAACGATTAGTGAGGCCAAGAGCACCCACCAGAATCATTCCGCCAGCAGCTGTCTGCCTCCTGGCAAGTTGAGGGTGTTATAGACACTCTAGAACGTATTGGACTAGCCTTAAGGGGGCCTAAGTCACGCAGACGGCACGTAACCCTAGTTTTCAACACCAATGGGTACCTCCCTATGAGAGCTATTTGGGTAGGAATCATGATGGTTCTCGCATTTAACACTTTGCCTTTCTCCGCACTTCAAATTGCAATATTAACAGATAGCTCCGGAATCAGTCTCTTGCCTAACTTCTGAAAAAATATGTCGCTGCAAAGATCTCGAGCTGAGAGATGTCTGGAGATGGAGGGCGGCTGAATAAACTCCAAATGCGCTAATCGAAAGTGGCTATTACTTTCCGCTACCGGAAGGGAAGGAAAGTATAGCAATCGGGTCAACTAAAAAAATTGGGTTTTCGTCAGATCTTTACGTTTTGAGGCCTACTGAGTCTAAAAAACCAAATTTCGGCGCGTGGTCCGTGTGTGTGTGTCTGTAGTTCGATTTGCGAGAGAACGGCTGATCCGATTGAGCTGGTTCTTTTTTTGTTTTGTTCGTTATTTTTTTTAGACACCAAAATAAGGTTATGGACGATTTCGGCCGATGGGAAGGGGGGGGGGACGAAAATGTACCAAAAACCAGGGTTTTTCGAATTTTTCTCGAAAACGGCTCGATTTTGATTAAACTTTCAAATTATCTTCTACTGATCAATACCTAACTTTTCTTTTCCATACATATCTCCATGAAAATACGGTGAACGGAGATACAGGCCCATGAAGCAAAAATAGGTTTTTTACGCTTTTTGGCAAAACGGCTTCAGCGATTTTCACCAAACTCACAGGATGTTTTCAAATAGTTAATACCTACATATTCTATCCAATAAATGTTCCTGTGACGGTCCATTGAACAGAGATAAAAATCAAAATGTGTCGAAAATAACGTTTTTTCGAACATTTCCGTAAATTCCAGGGTAACTTCTTCACCAAATATGATAAATTCTAATGGAGTGTCTTATATTTACCCATACCAACATTTCGTTCCCCATAATTATTTCTGTATATATATGTTGAACGGAGATATAAGCCAAGTTAACTCAGAAAAAGAGATTTGTCGAATATTAATTTATCGGAATTCCAATTTTCTAAGATTTTGGCTCTAACGATTTCGATCAAACTTGCGGAGTACTCTCAGCGAACTAGTCCCTACATTTTGTTCTTCATAAATGTTTCTGTAGAAATGCGTTGAATGAAGATATAGCACCCGCATATGTAGCTGGTCTTCGAACTTACGGGGGTGGCGGAAAGTTGTGTGTTGCTACGCACCAGATATTTTTTCACGACGATTCGAGTCTGTCGAATAATAAGTAACAACTATCAAGGACTTTAAAATGTACCGTTATTGAAAAGCACGGTGAACATATTTAACGATTTTCAGGCAATTGAGGTTGAAGTATTTAGAGATTACATGCAAAAAACAAAAGTTCAGGTGGTAGTCTAAATAAGTATCTGTACGACGAGTTTTCAATAATGCTCTCAATTTATATAGGAGCCACTCGAGAAATTCCGAAATTTCAACCACCTCTTTTTCACTTAATGCCATTTCTAAACGTTTTGACATTTTATTTCTTTACTTTGCTACATAAACTCGAAAATGTAACGCGGGATATGTATCGTTGGAGATGTAACGTGGGATACGTAACGGAGAAGCGTCACGAAATATATTGTGTGGGGTTAGGTGCATAAACTGGAAAAGTTTAGCGCTTGGTAACGTCTGTTAACATGGTAACATCACACGTTTTAATAACCTCAGTGACCAAGTGATGTCAATTGCAGTTGACGCGGCCATTATATCGAAACGATCAACGAGCACAATCAAACGTAGTTATAGGTCTTATAAGACGACATATGTTTTAATAACCTCAGTGAGCGCGTGATGGAACTCGATGATGCACCTAGTAACCGTCAACGAAGCGGAAGATGCCTAAATCAGACAGGGACCGATCGCGTGAATGTCGTTTGCGAAAAAAACGACTTGTAATTGACGTGGCCATTACGTCGCAACCATCAACGTCAAACACAACGAGCGTAATGACGGTACCCAAAACGTCCATGGAACGAGTGCGCGAATATCGTTTGCACAAAAAGCAACTCGGCATTACAAACTCTAATAGCATGATAATGATATACGTATGGAATAAATGAAAAATATTTTTTGTGTTGTAATTTATATTTCTTTATTTAAAATAAACAAAATTATATTAAAAAAAGTTCCCCTCGTGGTTGCGTACTTGTACGAAAGCTGTACCCACCGTTTGTGTTAGTGATTTTCAAATTGATTTGGTAGATCTGTCGAAGTTGTCCAAATATAACCGTAGATATAAGTTATGATATTTGTTTGGTGTCTACCCCAAACAACAGGACTATGGAGTACTTCCAAACATTTTCACTCAGTTCATTTGATCTTGGTCAAACCTAACAGTACGGTGGTAGAATGCGATAGCGCTTAAAGTTATTTACTCGACAGCTCTAGGAAAGTGATTACTATCCCCTTTAACTTGTTTGGGTAGGAATTGCTCAATAACGGCCGGGGGAGTACGAGGCGCAAATAAATTCCGGAATAAGTTCCTCCGTTCTCTGCCACCGTGAAGTGGTGTTTTACCTAGTTCGAATGAATTGAGTGAGAAATACATTGAATTAGCAGCAGAAGCCACGAAAACCGGTTTACGTAGAGCTAAGGAAAGTTGTGTGATGCAGTGCTACTGATATTTTCATTCGCTTTCGAAGGGCTGAAAAGTGATGGGGGGATAGGACTTCCAAAGGCTGTCGCCTGACATCTTCGCCGTTGGTCTCGACCAGTCTGCAGCGGTCCTGCATGTCCAAGTAGTATCTGAAAGTCGGGAATCTTGCCAAGAGGCGCAAATACGACAGGACGGATCTTCGTAAAGGCGCGTCAGAAGGGCCGTACAGCAGTCAGTTCCGAATCCCGCAAATTGAGTCTGAACCAGCCGAAGGAAGATTCGAAAGAGTAACGAAGATCTGCGGTGGCACACGCTCGTTTCTCCTTCCTCGGGGAAAACTTCCAAAGAAAATATTTGTCATCAAAAGAAACTTGCGTCTTCGTCGGGTCTCGGTCATTCCAAGTTTCGCCGGTAAGTAAATTATGTTTGACGAACTTTATAACAAGTTCTTCTCACTCGTACTTTCACCACTTCCCTCACCTACCATCCCCCCACGCCGTGTCCTTCTTTTTTTTCGGAATCTACGGACGAAGCTGAGCTGAGAAGAAAAAAAAGTTTTGGAACTCCGTTAATTCTAAACCCGGGCTTTGAGTCTAAACCGAGAAGAAAAAAAAAAGTTTTTTTTGCTGTCTTTAAGTGACTTCACTACCGAAACTGGAGCCTTTTGAAAAGTACCACGGGACGTGACTTTCCTTTTATTAGGCGGACCCAGAAACCGCGCCCAGAGTTTTTATATCCGACTATAAAAGGATAAGACTTTTAGTGATCCTCCTTCAGTTTTATTATAAAATAGCTGGAGAAGAATAGGTGTTTGGAAACGACACGGAATTCCCTTTCGGAGACGTCAACTCAGAAAACGAGCTGCATATTCTTTTACCGGGCGAAACGAAATATCCCAAACTTTGTTTTTATTATATTTCACCTGTCTCAGCTATTTTTCCTCAAACTCGGTCTTGTATGAAGGTATTTCTCATTGTGCCTGAGAAGAATAAAGGTCAGGTCCGGGGGCTTCTTACGTCTTGAAGCTTAAGGATGTTTCGTTCTTCGAGAAACTACAGAATTATTGCCCCGCGGGAAAACTTATTCGCAGTTCTTGATGCGATTCAAGATTTTATGTTCTGGTTTATTTGAAGGCAAAATGTCTTATTTGAACTACAGTTGATCAGTCATGATTCCCGAATAAGTTCTTATTTTTCTTATAAAAAAATGCGAAGAGTAACTCAAGTTTGGAACTTTAAGGGCTGACTCCGACTGATTCCCATTAAAAAGCACCCTCGCGAATTATTTCCTTTTTTTCCCTTTGATTTTTCAGCTGTACGTCTGTGTTGACTACCACTTGTGCACTTGTTGGGATGTGGAGTGGAACTCTTCTGTCAGAGGTACCGGGGGGGGGGGGGAATAAAAATTATAAAATCACAAATTAAAATAAAAAACATCCGATCGTAATCAGGAATTGAAGGATTCAATAGTGACGAGTGAGGGAATGTTATGTGTAGACTATATTAGAACTGAATCTAGTAATTTCCATTTAAAACCCCACATCAAAAGGAAACCTTTAACTTGCTTGTAAGCTAATATTAATAGTAACCTTGTAAGCATGAAGCTAATAAGTGGTCACAACCACAACGCCCACAAAATTAAACTCGGTGTACCTAAAATTAGTTTCATCAACTTCCTATTTATTTATTTATGAATTTACTGCACACAGTTTACAATAATGTAACGAACCTTGAGTGGTGTGGAGAAGTACAATGTTCATTTAAAGATCTTCTCATGCGCGGAGCGAGAAAAGTCCATGGGAGATTTGAGGTTATGCGACAGAGCTCTAGGGTGTAGGAGAAACTGAAGAAGATATTGGAGTAAACGGGATAGTGGAGCGTCCAGGAAGGAGGGGGGGGGAGGAGGACTATTTAAAGATCTAAACAATATCCACCATAACATCCAGTATGACATGGACAAAGACCAGAATAAGAGCAAACCTTTTCAGAAATGGTAATTAAATGCAGTGCAGTTTTTGTCATAAATTTTGATCGTATGACACTACCATTCTCAAAATAATCTGTATAAATTGAGCTTCTGAGAGCCCCCGAAGGTGTACTTCGTTGCGAGATCGATTTTGTTGCTCAAACGGTGGAGTGTCGTAGCGTTTCACGTTGAGGCTGGCGGGCGCGAAAGAAACCTTTACGCAAACGGTGGGTACAGCTTTCGTACAAGTACGCAAGCACTAGGAACATTTTCTCTCTTTTATTTAATTTTTTTTTTAATGCAATGATAACTACGTTTGATTGTGCTCGTTGATGGTTTCGATATATCATCACTTGGTCACTGGTGATGTTACCAAGCGTTAGATTTTGTAACAGACGCAACCATGCACCTAACCCAACACAAATTTCGTGACGCGTCTCCGTTACATATCCCGCGTAACGTTTTTCCAGTTTATATAATGTAAAAACCTTTAAAATGAGGGAAACGGCTGATCGAAAGTAAATCGGGAGCCTTCACAGAGGTTTTGTTGCCAACTTTTGACCGTCTTTGGGTTATTTATCTGAGAATGATCTAAGACATCTTTTCCATCTATCTGGTACAAACTTGAAATGAATCGTTCAGATAGGTACTAATTTTTTTCTAATTTCCCCCAGGATCAAATAAGAAAGTTTAATAGAAGATGCGCCCCTGGGATCAGAGGAATGCACGCTCTGCAACCTGTTTCTTTCCTTTTCATCCAAATTAGGCTCAATTGTGTCAAGTACTGAGTAAGTACGATTTGCCAAAATAATTGAAGTAATTTTTGACGTGGGAACTCCCAATGAAGTTTTTATGAAAACAGCACACCTGGGCCCTGTTTCACAATGATTTAGTAACTATTATTACGAGTAAATGCGCTGGTAACTTATAATATAAGCGAGTCCTTGTAAATATTTTACCAGCTCTAGGTAACCTATATATTTGTTGTCTTCAGTGTTCAATCGTGTTACGGTATTTTGGAATTCAATTGTCCTACGGACAAAATGCTCGAAGATTTGTTATTTGGTGATTCTGAGTCCGACGAAGATCTTCAAGTAGGCAGAGAGAATCATTTGCGTCGTCCTCTACGACGAAGAAAAGTGTTCCGTGCAAGAGTGAACTTCAGGTTTTTGAGTGGATTAGAGTGCAATGAAAGATTCCGTATGTCTTCCGACAAAATCGCATTCTTAGTTGAAAAAATCGGACAACTCATTGTGCACCGCACTGGAAAAATTGGTTCTCTATCCGTGCACCAGCAGGTGTGCATGGCACTTCACTGGCTGGGAAGTGGTGCCCAGTTCCACGTCGTAGCCGACTTGCATGGTGTCAGCAAAGCAACCGTTCCTCGCTGTGTGTAGAAAGTTGTGGCTGCAGTTAACGTTCGGCTATTCAATAGAATGGTGACTTGGCCACAAAACATTGAAGAAGAAGTGAACAATTTTTCAGCATAGCTGGTTTTCTTCGCGTCTGTGGGGCTATTGATGGCAGTCTAATCAAGCTCGACGCACCCACGAGGCACGAGGCAGCATTCGTTGACCGCAATGGGAACCATTCACTGCATGTTCGTTTGCGGAGCGTCAGGTCAGTTTTTTTTCGTTAATGCGAACTGGCCCGAAAGTGTGCACGACAATCGAGTGCTGAGGAACAGTCGATTGTCAGCCATCATGGACGGCGGAACGTTTGGTAATTTCGTATTGCTTTAATATTCGAACTTGGTTGATGTCACCTCCACGAAATTATCCTCGGAATCAATTAGAGATTTTATACAACAGATACCATAAAAAAACTCGGCGTATCATCGAGTGTGCACTTGGTATTATGGTTACTACACTGTGAACCGGTTTAAATTATTAACTCCTGAGACACAAGTAAAGGAACGATTGTTTATTATATTGTAGGGTAAGAACAGATAATTAGATCAAATTGAATATCATGGAAGGACACGTAAGACAAAAAGACAATCTGTCGGTCAGCTGGTAACCCAGGTGTTGGCCATGGCGTTAAATGTCAAGTAGTAGCCACAGTATCTTAAAAGAAAAATTCCCATGTCTCAATGAACTGAGAGTGAACACAGTACTTGCAGGAAAGATTATCAAGTGCTGCGGGGCGTTGTGCAACATCGCAAGACGAGAAGAAGTTGAACCATTACATGTTCCTCACGAGGATGTTAGGCCACCAAGTGTCTCGCAGATATTGCGGGTCTTTCCCGACAATGACACCAAGGCACTGGGCGTAGTCGAGGATTTCCCTCCAAACAGCAGTCTTGTCGGCTTTTGTTAGCTTATCGCTGAACGCACCAAAAAGCACTGATATTCTTTGATTCACCTTTTCAAGAACGCACAGTTGTAATCGCCGCTTGTCCTCTCTTTTGCTCATCTTCAATAGGTAGATATAGCGAAAAATTTAAGGGCGCGACGCGATAAAGATGCGGGAGCGGGAGCGGCGGCGGGAATGGTGAGTTCACATTTGTTTGACCAGCTGACTTGTAGATTGTCATCAGCTGAGCTAGTTGTTTTCATAAATTACTGGTGAAATTATTCTTGCAATACCAGTTGGAGGCATCTCATTGTGAAAGAAAAATTACAAGTACTCATAATATTACCACTTGTTAACTTGTAAATTTCACTTACGAGTATATTACAAGCTTATTGTGAAACAGGTCCCAGGCATTTCGGGAGAATTCAACATTGAAAGAGATATCAACGACGAAAGAAGGAAGATGGAGGACGTGGGACTCAAACCAGACGTTTAACGCGTGGCTTAACCAGAGCAAACTGAAACTACAGGGTGAGCCATAACAAATGGTGCAGTTTCAAAGGGCGACTTAAAAAAAAACGCTGCAACTTAGAAGATTACGGTTTGTTTTATTGAACGCCATACATCACCCCATTTCGGTAAAGTCCTGAAACTTACATCAGGAAGGTGGGCGCCCTCAGCAGCGACTCACTGATGTAGGCGATTCCTGAAATTTTCAGCCGCCCTCTGGCACATTTCGATGGGAATCGCGGCGATTTCTTCCCTGATTCGAATCTTGAGGTCTTCCAGAGTGTGAGGTCGATGTTTGAACACCTTTTCCTGCAACTAGCTCCACAGGAAAAAATCACACGCACTCAAATCTGGCGATCTTGCCGGCCACCCCAAGTCACCCCTGAGAGAGACGAGGCGTGCGGGGAACATCTGCCGCAGTTTCACCATTGAGATTTGCACTGTGTGGGCCGTAGCCCCATCTTGCTGAAACCAAATATCCCCCAGATCCTCTTCTTCAGCTAACTGGTTCAATTCGGGTTCAAAAAATCTTTCCAGCATGAAAAGATAACGCTGAGCATTGACGGTAACTGTCCTTCCATCCTCCTCGAAAAAATAAGGCCCAATCACCCCAAATTTTGAAACGGCACACCAGACAGTGACTTTCGGGGAGTGGAGAGGTCTGTCGTGAATTTGTCTTGGGTTGCGGTCACACCAATAGCGGAAATTTTGTTTTTTAACCGCTCCAGAGAGATGGAAGTGGGCTTCGTCCGAACTGAAAAAAGTGGACGTTGGTGGGATGCGGTTTATCATCTCTTGGCATCGATTCAAGCGGTTTTGGTAGTCCGGAGGTGACAATTCCTGAACAATCATAATCTTGTACGGATGGAATGACAAGTCCATGTGCAAAATCCTCCTTAGTGAGGTGTTAGAGATGTTCAGTGCTACTGCGTGCCTCCGACTGTTCCACTGCTACTCTCACTCGAGCCAAATTTTCAGGTGTTCTTGCGTTTCTTGGTCTTCCCGCACCTCTACGCCTTACTGTGGAACCAGTTTCTTCCAATGCTTGAACCCAACGTGGGATAACATTGCGGTGAGTGACGGGATCACGACGTGGGATGTTGTAACGCAGTCGGAAGGCCCGCTGGGTGGCGATGAACGAACGGCCACTTTCAAAAAACGTGCGAATGACGAAACCTCGTTGCTCTCCGCTCCAAACCATTGTAATGACTGAAAACGGGACCACTGCCCGGGCACAATGAGACCCCTCCCAGGTCGTTAACCCCACTACAAGGCATGCAGCACCCCTTCGAAACTGCACCATTTGTTATGGCTCACCCTGAACAAAGCTATTCTTGAATTAGGTATAAATATGAATCTCAGAATGCACAACTCTTGATCGTGGTAAAATTCAATGTATGTCGCAATCAGATGAGTTGACGAGAGGAGCGATAAATTGAAGCGTGAAGGTATGAAAATACACAATTTTAAAAAAGAAGGATGTCAAAATTTGTCATAATTAAAATTTGAACTGGTGCGTTTGTTGTTTGATTGGCATGGATAAGTGTGATTGTTACGCAGAGCAGATTTTACCAGGTAGTGCCATCTTGGCACCTTCAACACGATGGCATTTTTCACCCCTCGGGAAGATGCAGCGCAACTAATCCGTGGCCTTGGCAGGGAAATCAGCTGGTACGACATCACGCCAGGTTTCGCACATAAGATTTTTAGTGTCGGCTGTACCGTACACGGGAATGAATCGATATCAAACACAATAGAATATGAATTACGCCCCACGTTCGCAATTAGGCAGTAATGTTCCAAGTCACGTGGTTTCAGGACAATATTTTTCGATAATCCAGCAAAAGGCAATAAAAAATTAGTTTATAATTTCTGTTCCGTTTCAAAGACGTGCCACAAAAAAGTTTTTTATTGTTAGTGGGATATTGACGCGCAGCATCAACTAAGTTATGGTCTTGCGACGAGGATAATCTGGTCTATTCTTCGACAAACGAACGAATCCGATGTCGGGACGACACAATCGATAAACGCGAAAGTTGTGACACGACCCTTTTTTTCGTTCCCATTCAAATAACTCACGTCCCGGAAAAAGGAAAATCCGCGAATGGAAAATGAGACGAACTTTCCCTTCGCTCGAAGAAGGGTTATTTGTTGACTCAGATAAGAGTAGTTCCAACTAGATTTGAAATTACGAACAAGATCACGTACGTTCTAATAAGGTTTCGTCGGATCAAGTTGACGAAGTATTTCACCGCACGTCGAGTGCTTCAACTTTTTGTCCAATAAACACCGTGCCCCCCTCGAAGTTACTTCCGTACTGTAATAAGTTCTGAGGTTTTATACCTCCTCCTCTGGTGAAGCTCAATAATTGATGTTCTTCTCAATCGTATCGTAATACTTTCCTCAATACGAAGGCTCAGGAAAGCATCGTAATTCGTCAAAGAAAATCACAGTTTTTAATCAGTCAAAGGAATTGAACGTTTTTATCGTAGCAGTGTGTGTAAGGGCCGGGGGAGAAGAATTAGTTTGGTTGTGTCAAAAAATAAATATTAATTCCTGGTTGCACCCATAAAGATAATAATAATATCGAGAAAAAAAAGCATTAACCTGTCCCCCCCCCCGCCAATTCTCTTGTTACTGGCCCAGAAAAGAATGAGACAGTGGGCTCCACACTGGAGAACGCCACCAACCATGAAGTAGAATTTGGAACCCGCAGTGAATGGGAAGGGCCACAACACAGCCCCGGGAATTGATCTACGGGCTATCGACTCGAAGCTAACCTTACTGTAAAATGTATCGTCTATTATTCAAGAAAGGAGCACTTTCAAGCTGTTGACCCGGAACCATTCCATTACATTCTGAAACCCCCAGTACATCGCTTTGGAGCTTATAAGGGTTATTGGCCGGTTTTCTCAGTGGCTGGCGAGTGTACACGATCACTTAGCCACTAGAAGACCACATCCTACGACAAAATTGGTTGATGATGAAATTGAACAGGAAAATGAGAGTAAAACAACTTCTTCCTTCCTAAGAAATAACGCACGATTCCCTAATCGATCATTTTATGTGTGAGCCCATCCAAACCGTGAACTGCCACACCAGATATTAATTCGGAAAAACCTAACTTTGGGGAGCATCTGTGAGCGTTAAGACAAACCCACGGGAGAACTGCTAACGGACTTAATTAGTCTTTCAAAGTGCCAAAATAAATTATGAACGGAATCGGTTCAAAACGGCAGTTGAATGACCAAATATCAACAAATGTCGCATAAGCGACATCGATTTTGGAAATATTTTATTCATTCTGAATAATAACCCTATGTTTTCGGTCACGAAACATTTTTAACAACCCTCCCTCAAAATTTGGTACTTTACGTTTCAAGACATGGAGATATCCGTCCACCGTCCCACATCCAGGCCGTTTTGTGCCTTTAATGTGGTCTAAAAAATTCGTTCTTTCGCACAAAAATCCCATTTGGTATCTAGTTGTGCCTGCCATCTCAGCAGTCCGATCGGACGAAGCCCATGGTTGTTATGGGCAAAAAATGGTTAAAAAAATTAACGAAACACAGTATAACGCGGGAACTAAAGCGGAAGTCAACGTTTCGTCATTAGTACTCCCTCCCTCCCGTCATATCAAACTCAATCACCTGCCCGCTCGACTCGCAAGGGGTTTGCTGGAAGCCCCCGTCCCAATTTCCCCGACTCTGGACGGGGCGCCAAGGCCACTTTCTCTGCACACCCCTTTATCGGATCATAAATGCCTACAGACGTTTACGGGCGCCTGGCGCCGGGGGAATATTTATTTCCCGTAGTTCCATTGTAGCCAGGTCATGTTACGTATGGTTTACTAGTATTCGATGCTGAATTGAATGGGACGGGTCTTGGAGCAGTAATACTATGTCAAGCTGTTCGTGAGAATAATAAACCATTGTAAAGTTAACGTACCTGTTAGGTGAGTCCGTCTCCTCTGGCTTGTGAGTTACTGTGGGCAAGCGCTTTCGATGTAAAGACATCATCGTCTGGCCGTTTAGTCAGTACTGGAGTCAGTCAGTTGGTCGTGGTCTTTATATACAAAGAGAAAAGTGAAAGGAGTGATGGAGCGTTGCGGAAGGGGCGGGGAGAGGTCTTGTTGGTCAGTCTTGTTAGTAGTACCTTAGCCGGACTGGCTGTGTTAGGTATTAAAGAAATTGGGTTGTGTCCGCCAGTAGGCAAATACTAAAGTTAACGTACCTGTTAGGTGAGTCCGTCTCCTCTGGCTTGTGAGTTACTGTGGGCAAGCGCTTTCGATGTAAAGACATCATCGTCTGGCCGTTTAGTCAGTACTGGAGTCAGTCAGTTGGTCGTGGTCTTTATATACAAAGAGAAAAGTGAAAGGAGTGATGGAGCGTTGCGGAAGGGGCGGGAGAGGTCTTGTTGGTCAGTCTTGTTAGTAGTACCTTAGCCGGACTGGCTGTGTTAGGTATTAAAGAAATTGGGTTGTGTCCGCCAGTAGGCAAATACTAAAGTTAACGTACCTGTTAGGTGAGTCCGTCTCCTCTGGCTTGTGAGTTACTGTGGGCAAGCGCTTTCAATGTAAAGACATCATCGTCTGGCCGTTTAGTCAGTACTGGAGTCAGTCAGTTGGTCGTGGTCTTTATATACAAAGAGAAAAGTGAAAGGAGTGATGGAGCGTTGCGGGGGGCGGGTATTAAAATGACGAGAGCAGCTACGATAAAATATTTCGACAAAAATCGACGTTAGTGCAGTTATCCCATAAATAACTCACGTTCATATGATGGTGGCGTTCTCTCAAAAACCGTAGTTCGTAGTTTGACATGCTATCTACACAGTGAGGGGTAAATAACATTTATAAAATAATTGGAAGCATCTCACGAAATTCTGTCGTTCAAACGAGTGTCGTTTCTTCGGCTAAATGTTTGTATTGTTTTTTAAATAAATCGAGAACGTTAAACACGAAACCTGGTATGGTACAGATCAGGAAACTCCATTTTACTCCAAGACTCGAAGGGGGTCGATATTTGGTCCTTGGAACATTTAAGAAATTTCTTGCAGGAAATACCTGGGATTCCTTAGGCAGCTGAGCATGGACCTGTGAAGCAGTAAGACTGGCGCAATAGGGCTTTGTACGGTGAGGCTCCTCCCCGAATAAAAGGCAGTCTGCGTTATAAAAAAGAAAATAATAGATAGGAAGAAACAGTAGAAGTTGGAACGAAAAAAAAAGTGGTACGAGCGTCTAGAGGAAAAATAAGACGATACCCGCTCACAAAACGTCGAAGTGGTTACTGAGAGGTCAGACCCGTTAAACGTTCGTGAAGGGAACAAGAAACTCTTTTAACGGCGGCAACAACTGTTGTGAGGGTAGAAATTCCCACCTTTGGATTGAGGAATTTTAGACTGTGAGCTGTTTCAAGGTCCTTTGAAGCGCACGTACCGAAAGAAGAGATGGGAGAAAAGGGCGTGCACATACACAATGTTAGACGTTCGTCCCAGAGTGAAATTAACCTAACCACACAGTTGACTGCTGAATAAATGTGAAGGGGCCCTATATACACTATCTTTTGCGATTCTAAAAAACAGTGGAGATAATATTCATGAGGTTTAAGCTTTAAAGAATGCTATGCAAGAAAACCTACCTCTTGAACTTGATGAATGCGGTCAAAGTTGCTCCACCCATGAGAATTGAGGTGTCATCACCAAGTACCTGTAGACCAAGAACAAGAAAAGCTGAGTGAACCAGTAATATTTTGCTTTAACAAAAATCCGTCCAAGTGCTAAATATGTCATACTCCTTAGCAGACAAATCACGTTGTGTGTTACGCTCAGGACGCTGTGCAACACGAAAAATTGGCGCATACACATACGCGGACCGCGCGCCGAAATGAGGATTTTTTGGGATTCTATAGGCCTCAAAACGTGGAGATCTGTAAAAACTTCACTTTTTACTTTTCTTGGCTCTACAAAGTAGAAAGGAAAGTTATGTAATCGGCTGAAGAAACATTTTTGAGTTCTCTTCAGATCTTTACGTTTCAGACCCCCCTGCGTCCAAAAAACACTATTTGGGAAAATGGTCTGTGTGTATGTCACTCTTTGTGTCTGTGAACGATTTTTAGAAAGAACCACCGTACAAAATCCATTCGAACTTGATATCTCGCCAGCAGGTTACCATGGGACGCCAAAATGAGGGTATGAACAAAATCCACCGAAAGTTAACTATAGTTATCATAGTGATCAAACACTTTTTTTTCTCAAAAACGGCTATAACGATTTTGATTACATTTTTTACATAGCTAGCTCTCAACAAAGCAATTACACCATATAATTCCTATTTGTTGGAAAATGACGAGAGCAGCACAATAAATAATCAAAATTTTCGACGAAAAGCGTTTTTAGCGCAGTTTTTTCCTTATAAACTCCGCTGGAATTTTTGTAGAATGTTAAAAAAATTGTTATTGTAGTCCAATCCAATACCTATAGGGTGAGTGTTTGAAAATGCTCATGAGATACATGAGGCTCACTCCAGAAATTCCTGAATTTCAACTACCGCCGTTTCGCTTACTGCCAGTTCTAACAGTTATTACCCAATAACTCTGCAAAAGTAATTACTATCCTTCTTCAAAAAATTTGTGTTTACAGCCTCATTAATTATCTGTGTACCGATTGCTCAATATTGGTCCTGCGATGAGTACGAGCAGCACAATAAAATCTGGAACTGTAAGCGCTACCGCTTCCTGCTGCCGTAAAGCGTTGTTTGACCAAGTTCAAATTAACTGAGTGATAAATGAATTGATTAAATAGAATTAGCCATGTACAAAGTGAAGTGTCGTGGAGCTAAGGAAAGTTCTGTGTTGCAACGCACCAGATATTTTTTGACAAGATCACCATACTTACATGAGAGCTGAGTGTAAAACAGATGCGTACCGAATTTAGTAGTTTCCCTTACGCTGCGACCGGGTGCTAAACCTGTCTACAGAAAGGAGTGGGGAAGTTCGATGCCACGTAGCGTTCAAGCATAATTGCTCCCCTGTGGTCACAAGTGACTGGGGCTCTTGGTTGTAATCCCCATGAGAGGTAGTGGAGTTTGACTCCGTGTCGACTACAAGTGTGGAATAAATTATCGCCTCGTAGCTGCAAATTTCCCAATCAAAAACGTCAAAGGTGTGTGTCGTGTGAATTACGGGGCTCTCAATATTTTTTGTCAGCTAGACCTTCGTATGGCCTACGTTTACTTCCAAGTCGACGAAAACAATGAGGACGTACAAACCATCTCAACTCAGAGGCTCTGAACCGATCGGGTAATGGCTCAAATACTGCAAGGTTCCCCAAAACGATGACGACATTGTATATGGTTCGAATTTTAATGAGCGTGCCAATAATTTGCGGATTTGTGTCCAGAGCCTGTCTCAATGCGATTTTTATTTAAATAAAAGCATTTCCCAGCGGCTTCCATCAAGCCCAGAGCGTTTGAAGCCTGAAGCAAAGGCCTTTCAACGCTTACAGCCGTTAGGTGTATGGGCTAGTGACCTCCATTACGGCTTGCTCTGAGACTGATCGGTAGATATCAACACCTCCTTAGAAACAGTTCGAAGACGTAGGTTTTTTAACGCAATGTATTGTCTGTTGCTGTCAAAGCTACTCACCCAACGTAGACAGCAGGTTTAGTTGACGCTGCTGTGGACTGAGGCCGCCCGGGGAAACATCTGCAAGGCGTTTCACCCAGCTCAAGAGGCAGTGCGCAAGAGCTGTAGTGCTATATCGTTCACTGCCTATGTCGATCTCGACTCAACACAAACATTCTCTGTGTCGACAGGTAAAACAGTTCAAGACCTAGTCCATCAGTCGTCGAGTAGTGCAATCAGTTTTGATAAAAATGATTCCGCGATCTAAATTACGCTCAAAGAGTTTTTCACGAATACATTGTTGAGAGCTTCATTTTTATGTTCAAATGAGAACGGGTTTACGATCAATTCAATACAGAAAGGTGTGAGAAAAACTAAGGGTGATACAAGCCTTCTCAGCTTCAACAGTATTATTGTAATGATGGTTAGCGCTATACCACTTTGTACAATGCAATCGTAGCGAACAAGGACTCTGAGAATCATCCGCCAAGACTATTAAGGAGCTAGGATGGATATTCGGCGCCGACCAGACGCCCTTTCCTCATCGATTCCACCCTGCGGCTTATTTTGCAGAAGGGCATCTTTAGACACCGCATCGAGTTACCGAAGGATGAAGCTTCTCCCTGTCTCAATCAATTGTCTTCCTTACTCGTGTGTTTGAGAATAACCCTCCCTTCGCCGTCCATTCATTTAAGAGATGTTCTTGTCTCTACAGGGAAAACTGGAATGCGAACTCTCACCGACCGGTGAAAAGCTGCTCGGAGGAACAGGGTCGGGGTTCGGGTGTTGTACTCGTCACCGGATCATCATTTAAATTGAATTTTTAACATTAAGTTGTGTTCATTCACGGCTCCTTAGAGTCTTCACAGTGGTCAAACCATATGCCATGAGTGATTGACGTCAGTACATGGCAATTTGACGCTCTCAACACGTCAAACTTCTCAACGGTTTCAACATACAGTTTGGCATTAGGAGTTTCGTCATTTGCAGACCATTTGAGGGAATAATGTCAATGCTTTGATTATAGGGTATACGGTGGTTGGTGTCTGTGATTAATGTGATATGTGTGTCTGTGCAAGGGAGCGACTTTTGGGCTTTGATACTGCTTTTCCAAAGGTGAACGTCAAAGACGAATCTGCCTATTTGGCATTCCTTACGACGCTAGGCATGGAACTGTGAGACACTACGGCTGGCACAATAGGGGCGGTCAGAATCATGAGCAAAAAATGAACCGTTCACTACCATTTTGCTCGATACGTATTTTTACTTTAGTTGCAACGCGCTGAAACTCTCCAGTTATTATTATTTCCGTACTAACTTATCAGGTCACCGGATTCTTACGAAGCTTCAAGAATGATTAAGATGGATGAGTCGGGTCGAGGATGGAAATAATCGATTGAGTTGAGTTGAGCTTTTAGGCATCACCTGAAGCTTCTTCGAACTCAGCATAACCGAGCCTTTCTCACGTACAGCTCACCGAAAGGGCGAGAAACGTATTGTAAAAAAAATAAATTGAATTTTACTATACTTCTTCGCGTTTTTAGTCGTACCTTGTGGGTAGCAGTACAGTGTTTAAAGCAGTAAGACAAGACCGTCTGAGTTTGTTCTTTTTTGTTTTTGAAGGGGGGAATAATAAGGTTATGAGCAGTTCTCATCGAATTGAATGGTCGGTGAGGGGATGGGGAAGGGGAGGTATCATTACCAAAAACGAGGGTTGAACTCTCTCATCTTGTACTAATCGGTCCCTCACTTCCGCCCATTTCATACATATCTCTGTCATTAATAAGACTCTTCTGCTAGAGGCCATTCCTTTTTTTACGTATTGGAAAATGGCTCGAATGATTTACTTCAAACTCGACAACCACCGGCCGTCAACTAGCCATAGGCCATTTACAGTTTAAAACTAGGTTTAATTCTCAACCGCGGCGCAGTGGTCGGAAATAAATAAATTGTCGTGTTAATCATAGTCAAATGATTTTTTTAAAAAATTACGTATAAACAGACAACAATGACAATGAGCTCGCGTCGCGCCACGCCGAACAGCGAGAAATAAAGGAGTATTTGCGAGCTGCGTAAAAAATTAGGAATTTTCATGCTCCATGTACCAATTTGGTTTCTCAATGTGGCCCTCACGTTCAGCCTGTATTCGAATTAATTGCTTTCTCTGTGTGTGCAAATGGTGCCTTATAAAAACTACGCAAACCAATTAAATAAGGGAAACAAAATTGAAGGCCACTGGGAGTCAAGAGAGAGGGAGCGAGAGACATTGCTATTAATAAAAAAGGGCGAAGAGTTTGTTTTTTTGAAACTGCACTGGTTTTTTGGTCGCCCACAATCTTTTTAATTTCCGCTACCCCAAAGGGAAAGGAAATTATTGTAATCGTGTCGAGAGAAAAAATAAAAAATAAATTGGGTTTTCTTCGGATCATTACGTTTTGAGGCCTACAGAGTCTAAACAACCTAATTTCGGCGCGTGGTCCGTGTGTATGTGTTCACCCTGCAGTCGAGGGTCCAGAATACCGCTGACGAATTTCCTACGTGTCGTATGAGCCGACTAAAAGGGACAGCGTGGTGGGCTCAGCCGGAATGTCAACCTCACCTCTATGAGGTCCCCACAGGAGGCTTAACTGTGCCTGGGTGTCACAGTGTACTCTGTCACCACACTGTGCTCACCCTGCAGTTGGGGGTCCAGAGTTCCACTGCGTGTTCCTATGAGCCGGACTTAAAGGGACTTACACTTCTTCCACATACATGACACACTGGGAACCTCCTACCTTGAGCTGGGATGGAATGAATTGCGTGCTGAAGACACCGACCTAATAGTGCAAGCTGCCACACCTGGAAAGGTGGACAGCAAAGTGGACATATTTACCACAGCACTGCACTCTCCTGGGCTCTCTGTACTTGGTCAACAGAAGCACAAGGCGATCAAAGTCCCATGGTGGACTGAGGAACTTTATCCCCTCAAGCAAAGTGTAAATAGAGCCAGAAGGATGTACCAAAACACTCGTGACCACGATGCCAGAGCCACACTCCGAACTGCCATCATCCAAGAGAAGAAGGCCTCCCACCGCACCATCAAATGAGCCATGCAGCAAGGCTGGCGAAATTTTGAGGAAGCAGAGAGCTCTGAGAACCCCTGGGGCAGACATCACAAGTCCTCCAAAGGGAAAGCAAACGTAGAGCAGGTCTTAGCTGCAATGCAAAATGAGTCAGGCTAGGCCTGCAGCATCGAATGTTCACTGGAAACCCTCCTTGAGAAGGCGTTCCCTGATGACCAAGTAGCTCATGACACTGAAGCCCAGCGAAGGACCTGGTCATCAACCCTCCGATCGAGCCCGACAACCCATTGAGAACAACAAGCGACCTCGCCAGGGCCCTTGCGACCTTAAAGCCCAACAAATCTCCTGGGCCAGATAAAATAGAAAGCAATATGCTAAGGAAGGCTGAGCAGACAATCTCCAGCAGTCTCCTTAATTTATTTAATGACTGTCTGCAGGTCAGACAGTTCCCCACTCAGTGGAAGTCTGCGCGTGTTGTCACTCTTCAAAAGGGAGGCAACTGCAATCAGTAATACCCGCGATCATGTAGACCGCTCAGCCTTCTTTCCATATTAGGCAAAACACTAGAAATCTTGATGTTGCAGTCCCTCGAAGGAGTCTTTGGCCGCAACCTCACGGGCAGGCAATACGGGTGTACCAAGGGGAGGTCCACGCAGGATGTCATTGTCGAAATTCGGCGTGTTTCCCTGCTGGCACCGGCTAAGTACGTCGTAGCAGTTCTGATGGACAGCAGAGGAGCGTTCCTTTATGAGCTTAAAGGTAGGGGAATCCCCCGCAACCTGTACTCGCTCGCCAGAAGTTACCTGACAGACAGAACTGCTACGATCGAATGCAGGCATGTCTCCATCCCAAGAAAGATTGAGAAGGGGTCCCCACAGGGTCAGTCCTCGGACCACCACTCTGGAATGCCTTCTTCGAAGGTCTCCTCAGGAGACTCGTGGAGGCTGACTGCGAGCCATACGTCTATGTGGATGACTTGACTGCGCTGATCTTTGCAGAGTCAGTCCGCCAAATCGAAGATAAGATAAAACCCACCACGTGCTCTGCACCGTCACCCAATGGTGCGAGCGAGTTGGCAGTGCAAACGAACTTAGCAGCATTGACTGCTACAAAGGAAGCCTATAACCATTTTGTAGAGTTTGCAAAGAAGGTGATGGCTAAGAAACGTGGTCATAATTGATCTGTCCTTTTGAAACGTGCCACTCAAGTACGTTGTAAGATCAGGTGGGAAACCAGATTAAGAACTCCTCCCCGACAGTATGGGATTCCTCAGGTGGTGACCTCCGCGCGGTAACACACGGGCAACAGCTCTCTACTGGGAGACTGGCTAACGACCAAATACTGGTGGATGCTGCGGAGGCGGCCTCTTGCATATTAGCGAAACCGCAACTTCCATGACTGATATAACTCTCGTCGGGGTTTAGGTACAGTCATAAAATAATGAAACAGACCTGTGTGGTTCGATTTGCGAGAGAACGGCTGATCCGATTGCGCTGGTTCTTTTTTTGTTTTGTTCGTTCTTTTTTGTAGACACGAAAATAAGGTTATGGGCGATTTCAGTCGGTTGCATAGGGGTGTGAGAGTATTCCAATTTTCTCAAGAACTAGCCTAACGATTCGATCGAACTTGAGGTGTACTCTCAGCTAACTAGTCCGTACATTATGTTCTACATAAATATTCCTGTAGAAATGCGTTGAACGAGGATATATCGCCCGCATATGCACCTGGTGGTCGAACTTATTTTCCGAGGTTTAGAAGTTATGTCGAACTTCGGAACATTGGTCAATCAGAGCACTTGACTTAAGTACAAGCAGCGTTTTTCCACTGATACTCGCTATCACTACCTGTAGTAACATTCGAGGAGCATCGCAGACTGGGAAACTATGCAAAATGATCCTGAATGAACACCTTTAAAATATTTAACGATGTGACTACATTGGAATGTGACTGGATAACCCTCCATATTAGGCTAGCAACCGCATATACAACATATCACGGATACACATTTAGTAATCAGCGCTAGGTAGCAATTTTTGAAATGACTAGTTTAATGTTAATCTGTACAGCAGTTGTCTGTGTGCTGTCCATCAAATTCCATGTCATTGCCGAAACAAATCAGAGGTACGAGAATGGAAATCGCGGGGAAGAAACGGAACGAGTCGTTGGAGGGATAGATGCCCCGAAGGGTAAATACCCCTTTCTGGTGGCTTTATTTCGGAAGCATTTTTCTGGCGGTAGTGCTTACTCATGTTCTGGAAGCATATTGAACTCCGACTATATTATCACTGCTTGCCACTGCATTCGTGATGAGTATAATGACTACGTCTACCTTGGAGACTACTTCGCAGTCGCAGGGAACCAAGATCTTCATAAGAGATCGGAATTACAGATCACATACTTCCTCAAATTTATTGGACACCCCAAATGCGATATGCGCGAAAAACCAAAAACCCCGATGGATGTGGCGTTGGCTCAAGTTGAAAAGCCCTTTAGGATGAACGATTTACTAAAACCACTTGCCTTCATTAGCACTCAGAGACACACTTTATCGTGGTGGTACTCGAAATTTGTTTCCGAGGGCAAACTGTGCGATACACCTGGTTGGGGCTGCATTTTCACAAACAAAAGTAAACGTGCAATTGTGCTCCAAGAAGGTACCATCGAACTCATCACTGAGGAGGAATGTATGAAATCTGATTGCTCTCGCGATATAGATTGTGAAGAAAGGTTCTTAAGACGGAGGGTTATCTGTGGTGACACAAGTCAAGGCAGCACACCATGCTCAGGAGACTCAGGTGCCCCACTCGTGTGCGATGGATATTTTTTTGGTGTTCATGTCAGCGGGCATTGCATGCTTAAAACACCCAGTTTTTACACTAATCCCATCGATATCCTTGAATTTATCCAGCAATATGTACCCAATTACAAGGGATCTACTCCCACATTCGACCCCCATAACAGTGTGCCCCCCTCCAAATATCCATTTGTGGTGAGCATAGCTAATGTCAGCGATAAGTACATTCCGCGGTCTCTTTGTGCAGCTTCAATATTAACAGTTTCGTCCGTCGTGACCACGTGTAGGTGCCTGAAAGAACTGAAATATTCAGCATTAAAAAAACGTTATCTAGATGTTGCTGTTATATCTGGTGTTACAGACTTATTCCAAGATTACCGGTTCGGCAAGCCGTTGGACATAATAAAGACTTACACTGACTATTCATGCACTCCATACAAATTCAATTTCCTGTATGATTCAGGAATTGCAGTTGTCAACGGTGAATTCCCTTTGGCTACCCCTCATTCAAAACCGTTGAAGATGTTGACGGAAGACATTCCACAAATGCAGACCATACTGAGAGCACTACAAGAGTCGTCACTAGAGTGTGTCATGGCGACATGGGGTTATCGGTATGACCACCCAACTCGAATTCGATACAACGTCTTTTCTGAATGGAAAGTTCGACTGAATAGCACACGCAAATGCCAACGCAGGATTTGTGGCAAAGTAGAAAACAACTGCTACGAAGCTTTCAACAGTAGTAACGAGATATGCGGCGAAGCCTACAATTTCAGTCAGCCTTGTTATGGCGACAGAGGTGGCCCCGTGATATGCAGGGGATACTTTTTTGGCCTAGTGACTCACAATTCTCAATTGTGTACACGGCCAAACACTGTCAAGATTACCAGCGTCGTATCTTTTCTTCTGATGATTCAAACTCAATTTCCGGAGTATGGGGAGTGGAAAAAGAGTTACCTGCAAGCCAGTGGGGCAAATCTCATTCCTTTGAGTGCTGCCATGTTGTGGATCATTTGTCTCTCAACAGTTGCTCCAACCGTATTTCCTTCCAAACTCGTAAGATATGCATAATAAAACCTTGGCACGTGTTAGGCATAATAAAAACCTCGGAACGTGGCTAGTGAATATTCGTCATTATTTCGTGAACAGCAACAAACCAATAAACACATCCATTTATGTATGTACTGGGATGCTTCGACTGTTGTGATTGGTCGTGGGGTTTGGTAACTGTATTTATGACGAATATTTTCTTTATTCTTTGTATGTGCCGTTACGTTGCAGCATGAAGTAGTGAGGCTTGCCGAATCAGAGCTGAACCCGATTAAAAATAGCAGCCAGTGAACTACTAACTAATGGAATGTTTCATACGCCCAATTATCTTCTTCATTCCCTTTTCACTTGAGTTTTACCGAAAACCTTTCAACGTTTGAGGAGCATCTTCGATGCTGAACATGACTCGTATCAAATAGACACCTTTCTAGAATCCTAGATGCAAAAAATGAATCTGTTGGTAACAAGAAACGGCCGTGGTCTGGCATTTTAAAAGAATGTGTCTAGGAATATAATAATACCATTCATTCAGTCACTCGGTTTTCCCCTAATTACCTCTTCAACGGAGTACCACCCCCCCAAATTTTCAAAAATTCTATTTTCCAAAATAATTCGACTTTACAACTTGACAGGAAAATAGCTTTGGAAAACTCCATTTACGGCCACAGACGCAACGAAAAGACATACAATAAAAACAGGAAATGTATACACTTTAGGCCAGGTGATCTTGTTTATATCAATCATGGAAATTCTTGTAATAAGAACAAATTGGGGCCAACTCGTACTGGGCCTTTCACAATTATTAAAAAACGGTCAAATATCATGTACCTAGTAGACTCAGGAGTTCGTCGAGTAGAATCAAATGCTTTCCATGACTCGAAATTATACCCTTTTCAGCCTGCGGTACACTAAGAATGTATACTGTTGTTTAAAATTATTGAAAAAAAAAGAAAGTTATTTGATTACACATTTATTTGTCAATTCAGAAGCATTATGCTCACTGTAATTTTTTTTAAAAATGTACATTCATGTTTTTTTGTTTATGTTGCACCCCCCCCCCCCTGGTTGTTTTCTCGAAAAGTGGGGATGTAATAATTTCAAAGTTCTCATTATTTGATCGCCGCATTCTGGGCTTGGCCCAGAATCAATCTCACGAGAGTGGACACCTCGTTGTTCTTCGCCTAGACGCCGCTTGTGTTATCTCATGTTATCTCTAATCAGTCGCTTCTAATTACGCATAAGTTTCACTCTTCACGAATTTACTTGAAATTCTAATTTCGCTTTTGTGATTTACCGTTTTAGTAGCAATAAAGTGCATTGCCGGATTACTGGTTTATTACTCTGCGCAAATTAGGTGGAGTGAACTTATATATGTATAAGATCAATCAGTCAACGTACCCCTGCTTATCTAGAAATTTATCGTTCAATATAAAACAAAAATGCGATATCAATCCACGACCAAATTTCCCAGGTTATACAGATGAAGCGTTATTTTATTTGGATTGTTAGTGGGTTGTCTGTGTGGCATGACTTTAGAGTGGAGCCACAGCGAATCCACTACGGCGCTCTCTTCTCGTTATAAAAGAGTCAGATGCTCCTGTATTCTGTTCAGACAGAACGCAGTCAACCCCTCTCTCTCTCCAGCGTTTTTCCTACGACGAAGGATGACTGAAGCTCTCACAAAGACAGCAGCATGTTTTGGTCCATCTAAGATAAGCTAAAAAAACCTGTTGGGGTTGATTTTTATGAAGCAGGCCGTATGTCCCAAATTACTAGTGCAACTAAAAACCTGAACGAACCATTCAAAAGTTCACCAAACGTTGAGGGCGAAAACTTGGATCTGGTGGGGTCGAATTGGTAAAATCGATTAAGAGTTGATTTATTTGTTAAAGCTGAGTTTTCGTCAGATCTTGACGTATCCTGTGTATCCTGTGAGTGCGTAATCATGTTTACCTCTAAACTCTTCAAGCTGGCATCCTGCCTCAGGTAGCTGGGTGTGATCTCATTCGGGTGTGCGCATTAGCGTTACAAATCGCTCTAGACAGGGCTAGAGGCGTTTTCGTGTCGAGTTTCTCTGTGTGGGGCGCAAGAGGGAGAGTGGTGAAGATAGAAATAGAGGAAACTGTGCGAGCGAGCGTGAGGACTGTATTATGTGCAATGAAGTTAGTAGAGTTTGTGTACAAAGGCGAAACAGGGGGACGACTAGTAATTTTGCAAGAGTTCGCATGGTAATGAAATTGGTAGGAGCTGTCTGCTGTGGAGAGGAATGTGAAAAAGGAGGAGAGGAAATTATATTTCAGAATCCCAGACGAAACGGGATATCTGTCGCCAACCGCGGAGGTGGAATTCCTGCTGTTAACAAGGTGTTAAGGGGAGACAATGACTCTACTCTCAAGGACCAGGAGCCCCTTAGGGCCGGCGTGGGAGTTGCCAGGTCCAAAAACCGATAGTGATTCGGCGTTTTGCGTCGAACAATCGGTGCATCCTCCATGATAAGAAAGCCATAGAATATAGGCTTTATTCCTTTTAAAATCCTATGTATAAAATAAGAAGAGTACATTTTGAAACTAAGTTTACAGCTTGTAGCTAGGAAACACGATTATAACATGTGATTGGAAAAATGTGATTATAACAATCCCGCCCCCCCTTTAGTTTAGATCATAATCTCCTAGGTGCCTGAGCGGTCGTTTCGTTCTTCCTGAACGCCTCACGCCTCCAAACTTGGGTCGGTGTGGAGGGGGTCGCCACTGGGCTAGGAGAATCGGATTTCGAAAGAGATGGCTTGGAAACTTCGTGTATGGCTAGGTTTTTAATATCTTCTTCGGCGATTTGACACCATTGTCTCTCGTCCATCAGGTAGCCGCACGTGGGAGTAATCAGGGTTCGCCTCCAGAAATTCTGCTTGCACAATGGCTGGATCGCACTTGCTTCCAGGAGGTGGTAGACGTTTCATCAGCACTTGTGCTTGTGTCGATGGCCACGTTAGTAGGAACGGCCCATTTGCTGATCGACACGAATGATGGGAGTTGTGTAGGTGGTTGTGCACAGGAGCGATCTAATTGAGTGTAGAGCTTGAGGTGGAACCTGTTTCCACTGCCGTGTGTCCAACTCTGCAGAACGAAGAGCCATCTGTGTTCTTTTCGAGATTATTGCGTTCTACCGTTCAATCTGCCCATTACATCTAGGGTTATAGGAAGTCGTTCGACTCATAGCAATTCGTTCCAATATCAAAAAAGCTTTGAGCCCTGTTGACATGAAAGCTGATCCACGATGTGAAGGTAAGTAAGCTGGGATGCCGAATGTCAAAAATAAGTTCCTCGGATGATCGATCACTGCAGATGCCGACAGATTTGAACGGGTGAGGGCGAAGGAGATTCGGCAATTTTCATCTACGATTGTAAGTAGGTACGGATTTTTCGTCGATGAAGGAAAGAGCCCTTTAAAATCCAGTTTCAGCCCCTCAAAAGGTATTGTGGATTTGATGAGAACTCCTGCAGTATTGTAAAACTTAGTTTTTATCTCCGCGCAATCTTGACAGTGAGAGGTTATCCGCTTCGCATCTTCAACAGAATATGGAATATTTTTGCCTTTGATAAAGTGGGTCATCCTAGTAACCCACAGATGACACATTGTTTTGCGCGGTTCCATCAGATCTGAAGTCGATGCTGTAGCGCGGACTTTAGACAGCTTACCGGCAACTATATTTTGCTTTCCTGCGCAATAGGAGATTTCGTATTTAAAACATGATATCAAATAGCGACGCCAATTGCGAAGGGATTCGACTATTGCGGCTGCTTCCTTGTTGCTCTGATTCCGGCAGTGTCCTTGAAAAATATCTGGTGCGTTGCAACACACAACTTTCCTTAGCTCTACAACAATTCACTTTGTACATGTCTAATTCTATTTAATCAATTCATTTATCACTCAGTTTATTTGAACTTGGTCAAACAACACTTCACAGCAGCAGGAAGCAATTGAGCAATTGAGCAATTGGTACACAGATAATTAATGAGGCTGTAAACATAAATTTTTTGAAGAAGGATAGTAATTACGTTTTGGTCTGACCTAGGGCCGCACTTGTAAAGGCTAACGTGCCCAAGTGAGAAATAGATCTTGACTGGATCCCGACCACCAATACATCTGACAAATTGCACCGCCACCACAAACCAACCTCACACTGAACTATTAATAATTTATGACAGCAACATTCTCACCCAGCACCACGTAGCCCCACTATCACATCCTGAAGTAACATTCGACTTGGAGGTTATGCAATATGATTCGGAATGAACGCGGTTCGCCCTTGAAATATTTAACGATGTGACTACATTGAAATGTGACTGGATAACCCTCTACATTAGGCTAGCAACCGCATATACAACACATCATGGATACACATTTAATGTAAGCACGAGGTAGCAATTTTTGAAATGTCTAGTTTAATGTTAATCTGTACAGTAGCTGTCTGTGTGCTGTCCATCAAATTCAATGTCAGTGCCGAAACAAATCAGAGGTACGAGAATGGAAACCATGAGGAAGAAACGGAACGAATCGTCGGAGGGATAGATGCCCCGAAGGGTAAATACCCTTTTATGGTGGCTATATATGAAAAGCATTGGTTTAGCACTGGGAGTTACAGATGTTCTGGAAGCATACTGAACTCCGACTACATCATCACTGCCTGCCACTGCATTCGTGATGAGAAAAATCAGTACATCACACTCGGATACCACTACGCAGTCGCAGGGAACCAAGATTTTCGTATGCAAACGAAGGAACAACGGATCAAATCCTTGCTCAAATTTATTGGACACCCCCACTGCAATACGAGTGAACGAATGACCCTGAAGGATATGGGGTTGATTCAAGTTGAACACCCTTTTGAGATGAACGATTTACTAAAACCAATTGCCTTCATTAGCACTCAAAGACACACTTTATGGTGGTGGTACTCGAAATTTGCATCCGAGGGCAAACTGTGCCAGACACCTGGTTGGGGCAGAATTTTGGCAAACGCAAGTAGAGCTCAGTTAGCGCTCCAAGAAGGCACCATCGAACTCATCACTGAGCAGGACTGTATCAGATATGCTTGCTATTTGGATATGGATTGTGAAAAAATCTTGGCTAAAACCAGGAATATCTGTGGTGACCTGAGTCAAGGCAGCTCACCATGCAGAGGAGACTCAGGTGCCCCACTCGTGTGCGATGGATATTTTTTTGGAGTTCATAGCGGCGGACCACGGAATTGCAAGCCGAAAGCACCTGAAGAAACGGACAGAAAGATACCTGTATTTTACACCGATCCTCTTGATACACTTGAATTCGTCAAGCAATATGTACCCAATTACAAGGGATCTACTCCCACATTCGACCCCCATAGCAGTGTGCCCCCCTTCAAATATCCATTTGTGGTGAGCATAGCTAATGTCAGCAATAAGTACATTCCGCGGTCTCTTTGTGCAGCTTCAATATTAACAGTTTCGTCCGTCGTGACCACATGTAGGTGCCTGAAAGAACTGAAATATTCAGCATTAAAACAACGTTATCTAGATGTTGCTGTTATATCAGGTGTTACAGACTTATTCCAAGATTCCCGGTTCGGCCAGCAGCTGGACATAATAAAAACTTACACTGACTATTCATGCACTCCATACAAATTCAATTTCCTGTATGATTCAGGAATTGCAGTTGTCAACGGTGAATTCCTTTTCGCCGCCCCTCACGTAAAACCTGTGAGGATGTTGACGGAAGACGTTTCACAAATGCAGACCATACTCAGAGCATTGCAAGAGTCGTCACTAGAGTGCGACATGGCGACATGGGGTTATCAGTATGACCACCCAACTCGAATTCGATACAACGTCTTTTCTGAATGGAAAGTTCGACTGAATAGCACACGCAAATGCCAACGCAGGATTTGTGGCAATGTAGAAGACAACTGCTACGAAGCTTTCAACCGTAGTGACGAGATATGCGGTGAAGCCTACAATTTCAGTCAGCCTTGCTTTGGCGACAGAGGTGGCCCCGTGATATGCAGGGGGTACTTCTTTGGCCTAGTGACTCACAATTCTCAATTATGTACACGGCCAAACACTGTCAAGATCACCAGCGTCGTATCTATACTTCTGATGATTCAAACTCAATTTCCGGAGTATGGGGAGTGGAAAAAGAGTAGGCTGCAAGCCAGTGCGGCAAATCTCATTCCTGTGAGTGCTGCCATCTTGTGGATCATTTGTCTCTCAACAGTTGCCACAGCAGTGTTACCTTCAACACTCGTATGATATGTATAATAAAAGCTTGGCACGTGTTAAGCATAATAAAAACCTTGGAACGTGGCTAGTGAATATACGTAATTATTGCGTGTATTATCTTTACCTTTTGTTGCCTACTGAGTCTAAGAAAACTAATTTAAGTGTGCAGTCCCTGTGTGTGTGTGTTTTTAGATTGATTTGCCGGAAAACGGCTGAACCGATTGAGCTGCTTCTTTTTTAGTTTTGTTCGTTATTTTTTCAGAAAACAAAATGAGGCTATGGGCGGTTTCAGTCGATGGAAAAGGGGAGTGGGGTACGAAAACGTACCAAAAACAATGGTTTTCCGCTTTTTTCGCAAAAATGGCTTCAACCATTTTAATTACTCTTTGTAGTTCCCCTATACTGAATGATATATACATTTTCTACTCCAAACATAGCTCCGTGAAAACACGGTGAACGGAAATATAGGCCTTTGAAGCAAAATGGTTTTTTAATGCTTTTTGGCAAAACTCACAGGATGTTTTCGAACAGCAAATTGGAACGGTCTATTCAAAACTTTTGCATGCATTATCCACCATTCTATCCCTCTTCCAATTTTTAGGAGTGTCCTCGGGTCGTTATTCGTATTGTTCCCATTTTGGTTTATTATTCGTTCTGAATAATAACCCTATGTATTCGGTCACGAAAAATTTTTTACAACCCCCCTCAAAATTTGATACTTTACGTTTCAAGACTTGGAGATTCCAAATTTGCAATGTCCGTCCGCCGTCCGGGCCGTTTTGTGCCTTTAACGTGGTCTAAAAAATTCGTTCTTTCGCACAAATATCCCATTTGGTACCTAGTTGGGCCCGCCATCTCGGAAATTCGATCGGACGAAGCCCATGATTGTTATGGGCAAAAAACGGTTAAAAAAATCAACGAAACGCAGTACAACGCGGGAACTACAGCGGAAGTCAACATTTCGTCGTTTGTACTCCCTCCCTTCCCGCACATCTCATTAAAAAACCACCCGCTCGCTCGATCGCCTCCCAACGACGCTGCTCAACTCCCCTTTGGACTCACAACGGGTTCGCTCGAAGCGCCCCCGTTCCAATTTCCCCGACCCGAAGGGGCAAAATCATCAGGCGTTTTGTTTCCATAGTTCCATTGTAGTCAGGTCATGTTTCGTATGGTTTACTAGTATTTGATGCTGAATCGAATGGGATGGCAGTAATACTTGGTCAAGTTGTTCATGAGAATAATAAACCATTGTGTAATAATTTGCAGGGTTTTTACTTTCCCGAAGGGAAAGGAAAGTATAATAATCGTGTCAAAGATATTCGCGTATTAATTAGTATCGAAATGACGGCGGGCGGACATAGCAGATTTGGAATCCTTGATGTCTTGAAACGAAAAACTATCTCATTTTGATGGAGGGGGAGGAAGGGTTGTAAAGGCATTTTTTTCAGATCTTCACGTTTCGAAGCCTACTGAATCCAAAGGACATTTTATGTCTTTTTCTTTAAAATGTCAAATTTAAAATCACTAACACAAACGGTGGGTACAGCTTCCATACAAGTACGCAACCACTAGGGACATTTTATGTATTTTTCTTTTAATATAATTTTGTTTATTTTAAATAAAATGTGAAATTACAACACAAAAAATATTTTACATTTTTGTAACAGACGTTACCATGCACTTAACCCAACACAAATTCAGAGACGCTTCTCCGTTACATATCCTCCGTTACATTTTCGAGTTTATGTAGCAAAGTAAAGACAAAACATGTCAACAACAAGAAAATCGTAACCCTGGTGGGAACCCACAACCTCCAGTTTTGGAGACCGATGCCTTATGCATTACGCCACAAGGACTGCGGTTGCAACTTGGGTTAAAATGTTGGCTTGTCCAATCGGCCTCAAAGGTTAATTTTCGTGACGCTTTTGACCGTTACACTTTTATAGTTTATGTAGCAAAGTAAAGACAAAAAATGTCAAAAAGCTAATTAAACTGCGACGAGGAAGCCGGGTTTAGATCACTACGATAGCCGATGTTGCTTTAGGCTTATTTCGACGTCCCCCGTTAATCTGCAGGTTGCATACCAAAAGACAGGTGATTCGGTTTTGCCATCATCTCCCATAAGACTTTGAAACGTGAAATCTGAAGAAAAAAACTGCCGTTTACATAAATTTTCTTTCAACTTCGTGGTGCTGAAGAAAGTGACGAAGCCTATCTGGCACATAGCAGAGGCTATCAGCATTAGATGATTCAGGTACGTGGTTAGCTAAGCGTTGGTGTATGTAGTACCTTGTGCATATTAATGTAAATTAATATAAAATGACTACACGTCAATTCGTTAGAACACAGAATGAATCTATATTTTTAATCTACAACCCAGATGACCAGCAATCAGCTGTGGTGTAATAATAACAGTAGTGTCGCTGGTAACTAGCTCACTACATTCCTCCCTAGGCCGAAATATTCTAACACATGATAAAATCGTTAAATTTTGAAGGGAGTTTAATCACTCTACCGCTTCTAGAACACACTTGTTCTCCAGGAGTCCCTGATGCTTGTTCTTGGTATTTCTCTGTAACATTCGGTATGAAGTTACTAGGAGAACTGACGGGTGCTCCTTCTGTTTCCATTTCCACCAACTCCTCGTCTCGTTCGGGTATCCTCTTGAAATGTGAAGAGTTTCTTGTGATCAGATGACTATCCGACTGAGCAGTTATCCGAGTTCCTTGGACATCGACAACCTCTAATGGATTTGGATTGAAAGGTGTGGAATATTTGTCGACCTTCTGCTGTTTCACTAGTACCTGATCTCCTGGCTTAAGTTCGTGAATCTTAGTATGTCTCCTAGCATCTGCATAGTTCTTCATTTTTTCTTTGGACCTTTCATCATTTTCCAAGAGTTGTTCATCTATATCATCACAGAACAAATTGGATGCCATTTGAGGTAAAAATGAACGAAAATTAGACCTTAACAATACTTTAGAAGGTTGGATTTGAGTGGAACAGTGTGGAGTGTCTATACTGGATCAAATACTCCATCAATGCATCTTCCCAATTCTTACTTTCTATTATTGCCGATCGGATGGTTTTGTTCATGTTTGACATGAAGTGTTCTACTCTTCCATTCGCCTCGGGCCATAAACTCGTAACTTTCTTGTGTCTTATTCCGAGCTTTTCACAAAACGATGAAAATTGATGGCTGTTAAAAGGAGGTCCTCCATCAGTCCTGAGTGAAGTAGGAATTCCGAAAAGTGCAAAATGCCTGAACAACCAGCGGGTCACGATGTTAGAAGTCAAAGATGAAATACCCTCAGCAATTGGATATCGGCTGTAATCATCGATCAACACCGCAACATACCTCCCGTTTGGAAAAGGTCCAGCGAAGTCCAATGAAAGCGACTCCCATGGGCTGGATGGTGTAGGAGTGGGCTTGATAGGATCTCGACTTGTCTTAGAGCTGTTGGCAAGGCATGGTATACATGTTGATATAGCTGCGTATAGATGCTTATTCATGTTAGGAAACCATACTTTGGTCCTTAGTAACTCCTTGCTTTTCGTCATGCCTTGATGTCCCCGATGTGCCAACGCAATCACTTTGGCCTGTAGTTTTTTGGGAATGACTATTCTCGAACCACGAAGAACAATGTTATCCATTGTAACTGCCAACTCGTCCCTAAGGATCTTAAATCTCTGTACCAGTGGATCCTCCCACTGGTTGTTCCGAATAGCTTGGGTGAGTTTATTAAGCTCTTCATCCTCTTTGGAAATGCGGGAAAGAGTTTCACGAGATATAGTTGACGGAAGATTGATCTCCGTAACGAAATTAATGTAAGAATCATCACTTTTGAATTTGTTTTGTAAGGGATGTCTAGACATATAATCAGATGGATTTTCTTTTCCCGGAATGTGTTCAATAGAAAAATCGTACCCTAGCAATTTGAACATGAGCCTGTCCAAACGAGGAGAAAATTCTTCGTGAGTTTTGTTCAGAAGTGATACCAGGGGCTTGTGGTCGGTATGAATCACAAATTTAGACCCTATTAGCAGATCGTTCCAGTGTTGGACACTCCAAGCGATGGCTAACATTTCTCTTTCTATCTGTGCGTATCGCTTTTGAACACTAGTCAAGCTGATGCTTGCACAGGCCACGATTTTAGGGTTTCCATCTCCAGGTTGAGCCAAAATTGCCCCTAACCCTTCAGGTCCAGCATCAACGTACAAGTGGGCAGTTTTATTAATGTCAAAGAATTTGTTGTTTATGGCGTTTTTTACCTTCTTCTTAATTTTCCTAAACAATGCTTCCTCTTTGTCCGTCCATTTCCAGGTACTGTCTTTGATTATCAAATTCCTAAAAAGTTTTGTATCGTTAGCTAAATTCGGAATAAATCTTCGCAGATAATTTAGCATGCCAAGGAAACTTCTCATTTCATGAATGTCTTGAGGAGGTCCTAAGGCTTCAATTGCATTCAATTTTTCCTTTGCTGGAGAAATTCCTTCTCCAGATAATTCTAGTCCAAGGTATGGAACACTTTTCTGACGAAAAATACATTTATCTATATTCAGAGTTAACCCGGACTCCTGTAACCTGGACAGAACCGAATGCAGTGCTTTATCATGGTCTTTTCCAAATTTACCAAAAATTAATATATCGTCACTGACGTTTATACACCCTGGAATGTCAGCAATGAGCTGTCGCACAATTTGATGGAACTTTTCTGGTGCTGAACAAATGCCGAAACTCAGACGTTTGTAGCGAAATAAACCCAAATGACTAGCGAACGTGGTTATATTCCTCGAGTCCAGTGACAACTCCAGCTGATGAAAACCTTTATTCAAGTCTAGTTTTGAATACACTGTAGACCCATTGACAAGTGAGACAACATCATCAATTGTAGAAACAGGAAACCGCTCTCTTTTTATGGCTTTGTTCGGAGCTCTCATGTCCACACATATTCGGAGACTTCCATCTTTTTTAGGAACTAACACCATAGGTGAAACCCAAGTGGTTGGTCCGTTTACTTTTTCAATAATATTATCTTCAAGTAGTTTGTTCATTTCGTTTTCAACTTTTTTTTTAAATGCGCTGGTGTTCTGCGAAACCCAACCGCTATAGGAGTAACACTTGCGTCAATGTGTAGTTTAATTTGTTCGTTTTTAAATTTTCCAACACCCTTGAACAAGTTAGGATACTGTTGAATCAAGTTTCGTTTTACTGGGTCAGTTAGTTCAGACTGCACATTTAACGCAAATGACACGATACCCAACTCTTTTGCCGTTTCACAAGACACAAGTGCGTCTCCCACCTCTACTACTACAATGCTGGTGGTAACTTCTCTATTTTTGTGTTTCATAGTGCACTTGAATTTTCCCAGGAGATGAATAGGACGAGCCTGATAAGCTAATAGCTTTCTGCTAGTAGGTTTGAGTTTGGGCGGACTTTCAAAACTGTCATAAATGGATTTATCAATCAAATTAACCGAACTTCCCGTATCTATAATGAAACGTACTTGCTGTCCATTTACATTCACAATTGTTGTGGGAATTTCTCGGGGTTTTGCTGTATTTACAACATTCAGCGACTTATCACAATCATTTGAGGAATCCTCACTGCTACTTTCATCGGAATTTTTAGCTTCGTAGACTTTTCCTTTCCGAGTTTTTGAATATTTTTGTTTTCCTCCCAACTTGGAAGTTCCACACCATTTGGTTTTGGGCAAGTGATTCCTCCCCCCACATTCCTTGCAGTTTTTTCCTTTAGCAGGGCACTTAGCATTCACGTGGGGAAAATCACCACCACAAGCATAGCAGGTTCGTTTTTGGTTAGATGTCAATTTATTCACGTTTTCTAAACCCGTGTTGTTGAAAGAAGACATTTGAGATTTTACCAACTCATTAGACTGTCCCATAGTTAGAATTTCTTTTAAAGTTTTGTTAGGATTTTTTAACATTTCCTTTCTCAACCTATCGGAATCCGTCCCCATGAGAATTTGTACTTTTATCTCAAAATCTTTATCGACAAAATCACACGACGATGCTAGTTTACGTAGTCGCACATGATAATCCATCAACTTCTCGCCAGATTCTTGTTTAGCACTACGAAAGTTGAAAATTTCGAACAGAATATTGACCTCTGGCAAGAAATGACCATTCAACGCTTTTTTCGCATCCTCATATGATGCCCCAACCTCTGGCAAATTTTGAAATATTTCAATCACCTCACTTCCTGCACAATTCAGAAGAACGGCTCGTTTTCGAACGTCATTCGTAACATTTTCCGCTAGTAAGTAAATTTCCAACTCATTGACCCAAGATTTCCACCGTGCGGCAGCATTATTGTCCAAAAACGGATCAAATTTTCGAGGTTTAGTAGAAGCTCCCATTGCAGTGATTCGCTAGACAAAAGCGACAGCTACCTACTGGATCATAAGTAAAATAATGATAGTTAATACTCACAACCCGGTCAGTTTGACCACCGACCTCCGATTGAGAGCTGTCCGTATTACGCCGACTGCGCCAAAATATGTAGTATCTTGTGCATATTAATGTAAATTAATATAAAATGACTACACGTCAATTCGTTAGAACACAGAATGAATCTATATTTTTAATCTACAACCCAGATGACCAGCAATCAGCTGTGGTGTAATAATAACAGTAGTGTCGCTGGTAACTAGCTCACTACAGTGTAGACGCACCACTAAAGGCTTTCCGAAATCCGCTTCGTCAGAGAACTGGTTGGGAATTCAGTTTCTAAGGTTAGGAAATAACCAGAATCCAGGCTCCAGTCCAGTGAACCGTTTTGGTCTGACCTAGGGCCGCACCTGGCAAGGCTAACGCGCCCACGTAAAAAATAGATCTAGACTGGATCCCGACCACCAATATATCTGACAAACAGCACGCAGCCCTGTTATCACATCCTGTAGTAACATTCGACTTGGAGGTTACGCAATATGATTGGGAATGAACGCGGTTCGCCCTTCAAATATTTAACGATGTGACAACATTGAAATGTGACTGGATAACCCTCTACATTAGGCTAGCAACCGCATATACAACATATCCTGGATACACATTTAATGTAAGCACAAGGTAGCAATTTTTGAAATGTCTAGGTTAATGTTAATCTGTACAGCAGTTGTCTGTGTGCTGTCCATCAAATTCAATGTCAGTGCCGAAACAAATCAGAAGGACGAGAATGAAAACCGCGGGGAAGAAACGGAACGAGTCGTTGGAGGGATAGTTGCCCCGAAGGGTAAATACCCTTTTCTGGTGGCTATATATGAGAAGCATTCGTGGACAGGTGGGCGTTACAAATGTTCTGGAAGCATATTGAACTCCGACTACATTATCACTGCCTGCCACTGCATTCGTGATAACAGAAATCAGTACATCGAGCTACGAGACTACTACGCAGGAGCAGGGAACCAAGATTTTTATATGAAAACGAAGGAACAACAGATCACGTTCTTTCTCAAATTTATTGCACACCCTCACTGCAATGCGAGCGAACGAATGCCCCCAAGAGATATGGCGTTGATTCAAGTTCAACACCCCTTTGAGATGAACGATTTCCTAAAACCACTTGCCTTTATTAGCACTCAGAGACACACTTTATGGTGGTGGTACTCGAAATTTGTGTCCGAGGGAAAACTGTGCAATACACCTGGTTGGGGCAGAATTAGTGTAAACTCAAGTAAACTTCCATTGGCGCTCCATGAAGGTATCATCGAACTCATGACTGAGCAGGACTGTATCAGATATGCTTGCTATTTGGATATCGATTGTGAAAAACGCTTGGCTAGAAGGAGGAATATCTGTGGTGACATAAGTCAAGGCAGCTCACCATGCAGAGGAGACTCAGGTGCCCCACTCGTGTGCGATGGATACTTTTTTGGTGTTCATAGCGGCGGACCACGGAATTGCGAGCCGAAAGCACCTGAAGAAGCGGACATAAAGATACCTATATTTTACACTGATCCTCTTGATACACTTGACTTTATCAAGCAATATGTACCCAATTACAAGGGATCTACTCCCACATTCGACCCCCAAAGCAGTGTGCCCCCCTTCAAATATCCATTTGTGGTGAGCATAGCTGATGTCAGCGATAAGTACATTCCGCGGTCTCTTTGTGCAGCTTCAATATTAACAGTTTCGTCCGTCGTGACCACATGTAGGTGCCTCAGAGAACTGACATATTCCGTATTGAAACGACGTTATCTGAATGTATCTGTAATAACTGGTGTTACAGACTTATTTGAAGATTCCCTGTTCGTCCAGCAGCTGGACATAATAAAAACTTACACTGACTATTCATGTATTGAATACAAATTCAATTTCCTGTATGATTCAGGAATTGCAGTTGTCAACGGTGAATTCCCTTTGGCCACCCCTCTTACAAAACCGTTGAAGATGTTGACGGAAGACGTTTCAAAAATGCAGACCATTCTGAGAGCATTGCAAGAGTCGTCACTGGAGTGCGTCATGGCGACATGGGGTTATCGGTATGAGCACCCAACTCGAATTCGATACAACGTTTTTTCTGAATGGAATGTTCGACTGTATAGCACACGCGTATGCCAACGCAAGATTTGTGGCAAAGAAGAAGACAACTGCTACGAAGCTTTCAACCGTAGTGACGAGATATGCGGCGAAGCCTACAATTTCAGTCAGCCTTGCTTTGGCGACAGAGGTGGCCCCGTGATATGCAGGGGGTATTTTTTTGGTCTAGTGACTCACAATTCTCAATTGTGTACACGGCCAAACATTGTCAAGATTACCAGCGTCGTATCTATACTTATCACGATTCAAAATCAATTTCCGGAGTATGAGGAGTGGAAAATGAGTAAGCTGCAAGCCAGTGGGGCAAATCTCATTCCTATGAGTGCTGCCATGTTGTGGATCATTTGTCTCTCAACAGTTGCCCCAAAAGTATTTCCTTCCTAACTCGTAAGATATGCATAATAAAACCTTGGCACTTCTTAGGCAAATATAAAACCTTGGAACGTATTTACTGAATATCCGTCATTATTGCGTGAACACCAACAAACCAATAAACACATCCACTTTTTCTTTATTGTTTGGAAGTTGCCTTACGTTGCAGCATGAAGTAATGAGGGTTGCCGAATCACAGCTGAACTCGATTAAAAACAGAATCCACCTCACCAACCCCAGTGATTATTTCGCTCCCAAACTAAAATGCGATATCAATCCACGTCCAAATTTCCCAGGTTATACAGATGAAGCATTATTTGTATTTGGATAGTTAGTGGGTTGTCTGTGTGGCATGACTTCATAGTGGAGCCACAGCGCAAAATCCATCACGACGCTCTCTTCTCGTTATAAAAGAGTCAGATGCTCCTGTATTCTTTTCAGACAGAACGCGGTCAACCCCCCTCTCTCTCCAGCATCTTACCTACGACAACGGATGGCTGAGGCTCTCACAAAGACAGCAGCATGTTCTGGTCCATCTAAGGTAGGCTAAAAAAACCTGTTGGGGTTGATTTTTATGAAGCAGGCGTATGTCCCAAATTACTGGTGCAACATAAAACCTTAAGAAACCATTCAAAAGTTCACCAAACGTCGAGGGCGAAAACTTGGATCTGGTGGGGCCGAATTTGAAGTTTTAATGTCGAATTGGTCAAAACCGATTAAGAGTTGATTTATTTGTTAAAGCTGAGTTTTCTTCAGATCTTAACGTTTCGAGACGTACTGAATCGAAACAATGTGTCCTGTGAGTGCGTAATCATGTTTACCTCTAAACTCTTCAAGCTGGCATCCTGCCTCAGGTAGCTGGGTGTGATCTCATTCGGGTGTGCGCGTTAGCCTTACATATTGCTCTAGACAGGGCTAGAGGATTGCTCGTGTGGAAGTACGTTTGGGTCGTGTGTCTCGGTGTTGGGCGCACTAGAGGGAGAGAGAAACTTGGGGAGCGTGAGGAGGACTATATTATGTGCAAAGAAGGGAGCAGAGTTTGTATACAAAGGGCGCAGCAAGGGGACGACTCGTAATAAGCCTGAACTGGCGCGGGAAGAGATGAATGAGCACAGGGAGACGAGTGTCTGTCGCAAGAGTTCGCATGTGAATGAAATTGGGGGGAGCTGTCTGCTGTGGAGAGGAATTTGAAAAGGAGGAGAGGAAATGATATTTCAGAATCCCAGACGGAACGGGATATCTGTCGCCAACTGGGGAGGTGGAATTCCTGCTGGTAACAAGGTGTTAAGGGGAGACAATGACTCTACTCTCAAGGACCAGGAGCCCCTTAGGGCAGGCGTGGGAATTGCCAGGTCAGAAAACTGATACCGATTTGACGTTTTGCGTCGAACAATCGGTGCAACCTCCATGATAAGAAAACCATAGAATATAGGCTTTATTCTACTTAGAATGCTATGTTTAAAATGAGAAGAGTACATTTTGAACCTAAGTTTACAGCTTGTAGCTAGGAAACACGATTATAACATGTGATTGGAAAAATGTGATTATAACAATCCCGCCCCCCCTTTAGTTTAGAACATAATCTCCTAGGTGCCTGAGCGGTCGTTTCGTTCTTCCTGAACGCCTCACGCCTCAAAACTTGGGTCAGTGTGGAGGGGGTCGCAACTGGGCTAGGAGTATCGGATTTCGAAAGAGATGGCTCGGAAACATCGTCTATGGCTAGGTTTTGAATATTTTCTTCGTTAGAATCCTCAGAGCTTTCACCCATAGGGTCTCAATGGCAATTTGACACCGTTGCCTCTCGTCCATCAGGTAGCTGCAGCACGTGGGAGTAATCAGGGTTCCCCTCCAGGAGTTCTGCTTGCACAATGGCTGGATCGCCCTTGCTTCCAGGCGTTCCAGGTTGACGTTGCATCAGCACTCGTGCTTGTGTCGATAGCCACGTGGGTAGGAACGGCCCATTTTGCTTTTCCCTCTCATGGGGAGTTGTGTAAGTAGCTGTGCCCAGGAACGATCTAATTGAGTGTAGAGCTTGGGGTAGAACCTGTTCCCGCAGTCCAGCCCTGAAAGGTAGTTGGTCATCTGTGTCTGCCAACGCTGCTTTTGCAATGTCAGATTTCAATGTTTCTCCGATGGTTAGTAAGTTATCTGACAATGGAAGCGACTTGGCTAACACAAGCAGACGAATCGTTTTCGAAAACTTCGGAATCTATTTTGAAAAATGAGCAAACATGCCCATGACTCTTCAGAGTTGCTTCAAATCCCTGGGGGTCAGAATCTCACGCAGCTAATGTGGCTCCAATAGCCTTACTTGATTTGGACTTTTTTGAATAAACTTTACTTTCTCAAACGGACGAATAATGACCAAGCTTGTTGTATTTTTCACAAGTCCGTTGGCTGGGCATTAGTTTCTTGGATGACGCTTACCTCCACAAAAATAACATGATAACTTGTGGAGAGCAGCTATAGTATTTAGTTTCTCCGTCAATCCAGTTTCTGGACCTGTGGTTGCTGCAAAAATCTGCCTCTGGGTTGAGAGTAACAAAGAGAATTAAGTTGGGCCGTCTCTTAAACTGTAGCTTGATCGGTTGCTTGATTGAGCGTGAGTGTCAAACTCTCAAGAAGACGTTGTCGGGTCATACTTGATGACAGTCCTGCTATGAATGCATTACGGATGTACTCATTTCCCTATTGCTCTACATCAACGTTCTGGGCCGAGCATTCCTGCCCAAGGACGTGTAAACCCTTCAAATACTGATCAACAGACTCCCCAGGGTTTTGTTTCCGAGTCACCACCCAGGGCATAAATCTCGTTTTTGGGGCTTAATGTAAACCAGTGTAGTGCTCCGAGAGGCGTCTGAAAATCTGGCTTGTCTAATATGAAATGGAAGAAGTCAGGACGTTAATAAGCACTTTCAACTGTACCTTTTCTTCTATCGGATTCTCTGTAGCGTTTATTCCATCCAGAAAGTTGACGAATGTGTGTGTTGTGTTATGTGTTCCAATGCGCGTAATCTTCTAGAGCACAACTTGAGGATGGGTCGGTTGAGAGCCACTCGTTTTTCCCAATAACAGCTTTGTATACACAGCTTCAAACTACACGACAGTACCGTAAAATTGATAAATTACCCAATGGGGAAACGAGCCAGGCCTTTAAAGGCCTGCCGGCTCGTTGTCCGTGTTGTTAAATCCGTGCGCGCACAACTCTATGCCGCAGCAGTTATGACCCGCGTGCAGCAGAGGCGCAGGTCAGCAGACTTCAGGAGCTTGTGGGAGGGTTGGGGAAGGCTGTTGTGTCTCTCCCCTCATCTCCTGGGCACCGTGACTCCAGACCCTTTCGCCGGTTCGCCCACGCCTGGACAAAGATTTGGAACCGGCGGATTCCCGCTTTGGTAGCGAGGAGCTGGGAGGCTCCTTCGACCGGTGAGAGTTGAGCACGCCGCCGCACATCCAGGTATAGCCGGCAAGCAAAGAGCACGTGGTTGGCGCTCTCCGTGGCCTCCCCACAAGGGCAGTCGCCGAAGCTGCGGCGCCGGAAGTAGTACAGCCGCTCATTGAATGCTCCATAGCCTGAGAGCAGCTGCACTGTTGCAAAGGAAGGGCGCCACCACCTCACACGTACCCTATCCTCAACTGAGGGGAGAATGGCGTGGAGGTGTCGGGCGGTGGGTCCACTGTCCCACCGCGTCTGCCACGCGCTCATGATCGCCTGTTGGGCGAGGGCAAGTCGTTGCTCAACTGTCTCCTCTTGTAGTAGTGTGGGAGTAGGGCCTGGAGTGGTCCGCGGTAGTCGACTAGCGTCACCGCCTGATACTAGACTGTAGTCCAGCCAGGTCAAGGACGAGCACCTGGAGAGCAAGATGTGACGTAGTGCGGTACGCCGGCAAAACGGCCAGCAGGATATCCCGCTGGAGTGTGAGTGCGAGCTGCCTGTCGCGGCGTGTGGGGGCGGCCCACCATGTCGTTGCAGTGTACTGCACCAAATTGATAAATTACCGCCTATTTCGGCGAAAAACGACGTTAAAGCATTTTTTACCCCTAAACTCCACTCAAATGTTATTAGAATCTTCGGAGAGGTTGAGGCCCAATCAATTTTCGATTGTTTGATAACGTTTATAAGATATAAGAGAGCTGCTGCAGAAATTTCGGAATTTCCACCACTCACTATCAGTTCTCATCGTTCTTACTCGATAATCCTGGAACAATGACTATTATCGTTTTGTAAAAAAAATAATGCGCGCAGCCTCATCAGTTCTTCGCATAGTAATTGCTCAATGATGATTGTGGCACTACAATAAATTCCGGAACTATTACGCTATTACTTTCTACCACCGTGGAGATATCTTTGACGTAGTTTGAACTTTGACGTAGCTTGACGTTGAGATTTTTAACAAGTCTGAGTATGCTCTGCGAGTTGTTTGGGAGGTGGGGGGGGGGGGCTCAGAAAATTGACAGAATTAATACTCCGTTGTGGAGCCAATTTCGGATTTGCAATTCGTCAAAACGCGGAGAGTAAATTAAAACCCGAACCTCGTTTGTCAACTCACGCGATAACCTAATCGACGTAAGGGGGGGGGGGGATATTCGTTCGTGACTGTTCAAAGAAGTTACATAACTCGATAGACATCGGCCGCAATTATCGAAGTAAATATTCGACGTTTCGCCGCGATTTTCGGGAAGTTGGTCGGGGTTGTGCACGAAGGTGCCCTCCGTGACGTAACTTTTCTCGACAGTTGAACCAGCAACCAAATAAATGGGATTGGGGAGGCAAGTCAGTTGGCTATTGAATTTGGAAGCCTTGCCCGACACTCGCGCAACCGCGAGGCTGGGTCGATACGCTAACCGTTTTTGTTTGTATTTTTTATTAAACTGAGACGTACTTCAAAAATTGACGACGCATCACCTAAAGGTCGCGCTTCTATCGTGCTTTAAAATACCTAATTAACGATAAAACGACAGTGCAGGTTAAATTGTTCGCGCAAAGCTTCTACAAATTTGTGTAATTCGAAAACCAACAATTTTACTTTGAAAATTATTTGAGAGTAAGAAAATGACCAAACTTTCAATATTTTTTTGTCGAACGCTCTTCTCATTCAGGTGGCAAATGGGCAAAAAGAACTTCAGTTTAGTTCAGAAGCCTGAGTAAAACTGAAGTTATTCTCTGGAGACCAAGTGGAAATCAAGTTGCTCCACGCAGAAACCCAAGGTTATGTGTAGAGTGTGCCACCCACGCGACCGGCCTCGTCTGTCGATTTCGTTGTTTTTCTCCGCGGGGGAATTTATGAATCCACTTTTTCTAACGGTTTTATGGATTTATGAACAGAAATCCAATAAACGAAACGAATCGGTTATTTAAAATATCTGGTGCGTTGCAACACACAACTTTCCTTAGCTCTACGTCAACTCACTCGGGCACATGGCTTTTTTCTACTTACTCAATTAATTTATCACTCAGTTGATTTGAACTTCGTCAAACAACGCTTTATGGCAGCAAGAAGCGGTAGCGCTTACAGTTCCGCTCCAAAACCGATTTTAGTGGAAAATGTCGTTAATTTATTGTGCTGCTCTCGTCATTTTCCCACGAATGCGAATTTTATGGTATGGTTGCCTTATTGAGAGCTATCAAAATCAAAATTTTAATCGAAATCGTTAGAGAAAAAGAAATCGTTTTTGAGAAAAAGAAATTGGTGTTTTGATCACTATGATAGCTATAGTTGACTTTCGGTGGATTTTGCCCATACCCTTATTTTTGCGTCCCGTGGTAACCTGTATGCTAGACATCAAGTTTCAGCTGATTTGATACGGTCGTTTTATCTAAAAACCGCGCTAAAATCGAATTCGTCGAAAGTTTTGGTAATTTATTGTGCTGCTCTCGTCATTTTCCCACAAATGAGAATTTTATGGTATAGTTGCCACATTGGGAGCTACCAGTATAAAAAAATTAATCAAAATTTTTGGAGCCGTTTTTGATTTTAAAAAAATTTGGTGTTTTGGTCACTATGATAACTATGGTTAATGTTCGGTGGATTTTGCTCATACCCTTATCTTGGCGTTTCATGATAACCTGCGAGCTAGATATCAGGTTTGAGTGGAGTTGGTACGGTGGTTCACTCTAAAAATCGTTCACACACACACACAGACCATTCTTCTAAATAGTGTTTTTCGGACTCAGGGGGGGTCTGAAACGTAAAGATCTGAAGAAAACTCCAAAAAAAATTTTCAGTCGATTACATAAGTTTCCTTTCTACTTTGTAGAGCCAAGGAAAGTAATATGTTGATAGGGAGCCGAAGTACAAAAACTTGGACACTTCCCAACGGAATTTACGTTACAGTTCAGTTTCGGTCATTGAAAGTAAATTATTATCTACCATCTGTGCTTATAAGGATCTCCTTTATGGGGCAGAGGTGTGAAGTGATACACTGAGAATTGCCTATCGAAGGAAGAGGATAGGAGTGGTGCGCCCTCTGCATTGCTTTCTTTAACCGCACAGTTTTTCAGGAGGCAGCCTAGCGAAAGGAACTGTACCCGTCGAAGAGGCAACCAGTGTACGGCCACCAAAAGTGAAGAATAAGAGCGACCCTTGGAATGTGCCCAGACGAGTGCCCTCAAGGAGCAACTGGCTCCACCTCATGGTCCATGGCTCAGGCAGCGCTGCAGTGAGGTGAATTTCTACCTCACCAAGTTCCTAACAGCACATGGAGCATTTAATGCGTACTTATTACGAAACGAAATAAGTGACAGACTCTTATGAAAATATATAAATTGCACAACAAGGAACTTCACAAAGACCAGGCACATCCAGAGAACGACATCAACTGAACTACGAGTGACAAATGAGGGGTGGGGCAGTAAGAGGGGAACCATAGGAAGAACGATAGAAGATCAGGTGATCATGTGAGATTGCGCACATTAATAGTGCTTGCATTGAATCGGCTGCAATACCATGGTGTGCAGCAAGATAATGGTGGATGACGCTTTCTATGCTATGTATATATAGTCTTCTGACTGTCGCACTGGTGGGATGTAAACTGCGGTCAGATGACCTATTGTGACAGTCCCAATGTCTTACAGGTCAATGCTTAGCCTCCTGAGGAAAGCCAGGTAGCACTGTACCCATCAAGGAGGCAACCAGTGTACAGCCACCAGAAGTGAAGAAGAAGAGCGACCCTTGGAATGTGCTCAGGCGAGTGGGGCACAAACCAGAAGGAGCAACTGGCTCCACCTAATGGTCCATGGCTCAGGCGGCGCTGAAGTGAGGTGAATATCTACCTCACCAAGTTCCTAAGAGCACTAGGAGCATTTAAGGCGTACTTGCTTTGAATCGTCTCCAATACCGTGGTGCACTGCAAGGGAATGGTGGATGACTGGTCGGATCCCACTGGTGGGATGTGCACCGTGGCCAGATGACCTATTGTGCCAGTCCTGATGTCTTACACGTCGATGCCTAGCTTTCTGAAGAAAGCCAGGTAGTTCCTGAAGGAGTCTTTGTTGGTATCCATCCTGGGAGAAGTGGTAGGGAGTCTCCTCATCCGTGTGACATCACCTGCATCGAGGGGTGTCGACTATACCCATAACATACGTGTGTTTGTTCATTCTGCAGCGCCCGGTTATGATCCCAACAATCTGTCTTAAGTAATTCCTCTCCATCCTCAGAAGGGTGTGTCTTATTTCACTTGATTGCTCTGAGACAAAGCGTTTGGAGCGTCTTACTCCTGCAGCGTTCCAGACTGCCTGATACAGTCTTTTGGCGGGTTCTCCCACAGTCTTTTTTAGTGGTGACAGAGAAATCCCACAATGGGGCGGTGGCCCAATAGATACCGTAGACGAACTGCGTTCTCCTGTCGATGTTGGGCAAGCTGCGCGCGCACAGTGGAGGATACCCCATGTGTTAGGGCTTTCTATTTGTGTTCATGCCCCGATATAACAAATCAGACAAAAACTCTGAAACTCGCCTTATATCATAAATAAACCAAATAACGCTTCTGAGGGGGAAATAAGGAAATCAAATGAATGAATTGAACTCCTTTTCAATATTAAATCAAGGATTACTAATGGCTCGGATCGTGAACAAAGACAATAAGGTGACAAGGGATTTGCTCACCTTTATCCAACAATATCCAAGCGGGTTAAAAGGACTGAAGCTATAATCTGGTTTATAACGAGAGGAACATGATCAGGACCTTTCGCAGGGAAAATCAGAACGAAAGATGGCCCTCAGAAGTCTCGTGCCATCTCCTTCCAGCGGGTCACTGCCCCCCCCCCCCCAGCCAAATGGTCGATCGGAGCGCCCAAAAGACGGAGGTTATTTCCATGACACATGGCTCAATGTTCCAGGACAGTGCTGAGCTAGAAGAATGCACAGCTTGTAGCTCCGGGTGAAGACTGCTCTACACTCTGCAAGGTAGTAGGAAGATGTTTATGAATGACGGCACGCTGCAAGTTTCTCATGAGAATTAAGAGGACTAGGAAGAAGTGCTAAACGGTTTCGGGTGTGTTCTCGATACGCCGGAGTAAATTCATGGGGCCAATCCGCGCATAGTGGAATCACAGAGTCCATGTGGACTTCGCATCACCTTCCTCACACCCGCGTTATCCCGGTGACAGTAGCGAAGTATATTCGTTCAGTTGCAGTTTAACAGAAACGCTAATGTGATCACAACTCTGTGAATTTCATAAAAAGACGAGAGTAGGGAAAATGCTGAAAACCAAACATGGTTGGTACATTTTGTTTCCCAACTCTCATCCCGTTAATGGAAACTGCTCATAACCATTTTTTTTTTTACGAACAAAACGACAACGAACGAGCTCAATTATCTCTGTTCCACCGTTCCCCCTCAATATTGACTGTAAACACACCGACCAAACGCCAAAATTCAGGTTTCCTCGAACAGGAGGCCTCGCAGCGTAAAGATCTAAAGTAAAACGTACTTTTTTACTTTCCATATCCCATCGAAATAAATTGTAAACAATGTTTTTCATATCTTAACATTTCAACGGTACGTGCTCTTGAGAGACCACGTCTCAATCAGGCCAAAACAAAAATCAGATTGAATTTGATAGGGTGAAAACAGAATCCATGCGGGACGTTTAAATATCTAGCGCGGCATATCGCACAACTTTCCGCACACCAATGTTATTTGGGTGACACGCTACACTCACCGTAGCGAAAAACCTTCGTGATACTTAACGCAGGAGCGAAATCAGCCCAAAACTAACCATAGTTATTATAGTAGTCAAAACACCAGATATTCTCTAGTCCTAAAGGGCTCAAATTATTTTGATTAAGCTTTTATATGAACAGTTTCAAAAAGCGTATCGGGCTTATGCAATTTCCATCCGTGGAAAAATGACTAGAGCAGCGCAACAAATTTTAGGTAATGACAGAGACGAATGCTCGAAGGTTCGGTATAGAAATTATATTTCAAGTATTAAACGCGGACACAGTAAAATGGAGCGATTTTGTGAAAGTGCAAACAAAAAGATTTTCGGCAGAAGTAAAAAGATGAGTAAAAAGACGCGTCACTTTTAATATCCAACGGCGTATCAGCTGGTTTGACTGGGGTTAGGAAGCCCCTACAAAATAATCGCCCTTTCGGAAAAAAATGAAGTTTTTCTTATAAATCTCACTCACCCGACTATAGTTTTTACTTTCCTTGGCTCAACAAAGTAGAAAGGAAAGTTATGTAATCGGCTGAAAAAATGATTTTGAGTTACCCCCTTGAGTCCAAAAACACTATTTGGGAAAATGGTCTGTGTTTCTGTGTGAACGGTTTTTAGAGAAAACCACCGTACCAAATCCACTCAAACTTGATATCTCGCCTGCAGGTGATCATGGGACGCAAAAATAAGGGTATGAACAAAATCCACTGAAAGTTAACTATAGTTATCATAGTGACCAAAAAACCAAATATTTTTTTCCCCAAAAATGGCTCGAATGATTTTGATTAAATTTTTTATATTGGTAGCTCTCATTATGGCAACTATACTATAGAATTCTCATTTGTGGGAAAATGACGAGAGCAGCACAATATATTACCAAAACTTTTGACGAATTCGATTTTAGCGTAGTTTTTAGAAAAACCACCGTAGCAAAACAGCTCAAACTTGATATCTCGCCCGCAGGTTACCATGGGACGCCAAAATAAGGGTATGAACAAAATCCACCAAAATTTAACTATAGTTATCATAGTGATCAAAACTCCAAATATTTTATTATCAAAAACGGCTATAACGATTTTGATTAAATTTTTTATATGTGTAGCTCTTAATAAGAATAGAATTAGAATACCATAGAATTCCCATTTGTGGGAAAATGACGAGAGCAGCACAATAAATTATCAAAATCTTCGACGAAATCGATTTTAGCGCGGTTTTTAGAGAAAACAACCGTACCAAATCAGCTGAAACTTTCTGTCTAGCCTACAGGTTACCATGGGACGCCAAAATAAGGGTATGAGCAAAATGCAGCGAAAGTTAACCGAAGTTATCATAGTGATCAAAACGCCATTTTTTCTCAAAAACAGCTCTAACAATTTTCATTTTTATGTTATTATATTGATAGCTCGTAATAACACAATTATACCCCATAATTCCAATTAGCGAGAAAATGACGAGAGCAGCACAATTAATTATCAAAATTTTCGACGAAAAGCGTTTTTAGCGCGGTTTTTTCCTTATAAACTCCGCTGGAATGGAATGTTCTGAAAGTTTTTACCCAATAACTCTGCAAAAGTTATAACTATCCTCCTTCAAAATATCTGGTGCGTTGCAACACACAACTTTCCTTAGCTCTACGTCAATTTACTTTTTACATGGCTAATTCTATTTAATCAATTCATTTATCACTCAGTTCCTTTGAACTTGGTCAAACAACGCTTTACGGCAGCAGAAAGCGGTAGCGCTTACAGTTCCGGAATTTATTGTGCTGCTCGTACTCATTGCAGGACCATTATTGAGCAATCGGTACACAGATAATTAATGAGACTGTGAACACGATTTTTTAAAAAAAGGATAGTAATCACTTTTGCAGAGTTATTGGAAAATAACTGTTAGAACTGATAGTGAGCGCAACGGCAGTAGTTGAAATTCAGGAATTTCTGGAGTGAGCCCCATGTATCTCATGAGCGGTTTTAAACACTCACTTCAGGTATTGGATTGGACTACAATACCCTTTTTTTTAACATTCTAAAAGAATTCCAGCGGAGTTTATAAGGAAAAAACTGTGCGAAAAACGCTTTTGGTCGACAATTTTGATAATTTATTGTGCTGCTCTCGTCATTTTCCCACGAATGGGAATTTTGTGGTATAAATCCCTTTTTGGGAGCTATCAATATAAAAAATGTAATCAAAATCGTTAGAATCGTTTTTGAGAAAAAAGTTTGGTGTTTTGATCACTATGATAACTATAGTTAACTTTCGGTGGATTTTGCCCATACCCTTATTTTTGCGTCCCATGGTAATCTCTAGGGTAGACATCAAGTTTCAGCTGATTTGGTACGGTTGTTTTCTCTAAAAACCGCGCTAAAATCGATTTCGTCGAAAGTTTCAATAATTTATTGTGCTGCTCTCGTCATTTTCCCACAGATGGGAATTTTATGGTATAATTGCATTATTGAGGGCTATCAATATAAACAATTTAATTAAAATCGTTGGAGCCGTTTTTGAGAAAAAAAATATTTGGTGTTTTCCTCACTATGATAACTATAGTTAGCTTTCAGTGGATTTTGTTCAAACCCTTATTTTGGCGTCCCATGGTGACCTGCGGGCGAGATATCAAGTTTGAGATGATTTAGTACGGGGGTTTTCTCTAAACATCGTTCACAGACACAGGTCTTTTTCTTTATTTGATGACTGTACCTAAACCCTCGACGAGGGTTATATCAGTCATAGAAGTTGCGGTTTCGCTAATATGCAAGAGGCCGGCCCCTGCAGCATCCACCGAACTCAGACCTGTGGAGGTACGGCAGGTATTTGGTCGTTAGCCAGTCTCACCGTAGAGAGCTGTTGCCCGTGTGTTACCGCGCGGAGGTGACCACCTGAGGAATCCCGTACCATCTGGGAGTAGTTCTTAATCTGGTTCCCTACCTGATCTTACTGTTTACTTGGGTGGCAAGTTTCAAAAGGACAGATCAACTATAACCACGTTTCTTAGCCATTACCTTCTTTGCGAACTTTGCAAAATGGTTATAGGCTTCCTTTGTAGCAGTCAAAGCTGCTAAGTTCCTTTGCCCTCCCAACAACCGTCGCTCACTGTTGTAGAAACTACAGTGGAGCAGCACATGGTTTCTTGTTTCCTCCGCACTGGAGGCACAAGACGTGCATAATGGAGAGTCTTTCAGAGAAAAGAAGTGGAGCCGCGCATTGAAGTCACCATGTCCCGTGAGGAACTGGCTCGTCCAGTGGTCTGGCTCAACCCATTTTCTAGAAAGACGTTCACGGATGTTGGGGAAGAACTCATACGTATCACGTCCCTTTGACGAGGATTCCCATCTCGCTTGTCATTTCTCTAGAGCCCATTCATCGATGGCAGCAAGTTTCTGTTCTGTGGTGAGATCCGCACGGAGTTCAGCCCAAAGCGGGGGAAGCTCCCGTTTCACTCTCCACTTGTCAACCATGCACTCAACAGCCAAATCAACTGGTAACTGACCAGTGATCACCTGGAGTGCTTCCGTTGATACAGTCTTGTAGGCCTTGGTGATCCACAGGAGCGCAGCTCTCTGGGATTGGGCCAATACTCTCTTTTGATTGACTGTTAGTTTGCTACCCCAGACAACGGGGAGTAGCCAATCACACCTAAATAGATGGCCTTATACATGAGGATGGTGTCGTGGTAACACACACCCCAAGTGGCCTTAGTAATGGCACGCAGTGAGGCAAACCTTGCAATGGTAGTGCCTTTAAGGGACTGGAGGTGTTGGTTGAAACCCCACCTCTCACCTATATTCACTCCTAAATACTTGACGTGCTTTTCAAGAAGGAGCCTGTGGCCACCAAAGCGTATTGTGGGTGGATTATTCACTTTCCCCTTCAAGAGGATTAGCTGGTTTTTTTCCTCAGCCACCTGCATCTTGACATGCTCGCACCATTGGTTGACAGTGCGGAGCACGTGGTGGGTTTTTTCTTCAATTTGGCGGACTGACTCTGCAAAGATCAGCACAGTCAAGTCATCCACATAGGCGTACGGCTCGCAGTCAGTCTCCATGAGTTTCCTGAGAAGACCTTCGAAGAAGGCATTCCAGAGTGCTGGTCCTAGGACCGAGCCCTGCGGGCACCCCTTCTCAATCTTTCTCCGGACAGAGACATGCCTGCTTCCGATCGTAGCAGTTCTGTCTGTCAGGTAACTTCTGACGAGCGAGTACAGGTTGCGGGGGATTCCCCTACCTTTGAGCTCATTAAGGAGCGCTGGCCACCAAAGGTTGTCAAACGCTCCTCTGATGTCAATCAGAACTGCTACGACGTACTTAGCCGTTCACAGACAGATCTGTTTCTTTATTTCATGACTGTACCTAAACCCTCGACGAGGGTTATATCAGTCATAGAAGTTGCGGTTTCGCTAATATGCAAGAGGCCGGCCCCTGCAGCATCCACCGAACTCAGACCTGTGGAGGTACGGCAGGTATGTGGTCGTTAGCCAGTCTCACCGTAGAGAGCTGTTGCCCGTGTGTTACCGCGCGGAGGTGACCACCTGAGGAATCCCGTACCATCTGGGAGTATTTCATAATCTGGTTCCCTACCTGATCTTACTTTTTACTTGGGTGGCAAGTTTCAAAGGGACAGATCAACTATAACCACGTTTCTTAGCCATCACCTTCTTTGCGAACTTTGCAAAATGGTTGTAGGCTTCCTTTGTAGCAGTTAATGCTGCTAAGTTCGTTTGCCCACCCAACAACCGTCGCTCACTGTTGTAGAAACTACAGTGGAGCAGCACATGGTTTCTTGTTTCCTCCGCACTGGAGGCACAAGATGTGCATAATGGAGAGTCTTTCAGAGAAAAGAAGTGGAGCCGCATTGAAGTCACCATGTCCCGTGAGGAACTGGCTCGTCCAGTGGTCTGGCTCAACCCATTTTCTAGAAAGACGTTCACGGATGTTGGGGAAGAACTCATACGTATCACGTCCCTTTGACGAGGATTCCCATCTCGCTTGCCATTTCTCTAGAGCCCATTCATCGATGGCGGCAAGTTTCTGTTCTGTGGTGAGATCCGCACGGAGTTCAGCCCAAAGCGGGGAAGCTCCTGCGTTTCACTCTCCACTTGTCAATCATGCACTCAACAGCCAAATCAACTGGTAACTGACCAGTGATCACCTGGAGTGCTTCCGTTGATACAGTCTTGTAGGCCTTGGTGATCCACAGGAGCGCAGCTCTCTGGGATTGGGCCAATACTCTCTTTTGATTGACTGTTAGTTTGCTACCCCAGACAACGGGGCAGTAGCCAATCACACCTAAATAGATGGCCTTATACATGAGGATGGTGTCGTGGTAACACACACCCCAAGTGGCCTTAGTAATGGCACGCAGTGAGGCAAACCTTGCAATGGTAGTGCCTTTAAGGGACTGGAGGTGTTGGTTGAAACCCCACCTCTCACCTATATTCACTCCTAAATACTTGACGTGCTTTTCAAGAAGGAGCCTGTGGCCGCCAAAGCGTATTCTGGGTGGATTATTCACTTTCCCCTTCAAGAGGATTAGCTGGGTTTTCCTCAGCCACCTGCATCTTGGACGTGCTCGCACCATTGGTTGACAGTGCGGAGCACGTGGTGGGTTTTTCTTCAATTTGGCGGACTGACTCTGCAAAGATCAGCACAGTCAAGTCATCCACATAGGCGTACGGCTCACAGTCAGTCTCCATGAGTTTCCTGAGAAGACCTTCGAAGAAGGCATTCCAGAGTGCTGGTCAAGGACCGAGCCCTGTGGGCACCCCTTCTCAATCTTTCTCCGGACAGAGACATGCCTGCTTTCGATCGTAGCAGTTCTGTCTGTCAGGTAACTTCTGACGAGCGAGTACAGGTTGCGGGGATTCCCTACCTTTGAGCTCATTAAGGAGCGCTGGCCACCAAAGGTTGTCAAACGCTCCTCTGATGTCAATCAGAACTGCTACGACGTACTTAACCGGTGCCAGCAGAAACACACCGAATCTCGACAATGACATCCTGCGTGGACCCTCCTTTGGTACACCCGTATTGCCTGCCTGTGAGGTTGCGGCCAAAGACTCCTTCGAGGGACTGCAACATCAAGATTTCTAGTGTTTTGCCTAATATGGAAAGAAGGCTGAGTGGTCTCCATGATCGCGGGTCTGACTGATTGCGGTCGCCTCCCTTTTGAAGAGTGACAACGCGCGCAGTCTTCCACTGAGTGGGGAACTGTCCGACCTGCAGACAGTCATTAAATAAATTAAGGAGGCCGCTGGAGATAGTCCGCTCAGCCTTCCTTAGCATATTGCTTTCTATTTTATCTGGCCCAGGAGATTTGTTGGGCTTTAAGGTCGCAAGGGCCCTGCCGAGGTCGCCTGTTGTCCACAATGGGATGTCGGGCCTCGTTCGGAGGGTCCATGATCAGCTCGCTTGCTGCCCTCTGGGCTTCAGTGTCTCGAGCTACTTGGTCATCTGGGAACGCCTTCTCAAGGAGGGTTTCCAGTGAGCTTTCGATGCTGCAGGCCCAGCCTGACTCATTGTGCATCGCGGCTAAGACCTGCTCTACGTTAGCTTTTCCTATGGAGGACTTGTAGTGTCTGCCCCAGGGGTTCTCAGAGCTCTCCGCTTCCACAAAGTTTCGCCAGCCTTGCCGTTTGGCTCGTTTGATGGCGCGGTGGAAGGCCTTCTTCTCTTGGATGAAGGCAGTTCGGAGTGTTGCTCTGGCATCAGGGTCACGAGTGTTTTGGTACACACACACAGACCATTTTCCCAAATTTTGTTTTTCGGACTCAGGGGGGTCTGAAACGTAAAGATCTGAAGAGAACTCAAAATTTTTTTTTTTAGCCGATTACATAACTTTCCTTTCTACTTCGTAGAGCAAGGAAAGTAAAAATTCGTGTTTACAGCCTCATTAATTTTCTGTGTACCAATTGCTCAAGAATGTTCCTGGAATGAGTACGAACAGCACAGAATTTCGGAACTGTAGGCGCTACCGCTTCTTGCTGCCGTGGTGTTGTTTGACCAAGTTCAAATGAACTGAGTGATAAATGAATTGATTAAGTAGAAAAAACCATGTACCCGAGTGAATTGACGTAGAGCTAAGGAAAGTTGTGTTTCGCAAAATAGTTGGGCTGATAGTTCAATATAGTACTTCTCAATGGTTTAAGAACGGTTAAAATAATTGTGATGCCTTGGCTTTTAACGCGAACTGTAAATAGCGTGTCCTAAATAAAAGGTATTCGTGTTAGGAATTCGGTTAGTTGTTTTTAGGAAACGTTGTTTGACTTCTTGATCTTTCTCTTACAATTACAAACACTTTAAAAGTGTTCAAATTGGCGCCTTTTGTGGGGTTGAGGAAGGAACTAGAAGAATTGGCGTTAGAAACGACAAAGCTTTTTTTATCGGGAAGTCTAGGCGAATATTATGAGCCTAAAGGGAATTGATCATGAGTCTGTTGAGTTTGATGATTGTTCTTTAAAAATGTGCTTTGCCAACAAGTATTCGACGCGATCACGAATATTGCGGCGGAACTGAACTGCAAAATAACTACAGTCCCTTATACAATGAATCAGCAACAGTGTGAGTTGTCTTCTGGTGTGAACGAAGTGACAATTAAATTTGACAGATTTACTCGACAAGTATCCAACCGAATTACGTAATTAGAAACAATCATTTCTGACCAGAGAAAGAAAATCACTGACATCGAAGAATACGTTTTAAAATTGTAGCGGCAGCCACCGTATAATCAAACGTCAACCTCGGAAAAGCGCATGAATAGCACACTGGGGAAGAGCGTAAAATAAGAATAAAGGCACCTACATTCTAAGGTAAATCCTCATGGCCCAAGTATCTCATACAATTTACTACAGCTTTCAAAGCAAGCAGCCCTTCGAGGAGATGCTCTCGTTCTCGTCAGTTGAGGTTTTTACGTTTTTTGGCTAAACGGCTGGAACAATTTTCTCTGAACTCAAGGGATATCTTCGAATTATCCGTTACCTATATATTATTCTCAATGAATGTTCCTCTGCGATAAAAGTCAAAATTCGTTTTTTCGTAATTTCCAGGTTAACATTTCAGCTATCTTTACCCACAATTTGTTCTTCGTGGTTGGGTTGAACGGAGATATAAAACGACATTTGTCGAATATTAATTTATCGTTTTTAAATTTTTCGCACGACGGGCTCTAACGATTTCGATCAAACTTACGGGATACTCTTAACTGACCAGTACCAACATATACTTCTCCATAAATGTTTCTGTGGAAATGCGTTGAATGAAGATACAACGCCCCAACATTCAGCCGGTCATCGAATTTATGGGAGTTGTGGAAAGTTGAGTGTTGCTACGCACCACTTATTTTTTATGGTTTGTGCGAACCTTAATTTACAGACAAAAAATGTGTTGGAGCTTCCGGAATTTATTGAGTGGCCTTAAGCCGCAACCTTCGAGTGATCAGTCAATAGGCGATAAATTAGCACGCCAATGTATTTTTAAAAAAATAAACTGCACAACAATCGTTTCTCGTTGAAATTGTCGTGAATTTATTGTGCTGCTCTCGTAACTTCCACCCAAATTTTTCATATAACTATTTCTTATCTGGATCCGTCCACACACAAATCAAATTCATTGAAGCCGAAAAAAGTGGTGTTTTGACCGCTATGGTAAATATAAGTCAGGTTTATACCAATTTGGCTCATATTTCTGGCGTGCCGGGGTTATCTACAGGCTAAATAAAACGCGAAAAGGGAACCGATTTGTTTCAGCTGTCTCAATTTCGTTTCACGGACTCACACACACTAATCGGTGATTTCGACGTGGGTTTTAGGAGTGAGAATATGAAGAAAAACTGTTGACATAACGCCCGGCTCCGTGTCGTGGGGCTAAGAGAAATAAAAACGGAAAACACGTTTTACGATAAATTAATCGCTTTCGTGTCAGTTCGCAGGATAGTCGGAGAAATATTTATGAGAACGATACTACGTAAACCCACTTCGTTAAAAGTCTTATTTCGTTTCTTAGGTACGCATTACAACACCTTTTTCATTCGTGCGCGGCACTCAAGCCTCGGCCGTACGTGCAAAAACTGCGCTAAAACCGATTTCCTTCACAATTTCATTGTGCTGCCCCCATCATTTCGCTTCATACGAAAATGTCCAATTAGATTCGATCGAACCGGCCACATCACGTCGCGTTCACAGACGCGCAGACAGTTTTTCTCGAATGGTGTTTTGAGACGCTTGAAACGTAAAGATCTGAAGGAGACACGTGTAGAAGATGAACTTTCCTTCTTACTCCGAGTTAAAAAGGCGATATCGACCGGTTCAGCCGTTCTTTTACAAAACTGTCGAAACACGCACACACAGATCGTACTATACCGTTTATTATTAGGTCGATTGCCGCAAAAGAGGCGAGCGGTTGGAAGTTTATGCCGCCGGCTTCAAACGCTCCCGTTTACCTCGTTGCGGCAAATTACCCTCTTGGAACAAGCGAAAAACACTCCCTTTGGTCTAAATTTTTTTTTCTGATGATGCTAATTCTACGCGAACGGTTTTGACTTTAATTTATTCTGAACCAATAAAATTTATTCAAAACAATTGAATAATTTATGACAAGGAGGTGTTTTGGAGGTGTTAGAGACGAAACTCTGACTGTGAGGATCACATGACTCCCTAAAGGAGATAATTTTCACCTGAACATTTTACAAAATTTACAAAAAGTGAGGGTTCGAAGCGTCAAAATGTTAAGTTGCACGAAAGTTCTCAAATTGTTATTCTGAACAAAGAGAAAGTACAATTAAAAACTACAGTTTTTCGAAACTACGTAATTATTTGGTCTACTTCCTTAGATCACATGCGCAATCACAATTATGAAATCGAGAGGCGAGGAAGAAGACGAAGGATGAAAAGAAAGGGCTGAAGTGATAGGAGAGCGATAGAAAGTGAAGGTTTACAAAAGAGAAAGAGAAATAGAGAGCGAAGAAGAAGATAATTTTTTTAATTTTATTTTATTTTATTTTTGTTTTTAGAAATTTATTTCGAACGGGTCGCTCACCTTGCGAGGTGCAGTTGCCAAATGACAGTTGGCCCGCAGCTCGGTTTTCAGCCGAGTGACGATTTGAAACGCGCAGGGCTCTCCCGAGGGCGAGTTTATCTCCCGCTACCGCGCCCGCGCCTGTCCGTCCTCTTCACAACGGAACATCCAACGAGATCTGGCCGCGAAACTGCGACACCAACCGGGTTTCGATTGATCCGAAACGTTTCCCCGAGACGCCGAAGGGAGAGCCCCGGTTTGGAAAGCCGGTGGGAGAGACCTGAAAAGTGGGGAAAATCCGCGGTTGTGCGATGAAGTGGAATGAGCCGGAACGCGTTCCATTTGGGAAATAAATGCAAGAATTATTGTTCAATCTTCTATTTTCATACTGCAACGAAGCCGGTTGCTACACAACTAGCACTGTAGCGCTTGAAAGGAAACAAATAGGCTTGAAGCTCCTCTCAACCAATCGCAGGGTCCTCATGAAAGATACCTTTTGAGCACGTTGGGCCTATGGCGTAATAAACTCGGGGCCTTTTGAGTGACCCAATTAAATTTATCATTTCCTCTTGTCACATTCTCTTGCACAGTACGATTGCGGCCAGTCCTGTTCAGCGTCTCCTGTTTCATCAACTATCGCCTGACGTTTCAATCAACATTTTCGATAATTTCCAGGTAATCCATCTTGGTGCAGTTTTTTACCTCCGAGACCCACCTCATACCCTTCAGCATCGAGAAATACCAGTAAACGATATGCAACATGACCTGACTACTACGACAAAACAAAAATTGACATCTCTAGGCAACACTAGGCAATTGGCGCGATGTGAGCTGAATTGATGGGTGGCTGGTGTGAGACGAGAGAGAATGAGCCGAGGCCAGGTAGAAACGATAACTTTCGGTATATTGTCCTTCTGTCCATTCTATTCAACTCAGCAGCAAAAAATGACTAAGAAATTGCAATGAAACAACCAAAATTTCTTTTTAATCTACTTTTTATAACAGTACAAGCATTTGTACTGGCCGACTCCTATTAAAGGCACCGGGCGATCGTGGCCTAGTGGTTAAGACATTGGTTCATAATTCTCGACGTAAGTCGGGGATTGTGGATCGGAGCTCTGGCCCGAATGCCGTAATTTTTGCCTGAGTCAGCCTCTTCAAAAAGCATCTCCAAACTACCTCAGTACAATTGGCGCCCAACTAGTGGTCGAACTTCTTCATTCCAAGAAAAATTAGAAGCCCAGAGAGAAAAAATTAAGGTGAAGGGGAATAAAATGGGCGACACGCCTACTTCAATGTGAAAGAAAAGACTTTCCTCGTAGTCCCCTCATTCCTCGAATCAAAGATCGGATTTTCTGGCGGGGATTCGCTCGACTCTCATAAATTCATTTCTTAAAAGAGTCCGCTACAGGAGCAGAGGCTAAAGACGAGGGGGGAGATGTACTGACTGACTCCAATTAAAGGCCCCGGGCGATCGTAGTCTAGTGGTTAAGACATTGGTTCATAATTCTCGACATAAGTCGGGGATTGTGTATCGGCGCTCCGGCGTGACTGCCGTAATTTTTGCCTGCGTCAGCAGCTCTTCAAAAGCATCTCCAAACTACCTCAGTACAGATAACAACCACGGGTTTTGTCTGCAAATACTAGTAAACCATACAAAACCATGATCTGACTACAACAAAAATTGATACTTTCTAGGCGACGGTAAGTAATTGGAATGAGCTGACAGGTGGTTGGTGTGAGACGGGAGGTAGCGTCGGACATTTATTGCTACTTTGTCCCCTGAGTGCATTCAAGTAGTAGCATTTGCCTCACTAAATTTACCATGATTTCACTGTTTTGCATTCAGAAGCAGCGCTACACCTTTGAGACTAGTTCCATACGACGCAGCGTCGAAAAATACCAGTAAATGATACGAAACACGACCTCACTACTACGAAATCTAGGCGATGCGAGGCAATTGGCACGACGCTACGAGTCAAACTAGCGGGTGATTGAAGTGAGGCGCGAAGTAGCGAGAGGGAATGAGCGCAGGCCAGGGGGAAGAGATAATTTTTTGCTACGTAGTCCCAACAGGTCCATCAACTACCAGAATTCGCCTCACTTTATTTACTGTTATTTCACCGTTCTCAAGCTAGACACAGTCACACACCTCTGCGACCCGCCCAAATAGACTCAATAGCAAACACTACCTAGGAAACTACCAATGGGTTAATAATGCTAGATACAAAATGGATTTTTTCTGCGAATGAAAGGATTGTTAGATTGCGTTAAAGGCAAAATATGGCCCGGATGGGCGGATGACCCTCGCCATGAAACATAAAGTGTTAAATTATTGCGTGTGTGTGGAAGGGTGGGGGGGGGAGAGAATATTCCCTGACGGAAAACATCGGTGCGTTATACCAAAATGAATAATAAACCAAAAAAATACAGACTGACCTAAATAACCGGCGTTCGGCTGTTGTCGTACAAACAAGATTCGTAAAACAAGCCATTCCCCCTTCTTTCCCTACCACTATCCATCGAGTCAGCTTCGGAAACGACAACTCTCTGGAATGTCATCATCACCTCTGTAAATATAGCGCGGGGACCAAAAAGAAGTTGGAATATGCATCATCCTTACTATTTTTAACCGGATCCCACCTGTCAGTTCGATCTGCCGTAGAGCAAAGTGGAACCGTTGCTCGTTTTATCGAAGGACTTCTCGTCGGTGAAGCATTTATGAGAAGAGAGATGACGTGGAGTAGTCCAGCGAAATAACGTAAATTCGTTAACGATAAATTAACGTAACGAAATTACTTAATTTTCTCTTTAATAACGTTATTTGCGATCAAGGGACATTTATTAAAACGGGACATTTATTATTTTATTCAGTTATACCTAACGACTCTTAATGATTCTATTCAGTTAAACAAATAACTTTTTTATAACGTTTAGAGATTAATTACAGTCCACAAATTTTTATCAACACACGATATTGAATGACTGCACCTCCGAGTTTCCTCTTGTGATGTTCCAATGCCTGAAAACACATCCTCATAGTCATGATACCCTAACCCCTGAAGGCTGCGAATGAAATCATATCATACCAACCAATCAGCTTGATTTCCCCTCTCTCCAAAATATACGAGAGACTAGCCCTGTCTCACTTGCTTCTTTCGACACAGAACAAGGATTGGACCGGGTTGGAGAGTCGGAGTTATGGAATTGCAGATTCTGCTAGCCGGTGATGGAGTGCTTACTTGCAAGGGGCTGGCTGGGACATGCCTCGGATTGCTTGGTAGGCCTCTCTTGTAGCTAGAGGAGGATGAGAGCATTGATTTGAAGGATATCCTGCAGCTTTAGAGAGGTGAATGTGGACATTGCACAAAGAACTATCTGCTCTGGAGGTGGGAATGGCTTGGAGCTACCTCATGGGCACCTCTACTACCTGCTCATCTGTGGCCTGGTTCGTTATCTCTGCAGTTTGTTGTTCCCCTCCAATTTCCTCATCCAACGCATTTTTTGTATTTCTTTCGTTTGAATGTTGAGGAGTTACTTCTTTCACTGTTACGTTTTCTTCCCTGTAACTATTCTACCTGTGGGCATACTTCAAGAACTGCATTGAATATCACTTACCAGCTGCAGGCAGTAGGACTCCTGGCAGGCGTCGTTGTGTTTTCTTCCACGTTCATTGGGTGAACTCACATTGCCTAACTATCATTGGTTGCCTAAGACATTTTCGGTTTGGTCAGTTTAATTTGAGTGTGCAGCACTTCATCACGTCATTGTTTTTGTACTTACATTGGGCACAAATAACAACTTGCTTAAACCAGCACCCATTTCCTAGCGCTCTTCACACAATTAGCTCGTCGCTTGATGCGCAGTGATGTACATGTGTGTTTGGGTCTTGTATAGTTTACTGTAAAACCTGTGAAAACATTTATCCAAAGGCGTGCATTATCAAGTCAATTTGAATCTGTCATGGAAGTGTATGGGAAAATATCTGCATGTCCCCAAAATTACGTTGTCACGTATGTTTTCGTTCGACAGGCTGAATTAGCTGAGTCTTTGACCTCCAAAATGTCTGCGCTAGCCCTAACGGAAAGTCATTGTTTCCCCAGATAACTTCGTCCTCAAGCCCTTTTGTTACCTATAGAAAGTCCACCTCTTTAGCTATTTCCAATTGACAACGGATTTGCCCTGTCCTTGACTTTCCCATCTATCTTTCCCCACCCTTCATTTTTAGATTCCTCTTCAGAACAGACAGCTCCTTCCAAGTCAGTCATCCATCAGCACTCGCGATACGGTCGTCTCCCAGTTCCCAATGATTCGTCTCTCAACTTGCGCTACTCCCTACTCAATTCTGTGCCTCTCTTTCATTTAGTATCTCACAACCAGTTTCACACGTCTTGAGAGTCCCTTGTGCACGTTTATATACTCAACTGGATATCGCTATTCCGTCAAGTGTAATTCAGTCCTCACTCACGCTCACCACGTTCATTTATTTCTCAGTTTCAGTTTCACAAACTGGGGGAATATACAGTCGTAAGTTTGAACTAAGGGTGCAAGACGTGCAAGGATAGAGAGCCTCTGAGAGGAGAGAAGTGGAGTCGCGCGTTGAAGTGACCATAAGGAATTGGCATGTAAAGTGGTGTGGCTCAACTCAATTTCTTTCTGCTTCAGCTGCTTTCTTTTGTCACTACATCTATGTCTCCCGCACCAGGAATGTCAGCCTATTAGTAATCAAAGCTGCCTCGACTGCTCTTAGCTATGTTCTGTAACGCCGTGTTCGTCTGCTGCATCAGAAATGTCAACCTGCCGGTAGCCATTTCTGCCGCCACATTGCTCACAGTTATGGGAAAAAACTCGTACGTGTCAAGCCCATTCGGGTGCTTATTCATTTAACGTGGCATATTTTCATTCAGTGGAGAGGTTATACGGAGTTCGGCCCAGAGCGGGAGAAGCTCCCTGACCACTCTTCACTTGCTCACTACACCCTCAACGGCCAAGTCAACGGCTATCTAGCCAGGGATCAGTTGGATGCTGTCTTATAGGCTTCGGTGATCCACAGGAGTGCAGCATTGGGTCAATGCTTTCATTTGGTTGACTGTGAGTTTGCTACCCCAGACAGATGTCATTTTATTCTACCGCTTTGCTATACAGTAGTCAATTTACGGCGCAGTAGACGATTTCATTGTAATTTTACCCCATCACTTCTACGATGTACGAGGATATGCTGTGACTGATTGAACAATCCTCGGCAAGGTTTCGAAACGTGAGGCCCCTCGACGGTCGATAAAAACTAATCAACCGTTAAAGAACTGGCGAAGGGCAGAGAAGCGAATTCAGGCACGACTCGGTGAACAGCTCACAAATACGGATCGACAAGTCCGCGATATCGCTCTTTTGACAAATAGCGCAACGCTTCTGAGGGTTGCGCAATACGGAAATTATTCGAAGGAGAAAACCATGACCGATTTGTGGTAATCGACTAGAAACCCAGTGACGAATATCGATGGGATTGTCGGTTTGTCATTGTTTAACGCGAAAATGACTGGCAACGTTTTCCCAACTTCCCAAAATGAAACTGGGTAAATTGAGAGGTGAAAGGAGTCTGTTCTGAGCATCTTCTTGTGTGGATGTATGAAATATCAAGTGCGGCAGCTTGCAAAATATTCTCCAAGGCACGTCTACTTGATGGCATGCTAAACAGCCGCTGTATCTCCGTGTAAAGACTTCCTATCTAACGGTTCGTTGGAACCAACGTGTTTCAGCAGAGCAGAGAAACCAGAATTGATTACTTACTTTTCGTATATAAAATATCTGAGGCGACGCAGCATACAACTTTCCTCATTTCCACGTTAATTCAGCAATTTCCATCACTTCATTCAGTTTATAATAACTTAACAGAGAGCTTGACTTTAATTGAGTGATCAGCCAACCGGTCACTCCTGAGACCGTAAATACACGTTAGTTTTTACAGCCTGTACACCAAAATTTATGGTGCGAACCCCCACGGGACCGACGATTAGTATCCCTCGTATGTCATTTAATGACATCATTTCTTTCCCTCTCAGCGTGACACTTTTTGGCAGTTAATTCGAAGCTGAAGCGTGTTCTCTTAAACTTATTTTGGTCAACAAATATAACTGTTGAAATATCTTAAGGTTCGAGAGAAATTGGCAGAGTCAGGGGTCAGATGCTCGCCCAAAAGGGAAAGAAGACTCACCAACAAACCCCCCCTCCTTTGGCCAGTGTTGACCGAGGAACTTATCGCGCATCATTATCGCCGATCTACCTGCTTCGACCAAGGGTCTGTGATTGTGCCTGATCGCGGACAAACTTGTGACCAATAGCGATTTACTGCCATTGACGAACAGTTCGAGACTTTCTTCCAATTCTCCTTTTTTCGAGTTTTGGTTTATTATTAATTCTGAATAATAACCCTATGTTTTCGGTCACGAAAAAGTTTTCACAACCCCCCCTCAAAATTTGATACTTTATGTTTCAAGACGTGGGGGATTCCAAATCTGCAATGTCCGTCCGCCGTCCCCCATCCTCCGTCCACCATCCCCTGTCCGGGCCGTTTTGTGCCTTTAACGTAGTCTAAAAAATTCGTTCTTTCGCACAAAAATCCCATTTGGTATCTGGTTGTGCTCGTCATCTCGGCAATCCGATCGGACGAAGCCCATGGTTGTTATGGGCAAAGAATGGTTAAAAAAATTAACAAAACGCAGTATAATCGCAAATAAGCCGTGTTTCGTATCGTTTTCAAGGCCAGCTCGACTCGCAACGCCCTTTGGACTCGCAACGCCCTTTGGACTTGCAACGTCCTGCCTATTGCTGAGGGAGGGTTCGCTGGAAGCCCCCGTCCCAATTTCCCCGACTCTTTTTGCTCGACGGGGGAAGGAAAGTTAAGGCCACTTCCTCCGCACACCCCTCCATCACATCATAAACGACTACAGACGTTTCCAGGCGCCTGGCGCCGGGGGAATATTTAGTTTCCGTAGTTCCATTGTAGTCAGGTCATGTTTCGTATGGTTTACTAGTATTCGATGCTGAATCTAATGAGATGGGTCTCGGAGCAATAATACTAGGTCAAGCTGTTCATGAGAATAATAAACCATTGTGTAATAATTTGCAGGGTTTTTGGTGGCCACTGCTGTTCACGAGTATTCCAACCGCTAGTTTCGACGTTCAAACGAGCATTTTCTGTGCAAATTAACTCCTTAGCCCTTGTTTCGCAAAGGAGTCCTTCGTTTACAAGGGTGTACATTCTGACATCCGTCTGGATTCCAGGTCAGTCCGATCCATTTTTTCCACGATCTGCTACAACTTCTCAGCAACCATCCCGTTCAACCGCCAAATAAACGTTCCGTGTTCGAGTTTTTATAAAGTAAATTATTTATTGTTAACTGTCCCCCATAATTTATTCGAATTTCCCCATTTTACGGACAGTCCACACATTTTTATAACTTGTGGGGTTAATATTCAGACGCTCAGATTTGTAGCCTTGAAGTCTATTTCCCCACATAACAGTAACAGCAGGCATCTAATGTTACGATTTCTACCTCTGCTTGCGAACTGACCTCAACAATTTGAGTAAGCACGCTAGGACAATACTGACAAGATGCAGGAACACCTGCTCTATTTTTTGTTTCTCCTGAGCTGGTCTACTTTTTGGGTGTTATCGCTGAAAAAGATAATAGAATTGAACGTTACCGGATTTTCTAACCACGCTGGGCATTTCCAACCTTCTCACTCTAACAACTTTCTATCTTGTACAGTGTCTGGTCTGTTTCATCACCACAATGACGGTTTCTTAGTACTAATCACTCAAAAGTCATTCGAGTTGCAGCTTCGCCGCTAGCTTACGTCCTCTGGAGGTACAGCAGGTTGTCATCTAACGAGTCTTCTAGTTGAGAGCTGTGGGACATGTGGTACCACCCGAATGTATCCCCCTGGGGAATCTGTTCCATTTGGACGGAGTTCTTAACCTGGTTTCCAACCTGATTCTTCTATTTATTTGGGTAGCAACTTTCAAAGGGAGAGGTCAACTGTGGCAAAGGTTGGCTTAGTGGCAGTCGAAATTGGCTGCTCTTCCACCAATATTCTCTCACTCTTTTAGAAACCACTGTGGAGCAGCATGTGGTTTCTTGTTTCCTTTACACAGGAAGTACAAGACTTGCAGGATGGAGAGTCTTTGAGGGAAAAGTTGTGGAGCCACGCGTTGAAGTTGCAATGTTCCATAAGGATCTGGCACGTCAAGTAGTCTGGCTTTGCTTAGTAAAAATTGAACTGCAAGGTTTAGCTGCTCTTTCAACAGCCGTTGCTCACTGTTGTAGGAACCACAGTGGAGCAGCATGTGGTGTCTCGTTTCTTCCACACTGAAAGCACAAGACATCCAGGATGAAAGCATGTGGTTTCTTGTTTCCTTCGCACTGGAAGTACAAGACTTGCGGGATGGAGAGCCTTTGAGGGAAAAGTTGTGGAGCCACGCGTTGAAGTTGCAATGTTCCGTAAGGATCTGGTATGTCGAGTAGTCCGGCTTTGCTTAGTAGAAATTGAGCTGCAAGGTTTAGCTGCTCTTTCAAGAGCCATTGCTCACTGTTGTAAGAACCACAGGGGAGCAGCACGTGGTGTCTCGTTTCTTCCACACTGGAAGCACAAGACATCCAGGATGAAAGCATGTGGTTTCTTGTTTCTTTCGCACCGGAAGTACAAGACTTGCAGGATGGAGAGCCTTTGAGGGAAAAGATGTGGAGCCACGCGTTGAAGCCGCCATGTTCCATAATGAACTGGCGTGTCCAGTGGTCGGGCCCAACCCCCCTTCTCATTAAACGTTCACGAACATTGGGAAAACCACCCTCCATGGTGCCATAGAACAACAACACAGATGGGAGGATCGAATTTCTTTGCCCAGTGCCCCCATTCCCATTGGCAGTACCCCCCATGGCAAATCTTAGAGTCTTCGTAATGCTGAAATGTCAGGATCATCAATTTACAACAATTATCGCTTACATTAGGGTTTTATTATGAAAAATATATATAACTTAACAATATTGTTGCGTTGTTGCACCTATAAATACGTTATTGTTCCAAAAAAATTCTACAAAACGTATGTATCCGTCAAATTTCTATTGGGTTCTCCGTGTTTCGGGTGCCTGAAAATCAAAGGGGCTCGACACAGCTGAAAAATACATTTACCGTAGCAACTATTTACACTCGAAACGAACAAAACGTTGAGGATTTTCGAAAGAAAATCGCGATCAGCCGTTGCGACTGATCATTTGACGAACGACGAAAGCTACGGTCGACATTTAAACACTGACAACAAATACACTTTACATTCGACTCAACAACACCTATAAAAAGTTACGCTTAAAAAACATAGATCCTTATTTACAATCCTCTTACGATTCACATTATCGGTAATAACGTTACATCTGTATTACAACGTAATGACGAACGTGCTTTGCAACATCAAGTGGATCAGTGCAAAAACGTGAAGTTTTTCGAGCGATTGGTCGCTAAACACATCTTGAAAATCGATTACAGTTCGATAAGAGTGAAATAACGTCCGCAATCGCATTGTTTTTTTGTTTTTTTAAATACACAATTCACACGGTTTGAGTTGAAAGTACAAAGCTCGTCACTAAAATACTTAAAACACTCATCTTTACCACAGCTATGACGATATGGCCTTTTCATCGCTTCTCGCAATTTCGGCCGTTTAAAACGTTTACGAAACAAATTTTAAAAAAAAAGTTCACACTGAAAATGCGCCGAGATGAGACGATAACAATCAACACGACGATTACCTAACTGATTATTACACTACTTTTACTTGGATGTCAGTTCTTGTTTCGACATGAAAACTGGCGGGTGGGGAAAAAAACGTTCTAAAATACACATTCACCGGGCACATTTTCAGAAAAAACTACCAACTAACATATACGATGTACACAAAATATCACATGGTTTTTATAGGGGATTTTAATTTTTTTTTTAAATACGACCTACATTTGGTACACCACCACGTAAATAGATTAATTTACATCCCAACTCGAAAGAGCTCAAAACGACATTTCAAAATATAGACCTTTGGTCCTTTTCTGGCGGTTATTGAAGTAAACGGGTTTTTGTGTTTGTGTGTGTGTATATATATATTTACAATTATGTGAATGTGCCGAGAGCATGCCTCTTCCGCCATTTTTACTTCGCGCAGGGCAGGTACTTTTGAAACTTAACCGAAGCGTACGAAACTCGTTGATTTCTAGCAGGAAAATTCAGTGCGCGTTTCGTGAGTGGGAAACCCAGTTTGTGGGTGCTTTATACGCGTTCCTTTCGCTTCACGACTGAAAGAACGCACCAATACTGAGAAAAGTAATTTTAGAATGTGATTGAATAACGCAGCCACGCAAAAAGAATGTTTTGTTTGAGTCAGACAAACTGTGTACCATCCAACCTGTAGTTTGGAGACGTTGACACGCTCTAAGTTTCCTCAGCACAGATTAGGATTCCCCGCTTTTTCGGTGGTCACTGTGACGACGGGCTCTATGACTATGCTTTTTGTGGAGCTAAATGCGATGTGTCCCATTATCCTTGTACACGTCTGGATTCACGATTTTTCAACAATTTCCCGGTCTGCAGGATGATAATGTGAAAGAAACGTACGTACTGCGATGAAGGGCGCTACGTTTATCTGTTGTGGGGAGCTGGGTGTGATGCCTCTGTCCATTATCCCAGTACACCTCTCGATTCACGCTTTTTCCATCTCAGAAATCGGTAAATCCCGACGTGCACGGGGAAAACAAACAATAGCATCATATTCTGCGCCTCAAAAAACATACGAGTGCCCTTCATCCCAGAACATACTGTGACGCCATGGCGTCAAATTGTAATCTCTAATTCCTAAAAGCTGTATACAAGGGGTTCTTCGCACCCACCACGACGGACCATCTGGAGGACACCTAGGGATAAAGAAGACGTTACAGAAGGTTCGTGAGAGATTTTATTGAGCGAACTGTTCTCATGATGTGGAAGATTGGTGCAGATAATGTACTACTTGCTCAGCAAGCAATGGGCCAAGCCGCAAGTTGAGAGCTGAAATGCAGCAGTATTTGGTGGGTAGCCCCTTTGAAAGAATCGCTGTAGATATATTAGGTCCTCTGCCGGAAACGAACTCTGGCAATAAATACGTTTTTATTGTGATGGACTACTTTTCCAAATGGGTGGAAGCTTATGCCGTTCAGAATCAAGAAGCTGCCACTCTTGCTGACGTCTTGGTGAAGGAGTTCATCTGCCGATTGGAGTGCCTTTAGAATTACACACAGACCAAGGAAGAAATTTCCAAAGTGACCTGTTCCAAGAGGTTTGTAAGAAGCTCGGAATCCGAAAAACCAGAGCTACAGCCCTACATCCACAGTCTGATGGGATGGTAGAAAGAATGAACCGCACCGTTATCAAGTACCTCTCAAAGGTAATTTCTGATCATCAGCGTGATTGGGATGAACACCTCTCATTCTGCTTGATGGCATACAGATCCGCAGTGAATGAGTCATCGAGACAGACTCCAGCGACAATCTTGTTCGGTCGGGAAATGCGACTCCCATGTGATCTGTTGTTCGGCTGTGAACCTGGTGTAGACGTAACGGGAGACAGTTATGTATCCAAGCTACGAAAGAAGATGGAAGATATTCATGACCTGGTTCGAGCTAATCTACAAATGGCTAGTGATCGAACCAAGAAGTATTACGATTACAGAACCAAAGAAGCGAGCTACACAGAAGGGGACCAAGTATGGCTTTACAACCCTAGAAGAAAACGAGGACTCTGTCCGAAGTTACAGCAACACTGGGAAGGTCCCTACGTTATCAAGAAGAAGATTAACAATGTAATCTACAGAATCTTCAAGACTCCAAGAGGGAAACCTGTAGTAGTACACTTCAATCGTCTAGCACCATTTCACGGGGATCATAATGAAGATGTGCCAGCATGATTACTACAAGATGGTGCACGCTAGTTGTGCAATGACTCATGTTTGGAGTATGCTATTAAGGAGGAATGCTATTAAGGAGAGGGCAGTGTGACGCCATGGCGTCAAATTGTAAACGTATCCATGTGAGGGACCGTTCTCAAGGAAGAAGTTGTCGTTTCCGCCTTAGTTGTTCAGTTGTGTTTTAATTAACGTTCCGTTTGACTTCTTGATTTATGTTATAATTATAAACCCTTTAAAAGTGTTACAATACGTTTCCCGCACTTCACTATTTCCGGGAACTGGGAAAACATGGCTTTTACAGGGGAAAAGCGACCGCAGCGACGTATTGAGCGCCTCAAATAACAGATAGGGTGGTTACAGTTTGTCAGACTCAAACAAAACATTCTTTTTCCGGGTGACTGAGTTATTTGTGGCTTATTCATCAGTTTGCACGCGTAATATTCAGGACTGAACGTCGACGGTTTGGTTAAATCCTTTCAAAATATTCTAAAAACTATTTTAATATTTTTTTGGTGTGCAGATGTGAACCCCAATATCTTGTCAATGATATTTACAAAATATTTGTATTTTTTATTTTATCATCAACATCGCTCACTCTTCACTCATTCCAATAACATCCATTGACTGGTCCTGATATATTGCTGCTTCTTGACGTGAAAAGTAAGGTAGTTGATAGCTGGTTCATGATTGTGAGAGATGCAGATGCTCTTATTACATTTCTCTTCGAAGTGCTGTCAGCAGACACGAGACTCACTCACCAACGACGCTGTCAGTACAATACAGGCTCATTATCGCTTGGGAACTACTGCACAGCGTTAAAACTGACGTGGGAGTGGCTGAGGCCCAACTCTTTAACGCTTCCACAATTCCATGGTCATCACTGGAAGTAAGAGGAAGAATCACTCAACTGTGCCCACAGGGGCTCATCGTAGGGCAGGCTGTTTGGAACTCTGCTGGAGTGGCACATTCCAAATGTTTTATTTTGGAGCCAAAGCATGAGATAAAATCCATTCTTCTGACGGGAAGATGAGTTGTGTGAACCATCAAAGTACATTGCGATGAACCAACTAGTACGAGGAAATCCTACACTGAGGAATGACCCGGTCCCAGAGACTTGATAGGAAGCGATTTTTGTTGTTTGTTACAACTTCACCAAAGAAGACTCTTGCTGGAGATACAGTCCAGTGAGACTTGTTTGCGGTTCTGCGACAGGCAATTGGAGTGCGAGTGAGAATTCGTCACGTTCTGGCAACTTCAATGACGCCTATCGCTATCTTGCCGAATTGCACTTCATATTCTGACTTCACACGTCGATAACGTAGCGTCCAATCGACCCTTACCACCGAAAGTAAAAGTATCACGGAATAGGAAACCGCTCTGAAAACGCCGGGCCCGAAAGTTTCCATTAGGTAGGAACCAGCTGTAACGGTGGATTTGCATCATTGAGCCCAAGTAACGAGGGCTGTCGATGTCACCACATCTACGAGTGAAAGGCCGTTTTCTCAGGAGAATCGGCAGCAATTTCCTAATCCAATCGTTCGAAAAGAATTTCCCCCGCAACAGTTTTTTAAGGAGAAATCAGAGGCTACGAATTAATTAGGGTTCAACTGCCGTTGCTAGTTGGAAATTCGAGCAAATTCTCGTATTGAGGTATTTGCAACAGCGTCGTCACGCGCATGAAACTAAAACCACTTCTCAACAGCGATCATTTCCACTTTCACTTATATCTTCAGTCTCACCTTAGATCAGGCGGCTCTAAAAAAGTGCAGTACATCAGCTGAACAATGAACGAAAAAGGCTCCGTCCGATTGTCAGCTGCCACCAACCGAATGGACCCATAATTTTCCTCAGATGAGCTCATAACCACGAGCAAGAGAAGGAGGGGTTCCTAACTGAGATGGGCGCACTGGCATGGTAATGTGATGGGAGACAAGGCTGGTCTAGGCATCAAAGGACCCAACTTTAATCTTGCCAATCCGGTGGGATGCGCTACAGTATGTCAAGTAGAAATTCTAGCTATAAATATCTCGCAAAAAGACTGATAGTAGGCAGCTCCGAAGACCATCCAGGCTGACAAGGAATGTCTTCAGGAGTTCAAACGACTCGGTCCCCATAATAGATTCTTCGTTATTCGGATACCAGCTCATAGGGGCCAAGAGGGTAATGAAAAGGCTGACAGCTTAGCGAAAAGGGGCACAAAGCCCCCTGCACCGATAGGCGATGAAGACACAAGAAAAACGCTTACTGTCATGGCGAGCCATGACTAAGGCAAAAAGGTTCATTGTGCCTTCCCGTTCAAAGTCGACGGCCATGTGTACGCAAACTTTGACTCCTCACTAATTTCCCAACTGGGCATTGCCCTCTTCGATATCACCTCACCAACTTACTCGTAACTTGCCGAATTTCACTTCATGTTCTTACTTCACATCCAGCCAGCTCATGAGATGGGTAAATCAGAGGCAGTTATATGCCGAGGAGGACGAAATGGCAGAGCAGAGTTCTCTAGCCTTAGCAGTCGACAATCATGGAGGTTGCGGCTTTGCAATCGTGCAAGAGCCCAGGCACTCGCTCAGCATCCATCAAACCCAGAAGTTCTCTAGCCTTAGCAGTCGACAATCATGGAGGTTGCGGCTTTGCAATCGTGCAAGAGCCCAGGCACTCGCTCAGCATCCATCAAACCCAGACCTGTGGAGGTATGGCAGGTTGTTATTTAGCGACTTTGCGAGTAGAGGGCTATTGCCTATGTTGGTATGACCCTGGTGAATCCTTACTGTCTTTGAGTAGCTAATATGGCTAGCTTTCCCCCGTGATCTAACTTTTTACTTGAAAGCAAGTTTCAAAGGGGCAACTGTGGCCATGTTTTGTCGTCATAACCTTCACGAACTGAGCGAAACTGTTGAAAGCTTGCTTAGAAGCAGTCAAAACTCGAAGGTTTGGCTTTTCTTTCAACAACCGCCGCTCACTGTTCTAGGAATTAGAGCAGTGGAGCACCACGTGTTTTATTTCCTCAGCAGTGGAAACGCCAGACAGACGGGATATAGAGTCTTTGAGAGAAAAGAGGTGGTGCGTTGAAGTCTCCATGTCCTGTAAGGAACTGGCTCGTAAAATAGCCTGGCTGAACCTACAAATGTTGGGAAAACCTCATACATCCCTCGAACAAGAATCGCTATCTCACTTGTCTTTTTTCTGATGCCCATTCACGCAGCGTTTCAAGAGTTCATTCAGTTGAGAGGTATATGGGGAGTTCAACCAAGGTCAATAGCTGTGTCTACCAGTGATCACTTGAAGTGCTTCAGCGGATGCTGTCGTGTAGACCTCCATGATCGACCGGAGCGCAGCAGTTAATAAAAACGCCATTCGTACATCCATCTTCAAACGAAGGATCTTCTTCACCTGGAAGGTTGGACGAAGAGCTTCAATCGCCTTTGGCGAGGGCGTACTCCAATAGCTGCAAGTTTGCCTCCCATTTGCCAATCTCCTTCCTCAAGTGGCTTGTGACGGTCATCACAAATCGTTCAATTTTCGGGCCTTTTCATTTCCTTTTCGTTCATTGATGACCCGAAGCTAAACACAAAGTCAGACGATTCCTCCGACTCTGAGACAGAGTCTTCGACCCTGGCATGCTTTCCTGAACCACCCTGGACCCTGCTGTCCTAATACTACCTTTGCCTGGCCCCAAAGATTTCTGATCCTACTTGGTCTCCTCTCACTGACTCGTCCTTAAAGTACGCCCCTACCTCTGGTAAGGTAGTTCAAAAGTCGAACTTGGTATGCCATTGATTGTTGTCTCTAATTTAGAGTCGACGACCATCAACGACCCCCTTTTCCACCGCCTGGTGAGACCCAACTGCAGTGCAAAGCTCTCAGCGGCTCATTTAACCCTCACTCGAATGATGTACCGTCAGCAGCAGATCAGATCGATGGTGCCAAGGCTGGAAGTGAAGTCTTCTGACCATACACGGTGGACTTGGTGTTATCGTCAGACTCATTGGGTCCTGAAAGGGCCCTCACCAGCCACACATTTGGCCAGTACTTCAACTACTTACGTTTCTCAGCCCAGAACGCCAAACCCACTCAACAGTTTCGCACAGTTTCATTTTAAAACATCGATTTATATACAACACATCCTAGCAATAAAATAAATTGAAAGTGTTCGATAACGTCGAATCGGCAATTAGGTTATCGTGGGCAAATGAAAAATGACTTAATTTTACGAAGCAGTGACTGTGTCAACCGGGGGGTTTTCAGTGCAGTTTCCGTCGTGCTCTCTTAGAAATACGCTTGTCACAGAAATGACAAATAGGTTTTCCTAGATACTGAAAGACGAGTAGCGGTTTTCTCAGCGTAACGAAGAACGGCTCAGTTTAACGTAGAAACAAAACAAAAAACGCGAACAAAACGCTTAATACTACATTTTATTACGGAATCCCGCGTCAAACATGGTATTCCGCGGAACTGCCAGGGAGGACTTGTGTGTGAGTCATCGTTTTTTTGGAGACTGGCGCTGCCTCTTCTCGCTGGCAATAATTCAATATTATGAGAGACAAAGACAGAAGGTGAGAATTTATGTACCAAAAAAAAATGTCTTTCTGTTGCAAAATAGATTTTTTAAATATTTTGTTCACTGTGTCTACAAATCAGTTCTCCGAAGTGCAAAAATGTGCCTAACAAATAGGGGAGTGGCCTCACACTTTTAGTTACACTTCCCTATGAGAACCCCTTGTGCCCATCGTTTTATGTCATTTCAACGTTTTCGGAACCTTAAAAAGTATTTGTAGCGTTTGACGACAAACTCGAATTTATTGACGGCGAAAGAAGAGCCGAGGCAAGACGCGGAATTAAGCTCTTCTGTTCGTACAGCGTGACGGCTTCCCAAAAACCGCTTGACTGAGGGTGAATTTGAGACAGCCTCGAGGTGTTCCCTCACAAATCGATTATAGTTCGGGATTTGAATGTGTACGAAAGGCATCTCCCGAACGGAAGTTGGTTCTCTAATATTCAGTGTTTCTCGGACGACTTGGATGAAATGACTTGGACAGCAGTTGACTGACCACTGTAATGGAAACCATTCAGAAAATAACTGCCTTGAAATTAACTAAAAATCTCAAGGGTGTTGCAAGAAACTATGCACAATTTCGAACGTCACTATCTCTCTTGATTTTGGGATCAGAAGATGTGAAGCATTGAAGCACCCGTCGATTGTTGTGCACGCATCGTTTGCCCTGTTAGTTTTTGGAGTTGTTTGCTGGTTGTCCTAAAGCTACTATAATTACCTTTCCATTTACACTGTACGTCATTAGCCAACAAATGACACGTCTCGACGAGACCGCTGTCCGATATTTGTGAGAACGAGATAAAAATCGTAAATATTGCAGCCCTCCTCAAATCCGGTATTCAGTATTTACTGAACGCCACAAATGAGCTTTTCAGTCACTCCTGTATGGGAAGCACTGATGTGTGTCCATCTCAAGATGTTTGGTGCCCTGCAGTCTAAGAGAGGTGGAAGAGGAAAGGTAATAGAAGAGAGCTGAGCCAAGATTGACAGCACGCACACAGCAGCGAAGGAGTTACTTTATCAAAGAGAGCTCTTTTGTTCAGCACAGCAAAATTTTATGGTTCAGCGTTTATTAATTGGGTTTTTATGGCTAATCTGAACTGAAGAGAAGAAATGGGACTTCAGGTTCTCGAGGTCTGGCGTGGCCTGTGGGTATAAAAAGTCCTGGTCTGATTCATATTTGCTCACGTTCTGAGACAAGGGCGAAGTCGTGGAGAAAGGAGCAGAATACAGCGTTGCTCTTCACTCAGCGCGGACCCACATCTCTCGGTTCAGCCTGAAGAGAGCCTCTACCCAAGGATTCTCTTTGGAGCTTGTTTGCTCACGCTGCCAACAGACGTTGTAGGTCGTGGTACACTCCTTTAGAAGACTGCCTGAGGTTCAGATAAGATTCCTCTTACATCTCCAAATTACTGTCTCATCTTGTAATTAACCTCATCGCAGCCTCAGTGCAAGGAGTATGCTATTTTCTCAGACATCGCTACCGAGAAGAACCACTACACATGTAACTCGCAACAGTGAACAGGTCTGTTTCCTTATTTGATGACTGTACCTAAACCCTCGACGAGGGTTATATCAGTCATGGAAGTTGCGGTTTCGCTACTATATGCAAGAGGCCAGCCCCTTAGCATCCGCCGAACTCAGACCTGTGGAGGTACGGCTGGTATTTGGTTGTTAGCCAGTCTCCCGGTAGAGAGCTGTTGCTCGTGTGTGACCGCGCAGAGGGGACCACCTGAGGAATCCCGTACCATCTGGGAGGAGTTCATAATCTGGTTTCTCACCTGATCTAACTGAGTACTTGAGTGGCAAGTTTCAAAAGGACAGATCAACTGTGACCACGTTTCTTAGCCATCACCTTCTTCGCGAACTCTGCAAAACGGTTGTAGGCTTGCTTTGTAGCAGTCAATGCTGCTAAGTTCGTTTGCCCTCCCAACAACCGTCGCTCACTGTTGTAGAAACACAAGACGTGCATGACGGAGAGTCTTTGAGAGGAATGAAGTGGAGCCGCCAATTGAAGTTACCATGTCCCGTGAGGAACTGGCTCGTCCAGTGGTCTGGCTCAACCCATTTTCTTGGAAGACGTTCACGGATGTTGGGGAAGAACTCATACGTATCACGTCCCTTTGACGAGGATTCCCATCTCGCTTGTCATTTCTCTAGAGCCCATTCATCGATGGCAGCAAGTTTCTGTTCTGTGGTGAGATCAGCACGGAGTTCAGTGAACAGTAATTGGAAATTATACATAACACTCAAGATGCAGCCAGAGAACGTATTACGTGGAGAGCCCCAATTTAGATCACAAATGGAGAAATTGTGGAAAGTCATTATCAACTACCTCCAAGAAATCGTATTTTTTACTCACTCCGTCGAAGGCATGCATTGGTTTTGGTGACTATCAATACCACTAACAAGCTGGATGTATTAAACTGTGGAAACCTCTTATATTCTTAAGTGAAAGGCAATATCATTCCAGAGTGCCCCCTAATTGGCTATTCAGGAAGTGAAAGGGTGCAAAGCCAGCTGGTAGAGATAATACTCTAATAAGAGAGAGGAAAAGAATCAGACCAACCAAAGTTGGTTGACGAAGAAGAACAATGGAGACAGCAGAGCGCCAGCTTAACTCACGGGAACAACAACCAAGGTCGTGGCCTTGACCCCCATTTCTCATCACCCCAGAGTTATAAGGATCCAACTTGGGCAACTAGACTGGCTCTTCCGGTCTCCTCCACGTATTTGAGGATTGCATACCATTCTCTGTTTTGTACGTCGTTCAGATCCATTGTTCAGCCGCCCAGCCTTTCTATTCTGCCTCTGTACTCCTTCTGTCCCGATATTCATTTCAGCGTCATGGTTTCCCTTCTTAGTATTAGTTCCTGTAGTGGGTTGGGAAACTGATGGCAGTACGAAGCCATCCCTGCAGAAATAAACTCAAAAGGGACCTCCCTCGTATCTGGGAGTTGCCTATCTGAGCAACTAAACATTTTGACCCCGCGGGAATTTATTGCACATTATTGCACCTGAGCGCTACTTTACAGACAACAGTCGTGTATTTAACTGAGACAGGCGGTGAACTTGCAAGTATTTGCCTGGGTGAGTCGTAGCACACAAGGCTGATAATAAAAAGTATGTAAACCTTGTCACGTTTGCCGATGGCCAGAAAATGTTTTAGTGAATCCTGCTGCTGATTTCTTAACGCTCCACGATCCAGAAGCTACCAACGCATACACAACGACCAACTACTGAAGATTGAGGTTCATCTCGAAGTATCTACTCCCACGGCGCTCCATGTCTACTGAACTGCCAGGCTAACACGTTCACACTGATCCGTTCCCGCTTTATTTTACAATGTTCGGTAACAGCAAAATTTTGGGTTTTGAAGTGAAGATTTTTGAGTGTTATTGTGTCAGTAGTGGGAGCACTCTACGTGGTAGGTATCCATGACCGAACGTTGGGCTATTGATGACCCGAACAACCCAAGTCAAGGCAGCTACTGACTCAGAAACAACATTTAATTTCCACTCTAGGGCTTGACTTCGGTTTCAATCGCAACGTAAATTTCGTAGAACCCAGTCCGCTAAGTATAAAACAGCGGTAGAGGGGGTGGACAGCTTACCCTTGAAATTTCGACAGTGTGTCGTGCAACGCAAAAAGTACGCGTTAGCCACAAGTCAGATGTGTTTGCTCCACACACAACACTCTCCTCCATTCTTGGCATTTGCACATCGCGCGAAATATTCGGATAATTTCTTACGTTATTCATTCATAAGTAGAGTAGCAGTTCAAAAATAAATAATAAAGTTGTCCTTAGGTTATTGGGGGTTTCTGTATTTATTCGACGGCTGGTCGCTTCGCGGATTGTCGGTTACATTATCAAAATATGTATTACCCCCCAGTGAGGTTCATTTGTTGCCTTTCGCTCGATCTGTATATCGGGATATGTCTCTCCGATGAGTCCATCCGCCTTATTCTCACAATAATACGACTTTTTTCCTTTCGACGCTTAAAATACCATACTCCGCGACAGAGTTAACGGAAAATTTTTATAAAATCACTTCCGCGGAGTAGTTAAATTTACAACAAAAAAATGTATTCAGCACTTCTTTCAGTTCCTCCGACGTTGCGACGGCCAGCCGCTCGTCCGGTTGTCGTTTGAAGTACGAGGGCTCGGAAATCAAGTGACGTTCAGCGTGTAAAACGTTACATCCGGCGTCGTATATCAGTATTCCTCGTCGTCGTCGTGCCTTTTGTTGCAGCAGCAACAGCAGCAGCATCTGAAAAGGCGATTATTAATAGATTACTTCGACGTTAATCCGTAATCGTTTTCACAATAATTCCGTTAAGTACCTAGATTTGTTCGCATACTCAACAACTCGATTGGATAACACGTGGTTGTTATGGGCGAAACCTGGTTAAAAAAACAAGGTAGAAGTGAAACTTTAACGTGCAAAACCGAATCGCAACGGACAAGTGGAAAAACAACGGCTAAGTGGAAAAATGCATCGCAAAAACATTTTTACTCGAAGTTTTACGGGCAGATTGTTAATGTACTTGTCGAATTTGAAAACCTGCCCGTAAAACTTCGAGTAAAAATGTTTTTGCGATGCTTTTTTCCACTTAGCCGTTGTTTTTCCGCTTGTCCGTTGCGATTCGGTTTTGCACGTTAAAGTTTCACTTCTACCATGTGTGACTGTCACACATTTCTTTATTCACAGGTTTATTGCAAATTATGATTTGGTTAGGGTAGGTAAATTGTAATGAATGCATTTTTTATATTATTTAAACATATTTTATTCTATTAAACAAGAAAACAGAATTCAATCCAGGAAAAAAAATCTAGGTACCTGATGTATGTTGGTTTATATGTCCGTTCAATGGACAGCTACAGAAATAATTGCGGGTAACAAAATGACGGTATATGTTACTGGAAAGCGGCCAGTTGATCAAATTCAGACTTACACTTGATTAATTGTTCATACAAAGAATATTCAAGGAAAAAAGACACTAACGGCACGCGGTCACCCATCCAAGTACTATCCACGCCCGACGTGCTTAACTTCGGTGATGGGAAGAGACCTGGTGCGTTCAACGTCATCATATGGTTTCCTTGGTATTTTTCGATGCAGAGCTGAACAAGGCGGGTCTCAGGGGTGCAAAACTGCTTCCATATCGCGGACAGTGAAATCGGGGTAAATATAGTTAGGCAAATTCGACTTAGTTATGATTTCTCCCTAGTTATGGAGGAGGAGGGGTGTCTGAGTTGGGGCGTGAGGCTGTCCACGACAGGTGGGGATATTGCCAGCTGACTTTGGGTCGATCCCGACCAGGCATCCTAGTTCCTCCACACATCGAGTCCATTATACTCCCAGGGGAGATAGGAAATGGGCCTCATCTGGCCATGGCGACTGCCGCTGTTCCCAAAGCTTCGAGTGACCTCTTGCATTTATCATCATCCCCATTCTGCGCTCATTTCCTGCACTAACTCCCATCTCATTCCAACCACCAATTAGTTTAACTCGTTGCATGGGGCCAATTGCCTAGCGTCGCCTAAAAACGTCAATTTTCATTGCTTCATTGCAGTCAGGTCGTGTTTCTTATCGTTTACGGGAATTTTCTGATACTGGTCCGAATAGGATGGGCCTTGGAGGCGTGAAAGTGTGTCAAAGTGTGCAAGAGTTGTGTAATAATTTGCAGTATTTTAGACGACGTTAAAGGCGTTATGACCTGGACGGCAGGCGAACAATGCAGATTTGGAATCCCCATGCCTTGAAATTTGAAGCATTACATTTTGAGAGGGTGGGGGGGATGGAAAAATGTTCCTGATCGAAAACAGAATTCTTATTCAGAATGAATAATAAATCACAATATAAGACGTTACCCCAATTCAATGCCTTGTGAACGAAGTTGCAGTAGTCATACAGCGAAAGTACATCATTAGTGCGTGCATAAGCAAGAACTGTCTAAGGTGGAATTGTACTTGACTATGTGCGATGATGCCACCAGGGCAACACTGAATACATACCAGTAAAACGACTTTACGATTTGTAGCTCAACTAATAATTTGCGCCTTTTCACACGCCATAACTCGATATCGCGTGTGTGCTACAGGTTTTTCTATCGCCTAGGACAAAGTCTACTGTTTTATCTATCGCATTTGTCAACTAGGCGGTCATTTATCCGCTGAGTATTGCGGAATGGTGAGTTCATTCAAATTGTCCACGACTTACTTATTTTTAGGCCCATATTTCAACATTCAGTTTTCTCCTGGGTCTTTCGGGCGTTGCGGGTTTGCACTTAAAACTGAAATGGAATCATTCTAATTGAACATCAAACCCTAACCTGATAGTCCAACAAAAAAGGAATTTTATGTGTGACAAAATTATTTAATTTAAATACATGAGTATTCGGCAATTTGCAGTCGTGCTGATGAATATACATCTTAGGCTAAATCCCGCGTAAATAATTAAGTTCAATTAAAATTGAGGGAATACCTGCAGACGAGGAGCAAAGAAGCTATAGCAAGCAGAGCGCCGCCGCCGGCTCCGAGCCCAATCATGAGCCAGTTGTAGTCCTCTGTCTCAGCCCTGGCGTGACACACGTCCGGAGCTTCGTCTCCAGTTTCGACGCTTTCGTTATACCGGCCGCCGATGATGGGGCAGTTGACTACTCCGTTGCAGACGAGGCTGGCCGGGATACAGAGACCGGATTCTCCCGGGCAGAGAAATTCGCAGTCTCCTCCTGAACAGCCATTCGTTTCTATTCGTACTTTGCGGTTGTGTTACATTGCGTTTGAATATAAAATATTTGAGTAATACGTGAATTTACGTATTAATCGTAAAACACTGACCATCCGAGCCCTATTCAAAGCTAAACGAGGGGATGGAACAAATGGAGGCTTAGAGTTATTCCTAACAAATCTGCAGCAGTGAGTTTTTCCTGTGAAAGGAACTTCCATAATACTCCATTCCCTCCTCCACCACCAATAAATACCTAAATGTAAGCTTAGGTTGCCTTACATGGCCATGCTTGTTCTGCTAGTGAATAACCGAAACACACCACCGACAAACAAAAGTGTTCTTTTATGGAACATTGATCAGACTTTTGTTAACATGCGCTCTGCCCGAGCAATTCCGTAACTTGGAAGTCATCAAAACTGCTCAATGAGCGCAACATAATTCTATTGTTAGAAATTCGACTATTCGTATGGAATCCCCGTCGGAGTTCCGCTAGTTCTGCTTAGAAACGTTCGTCGCTAACAATTCCAATCGCCAAAACACGATACTGGAAGAAGAAGATAACAGGGAGGCAGCTTTGGGCCAAAGGACCTCGCCAGAGCTGCAGGACCAACGGCATTTCACCGTGGCCACATTGGGCCCATGTCCTAACTCCCCAATGAGCCCGTTAGGGGGGGGGGGGCTCGGTAAGTGCCCCAGCCGCAGCTGGTACCCGTTGCCTCACCCCCCTGGGTTGGAGGAGAGGTGTGCACGAGATACTATCCCAATCCGCCTTCTGGCACCGGAGGAGAAAGAGCTGTACCCATCAAGAAGGGGACAACTTGAGTACGAACACCTGAAGAAGAGAAGGGGGGCTGTGTCCTTCGGAAGGAAGTAAGACATGATTGCGGCACTTGGTCCATGGCTCGGACTGTGCCACTGTAAGGTGGGTTTCTACCCAGTTCCCTTTATGGAACACGGAGAATTTAGGGTGTACCAGCACCAAATCGGTAAAACCGCCTGCAATAGAATGGTGTATAGCGCTTCAAATGACCTCTTGTGAAATAGGTGGGCAGGCAGGCGGCCCATGGTGGAGAACACAGACAGGTGGCGCAGGATAGAGGACACAGCCAGCCGTCTCACGCCAGTGGCTCTAACAGAAAAGAGGCATACGGCAACATTCTTCTGAGGGTGAAGAGTGACTAGTAAGAAGAGTGGCGTGAAAAAGGAGCTTCCCTCGCTCTGGCTGAAACCTGTATAGACCTCTACGTCGCAAAAAAACGTGGCCACAGTGTATCCCCAAACTCAAATAAATAGTTGGGTACGGTGGGAAACCAGGTTGAGAACTCCTCCCAGATGGTACAGATTTCCTAAGGTCATACCGTCACGTGGTAACACATGGGCTACAGCTCTCCACCGGGAGAGCCTCTAAATGCCATCTGTCGCACCACCACAGGTCTAGGTTCGGTAGACGGTGAACGAGTGGCCGGGCTTTTGCACGATAGCGAAAACCGCGCTCCATGACTTTTGCCTGATATAACTCTCTTATGAGTGGTAAGGTACGGTCATTCTACACGATTTACCTACACGCATGTGAATTTGATCTTTGGTGCAATTGTATTTAAAAGCTCAAGTTCGCAAATGCCGGCCTGCCAGCTCATACTAATTCTCAGAACTGTTCGAGGTTGGACAGTTTTAGACTCCTAAAACAACAGCTGAAGTTTGTGACGTGCTTTGGGAATTCTTTTACCATCTGAAAGTCGTGTTTGGGCCCAAAAGAAAATAAAAAATTAAATACACTCAATTATACTCACTTGATGAAAATAAATAAAATAATGCCTCTCAGGAAAGTACTGGGAAATGAAATTATAAACCAAACAGGACCCACTTGAATTTAATCAGAAAAAAATAGAAATGAAATGAACTCGTTTTAGAATGAAACAAATAACCTATGCTCGGATTGCAGTAAATGACATTAAAAGGGACAATGGGGAAAATGTAACACCAAGCTCTGATCGTTTACCTTACTTCACACAATATAAAGGGACTTTGAATACTTGATCACTGGCTCAAAAAATGAGGGAGATTCGTAAGCCATATTGGTAGCCATAATCAGACTAAAATGTGGCTTTTCCGCTAATATAAACAGCGGCGAACTGCACAGGTGGCAGCAACAGTGTTGCCACCATCGGCAGTCCGCTGCAAACCATTACAAGTTAGTCTTGAACCATCTCAGCAATAAAAATAAAGGTCTGCCACATTGAATTTAATGTCTCACATTATTGCACTTTGTTGTACGCTGTTATCGTGTGTATTGTGGATCTAAAACCCTGGAGGTTACAAGCTGTGGTGGCGGATAAGTGGCTTTAGAAGGAATGGGGCGTAAATTGCCTTAGGCTCTGGTCCAACGAGTTTTCGAGCAGAGATTTAAGCAATTATTCTGAGGCCGTCATTACAAGCAATACAACCACGAACGTAATGAATGGTCGTCAAGCGTCTCGGGAGCATAAGAACTACTGAACAACGTGATAAGTGCAGGATGTGGCTAACCTTTAGCCAACTCTAATATAGTTAATGTGGATCTTGGGCGTGAAGGATTCCAAGGAATGAGAGTGTCCTTCCCAATTGTAGGGCATCTTCGTCACTAGTGAAGCGAACAGTGAGGGAATATGCCAGTTGAATGCATCAGACTGTTTGGAAAGGTGCGGGAGTGACGGACTCTAAACGCCTCGTCTCAGGACCAACAGTTGAGGCCTAGGACAGACAGTGGAAATCACGACGTGACATCGCGAAATGAACGAACGCATGAATGTTATGAATATAAGAGCCACATCTTGGTGCAGTAGGTGTGGTACAGATGGGCTAACTCCCTACCATGTCCTGGTCCAGTGCCAGAGACTAGAGAGGGAGCGGACATCGAAAAAGACCTTGCAGGAAACACCTGGCATTCCTCAACCAGGGCCCGTGAGACACTAAAACTGGCACAATAGGGCTTAATACCACGGTGCTCATCACGACCCATTTTCAACGTTTCAAACTGCAATTGTAGCATTTCATAGTTCGCTTTTGATTATGATTGTGCACTAAGCTTAAAAGAAATTTAACGCTGAATTCAAAAATGTGGTCAACTGGTGAAAAAAAGTAGTTGTGAAGTGGTGTGACGTGGGTTTTGATGGCAAGTAGTCAAAAACTGTATTTCCGAAACGAATTCAGATTTAAAGGTGTCGTTGGGCGGCATTATACTCCATTTTCAGTATAGCACGCCATACCTTCATTAGTTCAAAATTCCTACTAACATGCTTAAATCTCAAATCATGAAACGCATTTTGGTGTAACTACGTAAATCAAATTCACGAATATCTATACCTTTCTAACTCCCCCCCCCCCATCCTCCTACGTGCAGGGCTGGTTTGGGCATCGTAGGGCCAAATTTCATCCTTGCAAAGACGATTGCTGAGTTCACCACGATATGTCAAGCAGACACTTTAGCCGTAAAGATCCGCGCCGAAGAGATCCTGACTGAAGGGCTTAAGGGCAAGTGGATCCACGTATTCTCAGACAGTCAGCTGCATTAAAGCCTGCATCTTCAACTAGTGGCTGATGCGGGATGAATAGGCTCGGAGTTCCAAGGACGTTTTCGTTTATTTGGGTGCCGAAAAGTCACCTAAATCTGCAAGTGGACACAGGAATGGCCAGCCATGACCAAGATAGGTGAAAATTTTCATTGCGCCTTCCTATTCCTCACACTCTCCAGACGAGATCCCAGCGTCCAAACCAGCTTTCTCACTGAGCACTGCCCACTTAAGTACTACCTTCACAAGATGGGCATTCCAGAGGTGGTTGAGTGCAGATTGTGCAGAGATGAAGAAGAAACGGCGGAGCACATCCTACGCGATTGCCCTGTCTTAGCAGCCCAGCGCTTCAAACGTTTCTCCAGGGAGGTCATCGAGCACGAAACCATAGCAGGATCTGCAGTGAAAGACCCAGGCCCAGCTCAGCTTCCTAGAAGGAGCTGATACGTACGCCTTTTATTAAGTAAAGGACATCGTTACAATAGGCCCATGCGTGGCCGCACTCACAAAGGGACTCAGTCAAAGAACCCCCTGGCTCGCTTCACTCTGCTTTTAAAAATAAGAAGAAAATCAAGTAACCATAGTATTGTTTTGAACTTCACAACTTCTTGTGAACAAAGCGACAAGAAATGGTCAGGTTCAGGTTCACAGGGGAAGACCCTCTCGCTCCACTCACAAGCGTTGAGGGAAGGAGAAGGAGTAGGCACCTGTGTATAAGCTCCCGGGCATTCGCTGTCTTCACTCACCTCCCACATAGTGTACACCTAGCTCTTAGCTCTCAATCCCCACCAAAACCTCTTGTATCATTTTCACCTTTTCCCAGGTTAGTACGTCAGATTCGTCTCGACAAATAAGTGCCCTCTGTATCCCAATATAAAAATCGCTTTAAAATTAGTTAATAGTAGAATTACTTCTCAAAATTAATTCGTAACAAGGCTTTATCTGCAATGGCTTCTAGTGATAAGACCCGTTACAACGCTCAAGCCTCTACACTGAGCGATATTCTAACCTAAGGAGCTCACATTTTCCAAAACACTGTCACGCCTCTTTCAATTTACTCGTAAACCTTGCTATACCAATTCGTGCAAAGGAATCGCATCTCTTTTCGAGACTCGTGGCTAACAAATAAAGTAGTACAACTTTCTACAACACACGCGCTTCGATGATTCCCACAAGACTAGTAGACAACGAATGAAAATGATGACGAAACGAAAATCAAGCTTTATTTCGCTCAAATGAAACATGACAAACATCGTACTGACTGTAATTACTACAACAAAAATAAAATGACGACTACAAACTACGCGACGAAACAAAACAAAAAAAAAGCGATGAGACGACACAAAAAAAAGTTTAGCGAAGGATGAGTCTACAATGTTCAAACGTGTGGAATGAACAAAATTACGAGGAAAAAACAACACATGAAGGACAAAACATACACTTGGTGCGGGTGTAAAAACGGGGAATGACATTATTTACCGAAAACTTGTGCTTTTTTATTTTTTATTTGACTCCAAATGTCTGGGACAACCGTTTAGCAAAACTTCTTTGAACTCATATTATGGGCTATTGATGACAATAATGCTGGTCGCGATTGGACCGAGCTGAGTGTGTTTCAAAGCCCATTCGCATTGATGAGTCGAAAGTGCCAAATGTTAATGAACAGAGTTTTGGGGCAGTTCTTGGTTTGCAGTCAAAAAGGCTGGGATTGTCAACACGTCAAAAAGAGGAGATTTGAGTGACAGTTTCAAAATAAGGTGACGGAACGTGGGGGTTATTTAGGGGTGTCAAAAATACCCACGTAACGAGGATACTACAAAATATTTCGCACGTCTGTGATTGACATGTGCTCGTCCTTACCGCGGCCGTCCGGAGACGTCGTCGAACCTCCTTCGGTGAGTTTGGAAGTCATCAAACTACCGTCGGGATTTCTCGGTAAATGAAAAAGCTCCGTCCAAGCGATTTTGAAGGCGGCCCTCGTTGGAGTCGTCGTGCCGACGAATTGAATTTTGACCGACGGTTGTGGCAAGAAACCCGTCGAAGTGGACGGCGTCAAATCCAAAGATGTGAGCGGAGGCATGTCTTTGGAGCTGACGTTGTGGCCGCAGATCGACAAAAATGGATGGTCGGGTCTCGAGGGAAGGAAAACTTCGAGGCGGCCGTCTTGACATTCGCGAGTGGTGAATTTGACTTTGTCGAAATGAAGCCAAACGTCGCGATCTCTGTTGACTCTGATTTCCCATATGCAACGAATGCTTCTGGGTGGCTCCGTGTACCTGCGAACACGACGTCAGGTTAACATTTGAACACACATCACGTACATTTAGTATTTTATACCAACTTCCGTTACCTGTAGTTTTCATTATTTTATGAACGCTATTACACATTCACAGTTAACTTATTGAACTAAAAACATACTTATGTGGGCACAAAGAACACCAGCTAAATTGATAAAGAACTAGTTTTTCATTGTGATGTCTTTTTCATTGCGTTCTAAAGTTAAATTCTAGTTTATTAATTTAAAGTAGAATTTCTACACATGAGGGGTGCTTTTTTTAGAGGTTGTAAGATATCCCAGTACATGAAGCCAACGAATCCCCTGTCATAAGTTGACATTAGGGTGGTCAAATAATACCCCAGTATATGAAGTCAACCAACCCCCTTGTCACGTGATTGTAAGTCGAATGAGACTGCAGCATGAAAACAACCGTCTAAACACTGGGCAGCATGTGAATAATAACATTTAACAGTGGAATTGGTAATCACAACGGTTGGTTCTTTTGGAGGTTGGAGGATGTCCCACGAGGTAACCAATCCCCCTGCCACATGATTGTAAGTTGCCATTTTACTACAACACTGCAAATTAGTTTTACCAGATATTAGTCTAAATCAACACTGCTGAATTAAAGCAACTACCTGAAGATGAGATTGGCAGCATTTAAGGGTGGAATTGCTACACAGGAGGGTTCCTTCTTTTGGAGGTTAACGAATATCCTAATGTAAGAAGTCAACCAACCCACTGTTTTAAGTTGTAAATAGTGCAAATTGAGACTGCTGCATGAAAAGAACCGTCTAAACACTGCGCTGAATGAAAGCAACTGCCTAAACATTGGGTGGTCAGCATTTAAATTGCTGCTCACAAGGGTTGTTCTTTTGGAGGTTGCTTGGTTCGGAGGTTGGAGGATGCCCCAGCAGCTAACCAATCCCCTTGCCACATGATTGTAAGTTGTCATTCTACCAGGTCAACACTGCTGAATGAAAGCAACTATATACACAGTGGTCAACTGTCGACATATGAAAGTGTAATTGTTGCACGTGAGGGTTGCTTCTTTTGGAGGTTAACGAATAACCCAGTGTAAGAAGTCAGCCAACCCCCTGTCACATGATTTTAAGTTGTAAATGGTGCAAATTGAGACTGCTGCATTAAAACAACCATCTAAACGACGGGTAGTATGTGAGTGATAACATTAAAAGGTGAAATTGCACGAGGGTTGCTTCTTTTCGAAGTTGGCAATCCCCCTACCACATGATTGTAAGTTGTCATTCTACCAGATCAACACTGCTGAATGAAAGCAACTGCCTAAACAGTGGGTGGACAGCATTTAAAGGTGGAATTGCTACTCACAAGGGTTGTTTTTTTGGAGATTAGAGGAAGTCCCAGAATATGAAGCCAACCTACCCCCCTACCACATGATTGCAAGTTGACATTATTCCAGATCAGCTCTGCTGAACGAAATCAGCTGCCTGAAGAGGGGGTGGGCAACGTTTCAAGATAGAATTGGACGTTAGAAAGACGGAATTGCTACTCTCTAGGGTTGCTTCTTTTGGAGGATGTCCCAGAAGCTAACCAAACCTGATTGTAAGTTGCCATTCTACCAGGCCCACACTGCTGAATGAAAGCAACTGTCTACAGAGTGGGTGGGTTGGGGTTGGCCAACATTTGAAAGTATAATTGCTGCACACAATGGTTGCTTCTTTGTGACGTTAAAGAATATCCCAGTATATGAAGTCAACCAATCCCCTGTCACATGATTGTAAGTTGTTAATAGTGCCGTTTGAGACTGCTGCATGAAATAACCCGTCTAAACACTGAGCAGTATGTTAGTAATAACATTAAAGGTTGAACTGCCACACACGAGGGTTGCGTCTATCAGAGGTTGGAGGATATCCCTGAATATGAAGCCAATCCCATCCACATGATTGCAAGTTGGTTTTATTCCATATCAACACTGCTGAATGAATGCAACAGCCTAAACAGGGGGAAGGGGAATGGAAAAGGATAATTGTTACCCATGAGTGTTGCTGTTTTTTAACGTTGAAGAATATCCAAGTATATGGAGCCAACCTGTCACATGATTGTAAGTCACGGACAGTCAAAATTGACAATGTTGAACAAAAGCAACTGTCTAAATAGTGTGTGGTGTGTGTGGATGTCACCATTCAAAGATGGAATCACTACGCACAAAGGTTGCTAGTCAACCAACCCCCTGTCACATGATTGTAAGTTGCCAATCGTGTGAATCAACACTGCTAAATGAAAGCAACCGTTGCCGCTGTGTTTTTGAAGTATCTGGCTCGAGCGTCGTGGACACACTCCACTTGGGCCCAGTCATTTTCCAGATCGAGCCCACCAACCTCTGTTACTGTACTCTTGTGCTACTTACGGAGGTTGGAGGACATCTCGCTATATCGCTACACGAAGGAAACCAACCCTGGTGGAACTGCTAGACTAGAAATTTGCAATGTCCGTCCACCGACCGCCGTCCCCCATCCCCCGTCCGGGCTGTTTTGTGCCTTTAACATGGTCTAAAAAATTCGTTCTTTCGCACAAAAATCCCATTTGGTATCTAGTTGTGCCCCCCATCTCGGCAATCCGATCGGACGAAGCCCGTAGTTGTTATGGGCAAAAAATGGTTAAAAAAATTAACGAAACGCAGTATAACGCGGGAACTACAGCGGAAGTCAACGTTTCATCGTTAGTATTCCCTCCCTCCCGTCATATCAAACTCAATCACCCACCTGCTCGACTGGCAACGCCCTTTCGACTCTTTTTGCCTGACGGTTCGACTTTTTGCGCCAAGGCCACTTCCTCCGCACACCCCTCCATCACATCATAAACGCCTACAGACGTTTACAGGCGCCGGGCGCCAGGGGAATATTTAGTTTCCGTAGTTCCATTGTAGCCAGGTCATGTTTTGTATGGTTTACTAGTATTTGATGCTGAATTGAATGGAATGGGACTTGGAGCAGTAACACTGGCAAGCTGTTCATGAGAATAATAAACCGTTGTGTAATAATTTGCAGGGTTTTTTCTTAGGATTAGACATTGCATTCCTCCACTCAACACATCATCACCAGATAATTTCAGGTAAGTTAACTCCCAAGTACAACTCAACTGATAAGGTGAAACGGTTTATTTGAAGCTGCGATTCTTTCCGAAATGGCTTCGTGAAACCGGGCAGCTGAACCACCTTCAGTTATTGTTCTCATAACCGATGCTGTGTTAAATAAGGCGTAGCACCCTGAGTGGCAAACTCTGGTAAACACATATTACAAGAAAATTATTCAAGAGAGTTTCAGGAAACCGTTCAATTCGACTCTTTATTCTGGGAAACAGTTTTTTGAAGCCGTGGTAGTTGAATCAAGATCGATTTCAAATCGAAAATCACTGGTGGCTTGAAAAGGGATTTTTGGCAAAAAAAGTGCTGGAAATGAAATTGGGACTGCAAATACCTAGTGCTGCCTTACTGGTACCATAGTAATCTTACCCGAGAGCTTCAAGATGCGGGAAGTGAAGTTCTCCTTCGGTACTCGCTGGAATCACCGCCGGTCCGCACAACGGCGAATGCACGAATTCGTACTTCGCTTCAAACAACGGCGCAGGATGTTTGAAATAACTCGAAGCGGCGTGAGTACCATCCACCGAAAGATCCAAGAAAAGGCTTTCAGTCGACGAGACGATCCGAGCGACCGGCCGATTTTTGGAGAAGCTCAAAACGTTCGTGTTTTTGCACAAACAGTGTCCTCCGGTCAGGCCGTTGATTGGTGTTTTGGTGCTGTTGGTGACGCCAGGCTCCCAGACAAGGAGTTTGTCCAGACGCCCTTCCCAGCATTCGTCGCAGGAGCCGGTGTTGAAAGGATGTTCCTGAAATACGAAATCGAGAAACGTTACAAGCGACTCGGGAAAATGAAATTATTCGCGAATTGTTTTGACAGGATTTACGAAATTATAACGCATTACATTTCAACTCTGCTTCATTCGGCGGACAGCTACGGGAATGAAAGGGGCGAATTCTATCACGTTAACAAGATCATATGCCAACAGAAATGAAGAATCATTCCATTCTGCCCCTACCTATTTTACAACAAAGTCATGGGTGTTCTGGAATTTCATGAATTCTCGTGGAACGTCTTGGAGAAGCTTGAAGGCTCTTGACTCACTTACTCGTCCAACGTGGCAGGTTCTAGAGCTATGTGTAGTTCGTGAGGTGTTTGATCTTCCAGGAATGGCTGCAAGTCGACTGACTAGTGTGTTGAGCAGGAAATTGCTCCTTGGCGCCACGTTTTTCGGCGTAGCGGTGGTTTCTCTACTATCATGGAGTTTTAGGTGTTGAATATTGGGGCGAACATTTCTGAGGCGCTCGAACTGTGCGCTCTCCTCATTACGGGCCCTGCTGCTCCTTCGGCCAACAACAGAAAGGCTCAGCAAACAAACGTGGCCTTGAAAATTTTGTCTACCTAATCCTATCAAGACACACCATAACTGGCATCACTTTCCTCTGCCTACAGAGCTGCTCATGCGATCAGTGCGTTTCTAGATCTACTGCAGTACAACCACGTTCGATCCAACTCTTTGAGATGCGATCCATCAAACCCTTTTTCTACGTGTCGCTTCACTTTGCTCCATCTCATCTTCTCCCTCTATCATCTCTGTTACTTCCGAACACCGGTAAGATCGTTCCAATTTTCTTCCACACATCACGTCGCCACATTCACCGTATTTTCCTCCACCTCATCACCTCATCAAGGTCCCCAACGAAAATCAAATTATACTGAGAATTTCTTATTTTAATATAAGCCCCTTTAATTTCGAATTATTTTCCTCATTGTTCTTTTCTCACCAAGCTTTCCCTTCTTTCACCATTTGTTTCACATATAATTTCTCGGTATTTTACCATGGTCCTCCAAGCTAGCCCTATGTGTTAAGGTATACTGGGAATCACGAAATTCCGATCGTAAAACCTTAACATTAGGCAAATACTGTTTCCAGCATATACTGGTGGCAACCGGGTAAACCCTCACTGCGGCCTCAGATCGGCCTGTTGTGTGGCGCCCATGAGCTCCCCATTTCCTCCCAGTTCCACCACCAGGTTTCCCGATGCAACGTCCCCAATGCGCCCCCCTCCATCCTTGCATGAAACGCGAGATAACCTTGAGGTCCATCTCTGAAACCAGAAGAGGAACTCGAAGCACTGTGAAGCGTACTGAAGCCAGCACCTTATGCGTACACAGTACATGCCCCGATGTATCTTACACTGCCTCGCAGAATCTTCAACTCTGTATTTCTGTCTTACCAATCTTGGCCCCGGTGGTACCTTAGTGGACAGTGTCCTGTGAATAGGCTATTTACTATCATTATTAAAGCAATAGGGTAATGTCCGCCAGTAGGCAAATTACTAAAGTTTACGTACCTGTTAGGTGAGTCCGTCTCCTCAGTTAAGTCAGTGACTTAACGGCCAGACGATGATGTCTTTACATCGAAAGCGCTTGCCCACAGTAACTCAACTGCCAGAGGAGGCGGACTCACCTAACAGCTTCGTTAACTTTAGTATTATCATTATACTCTATCTCTCCAGTTGAAGACCTCTCTTGATCGCACCTTGGAGAGTAATAAACAACCTTGACTGCCTTTGGCCAGGCGCATCCCGTCAATAGGTAGCCCTGCACTTCTCCATCTTGCCATCTTCTTCAGGTGGCTCTTGGATGAGCTCAGGTCCCACTAGAATCAGTGCAGATCCGTCTCTGGCCAATTCATCGGCCTCCCTTCTATTCTTCCATGATCCGGAACCCAACAAATAGTGTCCCTTTGCCAGGGATCTTCAGACCAGTCAGGCATTCCTAAATCAGTCTTGACGAAATAGTATGAGAAGCCAGAGCCTTCAAGTTGTCCTGATTGTTTGACATAATACGAATCTTTTTCCGTTCCAGGCCCCCGTGGAGGACGTGCTGCACATGCACCATTAGTGAAGAGTTCGGTGTGGAAAGCTATTGCCAGCGCGCCTAATAGTAGGGTTGCCCAGATCCCTAGCCCATAAACTTCTGCGCCTTCTAGAACAGACTCACTGATCCGTCTGCATAGTATACCTTGCCCCCCTCCCCAGCTTCAAGCATGGGACTACCCCTTCCTCATCTGGATCGCTCACGAATAAGTATCCTGAAGGGTAGTTCAAAGTCGAATTTCATCCTTGTCCCGGACATGCAAAGCTGCCTCTCCCCCTCTCCAACGCACCCTGTTCAATATCACAGAAAATTGTCTTGCTCTCTCTCCCTCTCTCGTTTCCGTTTTATTGAATAAACAGCAACGCTCTGATTGCACAACGCGATTTCTGATTGATGAGATTTTTCAGGCAAATTCATATAACCTGGCCTCATCGGGGTCAAATTGATTAGAAAACATCTACATTTCGGAAGATGCAGTTACACGATTGCGACTCTCGAAAACGTCTTTCCCCCCCAACTCAACTGCCTCACTTTCCATTTTCTTGATCTGGTCCAATTCTCTCTTTTCCGGTTCGCCGCGCATGTTTTTTCACTGTTTTCCGCTAAGCAACCCGCTGGCCGTCGTCGGCCTTCTTTTTGGCAATTGGACGCGGTTATTAGTTTTTAGGGAAATTCGCGAGATACCGAAATGTTAGGGGACGAAGAGTTTTCTTCTTTTTTTCGTCGAGAGAGCGGCAATCGGTAGTCGCAACTCGGAAATAGAGAAAAGGCTTGTCGCATAAGCTGTAGATATGTGTGGTGTGATGATTCTTTACGATTCTATACGATTTCGTTAGCGCGTTACTCATTGTAAAATTGACCGTCGTCATTCCCGTATTTGTGTTTGATTTGGACGGGACTTGGAGGTATACGACCGCGTCTAGATGGAAAACGGCGAAGGAACAGTGCATAATGAGGCAAATTCTACTACTTTAAGGAACTCACAAGGGAAAAGTTAAAGTTATCGATTCTCCCCGGACTACACTAATTTGCTCTCGCTTTCATCTCACTCCGATCCCCCGTCAGTTCGACTCAGACTTGCCTAGCGTCGCCTAGAAAATGTCCATCGTAGTCAGGTCAGGTTTCGTATCGTTGACTGGTATTATTCGAAGCCGAATCGAATGGGATAGATCTCAGAGGTCTGAGACAGTGGAAAGCTGAGCAAGAAAATAATAAACCTTTGGGTAATAATTTGTAGCAATTAAGATTTTAACGAAAAGGAGAAAAACCTACCCTATCTGTTATTCCATGAGTTTGGAGTAGTTTATTATTGACTAAACTACCCTGATTTTTACCGACAAAAAATATTAGGAAAATAAATTGGATACGGTTGAAGTTGGCACGCGAAGTGCGAGTAGAGTTACGATGAATGCTCTGAAATTGAAAACCACAGTGGCACAAAGAGTGATTCTATATAATCTGCTTCCACATGCTGCTTACAAACGAGAGACTAACCGTGAAAATACTTTAAAAACAAATTAAGAATTTTTTTTGGTTTACCATGAGGGTTTTTTATTCCTGTTCCTGGCTTTACTTTTTTTATTTATTTTTTTATTTGTTCATCATTTGAGGTCGTTGAAATTGATCAATACCATCTCCTTCTAGAACTGTTTATAATAGTCTAAATTGATTTTTAATGTTGAATTTATAGAACGCCATAGAGCGTAGGCAACGCTTCAATTCCCAGCTCAAGATTTATCTTGAAGGGAACTGCAGCATTTCAGGTAAGTGTAAATAGACTGTACTGTTTTTATTAAAAAGAAATAAATGCTGATATATCTGGTGCGCTGCAACACACAACTTTCCTCAGCACTACGTCAATTCACTTGTCTACATGACTTTTTCTACTTACTCAATTCATTTGAACTTGGTAAAACAACACGGCAGCAGAAAGCGGTAGCGCTTACAGTTCCGGAATTTATTGTGCCGCTCGTAATCATTCCCGAACCATTATTGAGCAATTGGTACGCAGAGAATTAATGAGGCTGTAAACGCGATTTTTTTAAAAGAGGATAGTAATTACTTTTGCAAAGTTATTGGGTAAAAACTTTTTAAAACTGGTAGTAAGCGAAACGGCGGTAGTCGAAATTCCGGAATTTCTGGTATTGGAGTGGACTATTATACCAATTTGCTTTAAGATTCTAGTGACATTCCAGCGGAGTTTATCAAAAACAGCACTAAAATCGATTTTCGTCGAAACTTTTGATAATTTATTGCGCTCCTCTCGTCATTTTCTCACAGTTTTATGGTATAGTTGCCTTATTGGGAGCTATGAATATAAAAAAATTAATCAAAATCGTTAAAGCCGTTTTTGAGAAAAAAAATTGGTGTTTTGATAACTATAGTTAACTTGCGGTGGGTTGTGCTCATACCCTTATTTTGGCGTCCCATGGTAATCTATGAGCTAATAATCAAGTTTTAGCTGATTTGGTTCGGCAATTTTCTCTATAAATCGTACACACACAGGCGATTTTCCCAAATAGTGTTTTTCGAACTCATTAGGGTTCGAAAGATAAAGATTAATTAATTAATTAACCTAAAGATCTGAAGAGAACTCAAAAAAAAAAAAAATTCAGCCGGTTACATTGCTTTTCTTTCTAATTATTAGTCGAGCTCGTAAAATCAGTTTCTGAGCTGTTACTGTCAACTTTTTACTATCCTTGGCTCTACAGAGTAGAAAGGAAAGTTATGTAATCGGCTGAAAAAAAAATTTTGAGTTCTCTTCAGATCTTTACGTTTCAGACCCCCCCGAGTCCGAAAAACACTATTTGGGAAGATGGTCTGTGTGAGTGTATGTGTGTGTGTGTGTCTGTGAACGATTTTTAGAGAAAACCACCGTACCAAATCAGCTCAAACTTGATATCTCGCCCGCAGGTCAGTTTTAAAAACGCTCATGAGATACATGGGGCTCACTCCTGAAATTCCTGAATTTCAACTACTGCCGTTTCGCTTACTACCAGTTCTAACAGTTATTACCCAATAACTCTGCAAAAGTAATTACTATCCTTTTTTTAAAAATTCGTGTTTACAGCCTCATTAATTATCTCTGTACCGATTGATCAATAATGGTCCTGCAATGAATACGAGCAGCACAATAAAATCTGGAACTGTAAGCGCTACCGCTTCCTGCTGCCGAAAAGCGTTGTTTGACCAAGTTCAAATTAACTGAGTGATAAATGAATTGATTAAATAGAATTAGCCATGTACAAAGTGAATTGTTGTAGAGCTAAGGAAAGTTGTGTGTTGCAACGCACCAGATATTTCCCTGCAGAGTTGACCCCCAGAAGCTGAAAAATCACCACATTTCAGTAATCTATAGGATTGTTTCGTTTCAAACGATTACCTCAAGGCATCTGTAGTGCACCAGAACAGTTCCAAACCTTAGTAAATCTTAGTAGGTTGTGAAGGCGTAGCGTCGTGATAATACCTTGTATTTACCTCTTCTTACTAGGTTATATATAACAACAAGGAAGGTTATTTTCTATGAACTCAGGTTCTACTTCCTACAACCCCGTTTTCTCAAATGGTGTTTTTTCTGACTCAGTAGGGTCTGAAACGTAAAGAACTGTAAAAAATTGTTTTTTCAGCCAATACAACCGTCTCCTTTCTACTTTCTAGAGCCACGTTCAGGAATATACGAACTGACAACAAATTTAAGTAAGAGATGGTAACAAAATTCCTGTCTCCGCCACCCAAGTAACAAATGTAGTCCTTTCGAGAATTGTTAGCTAAACGAAGCTAGAACATCTGGTGCGTTGCAACACACAACTTTCCTTCGCTCTACGTCAATTCACTTTGTACATGGCTAATCCTATTTAATCGATTCATTTATAACTCAGTTTCTTTGAACATGGTCAAACAACACTTCACAGCAGCAGGGAGCTGTAGCGCCTACAGTTATGGAATTTATTGTGCTGCTCGTACTCATTTTAGGACCATTATTGAGCAATTGGTATACAGAAAATTAATGAGGCTGTAAACAAAAATTTTTTGAAGAAGGATAGTAATTACTTTTGCAGAGTTATTGCGTAAAAACTTTTAGAACAGGTAGTAAGCGAAACGGCAGAATTGAAATTCAGGAATTTCTCGAGTGGCCCCCATGTATCTTATAATCGTTTTGAAACACTCACCCTTTAGGTATTAGATTGGACTACAATACCAATTTTTTTTAACATTCTACAAAAATTCCAGCGGAGTTTATAAGGAAAAAACCGCGCTAAAAACGCTTTTCGTCGAAAATTTTGATAATTTATTGTGCTGCTCTTGTCATTTTCCCACGAATGGGAATTTTATGGTGTGATTGCCTTATTAAGAGCTATCAACATAAAAAATTTAATCAAAATCGTTAGAGCTGTTTTTGAGAAAACAATTTGGTGTTTTTATCACTATGCTAACTATAGTTAACTTTCGGTTGATTCTGCCCATACCCTCATTCTTGCGTCCCATGGTAACCTGTAGGCTAGGCATCAAGTTTCAGCTGATTTGGTACGGTAGTTTTCTGTAAAAACCGCGCTCAAGCCGATTTCGTCGAAAGTTTTGATAATTTATTGTGCTGCTCTCGTCATTTTCCCACAAATGAGAGTTTCATGGTATAGTTGTCTCATTGGGAGCTATCAATATAACTGACTTAACGGCCAGACGATGATGTCTTTACATCGAAAGCGCTTGCCCACAGTAACTCACAAGCCAGAGGAGACGGACTCACCTCACAGGTACGTTAACTTTATTATGATAACTGTAGTTAAATTTCGGTGGATTGTGTTGATACCCTTATTTTGGCGTCCCATGGTAACCTGCGGGCGAGATATCAATTTTTAGCTGATTTGGTACGGTCGTTTTCTCTAAAAATCGTTCACAGACACACACACACACAGACCATCTTCCCAAATGGTGTTTTTCGGACTCAGGAGGTCTGAAACGTAAAGATCTGAAGAAAACTCAATTTTTTTTTTTCAGCTGATTACATAACTTTCCTTTCTACTTTGAAGAGCCAGGGAAAGTAATTAATTGAGCAAAAACTGCCAAGCAACGGTTTCGCATCGTAACATTTGGTTACTTGAAATGTGTAAAGACGAAGGCTTGCGCGCAGTCTCTAGGGATAACATTTAAGCTTCCTCCGAGGAAAGCTTTGTCTTTTTCTCGCTAGAGCGCTCTCAACGCTAACTCGTTGGGTTTCACTTTTAATGTCGACGTTCATAATTTATTAATTTGTTCAGTGCATTTATTATAATAATTAATTTCGTGATTAAAAGGTTATCAAATTCGTTAGAAATGGAATTGAATTCGTAGCGAGGTTAAATGGAGCAAAGTATACCTTCGCGATGGTTAGTTCCCGCTCCCGCCGCTGATAAGGGCCGCGTTATCAGTTCAGTTGTTATGGGAAGTTGGTCGAGTTGGAGAGCGATTTTGGAGATGAATTAGTCGATTGTGTTGCGAAGTAATTTCTATTTCGACGAAATGCCTGAAGTAAGTGAAATCATTTCTCAGTTCGCGTCTCTCGGGATCGATGTCAGCGACGAAGTAGCCGCCATTTGTTTGGATTTGTGTTTGAGACACTCGTTGGACGAAGAGTCCTTTTTGAATTCCTGGATCGCCTTCAGCATTTCAAAACAAGAAGGAGCCGAACCGAATAAACAATCGTTGGAAGAGTTCGAAAGAAAAGAGCTCAATTCGGTCAAAACCCCTAAACGCTCGTCGTCGTCAAACGTTCAAGTTTACAGCGCCGGACGATCTAAAATCGTTCATTCCGCCGAAAATCGAACTCCTTCGACTCCCGGACCGTCGGCCGCTTTAAATTCGTCGAGAAAACTCGCTTTTTCCCCTTTGGTCTTCACTCCCGAAATCTTTTCCCCTTCGGAAAAATTTAACGCTCGTCAAAACAGCGGCCAAGTCGTCAGCTCGTCGGGACAATCTTCGCACGACTGGAAATCGATTCCGCACGACGTCAAAATTGAAACCAACGGCGTTTCGGATCCCTCGAAATGGAAATTTCTTTACGACACTTTGATGTCGATGGCGAATCATTTGGAGGATCGAATGGAAAATTTGGTCGCGGATATCGTCGAAAAAAATCGACTCGAAGAGCCGATCCCGTTTAGAGAATGCGGTTTGGAGCCGATGATATTCAAAGGGCGGATTTGCCCTTTCGACAAAGCGAATAAATCCAAACAACTCGACGGTATCGAAATTCAAGGGATGTACGACTCGAATTTCGAAATTATCGACGTCGACGTTTCGGACGTCGACAATTTGGCGATATTTCCGGGGCAAATTGTCGTTTTTGAAGGGGTTTCGGCCGGCAAAAGGATTCTCGCCAAAAAAATGTTCACTTCTGGAGCTCGACCGATCGCCCCGCCTCCAGCCTTAACGCGACACCTTCAGGTGAGTCGTGTTAATTGTACATAAGCGAAAAATATTTAGCTCAAATCCTCGTATAATTTTCAAAACCGAAGTTGAAAAATCTTATTGCCCGATGTTATTGAAATTAATTAACCTGGGTGTACAAAAATGCGATGACTTCACATTTTAGATTGAACAGCTGTTCATGATACCACTCTATATGAGGAGGGCACTAGGCACGTTTGATCCGAAATAGTTGTGCTTCGAAGGCGGTATGTTCAAAATATCTGGTGCGTTGCAACACACAACTTTCCTTAGCTCTACAACAATTCACTTTGCACATGGCTAATTCTATTTAATCAATTAATTTATCACAAAGTTCCTTTGAACTTGGTCAAACAACACTTCACAGCAGCAGGAAGCAGTAGCGCTTACAGTTCCGGAATTTATTGTGCTGCTCGTACTCATTGCAGGACCATTATTGAGCGATTGGTACACAGATAATTAATGAGGCTGTAAACAAGAATTTTTTGAAGAAGGGTAGTAATTAATTTTGCTGAGTTATTGGGTAATAACTGTTAGAACTGGTAGTGAGCGAAACGGCGGTAGTTGAAATTCAGGAATTTCTGGAGTGAGCCCCATGTAGCTCAAGAGCGTTTTTAAGCACTCACCCTATAGGTATTGGATTCGACTACAATACTAATTTTTTTTAACATTCTACTAACATTCCAGCGGAGTTTATAAGAAAAAAACCACGCCAAAAACGCTTTTCGTAGAAAATTTTGATAATTTATTGTGCTGCTCTCGTCATTTTCCCACAAATGAGAATTTTATGGTATAATTATCCTATTATGAGCTACCAATATAAAAAATTTAATCAAAATCGTTAGAGCCGTTTTTAAGAAAAAAAAAGTGGTGTTTTGATCACTATGATAACTATAGTTAACTTTCGGTGGATTTTGCCCATACCCTTATTTTGGTGTCCCATGGTAACCTGTAGGCTTGACATCAAGTTTGAGTGGATTTGGTACGGTTGTTTTCTCTAAAAACCGCGCTAAAATTGAATTCGTCGAAAGTTTTGGTAATTTATTGTGCTGCTCTCGTCATTTTCCCGCGAATGAGAATTTCATGGTATAGTTGCCAAATTGAGAGCTACCAATATAACAAATTTAATCAAAATCGTTGTAGCCATTTTTGAGGAAAAAATATTTGGTGTTTTGATCACTATGATAACTATGGTTAACTTTCGGTGGATTTTGGTCGTACTCTTATTTCCGTGTTCCATGGTAACCTGCGGGCTAGATATCAAGTTTGAGTGGATTTGGTACGGTGGTTCTCTCTAAAAATCGTTCACACACACAAACCATTTTCCCAAATAGTGTTTTTCGGACTTAAGAGGGTCTGAAACGTATAGATCTGAAGAAAACTCAAAATTTTGTTTTCAGCCGGTTACGTAACTTTCCTTTCTACTTCGTAGTGCCGAGGAAAGTAATAACGAGGATCGCCAGGTGCGGACCCCACCATTGTAATAGTGCTGGGTACGTTCGTGTGGTGTTTCTGGACTCAATGTGGCTTCGATCATAGGATTTCTTTATTGCGTAGTGTGTGTGCTTAAGAAAAACTTGTCTATATGGATCTGAGAGCGTTAGTTGTGAGGAACAGCGTTCTGAACCCAATGCAGTCTGCATACCATACGGCGTTTGGCACGGAAACAGCGCTTGGTGGTGTGTGTGGTCACTCAAAATGTTTTCCACTTCCTTTAATAACCAACTGACTGGGGGTCAAACACTCACAAACGTCCAAAATCCACTTATTGTATTAAACAAAACAACGTTAACAATTACGATTCAAAAAAGGAGGAACTGAAAGTACGATTAAATGTTTTGTTACTTTTCGAGAAAGACACAACTTAAACAATTCGCCGATTAAAAGGAACACGCTGTTTTTTACAGTAAAACGGTAGGTTAAGAGAGCCAACCACAACAACTCCGACAGAGAGCTCTCCAATCTTCTACAGTGTGGTTGACAAAGCGAGATCAGCAATGGGTTACGAGCAAAGGAGGTTACGATACTGGTGATGGTGGATTTGTCCGCTGCTTTCGATCTGGTCTGTCGGGATATTCTTCTCGCAGTACTGCAGTCAATTGGGATCGTTGGAACTGCGTTATCATGGTTCAGCTCCTAATTGTCAGGACCCCTTTTGGGGCAGTCAAAGGGAACGATGGTGTGTTGTTGGCCTGTGAGGGGCTCGACGTTCGACTCCGCTTGGTGCTTTCCGCTCTCTGCTTCGTGCTCTACATCACACCGTTACCAAAAGTCCTCTCGGTCGAGACTCAGCATATGCCGTATGCAGATAATCTCCAGTTGTTCTGCCGAGTTGAGAACATTGGGGAGGCGGTGCAGGCCTTGAGTGTCAATCTTGGTCGCATTATGGATAGGCGTTCCCAAAGCAGCCCGGACGAAATAGCAAATGCCCTTAGTACGTGAAGATCTGAATCAAACTCAAACTTTTTGTCCCTGTCGATGTATTCAGTTTTTGTGTGGCTCTGCGACTGAATTTACTCTCGTATTTTTGTTTCCAGGTGATGGTGGCCGCAGGGCCGTTCACACTAAGCGATACGTTGTCTTACGAACCGTTAGATGATTTCATTGACCTTGTTAAACGGAACGAACCGAACGTCTTAATACTAATCGGCCCTCTCGTCGACGCCACTCACCCTAAAATTGCTCAAGGGCAGCTTGCTGAAACCTTCGCTGATTACTACTCGAGGATGGTCAAGAGGTGAGTTTCTCGCAGTAAAGCTGAAAATGTAGCGTGGTGTTTGTGTAGTGTCATCTGGAGAAGACTTCACCCAGACAGCATCCTCTAACTCTCTTCAGCAGCTACTTGGTGAGGTCTGAATCTCTCTGTTGTTCAACGCAGCGATGATCCATGCATTACATTCCTATTGACGTTAAATCGAGTGAATGGCATTTCAATGCTGCGTATGCAGAAATTGTCAAAGATCCTCTAAATATACATAAAGGTTTCCGAATGACTCTTCTAGGCTTCTGACTAGTACTTGAGGCGTCCTTGACTGTTAGAAGCAAATCTCTCGTTAGAGAGCTGTGTATCTTAGAAAGTCTATATTGGTATATTTGTCGCTTGAGATCGCTAAACGCCAGTAGCCATACGTTTTTTCTCCTCCTCGTTGACTATCCTGTGTACCTAAATATTGTGATGATTTCTTGGATTTAGCCTCGCCTTTTAATTGATGAAGAGGTCGTGAGTTCAAAACGAAAATCCCATGGAATTGAATTAGAATGCCTTGCAAACTTTGGTAGACGTTCATGTTTCTGTATTTCAAATCAAATTTATATAAATTTTTGAGGAGCTCTTTGCAATTTCTTTTTGTTAATATTCATTTCTGTCTTGATAATTTTTTTCTTTGAAACGGTGGATGCAGGTGCCCCCCTGTACCACCTCCAGGCCCCTCAGCACTGGTTTCACTTGGTGTGACGTCACCTATGTGCCCCTACCACCCCTGCACAAAGCGGAGGGCATCTGCAAGTACTGCATTTGCCAGCTCTTATCGATGGAGAAAGGGCCTCCCAAACACAAAACCACAATGCCACGAGTCCATCGCATACGCACAGCACATGCTCTGCCGTCTCTAGCCCTACCGCGCAGAACCTGTACGTAGAACTTGCCAATATTTGCAAGGCAGTTCCTCAGCGGATAGTGACCTGCGAACAGGCCACATATGATCCTCATATCCTTCCTCCCCAGTGCAAGCACCTCCTTGGACCTCTCTCTGGAGAGCCAGATGAAGAGTTTTGACTGTCTAAGGCCAGGCAGCCCTGCACCTCTCCTCCCATTGGCCAACCTCTCTACGTAGGTGGCTCCTGGTAATCCCAACAAAGTGCTCAGGGCCAATAGGGATCTGGGCCGATCCCTTCTTAGCCAACCTATCATCCCGTTCGTTTCCCTCTATACCCTGATGCCCTGGCACCCAACACAGTGTTACACTGTTGTCCTTGGACAGGGCCTTCAGTCCAATCAGACACTCCCACACCTTCCACGATGTAAGACAGTATGAGGCTAAGGCCTTGAGAGTGGCCTGACCATGATGTAGATTCTCTGCCACTTCAGTCCCCTCTGCAGCAGCCGCTGCACACAGACTGTTACTGCAGCCACCTCTGCCTGCAACACCATGGCCAGCAACCCCAATGTTATCGCCGCTCTGATTCTCGGCCCAAAAATGCCTGCCCCTGCAAGACCACCCTGCACTGAGCCATCAGTGTAGTACACCACGGCCCCAGCTTCGAAAGCGGGAACTTCCCCTTCCCACCTGGATCGCTCATAAATGAGTATCCGAAAGGGTAACACGAAGTTGAACCTCACGAGCATTGAGTCTACCACATGCAGTTTGGGCCCCTCCACCATGTCAAGGATCAAGTGGCAGGAACTCCTCCTCCCCCGCATGATCAGACCCAACTCCAACATACGCGCAGCCTGAAGGAACACCATCCTTTTAACATGTATGTGGAGTAGAGCTAAATCTATCAAGACCTCCAGTGCAGCCTGTAATGGCCAGACACGCCCTACGTTGCAGTTTATTCAACTGAAACTGCACTGTTTTATTTTCCACCCTAGTCCACCATATCAAGGCTTCATAGGTGAATACAGGCCTAACAACCGCAGTGTATAGCCACCAGATCATCCCAGGCCTCAGCCCCCATGTCTTCCCCACCATTCTCTGAGCTGCTCACATCACCACAGACGCCCGCTGTAAGGCTTTTTTCAGGTGTGTGACCCAAGTGAGCTTCTCATCAAGGAAAACTCCCAGGCACTTGATCTCATGCTGGATCTTCACCGCCCCAACACCCAGCCTGATTTCCCGCAGCATCTTGATAACTTATTCCATTGGTTATAATTACCAAAGAAGGGAACCGATAAACTTATCCATTTATTTGAATCATTCAAGTGTCATTTCTTTCACGCAGTTCGCTCACGAATATTACTTTTTTTTCTCGTACAACCTTGGCAGCGTTTGAGTGATGGTATTTCAGTATTAGTTCACGAACTCTCTTTGTTTTTACTCTGGGGCGCACAGTACTGAGCCCCTATCACTATGGGCACACGTTGGGTTCATTTTGACGATGTCCTTTACCTAATAAAAGGCGTTGCACATACCAGCCCCTTTTGAGCAGTTGAGTATGTCTTTCGCCACTGACTCCACTATGGTTTAAAACAAGGCACTTGCGTACAACGTGCTCTGCCATCTTGTTTCAGTGTGTGTCAATTCAACTGTTTCTGATTAGCCCATCGGATATCTTAAGGGAATATCTTCAGTCCCAAGTGGGAAAGCTAGTAAGGACTCTCAGTTCTTTAAGGGAGTCTGGCTGTCCTAGAGTATAATATCTGCTTATCCTTGAGTCCCTTTGCCAGGATCTCTTGTGTGCAGACATTTACGGGGTCTGATCAAAAAGCTCCAGGACTTTCTCCAAAACGCTTTATTAAATTATCTTTAAAATTATCCCCTACAAAGTACTTCCCTTGGCTACGCAAACACTTCTCCCAGCGGTGTTTCCATTCGTCCATACACTGGGAAAACTCATCTCCTGCTGTATAGCTAGCTACTCCTGCGTTTTATGTTTGATCTCCGCTATCGTCTGAAATCGCTGTCATTTCATAGGGTATTTGAGTTAGGGGAACAGCCAGAAGTCGCATGGAGTCAGGTCAGGAGAGTAGGGGGGCTGGAGGCCAAACAATTTGCGAATGATGAGCGCGGTGTGACAGAGCGCGTTGTCTTGGTGGAAAAACCACTCTCTTGTCGAATCTTTTGGCGCAAATTTCGCAGGGTTTGAACTAACGAAAACGATTCATTGTTTCACCTTGTGGAAGGAATTTGTGGCAAACTACGTCCTTTGCATAAAAGAAAACAGTGTGACCTGGCAAGCTTTTTTGGGTCGTGGAGATGTTTTCGACTTCCACTGAGATGATTGAATCTTGGTTTCCCCGTCGTAGCCGTAAACCCATGTCTCGTCACATGTGATTATCGTTTTCATGAAGTTTTCATTAGAGTTGGTCATTTCCAAAAGCTCCTGACAAACCTGCGCGCATCCTGATCCGCTGTCATCAGTCGTGGAACGAACTAGGCTGCAACCCTTCCCAATTGTTTGGTCAAAATCTCCTTACACGACCCAAATGACATGTTGCACTCCTATTGTGGCATACTCACTTGCTTGATGCAGAATGGCTGCTGAAAATTCTTCTGCTCTGGTGTAAATTTAGTCACAAGGAATGCCTCATCTATTTTGAACTGTTTCACAGTTCCTTGGTAGAAATAGTACTGGTCAGCAAAAGCCTTACCACTCCTATGCAGTCCTTTGAATTATTATGTGTAGAGGTGGGATATTTGGTAGGACTTGTATCGCTGAAGTGACCCCCTTCATGACCCCTGTACCACCTTTCTTTTCAAGCTGTTCATATAACGATTCAACCAGCTTGGTATCTTCCATTGACTTTTCCAGAATAGGCAATTCGTTGGAAGGACTCAATATTCAAATAGCTGTCACAGCAAGTTCGAAAGACGCAAATAACCTCCCCGTCTACCCAACTCCTCCGGCCATCGATGAGACCTTCAGGAACATCAAATTCCTCCCAGACCCGGCTGTAATCAATATTGGCGGATTGGTCATGGGAATGACATCCATCGACACGATATTCCATCTAGGAAAACACGAACTGTCCAATTGCATGGTAACTTTTACAGTTTTAACGTCACCGATAATTTGACAGCTGAACGGAAGCGAACAGTTTGTACATTTGTTTCATCCCTTTCAGGCGAACAGGTTGGGCCGACTAGCTGCTCACATGATTCATCAACAAACTTTCTACCCTCTCTACCCTCCAGAAGCTGAGGCCTGCTTGGACATTGCGATGTGGGCTAAAGAGGCGCAGCTCACGGTTACACCTCACGTCATGGTTCTTCCTTCGGAATTTAATGGATTTATTAAAGAGGTAAGTTCAGTCCAGAGCTGTAGAATCAGTGCCATTCAAGGAAAAGAGTGCTAACTTGCGATAACAAGAGATTTTAGTCACATCATTAAAGATGGAACAGGAGACTCTTAGTAACGTGATTGAATATGCTACTGGGCTTGATGTGTTAGTTTTGAATCACCCAAGCGTTCCATAGCAGGCCAATCTATTATTGTACGGACAAACCATGCATCGTTACTGTGGTGGCAACATTTTCTAGAACCCCATGGCCAGCTAGCTCAGTGGACAGAGTTTACAATTCACAGGTCTACCACAGGCCTGGTCAGCAACATCATAATGCTGATGGGCTGTCTCGTCGATCGTATGCTGACAGTGAATGTAGATACTGTGAACGTCAGGAGGAAAAATACACCTAAATAGGTATTCGATTGAGATGCGAGACGGAAATTGAAGGTAATCAGGACCATATGTAGCAGGATGTGCAGAAAGCTAAAATTGACATTGGGCCTAGGTGAGAACAGGCAGGAAACCATCCTGGCAAGAGGATGTTGGTTACGAACAAGCGACCTGTGGCCTCTGTGGCCCTGCTAGATAGTCTTGGGTTGCCGAAAGGCTTATTCATCAAGAGATGGGAAAACAATCCTGGTACACAGGTAAGAGAACGAGTCATTGTGCCGAAGAAGCATCGTCATGATGTTTCAAACCATGCCCACAATTTTGGTCATTTTGGTGAAGTTCAACTCAAGTACTACTCCCCAGGGATGTCAAAAGATGTTCGAGCCTGAGGCCTTTCCAGTTCCTGACGTACGAGCAGCCACAGTTTCAAGAGGATTGGTGGATGTTGGTTTTTCAAGAATTTCATACTGATCATGGAACGAATTTTGAGTCTGCTGTATTCAAGGAGGTACTGGAAATGTCAGGAATACACAAAGCACGAACAAGTGCAATGAGTCTCAAATCGATGATAGAAAGGTTTAACCACACATTACAGCAAATGCTCTCACAATTTGTGGATCATCAGTGGAACTGGTATCTAGGCCTTTCTCCTGAGCTTTTAGCGTATAGTGGTACTCAGCACTTAGGAATGTCCCTTGTTGCAATGACTTTTGGTTGAGAGTTGGTGTTATCAGTCCACCTTCTAGTAGAGCCAGCACCTGGGTTAAGACTCGTACAGAATATACCTACTTCCTTCATGAACAGTCACAGGAAACCTACGAGATAGCCAGAAGAAGGCTACTTGCAGTAGCAGAGGAGAGCAAGCAGAGATACGATGTTGACACTGCTCAGCGCTTTAGTGTTAGGGAGGAAGTTTGGTACTATACGTCCAGAAGAAGGGTAGAGAGAATTCCGAAGTGGCAGAGTCACTTAGCAGCTCCTTGCAAGGTGGCTGAAAGAGATTTGGGGTGTTTTGTTCAGAGTGAAGCTGCCAGCTGGGAAGAAGAGATAACCAGGGGGTTATGAGGTTGTTGTGCTGTTATGACCTGTAGGCCAGCACAACAGTAACACGTGAAGAAGAGTTGACTTTTGATAGTCCAATTCAGCCATAATATTGATGCACTCAGTACTAATTCCTATGTGAGTTGATTATGGAAACTTCAATCACTTCATTGTACATGAACATGATGCCGTTGTTAGGACATGCAGCAGATCTCAACGAGTAGTGTTGTTAATGCGCTAAGGGCTTCAGACACCAAGACCAACTATGTAACTGACAGTATTCAGTACCTACGAACAGTTGTGTGTTGAACTCGACTGCATATGGTGGGCAAGTAGCTGTAGGCCTTTTACCAGTTATTTTGTCCAATTATACACGCATCTAGAGAGCTGAAGCCTAGGAGTGGATTGCATTGTCCAAACTGTAGCATCCACTCTTTCACTATTCCCTGACTAGTCGTTTTCACGTCCAAATGAACTTAATGGAATGTACCATTGAACTTGCGCACAGACCGGTCCGAGATGGACTGTTCAGCTCACACATCTGCGTGAGTTGGTCTCTGGCTATGAGCTCTCTTTAGACCTAACCTGTTATGTGTTTGCGTCTAGCTTCCCAGTGTCCTTACATCGTCATAAATATATCTAACCGGGGACCGTTGCCTCTCAGTATTCCACGAACCTTCAAACCCTCTCCATGCGAATTGCATGTGCACTTGAGAGTACATAGTTGGAGGGGCTTGTTAGTTCTGCTGGAGGAAGCGGTAGGGGTGCTCAGTAGCCTGGTAAGGTCTCTTTTCAGGTGTACCGCGCAAGGAATGGCACTATCGAGAGAAAGGACTGTTCCTGAGCAACAGCATTGTCCCCCTAGAGGTTTCGCTATTGTTTCTGTTAACTGTATCACTGGCACGAGGAGTGATAGATTAGGTACCGGCTTGAGAACCGATTTTGAGGTGGTGAGTGGCCTAAATACGGAATTAGCCAAAACGAGAGTGCTTGCTCAGTGGAGGACGACTGCCGAGCCTTCCACCCAACACCCGAGGTCTCTCTCCATTACCGTCCCCCGAGAAAGCAGGTTGCCCTTCATTAACTCAGCTATATTTTTCTAGTCTCCACTGTTCTTCTTTCCTAGTCTCCCAGCACCTTCTCTTCCTTCTCTGTTAACCATCTCTTCACACCTTTCCTAATTTTCTATTTATTATCGTTAATCCTCCAACCCCTCAGTTTTGGCCACGTCGGAGCATCACAGTTTTTTATGATTTGTCCGCTGAGGTTTTTTGTTTATAGATTTCCATATTTTCTAGTATGTTTTGTTTTCGTCCTCTTTATTGTTCATGTAGTAAGATAGTGCCGTGTTGTATTTTGCTAGGTTAATGTCCATTGACTGCAAGACAACCGGTGATAAACGAACAAATCAACACAAAATATGACACTATATTTGCACCACTCAAAACAATACACTAATGGAAACGTCCAACTGACAGTTTTACATGCCACCCTATTCAAAAAAGGCTCAGAATCGACAATCAACAGATTAATCTAAAATCTAAAAAGGACTGCCCCTGCTCCATTCACTTCCAACGGATTTTCTAGGAAGTGAATGGCCAATCACCTTTCTCTTCCCATGTGAAGACCACGACTAACTGACTAACTTTCGCCAAGCAGGTGGGTTTACTTCAGTATGCAATACCTGCTGCGAAACAATCCCTCTCATTGCCCACCTCCACCAGCTCTTTCAATCGTACTGCAACATTTGCAGATGACTCATTGTCAACCCTAACACACTGCTCACACTCTAAGCCGAAAATAGTCTTAGTTGGTTTGTAAACACATCTAAAAGCCTTTGCCAACCTGTCTCACGACGTGGTATAACGTAACGTGGTCAAAGAAAAACTGATACTTTGTCAAGAGGAGCATACCGAAAAAAAAAATTTCTTCGAGGTGGTGAGTGGCCTGAATACGGAATTCGCCAAAACGAGAGCTCTTCCTCCGAATCTCTGCTGGAGCCTTTGATTCGGCACACTAGTAAGAATCTTCCCAGCTAGGGCTCTCGTTGAACAATTCGTTGGTGAACTCATTCATTCGTTTGGAGCAAATTCGATATATTTGCTACTTCTGCTGTTTGATTCATCCCGCTCTCAACTTCCGATAGCAAAAATAGAGACACATACACACAGGGCGGTCAATACTGAAGTTTTTTTTCTTCGTTCATTATTGCCAGTCACTATCCTTTACCTTTCCTCTTATCATCCTTGGTTGTCTTATCATAATGGTCTTATCTCCTGATAGAAGCGTTTTATTTCATCTGGCACCAATGGCAAGGGGAATTCAATTTCCTCCAGCACTGACTGACGAATCCTACATGAATTTGTAACAGTATGGCATACCAGAAGGTTGCAAGTGGACTTGGGGCAACCTTAGACCCTACAAGCAATGAGGAAGGACTCATGCTTTAGTGTGGGCTCCTGAAGACGTTTGGCCAAGGTGCTGCTTTCCATTATCTACGACATGGCGACGGGTTCAGAGTCCTTGGATTGGCAGAACTGGGATCGAATGATTAGCAGTAGAATTTCTTAATTGGTTATCATGGGCTGCCTGACTCCCCATTTTGATTGTGGCCCACTGGCAGAATAAGGGAGAACTTGTGCTGGAGTGTGGGCTCCTGAAGGCGTTTGGCCAAGGTGCTACTTTCCATTATCTACGACATTGGGAGGGGTTCAGAGTCCTTGAACTGGGATCGAAAGATTGTCTGTAAGATTTCTCAAATGTCGTGAACTGTACTCAGGAGCCCTGCAGTCCAGACGGTTCAATTGTATCGAGTCTGCTCATCTGGCGAGAGTGGAAACGCTGTCGAAGAAGGAGAGTGAAGCGAGCGGAAAAGAATTTACTTAGCCTAGAAACAATGTGACAAACCGTCTGGGTCAATCTCCAAAAAACAAAATAATCACATATGAGTATAATGACACATTCCACAATAAATCGATTTATGTATCAACAGTTCATTCCGTAATATAATTCTAACATCAACTATGGGGTTCCCAGGCTGATGGTTGTGTCCTACTCAATCCAGGAAAGTTGGCTAAAGGGCTGGCCGGAGGAACGTACGCATTAATTGAAGCACGGCCTGCGATTTCCGATGAACAATGGACAACCGCTACTCACGTTTCTTCCAAAATAATCAGAATATGATGTAGTTTTTAATATAATGAAATGTTTTGTGCACAATATGTTGTAAATAATACTGAACACTTACCGTTGTGTGTATTTAATATTAACTGTTCCTGTTGTGACTGTTTTAAATGCTAAACGCTCCACACCTCTTGATAATCATTTTAATGGCCCAAGAAAGCGTTTAGTCGGTGTAAGCGATTTTTTGGTGTAAACTTAGGGTTTGTATAAGTGGTCAACCTAATTGACCGTGAGAAAATGCATAAAGAAAGATAGAAAATTGATACGATATTACGCATCACACAACTTTCTCTGGCCTGGCGTGAATTCAGCGATTTTCTTGACTAGCAACTAATCAAATCTGTTCTTCATTCTGTTTATAACAACGTTCTACGTGACATCATAAGGCGCTTGTAGTTCTGGAATTTATTGTGCTGCTCCTATTTGTGCCACTGCCGTTACTGAACAATCAGTTCACAGGTTGTGTATGAGACTATCCACGACATTTGTTTGAGAAGGAACTCGTTCACTGTTTTGGAATATTTAGGAACAAACGGCGAAAAATGGTCGTAGGTGAAACTCTAGGGGTTGAAATTCTGAAATTACTGCGGTACTCAGCATCAGGAATGTCCCTTGTTGCAATGACTAGTTGAGAGTTGGTGTTACCAGTCCACCTTGTAGTAGAGCCAGCGCATGGGTTTAAGACTCGTACAGAATATACCACAGGAACAGTTACAGGAAACTTTTGAGATAGTGAGAAGAAGGCTACTAGCAGCAGCAGAGGAGAGCAAGCGAACATATGACGTTCACACCTATATACCTTGTGATCATTATCAAAAGAGAAAAAAACGAGAGTACACCACAATTCCTATACCTTCGCACAATAGATCCAGGCTAAAGGACTCCAGGGTGTACGGATCTATATATTCTCTGACAGGGAGGTTGCTTTGTAGGACATCTCAACCTACACTTTCCAATTCAGGCTGACACCGGAATGCCTTTAGGTGCTCCAATGACTCCGTGTCCTTAATTGGCTTTTTCTTATTTTGATGCCGGACACAAAGGCAACAAAATGGCTTACTACCTTGCCAAAAGGGGCACAGAATGCCTAGCCGTTGGTCTCGAGCCTCACAGAAAAGCGAGGAAAAGTCGCCTAAATCGACAGGTAACCCTGGGGGAGACACAACAAAAAAAAAACACGCCCATCGGCTCAGCCAGCCACAACTAAGAGGCAACCAAAGGCTCATTGTCCCTTCCTGCATGTATCCCGAACCTCACAATTTCGAGTTTTATTTTTTCTTACTCAGCCCTCTCATTTTTTACCTCTTTCGATTTATTCTGTTCAACCTAATCTTGCCTAACCTGGGCTGATAGACTTTTTGACTACGCACGTTTGCACGCCATGCTCTTCACCAGTTTTAGCGTCGTTGAAGGTTAATACAACCACTTCGTCTTCTAATAATTTTTAGACATTGTAATTTTTTCATATCTGTTCTATTGAGGGCTGGCAGAGGATTGATGGGATGTGTAGCATTGAATCTATATAGGTTCCCATGGAGCAAGTCTCCTGTTAGAGTTTCATCCATTGCCATGGCTTGTCCTTGAAACTCGTAGATTCACCGTGACCATGGAATTTGTTTATGAAATGCACTGCTTCTAATGTTTGTAAATCCCTGACGCGTGTGGGTGGGTCGATTCCAATAATTACTCTCAACCCGTTCTCCGTTGCTTAGCTCAAGACGACCTGAACATTTTGGTCATGTGTGGATTCACTGAACCGTGTCATGATTAGATCGTTCATCGTGACTTGAGCTCCAGGAAAATCTCCAAAGAGTTTTGTGGTATCTCTGGTATACAACTTAATCCATATGGAACAAGTTTGTAACAGTAATGGCCCCATGGTGTGTTCTTCGTACACTATTTGTTAGCTTTCTTCGACAGCTCCATGTAAGATTCTTGCATCTCATTTCCTTGTTAATCACAACCTGGTCTAGTTAGGCACTCCATTTTGTTTTTCAAACTCACAGCTGTTGTTTTAGTTACCAAGAACATAATGTTCATCTCCCGTTCGTTTTGTACGTTAGAATCGACTTAGTTTTCGATTCTCAATAAATGTTGAGCATCGTTACGTTTATATTATTTTGGTTTGTGGATGTTAACTCTAAGTCTTACAAATCAAAAACTCGGTTCTAATCATGACGGTCGTACGCGCGAAATTCCTGATAATTGCCGCGGCCAGTGATGACGAAAAAATGTCAGTTTATCGCGTCAAACAGTTTCAGATCCTCAATGAAAGAGAAATCATTCTCGTCAGACAAGCGTTTGATTGAGAGTAATCAAGAACTTGCGAAAAATGTCATCATAAAGAGTGCATTAACGTCAATCAAATCGAGAGGCCAGTTTCGAAACATTACTATAACGCTTTCCAATGACCTACGTGCAATCTATCTTGACTCAGAAGGAAATCCCTGTTTCGAGGGTGAGTACTTAGAGGAACTTTCTGATCCCACAAAACCTGACTTGAAGCAACCGTATCATACCAAACTATCGCGTGAACAACCTCCTGTCCTTGAAATCGGTCACAAATGATATTGTTCTGGGTTAATTCAATGGGAAAAACTTCAATGCTTCAACTTGGCACACGACACTAGAGACTGAATGTGCCCGTCTAGAAATTCCAGAGGAACGTTATGGCGAACTCATCGGATTGTTCATCGAGGGACCTGTTACCGACTGGTACGCAGCAAACAGAGTACTCCTTGGAACCAAGATCTGGGGGACCTGGGGACAATCATTCCTCGACAATTCCTCCAACACAGGCTGGTCGAACGTCAGTTACGCTTATAATTTTAAATTCATCTAAGGGCCCATCTCAGAATACGCGTTGAAGAAACATAGTTTACTCGTTGACATCGATCCTACATTAAGTGAAAACAACAGAGTGTGTTTTATTGTGGTGGGACTGCCTTGGTTTGTCCAGAATGGGTTGAATAGAGACGAAGTAACAACTGTCAACGAATTGATGATAAAATTGAACCAAGTGGATAGATCTTTTAAACCAACATCAAATCAACTCTGCAACCAACAGTAATGAATACTCATCGTTTAACAAAACTGGATCAACAGAACGAAAGCCATAGTAATTACTAAGGAAAATAAACAGTTATACTAAACGACGATCTGATTTACTAACTGAAGATGAACGTTACCAATACTAGGACGCTTTAGGGCAAGCGGTGTTGGAACAAACGACTCGATGGTTTGTACTTACTGCTACAGGATGTACAGTTACGGGGCAATGCTTAACAACACGGAATAAAAACTGGAAAGACAAAGTTATGGATGTGATGGAGTACTGCAATGCGGTTGACATAATTGAAGGTAAATATCCTAAACCTGAACTTTCTGAAACACTGAGGCTTGGAAAAACCTCTGCACAACCTAAAGCTGGTCTGATTCAATGTGTCAGTGACGAGCTCCATCAACGAATTTCAAGGTCCTTCTCCCTGGGAGGCATGCGACATATTAACAAAGGAATTCGAAAATAAAGCTGAAGACCAACTTTATTGTTAGGAACGTCGTTAAGAGTGAGGCGTCAACATAGCAACGCGTCTTGTTCTGAAGGAAGCCAATAAAACTCATTATTCGTGCTTTTGATATTTCTTTGTTGGCCATGCAAGGCTAACAATCGCCATGCCTGGGATGCAAAGTTAGGGATGAACTGATAGTACAAAACGACCTCAACTACTTGCTGCTCTCAGGAACTGGCCAGTCCACAACACGTTCCACCGTCGAAGGATCTGTAGCAACACCATCTCCAGAGATGATGTAGCCAAGATAGGCTACTTTTTGTTCGAACAACTGGCAGTTCTTGGCGTTCAGCTTAATATTAGCTGCCTGTGAGGCTAGAAAAACTTCCGTGTCGCATGAATGTCTGCAGAACCTTGGTCGGCGCACGTTGAAATGTTGCACGGACCAAACGGCATGACTCGAAACTCCCAAAGGCCCGAGGGTGTACAAAAAGCTGTCTTTTGTCTATTGGAGTTTGATAAGGGGACATTTCAGATCCAAGTTGCTTCTGGCTAACGCACGAATGAAGTCATCTACCCGACGAAGTGGATGGGAATCCTTCGTTACGTCATTCAATTTAAGGTAGCCAATACAGAATCGTGTGCTACCATCTTTTTTCCTTGATAAGCACTATTGGACTCGCCTAATAGTAAGAGGGCTGAAAGATTCCATTACTCGCGTACAACCATTGATTATATCGGTGGTTCCTTCTATCCTTCCCAAGTCAGAAGCATTTCTTGTAAAAATATCAGCTGCTCAGTGATCCGTCAAACCTTCGACTGTCTGCTTTTCCAGCTGCCTTAGAGGCCGTGCGTTGTCCTCAGGTTCCAACTCTTCAAAACCCATCAGATGGCATTCCCCTAGTCCGTAACTTTATTGTTGAATGCCTTCGTTAATATGTCACATGCCTCCCTGGTGGAAAGACGACCTGGAATTCGTTGATGGAGTTCATCACTGACACGCTGAAACAAAACCATTTTAGGTTATGCAGAGGTTTTTTTTCCAAGCCTCTAATTTTTTCTTTCTCAGCCTTTGATGGTGTTTCAGAAAGTTCAGGTTTAGGATATTTACCTTCAATTATGTTGACCGTGTCAAAGTAAAAACAACAGACTTCGAATGACCTTACTTGAATGTCCCCTTATCAGTCCACTGCCTTCACAGTATGGCTTAATCTCTGTTAGCATAGTGATATCAAAAGGGGACTAGCCACGGTTCAAATGTCTAACCTTTGTTATCTAGACAGCAGTTTTGGTGAAATCAGGCCATAATGGGTTTGTGCAGCTCCTAGGTTTCTACAAAAGTCAACACTGTCCAGTAATTCTGATAGGACATGAAACAATTAGCGTTGTCAAGTTGGCAATGCAGACTGATCTCAACTCTCCCAAAAGAGCATCAACAGGCAGAAACCAAACTCTAAACTTGGTCTTACGAATCAGTCTATTAATGTAAGTTGATCATCAAAACTCGGTTCCAAATATGGCACATTTATACACACAAAATAAGGCGTACCCAATTGCATACAAGTGTGTGGAAGCAAATACACATGTGATTGAGTGGTTAATAAAAAAAAAGAAGTTCAGAGATCTTAAAGACTCCTTACCTTGAAATTGATGGAAGTAATAGTGAGAATTACTCTAGCGTAGAGCCTTCGATCGGTGACAAAACTGTACCGACAGGTCAACGGCCCTGAGCCCTCTGGCCTTTTGTACACGAGAGTGTTCATCGGGGATCGGAGGTACCCCGACACGGACTTCCAAGACGAAAATTCTTCGTCGCAAACTGTGTTTGGAACTGCAGTCCCGAATTTGGTATTGTTGAAGAAGTCATAGTGAGCCCAGTAGTATAGCGAAGAGCTGAAATTAGACGAAAGAGTCATTTAAATGTGTGTTTGTGTACAAGTGCGTACTGAATTGTTCTTATAGGCGAATATATAATGAGCAATGGGCCTCTGAGCTCTAATGAGTTGTGCTAACTCACCACTGGGTTATCTCTGAGGTATAAACAATGTTCCATCTCTACATGAGACTGCAGGGGGAAAAGTATTTTGAGGAACATCCGAGAACTCTTCAAGAATCTTTAATTTAGCCAGTTTTGAACGCACCACTCATAGAAGTGGCACATTAAATTCAATATGGAGGCTATTACAAGATGGCGGATCACAGTGCTACCAATTGATAAGGTTGTTTGAGGGCTAAAAGTTCAGAAGCCGTACCTAAGACCAAAAATCGCTCCCTTCCATGTCCCTGACATTAGGGCCAGTGAGCCCTTATCTTCACATTCACGATCGAACAAATCAACTGCCCTTAACAACAACAACACAACTCGTCACCAAGCATCAAACACCTGATAAAAGTTCAACAACACCTAATGTAGTAACATTCCAATATCACCCTCTTCTTTCTTTCAAAGAGCCCTTCTCGCCTCTTCAGATGGACCTGGAACGAAGTATGGTCAAATACAGTCAACGTGCACTACCATCTTTCGGCGCATAGGAGTAACAAGTTGAGCAATTATGTCGGAGATGCATTTCACTATTTTGCATGGACCAATCCATGGGCGCTGGTGTTTAGGAGAGCATCCAATGTATCGACGGGGATAGTGCATCTGGTTGATATTGGCTTCCTGTTGCGTTTTGATTGTAGCGTCGTTTGGCTTCTGCTGCTACCTTCCCCATGGTCTCGCGAGCAATATCATGCGTGCCTTGTAATCGCTGCCTAAGATCTATTGCAAACAGTGTCCGAGTTTTACTTTCAGGGGCCACGCCTGTAAGCAGATCTGCTGGAACAGCCAACTCTCGACCAAATACTAACATTACAGGAGAGAATCCTGTTGACTTGTGAACTGAAGAAGGGTAGGCAAGTAGAGCCAAGGGAAGCCTCTGATCCCAGTCACATTGGGGATTGGCAACAATCTTTGAGAAGATTTCTCCAAGCGTTCGGTTGAACCGCTCAACCAATCCATCAATCTGTGGACGTAAAGGCGTCGTTCGAGTTTTGCTGATGTTCAGAAGCTTCATCACTTCCTGAAAAACTGTGGATTCAAAGTTTCTACCCTGATCTGCATGTACTTCAAGGGGAAGCCCAAATCTGGAAAATACGTGGTGTATCACCCCTTCCGTCACAGTTTCTGCCTTCTGGTTAGGAACTACGAACGCTTCTGGCCATCTCATATAGTACTCCATGGCCACTACTATAAAATTATTTCCATGATGCGACTGAGGAAGAGGTCCAAATATATCCACAGCTAGTTGTTGTATGTCTTAAGCGGTGCTCGAGTTATTTTCTTTCCTGACCTTCCCCACTGACCACAGATCGTGCAAGCTTTACGAAAATCCCTCATATCCCTATGCAGTCCCAGCAAATTGAACCTACGGTGCGCCTCAGTGATAGTTCGCTTGTAGCCAAAATGACCCAACTGGTAAATGGGTTGAAGTATCATTTCCTTGAGCTTACGAGGAACAATGATCAGTCGTATAGCTTGCTTGCTAGAACCACAGCGACCCTCCCAAACTCAGTACCGTACACCTTGATTCGACAAGTACCAACGAATTAAATGCCGCCCACAGAGCTTTTGTGTGAGCACTGTGTGGAGAGACTTAGTGACAAACTGGACGTGTTCCTCCAGCTTTCCATTCCCATACAGGACTGTGGCGGCTGGCTACCCTTTTCTGACAAAAGGGGCCTCACAGCAAAGTCTGGTGGCAGAGGGAATAATTGGGATTACCCTGTGGCTCATCCCGACAGAGGGCGCTAGCTGTGAGCCACAGCCTACTGCTGGAGGGGATAGTTGTGGCCAATAGGAGAGGACTGCCCCCTCCAAGAGAACATACATAAGGGCCTGCCTGCCACAACAAGTCTCATTCCTTCTTCTAACTTCAAGCAGACACTATAAACAGTACCAAAGACTACTTGTGGAAGACTGTGCTAGCAGAGACAACGAGTCCCTCACCGTGAGGAGCAACTTCTCAACCAAGCCCTTCGACGCCTGTGGAACCTGACTCAACCGAGTCCCTCACCTCACACTTCTCCAACCGGCAGAGACAGCACTTACAACATTTTGTCGGCCCTTTTCAAGACCACACCCTTTAAAAAGGGAACCCGACAAGGACGAATGTCTGGATCCTCGAGCTGCCACTCGACCCCTTCTTCATCTCTTAGTCGATGTAAGTCAACAACTTCTTTTGCCTCTTGACGAGCACAGTACTTACAACCCTCCTCTAGAAAAGGCGTTCAGGATGGGCTATCTGCATTCGTATGAGCCGCCCCACGTCGATACTCAATCGAAAGATTGAACATGCAAAAAAATGCAAACCATCGAGCCATCAGGATGTTTGCAACTTTTCAACCATTGCAGAGAAGAGTGATCGGATCGAATTTAGGGACCATAGGAACGAAAGTGCTTGAGAGCAGCAACTACTGCCAGAAGTTCCTTCCTTGTAAGACAGTAGTTTCACTCTTGTCGCGACATGCATGGACTGTAGTATCCCAGAAAGTTTCCCGGCCGCCTTGCTGTTGAGTTATTGACAAATGAGTGCTGATTTTTGCTCATTTGTACACCACTCGCAAGGGGGGCGTCGATTTTACACATAGCTCACGCCTGAACTTGTTCATTTTGCAGTGTTCCGTGATGATTCTGACTATCTGCTTAAAGTCCTACGAATCCAGTAGACATTTAACTCCATCGTAGTTTGCTAAAAAGTCCCTTAACAGTTTTTGAAGTAGCGCAGTACGTCTTCGCCTTCAGTTATTACTTTGATGGTTTTATTGTTATATCCTTCCGCCCCAGGATAAATCTGCTTGTGAAACATCGTATTGGGTCCTAGGGCGCAGTACGAGTACATCCCACACCTCAGAGCCTTGACCTTCCAAGGTTTTAGACCTGTTCAGATGTCGATAACATTTGCAGGCACACACACACCAATGACTTTCGTTGTTCCATAAGCTTGCTGTCAAACTCGTAGCTGGGTACCATCGTATCAGTGATCGAAGTCGAGCCTGTTAACGCCAGAAAGGCGACACAATAGTTGAAATAACTCCTGTTTTAGTTTGTTTCCTTTTTCTTTGTTTTTTTTTTGGTTTATTATTCATTCTGAATAACAACCCTATGTTTTCGATCCCAAAAAATTTTTTACAACCCCCTGTCAAAATTTGATATTTTACGTTTTAAGACATGGGGATTCCAAATCTGCAATGTCCGTCCTCGGTTCAGGCCGTTTTGTGCCTTTAACATGGTATACAAAATCCGTTCTTTCGCACAAAAACCTCATTTGGTATCTAGCTGTGCCCACTATCTCGGCAATTCTATCGGACGAAGCCCATGGTTGTTATGGACAAAATATGGTTAAAAAATTAACAAAACTCAGTATAATCGCAAATAAGCCGTGTTTCGTATCGTTTCCAAGGTATTTTTACATCTTGGGTCGAATGGAATGAGTATCAGACGTGTACAACTGCGTATAGGGAAATTACAGTAATTATTAGAGTCTACTAATTGAAAGAACTCGCGGGAACTACAGCGGAAGTAAACGTTTCGTCGTTAGTACTCCCTCCCATCTCATCAAAACCACCCGCCCGCTCGACAACGTCGTGCCAATTGCCGAGGGCTCGCTGGAAGTCCCATGTCCCAATTTCCGACGGTCGGAGGAAGGTTAGGGTCGATGAGGCCGGCACTTCCACCGCACACCCCTACATCGGATCATAAATGCCTGGCGCCGGGGGAATATTTAGTTTCCGTAGTTCCATTGTAGCCAGGTCATGTTTCGTATGGTTTACTAGTATTTTTCGGTGCTGAATCGAATGGAATGGGTCTCGGGGCGGTAATACTAGGTCAAGCTGTTCATGAGAATAATAAACCGTTGTGTAATAATTTGCAGTGTTTTTTTTTCCTTTCGTCCTCGCACCCTGTTTCGCCTTACGGCCGATCTCTCTTCCTACTTTCCCATATTGACGAATCTGAAATTGGGCACGTCTAGAACTCTTGTCAAGTCGAGGAACCGCATTACCTCACGGCTACGACGGCTCTACCACTACCAACGAAAGGTCAGATCCGCCCAGTTCGCGGGACAGATAAACTTTTTGATTTCCCTTTTATTTATTTTTATCGCTCGTGGAAGTGTTGTTATTTTCATTATTTGCTCTATGCGCATTATATTTCGTTTTCTTAGTCACCAAATTTTCTCGCATCTCACGCTCCACAGGTGAAGGTGTTCGCCTTGGTTATTTGGTTAACAAGTCGAGCAGACCCCACTACTTTGGGCGAACAGAGCCCTTAGGTATATCAAGCTTAGTTACTCTCCAAGTCACTTTCACAGCCTCTGCCTTGGCATATCAAGAGGAAGAAAGTCACACGCGTTTACAAATATCTGAAAATACTTGCACATTAACTGCATTTCCAAAAAAAAAAGCTTGCTTGAAGCTCCGTGGGGTAGCAAATATGTGCTGACTGACTCCTGTTGAAAGCAACCGGTTGATCGTGGTCTAGTGGTCAAGACAGACGATTCATAATTCTCGACGTAAGTCGAGTGTTGTGGATCGAATCTCCGGCGCGATTGCCGTAATTTTTGCCTTAGTCAGCAGCTCTTCAAAGCATCTCCAAATTACTTCGTAACATTGGCGCCCAACTAGTGGTCGAATTTCTTCTTTCCAAGAAAAAGAAGAGGCCTCGGGGAAAAATTAAAAATTAAGAGAGAAAATAATGAGACGAGTTCTCGGGTCCGGGATTCGCTGACGCTGTGAAAGTTCCAGCGCGGAGTAAAATGGGCGACGCGCCTACTACAATGCGAAAAAAGACTTTCCTTGTAGCCCTCTCGTTTCTCGAATCAAAGATCGGATTTTCCGGGGATTCGCTCAACTCTCGTAAATTCTTTCCTTAAAAGAGTCCGCTCCAGGAGCAGCGGTTAAAAGACGAGGGGGGAGATGTGCTGACTGACTCCTGTTGAAAGCAACCGGTTGATCGTGGTCTAGTGGTCAAGACAGACGATTCATAATTCTCGACGTAAGTCGAGTGTTGTGGATCGAATCTCCGGCGCGATTGCCGTAATTTTTGCCTTAGTCAGCAGCTCTTCAAAGCATCTCCAAATTACTTCGTAACAAATACACCCGTCTACCGCGAGCAACTTTTAAATCGTGAAATAAAGTTGAAACGAAAGCAACAAATACGACCGGCAACTTCTGTACCATTCGATTACATTAAATTCGCATTATCAGAACGCGCAATCAAAAGTTGTAACACGAAAAGTTGAAGGCTGATTGCGAGAGTCGCGAGAGGGGAAAAACAGTCTTCTTCCTGCTTCATGACTGATTTGAGTTTCCTCGTTTTTTTTGTCTCTCCACCTCCGCAACGAGTCTGAGGAGGAGAGGAATATTCATTAATTATAAAACTTAACTTTCATTTTTCCACACCCCCTCCTCTCCCCCCCTCCCCTTCACCCTCTTCAAGTGTGGGGAGAACGTTCGAAAATGAGAGTTTGACTTTTTCTTCGACTCATTGCCCTCCGCTCCGCCTCAAAACTTTCATCCCCCCCCCCCACAACCACCACCACTTCCCGCCTTTCATTTTCCCTTCAAACTCGTGCCTTTTCACGTTGGTAAAAGTTGTTGCGCGATCTCGAAACAAATTACTCGGCCTCTAGGTTGAATACAAAAAAAAGAGTGGGCGAGAGGGGGGAAGAATGAGTAAAAAGGTTGTTAGTCAAATAAATTTGTTCGTCCGGAAAAAGGTAAGAGAAATAACGGGAAAACCCCATTTCGTTTGCGAGAAAACTCGGGAACGATTTCGCGGTTTGATGAATGCTTTTCAGGAGCCAATAAGGGGTGTAAAGATCTGCGGCGGATCAGTCGAACTTCCTTTGCTCGGCATTGGTTGAGAAGTTTTGTTTTTTTTTGTATTAAAAATTGAAATACTTTGGCAACCCTGGTTTTTAAACTGTGGGTTAAACAACACTCTAAAAATTAAATTGAAACATTATTGTTTCAAAGACTGAGTGATTTAACTTGTTTAGAATCGATGATTGAAACTCGTTAAACTTCTCCTCTCTTAAAATTGGATACTTCACGTTTCATGACATCAGGACGCCAAATCTGCAATGTCTGTCCGGACGTTTTGTACCTTTAACGTTGTTTAAAATCGCTCTTTCGCACGAAAATTCCATTTGGTATCTAGATGTGTTCGCCAGCTCGGCGATTCAATCGGACGAAGCCCACGGTTGTGTTACGGGCACGATTGGATTAAGCAGTGACCAGGAATAAGGAGCCGTTCTTACGGGCATGAAGCTAGAAGACGACGAAGTTGGCCGAAGGAAACAAGGAGGGGGAGACGCGTGGCCAGTATCGGGAATATCGGGAAGCCCACGGATTTGGATCACGAAGCGCGACGAGAAGATCGATCTATTTTTCCTCTGGACATCCGTGCCATTCTTGCTACTGCTCGCCCGTTTTTGCTGCTACTTCTCTGTCCGATACAGATGACTACCTCCAGCACAACACGCTGTGGCCTATGCCATGGAAAGCATAGGATGCCAGCCTCCTGCCAATCAAACTACAAACCAGGCACAGGGCACCATGGCCTACACTACCCCATGGAAGCCAACCTTCGAGCGATCGTCTTAGCACTATCGCTCTGGAGCCACACCCTCCATGGATGCTGGACAACGGCTGCCTGACTAGGCCCTATGCCAAACGCTGTCGCCCAATGCCTCATGCTCATGCTCCAGCCACTCACAACCCAATTGCTCTGTGTCCCCCAACCACCAGCGTACCCCCCACCTGCCTGTGCTGCCACCAGCTGATAGGAGAAACGACGAGGACCTCCCGTGGGAAGACTGCAAGGGGCAGTGATGTTACGGGCACGATAGGATTAAACAGTGACCAGGAATAAGGAGCCGTTCTAAGGGGCAGTACCTTTCCAGCATGAAGCTAGAAGACGACGAAGTTGGCCAAGAACAGCGGCAGGGGGAGAGGAGTGGCCACGGTTGGAGAGCTTACGAAACTGCGATCACGACGCCCGACGAGAAGATCGATCTATTTCTCCCCTGGACATCCCTGCCATTCTCGCTGCCGCTCGCCTATTTTCGCTGCTGCTTCTCTGTCCAAAACAGGTGACTAGCTCCTGTTGTCTATCTTCAGCACAACACGCCATGGCCTACGCTTTCCATGGACGCCAGCCTCCTGCCAATCAAACCACAAACCAGGCACAGCGCTCCATGGCCTTCACTACCCCACAGACGCCAACCTTCGCTCGACCGTCTTAGGACTATCGCTCTGGAGCCACATCCTGCACAGATCCCAGTCAACTGCCGCCTGACTAGGCCCCATGCCAAACGTTGTCGCTCAAGCCCAATGCATCATGCTCCTAAACACTCCAGCCACTCACAACCTGATCGCTCTGTGCCCCCCAACCACCAGCGTAGGAAGGAACCACCAGGGAAAGAACTCGCGGGAACTACAGCGGAAGTCAACGTTTCGTCGTCAGTACTCCCCCCTTCCGTCTCATCAAAACCACCTGCCCGCTCGCCTCGCAACGTCGTGCCTATTGCCGAGGGTTCGCTGGAAGTCCCTGTCCCAATTTCCCCGACAGGGTGGAGGAAGGTTAGGGCCACTTCCTTCGCACACCCCTGCATCGGATCATAAATGCCTACAAACGCTTACGGGCGCCTGGGGCTGGGGAATATTTAGTTTCCGTAGTTCGATTGTAGTCAGGTCATGTTTCGTATGGTTTACTAGTATTTTTTGGTGCTGAATCGAATGGAATGGGTCTCGGAGCAGTAATACTAGGTCAAGCTGTTCATGAGAATAATAAACCGTTGTGTGATAATTTGCAGGGTATTTTTAAACAGTTCATTTTCAACAAAATACCAACACGCTCTACCCAAAACTATTATTTAGTGGTTGGTAATCAGCCTCAACGCAAATTTCCATGTATAGATCTAATCTTCACATTTTTTGTCGAGTTTTGGGAATATATAGTCATTGCAGAGGGATGCTGGAACCAACTAAATTTCGAACGAGCCTCATTAAAAAAAATGTCTGGGCACACTGTTTTATAGTTTTATCACGCTACCAACTTGCTAGACCATTAAGCCCACTCTTAAAAGTAAATAACTGCTTGGCTGGAGTTCGTGCAGTTCGAAACGAGACTCACCCCGAATAACTTCCCGTTTTGCTCTCAAAGCGAACGAAAAGTGCGTTGCCTGTGGAAACGAAATCGTGTTTTTCCATCGCTCTCGAAAAGGTGTCGCAAAACGTCTTGATGATCCTGGAATCGTCCGGCCACGAAGCGTCGTAAAGCGTTAAACTCTCGCCGCAGTCCCCGTCGAAGACTGCTATCGGGGATTCGATCCTGTTGATTCGGAAACTGCACACACGGAATTTGATTAGCATTTTTTAATGAAATGGTCGAATTATTTAAATATCTTCAACTTGTTAAAGAGTGAACGAATATTTGTCATTCTGCATATAAAGTGTGAAGGTTCAAAATTACGTATGAAAGCTCATAGAAGAGTGCTCAGACAGATTGAAACAGAATTATTAAAAACACATTATTTTCGAAGGTCGTTAGGCTTTTTGGCCTCACATCCCTCGTACCAAGTTACACCTCGTCGTCGAACGAATCCTCACCTGGGAAAATAGAGACGAACAACCTGATTAGGTTTCCCTTGAATGAGATAAGTGCACGATGTATGCGGAGGGTACCAATGGGCGACCGAGAGGAAAATCCCTTCAGAATCTCCGCTTCTGGCCAAATCCTCGGCCGTCAGCAGCCAATCGCAGGTTGAATTACGGCTTCCAGCGGTTTCCACGTGTCCCGGCCAATTTCCGACGTTGAAGTGGAAACCGGTGTTCAGCAAAGGCCCTGAAACAACCCACGAGGTAAGTAGCATACGCGTATTTTAGTGTCATGACTCGTTTTGATGTCAGGAAAAAACAGGAAAAGCAGAAAGCCCAGGAAGAGGTTATGAGGCAGCCCTCGCAAGCTCAGCCAGTAGACAGAACAAGGCGACTTGAGCGCAAAGAGGATGAGACTTGGTTTGCCTTTCAACACAAGGAAATCAAATCAGGTCCCTTGCCGTGAAAAGGACCTCCGCCCCCATCAACCACGTAACCACAACCCCCCCAGTTCAACTTCAAATCTTCTCCTTCCTAACCCACCAGAGCTAGGAGAGGCGTCCCATCTACATACTTGGTGGTGCCGCAAAAATTCTTGTTTCACTAACTAGTTTCGACCAGTGCTCCCCTGTACCTATAGGCAGGAACATTACCGCTGAGCTACGCGCACTTCCAAATCCATATCCAAATAGTTTATTGTCGTAATATTTCCATTTAATAATTGAGGAGCCAGGGGGAAAACAATCATAGTCCTCAAAACAGCTTTTCGAGAAGAGCAAAATTTAAAGTTTGGAATTGTATAACTCGGATCAACTTAAACATATAAATTTGCAATTTTGTTTATTAACAGCAAAACATCTTGTACAATACGTATAGTGACATCACTATTCTTAGTACCTCAAATCATCCTCTGGTTCATAAACATGTTGCCTTCCATAGTATGATCAATAGGCCCTGTCTATACCAATGAATAATCAAAATTTATTAAAAGAAAAATCAGTCATTAAAAACATAGCAGCGAGTAATGGATATGGAGGAGAACTCATCGACTTTATTTGGAATAGGGTTCTTAGGAAAAAAATTAGGGAAGGGGTCTCAAATTTAGTGAGGGAAAATGTGGCAGAAGAGAAAAAATTGATAGGAATACCTTACTATGGGAAAATTTCGGATAAACTTGGCAAAATTCTATCATCTAGAGGTTTCAAAGTAGGTTTTAGAAATAAAAATAGTCTTAAAGCCTTATTTGGTTCTGTTAAGGATAAAATTAACGTCCAAGATAAAAGTGGGGTCTATAAACTAAAATGTTCACGTGGACTTGAGTATTGCGGTCAAACTGGTAGGAAATTTAGGGAACGAATAAAAGAGCATGAAAAGGATTTTAGGGACAACAAAGGTGATTCTGCGTTTGCAAGTCATCTGAGTGAATCCAATCATGACTTTAGTTTTGATTTAACAAATAAGCAGTATATAGAATTTCTTCACTTTTGCCCGAAAGGAGGTATGTTGGATGTTCTGGAAAGGTTCGAAATTGTTAAAAGTGATAGGTGTGGGAAGTCTCTAAATGAGGTAATCCCTCAAACCATTTCATCACTAATAGGTTCATTTTTACAATAGCTTGGGTTTTTCCCTCCACCATTGTCTTGAGTTGATTGACATCGGGTTTTTCCGATGTTACTGCTCTGATTTCCCCTGCCCTTTCACTTCTCTGAGCCAATAGGATTCAATATCTCCGTTCACCTAACTATATAAGATGTTCTTTCTATGAGGTACCTTCAGTTCATGTTTGTTACTGATGATGACCTCACCGTCGAAATCGATTTAACAATTGTGCTCATTATTTCTGTGGAAATATAGACAATTTATTGTTTACTCTGTTTTTTGTTTTTTTTTTTTTAAATTTTAATCAGTGCTGGAGTCAGTCAGTTGGTTGTGGTCTTTATATACGATGGGAGAGGTAAACGGGTTGGTGGAGCGTCAGGGAAGGGTGGGGGAGAGTAAGGAGGTCATGCACCTCTGGGGAAACCCACTGGAGGTGAATGGAACGTCTTGAATAGTCCAATTGCTTTAATATCTCTTAAGAGTGTTGAGGTTTCTTACTAGTGGGTTGGGGTGTGAGGCAAGTTTGTCTCTGTGTGATATGATAGATATAAAAGGAACTGGTTCTGGCAGCTCCTAAGACTCAATTCCTGGTGCTGCACTCGCCAATAGCCCTTTCATTTCGCCCCATAGGGATTGCCCTGAGCTCCAGGACCACACTGACCCCGACTGCACAGTATTTGGGCACGTGATCCTTCTGAGTGAACAGCGTTCTGCCCTTAGACGCACGAGCGCTCCTTCTCTGAACCCACACGCGTGGCAATGGCCCATCCCTGGATGCTGAACCATCGCGCGGGACTTCCTGCCTATGGTGCAGTAGGTCGCCGCCACGTGGTGGGTTACACGACCACAAATGGATCTCTGTGGCAGTCGAGAACGCTGTCTATGTACCCCCCCCCCCTCATAGGTATGCGCCCTATGGATCTCCTGCTGGACCTGGTGGTTGTGCACTCGCACCTTAGAAGGGAGCGCTCGATTCTTACGAGAGTGCGCTGCATGGGCTTGCCCCCAGTCTGGATGATCAGCCCCCCATCATTACCACCTTCCTCGTTTTTGAGCGCGTCATAACGTTCCATATACTTCTCTTGGGAAGAAGAAGATCGCTGTGGACAAAATCACTACTTACGATCTCACCAAAGCCAAAACCGCCATTAAATTAGTGTACATAACCATTTTTAATTACTCCCAAAAAACCGTTTGGTAACAGATTACGAGTCGGAGAGAGGGGATGAAGGTTGAGTTCGACTAATACCGTAAAAGCAAAAACAGCGGTATGGCTGGTGGGTGGTGGGGGGGAGGGGGTGAGAGAGAGAGAGAGTTTCTCGGATTAATTCTAGTTTTTGTTGGAAAATCCGGAGTCGTCGGAGGCTGATGAAGGTCCGAATTGTTGGGAGAAGGCAAAAACAGGAAAATTAAACGGTTGAACTAACATCAAAATGCTCTTTCCGTGTCTGCCGGCGGCTGGTTCGTGAGCCCGTTGAGGAGATTTGAAATGATTTAAAGCTCAAGTTACCAACTGACGGAGAAGTTTGGAAGAGAGATGGCTCTGAAAGCCGAAAGAGCTAAAACGAAGGAGAGAATTTCAGTTAGAAGCCGGACTTTTTTTCGGGTATTTAATTTTCAAGTAAATGACGAATTTGCTTGCCGAGCTGATGGAAGAGAATCAACAGGTCGAACTGCCCTGTGTATTTCGTGTTATATCTTTGCTCAAGAACCTCATCTTACCCAATTTTTAAAGAACTAGTAACATTTCAGCGGAGTTTAAAAGGAAAATGTCTGGTGCGTTGCAACACACAACTTTCCTTAGCTCTACGTCAATTCACTTTGTAAATGGCTAATTCTATTCAATCAATTCATTTATCACTCAGTTAATTTGAACTTGGTCAAACAACACGCTACAGCAGCAGGAAGCGGTAGCGCTTACAGTTCCGGAATTTATTGTGCTGCTCGTACTCATTCGAGGACCATTATTGAGCAATTGGTACACCGAGAATTAATGAGGCTGTAAACACAAATTTTTTGAAGAAGGATAGTAATTACTTTTGCAGAGTTATTGGGTAAAAATGTTTAGAACTGGTAGTAAACGAAACGGCGGTAGTTGAAACTCAGGAATTTCTGGAGTGAGCCCCATGTATCTCATGAGCGTTTTTAAACACTCACCTTATAGATATTGGAATGGACTACAATACGAATTTTTTTAAAAATTCCACTAACATTCCAGCGGAGTTTATGATGAAAAAACTGCCCTAAAAACGCTTTTCGTCGAAAATTGTGATAAATTATTGTGCTGCTTACGTCATTTTCCCACGAATGGGAATTGTATGGTATGATAGCCTTATTGAGAGCTATCAATATGAAAAATTTAATCAAAATCGTTAGAGCCATTTTTGAGGAAAAAAATTTGGTATTTTGACCACTATGACAACTATAGTTAACTTTCAGTGGATTTTGCCCTTACCCTTATTTTAGCATCCTATTGTAACCTGTGGGTTAGGTATCAAGTTTCAGCTAATTTAGTACGGTTGTTTTCTCTAAAAACCGCGCTTAAATCGATCTCGTCGAAAGTTTTGATAATTTATTGTGCTGCTCCGGTCATTTTCCCACAAATGAGAATTTTATGGTATTAGTTCCATATTGTGAGCTACCAATGTAGAAAATTTAATCAAAATCGTTAGAGCCATTTTTGAGAAAAAAATACGTGGTGTTTTGATCACTATGATGACTATAGTTAATTTTGCTCACACCTTCATTTTGGCGTCCCATGGTAACGTGCGGGCTAGATGTCAAGTTTGAGTGGATTTAATGTAGTGGTTCTCTCTAAAAACCGTTTACAGATTGATGAGTCTGTAGAAACGATTTCTTCGAAAAAGATAATTACCACCTTCCCAGTGTTATCGGTTAAAAGCTTTTAGAAATGTTTGGTAAGTGAAACGGTGGTGGTTGAATTTTGAAATTTCCGGAGTGGCTCCGATATATGTAAGATAGATACTGACCCGGACGGAGTTTTTAAAAATGATTTATTCTTCAATTCACAACGCTTTGAATGATTTCAAAATTAACACTTGGAGAAAAGTACAATTTGTTGGAGAGACTACGAAACAGCCGCAACACACGAAAGCAAACCGTTCGGAGCGGGCCATTATAATGTTTAAATGCTGCATGATGTGCAGAGTATATAACTTTTAAATTATGAGCGTTATTGAAGACTCGTCGTACAGGCACTTCATTCGACTAACTCCCGAGATTTTCTAAGTTTCTAATGACATGATGAGCTTTTGGCGGAACTGGCAAAGTTGATGACTTCTAATGAGTCGCGCAATGTCCTGCCGTACCAGAATCCTTCGGTCATACTGAAGTCGAAGGTAGAAGGTGTTTGACGATAATACAATTGACGCGGAAGAGCTGAGATCGTTAGAAAACGAGGGAAGAGGGCGTGTGATTGCCTCCCATTCACGCACAGGTTATCAATACTATTTTTGAGAAATCGACAATCGTATTTCACAAATAGTTGACAGTAGTTTTCGATTCGGACGAGCCCTCGCGATCTATCGGGTTTTTACTTTTCCTCTACAAAGTAGAAGGGTGTCGACGCCTATTCTCAATGTATTCATGTGTACCGGGACGAATCAAACCGTTCCATTCGGCGGAAGCTCGTCCGTAGCATTTGTGCTGACTGGGCACCTCAAATGCCCCGATTCGCTCGAGACTTCACTGCCGTCAGTTGTAACTGAGCCGGTTCCCTCGTCGCTGTGTCGTCCGCGCTCGTGTTCGCTCCCACTCAGTTCCCTGTTTGTGGTGGTAAAACTGCTCGGAATTTAATTGAGAATAAAACTCTGTTCGAATTGCATTCTGCTTCTATCGTACTCCCGACTCTCTTAGTGCGATATCACTTCAAATATTAATCCTCCCCGTGACATTGGCGCCCAACTAGTGGTGTACTTCCCCTACATTAGTTCGAGATGCTGGCCACGCAGAAAAACTTGAAGGTTCTTCTAATGCGATGGGAATTTTTGATCCCCCACCTTCAACTTTCCGGCCCTACTGCTGTGACCTACTCTCTCGCCCGTCATTATGTTCGAACGTTGTCAGTTCTTGACGAACAGTTGATCATAGCTTTGTGTTCAATCGACGACGGCTGCTTCGAGGAAAGCAGGACGGATGTAAAGGAGCTTCTGATCTACCAGCATCTCGCGCATATCTACAGAGAAAGGTCAATGCTTATATACAATCGCAGCAGCATCAACCTATTAGTCAGTGGATACCTACGGACCGTTCATATCACAACAAATCCCATCATGTATCAACATCGACACCTTCTCGCGTGCCTGTCCCTGAACGATCTCTTAAACAACGAGTCCGGGGAAACCACGCGCCTTCAAAAAGGCCTGGTGAAGACAGCACTCCATCGCCAGAGCCACATCCCTGCCCGATCAGCGGCAAACGTCATGGGGTAAAAAAAAGTACCCAGGAGGCTCTAAGAACCTACGTGAAAGTGCACAATCTGTATACGAAATGTCTGGCAGCCTCACACACACGCTGAAGAGCTGCCCCTCAATGTGCACGTTAACACAGGCATCACATCGTTCTGTTAACACAGGCATCGCACCCTGCCCCACCCCATGAGCCAAAGCGCCGCACTTGTTCCCACAAGTGCAACTAACTACTGCATGATAGACGCAGTGTCTTCGCTCTGCACTCCCTCTTCTGGAACACACTCCGACTCCCCTTACTCAGAGAATCGTCTTTCGACAAGATGGACCGATTCTCTGAACCATGGATGTCGCAGCTGCAGGGACGAAGACGTACGACCCACACATCCCCAGATGTGTACGTCAGAGACATTGTGAGGTGACTGCTTATTCGTGGTTCTAAATTCAATACTCCCACCACAAACATGGACTCCCTTTTGGAACTTTAATCAAAATTCTCTCTCGCTCGCTATGCTGAAGATTAGGTTCCCCTTTGTTGGGTGCACAGCAACACATGGATGGATCACAGTACATAGCAAGAAACTGTAGTGCTCGGGACATGCACTTCATCAAGGGCAGAGTGGTGTAACGGGACGAACCAAACCCTTCGATTCAGCGGAGGCTCGTCCGGGGCATTTATGCTGACTGGGCACCTCAAATGCCCCGATTCGCTCGAGACTTTGCTGTCGTCAGTTGTAACCGAGCCGGTTCCCTCGTTGCCGTGTCGTCCACGCTCGTGTGCGTTCGCTCCCACCCAGTTCCCTGTTTGTGGTGGTAAAACTTCCCCGAATGTAGTTGAGAATGATACTCTGTTCGAATTGCATTCGGCTTCCATTGTAATACTTCCCGACTCACCTAGTGCGATACCGCTTACAATATGCCACTGTCACCACATCTACAACTGCCCAGGTGACATGTAACATCTTGGGTAAAGTTTTCTCCCAATTTGGCATCCCAAGACTATTTGTCACGGATAATGGTCACCAATTCACCTCAGAGCTCTTTCAGACCTCGAAGGAACAAGGCGTCAGTTTCCACCACAGCTCCATATCACCCCTCGACCAATGGACGGGCACAACGAGCTGTGAAAACTTTAAAAAAGGGGCAAACAAGAACACTGCCAAACTTGATCAACCAGTACTCTTCACCAAACCACACGACAATCACCGTCTCTCCTGTTCTTTGGAAGACCCATCAAGTCCAGGATTGATCAAGTCAGGCCAGATCTCAAAGCACGGATGGTAGAAAGGGCTACGAACGATTTTGCCCAAGATTTTTGGCCCAGATCCCACCGGGAGAAGGACAGATCCTTCATTCACTCGCCAGTTTGTTAGCTTCCTCATTCCCTTATATCCCTGTATGAACTGGCACCCAACACAGTGTTTGATATTTTCCTTTGTCAAGGTGCTTCAGGCCAGTCAGGCGTTCCTACGTCAACATAACATGTAGTTTTCGTGGTTTTCCCATCTTGAGTTCCTGGCTTTTTGTCTACTCACAGAAAGACTGCGACGTCAGGTCAATTAGCCGCTCGTGGCTTCAAACCAAATTGCTTCCCCTCAGACGCCTTTTCTTCCAACTACTCTCTGGGCGCCGTCATTACTGCGAAGGGAATCCGCGGAAATTGAAAATTGGGCCGCATCTATCAAAAGAAAGAAAATTGGAGGTTGAATTTCATTGTTGAAACGTGGAACTAATTTCGAGGAGGTTGGAGAAAGGAATCGGGAGAAAAGGGAGCCGAGAACTGATTAGAACTAATCTCGTTCCCCGGGAACGGTAAAGTTGAAAATCGGATAATGTAAAATTTAGAAATGGGATTAGTTAGCCGAAGACATTTGTTCTTGGCCGAGTGGTTTAAGGACTGGCGAGGGTAGGCAGAGAGAGGGGATTTCGGCGGAGCCGGAGAAGCCTCGTTAAAAGTTTATTCGTCGGCTGCGGTAGGAGCTCCGCGAGCAACGACAAAGACAGAGCCAGGGGGTTGCCAGGAGCTTCGGGAGAGCAGAAAGAGGCCGGAACTCGCGGACGGAAGCTGCGCGCCTTGCCGAGGGTTTTAGGAGTTGAGCAATGCCGCGTTGTTAGCGGGATCCTTTTTCTGCCGTCCTCCTCGTAGTCATATAAATCCCTTGTAATTGGGAACTCCGTCTCAACCGCCGGTCCGATCATTAGTTCTTAACTCTGGGAAGGGAAAATCTTGGCGATTTGGAGGATGGGATCCTGCCGGAGCTGGGAGCGAAATTAACGAGCTGCCCTTTTGTTGATGCCGTGATCTTCCTAGTTTTGAGCCCTACTTTTGAGACGTTTTCGTAGCAAATCCGTCCTGCCGTTCGCCGATGAATTCCGCGTTTTCCATACTCTAATGAGTACGTATCACAATATCAGAGAACAGGAAAATATTTGGTGCGCAGCGACACAACCCCCGTAGATTCGAGTACTGCACGTGCATGCCCAGTAGCTATTCAACATATTTCCACAAAAACATCGACCGTCATTTTGCCAAAATTTAAGTGAAACATCCAAGAAGGTGAGGAAAAAACTCAGGTACGCCGCATCACACAACTTTCCTTAGCTCTACGAAGTAGAAAGGAAAGTTATGTAATCCGCTGAAAAAATGTTTTTGAGTTTTCTTCAGATCTTTACGTTTCAGACCCCCCTGAGTCCGAAAAACACTATTTGAGAAAATGGTCTGTGTGTGTGTGTGTGTGTATGTGAACGATTTTTGGAGAAAACCACCGTACCAAATCAGCTCAAACTTGATATCTCGCCCACAGGCTACCATGGGACGCCAAAATAGGGGGTTTAAACAAAATCCACCGAAAGTTAACTATAGTTATCATAGTGATCAAAACACCAAATTTTTTTTCTCAAAAATGGCTATAACGGTTTTGCTTAAATTTTTTATATTGATAGCTCCCAATAAGGCAATTGTAGCATAAAATTCCCATTTATGGGAAAATGACGAGAGCAGCACAATAAATTACCAAAACTTTCGACGAAATCGATTTCAGCGCGGTTTTTAGAGAAAACCACCGTACCAAATCAGCTGAAACTTGATGTCTAGCCTACAGGTTACTATGAGACGCAAAAATGAGAGTATGGACAAAATACAACGAAAGTTAACTATAGTTATCATTGTGATCAAAACACCAATTTTTTTTACTCAAAAACGGCTCTAACGATTTTGATAAAAAGTTTTATATTGATAGCTACCAATAAGGCAATCACACCATAAAATTCCCAATCGTCGGAAAATGGCGACAGCAGCACAATAAATTATCAAAATTTTCGACGAAAAGCGTTTTTAGCGCAGCTTTTTCCCTTATAAACTCCGCTGGGATTTTTGTACAATGATAAAAAAAATTGGTGTTGTAGTCCAATCTAATACCTAATGGGTGAGTGTTTAAAAACGCTCATGAGATACATGGGGGTTACTCCAGAAATTCCTGAATTTCAACTACCGCCGTTTCGCTTTCTACCAGTTCTAAAAGTTTTTACCCAATAACTCTGCAAAAGTAATTACTATCCTTGTTCAAAAAATTTGTGTTTACAGCCTCATTAATTTTCTGTGTACCAATTGCTCAATAAAGGTCCTGCAATGAGTACGAGCAGCATAACAAAATCGGGAACTGTAAGCGCTGCCGCTTCCTGCAGCCGCAAAGTGTTGTTTGACCAAGTTCAAATTAACTGAATGATAAATTAATTAGATAGAATTAGGATTGATTGAATTGATTAAATAGAACTAGCCACGTACAAAGTGAATTGACCTAGAGCTAAGGGAAGTTGTGTGTTTCAACTTTAAAACGCCACTCCGCGGAGGCATAAACCTGTAGCGAATACTGCTCCGGATTTTATTGCGCTGCTCGTACTCATGCCCGGACCAATACTGAGCAATTGGTCCTACAGCATTGTCGTGGCTGTAAACACGATTTTTTTGATGAGGATAATAATCACTTTTTCAGAGTTATCCGGTAAAAACTATTAAAAATCGTAATAAGCGAAACGGCGATAGTCGAAATTCCGGAATTTGTGGACCCTATATATCTAAACGCTCATTGTATAGGTATTTGGTTGGGATATCGCACCAATTTTTTAGGAAGATTCTAATAATATTTCGGCGGATTTTATAAGAAAAAAACTGCGCTACAATCGATTTTCGTCGAAAAGTTTGGTAATTTATTGTTCGTGTCTCATCAATTTCCCACAAATGGGAATTTTACGGTATTCTTGGCTCACTGAGAGCTATCCGTATAAAAAATGGAGCTGTTTTTGAGAAACAAAATATTTGATGTTTTGATCACTGAGATAACTATAGTTAGTTTTGGCCGGATTTTGCTCGTACTCCAATTTTGGCGTTCCATGATGGCCTGCAGGCTACTTATCGAGAGAAAACGGCTGAAATAAATCAGCTCAAACTTGATACCCCAGTGTTTTCCACGTATGTCCTGAGCCTTACGCGCGAACCTACCTAGTGTACCTCCTGACTCCCATTGTAGGCTCCTCTAGTGGTCTGTTCGACGCAAAGCGTCAAATTGGTTAGAGTCTTTGACCTCGGACTTCCCCATTCATTGTCTTCGTCTATACCTGCCCCTCATTTGCGGGAATCCCTCCACAGCTGTGGTTGGTTCTTTCCAACAGCCCTGGGGTTTTCCCCCTTTCTTTAATCCCTTCTCAATTTGACATTTCTCTCCACGACTGAGCACTTCCAAATCATTTGGCTTCCAACTATCGCCCCAGTAACTTCCCACTCTCCCATACAGTTTCCCGCACCAGTTCAGGGGTACTGCTCTTGTGTCGCCCATTTGTGCACCGTCTGAGCTCAATTTTAAGCTCGATTCCTCAATATTACAGTCCTCCTCACGCTCACCGAGTTTCAGTTTTATTTCGATCCTCAAGCTCCCCCTCGCGTGCGCCCAACAGGTCAAAGACGAAGATACATATTCTGGCGTAAGTAGGGCATTAGATTGGAACTCGGGATCGCTGTAATTTTTGACTGAGTCAGCAGCTCTCAAAACAATCTAAACGAACCCCGAATCCCCTCGTAACGAACAGTGTCAGAAGTTCTGAACTCCAAAAAATAAAAATTAGAAAAGAGCCAAAGAGAAAAATTAAAGAGAGAAAATAATGAGACGAATACTACTGTCCAAGCTGACGCTGTGAAGTTCCAGCCAACAACTACGTGAAAGAAAAGTGGGCGCCCTTTCGTCCTTGCCCCCACTTTGACTGCACTAGAAGCTTCATTACAGCCCTGTCGTCCTTCGAATCTTTGATAGGATTTTTCGAGGATTCGCTCAGCTCTCAAAAATCCGTTCATTGAACTCGTCCAGTGAGGGGGGAGACGTACCGCCTGACTCCCGTTGTACGCAGCTCCAGTGGTCGTAGTCTAGTGGTCAAATGTGAAGATTCATATTCCGACGAAAGGTGGTCGTTGAATCGGAGCTTTTGCCCTAGTCAGCGGCTCTCAAAACATTTCAAAACCCCTCGTAACGCTAGAACAATCAACAGCTGTTGGTCGGTGAATGAAGGCCGTGACACGAATGGGAGCAACCCAATACATTTTGGACAGCGAAGCTTTCGTTTTTCCTTTCTTTATGACACTGGGAAAACCCACGCTGCGGCCACAACTGGGCATATTGTAGGGGCAAACATGAGGCCCCACATCCATAGGAGTTGGTGTTCTCTGATGCCGTGTCTCCAGTATATCCCACCGTTCTCGCACAAAACGCAAGACATCCTTGAGCTCCATCCCTGCAACCTCCTCCGGCCACAGCTGATGAACTCCTAGCACTCTGAGGCGCACTGCAGCCAGCCTGTCACAGTACATACTCTGCTGACTCCAGCTCCTTCTATATCTCTGACTCGCCAATCTTGGCCAAGTGGTACCTTAGTGGACAGTTACCAGTAAACAGGCCACATACCATCTGTATACTATATCTCTCCAGACTGAGGATCTCTCTCATTCACTCCCTCGAGAGTCTGATAAATAGCCTTGACTGCGCATCCCGCCAATAGACCCAGACTTCTCCTCCCTGATCAAGTGGCTCAGGTCCTGCGGGAGATGTGCAGATCCTTTCAGCCTCCTCATCCCCTTCTACGACCCAGCACTCAACGCTGTGCTAATGTCTTTCCTTGGCCAAGGTCATCAGACCAGTCAGGCATTCCCAAACCAGCCTCGACATTATGGTGTAGGAATCCAGGGTCTTCAGTGCCGCGTGACCGTCGAACATAATGCATGTCCTTTTCCGTTTCAGGCCCCTACGCAGGAGGTTTCTGAGAGACCCTACTCAGGAGTAATTTGGGGGAGATTTAAATGTGGTCGAATGAATTGATGTCATGTGATGCGACTTGGACGATTTATACGACCGATTACAATATTTTCCTTACCTTTTTGGGTTCGTGAAATGAAATAACTGTGTATCACAGTTGTGTTAGTTTTGGTTGTGGAGGGAGCAGGACGTTGAGACGGAATAGCAGCAGCGTGTTCGAGACAAGTCTAGCTTTACGACGCTAATGCCGTTTAGGAACAACGAAGTGACGGCAGCTCGCCACGACGGAGCACAAGAGCTAATTTGGACCCTCCCTGTTTATTGTCAGCGCTCCTTCCCTCCGAGCAGTGAGGATTTGTTGCCGAGTTGAGCTGAAGCGCGCAATATTGACATTGTACGTGCTCTAGTTCACTCCCGTCTATTCACTTTAAGAGCCGATTGTTGAAGCTAGTGGCGTCTCCCTTTCCCCTTTCCCCCCTCGCTATCGCGGAGGGATGTTTCCAGAAGGAAGACGAGAGACTCGAGGCAAATGCGGCGAGAATCCTGGTAGGCAAAGTTACTATCTATGACGTCATATCCTTAGCTCTTCCGCGTATATCGGGAGCACTTTTCAGAGAAAGACGAACCGAGTTAGAAGCAGGGAAAATGCCTGGCGAAGCATTACCTGCCGGCTCCTCGCTTCGCCAGTCCTATCAACGAAAGGCGGGGAGCGCTTTTCGAGTATCTTTGGGCTTTACCCTTCTTCCTCGCCGCCTCCAACCTTCAGACTTGAGAGCTTCATGAGCGCTCTTAACCTGCTAGATATCGTCCCGGCTCTTCCCTCCACTTATTCTCGTGTGCTTTAACTCTCCTGGCCGTTTCTCTTAAACCTCTTCAAGTCAAGAGTTTCAGGCCCATTGACGGAATTTAAAGGAGAAAATTCATTTTGTTCCCTCTCTAGAATGTGCTTTCGTTCGGAAATTACAGAGGCCGTCTGAATAGAGTCTCGTAACGAAGGCCTGACATCCAAGTGGAGCGCGAGCTCCTTTAAATAGTTGTGCGTAAATTACTGTGTACGTAACGCTTCACAGAAACTTCACGCACTTGACCTCTACACTTTTATTTTTTCTAATTTTCAACGAGACCGTGTAATTTTCTACTTGAATATATAATTCTTGTTAATTATATGTAGCAGCTCGCCTCCCTACCCACATCAAGGTTATCAGTGCGATCTTCCTGCGTCGCACCCTGTCGGACGGAGGGGGAAGTGTACACCCTCTCCAACGCCAGGGCAGTTTACAGCAAGTCCGGACGGGGAGCTTCGCCATCTTGACGTGCTACTTTTCCGTTTACTAAATCTAATTCTTCAGTTGTCATTAAAACTAGTTTCTTCAATTGTGTATTTGTCATGCATCGGGAATTCGAGGTCGGCGAGATAAGTGAAGGAGATCACCCGAATCATCCTGACTCGGCTGCAACATCAGAAGTGGGATCTCCCCGACGTCCCAGGCGTCATCGTCCGTCATCAAGTAGTGATCGCGACAGGTATGATGATGACGATGGTTTTCGTCGATTTTGTTCTGGTTCTCAAGAAGATGATTCGTGGAGGGATTTTGCTCGAGAGCAAATGAAAACCATTCAACAATTTTTGGTGCATGCGGAGAGAACCGAACGAAACGACAGGACCGAGAGTCGGAACTCCGACCCCCCGCAAGCTCAATTCTCGCTACCTGAGTTCGACCCTGACGTGTCCTTAATAAACGCTCGCGCTTGGTGCTCTACCGTCGACGTTTTCATGAACGAAAGTCCGCAGAAAGGTGGCAAACTGCTATTTTCGTTGGGAAGAGCTCTGAAGGGTGCTGCCGCCCAGCGGCTACCTCAAATTCTACGTCATCATCGAGATCAACGACTGGATCCCCCAGGCTGGATGTCTCCTGCTACAGCTGCAAGGGCATTTCTTCTCCAGATGTCCGTTGAAGACCTCAGAGAAGAAAGGCGAGCCGGCAGCCGTTCACTGGATAAGCGAGTCGCCTTTTGCCAAGTCAATCCCATGGGCCATCTCGATCATAAGGGTGAGCGTTTTTGTTACCAATTTGACAGTGGTTTAGAATGCTCTCTCTTGAGACTAAGTCTAGATTCTAAATTTGAGGGCACACGATTTGGAAACTCAGTAACGTTACATGGATTAGGTGAATCCACAGTGTCATGTACAAGTCAAGTACATTGTTCTGTCATTATTGATGGGTTTCCATTGAAAACTCTTGCCTAATGTTAGATACGAGATAGTATCTATTGACGGGCGCCGTACCTACAAGTATGCGCACGATCGAGTACGACGTGTGCCTGATTCAACAGGTTGCCCATCACTGATTGTCAGTGAAGACGAGGCAGACAGTTGTGAATAATTATTACAATTTAAAGTTCCTGTATTCACGTTTCTCTTCATACGTGTTACATGCGGCTTTTATGCTGGCTGCTTATATTTCTTGTTTGAGTTGAATTTTTATGCACCTAGTGTTGAGCTGTCAAGAATGATCACACAGTGAATGTTTTAATCTTAACCTCACAAAGTCAGACAGTGTTAGGATGCTAGGGAGTCTCGAACAGGATGTTTCGCGTAGGCATGGTGTCAGTCTCGAGTGCTCGCTCAGTATGGGATTAACTCGAGCAGTTGCTCAGGATGGGTTTTCTTCGAGCAGGATGTGCACTCCGTGGGGCTGGTCACCTGCCTCAGTAAGTGATGCTTTTGTTCATTGGGAGACAGCATATCCTCATCCATGGCATCCAGTGCTGCCTACGTCTGTTGTGAGCGTGTTTTTGTACGGTCATGTATGACGATGGGTCGTTTTGCCCAGTGATCTGACAGACCAGCAGGAGTGTGCGCATTCAGTCAATTTGATCAGAGTTTTATGGGTTGTAGTTGTCTCCACATCCCTCCCCAAAGTTTGAGCTTGATTTACTCTTTGCCTTTGTGCATTCACTTGGTAAGGACCTTAGTGGTTTTTGGTGAGAACTGACCACACCCGTTTCTGTTGAGTTGTTCTAGTTGCTGCCGTTGAGGACGACGTTCCTCAGGATGGCCGTGTAGCAGTTCGCCTCCCTACCCACGTCGAGATTATCAGTGCGATCTTCCTGCGTCGCACCCTGTCTGACGGAGGGGGAAGGGTACACCCTCTCCAACGCCACGGCAGTTTACGGCAAGAGTCCGGACGGGGAGCTTTGCCATCTTGACGTGCTACTTTTCTGTTTACTAAATCTAATTCTTCAGTTGTCATTAAAACTAGTTTCTTCAATTGTGTATTTGTCATGCATCGGGAATTCGAGGACGGCGAGATAAGTGAAGGAGATCACCCGAATCATCCTGACTCGGCTGCAACATATAATTACACACCTACATAGACAATTAATTATTGAACAATAAGTGGACAAAGAGAGAGAGTGAGAGGGGGGGGGGAGATTGATGATTGATTAATCGGTTTATTTAATTAACCAGGAGCAGCTAGGGCCATAGGGCCCTCTCTTCCTCTGTCCCTGTAAATGTTGACCAATTTACACACTACTGGCAGTTATGTTCATAAAATGATCGAAACTCCGTATTAATAAAAACAAACGTAACGTAAACATACAAAACGTTGAAAAAGAAAAAAAAAACTTCCTGATACACGCTCATTGTTAGAGAGTCAAATCAGTCTGAGTCTTTCCGCCTCAGGCTCCCCACACCTGTCTTAACAGGACTCTCGGTCTCTTAATGACAAAGTTATTGTCTCCTCTTATCCCCAGGTACCTGTGGAAATTCCACCTCCTCGGTTGTTTCTAACAGCAGCGGATTTCTCTCAAGTGGATTTTTCCTTCCTTTATTTTCCCTCTCCTCAATTTCAGATTCCTCTCCACAAGAGACAGCTCTTCGCAAAATTCACTCAGCTACGAACTCTCACAAAACTCGTCTCTCCGTGGCCACTCCGTGACACTGTTGGCGTGATGAGGGTTGGCTTATTGGAACAAAGGCAACAGCTATTGCCTTCCACTGTGCTCTAATTCTACTGCGTGTAATGTTCGTTCCTACTTGGACTATCGGCCGCTAGTGCCAATCAAAGTCAAGAGTGTTGTCGGGAGTAGCCGGCACAAGCAATTATATTTGACACAGCGATCTCTGGCGTCTGTGAAGTCGACAATGCAGCGGGAGCACCTGGAAATAGCGACAGGACTCTGTTGATCGCTGTCGCACTTTCTTCAGTTAGTGACAACGTGGTAGAGAAGACGTAAACACGAGCAGGACTCAAAAAAGCTAGATACCAAATGAAATATTTGTGCGAAAGAACGAATTTTTTAGACCACGTTAAAGGCACAAAACGGCCCAGACAGAAGACGTAAAGTATCATATTTTGAGGGGGGGTTGTAAAAGATTATTTGTGACTGAAAACATAGGGTTACTATTCAGAATGAGTAATAAACCAAAAAGGAAGCAATGGAAAGGTCAGAAAGAATCACTGTATCACGGGCTGAGAGAAAGAAACGTTTGTTCATAATTAATGTAACGCCCGTCCGCTAGAAGCAACGAAAAACGAAAGGGCACAAGGTAACCTTCTCTCAATCTCATTGAGGAGGGATGTCTTGACGGAAAAGGCTTGTTAGGTTGGCAGAAGTGAGAGAGTCGTCCGACTGTAAACACTCCTATCAATTCACTCTGCTAATCTGATAATATAAATGTTTGGAGCATGGTTGGAAGTGGTGGTGAAGTGGTTAAAGTATGGGAAATGAATAGAGTTGGTTGGTGGGTGTGAAGGCTTCATGATGCGAAGTTCAACTCCGTATTGAGTAAGTTTGTAATAAAAAAAAAACAGACACTTTTCTACATCTATTCTCCACCCATACAGTTCGCTATCTCCTTCTGATTCAATTTCCCTCGCCAGTTCACGCTTTTACGAGTCGTCCCCTTGAACACAAGTTAGAGTTTTGAACACAAACTCTACTCACTTCATTGCATTTAATATGCACTAATTCCCCCTGAATACCAGCGGTACAGCTGGCACCGTGCGAGCTCCCCATACGGGATAAAGTCCCTTTGTCATTGCTGCCACACATGGGCCTTATGTGACACTAGCCCTTTCCTAATAGAAGGTGTGATACATACCCGCTCCCCTTAGGAAGCCAAGTGTTGGGTGCATGAGAGGGGGAGCTGAGGATCGCAATAAAACTGAAACTCGGTCAGGTGAGGAGGACCTGTATTATACGTGCGTGCGGAAATGTATTGAGATAAAATTGACATGAGATGGAGTACTAATGGGCGGCACAAGGGCAGTACTCTGAACGCGTGAACTGGCGCGGGCAACCGTGTGAGAGAGTGAGAAGTTACTGGGGTGGTTGTTGGAAGCAGAATGATTTTGGAAGAGCTCTGTCGTTGAAAGGAAAATGAAATTGGCAGAAAGAAATAAAAAAAGGGGAAAACCTAGAAAAGCGGGCTGGGGGGCCTGCAGCTGAGGGATTCCCGCAGGTGAGGGGCAGGTATTGAAATAGTTGGAGACAATTAGGCGGTTGGAGACAATGACGTGGGGAAGTCCGAGGTCAAAGACTCTGACAACTTCGACGCTTTGCGTCGAACACCAAGTATGTCCTTCGGTGCAGACTCTGCTACAATTTGTGTTTCAATGAACCCTTAGAGAAGTATTCAAAGCGTTTGACTGCCAAGGCAGGGCATTCACATAGGATGTGCTCTGCCATCTCTTCCTCCTCTCTGCAAAGTCTACATTCCACCGCCTCCGAGATGCCCCATCTTGTTGAGGTGATACCTGAGTGGGCAATGTTCGGTGAGGAAGCTAATTAGAACTCTCAGATCTGGAGAGTGTCAGCATCGTCTTCGCCCTTAGGAAGTCGTAACCAGCGTGTCTTAGTCGTGGTTGGCGATGTCAATGGGCGCTTCTTTCCTGTGTCCCCCATCGAGCCACCAGACGTTTCAGGTGACTTTACGTCATACCTACGTAGGGTTCAGGCCCGATGGGTGGGGATTCTGTACCCCTTTTCGCAAGGCAGTCAGCCTTTCCGTTGCCCTATTCCCCTCTATGAGCCTGCAATCAGATAAGCGAGGCCAATTATGGACACCGAGCCGCTTGAGCGCTTGAAGACACTCCAAGGCCAGCCTGGACCTGAAGCTGGAGGCTGCAATAGCCTTTCAACGCTGGGCTGTCTGATAATATGAACATCCAGCGACATCCTTTGTTCCCCCAGCTTCGTTTGCCGCCCTGAAGGATGATGATGTGTCAAATAATTCATAATTCATCATTCACCGTCACCAAAGATGACCTCTTCATTGACATTAACTAAATAATAATTGAGTATCCCTTATTTCTGATTCAGTTACCAATTGCGATGGGAAGAAGTAGCTTTCGCACAACTAAATTCGACAACTCAAATTTACGTATCAAACGTGTTCCCTAATGAAGTTGGTTTAGGGGGCGAAGATTTGTGCGCTCGTTTAATTTAACTCGTTCTTAACCCCCTTGAGACGTGCTCCGTTGATCTCCAATTTCCTCATCTTTATGAATAATTAGTTCTCCCTGCGGTAGTCACTTAACCTCCGCAGGGCTGTTAATCTCCGGATTAGCCGCGCATAATGCGAACGCAGCAAGAATAATCGCCAATTCATCAGCCCCATGAGCGATCAGGAATTAATTCTATGAATCACACTATTTCAATAAGAATAACCTTCCGGGAGGGGTTCAAGTTGAACGACGGTATCGTTTGAAGTAGGAATTTCCGAGTTTGAAAACGATGATAAATCGAAAAACTGTCCGGAGGTTTATAACGTCCACGAGGAGAGGGTGACACACTTGACACGGACTCAACGGATGAGAAAATGCAATTTGTCTCTCCTCGGAATAACTAGGCAACTAAGATCCTCTGGAAGCTTTCAGTGACGGTAACTCACTGCGAAGGGAAAGGGAGAAACTTTTCCGCCAAGTTCGAGATTGCTGTAGAGACATTAACAGCTTGTTACTGTTAAGAGCATAAGATGTTATGCTCTGTTGGAAAACTCCGGGGGAAGCGAGAAAAAGAGGATCATAATCCTCTTAGGGAGAGTTCGTCATCGAAACTTGAGCGGCCATTTTAAACTACTTGAGAATATTGGCGCGGTGCTCCGGAACTTTGTCGATGTTGAGTCGCTATTGAGTGGGATCAATTCGAAAAGTTCGCTCAAAGTTGCGCTTCAGAGCTCGAACGCGTAATTCGCTATAAACATTCGTAATTACTCATTGAAGGGCGATAGTCTGGAATGATGGAAATCTCGACCACCTGCTAACGACGACAAAAACCCTACCGATTGAGCGCTGCTTCGTGCAACCATAATCTTTCAAGGTTGGATCGACCGCTGCTCAGTGACTGCTTCACAGTCAAACCAGGTTAGAAAGGTTATGAATGTGGCAGTATCACTAGGATGCGAGAGCTCAGGCACTTGCTGAGCGTCCATCCAACTGTGGAGGTACGGCAGGTTTGGCCATTTTGCCAGTCTCCTCATAGAAAGCTGACATAAGTTACTACGCTGAGGTTGTGACACGAACTCTGACGGAAACAGTTTCAAGGTTTGGGCTACGAAAAACCCTTGAACCGTCCTAGCTGCAGGGAACAAACCTGGTTAGAAACGAAGGCTCATGGACGGTTACTGAAAGAAGGTTATACCGGTTTCTTCTCCCGTTTAAGGATTTGTCCTGGCCAAGTTTCTGTCGAAATTTCGATCTTCTGCTTCCATTCCCTGCTCCCTTTCCGCGTGAAAACGTTCCGTGCATCGGTTCGAAGGAAGAGGAAGAAAACTCTAACGTCACTTGAAGTCTGTGGCTCTTGTTTCATTTTTTTTCCTTCCCCTAAATGCATGGGTTCATCCCCACTAGAGTTTATTTTATTATTTTCCCTTTTCCTTATTTATTTTTCGTTACAAGGTATACCCCTGGGGAATCTGTAACGTCTGAGGGGAATTCTTGGGTGGCAGGTTTCAAAGGAACAGATCAACTGCGTCCACGTTTCTCTACCATGACCTTCTTTGCAAACTGCAGAACGGTTTCAAGTTTACTGAATTTTACTTACTAAACTTCTCATTCAAAAACCGGCGCTAGCGTGCAGGATGGAGAGTCTTTGGGAGAAAAAAGTAGAGCCGAGCGTTGATGTCGCAATGTCTTGTTCGTCCATTAGTGCCAAATCAAAGCTCCACAGGTGGTGCAGCCAAGCCCACTTGGAGGTGGCCACTAAGATGCAGCTTGTTGTGCTCCAGTCCGCAGTCACACTGCTGTACTGCATCATCAAGGCTGCCTAACACCCACGGCCCATACTTGGATGTACAGTTTGCCCCTGCAGGACGCCCAACTCGCCATTCAGTCTTCCTCAGGGGATGTGCTGCACGCTTTTCGGTCAATGACTGGACTGACGTAGGGTGCTTTAGCCTACTACTCTTCAGTATTCTTGCTAATTGTGCTAAATGCTATCTCAACGCGGTAGCTGGCCACCTCCTGTACAGAACAACAGCGGGAAAGGACCCTCCAACTGGTTGCACTCCTGGCTGTCCTCCCAGCCTACAGGGCCATCTCACACCTGGCGTTGCATTTTCTGGCTGGAAGCATGCCACTAGAGACCTGCAGGATTTTGAAGTAATCAAATTTCACTCAAAGACCCTGGCGTCACATGTTGGCAAGTTGCACTCCTTAATTGCTAAGCTCACCAGGGTGGAGGCTGGACACTGGGTCATAGTAGCAAGCTGACTACGATGCAATGAGTACCATCTGTCTCCTTCGTGTGCTGGTGCCCTCCATCCAGGTACCCAGCTTGCAACGCGAATCTCTCACTTTTTAGGCATTGAGGTTCTGACCGTACAACACTGGCGTGAGGGAAGGATGCAGCTCATGTCCTGTTCGACTGACTGTATGAGACTGAACATGGTCGAGGTCGTCTCTTGAAGCGAGAGTCAGAAAGCTGAATATGCAGCTAGCTGCTTCACCACCTTTGCGCAGGCATGGGCTAACAGACGCCGCCACCTAGAGCATGGGTGGTAGATGCTGCGGCGCTGTGAGCCAGGTGCTCTCCAGTCCTGAGAGATACGTAAGTGTAACAAGGTGCACTGACCATACTAGCAAGAGGATTGGGCTGACTCTATGAGCAGCCTCCACTCCCTTCGCATATACATTCCGCCTATAGGCCGTTGATTTGATCTGGTCTGGTTTATCGACCAGAATGATCAATGAAATTAATTTTGGTTTATTATCCATTCTGAATAGTTGTCACGGACAAGACAGTTCATTTACTTTCGACATTTCCATTTTATTTTTATCAGCAAGATTTTCGGTTTCCTTTTTCGTGAGTCGATTAATTTAATTTTAGTAGAGCTTAATATTTTATTATAAAATTTCTTAATCTTTTCCCGTTCTCTCCCCTAAATTTCTAAGATCGCCGCGACAAGGCGGCAAAATATTAATTGCGACGTCTTTGGATATTTAGCCAATAGCACCGTCGCATAGTACACCTATGTTTTCGGTCAAGAAAATGTTCTTAAACCCCCCCTCACCCTACACTCTCAATATTCGTCACTTTACGTTCCAAATTAGCAATGTCCGTCCACTGTCCTAGCCGTTTTATGCCTTTAACGTGATGTAAAACATCTGTTCTCTCTCACAAAAACCACGTCTGGTATCTAGTTGTGCCCCCATGCTTGGCAATCCAATCGCACGAAGCTAGTGGTTGGTATGGCCAAAAAATGATTAATCAAATTATCGAAAACGCCATTTTGACTGTTTTACCGCAAATACGCCGATGTATCGTTTTTCACGAATTTTTTTAGATTAGATGGAAAAATTCTCAGAGGTGTACGACTGTCTCTAGACTGAAAACAGTGAAATCGCAGTAATTTTAGTGAGTCAAAGTCTACTAATTGAAAGAACATATGGAAGAATACAGCGGAAATAATCGTTTTGTCGTTTGTACTCCCTCTCAACAACATTCCACCACCCGTCAGCTCCACTCGACAAGTTGTGCCAATTACCTACACAGTTGTGCCAATTACTCACACACGCATGCATTACGTAATTGTCTTCTTTCTATCGCAGTCAGGTCATGTTTCATATGGTTTACTGGTATTTTTCGATTCTGAATCGAATGGGATGGGTCTCGTAGCTGTGAGACCACGTCATGCTGTGCAAGAGAATAATAAACCGTTGCGTAATAATTTGCAGCGTAAATTATTGAAATGCAAGATTGAAAAACTCGTTATGTAGGGAACGCAGAGCGTTTCTCGCTTCCTGAATTGTTCTGAAAATACGCTAGAGTATTGTATAAAATTCCCTGGTTCAAAGACTGGTTATCAATGCGGGTTAGTTCCATAACCCTATTTCCGTCGCTCGCCAGCGTTTCCTGCCTCGAGAGCAAAAACAGGCGACGAGAGCAGCTTCTTGATTTTAGATCCCTTATTCCTCTTAATTTGAACGAAGAGCACCCGTAATAACGTGAAACCAGACCGATAGATCTTCTTTGTTCCCTTTGTTCGACATTGCATATGATTCGCTTGACAGTCATTTCTGAAAAGGACCGAGGAATTTCCACAGCCGTGGCGGAAAGATGCAAATGGCAAAGGAAACACCGCTGCGAGGAGAGCCGGTTAAGTTAAAGAGAGCGGAAGGCGTTTAAAACTCAAGTCGGCGGCAATTCTGAATTACTACCAAGGGGTTAACAGATTAAAACGGGAGGGGTTTTTAATATGCTATTGCTCATCTCGGGAAAACAACCGTTTCCATTATTCAAGCGTTTCTTCAACGCCGAGCAATTTACCAAATGGATTTAGCGATTCAAAAAAAAAAAAGGCGGCCGTCGTTTTGATTAATTGTATTCAAATTAATTTAGATTCCAGTAGTGACGCCCTCAAAGCATTGATTCCCTTGATTTGACTTTCTTACATTATTCTATTGTTCGGATGAACAGTTTGCTCGGCTGTCGACAGTAGGATAGCAAGGCGGTTCATTAATTCCAAACACCCCTCGAGCTCCTAAAGCGACTGGATTGAGAAAAACGAAGACATATTTTTCAAGAAGGAGAAAGGTTTCGAATTCCACTAAAACAGGGAATACGTTTATTCTAGCTCATTCTCATTTACCTGATTAGTAACCACACAACTTTCCTTGGCCTCTTGGTTTGTTGTCTAATCAACTCGTTTTATAACAACGTTCTACATGACAGCTGGAGGTCCTCATAGTTCTGGAATTTATTGTACTGCTTTTACTCGTGCCACGAGCATTATTGAGCATTCAGTTCACAAGTGTTTCAAAAGACTGTCTACACGATTTTTTTGACAGGGATAGCGTTCGCTGTTTTGTAATAATCGGGTTAACACTGTGAGAAATGGTGGTAGGTGAAATGGTGGGGGTTCAAATTCTGGAATTTCTGGAGTAGCTCCAATGTATCATATGAGGGTTATCAAGCTCTCGTCGTACAGGTATTTGATTGGACTACAACGCCAATTTTTCTGAAAACCCTAGTAACGTTTGAGCGGAGTTTATAAGGAAAAAACTGCGCTGAAATGATTTTTGTCGATTTGTCGCTTTGTGGTCTTGGCGCCCTAAAGCTAAACCTCGTTCCATTCCTTTGTCACTGCAGGTTTGAATCGTGCTCGCAACACCACTCCCTCTAGTAGGAGATCATGTACTCATTATCACCCTCCATCTGCCTATCTCCAGGCCATCGCTCCGTGGCCTATACTCTCCATGTATACTGACACTCTCAGGGTCATTGCCCCATGGCTTACACTCTCCACGGTCGCTGAACTACTGCTGCCTGTCTCAGACCCTACGCTCGATAGCCTACGCCCAACCAAGACCCCGAACTCTTGCAGTGTGAGCCTAATGCCTCACATCCCCAAATCCTACAACTACCTGTTTACCCTGTTTACCCAAACGCTTCTCACCCATGGGCGCAGCTGCCGGATGAGTCCCCTCATCTGCAACTCTCCAAAGCACGAAGAGTATCTTACAGCACAGCCTCCCAGATGTCTAGTGATCATGAGGACATGATCTTCCTGCAAGAGGATGACATTACGAGCACAATCAGAAACTGCGGTGACAAAGGAATGGAACGAGGTTTAGCTCACCAGGAACTGCGCTCGATTACTTCGGATACCAACAGAAAGTGGAACTCGAAGTTGGCCAAGGAAGCAGTAGAAGGAGGTTAAGCGTCCATGTGTTGGTCCAGGTATCTCATTCTGACGTCCACCTGATCACGGTCTGACGATGGAATTCGAGAGCGGCTACTTTTAAATACTGGGAACGAGCCTAATGACATTATATTTCAATTATTAAGGGGTCACCGGGTTATTGTCTTACACTTGGATTAAATAATCACTGGAGCGTGTGTGGACGCCTTTCCTACCCACGGAGGAGGTGTTGTTACACAGGAGTACTAGGCCGGCGTCGCATAATTTACTAAGCATCATCAGGGCTCGGGAAATTGCTAATGGTTGCTGTAAATAATGCCATTCAGAGAAAGGCAGCCCTTGAGGGTAAACGAAACGTCAGCCTGGAGAAGTTTTCATTTCATCCTGACTGACTCTCAAGAACCAACACCAGTTAATTTCTACAGTCAAGAACGACCCCATATCGCACTTACACGGGAGGGTTATTATTTTTGGAAGTTGGGCATCATGTTGAGGCTTAAAAGCTTAATGCTCTCAGCACATTACTGACCAACCCGCCATTTCCCTCCTTCTGCACGTTACAAGGACTTTCTGGTTCAAGGATGCTTCTTGCTGGCAGTGGATGGGTTTCCAAAGCCGACCTATAATGGAAACCTGCTCAGTCCTTGCAACCTAGACCAGGTTGAGGTGGAGGTTGCAGCAGATATTGATTGGGTGAACAGTACACTCAATGAAACCACCTGCTGCAACAGGCGTTGTAACGTACTGTAGTGTGCACTGTTGGGTGAGGCATGTCTGACTACAGTACATGGTGAGTAGTGCTTGGGGCATTGCCCGTGGCGTTGGAGAGGGTGCCTAGCCTCACGGCCTTTACCACTCTCCAGCCAGCACCTATGATCTCTCTGGGGGGATGTCCAGCGAAGCCACAGTCCCTACGAGGCCAATCCCATGGCTTCACAGCCGACAGCGCCACGCCCCCTAAAGGCTTCACGCTGCCAGCCGCGGGCTGAAGCCCCCGTGGTACCCATTCTATTTGGGTGCACCTTGAGCAGCCTAAGGACCTGATTGGGTGGCAGACCCCGGTGCCAGAATTTCCAAGAGGCGTTCTGCCAGCACCTACGCTTTATCTCCATGGGGGTGCGGCGATTGGACTTGCCCCTGCACCAGCCATGGAGAAGGGTGTCAGGCCGTCTTTTACGGCCTGAACTGCGATCCCCATCCCGGTGTGACGAGGGCGGACTACTCTATATTCGGCCGCCCTCGTCCGCGACCCACCCAACTCACGCTAACCAAAACCTAACCTACACACTCACACATCCGTTCAACCCTTAAATACATTCAAGTTATATACTCTGCACCTCGTAAGTCTGCTGACACAGTATCTTAACATTATAAAAGCTCGCCCTGAACGCTCGGCTCCCTAGTTGTCGGTTTGCCTTCGTGTGTTGCGGCTGTTTTGTTGTCTCTCTGACGAATTACTCTCTTCTCCAAGTGTTAAATTCAAATTTATTGAGTGTGTTGTAATTGTGAAAATTAAATAACTTTTTTAAAAACATAAAATCCGAGTCCGAAGAAATATCTGGCGCAGTCGACTTAGGACAATCGCGAAACCAAGAAAAACGCAGTTGTGTTTTTGGCGGAACGAAGATCCTACCTTCACAACAACACTCAAGCCAACTCCAACAAGGACGTGAACTCCAACACTCAGGACAACGAACAGTACGGGACGTGTAGCCCAGCAGTACCGAAAATAGACATCCGCAACTCCGAGGAATAGTGATGGTTCCAGTTGACATCCGTCAGTAAGTGAGCTATATCCGTTTCCTCGTTAAAATAAACAGCGACTCCCTGTTCGCTGCTGATTTTCACCCCGAAAATCAGGAGTCATCCCCGACTCAAATCGACCTACCCCTTGGTCATTTAAATTAAGAAACAATTTAAAGAAAAAACCAATTTAAAGAAGAAAACCCAATTTTAGAAAGAAACTTAAGAAGAAACAGAAACTTTTCTAAAAGATTTATTTTTCAATTCATTACTTCACAAAGAAGCTCAAGAGATTCGCACGAGTAACTTCCTGACGACCTTCGAGAAGACCCACACGCTACCTAGATAAAAGACGAGAGATTCCCAAGTTGCTGACTTCAAACTCTCACATCCTCTGCTGACCCCATTTAAAAGTCTCATAGAGATAATTTAAATCAAACCATCGCCGTCGCAGTATCTTAACCGCGCACAAGTTCAGCCCTCGACACCTTCATCGTCATCATTAAAACACTTTCTATTCTCATAATTTTTATTCCGCTTAAAATTTATATTTAGAGCAACACAAAAGGCAAACCCCTATTTAGACGTATATTGTTTAATATTGTTTTATTCACTTGTGTTTTCAGCCTCCCGTAGGTATTCCTTATTACCCCTGTTTTAACATCTTTCAAAATTCCAAAAGCGAGTAACAAATCGAATCGACAAGAATTTTGGAGATACTTTTTGTATGATAGTAGACACCTACACAAGGAAATACGAGAAGTAGAAGGCACAGACTTAGGAAAAAACATGGAAAGTCGAAATGAGGAATCATAACTCCCACTTCCATTTATTCCGGATGAAACTCCCCAACTCCCGGAAACTCCAATACAATTCTCCCACAGAAACCAAATTCCCCCGCTCAAACCTGAATTTCTGAGAATGATCCCGGAATTCCAGGGTGAACCATTACTTCTGAACCATTTCATTTCGGTATGCGATCGACTATACAAAAATTTTTATGACCTGCATAAGATCCAGATTGCTTCCAAAATTACTACCTATTTGACACAATCTTATCTCGGATCACCGGAAAAGCGGTCGATAGAGTATTTTCTAATAATATAACAAACTACCCTGAATTAAGAGAAGTCCTAGTAGAAAATTTTGCAGACAAAAGAAATTTCTGCACTTTAATATTCGAAATGTCAAGGTACACGCAGAGAGCCAGTGAAAACTGCTTCGGAATACCATCAAAGGGTTACGAATCAGTTGAACGCGCAAATTGCGTACCTTCAAATCAATAAAAAGGAACCCCACCGGTCAGTTCTAATCGAATTTGCGAGAGAGTACGCATTAAGAACATTCATTAACGGACTCCCAGAATCCACAGCCTCTCTGTTGAGAGCTAGAGAGTGCCGTAATATGAACGAAGTGTTCTCAATTCTAAAAAACGAGTTTCAGTTCAGTTCACAAAGAGGACAACAAAATTTTCCGAAAAACCCCGGAATCAAACCTCCAGTGAATCAGTCGATGAAAGTTCTCCCCCCGAACTTTTTCACACCCCGTCCCCAGCCGTTTAACAGCTGGAGGCCGCAATTCACATCAAAGAACCCGAATTTCGAACACTCCGCAGATTCCAGCAACCAACCCCAAAAAAACGCGTCCACGCCTGGACCGTCCACCCCCAAACCGTTTAATAGACACTCATTCCAAGGAAACAGGTCAGGGTCCTTCACACCTCAAACCAGGAATTTCCACATGCTCCAAGCGGAAGATCCAGAGTCAAAAACAACTGACAACCCAGACAATCCAAGCGGATCGTACACCCCCGGTTTTTTCGACGGAACCACCTTTTTCCGTACGACTTCAATTCTGACTTTGAAAACCTAGCGATTGAGTCCCCCGAAACGCAACAAGAGGAGGCTAATCATTTTTAGGAGACCCCCAGGAGTCTTAAGTTCGCCTTCAGACTCCTCCCATTCAAGACAGAATTCCAAATTCCTTCACCCAAAAGAATCCGAAATTTCCTATCCCTCATCAGATAGTGCTGTCGAATTGTTTTTAACAGGCCCAAATTTGCCCTATGTCGTTCTTCCAAAGCTCAACCTAAGAATTTTGGTCGACACTGGTTCCACTCGATCCTTCATCTTACCAGATGTAGCTCGTGAGCATTTCTCAAAATAATAGAACCCGAGACTGGTACAGTCCGAACAACACATGGCTGTACACAGTTCACCGAAAAGAACCCAAGTGCCCTGTGGTGATCTGTTCAATCAATTCAACCTCAAATTGCCGTTCATCCTGTTTGATTTCCACGATTTCTTTCATATGCTTATTGGGCTCGATAATTTGAAAACCTTAAAAGCCTTAGTAAACCTCGATAAAACTTACTCCAAACCCCGCACATCAACATACCATTAGAATATTACGTTATTGGAGACGAAAACCCCAAAACAATTGTTGTTTCGAAACCTTTTTATAGAAGCCCGAAGTATCTCTCAAGTTCAAATTTCGGTAGAAAACCTAAAAGACGGTGAAGCTATCGTCAATAGCATCACTGAGCCTGGAATAGAAATCCCAAACTCTTTAATTACGGTTAAAGATTCTAAAGCTTACATTCACGTAACAAATCCAAATGAAATACCGGTCCGATTAAATTTAAATAAACGTTACTTGGTCGAACCAGTAAACGATTTAATGTTTCTGGAAGAAGAACCCCCTGAACCTCGTAGGCTGCCACCAGCCAAAACTTGGGTTGATTACTCGAGATTTCGTCTTGACCACCTGAACCCGGAAGAATTAAAAATCATTCAAAAACTAATACGAGAGTATTACGACCTTTTCCAAGACCCGGATGAACCCCTCTCTGCCGCTGTCGATGTAAAACATCACATTAGAACGAGCGATGAAATCCCGGTATTCGTGAAGCCTTATAGGTATCCCCACATTTATAAAGAAGAAGTTCAAAATCAACTCGAAAAACTAGTCGCCCAAAAAATTATTAGACCCTCAAACTCCCCGTACAACGCACCCCTTTGGGTAGTGCCGAAAAAGTTAGATGCCAGCAATAAGCGTAAATATCGCTTGGTCGTCGATTTCCGTAAATTAAACGAAAAAACAATAGATGATCGATTCCCATTACCAAACATCTGTGACCTTCTGGACAAGCTTGGTAAATGCAAAATGTTTACTACACTAGATCTTGCGAATGGTTTCCACCAGCTAGATCTAGATGAGCAGTCGATCCCTAAAACGGCATTTTCGACCGAAAATAACCATTACGAGTTCACCCGCATGCCTTTTGGCCTAAAAAATGCTCCAGCCACCTTTCAGCGATTAATGAACTCTGTCCTCAGAGGAATTAATGGAGAACTCGCCCTTGTGTACCTAGACGACATTTTAATATTTTCAGTTTCCCTTCAGGAACATGTCGACAGGTTGCGAAAAGTTTTTGATCGCCTTCGAGCAGCAAATTTGAAGATTCAAGTCGACAAGACAGAATTTCTCAAAAGAGAACTTCTGTACCTTGGACATATTATCACCCCAGACGGAGTTCGTCCGAACCCCGAAAAGATCGAAGCAGTAAAAAACTTCCCGTTGCCTAAAACAAAAACTGAAATTAAAAGATTTCTCGGTATTCTTGGTTATTATCGCCGTTTTATCAAAGATTTTGCCGCCATCACCAAGCCTATGACAGCTGCAATAAAAAATGATCCAAAAATCACTCATGAGTCTCCAGAGTTCAAAACGAGTTTCGAAATTTGCCGAAATCTACTATGTAATAGTCCGATTTTGCAATACCCAGATTTCGACAAACCCTTTTTCGTGACTACCGATTGTAGTAATGTCGCAGCAGGCGCCGTCCTTTCCCAGAATGTTCAAGGAAACGACCTCCCCGTTGCCTTTGCGAGCAAGACTCTTAGTGAGACTGAGCGTCGGTATTCAACCATAGAAAAAGAACTCTTTGCTATCATTTTCGCGCTAAAAACCTTCCGACCATACCTATACGGTCGAAAATTTACATTGTTCACCGATCACCGCCCCCTACAATGGCTATTCAGTTTAAAAGACCCCAACTCTAAATTATATAAATGGAGAATAAAAATTAGCGATTACAATTTTTCCATAATTTACAAACCAGGAAGATCCAATTTCGTAGCCGATGCTCTGTCACGTATCGAAATCAATAACTTAGAAAATGACAATTCTCAAGACCAGCAGTTAAGCCCCACTAGTTTCCCCGATGTACCTTCAGTAAGCCCAGGATCTCGTATGGACATAGATCAAATCATTGCTGAAGCTGTCGCGTCATTCAACAGCCCTGTCGATGACTGTAGTTCTATTGATCGTCTCATCCAACGCTCCAACGACCCAGAAAGAGAACAAGCTACTATTAATGAAATAGTTACTGCCTTTCGTCAATCCCGAACAACTCCAACCCCCTCGGAATCCTTATTTGTGAATCCTGAAACTTCCGAACCAGACCCAAATCAATTTTCGGTCTCAGTTAGGGAAGAAGCTGTGAATCACGGTCAAAATCAAATCATTTTTAAAGTTGTAAAAAACATTGCTCGAAAACCAAAAACTGAAAAATTATTTAACAAGAAACAGAGAATTACTTGCGAAATTTCTCTAACAAGTTTCAGTTCAGAAACAATAAATTTTATGCAAGAATATGTCAGGCCAAACGTTAAATATTCAATATATTTCGATGACGATAATAGTTATCAAAAGTTTCTCGATGTTGTAACTCCGATTTTCAAAGAATCTCAGTTACAAATGCAACGCTGCACGAAATTCCTTGTAGACATTGAAACTGATGAAGAAGTACAACAAACAATAAAGAACTATCACGAAGGAAAAACGAATCACAGAGGAATCGAAGAGACGTATCAACAGATAAAACGTAGATACTTCTGGCCAAACCAAAAAGCTACCATTCAATATTTCATAAACCAATGTGACATTTGTCTTCGTTCTAAATACGACCGAAACCCCTTAAAAGTCAAATTTAACGTCACTCCTACCCCATCACGACCCTTTCATACCCTTCATGTGGATAAAATTGCTTTAGAAAAGGTAAAATTTCTCTCCATATTCGACCCATTTTCCAAATTTGCACAACTTTACAGAGTTCAATCTAACAACAGTATCGAAGTAGTGAATACTTTTCGTTGAATACTTCTCTGTTCACTTGGCACCCCAGAAATAATTATCTCCGACAATGGAGCCGAATTTAATTCCGCCCTTGTCAAGGAACTTCTGCAATTGCATAGGATCGAGATACATTTATTTCAAGCCAACATCCCGAAAGTAATGGTGCGATCGAACGTTTCCACTCAACCTTGGTAGAACACATCAGACTTCTCAATCTCCAAAAAGAATTCCAGAAGGAATCAATAGAAATTAAAGTAAAATACGCTCTTTTGGCATATAATAATTCTATCCACTCAGTCACTGGTCTCACTCCACTAGAAATAATTCATGGCCATTTTTCTAATAACAGCCTACTGCAAATGGATTTAGAACAAAATTAGTTAATGACTACATTTCCAAACACCGAGACCGTATGGTATACTTGTACCGAAACCTCCACGAACACATTTCAAAAAATAAAGAGCACACCACGACTTCACATAACCAGACTAGAAAACCCACCAGAACTCCCAGACATAGTATACGTAAAAAACCGACAGTTACAAAACAAGACTAAAACCAAATACAACAAAGAAACCGTAGAAGACGTAGACCTGTCTAGAGGTACCCTCCACATTATTCCTAGACACCATAACACCCAAACCAAGATCCATGCCTCCAATGTCAAACGACCACGGAAAATGCCTCCTTCGACTCCTCCGTACGAAAGTTCTTCATACTCTCCTCCGATGAGTAGCCAAGAGCTACGACACACTACCCCAGAGGACCTCCTTCTGAGACTTCCTCGGATTCAATCGAAACCCAAGTGAAAAGAAACCTAGGAAAAGCCCTTCCTGTCCACCCGACACTCCGATGAGACCTCGGAAAGCCCTTCCTTTCCCACCTGACTCACCTCAACCTGGACCGTCTCGTCCACCTTGCCTTTACGACTACTCTGACTTATCCAGCACGTAATCCAATTCCAGGTTACTTTTGACCAGCTGCGTGATACTACTAACCGACGGACTAGAAATCGAGGACATAACAGCCAACCTTGGACTATTACCCGTACGATTGGGCCCTGCCCGAAAAATTGACTTTACCATACGATCACCCATTTCTACCAGCTAGAAGAAATCCTCTCACAACTAAGTTATATCCGTTCCCACTTCGACGAAATCGATAATTATGTACAATCTGATAAAGAAATCGAAAAGGTGGTTCGACCCCGTAGCCTAATGATAGAACACATGCTGACAGTAGCGGAAAATCGAATATTTGGTTCGATCCTACCACATCGCAAAAAAACGCGGTCTCCTAAATGGATTAGGTTCCATAATAAAATTTATAACCGGTAATTTAGACGCGAGCGATGAGGAAAAATACAACCACATCCTCCAACACTTGAAAACTAATCAGGAAACATTATCACAACAAATTAACCACCACTATTCGGTTAATGATAAACTGGTCCAAGAGTTGAACCTCACCATCGATCACATCAACTCCAACCACAACTTGTTAGTCTCAGAGATCACACGTCTCAAAGAAATTTCATCATTCACTACCACACCTGAAACAAATAGAAGATACCTAGAGCATGTTCAACTATTGTTGCAACTCCTTTTGGACTTGACCCAAGACATAGAAAATTCAATTACTTTCTGTAAATTAAAAAAACTGCACCCTAGCATTATCCAACCCCAAGCCCTATCCAAAATCCTCCAAATCTTGAAGAACCATTACGGTTACAAGCTACCCGAATTTCAAGGAGAATCGCTATGGGACCTTCAGACCCATACGAAAGTTAATTGTTTTATTGGAGAAACCGAAATAGTCTACTTCATCGACGTACCAGTACTAAGCGAAGAAAATCTTGAACTATATTTCCTACAGTCAGTTCCAACTCTCCACGATGGAGCTTACGTTACCATAATACCTTCGGTTCAATTTGCCCTGAAGTCCGTTTCGTCTTCAGACATTAAATTTCTGAACGAAAAATGCGAAGCAGGACTGAATAATTATTTCTGTCCAAGTATCATTCAACTAACTGGAGACAATGTCTGTGAACAAAATATTTTGAGAAAAGGATTAAATGGTCGATGCGATCTAATAAAGTTAGACATCCAATCTAACCGAATAGAATTCCTTGACGAAACAAAACGATACATTTTCATTTTTCCTTTCGAAGAACAAATAAAAATCTCTAAATTCAGTAAGGTAAATTTCCAGAAACTTAATGGAATATTCTTAACTTCCCCGGAAAATAGTACAATAGAATATCAAAATCAAACGTTAGCTGCCCCTTCGATAAGGACCTCTTTCAGCCCTTCCTTCATCAAGCACATCAAAGTACCGTGGGATTTCACCAAATATCCCACCTCCGAAATCAAGTTGCAAAGCCTCAAATATCTCATGGCTCCTCCTCGACCAGTGCTTTCAGTTAAAGACACTATAATTAACCTTTTATTCCTAGTTTTTGGACAACAGCATTGTACGTCATTTTAATTTCATGTTTTGCATTCACTAGTTACAAATACTATTCAAATTGTAGAAAAGTAAATATCAATCATAATTTAAGACAAGATGTATCTGCTTAATTCACCAACATGTTGGTAATTTTATATTTTATGCTTTGAATCCTTGTAAAGCCAGCGTTCAATGCCTAATTCTGTTATATAAAAATTTAAATTTTCAAAAGAAAACTTTCAGAAATACTTTCAGAAAGTTTTCTACACTGAGGAGGGAGGAGTTATATACTCTGCACCTCGTAAGTCTGCTGACACAGTATCTTAACATTATAAAAGCTCGCCCTGAACGCTCGGCTCCCTAGTTGTCGGTTTGCCTTCGTGTGTTGCGGCTGTTTTGTTGTCTCTCTGACGAATTACTCTCTTCTCCAAGTGTTAAATTCAAATTTATTGAGTGTGTTGTAATTGTGAAAATTAAATAACTTTTTTAAAAACATAAAATCCGAGTCCGAAGAAATATCTTTCATACACTTCCCGATGGTCCAGTGGTGGACTACTCGATATTCATCCCCCCTGGATCCATCCCTACAATACCTACTCTACAAAACACTAACACACATATACACAACACATACATTCACACACATTCTCTCATATATACGCTCAGCCCTTAAATACAGTCAGACCGGCAGTCCAGGGATGGGCTACTTGATATTCGACCATCCCTGGCACTGCCCACTCAAAACCACACACAATCACATAACACACAGATACAGACGCACAATCTAAAACACCTACTCCTACTCCTGAGACCCTGCGCACGTTCCGTAGTCTAATCTCTTCCCTATGCTTTAACACCCTTTCTTCCAAACCATTTCCACCATACGTAACATCCTTGATTCCTAACCATTGTCGTATCCCATTATTGTTCCAATCCATCCAATTGTTGACTACAGTACAATGGTAAGTCGTGCTTTGGGGGCATTGCCCATGGCGTTGGAGAGGGTACCTAGCCTCACGGCCTTTACCCCTCTCCAGCCAGCACCGATCATTTCTCTAGGGGGGATTCCCAGCGAAACCACGGTCCCCACGAGGCCAATCCCATGGCTTCACGGCCAACAGCGCCACGCTTTTAACGGCTTCATGCTGCCAGCCGCGGGCTGAAGCCCCTGTGGTACCCATTCTATTTGGCTGCACCTTGAGCAGCCTGAGGACCTGAATGGGTGACAGGCCCAGGGATGACTACAGTACAGCGCGAACTAACCCATTTTTATCGCTTTGTCATCTCATACGTGATGTACTAGCTCAAATGGCATAACACTTGTCCTTCCCAACATCGCCGTTGTTTAGTTCTGTTGTTGACTTTCGGAGCAAAGCTCATTGTTCACATTGGCGATAACACCCTCCCACTTCCTCGAGCTTCCAGTCCCAGCTCCGTTCAGTTCAGCCGATAACCAATAACCTGCGTCGTTCTGTCTAAAGAAAAATAATCTTGTATGCGGGAAGTAAAGATTCAGCGCCGCAAACCCGTCGAAAGGGAAACTACCACGCTCCAGCTCACAGGTACGTCGCCTTTCTAATACATGCTGTATCGGCCAAGAAGGCCGCTTATTTGTTTACACGCCCGGGAGCGACCTCAGGCGGAAGGCAAATCGCCGGCCTGCCGGCTCTTGCGACACGGGGCGAGTCAGTAGTGCGCTACCGCCTCCTTCGTTAAGTGGTTCCTCAGTGCTCTCCTATCGTTTTATTTTATTAACGTTCTACCATCCCAACTTTCGTATTTTTCGAAGAAAAGTTTAACTTCATTTATTTACCATTCGGCAACTTAATTTCGTGAACCGATTTCGGCACAAATCGTGTTGCTGCTCTCTCCAAATACGTCGCAGCCAAACCTGCTCTTCACACCCTCCCTGGCCAGGGAATCTCCACGTTCGAAGTTGAAAGGTGAGCGCTGCATTCCGAATTTGCATACGATATCATTGTTGCCGAAATTGGACACATTAATCCGATACAGTCCACTAAGACACAACCAGCGCTCTAGCGGATTCTGCCATAGCCAGATAAACAATTAATTACACATTCACCAGCGGCTGCCTCAGCTCTCAGCTGTGCAGTTTCGTACACATGCGATTTGGGCTTTGCGGGCTCGATTGCCAACAGGATTATTGGAGCCCCCTCCTATTTATTTATTTATTTTAATATTAACTTATTGGGTTTCATTTTTTTGTGGTTGTTTTCAACCAGCGCTGTGCAGCCTCAGTCAGTTTTCTCTCCGGTAAAGTGCTGTACAATAAACAACCATAATAAGCTGATGCTTCTTACGTCGCCACAAAATGTAACTCGAAATTCCCTTGGGTATCAAAGTACACGTGAAATGTTAAAAAAAAAAAAAGTATGTCGAACTCACCCGCTTTGGAACTCACGAACTCGACAAAAAGGTCTTCACTCGTTCCAATGATGGAATAAGGAAACTTCCCCATTCCGCAGAACGTTCCAATCGTCGGATACGAGCTGTCCTTTCCGTCGTAAATCCTGATGTAATCGTAAGGGCAATGCTCAGTTCCTGAAACAAAAGTAAATTTCGAGCTAACAAATGAAACTCCCAACGTGATTTATGTTAACTTAAAACTTTTATCCTCTCGAATGATCGCGGATCGGCGTTTTCTCTCTCTTTCTCTCCTCCCAAGAAAAAGACGGATAGACGTAGGAGGCTCGGTGAAGCCCAACAGCTCGGGAGTCAGGAGATCCCGCAGGATCGACCATTTACATCCCGAGCAAAAGCCTGACGAGCCCCTCCACTCCCCCCGCGCACCCCCTACGCAGTTCATTACGGTCAGCGGTTTGTCGGGGCCCTTGGCTTTGCCACAACTTGCCACAAGCGACGCAGAAATAAGATAACTGATCGAAAATAAAGTCCTACTTTAGAGATTTAAAATTAATGGGAAAAGTTTCTTTTCTTATAATTAACACAATCCTCCCCCCCGTCCCACAACCCACCCCCTCCCCCCCTCCACCCTTTCTTTTTATAGTGATGAATCGTCCTTCTATTTCGCGAGTCTTTGACCTGCACGAAATGATGGATGAACTCTTTAATTAGTTTCTTTTACGAGGGAAATAAAAACAAATTTACGGCCGACGAAGAAGGGGCAGTGCCCCGATTTGAAATATAGTCGCGAAATGTGCGAGGGCCGTTAGGAATTAATTAAAAGTTGGGATTAATGATTGAGCTCGTTTAGAAGCCTAATTCGGTTGATTAGTGCGTGATTCTACGAATGAAACCCGACGTATATCACGAACTTTCGACGTTCGAAGCGTTTTTCGAGTTTTAAATAATTTCGTGCTGGAAGAGCGTGAATAGTAGCAATATTTATCGCTCTGTCAACTAACGAAAATTATATTCTGCTAGATGTTAAACATGTTGACACTCGTAAACCCCTCCACCGCTCATAAATGGAGTTGTTGTTGCAGATAACTTGTGTCGTAACGCGCTTGGAGCCTGGTTCTGGGTTATCTTCTCAGGAGCATGCCCATGCTACCAGGCGCGACCACGGGTTGTGGATAGTGGAACGGCCACGGCATTGTCCCCAGGGGCATGTCTGCGGCCAGCTGTGAATAAGGTCAGCATGCTGACTGAATAAGCAGCCGCGAACAATGGGCAAAACCCAAGAGATCGCAGAAGAGATCCTGGACAAAGGACTCAAGGGCAAGCGGATCTACATTTTCTCAGACAGCCAGGCCATCGCAGCCTACAGTTTTAGGTCTAAGCTGGCATGGGAATGCCTCCATGCGCTCAAGCAGCTCGGCGCCCGTAACAGGCTTTCCCTCATTTGGGTGCCGGCTCACAGGGGGCATGAGGACAATGAAAAGGCTGACCGCCTTGAGAAAAGGGGTGAAGAATCCCTACCCATCGGACCTGAACCACACGTGGGTATGACGAAAAGTCACCTGAACCGTCTGGTTGCTCGATGGGAGATACAGGAAAATGGCGCCCATTGGCATCAGAGACAAGATCTGAGAGTACTGATAAGCTTCCTCACTGGGCACTGCCCACCCAGATATCACCTCATCAAGATGGGCATCTCAGAGGCGGTGGAATGCAGACTCTGCGGTGAGGAGGACGAGACAGCAGAGCATATCCTGTGTGAGTGCCCTGCCTTGGCAGCAAAACGCTTTGAATACTTCGGTCAGAGGACCACTGAATCCCAAACCGTAGCGGACTCTGCGGTGAAGGACATACTCGGCTTCCTAAGAGGGGCGGGTATGTACGACGCCTTCTACTAAGAAAGGGCCAGCGTCACAATAGGCCCATATGCGGCCGCAGTGACTAAGGGACTTGTCCCACACGCCCTCGGGTCAAAAAAAAAAAAAAAAAAAAGCGCTTGGAGCGTCACTTGAGATCTCACTGGTGAGAGGTGATGAAGAAAAGCTGCACTGATACGATATACATTTTCATCACCCCTACGCTTCAGTAATTATTGGCCTCACGCTGGGCTCAGAGCGGGTAATGCGACGGGTGAGGGAGACGAAGATGGGGGAGCTCATGGGCTGTCCTTCGTACTGGCGACGACGCGAAGAATGAAGAGGTTCCTCCCTATTCGTGTGGAGACCACGGGCGTGCAAACAAGGGAAGCAGTTTGACAATTGAGTGTAACGTGCACACGGCAACACTGTCGCTGCCACCCGTGCACCGGGGACGATTCGTCTGCGAAGTCAGTAGCCGTTCTGATGTAAAAACGTGGCTCCACCGCTAATATAAACAGCGGCGAACTGCACGGGTGACGGCGACAGTGTTGCCGCCTTCTGCAGTCCGCCGCAAACCATTACACAGTGGATGCCAAGTTTGGTTTTCACATTCGGCAAGAAGCGGATAAAGCTGCCACAGTAGCAACAGCAATTTTCTGTTCAATGGGCGCGGGCGAGGACGAGGTGGGTGCTTATAAGCGTTGTACAATCCATCCTGTTATATGAAGCGGAGGTGTGGGATGCACTGAGCCTTGCCTACCACAGGGAGTGGTGCAAAACCCTTTCATAGCTTACTCATACTGTTAGGTTTCCTCAAGAGGTAGTGCTGATGGCGGCAAGTGTTATTCCAATCCACTTTCTGGCAAATCAGCAGAAGGCCCATCAAGAGGGCAACAATAGTTTGGTCACCCAAAGAGAAGAAGAAGGGCTGTGACCGTTGGGAAGAGTGGGATACAGCCTAGAAGAGGCACCAGACAGCTGATTTCAACACTTGGTCCATGGTGAGTCGATCTTTTCCTCACCGAGTTCCTAAAAGGGCGTGAAGCATTCAGGGCGTATTTGCGCCTAATTGAAAAGGCTGCAAGCCCTCCAACAGCCTGCACTGGAGGGCAATGTTGCCAATGCCACCTTCTCACGCCACCATACCGATAGCGCACAGTCAATGACACACTCAGCCAGCTGACACTAGAGACATTTCGCCACTTTGTGTTGCATTTTGAAGGAAAACTGGAGGTGCAGCGCTCAATTTGCCAGGGCAGTGCTCTGCCAAGCCTAAAAATTCCCGATTTCTCTAATTCCTCAACCCTCCTCTTTATGTTTCAATTATGTTTGAAGATAAGTCATACATATATTGTGAATGCTAAAGACACAATTCCCTATCAAGTCACAAGTAAAATTCAAGTTTAGTGAATATTTGGGAGAGAACACCTACAGTTCCTACAGATTTCCTTGCAAATGAAATGATGCTAGTTTTTGGGCAAGAAAATATCTGTCATGAGGTTTCACTACGTATAACACGATTGTATGAAAATTAATTCTCTGAATCCGTGTTATTTTCAAACAATTAACGTTGCACGCAGACTATCTCGGGAAATTATTTTTTTCATTTATTTACAGGGGGCTCTTTGCCACTGATGCCTGTGAGATGTGTCCTGAGAGTGTTTTTCCTTCGCGAGAATACAGCCCTGTATGAGCTCTAGTCTGGTCACCTCCATCTCCATAACATCACTGTAAAAGTCACTTGGCCGGAACCCGCCATTTTTAATTTTGAAAGAATTTGATATTTATTACTGTCAATAAGAGGTACTCTGTCGGTATCTCGCGAGGATGACGGCAGAAGACATGTAGAAAATACCGCTCCTGAACCTCCCAAACTACTAGACAGTATGGGAATCTGTATGGGAATAGCGACATGCTGTAAGATTCTCGTGAGGGAGAAGCGAACAGGAAAGAAGAGCTGCGGTCGCAGAGAGGCGTGACGGCCAACATCATGCAACGTGCTAAATAGATCTGTGTTGGTTCTCAATACACAGGAGCACACCCCCTCCTTTCCTTCAAGACTGCACCCCCGCCCAACCATATGCTGTGTCTGTTTACTTTTCTTGGCTCTACAAAGTAGAAAGGAAAGTTATGTAATCGGCTGAAAAAAAAATTTGAGTTCTCTTCAGATCTTCACGTTCCAGACCGTCCAGTGTCTGAAAAACACTATTTTCGAAAATGGCCTGTGTGTGTGTGTCTATGTGTGTCTGTGAACGATTTTTAGAGAGAACCACTGTTCAGTCCGCAGGTTACCATGGGACGCCAAAATAAGGGTATGAGTAAAATTCACTGACAGCTAACCATAATTATCATAGTGATCAAAACACCAAATATTTTTTTCTCAAAAATGGCTCGAACGATTTTGATTAAATTTATTATATTGATAGCTCTTGATAAGGCAATTATGGCATAAAATTCCCATTTGTGGGGAAATGACGAGAGCAGCACAATCAATTATCAAAACTTTCGACGAAATCGGTTTTAGCGCGGTTTTTAGGGAAAACAACCGTACGAAATCAGTACTGAAACTTGATGTCTAGCCTACAGGTTACCATGAGACGCAAGAAGAAGGGTATGGGCAAAATCCACCGAAAGTTAACTATAGTCATCATAGTGATCAAAACACCAACTTTTTTTCTCAAAAACAGCTCTTACGATTTTGATTAATTTTTTTACATTGATAGCTCTCAATAAGGCAACTATACCATAAAATTCTCATTTGTGGGAAAATGACGAGAGCAGCACAATAAATTATCAAAAGTTTCGACGAAAAGCGTTTTTAGCGCAGTTTTTTCCTTATAAACTCCGCTAGAATGTTAAAAAAAATTGGTGTTGTAGCCCAATCCAATACCTAAAGGGTGAGTGTTTAAAAACGCTCATGAGATACATGGGGCTCACTCCTGAAATTCCTGAGTTTCAAACTACCGCCGTTTCGCTTACTACCAGTTCTAAATGTTTTTTCCCAATAACTCTGCAAAAGTGATTACTATCCTTCTTCAAGAAATTTGTATTTACAGCCTCATTAATTTTCTGTGTGCCAGTTGCTCAATATTGGTGCTGGAATGAGTACGGACAGCACAATAAAATCTGGAACTGTACGCCCTACCGCTTCCTGCTACCGTAAAGCGTTGTTTGTCCAAGTGTGAGTGATAAATGAATTGATTAATTAGAATTAGCCATGTACAAAGTGAATTGTTGTAGAGCTAAGGAAAGTTGTGTGTTGCAACGCACCAGATATTTTTACAATGTTTTGCCACAAATGGAGGAAGAACGGTTGGAATTAACGTGGAAACTTACAATGGAGAGCTTGTTCGCCAACTCATCCACTGTGACATGTTATTTAAAGAACAATCGGTCCAAAGCTCACTATAGTGATTGTGATCAAACCCTCAACTATCTTTTTTCTCAAAAACTGCTCCAATGAGGGCGTCTCCGGCGAAATTACATTGAAATTATCAATTGGAAGAATAATGACTAGAGCAGTACAATGAATCACCGAACATTCCGAAGAAAATCGATTTGTGCGCATATGATACTAAGATTCTCGGAAAAAATCACGGCGGCTGCCCAATGAAATATTTATTAACTCAGTAATGACGCTCATAAAATAATTAGGAGCAACCCCAGATATTCCGAATATCGTAGTTCGAAACTGATTGAGCTGCAAATACGATTGTTTGGTGAACGCTAGTTTATACAGAAGAAGCAATGCTGTACGTCGAAATTTGCAGTTCGTACAGCGCATTTTGCTCCGCTCGCCATTTTCTCGCGAGAACAAAAATTGCTTTACAGTTCAGCCGTGAAAGAATTTCAAACCTGGAAAAAACCTCGAAAACGTTTTTTTCAGCCCATTATGTAACTTTCATTACTTTAGGTTGCACCGTAGGAACTGAATAAAATAAAAATAAAACTAACGGTCGGACTGTGGGCATTGAGTAACGGATTTCAAAGGGAAAACTAATTCGTCTGAAAAGTCTTCACTGCGACGCCATTCAGACTCCGAGTTTTCCGAGAAGCGCGATTTTTTGTTATTAGTTTCGAATTTCCAACGAAAATATCGAATAAAAGAGCCCCGAAGAAAGAAATATTGCTAAAAGCCCCTTTCCATTCCATATCTTCCTCTTTTTTTTCGCTCAAAAAGGTTCTTTCGCGAGTAAAACGCGGATTTCAAACGAGCGGGAAAACGACGGACTTCAAAAAGAAGCGGCTGATGTTCATACTTCGGAGAAGTGCGCGAACACGAAGCGACGCGCAGGAGAGCCCAAAATTCGAAAGGAAAAACCTCCTTCGGCTCGAACTTCCGACAAAAGAGCGTCTCTTTGTGGTTCGGGAACGGAATTCTGGAAACTCGACTGAAAAGGTTCCTTCGGAGGGCCTCATCCCCTACCAAAAAGCGATCGCGAACGTTATTTATCATCCCCCCCCCCCCGTCGCACGCTAAAATCCCAACCTCGCGATTTCCGTCGATTCACTCCGAAGTATAAAAAGTGGTTTTCCATCTTTCCTAAAACGTCACGTTCATCTGAGTCGATTAATCCTCAACCTTCGTCGGTTTTGAATTCGCGTTGAAGCACCCTCCACCGCCGCAATTTTCTCCGAGAAAATAACAATTCATACTCGAACTATAAAGAGCAGCAGAGTCAAACGATGCAGTGCCAACAGGAAAACGAAGGTTTGAGATATTTCAAATGAGCAAAGAGTACAGAAAAGAATGAGGCAGCACGGCGACAGAGTGATTTCTTAACGAACGATAAATTAAATATCTGGTGCGTTGCAACACACAACTTTCCTTAGCATTTTAACTGAGTGCAACCTATTGCATCTCGAAATGCATACAGAATTCACGCAAAGTGCGTAAAGTAGTTATAAAGTATTTTAAACTAAAAAGTAATTGTAACATAACCAAATAATCCTCCGACAACTCACGAAAACGGGACAAATAAGCGTCCCTAGAGGGTTGGTTGAGACAACGGGGCATTTCTGGTCACCTTAGTCATAGCGCCTTTCACACGACTAAGACAACAGCCAGGGCTGAGGAAGAATGGGCCAAATTTAGTGTGGGCGTGATTCTGCGCACGTGAACACGACCTCGTCGTTCAGTTCACTTCGCGCAAAACGGCATGAGCGTATAAACCTACCTTAAGGAGAAATATACTCAACGGCGGAGCAGATTGAGTGAAGTTGTCGAAGACGGGAGCAAAGTGAGTCGGGAGATGAAGAGGCGAATCTTCCAAAGGGCGTTTTGCTTTTCGCCCGTCGTCCCTCTTTTTCGGATACATTCTTGACCCTCCCAAAAGCCCCTCGGAAAACATCAAAGGGTAGCCCCTGAGAACACAATCTTGCATCAACCCCGGGGTTTTCTCGACGAGAACGTTACTAAGATATTTCGGAGCTTTACGCCCTACTTCGGTCCTCATTCCGTAGATGTTTCCAAAATGGACCGACCCGGTTGAAAAAAAAAAAAAAAAATCCCACCTTTGACGAAACATTTCGGGAAGAGCCGCTGATCTTGAATAATCGGATTGAGAGAGAGCTTTGTGCACTGGAAAAACCAACGTGCACTCGGGTGCACAAAAGTGTGGCTCGTAAAGCTCAACGGAGGGGGAAAGAATTCCGCCGGCTCACGGAGCTCGAAAATGAGGGTTTTAAAGATTTACGTCCGATGGTTCCAAGTTAGGTTATTTTTTAACAACAAAATAAGTAACGTAGACGTCAACCGTGCTAGTAAATAATACACAGGTCTTAAGGACGACACAACCGTGCGTATCAACGAGAATACTGGCATTGCAAATGTCATAGGCCCATTCAAAAATAACACCAAAAACAAAGATTTTTCAACTTTTGCGGTTCGCTGTATTGTTCACTCAGTTCTTTCGAAAGAACCATCACTTCCGGCATTTTATTGTGTTGCTCGAACTCATGCGTCATCCATAATTGAGCAATTGGTGTACGGAGAACTAATGAGGTAGTAAACAACATTTTTTAACGAACGGTCCTTTCCGCCACCCCCGTATTTCGAACATATGCTATATCTTCATTCAACGCATTTCTACAGAAACATTTATGGAGAACAAAATGTAGGGACTAGTTAGCTGAGAGTACTCCGTAAGTTTTATCGAAATCGTTTGAGCCGTTTTTGAGAAAATTGGAAGAGCGATAAATTAATATTTGACAAATCTCCTTTTCTCAGTTAACTTGGCTTATATCTCCGTTCAACATATATATACAGAAATAACTATAGAGAACGAAATGTTGGTATGGGTGACTAAAAGACGCTCTGTAAGATGCATCACATCTGGTGAAGCAGTTACTCCAGAATTTACGAAAATGTTCGAAAAAATGTTATTTTCGACACATTTTCATTTTTATCTCTGTTCAATGGACTGTCAGAGGAACATTTATTCAAAATAATATGTAGGTAGTAACTACTCGAAAACATCCTGAGAGTTTGGTGGAAATTGCTGATGCCGTTTTGCCAAAAAGCGTAAAAAACCTATTTTTGCTTCGTAGGCCTATATCTCCGTTCACCATATTTTCATGGAGATATGTATGGAGAAAAAGAGTTAGGTATTTATTAGTAGAAGATAATTTGAAAGTTTAATCAAAATCATTTGAGCCGTTTTCAAGAAAAATGCGATAAACCCTAGTTTTTGTTACATTTTCGTCCCCCTCGTCCCTCCTTTCCATCGACCGAAATCGTCCCTATAACCTTATTTTGGTGTCTACAAAAAATGACCAACAAAACAAAAACAAGAACCAGCTCAATCGGTTCAGCCGTTCTCCCGCAAATCGAACTATAGATACACACACACACACACACGGACCACGCGCCGAAATTAGGTTTTTTAGACTCAGCAGGCCTCGAAACGTAAAGATCTGCAGAAAACCCAAATTTTTTTTGACCCGATTACTATACTTTCCTTCCCTTCGGGTAGCGGAAAGTAAAATGGATAATAATGGGAGTTGTCTGTATAAAAAATTTAAACAACTCGTTAGGGCTGTTTGCGAGAGAAAAAAAAATTTGATGTTCTGATCACTTAGTTTAGTTCAGCGGATTGGCCATACTCTTACGTAATGATCTGCACTTAGCCGATTACATAAATTTCTTTTCTATTTCGTAGAGTAAAGGAAAGTAAAAAGGGACGTTTCATAGAGGTTATCCCCAGTAGCCTCTGCGCCAAAGTCGCTCTATTCCCCCTCCTGAAGCCCAAAATCTTATTTTCGTCCGATGATGTAACTTTCCTTTCTGCTACATTAGGCTATGTAACATTAAAAATACTCGCGGTTGCCGAATCCGTTCGACCTCCCGGAGTGTATTGTTAGAGGAATTAGGAATGAGTACGCAGACTTATCGAATACCGAACTTGCAAAGAATTAAAAATCTCAGTTTTGTTTTCAGGTTGACCCTCAAAGCGATGGTCTAGTAGAGAGGTTCAATCGCAGATTGTGGCAAATATGATCAAATATCTGGTGCGCTGCAACACACAACTTTCCTTAGCTCTACAACAATTCACTTTGTACATGGCTAATTCTATTTAATCAATTCACTTATTACTCAGTTAATTTGGACTTAGTGAAACAACACTTCACGGCAGCAGAAAGCGGTAGCGCTTACAGTTCCGGAATTTATTGTGCTGCACGTACTCATTGCAGGACCATTATTGAGCAATTGGTACACAGAAAATTAATGAGGTTGTACACGAATTTTTTGAAGAGGGATAATAATCACTTTTGCAGAGTTATTGGGTAATAACTGTTAGTAAGCGAAACGGCAGTAGTTGAAATTAAGGAATTTCTGGAGTGAGCCCCATGTATCTCATGAGCGTTTCTAAACACTCACCCTTTAGGATTGGACTGCAATACCCATTTTTAACTTTTCTGGTTTTTAACATGCTACTAAAATTCCATCGGAGTTTATAAGGAAAAACCTGCGCTAAAAACGCTTTTCTTCGAAATGTTTGATAATTTATTGTGCTACTCTCGTCATTTTCCCATAGATGAGAATTTCACGGTATAGTTGCCATATTGGGAGTTACCAATACGAAAAATTTAATCAAAATCGTTAGAGTCGTTTTTGAGAAAAAAAATATTTGGTGTTTTGACCGCTATGATAACTATAGTTAGCTCTCGGTCGATTTTGTTCATACCCTTATTTTGGCGTCCCATAGTAACCTGCGGGGGAGATATGAAGTTTGAGCTGATTTTGTACTGTGGTTTCCTCTAAACATAGTTCACAGACGCACAGACCATTTTCCCAAATAGTGTTTTTCGGACTCAGGAGGGTCTGAAACGTAAAGATCTGAAGAAAACTCAATTTTTTTTTTTTTAGCCGATTACGTAACTTTCCTTTCTACTTTGTAGAGCCAAGGAAAGTAAAAATGGCGGCTGAGGATCAAAAGGATTGGGGCCAGCAGTGGTCAATTGCTCTCCTAGCGTATCGCAGTGCATCACATTCTTCCACAGAGTCAATACCTGCGTTTTTTACTTTCCGCTACCCGAAGGGAAGGAAAGTATAGTAATCGGCCCAAAAAAAAAATTTGGGTTTTCTTCAGATCTTTACGTTTTGAGGCCTACTGAGTCTAAAAAACCTAATTTCGGCACGTGGTTCGTGTGTGTGTGTGTGTCTGTAGTTCGATTTGCGGGAGAACGGCTGATCCGATTGAGTTGGTTCTTTTTTTGTTTTGTTCGTTATTTTTTGTAGACACCAAAATAAGGTTATGGACGATTTCGGCCGTAGGGAAGGGGGTGGTGGGGGACGAAAATGTACCAAAAACTAGGGTTTTTCGCATTTTTCTCGAAAACGGCTCTAACGATTTTTTAAACTTTCAAATTATCTTCTCCCAATCAATACCTAACTTTTCTTCTCCATACATATCTCCATGAAAATACGGTGAACGGAGATATGGGCCCCTGAAGCAAAAATAGGTTTTTTACGCTTTTTGGCAAAACGGCTCCAGCGATTTTCACCAAACTCACAGGATGTTTTTGAATAGTTAATACCTACATATTCTTTCCAATAAATGTTCCTGTGACGGTCCATTGAACAGAGATAAAAATCAAAATGTGTCGAAAATAACGTTTTTTCTAACATTTCCGTGAATTCCAGGGTAACTTCTTCACCAGATGTGATAAATCCTAATGGAGTGTCTTTTAGTCACCCATACCCACATTTCGTTCTCCGTAATTATTTCTGTATTCATAGGTTGAACGGAGATATAAGCCAAGTTAACTCAGAAAAGGAGATTTGTCGAATATTAATTTATCGGTATTCCAATTTTCCCAAAAACGGCTCTAACGATTTCGATAAAACTTACAGAGTACTTTCAGCTAACTAGTCCCTACATTTTGTTCTCCATAAATATTCCTGTAAAAATGCGTTGAACGATGATATAGCACCCGCCTATGTAGGTGGTGTTCGAACTTACAGGGGTGGCGGAAAGTCGTGTGTTGCTACGCACCAGATATTTTGGTAATGGGACGAGAACTTCACTTGCCTGTTTCTGTTCAGAGCGCGTCCTGACGATGTGCTTTTATCTACATACGTGGAACAACTGCGAAAAAGCCTTTGTCTAAGTGTAACTTGAATCTACGACTTTACCACGAATAAATCAACTCGGTTATTTAACGCCAAACAGAAAAGAAGTAAACTCTTTAATTTCTTCTACAAATCTCGCATGACTCTGGTAATATGGAACGAGCGAATAATAACAATAAGTGATAGCCACATTACTCCTCCCCAAGAGTCAACGATACTGTACGGAAAACCCAACCTGTCGGCCACTCCAAGCGGTAGTATGATGAGTTGTCGGTTCGGTAGCTGGTGAACTGGCCTGAGGAAGTGGATTCATCCAGGACGAAAGCTGGTTTGACTCAATCTACAGAAACATTCTTAGTTCCGTTAGCTCTCAGCAAATTCGTCGCTTCCCTCTTCACGCACGTCAGTATTTGAAAAGTGCCGGGGTCTCCTACGCTCAAACAGTGAAAGTGACACGTGGTTCACTGTCGTGCTTTCGAGAATCATCCTCGGTGAGAAACAAACTTGTCCGGTCTACCTGTCCATAGTGCCTATTATCTTGGGAGTAGCCATCGTCACGATGACTGAGCTAAGTTTCGATTTGACTGGGCCGTTGAGCGCAGATCGTTAAGTAAGGGTATGGGCAAAATCCGCTCAAAACTAACTATAATTATCACATTGATCAGGACATCAAATTTTAACTTTCCTTGGCTCTACAAAGTAGAAACCAAAATGATGTAATCGGGTGAAAAAATTTTGAGTGTTCTTCAGATCTTTTCGTTTCAGACCCTCCTGAGTTCGAAAAACAAGTAAATAGTTGGATCAGGTGAGAAACTAGATTAAGAACTCCTCACCGACGGTACGGGATTCCTCAGGTGGTCACCTCCGCGCGGTAACACACGGGCAACAGCTCTTTACCGGGAGACTGGCCAACGACCAAACACCTGCCGTACCTCCGCAGGTCTGAGTTCGGTGGATGTTGCAGAGGTCTCTTGCATATTAGCGAAACCGCAACTTCCATGACTGATATAACCCTCGTCGAGGGTTTAGGAACAGTCATCAAATAAGGAAACAGACCTGTGTCTGTGAACGATTTTTAGAGAAAACGATCGTATCAAATCAGCTCAAACATGATATTTAGCCCGCAGGTTACCATGGGACGCCAAAATACGAGTATGAACGAAATCCGCCAAGAGTTAACTATAGTTATCATAGTGATCTAAACACCAAATATTTTTTTTCTCAAAAACAGTTCTAACGATTTTGATTAAATTTTTTATATTGATAGCTCGTAATAACACAATTATACCATAAAATTCCCATCCGTGAGAAAATGACGAGAGCAACACAATAAATTATCAAAGTTTTCGATGAAATCGATTTTAGCGCGGTTTTGTTGAGAAAACGACCGTAACAAATCAGCTCAAACTTGATATTTAGTTTTCTTTTAAACTCCGCTGAAATGTTACTAGAACGTTTAAAAAAAATCTGGTGCGTTGCAACACACAACTTTTCTTGGCTCCACGTTAATTCATTCAAGTAAATGGCTTTTTTTCTACTTACTCAATTCAGTTATCGCTCAGGTAATTTGAACTTGGTCAAACAACACTTTACGGCAGCAGGAAGTGGAGCGCTTAGTGCTGCTCACACTCGTTCGGGAATGAGTACGAGCAGCCCTAAAATTCCGGGACTGTAAACGCTACCACTTCCTGCTGCCGTGAAGTGTTGTTTGACCAAGTTCAAATTAACTGAGCGATAAGTAAATTGAGTGAGTAGAAAAAAAGTCCCCGAGTGAATTGACGTAAAGGAAAGTTGTTATTGCAACGCGCGAGATATTTTGTCTCGAAAACAGCTCTCAGCAGGTAGCCACGTAACAACCAAAACAACTCGAGTTTCCTAACACTATAATCTTGGAAGTGGTATAAAAACACACATTGTACTCTACGTAATGTGGAATATGTAACTGCAGGCTAAAGAAATAAGAATGAAAAACCTTCCAAATGAAACAGCAATTAATATTTTTCCCTTTCTTCCACCACAACTATTGTTTGTATTTCAAGCAAAAAAAAAAACTTCGGGAAAAAGTAGGTATTGAGATTTTAAGCGGAATTGTTTCGCAAGTGCTTTGAAATAAATCCGATTAAAACGAAAAAAGAGCGTGGAAGGGGGGGGGAGAAAAAAGTAAATTGTTCCCGAAAGCTTTTATAAACTGTATTCTCGCTGACTAACTTTCTTCTTTTTCTGCCTCCCTACTCTTCTCTCATCTCTCTCGACTCGACAAGTTTTGTTCCCTTGGAGAAGAACGGGGCTAGAGCGAGCCAATGAGAGGTTTCGTAAAGAGCCGAATTCCAGGGTAAATTTCGAAAATGTTGGGAGGGTTGACCGGGAAGGGGGTGGTTGGTTAATCGATAACTTTTTTAGGGTTTGTAGAATATTTGTCTATTGTCGACCAAAAAATAAATAACGAGAAATGAAATAGTTGAGTCGTCCGCACATCGAGCTATGTACTTGTAACTTCCACACCGATGCACCACCTGAGCACATGTTATTTGGACATCTAGTAATCTGTTGTCTGGGCACACTCTAGCACAGAACTGCCTTTTGCAACTTCATTGAAAACACACTTGGCACAGGCTGGGATGGATGGGCGACAGAAGATGCTCCTGTACATGCTATTAATTTCTAATTTTGCTGCTGCCGCCCCCTTGGCGGAGCCCTTGCCAAAAGAGAGCCTCGTTGTAAGGGTAACACCGAGGTACTTATAAGAGTTCAGGATATGAGTGTGAGAAAGTATTTTCGCCATGCAAGGGGGTCTCTAGACAAGTGAACTGGGTGCAGGGAATGAGAGTGAAGGGGAGTGTGTAGAGTGAGAGCTGAGCGATGTTTTGGGTTGGGTCTGAGAAGAGCTGAGAGTTGAAGAAGAAGTAAACTGAATGGGGAAACTAGATATTATGGGAAGCCCAGATAGGGAAAAACTGTTGTCAGCTTAGGAAATAACTGAACTTTCCCGCAGCTACAGACAGGCATCAGGTCAGAAAAAGCTTGATGTCCAAAACAAAAACTTCTTGGGGCAAGCACAGAAGTTCCAAGCTCAAGATTTCAACTAATTCGATCTACGCCGAACACCGTACATTTTCAAACTATCGGGGTTCGCTCAGCTCCCATTAGGTAGTGTTCTCTTGCATGCCCAATGCATTCCTGGAGAGACCAAAAGAATACTCGGCCTGTATTAGGATGTTGTCAGCGTACATCAGTGCTCTGATAGTAAACCCTCGCCCTCACCCCTCACTCACTACAGCAACGAGGCCATAAGATCATTGACATACAATTCAAATAACTGCGAGCTGAGGATCCTTGTCTTACTCCACACTCAATCAGGAACAGCCATGGTGTACCATTCTTACCCTATACTGCCCCACTACTTACTAGTGCCTCACTGCCCCTACATTGAGTTTCTGGAATAACGAGTTGTTGCAGCAAAAATCCAAACGCTTTGATTCTGCAGAGGCTCGTCCGGGGCATTTATGCTGACTGGGTACCTCAAATGCACCGATTCGCACGAGACTTCGCTGCCGTCAGTTGAAACCGAGCCAGATCCCATGTCGCCGTGTCGTACGCGCGCGTGTTCGCTCCCCCTCAGTTCCCTGTCTGTGGTGGTAAAACTTATCCGAATGTAATTGAGAATAAAACTCTGTTTCAATTGCATTCGGCTTCTATCGTACTACTTCCCAACTCACCTAGTGCGATACTGCTTACTATAATAATTATTCAAGACAACTGAGAAATTCTCCTTCAGCATTACTGTTGCGTGAGGTGGCACTTGAAACGCCATACAGAAATGAGTGGTGATTAGATCTGTCGTTGATACTGTGGAGAACCCGAAAGAGGTTATATTAGTAATTTTGAAACCACCGCAATTGGCAGCAGTCTGGTGATCTGCAAAGATGGAAGTCAGACAGCCAATGACAGACTTGTGTTGCTTGAAGATGGTAGAAAAGCAGGAGATGGGGCTGCATAATGTTGCATATTGGTGCCTCGACTCGTTGTATATCAGCTGGTGCATTCCCATATCCTCTTCTTGGAACATTAACCCCCTCGCGAGTTCACCTTCCACGTTCGCTCCATAGCTTCAATGACAACTTCCTCTTAGCTCTATAAATTCCATCGCACACTCGTAGACTGTAACGGTCTACTCATTCAAATGGTCCAATTTAGTGTTCAAATATTTCGCACTACATCCTTCAATGCAATAGGAGGTGTAAATCGTAAACTAAGTGAGTCATGAGACCTTATTGAAATTGGAAATATTTACAGATAATGTTTCCAGTGGATATCCATTAATACCAGATGAAGATGTGCCGTGAATAGATTTGAAATTCCCGCCATCTTTGAATTAGCGGTATAGGTTGCTTGGGGAGATGGAGTTTGGGTGTCATTGATCCACCTTCAAGCACCCAATTAGTTGCCATCAATTGTGGCTTATTTAACAAATATTGGTTGGTCTTATTAACATTTTTTTGAATTGTTCCCGAGGAGGATAACATAATATTTTGCAAGATAGAAATATTTTGTTATCCAACCATGTGTTGAATTACCGGCGTCTTGAGAGTTGCTGCTTCCTAGTGCCAGGAGGGGCAGTCACATTTTGGTTTATTATTCATTCTGAATAATAACCCTAGGTTCTCGGTCACGATAAATTTTTTACAATCCCCCCTCAAAATTTGATACTTTACGTTTCAAGACATGGGGATTCCAAATCTGCAATGTCCGTCCACCGTCCGGGCCGTTTTGTGCCTTCAACGTGGTCTAAAAAATTCGTTCTTTCGCACAAAAGTCCCATTTGGTATCGGCCATGGTTGTAATGGACAAAAAATGGTTAAACAAATTAACGAAACGCAGTATAATGCGAGAACTACAGCGGAAGTCAATGTTTCGTTGTTAGTACTCCCTCCCTCCCTCCCATCTCATCCAATCCACCCGCCCGCTCGCCTCGCAACGGGTTTGCTGGAAGCCCCCATCCCAATTTCTTCGGCACTGTTTGCCTGACGACAGGCCACTTCCTCCGCACACCCCTCCATCGGATCATAAATGCCTACAGACGTTTACGGGCGCCTGGCGCCAAGGGAATATTTAGTTTCCGCAGTTCCTTTGTAGCTAGGTCATGTTTGGTATGGTTTACTAGGATTCGATGCTGAATTGAAGGGGATGGGTCTCGGAGCAGTAATACTAGGTCAAGTGTTCATGAGAATAATGAACCATTGTGTAATGATTTGCAGGGTTTTCCTTTCTTCTCATTCTGTTCGCCTTGAAATCGCTACACCTATCGTACCGTTCCTTACTTATCGTTCACCTCCCAATTAATTTGGCTTATTAGCCTGATTGCTATAGTCAGCATACGATACGCCTTTTGTATGTCCATCGTCTTAGAGGATCTGTCTGCATATTGCTGTCCTCTTCGTCCCATAAAATCATCGTTCATGTGAGAAGTTGCATCGAAACTCAAAAGAAAATTGTTTCGTTGCTCAATTTCAGGTTCTACTTATCGAATTCAAGTTCCCACTTGCCAACGTGGAGAACGACGTAGTTACCGCCATTTCTGAAGATTCTTCCTTCCTTTCATTCCTTGGAATTCCGATCTGTACAGCCCTACCTAATCGTAAAGACGGAATTTGCAAAGAGGTTTATCATATCTCGAATAATTTCTTACCTTATAACTTCCACGGCCGTCGGAACTGTATATCATCTGGTACCAGACGAGTACCCCACCCCTACCTTCTACGTTGAGATTGTCGTTTATATTTATATAGATTTTGCGCTATCTCGTACTTACTTGGTATTCCCTGGGAAGTATTCCCGGGTGAAACAAAGAACAGGGACCGCTGTCGTCGCTTCCTCTGATAAGGCAATGTATCGATATATCACGACCGAGGTCAGGTTATCGATATGCCTGACATCGTTTTCGCCAATCCGTTAGTTATCTCATATTTATTTCATATATCCATTCTTAATTTCATTGAATTTACTTCTTTTTCATAGTCTTTGTACATTATAATAATTATATAACGGGTTATTACATAATGAACATTAAATAATTGGCATAATCGTACAGCTGTCGTTATTTCTAATGTCAAACCAGAGCCTACGATGTCGGGCATATTGTTAACCTGACTTCGGTTGTGATATATCGATATATTGCCTTATCAGAGGAAGCGGTCCCTGTTCTTTCATTTTACCGTATTCTCTTTTACTTTTATTTGTATCTCGAAATAAGCTAGTGTTTACCTTGAACAGAAATTGCGTTATATCTTAAAGTAAATATTTTCCCTCGACTGTAACAAGTATTTCATTTTCGTGGGTTCACCCTCATTAAATAATAGTAACTTTTGGTCACAAGGAGATCTTCTGAATCAACAATCTGTTGCCTGTAACCAATTTCTGCTGTCAGCCGCCGTGTTCTCCGAAACTCGAAGTTGTCGCGATTCCTGATGGAATTTCTGGCGAATCTCGTTGATTGATGGCCAATTAACTTTCAATCCTCGTTTCGATTCCCTCAGTTTTCGTGTCTGCTCGATGTCAGTTCTTTCGTTTCGGATGAATTGAAATTGATTGATCGGTAGACACGAGAAGGGAGAGCGGCGTTTCGACTGAAGTTAGCGGTCAGTAATAGTGGATCGATTCGTTGTTAAAACCGTTTACTGTTACGGTGTTTTGTAATGGTTTTCTCCTCTACGCCACTCCACCCTGGCATCGCCTCAACGGTGTAACTTCAGAATCTACACTGCCTTGGGCTTTCTCTTCTTTTTCTAGTGAAGCCGGATGCTTGGAAGAGGATCATCTGACCCCCCCCCCCCCCCGCGCTCAAATGCCATTGCTCATGCGAAGGAGACACGCTTCGTACAGTCCACAGAGACTAGCCCCCTGCTACTGGCAAGATTGGAAACTGCAGAACGGAATGTGACGGCGGAGCGTCAATAACTAAGTCGAAGTTGTGAGATGAAGCAAAAGAGGGGGCTACTGAGGTAGTCTGCCGCCAGCCACGTGATTAGTCGGTTCTTCTGATCTTTTACAGACTTTCGAACTGAGCAGCTCTTTTGTATAATACACCCCGACTATTTAAGGAACTGATGACCCGGAACCATTCCATTACACCTCAACACTAGCAGTAGCGTTCCCCCCTCTACCTTGTGACGTACTTGGGGAATTGTCTCACAATTTCCGCGTACAGAACACTCGTGAAAGTCGTGTCTGGGCCCAAAAGAAAAGAATAAATCAAATTCGCTCAATAATACTCACCCGGTCAAATAAATAAAATAATAACTCTCAAGAAGGTAATGGGAAATGAAATTATAATGCAATTAAGACCCACTTGAATTTAATCGGCAAAATTCAAAATGAATGAAATGAAACGAACTCCTTTTAGAATGAAATAAATAACCTATGCTCGGATTGTATTAAATGACAATAAAGGGACAATGGGGAAAATGAAACACAAAGCTCTGATCGCTTACCTTTTTTCACACAATCAAACGGGGAATTTAAACACTGACTTATAACAGGAATATTATTCGCTGACGACCCGATAGCCGTTCTGATCTCGAAATGCGGCTCCGACGCTAATATAAACAGCGGCGGCCTGCACAGGTGGCGGTCAGTGTTGCCACTTCGCGCAGTCCGCCGAGAATACCATGACACTCCCCCCCTCCAGAAAAAAATTTTTGGTGCAAAAAAAATTTTGTCAAACCCTTTTCGGCAGTTCAGTCCGCAGCGCACGGGGGAGACTAGCAAAATAAGAAAATGATAAAATAAATAAAATGCAGAAAGAAATAAATAAATAATAGCGGGAGCGGGGAGCCTGTTGGCAGTGGCCTCGGGTAGGCGGGGGATGGGTACACTCCGGAGAGGCCGTGGATGCTATGGTGATAGGACGCCCGATGGACGCTAGCACCCCAGGGGGAGCGACACTCCGGGACCTTGGTGCTTCGGGAGTCACCCCGGCTTTGTCACAGCGGGGGAGGTGCGTGCTAGTAGTACCACTGTTTATGGGAGAATTCATCCCCTGTACCTACACCCAGGTTGAGGGAAAGGAAATAAACCACCCACCGCCCACCAGTGATGGGGAAATCGATGAAATGAAATTAAAAAATCAAACAAGAGAAAAAAAGGAACGGAACCCAGGGGAAAGGAAAAAAGAAAACAAAAGAAGTTACCGAGCACTAGGGGGGGGGGGGACACACACCCAAAGGGAGGAAGCCAGGGGAGGAGCTACAGACCCCCAAGGTAAATTAAAGTAATGAATGGCAAATCAAACATACCACGTAGACGGGGGATGAGACAGCGGTGGGCCTAGTGGTAGGGTTAGTGCAAGGTAAATGAATAGCTAGATATGATGGGAGTACCTGGTAGGAGCAGTGTGTAAGCAAGGGAGACAATATATGAGGCGTACAAGGGTGGAATAACCTATGCTAGGATTGTATTAAATGACAATAAAGGGACAATGGGGAAAATGAAACACAAAGCTCTGATCGCTTACCTTACTTCACACAATCAAACGGGGAATATAAACTCTGACTTATAACAGGAATATTATTCGCTGACGACCCGATAGCCGTTCTGATCTCGAAATGCGGCTCCGACGCTAATATAAACAGCGGCGGCCTGCACGGGTGGCAGTCAGTGTTGCCACTTCGCGCAGTCCTCCGCGAAAACCATTACAACCTCGATTCGTGGAGAGCACACTGGGGATTCCCGTGCCCCGCCAAGAACTGAGTAAGGTGAAGATGCACCACACTGTGGACCCCCTGCACTTATTGATTATGGTAGTAGATTACAGTATCAGCCCAATGTACAACGTGAATCTTAAGGACTCACCACCGCTCTTCTTTATGAAATAAAAAACATTGTATTCATGTTAATCTGCAGGCAAGAGATTCGCGTCTCCACCAACAAACCAAAAACAACAATATGGCGACAGCCCAGAGCAGTTCCATTGTCCCTTACCGGCACCGTTGACCATTTAACATAACGATCAATTAATTTCTGTATTATAACCTTCGACATACCTGACGATATGGGCCTCATCGGGCAAGTCATGATGTTCTCACATCGCTGACCGTCAATGTTGAATTCTTCATTCTCGATGTACAATTTGATGAAGGGTTGACGGGTGTTGAGTTTATACGTGCAGTGCAAGTAACGAGGGTATATGCCGGGGTATGCAGGAGACTGGACGTAGCATGTTTGCAATCTGCAGTCGGTAAACGTTCTTTCACAGTACGTCCTGTAACAAATGATGGCGAAATTAAGTGATGATCGATAGAACGGTGCATATGTGGAATGGATATGTGTGTAAAAGAATGATTCCCGGTCAACAGTAACTATGAGGTGTGTTCCTTGAATAGTCTGATTGAAAAGGTAAGATTCGGTAGTCGTTGGCTGTGGCTCCCTTCCTCTACTTTATCTTCCGACTTCAACTTTTGCGTTATTGAGCTGAGCCGTTGGTCTCGTTCCATTCCCTTGTCACTGCAGGTTTCAATTGTGTCCGCAGCACATCAAAAGTTTGAAGAAAGCTAATATGCACCTCAGTGGACAGTGACCTGTGAATAGGCCACATACCATTCGTGCACTTTCTCTCTCCAGACTGAGGACCCCTCTTGTTCGCACCCTGGAGAGTTTATACAACTTTGACTGCCTTTGGCCTGGCACAGCCAACCAATAGGCATCCCTGCACTTTTCCCACTTGCCAATTTCCTTGGTCAAGTTGCTCTTGGTAGTTCTATCGAGAGAAGCCCAGATCCGTCTACTTCGTTAGCCTCCTCATTTTATGACCTGGCATTCAACATGATGTGTGTGTTTTTTTTTTTTTTACCCGAGGGCGTGTGGGACAAGTCCCTTTGTCACTGCGGCCGCATATGGGCCTATTGTGACGGTGGCCCTTTCTTTGCAGAAGGCGTCGTACATACCCGCCCCCCTTGGGAAGCCGAGTATGTCCTTCACCGCAGAGTCCGCTATGGTTTGGGGTTCGGTGGTCCCCTGACCGAAGTATTCAAAGCGTTTTGCTGCCGAAGCAGGGCATTCACATAGGATATGCTCTGCGGTCTCATCCTCCTCGCCGCAGAGTCTGCATTCCACCGCCTCTGAGATGCCCATCTTGTTGAGGTGATATCTGAGTGGGCAGTGCCCGGGGAGGAAGCTTATCAGTACTCTCAGATCTTGTCTAGAGAGTGTCAGCATCGCCTTGACAGGAAGGCGTGACAAGCCTTTTCGCCTGTCTTAGTCGTGGCTGGCGATGCCAATGGGCGCCATTTTCCTGTATCTCCCATCGAGCAACCAGACGGTTCAGGTGACTTTTCGTCAGACCCACGTGTGGCTCAGGCCGACCGATGGGTAGGGATTCTGTACCCCTTTTCGCGAGGCGGTCAGCCTTTTCATCGCCCTCATGCCCCCTGTGAGCCGGCACCCAAATGAGGGAGAGCCTGTTACGGGCGCTGAGCTGCTTGAGCGCATGGAGGCATTCCCATGCCAGCTTAGACCTAAAACTATAGGCTGCGATGGCCTTCAAGGCGGCCTCGCTGTCTGAGAAAATGTAGATCCGCTTGCCCTTGAGCCCTTTGTTCAGGATCTCTTCTTCGCAGATCTTTATGGCTAGGACTTCCGCTTGGAATATCGTGGCGTACTCCCCCAGCGGCTTTGCAAGACTGTAGTTGGGCCCTACAATCAACATGATGTTAATTTGCTTTCCTTTGCCAAGGTCTTCAGGCCAGCCAAGCAACCCAAACCAGCTGTTTCAGACTAGTTGGGAGACGGTTGCACCAAGGCATTTTTTGTGGCCTATATAAACCCATCAGCAGTGGCCTTACCATTCAATCGCTTATCTCATATTTGTTTGCTGACTGCAAGGACAGTCGCCGACATTCCCAAACCAGCCCCCGACGAGAAGGTGTAGAACCCTGGGCATCAAGTGCAGCCTGACTGTCTGGCATAACGTATATCTTTTTCCGTGTCAGGCTCCTGCGCAAGAGGCCGCTCGCACACCATCGCTTCGAGGAGCTTTGCCTGGAAAACAGTCGCTCTCCCTATTCCTGGCCCATAAACCCCAGCACCTGCCAGGCCGGCCTCTCGCTGCTCCATCTGTATAATATACCATTGCCCCGGCCTCAAGAGACCCCACCTCCTTCCCTTAAAGTTATTCGAGCCCCCGACATGCGGAGATTCACTGACGGCCAACATTTGTGTATTAAACGTCGCTCTACGAAATGAATAATCGCGCTGTCATTTGCTGGATATTGTCTCCGACCCCTCAACTAATCTCCAATCAACGCTCGAAGCAATTAATCGACGGCGGATCAGAGGGAGGCCCGAAAATCACCGTTAGATTAATTAAAGAACCGCTTTTCTCTTATTCGACGCTCTAATTGCTAAATGCCGCCTAATGACCGGGACGTTCCACCGTAGTTTCCCTTGAGGACGATTTTTAGAAATCCCTAACATCCGTAAGCGACGGTCGCGCGGCTATTAACGTTTTTGTTCTTTCCCAATGGGCAGCGCTAAATCTCCGCGGCCCAATTATGATTTTGAGTTATACGCGGTCGTATTTGCGTCATTCCGGAACGAGAAATATGCGTTTGGACTACATTTTGCGTTACGTGGGAGTAAATAAAGGAAAAAATTACCTTTGTTTGCTTCCTATAATCTACTCTCCGCCCGAACGACTTCCTTTCGTCGAGGGAAAAACTGCCCTTAATCTCTCTCCCTCCGCGACCCGATTACCGTTGGGCTCGTTTTATGTCAAACTGCGGCTCGGTTTCGCATTTCATTGGTCGGATAAAAACGTTCTTCTACTTTAATTTCTCTAACGACCGTTGAAAGTTCGAATTCCACCTTCGTTTTCGCCGTTGTTTCCGCAAAAACGTGCTCAATTTCGTTTCTGGGGGGTTTCAAATTACGAGAAAAACGATCCGAGATCGGAACGAGTGGCGTTTCGAAGGTCGTAAAAACTACAGTCAATCGCTATCTCGTGTCTTTTCTTTTTGACCCCTCGTGAAGCCTCGTCTGTACTGGTTGTTAAGTTGAGTTATGTTATTGGCTATAAGTAGGAGTATAGGCAAACGACTGGATTGGAATATTAGACTGAGAGTGTAACAACGATGTGGTGGGAAGAACGTACGTGTATCCGATAAATAGCGAGAGCTCAACGAACATTTCAGGCGACTCGCAACTTCTGAGGCCTTACGGCACCTTTTCTTTCAACACTCAACACTTCGTACAACCTGTCACATTATCTATCGTCCATCTTTTCCATTCCGCTCGACGCCTCCCCGAAATTCCCACGTTGCCCGACCATCTGCACCGATAGATCGCTCCAAAATCGTAAGGACAGCATAGTGATCGCGTCAAAAAAGGGTTTTCTTCAGAGCATCCCGTTTTGAGGCCTACTGAGTCCAAAAAACCTAATTTCGGCGCGTTGTCCGTGTGTGTGTGTGTCTGTAGTTCGATTTATGCGAGAACAGCTGAACCGATTGAGCTGGTTCTTCTTTGGTTTTGTTCGTTATTTTTTGTAGACGCGAAAATTAAGTTATGGGCGTTTCCTGCCGATGGAAAATAAATAAAAAATTAGGGTTTTCCGGGGTTTTCTCGAAAATGGCTATAACGATTTGGATTCAACTTCGAAAGTTTCTTTTACCAGTTACTACAACTACATGTTACTACAAGTTTTTTTCCTATTAAGTATCTCCATGAAAATACAGCGAGTGGAAGTAAAAATCTCTATGAAAAAGCAAAAATTGTTTTTTTACACTTTTTGGAAAAAAGGCTCCAGAGATTTTCACCAAGCTCACAGGATATCTTAAATTAGTTAAATCTTATATATCGATCCTCATAAATGTTCCTCTGACAGTCCATTGAGCAGGGATAGAAATGAAAAATGAAATGAAATGTTTTTGACAACATTTTCGCCATTTTCTAAGTAACCGCGCCACTGGGTTTCGTCAATCTTACGGAGCGCGTCTTTGAGCAACCTACACCCACATTTTGTTCTGCGTGATTATTTCTGTATCTCGTTATTGAACGAAGATATAAGCCGTGATAGCTCGGGAAACGTGTTTTTCACTTTCCTTGGCTCTACAAAGTAGAAAGGAAAGTTATGTAATCGGACGAAAAAAAAGTTCAGTTTTCTTCAGATACTTACGTTTCAGACCCCCCTGAGTCCAAAATATCTGGTGCGTTGCGACACACAACTTTCCTTAGCTCTACAAAAATTCACTTTGTACATGGCTGATTCTACTTACTCAATTCATTTATCACTCAGTTCCTTTGAACTTGGTCAAACAACACTTCACAGCAGTAGGAAGCGGTAGCGCTTACAGTTCCGGAATTTATTATGCTGCTCGTACTCATTGCAGGACCATTATTGAGCAATTGGTACACAGATAATTAATGAAACTGTAAATACAAATTTTTTGAAGAAGGATACTAATTACTTTTGCAGAGTTATTGGGTAAACACTTTTAGAACTGGTAATAAGCGAAACGGCAGTAGTTGAAATTCAGGAATTTCTGGAGTAACCCCCATGTATCTCATGAGCGTTTTTAAACACTCACCCTTTAGATGTTGGATTGGACTACAATGCCATCTTTTTTTTTACATTCTACAAAAATTCCAGCGGAGTATATAAGGAAAAAACTGGGCGAAAAACGCTTTTGGTCGAAAATTTTGATAATTCATTGTGCTGCTCTCGTTATTTTCCCACGAATGGGAATTTTATGGTATCATCGCCTTATTGAGAGCTATCAATATAGGAAATGTAATCAAAATCGTTGGAGCCGTTATTGAGAAAAAAAATTTGGTGTTTTGATCACTATGATAACTATAGTTAAATTTCGGTGGATTTTGCCCATACCCTTATTTTGGCGTCTCATGGTAACCTGTAGGCTAGACATCAAGTTTCAGCTGATTTGGTACGGTTGTTTTCTCTAAAAACCACGCTAAAATCGATTTCCTCGAAAGTTTTGATAATTTATTGTGCTGCTCTCGTAATTTTCCCACTAATGAGAATTTTATGCTATAATTGGCTTATTGAGAGCAATCAATATAAAAAATTTAATCAAAATCGTTAAAGCCGTTTTTGAGAAAAAAATATTTAGTGTTTTGATCACTATGATAACTATAATTAACTTTCGGTGGAATTTGTTCAAACCCTTATTTTGGCGTCCCGTGGTGACCTGCAAACGAGATATCAAGTTTGAGCTGATTTGGTACAGTGGTTTTCTCTAAAAACCGTTCACAGTCACACGCACACACACAGACACAGACCCACAGACCATTTTCCCAAATAGTGTTTTTCGGACTCAGGAGGGTCTGAAACGTGAAGATCTGAAGAGAACTCAAAATTTTTTTTTTTTCAGCCGATTACATAACTTTCCTTTCTACTTCGTAGAGCCAAGGAAAGTAAAAACACTATTTGGGAAAATGATCTGTGAACGATTTTTAGAGAAAACCACCGTACCAAATCAGCTCAAACTAGACATCTCGCCCGTAAGTTATCGTGAAACGCGAAAATATGGGTATGAACAAAATCCATCGAAAGTTAACTATAGTTATCATAGTGTTCAAAACACCAAATTCTTTTTTTCTCAAAAACGGCTCGATCGATTTTGATTAAATTTTTTATATTGATAGCTGTAAACAAGGCAATTATATTATGAAATTCCCATTTGTGGGAAAATGACGAGAGCAGCACAATAAATTATCAAATTTTTCGACGAAAAGCGTTTTTAGCGCAGTTTTTTCTTATAAACTCCGCTGGAATGTTAGTAGAATGTTAAAAAAGATTGGTAATGTAGTCCAATCCAATCTCTAAAGGGTGGATGTTTAAAAACGATCATAAAATACACGGGGGCCACTCCGGAAATTCCTGAATTTCAACTACTGCCGTTTCGCCTACTACCAGTTCTAAACGTTTTTACCCAATAACTCTGCAAAAGTAACTACTATCCTTCTTCAAAAAATTTGTGTTTACGGCCTCACTAATTATATGTGTACCAATTGCTTAGTAATTGTTCTGGAATGAGTACGCGTAGCACGATAAATTCCGGAACTGTAAGCGCTACCGCTTCCTGCTGATGTGAAGTGTAGAGCTAAGGAGAGTTGTGTGTTGCAACGCACCAGATATTTCGAATATTAAGTTATCGGGTTACCAATTTTCTGAAAATTGGTACAACAGTTTTAATCAAACTCACGGAGTAGTCTCAACTAACGAGCACTTACATTTTTTAATCCGAAAAATGTTCTTGTAGAAACGAGTTGAACGAAGATATAGTGCACGAACGCGTGGCTGGTCGAATTTACGGGGGTTGCGGAAAGTTGTGTGTTGCTGCTCACCAGATATTTTACCTACACTGATGATTCGTATTTTACGAATTCAGTGGGAAAATAGGTAGGATTAGTAACTTAAAATTTGGCTGAGGGGTGTTGATAATATTTTAAACTCAATTGCGACAGAAGTGGGGGCTAGTCGATGAACTCTAATACGTTAAGCAGTCAGTTTTCACGTGGAACGTTGCATTATGCGCTACCAGGGCTATACAAACTGGTTGGGAAGCTGATAAGACGAAACTACGCGGAAATACAGATATTAAGAAAATATTTTCACGAGCATTTTGGTGATAAGAGAGCAGTTCGAAACGCTAACGTTGAAAAACTGAAACCGTACGAGTCATAAACGGGGTCGTGTTAATATAACGAACAACGACGAGAGGTCAAATACGCGGAAAAATTATGAGGCTCATTTTTCTTCAATGAGCGAAGAATCATTCGTCACCGGCCGCGCGCTTATTTTATCTGCACGCAGAACAAACAAACGATGGTCTCCCTCGCGTTCTCCCCCGCACCACTCAACAGATTAAACGAGTTGACTTACGTCGCCGAGTTCCACTAATCCAAAGGTTGGAACCGTCACAAATTGTAGGCGTATATTTCAAACAACGAGAGTCGTTGGTAGGGGTGGGAGTGGGGGGGGGGTGAGGAATGAAAAACACGGTCGAGAGGACCCGAGGAAAAAAAAGCAGCCCGGAAGAGAGCGGAGAGTAAAAGAGTCGTTGTGGGGGGGTACAAAAAAAAACCTCCTGAATGGGTCGTTTTTCCATTTTAGAGAAGTAAGCAACGCCCAGGAACCCATTGAGCTGACAAAGGTGAATACCTGAGGGTTTGGTTTGTGTTGAGGGGCGAAAACCCGGAGTTCGGACGTTAGCTCCATACCACGGGGGAAATAGGGATCGTTCCCGCTTTACCGCGAATCCTTCGCCAGCTCCTGTCCTTCCCATCAAAAGAGGACACCATTAGATAAAAAAAACAAACTCGTATGCGACCCTCAAATGGGAGGTTTAGTTGGTAGTTGCTGAATCATGAGGTCCACAGTTTCCGCTCTCTTGCACTCACAAACCAGATCGCGGATGGTCCCTTTGATAATATTGTTATGAGGAAAAAGGCAAACTACTCGTTGGAAAAGAATGAGGGTGGCCCTCTGCAGTTAAACTCTAAGTAGTTCACGACTTTCAATGTTGTTTGAGTCTGTAAACGCCGTGTAGAGAACTCGAAATGTCTTTCATGAACATTAATCAATAGTACATGCCATGACAAGAGCCAACTACCAGCCTGAGTTCACGAGGGGTTGGACCACTTCAGTTTCCCGTTTCAGGGGGCCAGACTGTACCCAATTTTGTCTATTTCGATTTGTCTTGGCAATTCGTGTCTAAGTTGAGCACAAAGGTTTATTATTCTCCACAGCTTGGCGAAGTCTCACACATCCGAAAGCCTTCCCATTCGATTCAGCATCGAAAAATACCAGTAAACGATACGAAACATGATATGACTACAGCGGAACGACGGAAATTGTATATTCCAGACGCCTGTGGGCGCTACTACGTCTGGTGGTTCAATTCTCCCTCCAGGGTGCCGCGGCTGAGATTATGCAACTGCGCGACCAGTTGCTGCAGCTGCTTGCAATCAGCGACAATTACTCTGCTGCAGTATCAGCCTGTGCTGTCAGAACAGCCTCTGCTTGTTGCACCTGCATCACCTGTGCACAGTCATCATTCTTCCCTGAAGACCTGCAACTTTGGCTTTTGCAAATCGAAGCGCAGTTTGGGCTGTACCATGGCGATGAAGCGGCCCACATCTCCTGTGTGGTGGGACAGGTTGAATCCCAGGTAGGTAAGGGAATCGGGGACATCATCAGAACTCAACTAGGCAAAACCCCATACACGGCTCTGAAGAATGGCCTCGTGCAGTGCGTCGGTCAGATAGAGCGGCAACGAGCTTGCTGGTTGCCATCAGGGGAATAAGTGCACTCCTTCTCAATTTCTCCACCACCTTCAGCCACTCCAATGCGATGCCCAATCCCCTCCAGCATAAACTCTGGACGCAGCACTAGCCACCCCACGCTGTAACCGTTTTTCAGCCCCAGCCGACCAATGCAGCAGTAATCAATGACCAGCTCACTTCCATAGCTGGCGGTAGCAGAGTTCCAGCCACATATACTACAATAGCCACCCTGGTTGTTCCTGATGCCACTCCTTCACACTCATCTGATGTTGCTTCTGTATCACTTCAGCTCGGTTTGTCGTGAAAAGTAATATCAAACTAGGTTATACGTTAATCGAGACGCTTGAAATACGATACGTCGTGGAAGCCCTTGCCAAATGAGCAACCAAGAAGACAAAATTTTGTCAAGGCTTGAGCATTCTCGCCTTCCAAACATCAGCCAATTAGTCAATGTTAGGAGGAAGTAGGTTCAGAAGACACGTAGTTCCTGCTGCAACTTTAAAGGTACTGTTGAGGCTTTACTTAAATAGCCACCAAGGCTGACAACCCTTCCAGGTCCGTTGGGTGCTGTGTGGAACTCGATCTCATATCTCAGTGCCCAGGGCCTCCTATCTAGTACCAACCTCTCTTCCGAGCAATCAATATTCTCAGGATTAACTCCCAGTTTTCAAAAGTGGCTTCTTCACTGCACACTAACACTCGTCGAATTGTGACATTCCAACAAGTTAATTACTCATTGGAGTCTTCACAGGTGTGACTCCCGAACACAAGCTACCCCTGTCAAAAGAGTCCTTCATCCCCCACTGGCAACTGTCTTCTTAGTCCTGTACTCTCCAGTGTTCTGGTGTAGTGGCTGACAATTTACTTGTTGTGTATTTATTGCAAATACTAGCAAGGTACCGTTCAGCATGTGCTTCGTCATTAACTCTCGAATGGACAGCCGAATATTCCGCACTCGAAGCACTTCACCGCCTTCAAGATGGTAAGTGCACATTTCGACATTGGTTACCAGTCCCTTTCCTAGATGCTATGCCTACCGCGGTAACATAACATGGTCTTCTTTCGGGTGAGCTTGATACTTTCTGTTTCCTTGCTAAGGTTGGCTCGCACGCCCCACGCCTTAATTCTCGCAAAACTGACTATTTCCGTTCCTTTTCCCCTGGACCTACATAACCCCCTGCCCGTTGAGCAGTTTGCCCTGCGCTGCTAACTTGTCCGGTTTTTGTACTCCCCATTTCGACCTGCTGCCCACGTTCTCAATTAGCTAGCTCGTTTCTGCACTCTCCCTACCGACCCCTACAACTCTGCTGTACCCCTCTCCACGAACCCCAACGCCCTTCAATGGTCCGAATATCTCGGTGCCAGTCGTTTCCAATGGACTTCGAACAAGGTGAGCTTCTTGACAATAACCGCCCTGCTTTACTAACTAGTCTAAAGCGATCATCCATAAAGGAGTAGTCTGGAGCTAAATTAACTCCTCCACCTCCCACGAGCTTCCTGAGCACTCCAAAATGGTTTGGAGTGCCACTGACACTAAGGACGTTGTCGACGGGACCGGTACACACTCTTTAACCACTCAACACACTATCGCTCCAGCGTTGTCATCGACACTCGCCGCTGCAATCACAAGTTGAGAGTAACCCGAACAATAATTATATTTCAATCCGACGACTTTCACAGGACCAGCCTACAAATGTTGTAATCAATTTGTTCGTGGCTCGAACAGATAACGGCTTGAGGCAAGAACTTGTTTAATTAACGGGACCAATCATTAAGGGAGCGAATAATGAGAACGGTCTGCAGTTGGGAAGGAGAGGAAGGTGAGTGTGAGGGGGGGCTCGATATCGACCTCGTAAACCGATTATAGAGAACATAGTGCCTCCAGGGTCAGAAGTTTAACAGGTCGAACTGTTATTTTCAACCGGGACGGCCAAAGTGATGTCTGACGAACGGCGAATGGAGACAAAGTTTTATTTTCATGCCCCGGTTCCAATTAAATATTGAATTTCATTAAATATGCTTCGAACGCGGGGATTGATATTTCAAGCAAAGGGCAGCCATTCGTCGAGAGTTTTATTTCAAGCACATTTTAGTCGAAGAGTAGCGCTGATTTCTCTACTCATCAAAATGTTCGTAGTTGGAGAACGCCTAGTGATTCGTTGAAACGCCTCACTGTCAACGAGTGGACGCAAATTGCAAAATCAACGTCAGAACTTGATGTGACCCCTTTTAAACGAATTGAACCAATTTCAATCGTTTGGTACGAGATATTCGGGCGCAAGCTCAAGTATTAACATACGATAATGACTGAAAGGGAGGAAAAACGTACAGTCAAGCTTTCGGCCAGACGCTAACGTCAGAACTGGCATACTAAGAGAATCCTGAAAGTTTTCTAACATCATGTCAAATATATATGTCATCGCCCTTAAAAAATCTCGTACAACGAGGGTAGGACATCCACACAGTTACAGTTCTGCATTCAGGGATGTCTGTTGGAGTTCCGACTGGGTGGCCATCAGATCCCGCACTTTAAAAACGAAGAAAGGGATGGGATTACAACCCTCCAGCGACACCACGATATCCACAGAACAAGTTCATTTTCCAGCATTGTCAGGCCTTGCCCTGGGTAGGAGTTGGATTGCTCCGTTCTACCTACCCTGCCCTGCGGAGGCAGCCACCTGTCGTGGCCCTATCCTATAATGTACCGGCGTAAGGCTGCGGTCTGTGGATTCCCATGGTACCATTTTGGGTCAAACAACCTTAAGGGCAGAATGATCACACGCCCCGCCCCATCATTCGATGGCACTTCCGGCTTTTCCTCATCCCAGAGTGGGATAGTTTGGACTTGTTGACCTCCCTGGGGTGTGGAAGGACGCCAGTAAGCTGCGGGAGATGTCCCCCAAGCCTCCACCCACTACCTGGGTGGACCAAGTGTAATTGAGCGTTTAAATGGCGGTTGGGGACAGTAACTAACCCTGCGGCCTCTACCTCTCCCCTGCCACACTCCACATAGAATTCCGGGGAGTTTCCAGCAAAACCCTGCCCCCACGAAGCCAATCCTTTCACAGCTTCACAGCTGGGTTGGCTTCAAAGGCTCCACGCTGTTGGCCGCGGGCAAAAGGCCCCATGGTACCCATTCAATTTGACTGCAACTGCAGCAGCCTATGGACCTGAACGGGTGGGAGGTCCCAGGGCTGGAATAGCCAAAAGGCGTTCTACCAGCACCTACGCTTTATCTCCATGGAGATTTTGGGGATCGGACTTGCCCCTGTTCTCTCCACAGAGAAGGGTGTCAGGCCACGATCTTTGATCCTGACCTGAACTGCGATCCCCTTTAACCTTCTCACTCTGATCACAGCCACTCTCCATACAGTAAATACATTCACACAACACTCATTCCTGATGGTCCAGAGGCGGACTACTTGATATTTATCCTCCCCTGGAAACATCGCCGACCCACCTAAACTAGCCTACACTAACCCCCAACATACATACACAAAACACACACACACCCCCAACCTAACTCCCTCCCTACGCTTCAACACCCCCTCCCGAAAACGTCTCCACCACCCAAAACCCCCCTCATTCCTAACCATCGACCAATCCTATTCCCCACCATCCCAACACTACATCCCTCGCTGCGGCTCTCTCATCCTCAAACACCGGGTGGACCAGACCGAAAATATATGTTCTAAAGTTGACTTCACCTTCACATCTATACTAAACGCTCATTTACTTTTTTGTCCACTCTACGCTAAGGGAGCTTGAATTGGAGTATGATTTAAATGAACGTTGGTGAGAATGAGCGGGGACTTCATTACACTTTGATATAATAGCGATATGAGTTTTCGTGAAACAAGGGGGTGCTGAATAAGTGAACTGGTTGCATGGGGAACGAGAGGGGAGAGCGAATGAGTAGCCAGAGAGCTGAGAGATGAGTATCCATCGTGGGAACTCAGATGAGGGTGTGTTTGGGAAAAAACTATATTGGGTAGGCGGTAAATGGAGTGGGGAGGGGCCGAATGAACTGCACAGTTCGATCTTTCCCCCGGCTAACATCAAAAAGGCTCCAGGTCAGAAATAGTTGGGCTGAATGCGCCTGGAAACGGCACGAGCTCAAGATTCACGACTAATTCAACCTGTGCCGAACAGCTTTCTGGATTATATATATTTTTTAAATTAAATCACGCTCACGTTTCAATTTTTAGAGTATTTCAATGGGTCATCTGTAGTAAACCTTCGCTCTCTGGTTACATGCCTGAGACATTTTGCATTACATGGAGTCAGTGAGCAGTTCAAGGATGCTCGTGAAGAGCGGAGAACCGTACCAGAAGCGCATGGGAAGAACTACTAGCCCCTTCGATCCAAACGGTTGACTAACCCTGCTTAACGATTCTGCTGTGCGGGCTAGCCTATATCATGCTTATACCACACCTCTTTACCATTCGCCATCATATTCTGGCTTCTAAGGGAAGCGTTGTAGGTGAGGAAGCTGTAGTTCTAAAACGTCAGGTCTCAGGTTCTTTGCTTCTCTCAGGGTGCTTGTAGGGGGGGGGGGAGAGAGAGAGAGAGAGAGAGAGAGAGAGAGAGAGAGAGAGAGTGATAGCAACTAGCTCACCACACGAGATGTGCAAGAGGAAAGTAGTGGACTATTCCTGCTTACCAATTCCTCCATGAAGATGTCGATACAGTTGAAGGAAACAAAAGAGACAATAAGGTTAGCTACTAAATCAGCCAATGTGAGGCATAATGCAGCCGTAAGCGCCCAAATGACGGACATTTTTTGAAACTTGAAACTAAATTGAATTTCACACACGCGAAACTCAACTGTGAACAGAAAGCGGCCTGAGGCTTATTTATTTTTTTGTTATTCAGCAGCACTGCATTGTTTACGCTCATACAGGAATTCAACCTCCATGTATGAGAGCTGTCTAAAGTAGCTCCTGGTACTATGCGCGGTCGTTCACCGCGTCCTGAACCTCGTAGTTCATTCTACTACAGGCACAGATGTAACATGAATTTGAAATAAATTGAGTTCTATCTCCACTTTCTTGTCGGCTAAATCGATTGTAGAGATGAACTTCGTTCGACGTGAAAAGGGGGGAATGATACTGACATGACTGGATGTCTTTTCACTTGAGAGTCCAAGCCCTAATTGATGCCACTGGGAACAATGCTTTCTTGGAAATCAAGGTATCCGAAAAGAGAAAGGGTATGCATTCCCAGTCTGTTTTTCTTCTGACACGTTCCTACTTCCCGCACTGCAGTACCTCATCCTCTCGTTACCAAGGAATATCAGTTCCCATTGATTTTTTTTCTTTTCTTCATTTTTTTATTTTGATACTCTAAACACACTATTATACATTTGAATGCTACTACCCCATGTGAGGAAACATCGTGCTTGAGAGAGGAGTTTAACTTCATAATACTATCAGTGTTGGGTGCACGCGAGGACGAGAGTTGAAGATCGAAAATAAAAAAAGTCGGTGAGCGTGAGGAGGACTGTATTAAATGCAATGAAGTGAGTGGAGTTTGTGTACAAAAGGGCGACACAATGGGACGACTCGTCAATGCGTGAACTGGGGAGGGAAATTATATCGGAAGAAGATAGTGAACTGTATGGGCGGAGAGTATATATATAGGTGTCTGAGTGGGCACAGGGAGACGAGTGTGACTTATGTGAGAGTTCGTAGCTGAATGAATTTTGGGAGGAGCTGTCTCTTGTGGAGAGGAATCTGAAATTGAGGAGAGGGAAAATAAAGAAAGGAAAACCCCACTTGAGGGAAATCCGCTGCGGTTAGAAATAACCGTGGAGGTGGAATTCCCGTAGCTGCTGTACTTAAACAAAAAGGCAATCTAACATTCCCAGAGCCATGAGTATTTGAGTCACACAATTCATATGCACCTGCTGATAGTTTCTTATGGCTTTTCAATTAAGGTAACTATTTTGGAGATTGACTCAAAACTCGGTACCTTAAACATCTACGTTCTGATATTGGGGTGTGCAGAGGCAGTGCCATCCTTTTGGCCCTAACCTGCCTCTGCCTCACCAAACAAAAAAGAAAAATGGGAGATTGGGACAGGGACTACCTCCAGCGAACCCTCGACCATTGCGCTATTTGCAGGACCCCATTGCTGGGTTACTAGGGATCGGCAGATTACTCCGCCTTTGCCCTAGTGTCCTGCAGAGGCATCCATCTTACCTGGACCTTACCCCTTGTGCACCTCCGCAGTACTATTTCGGGGAAAATGTCCCTTAAGGCAACAATGGTCACTAGCCCGCCCAGACTTGCATCCAGACTTACCGCTTCGGGGAGCTAGGTCTTGGAGGTCTTTGGACTTGCCCATCCTTGCCGGAAGATCCCAGGTCCATGGTACGCAAGGGACCTCCCCCAACCAGCCACGCCCAGCAGCTGGATGGGGGTTACGGGCCGAGCAAATGCCAGTTTTCCGTCCCTTGAGGTGGGGTGCATAACACCCCGCCTCTTATGGATCCCCCCAGCCCCAACCACCCATACTTAATAAATTACACTCATTCTTCCCAATTATACTCTGACCTAAATCTCATACACCCAATAAATTTCTGAAATCCCAAGCTGGCTTCGAGCCCACCCACGCATAAGTGGACACCCTAGGGCACGGTTCCTCAGGGTTTTTCTTGATGCCCAGGAGTCTGGACGGTCCCTAGAAATTAACAGATTGGCATCCAAACACAATACGAAATGGGAAGCAAACAACTCATACGAAAAGGCAACAAAATAAATAAATTAACCACGACGCCCAAAGCTGCCCCAAGGGGAATTTACCCCCCCCCCCCCCCCGAGGTCAGCCAGGTGGCCACTCACCCAACCAGACGCATCCTATTCCCCCCCTCCCCTAGGCCAGCCAGGTCCGCCACCCACCCAACCAGACGCATCCTATTCCACCTCTCCCAACACTCACACATATCACAGTGATACCTAACAGTTGAGCAACAATGAGAGTTGCAGAGTGGTCCCGCTCTTTTTGTTCAAACGAAGAGGGAATACTTCAAGCTCGGAGGTTTTATTTATTTATTTTCGGCATGCCATAGCTCAGGTAGGGGAAGACATTATTTTTTAAACATTAGTTCTTTTCTACCAGTTTCTTTATTTTAAATCAGTTTTGTGTCAGCTTAATTTATTATCTTATTTTTCTTTCTTCTCTTCTAAAATATAACTTTCCTTTCTTGAGTTTAATACATTTTGTTTTTTTCCGATTCATGGATTCAGTAATTTATTTGTTACTTTCCCGTTCATTTTAATTTCACAAACTCCATCAAATACTTATTTAAGAGCTACAGAATGATTTGAGAGCTTGGTAGTAGAAAGAGTTTATACCGAAGTGAAGCAGCCATTAAATTTCGTATTTACACAACTTTAAGGATTTTAAAAAGAATGTTTAGTTCGTGAGCTTTTAAAACACCTTCAGGGTAGTGCGGCACGTATTAAGGCGGCTGTCAAGAGGATGAAGTGTTTTTTAATACTATTTTGAAGGGTTTTATTGCCGCCTTTATGCCAGATGTAGGGAGGAAAAATGATAGTAGAAGGGGGGGAAGGGTTGAAATGGGCGGATTGAGGCGAAACGTACCCTCACTCAGTCTCCGGGTTTACAAGGCGTGCGTTTGAAAGCTGTTAGGGGAGCCGGGAACATGCAAAGGAGATTGGATCAAGTTTCCTGGATGGTGGGGGGTGGGCGGAGGGCTGAGGGATACCAACCTTTAATTTCCTCTCTGTCACGCTCTGAGCTGTTACCGAAACTGGTATCTCCGAAATGGGCCATAACCGCCATGAAATAAGGACGAAACGCTCAGATGGCTTCGTTTTGTCATCGTATTGTCACGATGGCGCGATCGGTACATGTTCATTTGCCATTAGGATGTGTCATTTGAACTGTTGGCGAGAAGACCAGAGATGTAATCGAGAACGGCTCAATTTCACGTCGTCAAGTGATTTATGAATAGGTCACGGGGGAACATCCGATGTATGGCTTCGCTGTTAACTATTCCACAGCGCTTCTGGATGTCTTGGTTGAGTTTGTGTCCATCATATTCACGACTGCTAATTCATGAAGTCGAAAAAAAAAATGCCTTGAAGAAAATGTCCAAGAAACCTGCAATTATCAGTAACAAGAGATCAGCTGGGAGAGACACCTCCCTCCCAGCGTCCCTCCTAAGAGTCAGCTGTTCGAGTGCCTCTTAGAGCAGTGCTACCAACAAAACGGGAGATTACCGTCTCGGAGTAGGGATTTAAAGCTGTTACTTAAACGAGTTTAGGTGACTTCAGAGGTGTCTATGGATTACCATAGACCTACTTGCTATCACGAAAGGCAAGATTTGAAGAGAGGGTGAAGGTAGTCAAAGCTCTCAGGGGGAAGGTCGGGAATCATTCCTCTAACCAAAATCAAAAGGTGATCAAACTTCAAACTAGAGTAGTGAGCATGATCAAAGGTGTTGAACAGATTCTTGTTTTGGTGTAGAGAGGTTGATACAGCGAGTTTAATACGGCATTATTTTCTCTAGTGGTGAACAGCATCTTTGATCATATTCTGGACTTCTTCATAACGTCTAGAACTTGAAAACTTTGTCGTGGATGATTCATAACTCAATGAACAGTTGATTAACTTGAATGTAAATGAACGCAAGACAATGAACAGTATAAACAGTAATAATTATTTAACAAAAAATAGTTAGTTTTAGAATTGATTATGTCGGTCTGTTGGCAACACTGTTGATGGCCCAGGAAACCCCACACTTGTATGAGCTTCCACTCCTGCTTGACAGTACATTTCTGTGGTGAGCAATCTTGCCAGGTTGATGGGCAACGTGTTCAGGCCATGACCCTGCGTCCGCCTGCTTCTCCTGGGAGCAGCAGAGGGGATACTGCTGTGGGGAGCATCGTTGTGGGCTGATGCCCTTCAAGTACAGCAGTACTGCCACTTGTTGGAGCACTCAGGGTGAAGTGCTCCTGTCGCACAGTCTCGGAGCCTGCAATCACGGTAGTGGCAGCACCGGTAGTGTGACGGGGAGTCACACCCATCAACTCGATGGCTGCAGAGCGTCGAAGGCTGGTGTGGCTGGTCATATCTGGCCTGAGAAGGGGCCAGAATATGATCACAAGGTAACAACAGAAGAGCGCCCTCGAATGCTCCAAGCATGGGAGACAGAAATCCAAGGGAAGCTGACAGCCTCTCTCATCCCACAAGTCCACCCCTGGGTGGGAAAAAAGCACGGTAAGGTACATTTTCATCTCACCCAGTTCTTGACGGGGCATAGGAATTCCAAGAGTTACCTCCACAGCATGGGAAAAAAGAAGACTCCTTTTACTGTGGGCAGGGCAGAACACATTGCCTGATCCAGGTCGGCCGTACCCCTCAGGTGCCTGCAGGAGGCAGTTAGGAACGTCCAAGGTCGTCGGAAGGGTGCTGGAGAACGTGTCGAGGAAGGAGGTCGTGGATGGGTTCGTTTGGTTGTCAGAAGGGGATGCAGGAGTCGAATGATTAGTGGCATTCGGCTTCCAAAGAAGGGTAGGGCGTTCTTATAGGGACCCAGGGAACATGGCTACACTCAGGGTGGATCAAACAATGATGGGGGGAAAAATAATGTTGATGGCTGATAAGGGCGAGGAGTGAACCTGGAGTTGTTGTGTTTACATGTGATAGGACTACCGGGATTGCATTGGATGACAGATGTTTCAGAGAGTTGCGTTCTAATGCGAATGAGTACCAGACCATCGGCAAACCTGTTCATACTCAAAGCGATTTTTTTCCCTTGAAACGGTGGATGCAGGTGATACCCTCACTGCAGCCAGAAAAGGGGCCTATTTTAAGGGCGTAATCCTCAGATCATGGCCCCCCTGCACCACCCCCAGGTCCCACGGCACTGGTCTCACTTGTCGTGACGTCACCAGTGCGCCCCCACCACCCCCGCACAAAACAGAGGACATCCGCAAGTTCTGCATTCGCTACCTCTTCTGGCTGAAGAAAGGGCCTCCCAAACGCAGAACCTGCATACCTGTACCTCGCACTTGCCAATATTTGCAAGGTAGTACCTCAGCGGACAGTGACCAGTGAACAGGCCACATATGATCCTCATATCCTTCCTCCCCAGCGCAAGCACCTCCTTGGACCTCCCTCTGGAGAGCCGGATGAAGAGTTTTGACTGTCCAAGGCCGGGCAGCCCCTGCCAATGTATGCTCAAAGCGATACGTTGTGTTTCGTTGGTTCTGATTTCATTCTTTGAGCATCAGGAGGGCGGTTGATTTCAAAATATCTATATAATTCGCCGGATCATTTTTGTAGGTCGCGCTTCGCTTCAACTGAGACGGTAAAAAGACTACTCATACTCGAATTGACGCATTCCTATTGGTCGCCACTCGCAATATCATTTGTTGACCGTCAGCCGCGCCGCGGTTGGTTTCGAAATATCAAAATAATTCATTTTTCTAGCTCTTGTTTTGGTTCAACTGAGACGGTAAAAAGACTCGTTTAAAGTCCCACGCGACGATTTCCATTTCAGTAGATACCCATCGAATTAATCGGCCTATCGGGTCTCCCGCTTCAACGACCGCTCAGGAGCTTCCCCGCCACCGCAGGGAACGAACAAACCAATTTTAATACCAATTTATTTTACGTTTCTCCCCCTCCTTCCTCTTCCAGGGTCCCTCACTCAGTACCGTTCCAATCCCGTTCACTCAATTACTAACGAGCAGCGCAATCTCAACCGTGAAAATCAACTCGACGACCGTTTTTGTTGGCTCCCACGGGGGAAAAAGACGGGAAGGGAACGCTCTTATTCAATTTTATCGGATTTCCTCGAAAGCGAAGTCACTCATTTCGAATCCATCCAGTCGCTGATTGTTAATCAATCAAAATCTGCAACTAGGCGATTGTGGAGGAGGTGAACAAACGGAAACCATATGACTGGCGCCATTCACCATTGTTATTGATTGCACAATGGGAATTCACATAATGGGCCAGGCCGATTGGTGATGGAGGAGAGAGGAAGTCACAGACACTCGCTGCCCATACCCTGGCACCCGGGAGATCAGCAGTGATTATGTTTTTGCATGGGCCCATGCCTGCAATCCTTTGCACCAAAGATCCCAAGCTTGGGAAAACGTGATCGACCTATTGGAGAGGAAGGATGTGGTATGTCCCACCCTGGGAGTCAATCCCAGACGCGGATGTCGGTGTAACGGTAACAGGTGAAGTCGACATGGCCCACATGGGCACTCATCGAATGCGCGGCGCCTAAAAAACCGAAGCCCCGTATTGCACGCCCCGTGGTCAGAGAGGAGCTGTCTCACTGGGAAGATGGGGTGCCACCATTTGTGCTGTAGATGTGTACTGATAGAAGGCCGTATGGCATGGACATGGCACGCTGTTGCTGCACTGCCCAGTGCCAGAGGTCGACCACCCAGTCCCACGCTGCCCGGAGCCTGTGCTCAACCGTGTTGGAGTGGAGCATTTTGGGAGCCTTGAAGCGTGAGGGAGAACTCACCTTGTTATCATTGTTAAAACCATTAGCTCCACAAGGATTCCTTACTGTTAACTGGTAACACATCATGCACACCAAAACTCAGACAAAACCAGCCATTAATCAAGATGCGCTATATTGGAAGGTGAGAAGTACGACTGGGGCCAAACTGGCTTGTCCGACAGGTTCTAAAATACTTGGAAGTCTTCCCAGTTAGGAATCTCACACGGGCAAGACCATACAGATGGGTTACAATCGTGATATAGACAGTGCAGAAGAGTGATGATTGAGAGATGGGAGCAGTGGCCCAAAATGGTCCAGCAGATTCACACATCAATCGTTGACCTGATGGTCAGCTGTGGTGCCCTGGTATTTCATGGGTCAAGAGGGGAAATAATGCAGTTAATTACGCTGCTGGGCATGCCCTACGTAGCTGTGACAGGTTAAACACAAACTGAAGGTAACTGGCGCGAGAAGCTACGAACCATTCATGGCTCGTGTTGTAGGCCAACGAGCCTATTGGGTCCTCGCGGGCTTGGCTCGTTTCCTCATTTGTTTAAACGCAAACGAACCCTACAGTTGTGCACGCTGAAATTCTTGCTGGACCGCTCCACATATATGTGGAGACGACAGTTCACTTACAGGCAACTGTGTTCGTACGAAGGTAGGTATGCAGGAAGTTGGCCTAGTCAGGTGGGTTAAAAGGCTGCCTCATCACGGGATATTGGACAGGGTGTATCTGCAGAGCCTGCTCCACATGTCACAGGCTTAGTACGGATGAAGTAAAACTTCAAACTACCCTGCAGGTTACTTATTCAGGGAAGATTCAGATGACAAGGTCGTCCCACGCATCAGGCTGGGACCACAGTACATTACACATTCAGGTCAGTGAGAGGTGGCCTAACAGGTTCAGTAGTTTATGGATTAGGGATACCATTAGATGCGCTGGCAACAATTTTCGAGGGCAGGGTGTGCGTTCAGCACCTTCTGCTTGCAAGGATGAAACGACAAAGGATTCATCTCACACAGTCAGGCTGCATTTAAGGCCCTCGTTTGTTACGCCATTTTGTCAGGGCTGGTTTGAGCATGCTGGACTTTGGCACAGACCCTAGTTGAGGAGAATACTTAAACCGTGTGTTGGCTGCCAGATGGTAAAGGAGTAGAAGAGAAGGCCAACTAACTGGCGAGGGGCTGTGCTGGCCCCAACGAGACTTTGTTGGGACAGTCAAGAGCCACTTGCATGAAGACGTTAGAATGTGGGAGAAGTGTGGAGCTGCCTATTAGTGGGATGTGCCTGAGCAAACGCTGTCAAGATTGTTTGGTGTGGCTGTTCACATTTCGGGTATGCCACACATAAGGTGGCGAATTAGGAAAGACGGAAGCATTTTATTTTTAATTTCACAAGAGCAAGCAAATGTTTTGTTTACCCATTTTTCTTTTATTATTATCATTGAACGATTCGTGACGGGATGTAGTTCGTAGTGTCATCGATTCTGCAGACTCGCCCGCCACCGATGCAAACCATCCAGAGGAGAAACCTACCTTCTCTTTCTGCTTATCATCGTATCTATCATCGCCGTGTTTTTATTACTTTCCTTGGCTCTACGAAGTAGAAAGGAAAGTTATGTAATCGGCTGAAAAAGAAGAGTTTTCTTCAGATCTTTACGTTTCAGACCCTCCTGAGTCCGAAAAACACTATTTGGGAAAATGGTCTGTGTGTCTGTATACGATTTTTAGAGAAAACCACCGTACCAAAACAGCTCAAACTTGATATCTGACCCGCAGGCTACCATGGGACGCCAAAATAAGGGTATATACAAAATCCACTGAAAGTTAACTATAGTTATCATAGTGATCAAAACAACAAATATTTTTTTTCTCAAATACCGCTCTAACGATTTTGATTACATTTTTAATATTAGTAGCTCTTAACATGATGATTATACCATGAAATTCCCATTCGTGGGAAAATGACGAGAGCAGCACAATAAATTATCAAAATTTTCGACGAAATTGATTTTAGCGCGGTTCCTAGAGAAAACAACCGTACCAAATCAGTTGAAACTTGATGTATAGCCTACAGGTTACCATGGGACGCATTGATATGGGTATGGGCAAAATCCACCGAAAGTTAACTATAGTTATCATAGTGATCAAAACACCAAATTTTTGTTCTCAAAAATCGCTCTAACGATTTTGATTAAATTTTTTATATAGATAGCTCTTAATAAGATAATTATACCATAAAATTCCCATTTGTGGGAAAATGACGAGAGCAGCACAATAAATTATCAAAATCTTCGAGGAAAAGCGTTTTTGCCGTGGTTTTTTACTTTCCGCTACCCGAAGGGAAGGAAAGTATAGTAATCCGCCCAAAAAAAAAATTTGGGTTTTCTTCAGATCTTAACGTTTCAGACCCTACTGAGTCTAAAAAACCTAATTTCGGCGCGTGGTCCGTGTGTATGTGTGTGTGTGTGTATGTGTGTGTGTATGTGTGTGTGTATGTGTGTCTGTAGTTCGATTTGCGGGAGAACGGCTGATCCGATTGAGCTGGTTCTTTTTTTTTTCTGTTCTTTATTTTTCGTAGACACCAAAATAAGGTTATGGACGATTTCGGCCGATGGGAAGGGGGGGTGGGGGACGAAAAAGTACCAAAAACTAGGGTTTTTCGCATTTTTCTCGAAAACGGCTATTACGATTTTGATTAAACTTTCAAATTATCTTCTCCTAATCAATACCTAACTTTTCTTCTCCATACATATCTCCATGAAAATACGGTGAACGGAGATATGGGCCCCTGAAGCAAAAATAGGTTTTTTACGCTTTTTGGCAAAACGGCTCCAGCGATTTTCACCAAACTCACAGAGTGTTTTTGAATAGTTAATACCTACATATTCTTCTCAATAAATGTTCCTGTGACGGTCCATTGAACAGAGATAAAAATCAAAATGTGTCGAAAATAACGTTTTTTCGGACATTTCCGTAAATTCCAGGGTAACTTTTTCACCAGATGTGATAAATCCTGATGAAGTGTCTTTGAGTCACCCATACCAACATTTCGTTCTGTATAGTTATTTCTGTATATATATGTTGAACGGAGATATAAGCCAAGTTAACTCAGAAAAGGAGATTTGTCGAATATTAATTTATCGGTATTCCAATTTTCTCAAAAACGGCTCTAACGATTTCGATCAAACTTTTGGAGTACTCTCAGCTAACTAGTCCCTACATTTTGTTTTCTATAAATGTTCCTGTAAAAATGCGTTGAACGAAGATATAGCGCCCGCCTATGTAGGTGGTGTTCGAACTTAAAGGGGTGGCGGAAAGTTGTGTGTTGCTACGCACCAGATATTTCCTTTTAAACTCCGCTGGGATGTTAGTAGAATGTTAAAGAAAATTGGTACTCACAACGCACCAGATATTTATATCTCGCTATACCTACCGTTTTTCACTTTCTTTTACCTCCACTAATTAAACCTACTACCAAATTTAGTCATCATCTTTTATTTCCGTTTTCTCAACATCAACCTCATCCGCAGACCTAGAAAAACTCTACCGGCTGTGAGTTATTCGTGGGTGGGAGAAGTGCAGTTAACCAAGCAACTATCTTCAAAGCAACATTTTATTTTATTAATTGATATATTCTACCAGAAGATAAATGTGTTTATTTTGTTTCTTTTCTGTTCGATTTTTTTTCCTTACACAAGCCATATCTGTTTTGACATTTTATGTCTTTACTCTGCTACATAAACTCGAAAATGTAACGCCGGAGATGTTACGGAGAAACGTCACGAAATTTTTACTTTCCTTGGCTCTACAAAGTAGAAAGGAAAGTTATGTAATCGGCTGAAAAAAATATCTGGTGCGTAGCAACACACAACTTTCCGCCACCCCCGTAATTTCGAACACCACCTACATTTGCGGGCGCTATATCTTCGTTTAACGCATTATTACAGGAACATTTATGGAGAACAAAATGTAGGGACTAGTTAGCTGAGAGTACTCCGAAAGTTTGATCAAAATCGTTAGAGCCGTTTTTGGGAAAATTGGAATACCGATAAATTAATATTCGACAAATCTCCTTTTCTGAGTTAACTTGGCTCATATCTCCGTTCCACATATATATGCAGAAATAATTATGGAGAACGAAATGTGGCTATGGGTGACTTAAAGACACTCCATTAAGATTTATCACATCTGGTGAAAAATTTACCCTGAAATTTACGGAAATGTTAGAAAAAACGTTATTTTCGACACATTTTGATTTTTATCTCTGTTCAATGGACCGCCACAGGAACATTTATTGGAAAGAATATGTAGGTATTAACTATTCAAAAACATCCTGTGAGTTTGGTGAAAATCGCTGGAGCCGTTTTGCCAAAAAGCGTAAAAAACCTATTTTTGCTTCAGGGGCCCATATCTCCGTTCACCGTATTTTCATGGAGATATGTATGGAGAAGAAAAGTTAGGTATTGATTGGGAGAAGATAATTTGAAAGTTTAAAAAATCGTTAGAGCCGTTTTCGAGAAAAATGCGAAAAACCCTAGTTTTTGGTACATTTTCGTCCCCCACCACCCCCTTCCCTACGGCCGAAATCGTCCATAACCTCATTTTGGTGTCTACAAAAAATAACGAACAAAACAAAAAAAGAACCAACTCAATCGGATCAGCCGTTCTCCCGCAAATCGAACTACAGACACACACACACACGAACCACGCGCCGAAATTAGGTTTTTTAGACTCAGTAGGCCTCAAAACGTAAAGATCTGAAGAAAACCCAAATTTTTTTTTTGGGCCGATTACTATACTTTCCTTCCCTTCGGGTAGCGGAAAGTAAAAAAGTTGAGTTCTCTTCAGATCTTTACGTTTCAGACCCCCCTGAGTCCGAAAAACACTATTTGGGAAAATGGTCTGTGTGTGTGTCTGTGAACGATTTTTAGAGAAAACCACCGTACCAAAACAGCTCAAACTTGATATCTGACCCGCAGGTTACCATGGAACGCCAAGATAAGGGTATGAACAAAGTCCACCGAAATTTAACTATAGTTATCATAGTGATCAAAACACAAATATTTTTTCTCAAAAACGGCTCTAACGATTTTGATTAAATTTTTTATATTGGTAGCTCTTAATAAGATAATCATACCATAAAATTCCCATTTGGGGAAAATGACGAGAGCAGCACAATAAATTATCAACATTTTCGACGAAATCGATTTTAGCGCGGTTTTTAGAGAAAACAACCGTACGAAATCAGCTGAAACTTGATATATAGCCTACAGGTTACCTTGGGACGCACATATATGGGTATGAACAAAATCCAACCAAAGTTAACTATAGTTATCATAATGATCAAAACACCAAATTTGTTTCCCAAAAACGGCTCCAACGAATTTGATTAAATGTTCTAAGTAGATAGCTCTTAATGAGATAATTGTACCATGAAATTCCCATTTGTGGGAAAATGACGAGAGCAGCACAATAAATTATCAAAATTTTCGAGGAAAAGCGTTTTTGCCGCGGTTTTTTCCTTTTAAACCCCGCTGGAATGTTACTAGAATGTTAAAAAAGATTGGTAATGTAGTCCAATCCAATACCTAAAGGGTGAGTGTTTAAAAACGCTCATGAGATACATGGGGCTCACTCCAGAAATTCCTGAATTTCAACTACCGCCGTTTCGCTTACTACCAGTTCTAACAGGTATTACCCAATAACTCTGCAAAATTGATCACTATCCTCCTTCAAAAAATTTGTGTTTACAGTCTCATTAATTATCTGTATACCAATTGCTCAATAATGATCCTGCAATGAGTACGAGCAGCACAATAAATTCCATAACTGTAGGCGCTACAGCTTCCTGCTGCTGTGACGTGTTGTTTGACCAAGTTAAAAGGAACTGAGTGATAAATGAATCGATTAAATAGAATTAGCCATGTACAAAGCGAATATACGTAGAGCCAAGGAAAGTTGTGTGTTGCAACGCACCAGATATTTTAATCCGAGTTGCAAGCTACATCCCCTGTGGCCTAATGGAGAAGCCATCGTTCTCCTAAACCGGGGATTGTGGGTTCCAGTCCCACCAGGGTTACGATTATTTTTAACATTTTATGTCTTTACTCTGCTACATAAACTCGAAAATGTAACGCCGGAGATGTTACGGAGAAGCGTCACGAAATATCGAATGGTTGAAGTGTAACGCATGGAACGTCTGTTAGAAAATCCAACGCTTGATAACATCACACGTTTTAATAACCTCAGTGACCAAGTGATGATGGTAATTGCAATTGATGCGGCCATTATATCGAAACCATCAACGAGCACAATCAAACGTAGTTATCATTGCATAAAAACAAATATAAAAATAAAAGACATAAAATGTCCCTAGTGGTTGCGTACTTGTACGAAAGCTGTACCCACCGTTTGTGTTTCAATAATGAATGGGCTTCAGAACAATACTTTGGTAGTGATTTAGGTTCACAGCTACGGAATTACAGAGATAACATTGAGAAAAAGATTAATAAAAATTTACGAAGGCCATCTAACACCGCGAACGTAAGCATAAAACACAAATCATCGAGTAGCCCCACGCAAGAAGTGTGCATACGTACACCTAGGATACACGCGTGAATCAATGAGCCACTCGTAACGCTTTTCTAAATACCATAAATAAAGCATGTGATTTCCTGATGGTCGTTTACCATTCGATATTCCACTCTTCATTACGATTCCGGCCTACAGGTGTGTGTAAAACTGATACCACGCATCGAGCAACATTCCTCGTTTGTTTAAACCGAGTTGCAAGCTACATCCCCTGTGGCCTAATGGAGAAGGCATTAGTTTCCTAAACCAGGGATTGTAGGTTCGAGTTTTAAATGGTAATTAACACTCGCTATAAAGCGGCATATTAGAAATGCCCCCCTGCTCATCAGGACAAGGCTTTCAATAGCCAAGCCATTGTTCGTCAGACTCTCCAGGGAGCAATTGAGGGACGTATGAAGAGAGGAGGTATGCGAGTTTTGAGGCCACTGTCCACTGTGGCCAATATTGGCAAGTCAGACGTACACAGTTGAACGGGGTTGGACTCAGCGGCACTGTGTACTTGCGTGGGGCTGGCCGCACTGCGCCTTACAGCACCTGGAGTGCCTTTCCTGCAGCCAGAGGAGGTTGCTAGGATGGACCTCAGGGCAAGATAGCGCTATGTGCGATTGGGGACGTCACTTCAGAGGAATATATTTCATTCGATGAAGTCTCGAAAATTGCTGAATGTACGTGGGGCCGAGGAATGGTCATGCCAGACCCTTCATTGATAAATTAAGTGATTTTGTTCGTGAAAAACAGGACCGCTACCAGTATTTGAATTATAACTTGTCTTATTGGAAACCAAGGGCACTCTCACATGATGGAAATAACTGGTTGAAAAGGTGTCAATGATCTAGGGATATCGAAAGTTATTGGCACACAACCAATTCCTCTCTCTCTCTCTCTCTCTCTCTCTCTCTCCCGCCATCATACCTATCGATCGCAGATCGTTCCCGCTTTTCCATTTTCGCGGAGGGGAAAACTTGGAAAGAGCAATACAACGGAGATTCATATCGGCCAAAAGAACTCTCATATTTGGCTCGTCAGCTAAGAGGGCTCCCGTCCAAATGGCGAATGGATGAGCCGACGCTATTATCACTTGCCAGAGAAAGAGCGTTCGACTACAATCGCCCCGAGCAACTGATAGGAACGAGCCGAAGGCCCCATTAATCAAACCTCTTTCGCACTATACGGACATCCTTTTTCGCGCGAGTTCCTGCATTTGACTTTCGTCAAATCTCGTTTTCCCTCCAAAACCCGGCCTATCATCTTTCACGACCACGGGCGGTCATTAATAACATGAATCAAATAATTATTCGGGACGTGAGCAACTGTAGAGCACAATAATAGAGCAGATCTAACCTAATTCGAGACCAGCAACGAGAAGAATTTATAAATATGTGCGAACCGGGCACAAAATTGTGGGTGTAGACGGCGGTGGAAAGGTATTCTGCAAATTTCCTTCCCCCTCCCAACCCTTGCATCCCTTTAGCCAATGTAGGGTAGTCTGGGCAACCTCCCCATTTCTTTCACTATTATTTATTTAGTTTCATTTTTGGGTGCCACGTTTTGGGTACATGATTTGATGAAATGTCGGCATTTACAGTGAATGCATTCAAATGAATGTAATTTAACTGATGGGCCGTGATGGCGATGAGGAGAGGGAAAGGAGGTTAGTTCAAATATTATTGTGTATACTTGTTTCTTTATACTTTCCCTGGTTCTACGAAGTACAAAGGAAAGTTTTACAATCTACTGAAAAAACATTTTTGAGGGACTCGGACCTTACTCAGTCCGAAAACCACCATTTGGGAAAACGGTGTGTGCGCGTGTATGTATGTTTGTGAACAATTTTTAGAGAAAACGGCAGAACCAAATCAGCTCAAACTTGATATCTAGCCCGTAAATTAGCATGGGACGCCAAAATAAGAGTTTGAACAAAATCCACTCAAAACTAACTATAGTTATCATAGCGACCAAAACACCAAATATTTTTTTTCTCAAAAACCAGAACCAAATCAGCTCAAACTTGATATCTAGCCTGTAAATTAGCAATGGATCCACTCAAAACTAACTATAGTTATCATAGTGATCAAAACACCAAATATTTTTTTTCTCAAAAACCAGAACCAAATCAGCTCAAACTTGATATTTAGCCCGTAAATTAGCATGGGACGCCAAAATAAGAGTTTGAACAAAATCCACTCAAAACTAACTATAGTTATCATAGTGATCAAAACACTAAATATTTTTTTTCTCAAAAACCAGAACCAAATCAGCTCTAACTTGATATCTAGCCCGTAAATTAGCATGGGACGCCAAAATAAGAGTTTGAACAAAATCCACTCAAAACTAACTATAGTTATCATAGCGACCAAAACACCAAATATTTTTTTTCTCAAAAACCAGAACCAAATCAGCTCAAACTTGATATCTAGCCTGTAAATTAGCAATGGATCCACTCAAAACTAACTATAGTTATCATAGTGATCAAAACACCAAATATTTTTTTTCTCAAAAACCAGAACCAAATCAGCTCAAACTTGATATTTAGCCCGTAAATTAGCATGGGACGCCAAAATAAGAGTTTGAACAAAATCCACTCAAAACTAACTATAGTTATCATAGTGATCAAAACACTAAATATTTTTTTTCTCAAAAACCAGAACCAAATCAGCTCTAACTTGATATCTAGCCCGTAAATTAGCATGGGACGCCAAAATAAGAGTTTGAACAAAATCCACTCAAAACTAACTATAGTTATCATAGTGATCAAAACACCAAATATTTTTTTTCTCAAAAACCAGAACCAAATCAGCTCAAACTTGATATTTAGCCCGTAAATTAGCATGGGACGCCAAAATAAGAGTTTGAACAAAATCCACTCAAAACTAACTATAGTTATCATAGTGATCAAAACACCAAATATTTTTTTTCTCAAAAACCAGAACCAAATCAGCTCAAACTTGATATTTAGCCTGTCAATTAGCATGGAACGCTAAAATAAGAGTTTGAACAAAATCCACTCAAAACTAACTATAGTTATCATAGTGATCAAAACACCAAATTTTTTTTTCTCAAAAATCAGAACCAAATCAGCTCAAACTTGATATTTAGCCCGTAAATTAGCATGGGACGCCAAAATAAGAGTTTGAACAAAATCCACTCAAAACTAACTATAGTTATCATAGTGATCAAAACACTAAATATTTTTTTTCTCAAAAACCAGAACCAAATCAGCTCAAACTTGATATCTAGCCCGTAAATTAGCATGGGACGCCAAAATAAGAGTTTGAACAAAATCCACTCAAAACTAACTATAGTTATCATAGTGATCAAAACACCAAATATTTTTTTTCTCAAAAACCAGAACCAAATCAGCTCAAACTTGATATTTAGCCCGTAAATTAGCATGGGACGCCAAAATAAGAGTTTGAACAAAATCCACTCAAAACTAACTATAGTTATCATAGTGATCAAAACACTAAATATTTTTTTTCTCAAAAACCAGAACCAAATCAGCTCAAACTTGATATTTAGCCTGTCAATTAGCATGGAACGCTAAAATAAGAGTTTGAACAAAATCCACTCAAAACTAACTATAGTTATCATAGTGATCAAAACACCAAATATTTTTTTTCTCAAAAACCAGAACCAAATCAGCTCAAACTTGATATTTAGCCTGTCAATTAGCATGGAACGCTAAAATAAGAGTTTGAACAAAATCCACTCAAAACTAACTATAGTTATCATAGTGATCAAAACACCAAATTTTTTTTTCTCAAAAATCAGAACCAAATCAGCTCAAACTTGATATTTAGCCCGTAAATTAGCATGGAACGCTAAAATAAGAGTTCGAACAAAATCAACTCAAAACTAACTATAGTTATCATAGTGATCAAATCACCAAATATTTTTTTTCTCGAAAACGGCGACAACGATTTTGATTAAATTGTTTATATGGATAGCTCTCAATAAGGCAACTATACCATAAAATTACCAACAGTAGAAAAATGACGAAAGCGGCACAATAAATTACCAAACGTTTCGACGAAAACCGATTTTAGTGTAGTTTTTCCCATGTAATCTCCGGTCGAATGATAATTCGTTCTTCAGAAAAATTCAGGTGGTACTCCTGTGAATTTCCCATACGATGAGTCTTTAATAACGCTTACAAAATATTTAATGGTTACTCAAAAAATTCCGGCATTTCTACCATTTCTAAAGGATCTACCCGATAACTTAGAAAAAGTGATTATTATCCTTTTCAAAAAAATCGGGTTTATACCCTCATTAATTCTCTGTACACTAATTGCTCAATAATGATCGGGGCATGAGTGCGAGCGACACAATAAATCTGTACGCGCTTCCGCTTGCTGCCGCCATGATGCGATGTTTCAAATGAATTGAAAAGTAAATTGAGTTAGTAGAATAAGCCAAACAAGCGAATTGACGTAGAGCTAAGGAAAGTTATGTGATGCGGCGCAAGACGTGAATTAGTACCTTCATTCCGTTATTGTATGTAATCATCTGTTATTATAATCGTTTGTTCGTTAAAATATCAAGTGTTTTTCACAAAACTATTTTTGAATATATGAAGTTCTGTACTACCTGGCAGCCAGGAAGAGAGCCAAACTCTCCCTAGTTGGGTTAATGTAACATTCATAAGCGAGCCTTAGACATTTCATGAGCCTGTTGCGTACACTTCAAGTTTCTTTGACGGATTTCGCACCTTTAAATGAGGATAATTAGCTGTAGTTAGATAACTGCCCGGCGGTGTCGTACTATTATTCCGTTAGTTCTCGCTTTGAATAACTGTACTGAAATAAATGACATCGATCGAGGTAAGAGGTTGATGAGAACTGCCTAACAAGAAGGCGTAGGGAGCCGAGACTGCCGGTAAACTAATAACTTGCCTTCCCAAAGTACTGAGTGAGGCGAACGAGGATATTCCATAAACCTGTTGGGTTGAACGTTCTAAGCCCTTAACCGCTAAATTGATTTACGCTTACTTTGGTTCTAGGCCATACCCTCTTTCCTCCCCCCCCCCTTTCGTCCGCCGCTTTCCTCCATTACCGGCTCAGGTTAAGTAACAAATGTCGCTCAAGTCGTTATATCGGAAGTGCGTCGAAGAGATTCAGGAGAGGGCCTGAAGTTTCGCGCGGAGCAACTCCCGTTTCTAATTAATTTTACTAAGCTTTCCCACCCATTTGAACTACCCCGACTCGACTGAAACAGACCGTTCCTGTTGAGCTGGGGAAACCCGACTATACCATTTTGACGATCAAAATATGAACTTGTTAACACTTAATTTGATATTCCACGGAGAAACTGGCACAGCTTTGGACTTTGTCCGAATGCGTGAAATAGGGTATAGCAATAAAACTATCAACATAATTAGTAATGTCTTACAAGGGGCTGAAAAACTACTGCACAACGTCAGAACTGGTGCGAGACTGCAGGATGCCAGTGGGCCTTCCCGCTGTGGGACTTCTCAGTCAGTAGTCAAGAGGATTGTGGGGGAATGTGCCAGGAGAATGCATCAGCAAGTTTGGAATGCAGCGGGAGTGAGGCACTCCAAACGCGATTTCAGGGCAAACGTACTCCAACTCTTCTCTGAGGGTGGAGAAGAAGACCTAAGGCAGATTGTGCGGATCATCACGAGGCATTGAAAAATGAACAAACACCTGTACTGACTGACTCCTATTAAAGGCACTGGGTGATCGTGGTCTAGTGGATAAGACAGTTGTTCATAATTCTCGACGTTAAGTCGAGGATTGTGGATCGGAGCTCCGGCGCGATTGCCGTAATTTTTACCTGAGTCAGCAGCTCTTCAAAAGCATCTCCAAACTTACCTCAGTACAATTGGCGCCCAACGTGGGGCTCGATTGGGGCTCGTTCAGGTTCAGTGATCGCATTTCCTCAATCCATTGACGTCCGGGTTTATTATTTTGAGAAGGGAAGTTCCCGGTTATGTTGTAAAGAACTTGCGGCTATAATGTTATCTTAGATGACGTGATTCTTAATATTGTGTTTAGCGAATGATAAGTTTAAAGTATTTCGTGTCATTGTGAAGTGCAGTGTAAGTTCTTTTCAAACTTTATTTAATTATGAAGCGAGCCGGCTGTATTTGTATCACCTGGGCGCTGTTCTTCAGTTATCCAATGCTTTTAAACGGCAATGAAAGCGCCGGCATAACTTAGCATCAGGAGGATCAAGTTTATAAGCCAATGAGTGACTGGCAGCCTTTGAGAAAGGACCAACGTCTCTGTCACGTCAGAATGAACCTTCAAACGGGAAAACGAGATGCCAAGCTGCTTGATACTCACGAATATAAAGATTTTGGTTCCCAACAAATAACGAAAATCAGGACGAAACGTCGCGAGTTCTCTCACAGTGAGATTAAACACGCTCTTCATAAGATGGTGGACGGATTTGAGAGCAGAAGACGTCGATCGTGTGAGGAAGCAATTCAGGTCATATTCTGAATTGAAAAAAGAGCTCGGAGAAATGAAACTGGATTTACAAACGGACCAAGAAGTAATTATTCAGTTGATAGCCGAATATAAAGAGACACTTGAGAGGAGGACTGGAGGGAACGTGGAGCGAAAGGAGCATGAAGCTGAGGAAAGCCTTCGCAGCCAACTCCAGATACTAGTTCATCAAATTGATAACGCTGTCGAATTTGTTAAACTTGGCGGAGTCAAAGAAGTGGTATTTCCTTCGTTGAATTTGTCATTGTGGAAAGTTCGTTAAGAAGCTATCAAGGTGTTGGGTGCTGCTGTTCAGAGCAACCCAATAGCTAAAATTATGGCGCTTGAAAACGGCGCTGTCCTAGTGCTGCGAGTATTGGCTTTAGATTCTCATTTCAAGGTCAAGGCTGGAGCACACTACGCGCAGTCTTGTTTGAGAAGGAGGTTTCCCTTGGCTTGGTTCACTATAGCAATTTTTGGACAGCAGAGGCTTAACGGTAATTGTTAAACAGTTCAACTCGGACACCAGTGGCCAGCTGAGCATTCAGTTGAAAGCCATCAATCTCATTAGAAGCATCATTGACGAGGCTCGAGAAGCCGATGTCGACTTCCAAGGCTATCTACAAACCTCAGTCGAGCATTCTATTATGGCAGTGCGAAAACGGCAGTACAAAGATCGGATTTTCCGGGGATTCGCTCAACTCTCATAAATTCGTACCTTAAAAGAGTCCGCTCCAGGAGCAGTGGCTAAAAGACGAGGGGGGAGATGTACTGACTCCTATTAAAGGCACTGGGCGATCTTGGTCTAGCGGTTAAGACATTGGTTCATAATTCTCGACGATAGTCGGAAATTGTGGATTGGAGCTCCACCCAATTTGCCGTAATTTTTGCCTGAGTCAGCAGCTCTTCAAGAGCATCTCCAAAGTACCTCAGCACAGTTGGCACCCAACTAGTGGTCGAACTTCTTCATTCCAAGGAAAAGAAGAGGTCCAGAGAGAAAAATTTTAAAAAAATTAAGAGGGAAATAATGAGTCGAATTCTCGGGTTCGGGATTCGCTGACGCTGTGAAAGTTCCAGGGCGAAGGGAAATAAAATGGGCGACGGACCTACTACTAAGTGAAAGAAATAGGCTTTCCTTGTAGCCCCTTCGTTTCTCGAATCAAAGATCGGATTTTCCGTGGATTCGCCCAACTGTCATAAATTCGTTCCTTGAAAGAGTCTGCTCCAGGACTGGGGGGAGATGTACTGACTGACTTTTATTAGAGGCACTGGGTGATCGTGGTCTAGTGGATAAGACAGTTGTTCATAATTCTCGACGTAAATTCGAGGATTGTGGATCAGAGCTCCGGCGCGATTGCCGTAATTTTTGCCTGAGTCAGCAGCTCTTCAAAAGCATCTCCAAACTTACCTCAGTACACACGCGTATGTAATGGGCAGCACCCTTCTCAGTATTGGTGGTGTGGGGAGACTCTCCAGTGCGTGTTAGCCCAGTGTGGGATACTTGAGAGGGAGTGATTTCTGGTCTTTGGGTCTACTTCTCCAAGGGTAGGCATCAATCAGATCAAAGAGACTCTTGCAAAAAAATACTTAGCATTCTTTTGGAGATTGGCCATAAACTTGTGAAACTCCAATGGCACAATAGGCACAAGCAAACTACCATTTGAATTCAAATTGTTCTAGCTCCAAATAGTTTACAGAACATGTGGCCTCCATGATGGACACACACTCACATCGTCCAGTTCTTCTTGGGAGATAAAAAGAGCTGTGGAGACATGAAAACAGTATCTGTTCCCAAGACGTAACTGTCTGATGCTTGTTGCTATCCATTTGATACAGACGAGGCGTTCGACGCTTTACTGCACAGGAAGCTCGACCTATATTAAGAGGAACACCGTATCTTACCTGTGTCTCAGACATCATGCACTCGGGTAACTTCTTTTACCAGCTTTGAACTACCAACATTGGCCTCCAGAAGTCAACAGTTCATTTGTCGCATGTACGATCTTATTCGTTCAAAACCATTATGCAACGCGTTCGCCAACTAACGTTCCGCATTTGTCGTAAAATGATCAAAAAACCACTCACCCCGGAGCGATTTGTCCCCGCCGGTTCGGATACAATTCCGGGTGCTGTCCATATCTGAGGTAGACGTCGAATTGTTGTTCAGCTCGAGAGTCGAAGCTGAAGTACGTCTGGTCGGTGAAATTGTCGACGTGGAAGAACAATTTGACGAAGCTGGTTTCGGATATGAACGTCTGCGGTTGTTCGGTTTCCCCGCAGAAAAGTCCGGGGTCTTTCCGATTTGATAGCTCAGTCTTCGTGTTGCCATCGACGATCTGTAAAGAAAAAGATGTATACATTATTTGGATTTTTCTGCAGGAAAAAATTTCAGTTAGCTGGACTTTGCCGTCAAATGAATCAATTCGTATTTCGTACAAAGGTATTGTTCGGCGCAGGCCAAATTAGCTGGGTTTTTTGACCTCAGAACGTCGGCAACTTTCTCACTGGCTCTACGGAAAGTCATTGCTTCCTCAAACACCTTTCTGATCTCAACCCTTTTGTTGTACCTGTGGGAAGCCCAGCGTTTCAGTTATTCCCGCGTGACAGTGAATTTCCCCCTTGGACTTCCCCACCCATAACACTCTCTCAGGTCTGTTTCCTTACTTGATGACTGTTCCTAGACCCTCGACGAGGGTTATATCAGTCATGGAAGTTGCAGTTTCGCTAATGGCCTCTTGTAGCCAGCCTTTACAGCATCCACCGTCCTCAGACCCTCCGGAGGTACGGCAGGTATTTGGTCGTTAGCCAGCCTCCCGGTAGAGAGAAACCGCTCACTGTTGTAGAAACTACAGTGGAGCAGCACGTGGTTTCTTGTTTCCTCCGCACTGGAGGCGCAAGACGTGCATGATGGAGAGTCTTTGCGAGAAAAGAAGTGGAGCCGCCCATTGAAGTCACCATGTTTCGTGAGGAACTGGCTCGTCCAGTGGTCTGGCTCAACCCATTTTCTTGAAAGACGTTCAAGGATGTTGGGGAAGAACTTATACGTGTCACGACCCTTTGACGAGGATTCCCATCTCCCTTGCCGTTTCTCTAGCGCCCATTCGTCAATGGCGGCAAGTTTCTGTTCAGTGGTGAGATCCACACAGAGTTCAGCCCAAAGCGGGGGAAGCTCCCGTTTCACTCTCCACTCGCCAACTATGCGCTCAACGGCCAAAGCAACTGGTAACTGACTGGTGATCACCTGGAGTGCATCTGTTGATACAGTCTTATAGGCCTTGAAGATCCACAATTTCCTAATTTCTGTGTTGAATGTTGTGGGAGACAAATATGTCTGTGGCTTCTTGGAGGGATTCGGAAGGTGTTTCAAGGCTGGAGCCACAGTAGACGGTGTCGTTTCAGACGATGAGTGGGGCATGAATTATCAGTTACAACGTTCTGTTTGGTGTTGTTCTACCGGCTGGAAGACGAATTTAGAACGTGTGTCGTTTATTGGCAGTGCGTATGTTCAGAGCGAACAAAAATACCTAGTAGGTAACAATTGTATTATCTACCTGTGGGGATACTATCCAATATAACTCCAAGGTACTTGTGAGCGTCTGAATTTGGAATCAGGATCCCATTAAGGAAGAGAGGGATGTCGATGTTCTTTTCGTGTTGGTGAAGATGGCAGCACACGACTTTGTAGGGTTATTTCCAAGTTTCCAGCGATTACAACGCTGGCTGAGCCGATCGAAGAATGTCTGCAATTGTTTGGCCACTACGTCAGATTGCAAATCGCAAAGGTCGTCCAGAGAGCCTAGAGAAGCCGGGACTAACAGGTATGTGCTGACTGATTTATTAAAGGCGTCAGGCGATCGTGGTCTAGTGGTTAAGACAGTGGTTCATAATTCTCGACGAAAGTCGGGAATTATGGATTGGAGCGCGTGATTGCTGTTAATTTTTGCCTGAGTCAGCAGCTCTTCAAAAGCATCTACAAACTACCTCAGTACAAGTATATCATGGCAGTAAAACGCGTACAGGAATGGTCCCCACATGCTCCCCTGAGGAACACCAACGTTGATTGGCCTGTGATTCTGAACATTAACCTGGAACGCCCCTTCGCCGGAATAACTGGAAACTTGTTGAACACGTAGAACTGTCGATGGGGTCTCAGCTTTGAAAGGAAGTCACGATGCCACACTCAGTCAAATGCCTGTTCTGTATCGAAAAAAAAGCTGAGTGCGGCTCATGTCTTGGTTGTGGACATCTTACTTGATGTAAGCTGTAAGGCGCTGGGGTTGGAGAGAGCATGACAGGTTTTCTTTTAACCCTGGCTGTGCTTCAGGAAGATGTTCAACGAGTGAGGGAGGGCTAATCTCTCAAATATTTTAGATAGAGCGAAAAGCCATCCGATGGTTGGTTAGTTAGTTTTATTTCATTCGCGGGCTCCTGGGGTTTGGATATTATGACTATATCGGCGTGTTGCGAGGCGCTGGGAAAGTAACCGACACGCCCAGCTTCTGAGCAGGCGTGAGTCAGTCATGCAGTGAGTTTGCGGAGCCGTTGGCCAACAGTGATTTCTCTATCAAGTTAGGTCCTAGAGATTGACGAGTTGCAAGATATTAGAAACCGTCTCCTTCCTGATATTTGGCTGGTTCAAAATAAAGCTGAGGTTGAACTACATTAAAATTTGATAATAAGAACGACTGAACGTCGTGTTTACACGATAAAGTATCAAACGAAGAAGGTGGTGTACACTGTTGATCCCGCTGAAGGAAACCTCTCAGAACAAATTTACTTAAGCTCAAAATAAAGCTGCCCCTTTGGTTATGGTTTTGTGCCTGTATCCGAAGTAATCCAACCAATCAACTCCCTAAATTAATTCTTCTCAGTACGATGAGGACGAATCACACATATTTTTACTGAAAAAACATAAACGAATGAGTTCCACTCGGTTTGAAGATTTTAGTGTTTAATCTTCCGCCTGACACTCTGAGGCGTTCCTCTACGGAAGAATCAATTCTTCCCACCTGATCTTCGGGTCTTAAACAAATGTTGTTCCTCTTTGAAAATCGGCTCCCCTTCCGTTTAGGGCAGAAAGAACGAAATTTTCGATCAACTCGCGTTCACCTTCCCACCTCAGCTATTCAGTAAATATTTGTTTTTAATCAGAAGGGGATTGTCTGTTAGATCAGAGCCGTTAGATTAGGGTAGGGGTTGAGAGAAGACGCTGTCTCAGATGTTCGAACCCATGAAATTCATTTGAAATTATAGCTTGTACGTGAGATATCGTCTCTTATTTTTGAGTGTGAACTTTTATGTGTTCGTAATATACGCGATTGAAGAGGGAGAGACTAACTGAATACGGGTGATATGTTGGTACTGAAACTGTCAGAGTGTTTTGTTTAAATAGGCCACTGGTTTAATTCGTGTTATGTTAACACAGATGTTATTTTAACCGTGATTGCATATCTTGACACACAATGTCTATCGAATATCCCCTCAACAGGATCGGCAAAGTCAGCTGTTAGGATATCGTCACTGGATGGAGCATCATGTACGAACACCAGGTACAGAAATGGTCCCCACACGCTTCCCTGCGGCACCCTAGGGAAAACAATATCTGATAAAACCTTCTACTTGCCAATGTGTTCAATCCTCTAAACTATAAAAAAATAATCAGAATGGCAGTGCAGAAATAAAATTGTCAAGGTGTACAAAATGATTGTTCCACTGAGTTCTAGCTGAATCAGCTCGTTGCTTTTGGCCCTTACAGGAACGCCGCTGTAAGGGTGATATTCATTCTGAATGATACAGAATACGAACAGGCAAATTTTTGTACAACACCCCCTCAAAATTTGATACTTTACGTTTCAAGACATCGGGATTCCAAACCCGTTGTTACGCGCAAAAATCTCATTTGGTGCCTAGTTAAACCATTTTTTTGCGTGCAACAACCGCGAATTTCGTCCGATCGGATCGCTAGCACAACTAGTCACCAAATGATATTTTTGCGCGTAACAACGGGTTTCAGATCACGTTAACGGGAGCTGAATGGTTCATACGCCACTCCATACTCCACTCTCCACACCGACCTGGCCGACGTAACAATAAGTGACGATTACAGAAAGATGCACGCGTCCATGGCGGATCACAGTAACCCCCTAGTTGACTCTATCTCGTAAAATCCGCTCCCCACACCGAACCTCCGCAAATTAATGAAAAAGCGACCACAGGACTGTCTACAATAGTGGCATTACACGACATGATCGAGTGATATCATCCTCTAGTGAAGGACAACCAATGGGTTTGCACCTCTTGTTGAAATCCCACGTAAATTAGACACGGTCTACCGTATTATTTGTTCAAAAACTGTGATACTGTTTATATAATAAAGTTTTATGTTGTCAAACAAAAGAAGGAAAAAAATACGAACACATTTTCGTGACATTGCATGTTACTCCGTACTAATCAGGAAAGTAAGAAGCATGTTTTTGTTCAACTACTCAACATTTTTAGTAGGTCGATTATAAAGACGACCACACTCAAGTTTCGTAATGCATAACATATCCTTCTACCATCTTTCAAGTACCAAAAACGGCATAATGAACAGTATTTGACAGTGTTTGAATATTTTCTGAGTTGACTGTTGTTATTTTTATTTATCCGACTTGTTCTCATAACCGACAACATTTGCCTGCGTCAAATTTTTTAGAATGTCGTGAACGATGCGAGGTACGTGCATGGCCTCCAGGCTCATCAGTCCTGCGACATGAGCGAGAGATGCGGTCGCTTTGCTCGGCCAGGAGCAATTTGGTCAAAGTCCCCCTACTGCGATGAATGAGGCACCCCGCCTGAAGCAAGAGGCACCAAGGCCTCGAGCCCAGGCCTGGGGACAGGCGATGAACCACCGAATAGCCGACCTGGTTGCCAGTGGTGTAGGGGGAAGACGAGCGTGGAGTGGGATGTTGCGGTAGAGAGAACAGCCAAAGTGTACATAGAGGCATCTTCATCCACTCTCCTACCACACAGGAATTCACTAAACGTGCGGCCCTTGAAAGATTGAAGGCAGATTAAATCAGTTTAATTAATGGCCTGAAAGAATAGGCGATTGAGCACTGAAGGCATGAGAGCGTGCCAGTGTCACTGTATATCCAGAGTTCCATATCGTGTGCGACCACTCACGGGCCCACCTGCAGGCGGCTGAGGAAGAAACCCAGCTGATTCTCTTAAAAGGAAAACTAAATAGCCAACCGTCAATACATTGTGGGAGCCACAGGCTCACAGGGTTGTCAAAAACACCATCTTACAACGCCTAAGTACTTAATTTTCTTTTCAAGAGGAAGCCCATGGCCATTGGCTGTATTGACAGTTGACTATTTAATTTCGCCTTTAAGAGAATCAGCTGGGTGTCTACCTCAGCCACATGCAGCTTGGCGTGCTCTTACCATCGAGTGACAGTTTGGAGTTTGGCCACGATTTGGTGGGCATCCCAACACACAGAGCTCAGTCCTCCGTTCAGCACTTTGGAAAGGTATTAAAGCAATATCCACCATAACTTCCAATATGACATGGACGAAGAACAAAATAAAACTCTTAATTACTTGGACCTGAAAATCACACGAACGAACAGCGAACTACAGTACGACATTTTTAGAAAACCTACTGCGACCGACACGACCATACACTTTCTATCAAACCACCCTCATCAACATAAACTAAGTGCATTTAAACACATGATACGGAGACAAAAAATTATCCCACTATCCGAACAAAATTACATAAAAGAACTTGATACGATCAATACTATCGCAGAAAATAACGGTTACTCCAAACAAACAATAAACAAATTATAAAGACAATATGACTCCAAGAAAGACGACTTAAAAACACAAAATACACACATTGACAAGACGCTGCACATTTACGTACACAGGACCAAAAATATACGGAATAACTAACATCCTCCGAAAGGAAGGCATACAGATCGCATTACGTACAGACAACACACTTAAAACCAAACTAACTGCAGAAACGCAGACCCTCTCGACCAAAGGGGGGTATATAAAATAACCTGTACTTGCAAAAACGCATATATAGGACAGACAGGGCGAGAAATACGGACCAGATATTCAGAACACATTAAATCTCTTAGTAGGAGCAAAGACAATTCAAACTTTGCCAACCACCTCAAGACAACTGGAGATGAACCAGTAGTTCCCGCGAGTTGTTTCAATTAGTTGACTCTAATAATTACTGGAATTTCCCTATACGCAGTTGTACACGTCTGATAATCATTCCATTCGACCCCGGATGTAAGAATACCTTGAAAACGATACGAAACACTGCTTATTTGCGATTATACTGCGTTTCGTTAATTTTTTCAACCATTTTCTGTCCTCAACAACCATGGGCTTCGTCCGTTCGGATTGCTGGGATGGCGGGCACAACTAGATACCAAATGGGATTTTTGTGCGAAAGAATGGATTTTTTAGACCACGTTAAAGGCACAAAACGGCCTGGACGGCGGACGGACATTGCCAATTTTGAATCCCCATGTCTTGAAACCTAAAGAATCAAATTTTGAGGGGGGGTTGTCAAAAATGTTTCGTGACCGAAAACATAGGGTTATTATTTAGAATGAATAATAAACCAAAATGCAGACCCACTCGACCAAAGGTGGGTATAGAAAATAACCTGTACTTGTCCTGTGTATACATAGGACTGACAGGACGAAAAATACAGACCAGGTATTGAGAACACATTAAATCTCTTAGTAGGAACAAAGACAATTCAAACTTTGCCAACCCCCTCAAGACAACTGGACATGAACCTACAAAAATGCAGGACTGCAACATTTTACTACATAAACAGTACAAAAGACGAAAACTGAAGATATTAGAGAATGTGAAAATTTATAATCAAAAAAATTTCAATGGACAGATCATAAATGAACAAATCAACACAAAATGCGACACCATATTCACACAACTCAAAACACTACACAAGCGAAAACGACCAACTGACGGATTTACAGACCACTGTATACAAAAAAGACTTAGAATCGACCACTGACAGACTATTCAAGACGTTCCATTCACCTCTAGTGGGTTTCCCCAGAGGTACATGACCTCCTTACTCTCTCCTTCTCCGACACTCCGCCATCCCGTTCACCTTTCTCTTCGTATATAAAGACCACGACCAACTGACTTAAGGGCCAGAAGATGATGTCTTTACATCGAAAGCGCTTGCCCACAGTAACTCACCAGCCAGAGGAGACGGACTTACCTAACAGGTACGTTAACTTTAATACTTTGGAAAGACTTCTACGAAGGTTTTCTCGGAAGCCTCAAGAACCACTCCCCTAAAAGTATAACCGTTGCAATGTTTGTCTCGTTACTAGCAACTAGCTAGGCCACTTTGGGTGTGTGCTACGCTGAACTCACTCTGGCCACTGGCCCATGTGTTGAGTCAATCAAAAGAAAGAATGGGGTCGCTCAGGCTTACAAGACTTGATCTGCTGAAACGCTGACAAGTTACCCATTGACTAGGCCATTGAGTGCAAGACAGACAAATGGAAAGTGTAAAGGGAATCTACTCCAGCTCACCTTTCCACTGAAGGGAAACTGGAAGATAAGCGATTGGCTAAATAACAATCTGCCTACCTCCACGGCATGCAGATCGATTGCTCTGGCATGCTAACTCCACCACTATAACTTTCAACTGATGTAAGTCTGTTTTGAATGCTAAGGAGGAACAGTAATTTTGATAAGGAAGCAGACCTGTGTCAGTTGGGTGAGCTGCCAACTGAGTTCTTCACTCTGGGCTACCACCATGACTAATTTTTCGGAGGTACGTACTAAATGCTGTGACTCTTGAGACAAATTTTACGTAGCTACCGCCTGATAACAAAAACCTCCTGGGAATCTGTGATAGAGAATAGACAAGATACGGAAGGTGGTTTAGTCCGAATGAACTTGTGTTTCAAGCGACTGCCTTGATTCACTCACGGGCCTTGCCGCTGGTTTGACGATAAACTTCAATGAATCTCAACAAAAACTACTTGGGAAGTGGAAGTTGAAACTTGAGTTTTCATATCCTGACAGTCTCGAGGCTCCACAGGCCTCCTCCCCGGCTAACGATGATTTTATATCACTTTTAAACTTCGTGAATAATTTTCATCATCAAAGTTGCCCCAGAACTTGGAACGAAGAGGTGAAATATTGATCGGGTGCCATCAAAGAATTCGTAAGGTGAGTTTGAAATGATTACGGTTGGAGAACTCTACTCGAAGGTCTCCCCCTCAGAACTGCTACCTTTTCATTCCTCGTTCCAACCTCTGCCATCCCTCTGGAGAAATTGCCTTCATCAGTTAGCAGATTCGAGGCGTCACTACCTACAAGGGCGGAACGAGAGACTGGCGAGAAGGGAGAACCTGAAGCTTCGGGTCTTCGAGTCAAAAGGGAAAGGGGGGGAGGCTTCGGCGGAGACTAAATATAATTTACGAGTGCATATTTTTCTAGTTGAGACTTCTCAAAAGAGAGGAAACCTAGAGGTTATCAAGGCGGCCTTTTATTCTTGGCGCCTCGACAATCCGTTTTCCACTCTCTCCCACCCCTTTTTCAAACCCATTTTCTTCCGAGTCGGCGTTCCGTAAAACGCCAAGTGTCGAGACAATTCCTCCTTCCACCGACACCTACTTCTGTATCCATCCAGTTTGTGAATGCTCCATTCCTTTCCTTAAAATCCCTTTCACCCCCGTGAGCGCGATATCAAAACACTTTGTCACTCGGAGGACGGCTTTCATTTCATTTCCCCTTCCCATCCGCTAGTATTGAAATTATGGTGGAAATTCTTTTCAACAAAAACTTACTGCGACTGTCACAGTAAAATATTTACATTTCTCGAAAAGTGCGCGTAGAAACATTAGAGAGAGATCTCTTGATAAGAACCTCCGGCAAATCCATTCAAAATGCGGCAACCTTCTGAATTTGAGATATCATCTGGAAAGACTTCACGTTGCAATCGGCGGTCTTTCTTTTCTTGTTGCATCAGAAGACCTGCGCGAAGACGCGAAGAATAAAACGCTGCAAATCGTTACACAACGGTTTATTATTATCTACAGCTTGACGTAGTCTTGTACCTTCGAGACCCATCCCATTCAATTCAGCATCGAAAAATACCAATAAACCATACCAAACATGACCTGACTACTACGGAACGACGTCACTAAATATTCCAGGCGCCCCCGTAGGCAATTGGCACAACGTGACTAGACGAGCTGGTGGGTGGTTTTAATGAGCATGAAACGATTACACCCGCTGTATTGTTCCACTACAACTGCAGTGTGATTTCAATGTTTTTGATCTAGACGCAGTTGTACATCTCTGAAACATGTCATATTGGATGAAGCTGGGACAATTCCAAACAGCATCCCCGTCGACGATCAACATTTGTTGTTCAAAAACTCATTCTCTAGCTGTTTCAGTACCAAGTTTTCCAAAGCATTGGGCACAGTTGTCGTTTCTTACCATTCGAAGCTCTTGTTGGGTGCATGAAAGACAGAGAGGAATAGACACACAAATATCACGAGATATAGGACTGCATTGATACACTTGGTTAACACGATAGAGCTATGATTACATGGTCACTTGGTTAGAATGATGGTTCTCTGAATACAAGATGGATGGATGGCAGTTAAGTGTGTCACAAGGCGGCTCCGAATACGTGAACTGGTGGCGTGGGGAACGTCAGTAGAGGTGTGAGTAACACGAGAGTTGATAGATGAGTGTCGGTCGTGAGAACTGAGAGACGAATGAGTTTGGGAAGAGCCTTCGTGCTCTATGCGAAGGCCTTCTGTTCGGTCAAACTCTTCATTGTCGTTGATAAAGAGAGATTTAGTATGGCTCGAATTAGTGCAGGAGTTTATAGGCCAGGGATCTGGATAGCGATACCATTGGGCTTACACCACCAGCTCAGAGCTGATCTGGGAATGATTGACTGGCCTGAAGACCTTAGAAAATGAAAACTCATTGACACTGTGTTGGGTGGAACCGAGGAAGCTGTGTCTGCAAGCCCTCGTCCGAGTAGCAGAAGGTCTCCGAGGTGACAGCAGGAGGTGCTACCCCCCTGAAAGATCTTCCCATCGAGGATAGCTACCTAGCTTGCTCACTGGGCACTGCCCACCTTAACAAGAGTCCTAGCAGCCGGGCATTTCAATACCTCCGCGCCATAAAAGGGGCTGGTGGTATGCTCAAGGTCTCTTTATAACACATCTTTACAATAAGCAGAGTGTGTGTGCTACCGAGTCCAAAAAACTCGAAGCCAAAATGGAATTTAGAATAAAATAAACTGCCACAAAACTATTCCCTTCTTAACCTAGTACATAGTCCTACAAACGAAGTGGAGTACTGGAGTATGCCTGATCCTTAAAGCAGCAAGAGCGGTTCCATTGTCTGGCCCCATTGACTTAGGGTCTGCACAATGGTGACTTCTTGACGCTTCTTGCCTTCAGCAAGGTTCTGGTGGCTTTTTGGGTTCCCGTGCATTTCAGTCCTTACGCTTCCAGACCTGCTTACATACCCCTAGATCCGAGTGGAGGAAAATCGCACAAGCAATGCGCCAAGCTGCCAGTTGGGGGAGTGGGTTGTGCAAGAATCCGTCAGAAGATACCGGCAGCTTCTCTAGTGTAAAACCGTCAGGTTACTTCAACTACAGTGTGGCGGCTGGCCACCCTTTACCTACAAAAGACGCCTCACAGCAAAGTCATCCCGACAGAGGGCGCTAGCCGCGAGCCACAGACTACTCTTGGAGGGGATAGCATGTGTCCAATCAGAGAGGACGACTTCCTCCAAGAGAACGTATATAAGAGCCTGTCTGCAAGGACAAATAGCATTCTTTCATTCATCCCTCCCACTGACAGCATCCAGCCTTAATCGGCAGAGCCAGCGGAGACGACGAGTCCCTCCTCTCGCGACTGAAGAAGAAGAAGCGACGACTCAACCGAGTCCCTCGCTGTGAGGAGCTACTGCTCAACCGAGCCCTTCGACCTACGCAACAACGCCCGAGAAACCCGTCCCTATCTCACACTTTGCCAACCGGCAGAGACAGGACCTACAACCACAACAACTTTCGTCGGCCCTTTTTAAGGCCACACACCCTTGAAAAGGGGACTCCGACATACAGGAATAGAAGGGAATGAGGAGGGCGACCAGCTGGCGAGAAGAGGATCTGCGCTTCTCCCGGCGGGCCACCGAGCGCCACTTGATCTGGGAGGTTGGGAAATGGGAGGAAGAGTGCAGGGCTGCCTATTGGCGGGATGCGCCAGGCCAAAGGCAGCCAAGGTTGTTTATTAAACTCCCCAGGGAGTGAACAAGAGAGATGCTCAGTCTGGAGAGAGATAGTATACGGATGGCCTGTTCACTGTCCACTAAGGTACCACCTAGCACAAGCAGGACAGTGTTATGGGCACGATCGGATTAAGCTGTTACTTGGAACACTGGAAGTGTTATTGGGGGGAGGGAAGGCAGTAGTTATGTGTCTTTAGTGACTGCATGCTGCACGTTCGACGTAAGGGGTTTTATTCGGTATCTAATTTGTGAACTTTTTTGTTTAACAATTGCTTTGTACAGTTTTGGGTTGATGTCTAATGCTAAGTGCGTTTACAGGGAGATAACTGTGGACAATTGGCTCTAGGAAAGCCATTCAGCTTGGGTTTGGAGCTAAGAGGTAGTGCCATAAGGAAATTAAAGTATGAAGGCAACATGAGTACTTGTGGAACAGGCCAGGTAACGAATTAATTGTTTGCATGTCATCGAGACCAGTTTCAGGTCATCGCCTTCAGTAGGGCTTCGTCTCTCTGCACCTTCCACTTTACTCTTGTTCTTAGTCTCAAGTTTAGTCTTCCCCGTACTCTGTTTCCGCGAAATCTTGTCAGTACTACTCTTCTCTCAATTTCTCTCTGCACCTACTCTAGTCACCACCTACTCACTACTGTAAGAACATCACATTTGTACAAATCCGTCTGTTTCAAACCGTCCGTTACCGCTCGCCTGTGTCCGCTGCCATGCCATCGACGAACTACGACCTCCTTCGCACCTCCTCCCAATCCTCTCCAGCACAAAGCGCCGTGGCCCACGCTTCTCATGGTCGCCAGCCTCCTGCCAACTGGCATACAACCCGGGCTCGGTGCTCCATGGCCTACATTTTTCCACGGACGCCATCACTCTGGGCCTCCTTCACGGATGTCGGACCGCTGCCGCCTAACCAGGCCCTAGGCTGAACGCCGCTGCTCAGGCCCAGCGCCTCATGCTCCACCACACTCCAGTCACTATGAACCTGATCGCTCCGTGCCCAGCAACCACAAGCGTACCTTCCCACCTGCTTGCGCCACCGCCCCTCGCGCCACCTTGCCACCCGCTCAAGAAGAGAAGATGAGGACCTCCTATGGGAAAACGCCTTACCACCCCCATTCCCGATCAAGAGGACATGATCTCGCAAGGGAGAATGATGTTACGGGCAGAATCGGATTAAGCTGTGACTTGGAATATCGGAGCCGCATCTATCGGACAGAGCTGTTCCTTAAGCAGCCCCGAATCAACCTGAAGGAGAAGAAAACTGCTGAAGGACAGGGAGAGGCATTACCGCATTGCCGCGATCGAGAGGTTAGGAAAATCGGGACCATGGCAGGCAACGAGGCGATTGGCCTATTCCTCTTCCGGACTCCTGCGGCACACATTTGCTCCTCTTTCTATCTCGATACCTGTGGGTTTTGGCTATTACACGAATATACGATACTTATTGGAAGGAAGGAGGTATTATTATGAGACGCCCGAAAATATCCTATAACAACAGTAAAAGGCGCACAAACAAATGGCTGGAATCAACATAAAATAAAACGGATGGTAAACGGAATATCGGGACATGAATGGAAGCAGCAGTGAATCGCGTTCAAATAACGTTGACCTTTTCAATAATAATATTAATAAAAACTAGTACGAAAGTCGAGACGATAAATATTTGAGATGTTCATTGTTCATAAATGGAATTATGCCCGAAAATTTCGTCACGATCAAAGCTTTTTTTTGTGTTTACCTTTAAAATAATTATGAATGTCCTTTGATTGACTTCGTGATTAAATATTTGGATTCGTTTGGGAATGACAATTCAATTTCGAGCCAAGAGGCGTAGCTAATAAATGCTTAAATTAGAGCGACCGTAATAACGTTGGCGAACGGTGGTTGCGATGGCGGAGGGCGGGAGGGTGAGGGGGTGGGGGTGGATTGCTGTGTTTATTTATGAGTTTATTTGAAACGTGGGTCGAATTTAATTTCGTAACGGCATGTTATTAAATTCCACCAAGGGAACGTGATCATTTTACCGGTTTTCTCTTCCCGTTTATTTTCTTTCGCTCAGGTTGGCAACGTAGTCACGCTTAAGGTATAAATAATGTACAGATTGCGGAATAGTCGTTTGGGGAAACCTCTCGAGTTTGGCTGTTGCTCCAGGTGGATCTTTCCCTACAGGTCTTCGAAAGTTATCGATAGCTCTTGGGTGTTATTTCGTCAACTATTGCGACATATATCCGGCGTACCTCGAATCATTAACGACATTCGAAACAATTTCACGCTGACAAATGTCAGGTTTGAGTGCAAGACAGTTAAATACGAATGTCAACAGTTAACTCAGAAAATATTCAAATACTGTTCATTACGCCGTTTTCGGTACTTGAAGGATGGTAGAAGGATACGTTATTCATTACGAAACTTCACAATCATGACTAACAAATAAAAAAACATAGAAAGAAAACTGGACAAACTCAAGTCACAACGCGACAAACCACTCTATACAAAAAAGACGTAGATTCCACAATTGACAGATCAATGAAGATGTCTGGTGCGTTGCAACACACAACTTTCCTTAGCTGTACGTCAATTCACTTTGTACATGGTTAATTCTATTTAATCAATTCATTTATCACTCAGTTCATTTGAACTTTGTCAAACAACACGTCACGGCAGCAGGAAGCGGTAGCGCATAGAGTTCTGGAATTTATTGTGCTGCTCATACGCATTTCAGGACCATTATTGAGCAATAGGTACACACAAAATTAATGAGGCTGTAATCACGAATTTTTTAAAGAAGGGAAGAGAGAAGAGTTATAGGGTAATAACCTTTTAAAACTGGTAGTAAGCGAAACGGCGATAGTTGACATTCGGGAATTTCTGGAGTGAGCCCCATGTACCTCATGAGCGTTTTTAAACACTCACGCTTTAGGTATTGGATTGGACTACAATACCAATTTTCTTTAACTTTCTACTAACATTCCAGCGGAGTTTATAAGGAAAAAACTGCGCTAAAAACGTTTTTCGTCGAAAATTTTGATTATTATTGTGCTGCTCTCGTCATTTCCCCACGAATGGGAATTTTATGGTGTGATTGCCATATTGGGAGCTTCCATTATAAAAAAATTAATCAAAATCGTTAGAGCCGTTTTTGAGAAAAAAATATTTGTGTTTTTATCACTATGATGACTATAGTTAACTTCCGGTGGATTTTGCTCATACTCTTATTTTGGCGTCCCATGGTAACCTGTGGGCTTGATATCAAGTATGAGGGGAGTTGGAACCGTCGTTTTCTCTAAAAACTACTCTAAAGTCGATTACGTCGAAAGTTTTGGCAATTTATTGTGCTGCTCTCGTCATTTTTCCATTGATGGGAATTTTTTAGTATGATTGCCATATTGGGAGCTATCAATATTAAAAAATTGATCAAAATCGTATGAGCCGTTCTTGAGAAAAAAAATATTTGGTGTTTCGATCACTATGATAACTATAGTTAAATTTCGGTGGATTTGATTCATACCCTTATTTTGGCGTTTCATGATGACCCGAGGGCGAGATATGAAGTTTGAGCTGATTTGGTACGGTGGTTTTCTCTAAAAATCGTTCACACACACAGAGACCATTTTCCCAAATAGTGTTTTCGGACTCAGGAGGGTCTGAAACGTAAAGATCTGAAGAAAACTCAAAAAAAATTTTCAGCCGATTACACAACTTTCCTTTCTACTTTGTAGAGCCAAGGAAAGTAAAAAGACGTGGATTCCACAATTGACAGATCATTCGTTCCACAGACGTTCCATTCACCTCTAGGGGGTTTCCCCCAGAGGTACGCAACCTCCTCCCCCCGCCTTTCCACGACGCTCCATCATCATTCCGTTAACACTTCTCTTCGTATATGAAGATCACGACCAACTGACTGACTCCAGCATTGACTTAACGGCCAGATGATGATGTCTTTACATCGAAAGCGCTTGCCCACACTAGCTCACCAGCCAGAGGAGACAGACTCACCTAACAGGTACATTAACTTGAAATAATAATGAAACGAGTGTCAGGGTTAGACGACTGTGTCTAGTACAAAAACAGTGAAATCACAGTAATTATAGAGAGCCAAAGTCTACTAATTGAAATATCTCGCGGAACAACTGCAGCGAAAGTAATCGTTTCATCATTTGCTTTCCGTCACTAACATCTCATGGCGACCACCTGCCAGTTCGACTCGCTACGTTATGCCAATTTGTCTACAGGATCCTTCGTGGGAAGTACGGGGAAGTCCGATCCCCAGAATTCCCATGGAGATCAAACATAGGTGCTGGTGGAATGCCCAGTCGCGATCCCGGCCCCTGGGGATGCTACCCATTTAGGTTTGTAGGCTGCTCAAATAGAATGGGTATCACAGGGGCGTCTGCTCATGGTAGGTGGCGTGGAGCCCTTTAGGGTGTGATGCTGCCGGCCATGAAGCCATGAGTTTGGCTTCGTGGGGGCGATGGTGTTGCAGGAAATTCCTCTAGAGAAAACTTTTTGGTGCTGGCAGGAGAGGAATTAAGGCTTTCAAGCTGGAAACCCTATCCAAGGCCACTGGCTTGTGCCCAGCGCTCCTATAAATGTCTACAGGAGCCAATGGGCGTGTATAACTCTGACTGTTCCATATTAGGGATTAGCAGTGCAGTCTAATGTTCTATTGTACCAGTCTCATAGACCCAAGCAATGCCAGATATTTCCTGCAAGAGTCTTCTTTGATGTCCACCCTTGAAGTACCAGTACAAAAGACTGGAAATCAGTCCCTCCCAAGCCTCCCAGGACATGGTGGAGAGTCCTCTCATTTGTGCCACACTACCTAAACCGAGGGGTGTCGATTATACCCACAACAGATGTATGTTTATTTATTGTGATGATCTCCACAATCTGCCTTAGGTCCTCCCTCTCCATCCTGAGAAGGCTCCATCTTATCTCGTGTGTCTACCCTGAGATACAGCGTTTAGAGTACATCCTTCCGCAGCATTCCAGACTGTCTGATGCATTCTTCTGGAATATTCTTCCGCAGTCCTCTTGACTAGTCTCACAGTTTGTCACTCATTGTTATAGAAACTACAGTGGAACAGCACGTGGTTTCTTGTTAACGTGCTGAAGTGCACACACACACACCGCACTAGTACAATTTTCTCAGATGCTGTTTATGAGTCTAAAACCGTCATGATCTGGGGTAAACTGAAATTTGTTCAGCTCGTCTTTGTGGGTCGCACATCAGATTTGCGGCCTTAAGTGACTCGACTAGTTCGTCCCCCACCCCCTTCTCACCAACACCCTGCCAACCTACGACCATCGTGCAACGTCAGTTACTGATGCGCCATTTGCTCCTTTCTATACTCCTGGTTTAATTAGGCTGGTTCAACTTCACTGAACGTGACGTTTCGAATGGTTTTTCGGACGTTTTCCCCCTTAGCCGCTGAGGCACTTATACACTGCTTCTCATAGCAAGCAGATTGTGTTTCAACCATGTCTCGCCACGTTTTTGTGACGCCATTTGAGATGCAATGCGGTCCTGCAAACTCAATTTTAGATGAGCTCGGAGGGGTCTGAATTCGTTGGGTTCACTTTTACTCGCCTTAGAAATCATTAATCGGGTGTCACTCGGGGGCGGAGGATGGTTAACAACCGCTGTAAAGGGAGAACCATTTGAATAATTATTGTGTTCGCTAGTGGAAAGACAACCTTCCCTAAGTACGCCCTAATGGTAATTCCGTCTTCACCGAGGGCTCTCAATGTCGCCGTAAAGTCTCTTCCCCTCACCAGCCGAGCTCGGCCAATAAAAACGAGTTCACGCCGCCGTACTGCGTTCGGGGGGGGGGGGGTGAGATGTGGGATTAAAATTGAAAAAAAAGAAGGAAAAAAAGGTACAAGGGACGGTTTTACAATCGTGTGGTGGGCTCAGAGGCGTCTGGAGGTAGGTGTTGACACGTCCAGATAGTGTAGTACACGAGGGGCAACAAGGAGCTTACGGGGTGACGTCAACCCCAGACCCCCTCCGATTCCACCCATTCGTATATCTAATAAGGCAATTAGCATTTTGTTTGCCGACGAGGTCGCGGATTTGAACTGGCATAAGTTTTGTCAAATGGCCGTCGGTTCGGTTAAAATATCAAACACTATCAGCTTCATTACAAGTCCTGAATGCAAACGCTGCTGGGGGAAACATATTGTTCCAACTCGCCCTCGTTGAAATTATAATGGGTTTTCGCTCGCCATGCACAGAAACTTTTTCGTGTCTATTTTGACGAGAATATATAAGTACTTCGATCGCACACATTTTTCAGAGTAGAAGAACCTAACGACCTTCTGCAGTCCAACACACCCGCAGTTTAAGTCGCCCAATCAACTAACTCAATATTTGTGTCAGTGAGTTTACATAAGCTTAATTAAACGTTATATACTCGAAAAGGGTGATCGACGTTCCAGAATACATTGAGTTACCTCTTCCTACGTTACCATTGAGTAGCCAGCGTATGTTAGTTATGGGACTTCCGCAAGCTCTTTTTGTGAAACGATGTGTATACCTTTGCGGGGTTTTATGGGGAACATATTGTTAATGTTAGTAGAGACGTTTGTTCGGCTCAGGGCGAATAAGTTAGGTACTAAGATGGACTCCTAACAGAATGTCTTCCCTCAAGCATTCTGATTCATCATCTGACCTGAAGCCTTTGAAATTGTACCCGCGGGAAATTGAACTACCCACTTCTCCTGGCGACTAAGGGCTTAAGGTTCATTTCCGAAGCCCACAACGGATTTTCCCATGTTGGACATTCCGAAATATTCGTTCCCCACCACTCACCCACTTAGATTTTGTGAATTCTAACTCTCAACTCTTCCTAGACCCAATACAACAATGAACTTTCGTCTCTGCGCTCTCACACTACTCACTTGCTCTCACAACTCAGTTCACCTATTCGGAAGCCTGGGCTCCCTTGAGTCGTGTAAACTCTAACTCACTCACATATCTTTTTTGCTATTTGCTATGCTATTAAAAAAAGCGTATAAATACTATCCTCTCTGACGTTCATAACAATAATTCACTCTTTCAACTCCACCTCAAGCTTCTCCTCACACACACCCAACTCCCCAGGGGAGCGTGTTGTCAGCTCTGATCTTCTCATTAGCGATTAATCCACTGCCTCTCTTCCTTGAGAAAAGTTCTTATATGCTATATGCGGATGATTTGCAGGTCTACCTAGCTTGTGAGTTGAACGACATAGAAAGTGCGGTTGGAGTAATAAACGGTGAAATGACAAAAGTGGCTAATTGGTGTGATAGGCATCGTATGAAAGTCAATGAACTGAAATGTAAGGCGTTAGTAATGGGCTATTCCAGACTTCTGTCAAATGTCAATTTATATACCTTCCCTAAGATCAGGATCAACAATGTGAATTTGGAATATGTGAAAGAGGTCAAAAACTTAGGTATACTTATGACTCAGAACTTGACATCATGTTACGGCCATTTGCAAAAATGTATACAGAAGTCTGTATCAACTCATTAGAATGGCAATTGATTTTTCCTTCCAGTCTCGCCTGCAACTAGTTCAAGCCTTAGTGATGCACAATTTTGACTACACAACCTCTGCTTTTTGCGAACTCAGTATGGAACAGATCCACACATTACAAAAAGCACAAAATGCTGTGATTAGATTTGTGTATCGGTTGAAGCTTGACCAACACGTCTCACCTTTTTATGTAAAATTGAAGTGGTTGAAAATTGCTGAACGTATTAAACTGGGGACCGCAGTACTGTTATTTAAAATTCTAAAATTTTTCACACCAACTTATCTCAGAAACTCTTATGTCATAATAGGTGACATCCATTTACGTAGTACCTAGGCAACATTTTTATTTTAAAAACATAATGTTTTAAAACGGGGTAATCCCTCTTCACAGAACAACTATCTTTAATAAATCATTTACAGCAAACAGCATTCGATTATATAATGAGCAACCCGAATTTTTCAACACCACTTTATCAGTTAAAGCATTTAAGACCAATTACAAAGACCATTTACTTAGTAAATATGTAGAAGATTAGGTCACCGTTACTTTGTTCTTTTAATGAGTCCCATGGTGTGTTTTCATTTTATTTATTTGTTCGTTTTCAATTTATTTATTTATTTTGACTTTGTAGATGTAAATATTGTAAAACCTCAGTACTTTAAGAAGTTCATGCACGAATATGTTAGTTTTATTTATTTATTTTTATTTACGATGAGGATAAACCTGTAATAGCTCTTCCAGGGTCAAAGTAAGAGAGGGCTTTATAGCCCTATTAGTACCCTGGTGATTAAATAAACTAAAAATCAAATCAAAATCAAAAAACTACGCCATTTGTTTGAAATCAGGAATTTTGACGGCTTTTCCTAACTAATTTATATCCATTATCAGCTTGGCAGTTTCATTTTTATAATTTGCCATTGGCAATGATTGAACATACAACTTTCTGAACCAATCTTATCTGCAACCAGTGATAACGAACCGCCTGACTTTCATTACTGCATACATGTATATGTGTGAAAGGTGGGACGGAAGTTCACGAGGGGTGTTCGACGCAAAGCGCCGAATCAGTTCTGGTTTTTGAGCTCGGAATTTCCACACCTGCCCTAACGGGACTCGCCAACAGCAAGGTAATTGTTTCCCCAAAGACCTTTGTACCTGGGAAAATTCCACCTCCACAGTTATTTCGAACGGCAGATTTTTCATCTTTTCCCTCTCCAGCTTTTTCAGATTCCTCTCCACAATAGACAGCTCGTCCCAAAATTACTCCAAGGAATTCTCGCGGAAGTCTGTCGTCTCCAGTGCTCCCAACACACAGTTATCTAACACCTTTCGCGATACAGTCGTCTCCAATTCTCCCAATGGACACTTGTCTCACCTCTCAACGACTTCTAATTCGCAGTTCTCCTTCTTTCCTCGTACAACCAGTTTCATGCCTTCAGAGCCCCCCTTGTTAGAGCTTATACACTCAACTCATATCCTGTGTAAGCCACCTCTTCTTTGTACATCTAAGTCTCCAAATCTTGTGATATAGCAACTCTTCAAATAACAAGTCCGTGCTCAACTAAAAGCCGTCTGCGAGATTCATACACGTCTATCCTGGTCCACACAAGGGGCGTTGAGTAACAGAGGCAAATGATGGCCTGTAGAGAGGCAGTGGGGAACAGTGGCTGTTGCTGCGGCAGCTAGTTGGGCTTATTTCCCATCTTCCCTACCCCTCGTTGGGGAGCCTGCACAGTCCTCCAGCTGTATCGCCGGTACTCATTGGCTCATCCCCCTAGGTTTGGGGAAGGAGGGTCGCCCGGCTCGGACAGCTAGCAGGTAATACCTCGGGTCAACCAGCAGGTTAAAATCGGGTGATTTGCGAGGCGAAATTTGTTTATTATTTCGTGAGGTTTGCCAAGACGAAGGTAGCAGGTGAGAGAAAAGCAGTAGCTCTTTGTTGCTCCAGGAAAGGAGAATTCATCTTATGAGGTGTGTATCTTGTTTCAAGCATGTCAGCAAAAGGATTTGTCTTGTCAATAAGGCGGGCAGATGCGCGCGACAACGTGACCGTATAACTTCACCTGGTCGAACAGACGGAGCCAATTTGCGTCAACCAATTACGTCAACTTCTCAAATATCGCGAATAACGAGGTTAAACCAACTGCCATTTGATGCCTTAACATCCTCCAATTCCGAAATCCCGCGGGCCCGTTTAAATATAAAAGCTCGAATTAAACTCGATCCGCAAATATGAGACAGTTTCGAAGGTGCAGGGCAGGAAAGAGACTTCTCTTGAGAAACGGCGTTCGGACGGGCCTTGGCATTTGGTCCTCTTCGTTCGTTGCCCAATGACAAAAACGAGATCGCACTTCTTCACTTACTCATCGACTGAGCCCTCGACTGATCAGAATCAAAAGCGCCGTCATGTTATTTATTAAGCACACAAATCTTTCTTCTGACTTATATGGAGGGATTTGGTTTCGCATGTGAAGCATATTTCTGTCTCTGTGAGCCCACCGACAGTTAAACATATATTTTTTCCATAACGCAGGCGTCCCCAAACTTCTCAAGGGATGGGCCAATAGTGAAATTGAAAATGTCTGGCGGGCCACAATACTAAAAGGTAAAAAAAATCAGCAAAACCTCTTAGAGCCATTTTATCCACCGCGCTTCCGACAGAGCCTTATTGTGAGATATGTCTCGAGTCTGTGATACGTATGATTAGGCGGAATCGTGTCGTGGTGCATAATATCGATCCCATCGAATTATTGTACACATACTTCTTTAAAATATCCAGTGCGTTGCAACACACAACTTTCCTTAGCTCTACAACAATTCACTTTGTACATGGCTAATTCTATTTAATCAATTCATTTATCATTCAGCTAATTTGAACTTGGTCAAACAACGCTTTACGGCAGCAGGAAGCGGTAGCGCTTACAGTTCCAGATTTTATTGTGCTGCTCGTACTCATTGCAGGACCATTATTGATCAATTGGTACACAGATCATTAATGAGGCTGTAAACACAAATTTTTTGAAGAACGATAGTAATTACTTTTGCAGAGTTATAGGGTAAAAACGTTTAGAACTGGTAGTAAGCGACACGGCAGTAGTTGAAATTCAGGAATTTATGGAGTGAGCCCCATGTATTTCATGAGCATTTTTAAACACTCACCCTTTAGGTATTGGATTGGACTACAATACCAATTTTTTTAACATTCAACAAAAATTCCAGCGGAGTTTATAAGGAAAAAACCGCGCTAAAAACGCATTTCGTCAAAATTTTGATTATTTATTGTGCTGCTCTCGTCATTTTCCCACGAATGGGAATTTTATGGTGTAATTGCCTTATTGAGAGCTAACAACATAAAAAATTTAATCGAAATCGTTAGAGCCGTTTTTGAGAAAAAAAATATTTGGTGTTTTGATCACTATGATAACTATAGTTAAATTTCCACGGCTTTTGTTCATACCTTCACTTTGGCGTCCTATGGTAACCTGGGGGCGAGATATGAAGTTTGAGCTGGTTTGGTACGGTGGTTTTCTCTAAAAATCGTTCACAGACACACATACACACACACAGACCATTTTTCCCCAAATAGTATTTTTCGGACTGAGGGGGGTCTGAAACGTAAAGATCTGAAGAAAACTCAAAATTTTTTTTCAGCCGATTACATAACTTTCCTTTCTGCTTCGTAGAGCAAGGAAAGTAAAAATGCTTCTTCGCGCGACGGTAGCTGTTAAGAAAATATACCTAAGTTATTTGTGTAAAATCGTAAATTTTTTTACTAAGCCTTGTTCGGCTGTAATTCGGATCAGCCGTTCTCCCGCAAGTCGAACTACAGACACACACACACACACACACACACGGACCACGCGCCGAAATTAGGTTTTTTAGACTCAGTAGGCCTCAAAACGTAAAGATCTGAAGAAAACCCAATTTTTTTTTTTTACCCGATTACTATACTTTCCTTCCCTTCGGGCAGCGGAAAGTAATAGCTAAATAGAACAATTAATACACTTTAATTATGCATTATTGTTATTTTATTTAATAGTGCATTTACGAAAAAGTAAAGGAAGATGTTTGTTGGGTTGTGTTATGAAACGATTACTTTCGCAGTATTGTTCCGCGAGTTCTTTGAATTAGGAGACTTTGGCTCACTATAATTACTGTGATTTCACTGTTTTCGAATTAGGCGCAGTCGTCTACTTCTCAGACTCGTTCTATTCGTCTCAACATAGAAAAAAACCTAGACATTGATACCAAACACAACGTAAATGAGGAAAAGTTGTCAAAATTGCGTTTTTGTTAATTTTGATAACCTTAGGTGGGTTATTTAGAATGAATAATAAACCAAGAGGAAGTTAAATAAATAATAATTGATGAAATGGGGAGGAGATGTCTAGACTACCCTAACCCAGCTCTGGAGATAGCCGGGGGAAGGAATGAAGGATGAGAGAATGTTCCACGATATAACACTCACTAGTAAATCTACGGCCAGAGATACCACAAAGAACGCCTGCTGACACACCCACTGGGGAAACGAGTCAGCCCTGTGCTGGCCTGCCGCCTGGTTCGTCTATGGGTAGCTCTCTACGCCTCTACGCTAAGGCAGTTGTTGACTGCCTGTTGGGGCGCAGTGCTGCAAGTTCACACTGGGTCTAGCTGGGAGTCGACCCCTCCGAGTCCTTGACCCATTAGGGGTCCATAATTCTAGGCCCTTCCGCCGGTTCGCCCACGCCTGTGCAAAGGTGTGGTACTGGCGGACCTCCGCCTTGCTGGAGAGGAGTTGTCAGGCCCCTCCCAGGGCAGGAAGCCGAGCACGCTCATGAGCGTCGCTATAAAGGCGGCAGGTGAAGAGCACGTGGGCCGCATTCTTCACGCCCCCCCCCCCCCACAGGGGCAGTCGCTGATGGGACGGCGCTTGCTGACACTCCCAGTCGACGCATCTCTTCTGCACTTTTTTTGCACCACACACCGCACCAATCCTGATGTTACCAGCCTCCACTCTAAGATCTTTTGACACCGCCATACTAAGAGCCGTCACATCATATTCCCGCCTCTCAGCCTTGGCTTCCAGATACCACCTGGACAATCAGGATCACTACAGACTGGTCAGGACCATCGGTCCCAGTAGTGCGGCTGTTCATCCGCTTCACAACCCTCAGGTGGCAATGCATCTGCTACACACCTGCACCACATCCATCACTGACTCAAACTATTTACCACATACAAGACGGCTATCGCGCTCATTGTTAACCACACGTAAAATTTTCCTAAATGGTGTTTTATTGGCTCAGTAGCGTTTGAAACCTAAAGATCTAAAGTAGGGCTGAGGAAATTAAAAATCGAACTCTAATCAAGTCTGTGGCAAGGTGGTAGGGGGCCTCTTCGTCTATATCACACCAGCTACAACAAGGAGTGCCACTTACACCCACAACATACACATGCTTGTTAATTTTGCAGAGTCCTGGGATGATTCCCACTGCCTACTTCAGGTCCTTCCTTTTTATCATCAGGAGTCTGGATTTTATATCATGTTTTGATCTTGAAATTAAACATTTGGAGTGTCTCATTCTAGTTCCAAATGGTTTGAAGCTTCTTCCGGTCATACTCTCTCAGTCTAGTGACGCAGATGCCACTTTCAGCTTAGATCACAACACGAGCTTAGCACTAACTGGCGATGAAAGTTGTATGCATCGCGCATTTTAGGAAAAATGGCATAAGAAAAGAACGGTTTTGAAATCTGCGTGATTAGTTTCGTTTCGACTCAGTTTGGCACTTCCAAAGACCCCACGAGACAGCTGCCGCTCCGCCGAACTAATTAATTGACCACGAGGGCTGCGACGGGTCTTTCCATCAGGTAGAGCAAGTTTCGCCTGCGCTAGGCGGCCTACGAGATCTTCCCAACCCTCGTTCAATAAAATATCAAGGTGACGAGCTACAAGGGTCTTCTTCACATAAAACCGGCTTTCTGGCTCGAGAAACGGAAAAAGAGAGGAGGGAAAAACTCGTTCCACATGCGCGGAATTGCGCTTAGAACAAAGTCGTCAAAGAACCGACGGAACGAACTGAAGACGCGGACTGCTCGAGGAAATGAAAATGGGGGTTCGAGAGAGGGATTCGTGGGGGGAGCACGATCTTGTCGAGGTGTTGAAAATTCGTCTTCAAACTGAGCTAACATCAGAAATTAGATTTGACGTTATCAGAGCAAATGCAAACAAGTCCAGAAACTTCTGAATTTCTCAACATAAAATCTGGAAGGGGAAGGGATCTGTAATTCCCTTACAATAGACGAAGACATGTTTCTCCGAATTTACTACGAAAAGAATTAATTGTATCTGAACAGCCTCATGAATTGGTCATTGGCAATTCCTGAGTCCCAGCTAGAGACGTCCTCGTCTGGCAGTACCTTACGGTTGATATTCTCGGTTAAACCTCCTAGTATGGAAGCTGTATGGGAAGTTGTCAAGTCCACTGGAGCCACGGCAGAAGTGGCAACTCCTTCGGACGTACTTGTGCCCCAGGCTGCCTTATGGCTGGGGGGAGGGTTTGGGAGGTTGACCGTCCAAAGACTAATAAGTCTCGATAGAGTGGCGTGGTCTGTTGAGCATGCTAGGCGTCCCATGTGTGTACATTCACGTTCCAGTTCAATGTGGCGATCTCGCACTACCACTATTCCGTTCATGCGCCACAGGCGCCTGCTTGCTCTGCGGGCAGATCTGCGCCTGGTCTTGGATTCGTTCAGGATCACTGTAATGTGACATGGCAACTCCATCTGCCCAATAGGCGTTCGGAGTAAGGTTGGCGGATGACTCAGGCAGTGTACCAACTCCCCTTTTCTGAGTGGGTTGAGTCGACTCCAGCGGGCGCCCTGTTCGTGTGGCGTCATTGCCTAACAGCGTCGAGGTGTGCAAGAGGCCCGGGGTTGTAATTGATGCCGGCTGTTGTGCCTGTGGTAAATTTTAGCCGATTCGGTTCAACCATCTTCTCAATAATCGCACCTATCATTCACGGAGCATTTTTCCAAATGTTATTCGGATTATTATCTGCATCCGTTTTGGGAGCGTTGCATGTGTACTATTCACCTCTTGTTCTCCATTTACCGCCTGAATTCTTAACTCACAATTTCTGTTGAGGGAACGCGCTTACGAAAGTGGTATTTAAGTTTAAGGGACCGCCTGACGCGTTGAATACCAATTGCCGTTGTTTTAGTTAATCTCTGCTTAGTAGTGATGTGGAGTCAATTCCAAATTGTGGGAGGTTGAAGGGCATGCATGGGAATGCATTACCGCAAAACGACTCATTGATAACCACAGAATCATTATTGTTAATTAATCAAACTGCACTGTCATATATTCCTGTTTAGACAGCAGGTGACCACCACTCTGTTTCGCGTAATCAACATAGAGATGTTAAAACGAGCGAATTTAAACATTTACGTAACTAGTCTTTAAACTCAACCATGATCTTATTTAATGTATCATTCTTATTAAATAATTTAATTTTATATATGTAATACTTGAAATAGGTATCCGTCAGCAGGTGGATGGGTGGGTGGGTGGGGAGAGAGAGAGAGAGAGTTTCCAGAATGTGATTTGTGGCTTACGAGTATAGGTAGCTGTCAGACGGTATCTGCAAAGAGTATCAGGGCTTGAAGACCTGTGTCAGTCCTAATGTCGCACTGGTCGAACCTAACTTCCTATAGAATGCCAGGTGTGTTCTGAAAGAGTCTTTGCGGTCCACACTTGGAGAATATACTTAATCAGACAAGAACTCTTTAAACTCACCTAACATATCAAATAAATAACTCTTCTTGGGGAGACAACCAGGAAATGAAACTAAGAACGCAATAAGACCCACTTTAAATGAAACAAATGAATCGAACTCCTGACAATTTTAAATCAAAGTAACCTGATTTTCTCGAATCATTATGAGAGAAAATGTTCGGGAAAGGGGGTTAATAAACAGGGGTTTGATAACATTTATCCGACAATATTCAAGCGAGGGAGGAAAACACTGAACTTGAAAACTCTGGCTGATAAGGCTGATTGACACGTCACAGGGTGTGTGAAGAAACAGAATGGGCTAAGAGGAGCTCGAGCTTCGCAAATATAACTGCTCGCCGTTCTCCCGATTTTCCGCGCATGGTAGAGAGCGCCAAGAAAGGGGAGGGGACGGCAATAGGGGCTGTATCCTTCACAAAGCTCCTGACTACCTGGTGCATTCTCCTGGAATACCATCCCACAGGCGTCTTAGCTAGTGACGGAGAAGTTCCACAGTAGGAAGGTAGTCCTGTAGGTATAGTAGACGAACGAGTCTGGACACATAGTATACCCTTTCATTTCCAATGATCCCTTCATGGCCCGGAATCCAATACACGTGTTTGTTAAAGAGTTAAGCCGCATCCTGCACTCCTGCACCAGCTTTACGTTATGCATCATGTTGATAGTTTTCTGGATCCCACCAAAAAGAAATAAACGAATCGAACTCCTGTCAATATTTAATCAAAGTGATCTAATTTGCTCTGATCATTATGAGAGAAAATGTCCGGGAAAGGGGGTTAATAAACAGGGGTTTGGTAACCTTTATCCGACGATATTCAAGCGAGGGAGGAAAACACCTAACTGAAAAACTCTGGCTGAGCGTGTGAAGAAGCGGAATGGGCTAAAAGGAGCTCGAGCCTCGCAAACATAACTGCTCACCGTTCTCGCGATTTTCCGCCCATGGCAGAGAGCACCAAGGAAGGAGAGGTGAAGGCAATAGGGGCTTTATCCTTCACAAAGTTCCTGATTACAGCCAGGTGTCCATCAATCGCCTTTGGCACCTTACTTATCTCAAGCCTGCTGAGTCTGTACAGTAAGGTTTCTGGTATCTTTCATTTTCTATGTCTTTCTGGTTCATTAGCCCTTAAAACATAAACATCTCACTTCAAGAGAAGAAAATTCACTTCAGCCAACTACGCAATTTTTTTCTTACTACCCAGGGCTAAGGATAGTAAAAAGGCTTGTTGACGCCAACGGATATCGCCAGAGCTGTTCAACTGTTTGGCGACCCCAACTGAGCTCCTCAAGGTCTCGAATCCCCAACAACGTGCAACTCGCACGAACTCGTTGGTCACATTCCCACATTCCCAGCCTCATTGCCGGATTTCATTTCGCCTACGATCGGCAACGTGAGCTGCTCCTCAATCGTTTTCATTCCATTAAATTCTCGGAAGGCTTCCGAAAGCCTCTCAGAATAGCCAAAATTATTGACATTTTGGACAAGGTAATGTGCCATTCAACCCCGACCCACAATATCACTTCCCATGTGGGGCTAGATCCCTCTTAAATACTTTGTTTGGTCTTCCTCCAGGAACACCCGAATGCGAGGAGAAGACAAACTGGATCTCCCTTTGCTTCAATTCGTCTCCTACCAAAAGTTTTGGTCAGAATATTCAGTCTTCATTTATTTTAGTTCCTGAATAGTTTCTTTTACCCAGTATTCGACATTTAACGAGAGCATTATTCCTTTTTCGGTCACGAAAAATTTTACAACCCCCCTCAAAATTTGATACTTTACGTTTCAAGACATGGAGATTCCAAATTTGCAATGTCTGTCCGCCGTTTTGTGCCTTTAAAGTGGTCTAAAAAATTCGTTCTTTCGCACAAAAATCCCATTTGGTATCGCCCACGGTTGTTATGGACAAAAAATGGTTAAAAACATTAACGATACGCAGTATAACGCGGGAACTACAGCGGAAGTCAACGTTTCGTCGTTAGTACTCCCTCCCTCCCGTCTTATCAAACTCAATCACCCGCCCGCTTGACTCGCAACGCCCTTTCAACTCCCAACGGGTTCGCTGGAAGCCCCCGTTCCTTTCTCCCCGACTCTTTTTGCCCGACGAGGCGGAGGAAGGTTAGGGCCACTTCCTCCGCACACCCCTACATCGGATCATAAATGCCGACAGACGTTTACAGGCGCCTGGCGCCGGGGGAATATTTAGTTTCCGTAGTTCCATTGTAGTCAGGTCATGTTTCGTATGGTTTACTAGTATTTGATGCTGAATTGAATGGGATGGGTCTCAGAGCAGTAATACTAGGTCAAGCTGTTCATGAGAATAATAAACCATTGTGTAATAATTTGCAGGGTTTAGATACCTAGTCGAATGAAACAATTTTCAGAGGTGAACAATGCATATAGTGGTTGTAATAGTGTTTTTTTCTTTACGTTTGCCTGTACAGAGCTCTTAGCTACATTTTATTTAGTATCCATGATACCACTATGCATTTGTATCAATACAGTCCACTTTTACCTTTAATTTTGCAGTTCATTTTTTTCTCCATTCATTTCTCGCATTTTTTCAGGTTCAGTTTTCTTTCTCTTTCCTTTTTTTTTGAACAGGCGTCAGATTGAGCGTAGCCCAGATCCCGGCCACACAATTTACGCCTCAGGCTCGCTAAACACGGTTTTCAGAGGCATTTTTTATCATTTGCGCTGTTCTCGTAGCTGCTTTCGTACTTTCTCCTTTCTACTACTACTCTTACTCCTTCGTAATTCTAAGGAATGTAAATAGTGAAAATAGTTCACCTTGGCCTAACTGAATCTGGTTGTTAGAGGTGTAGTCACATTACACACATTTTAGAGATAAATTACGTGAACGTTGTTGAAGATGCCCGTTTCGCGGGGCATTTGAATAAGTGTCAACGAAAGGTGCGGTCCTTGCGTTCTGAGCTCGAAAAGACGAGAAAACTTCATAAATCATTCCGTTAGTCTATTAGGCAGGCGTTTTCGAAAGCTGAAAATTTCATTTTGTTTACGCTCTTGATAAGACGTTATTTAGCCGCGCCTAACCGGATTCATAATATTTATTCTGCGTTGTGATTTTCCCCGACTCTCCGCTCATCTTCATAAACTTCATCTGTCGCTCTGCCGTACTTGCCGTTCCCTTTCCCCTCCCCACCCCCACCCTTTCTTTACCGCAGTTATCTTTTCCTCCGTTGCCCCTCGATTTATTTTTCCTGCTGCCTCTCCACTTGGAAGCCGACTATGCAAATAGGCACCGAGGCTCCACTCTCCGCCCCATTAAACAAACAACAGCCCTTCCTAAGTGTCTTTCTGCATCCAAACCCCCTCCGACGAACCCATCTGCCCCCCACCCCCACCCATTTGTTTCTCTTTCTGATTTCGCCACTGGCGCAATTCATTATCGTAACTGAAGTTCAACTTGTGGAAATATCAATTGATCCGGTGCGTTTGGGTTGTACGTTTCAAACGCGTAGAAATGCCCCGCAAGCTGCTGCTATATTGTGAACATGTGAATTCGTACGTCTGTCGCTACAGTTCCAAACTGAGGGACTCAGCTCAACGAGAAATGAATAAATATGTAATATTTGGAACCAAAACAAACCATTTTTTGAGAAAAACATTAGGTGCGACGCATCACACAACTTTCCATAGCTCTACGTCAACTCACTGACGTAAAATGGTTAAACATGCAATGGAAAGTGGTAGCGCGTACAGCTCCGCGATTTACTGTGGTATTTCTGCTCGTGCCACGACCATAACTGAGCCACCAGTAAGCTGAGAATTACTGAGACCGTGAACACGCTTGCGTAAAAACTGTGAGAAAGGGTAGTGTTCCGCCCAAGGAACAGCGCTATCGAGAGGAAGGACCAACGACATTCTCCACCTAGACAGGACGCTTCACTATCGTAGCAAGTCGTCAAATTTTTTTCAAAGTGTGAACGCGAAATCAGTAGGACATTTCATTTTTACTTTCCGCTACCCAAAAGGAAAGGAAAGTATTGTTAGAAAATAAGGCACTCGTGGTATATTCGCAACCAAAACGAGAACTGAACTCTTTAATTTTTGACAATCAATCATCGAGTCCGTTACTTTGGGAAACTATTTACATAACAACAGGAGAGTGCTTAACACCGAAAGTATTGAACTCTATTGTGGAAGCTCCACAACAGGATTGTAATCGTGTAAAAAACAAAAAAACCCTGCAAATTATTACACAATGGTTTAATATTCTCATGAACAGCTTGACCTAGTATTACTGCTCCGAGACCCATCCCATTCAATTCAGCATCGGAAAATACTAGTAAACCATACGAAACATGGCCTGGCTACAATGGAACTACGGAAACTAAATATCCTGTCTGCAGGCGTTTATGATCCGATGGAGGGGTGTGCAGAGGAAGTGGCCTTGGCGCCCCATCAAAGTCGAAAGGGCGTTGCGAGTCGAGTGGGTGGGTGATTGAGTTGGATATGACGGGAGGGAGGGAGTAATAGCGACGAAACGTAGACTTCAGCTGTAGTTCTCGCATTATAGTGCGTTTCGTTAATTTTTTAAACTATTTTTTGCCCATAACAACTATGGGCTTCGTCCGATCCGATTGCCAAAATGGCGGGCACAACTAAATACCAAATAGGATTTTTGTGCAAAAGAACGAATTTTTAAGACCACGTTAAAGGCACAAAACGGCCCGGACGGGGGATGGACATTGCAAATTTGGAATCTCCATGTCTTGAAACGTAAAGTATCAAATTTTGAGGGAGGGGTTGTAAAAAATTGTTTGTGAATGAAAACATAGGGTTATTTGTTATTCAGATTGAATAATAAACCAAAAAGGTAAGATTTCTTCAGATCTTTACGTTTTGAGGCCTACTGAGATTAAAAAATATCATTTCGGCGCGTGGTCTGCGCGCGTGTGTGTGTGTAGGCCTCCCACATAGCATCCCATGTGCGTACGTTCACGCTCAGGTTCGATCTGGGGGACTTGGGCATATCCTAGCGCCATCTCTAGCGCCGTGAGCGCCTGCTTGTTTTGCAGGCATCTGGCTGGGATGTTGCACGCGCTGCGGCTGACCTTGGATTCACCCAAGATCAGCTGCGGTGGTGTGACATGGCTTGCCTAGTTAGCCTTCAGAGTTTGCGGTCGCTCTTCACAGTTCGGTGGGCGGACAGGAACTCAGGCTTTCATGGGAAGGATTACCGGCACTTTCACGACGTTCATGTGGCGTCACTGCCTAAAGCGATAAGGTGTACAAGAGGCCGGGATGGTAATGTTCTGAATGCTCGCTGTCGTGCATGCAGTAACCTGTTTGAGTCGCTGAATCATGTGGTACAGGTGTGTCCATGTACTCATGGGGGCCGTGTCAAGCGTCAAGTCGTGAGAGGGAGAGAGGCACTACCGGGTTGTCTCTGGAGGACTGAGGTCTGACATCGTCGCCGTTGTCCCGACCAATCTGCAGTCATCCTGGATGTCCAGGTGGTATCTGGCAGCCGGGATCTTGCGCTGACTTGGCAAGCCAAGTAGCGCAAATACGACAGGACGGATCTTCATACGGCAGTGTCATTGTACTGGTGGTTTGGTGAAGAATAGGTAAACTCGGCAGAACTTCGTTTCTTAAAAGAGTCCGCTCCAGGAGCAGCGGCTTAAGACGAGGGGGAAGATGGCTGACTGACTCCTATTAAAGGCATCGGGCGATCTTGGTCTAGTGGTTAAGACAGGGGCATCGACAATAGTCGGGAATTGTGGATCGGAGCTCTGTGCGATTTGCCGTAATTTTTGCCTGAGTCAGCAGCTCTTCATAACCATCTTCAAACTACCTCAGTACATCAGAAGCTTGTGGAGTGGCGACAGACAACATCAGGGTTGCAGCATTGACTGTGTCCTGGCGTGGTGTGTGGTGCAAGAAAAGAGGCATCGGCTGGGTGTGTCAGCAGGCGTTCTCGGTGTTATCGCCACCCGCGTGTCACTCGGGTCGTACCTTAACTGGTCGTTCTATCGTGGAACATCCTCTTATCCTTCTTTCCTTCCCCGTCGCAAGCCAGCGTAGGGTAGACTGGGCGCCCTTACACATTATTTGGTTTTTTCTTTTTGGGTGCCACAGTCCAAAAAAATTAAAATGCGTGTTGTATATACTTCGATTTGCGGGAGAATGGCTGAACCGATTGAGGTGGTTCTTATTTTGTTTTGTTCGTTATTTTTCACAGACACCAAAATAAGGTTATGGGCGATTTCGGTCGAAGGGAAAGGTGGGTGGGGGACAAAAATATACCAAAAACTGTGGTTTTTTGCATTTTAATCGAAAACGGCTCTAACGATTTTGATTAAAACTTTCAAATTATCTTCTACTAGTTACAGTTTAGACTCCGTTTCTATGCATGTTCAAGTGCTCGTTTGCGCTAGGACAGTCTAAAACCTACTCACCAAATTTGCTGCCGTCAACGTCTCTGGAAATCGTTAATTGTCGCTATTTCTCGCTTCGATTCGACTCGACGCGGCTCTCTCTCTCTTTCTAGCTGCGTTTCCATTTGGTTCGTTCACCGAAAAACGGAAACCGATAGGAAGAACAATGCAAATGGGAAATAACGCAGGGGCCAATACGAGGGCGTTAATCGAACAGCAAACCGTGTCCCCTCGCGGTACTGTGGAATCGGAAGGTTATCTCCGCTTTTAGCGCCAGACATAACCCGGATTCTTCTCATTTCCCATTACGCTCCTAGTCATCGATTAGGCGCATTTTGACGCGGGAGGGGCTTCAGCGAAAATGACAAAAAAAAAAGGAAAACTATTTACAAAGAGGAATCGTCGGCATGCGATCGTTTCTAAAACGAGCGCCGGGTCGCTCGTTACGGTCAACGGATGAGCGTTTTAGGTCTATTAAAAAGTTCCCTTTTCAAAGTTCTCCGATTCCTCTCGCTCGGAGCTTTTTCAGTTTTAAAGCCGCCATTACGACGAATCTCCGGTCGTTTTTGGTAATGGATTGAAATTGAATTCGGAGAACTTTTCTCCGGAGAAATGAAGAGCCGAGGGGCGAAATTATTTAATTACGCCAAGTATTAGGTTATTGTTCGTCGAAGAGGTTACAAAAAGTTGGAAGAATATAATTGAGGCTCGAGTTCTGTACGATTTCCCGATTCGGTCCCCATTTTATCAGCTCAATACTATTCACGAATAACACAAAGCGGGTACTTACTTAATTGTCGTTTTTCTCAATCCGAAGGGCAGGACTATTGTTACTAACGAACCGAATCGAGTTTTCGTCGAATCTTCAGGTTGTGTTACTCCGTAGCCCGATAAAACAGAATTTGGCGCGTGATGTGTGGAATTCAAATCACGTAACGACATTTGGGCGTGATAGAAATGAAAGTTGAATAATCAGCAGAAAAAGTCAGTATTCTCCAAATCCTGATGTATTCTGAGATTGAAACTCAAGATTTGACAAAATGGCCTGTTTGTGAACGCATTGATAATGAACGGCCATCCACTATCAGTGCTAATTTGATCTACATATCACGCCAAAACCGGAGTATGATGTAAAGACAACCTGAACGCATTTACCGCAATGCGGCCAATTTCTACTCTCCATAGTCCATTGAGTATAAACCGAAAATATCTGGTCCGTAGCAACACACAACATTCCGCAACCCCCGTAAAGTCAACGAACTGCTACATATCTGGGCGCTGTATCTTCGTTCAACGCGTTTTTACAGGGATATGTACGGAGAACAAAATGTAGGTACTAGTTTGTTGAGAGTATACGGTAAGTTTGATCGAAATCGATACTGCCGTTTTTGATAAAATTAGAAACCCGATAAATTAATATCAACAGACGAATCTCGGTGTCCGAGCTATCACGGCTTATTTCTCCGTTCAACAGATAAATACAGAAATAATTACGGAGAACAGAACGTAGGCCTCGATAGAATTAAGAGAACTGTCAATGCTCAAGGAACAAGTCGTCGACCCCTAACAAATCAGAATACGGAAGAAGACACAACGGGAACGGCTATTTAAAGTGTTTTTACTATGAAGAGAAGCATTGGAGTGACGAATGACCTGAAGTAATGACTTCAGAGGCTAGGAAAGAAATGGCTATGGGCAGGTGTTAGAATTGCATAGAGAGAACGCATCAACTAGCTAGTTGTTAAGAGCCTGAGCTCACTGCAAGGAAATAAAGAAACGTCACCGGAGTCTTTGTACAAATCTTTTTGATGTTCCAGCAATTTTATCAGAAGAAAATACCAAAGCTAGTTTGATGGATGCAACCGAAAAAGTATTCGTGCAGACTTTTAATACAAAGATCAAACATTCTATATCAACAATAGAAGTGGAAGTAAGAGGAATGCTCGATTCCTCGAGGACCGGGCTGCCTTCACTGCATCGGGCGACCAGCGTGCGACTCTTCGTGTCACGTTTGGTTGCCCCCAAGGGGCAGTTCTGTCCTCCATTCTTTGGGCAGTCCTGCTGGACCCCCTCTTAGAGGCCAATGGCTACTCACCCGTCGTATATGTTGACGATGTGGCGATCGTGGTGGAGGCGGAGCACCTCGGCCTGGTGAAGCTCCACTTACAGTGGGCAATGAGGCTGGTCTCGGCCTGGTACAGCGGCACGCGCCTCCGTCTCTCCACGGCCAAGACCCAACTCGTCGTACTACGGTCTGGCCCATCCTTCCCCATGCAGAGAGTGGAGCTGGCTGGGGGGACTGGGTTGCCCTGGGGTCACAGCCTGTTACCTTGACACGAAGTTCGGTCCACGCGGCCGCCCAACCGAGCACATGTTATTCCTAGGACTTAAGTGCTTGGCTCTCATGACCCAAGTGAGGTCCCTTGCTTCCATACTACCGTATTCCTTCCTATTGAGCCGTATGCTGCGATCACATGGTGGGTGACCCCCACCAGCCGAGACTGGCGGCTGGCCATTTCCCTCCAACGAGACACGCTGCTGGCTATCCTGCCGGCATACCGCATCGCTTCATATTTGGCCCCCCTGTGGTCGCGGACTTGCCACCCCCCGGACCTAGCCCTTGACCTAGCGGTGCCCCAGTCCCACATAAAGTGGGACAGTTCACAGAGTACCACAGGCCATTCCAGGCCCTCCTCCCCTGGCTACAACAGGAGGAACCCGCTGAGAGGAGACTCACCCTTGCTCGGGAGGCACACATCAACATGAGGCAGGTGCGATGGAACGAGGGTCTAACTGAGCGGCACCTCCACAGCAGCCCTGGCTCGTTCCCCCATTGGGATTCAGTAAGTCAGAGAACCTATATTTAAGAGAAATTATCTTTAATTGAGAAAGACTCAAGTTGGATCGATTAAGTAATAAAGTTTTATCTGTTTTTGGTTTATTATTCATTCTGAATAATAACCCTATGTTTTCGGTAACGAAAAATTTTTTACAACCCCCCCTCAAAATTTGATACTTTACGTTTCAAGACATGGAGATTCCAAATTTGCAGTGTCCGTCCGCCGTCCCCCATCCCCATCCGTTTTGTGCCTTTAACGTGGTCTAAAAAATTCGTTCTTTCGCACAAAAATCCAATTTGGTATCTTGTTGTGCCCGCCATCTCGGCAATCCGATCGGACGAAGCCCGTGGTTTGTAATGAGCAAAAAATGGTTAAAAAAGTTAACGAAACGCATTACAACGCGGGAACTACAGCGTCCCTCCATCCCTCCCGTCTCAATAAAAAAAACCAGCCTCGTCCTCGCCTCGCAACGCTGCCGGGCGGGCGGCTCAACTCCCCTTTCACTTCGCAACGGGTTTGCTTTCCCCGACCCGACGCGGCAAAATCACCAGACGTTTTGTTTCCGTGATTCCATTGTAGCCAGGACATGTTTCGTACGGTTTACTAGTATTCGATGCTCAATCGAATGGGATGGGTCTCAGAGCAGTAATACTAGGTCAAGCTGTTCATGAGAATAATAAACCATTGTGTAATAATTGGCAGGGTTTTGTACTTGGCAGTGTACAACCTCGTCAGATCACATCAGTTGTTGAATTGGACATTTGTTATTGAATAATAGCCAATGGGGTTCCCAACATCATGGGAAATTTCAGAAATAATATTGATTTGGAAAGGTATGGCGATACCAGTAAACCTAAAATTTGCAGATTTAGATAGAAATACATCGATCCAAATTTTGATTGGGAATGATTACTTTTACGACTTGGTTCTGGAAGCAAAAAAATTCCGTGAGGCCTAATCTTTACCTAGTGAATACTAAATTTTTATGGGTTTTGAGTGGAAGAAAGAAATTGACAAACAACTCAAAGATACGAGTACCACAAGTTTAAAAAAAACAATTTTCGTGCTTAGTTCAACAAGAAGATAACAACAATATATTAGCTTGGGTATAGTCTGACAAGACTCCCTACTATAATAACATAAAAAATGATTGAAGTGTTTTTGGGACTTGACGCAATATGAATTCGGAGAAACTGAAAAGTATGGCTTGGCTGTAGAGTCATTCGGCAGTTCGATTCAAAAAACTGAAGAAAGTAGAAATCTCTGGCAAAATATACAATTAATTTTAAAAGACCTGCCCCATGTACAAATCCCGAGATATATAGGAAGGCCGAAGAACAAAACGAAGCCGAAATCAGGATTTTAGCACTCGATAGGCCACAAAACGTAAAGATCTGAAGAAAACTCAACTATTTTTTGACACGAGTACAATGCTTCCCTTACACTTCGGGTAGCGTAAAGTAACAACGTTCACTTATGGAAGCTGTGTGCAATTAAATAACCGTAATGTTAAATTAAAACTAGAGAAGTGACACTAATTGAGAACTAGGCGAGAAACAATCACTAATTGCAAGGTCTAAAAAAGTGGAAAATCGGAAGCGTTAAAAGAAGTGGCTGTTAAGCATCACACAACGATCCTCAGACCTACATACATTCAGCGATTTCTGCGGCTTTGACTATTAATCCTAAATTTTCGCTCAGTTTGTATGATAATTTACAACTTGACGTTCGTAGTGAGTGATAGCGTTTGGAATTCTGGTATTTTCGAGGTGCTTCTATTGATGCTGCCCCGTGTCAGCACGAAAGTATAACAATCATATTTCTGGATTTGTGTGTACTGCCTGACTGCCATTAAAGACACCCTCGCGATCGTGGTCTAGTGGTTAAGACGATGGTTCATAATCCTGACGAAAGTCGGTTTATTGCATCGGAGCTCCTTGCGATTGTAGTAATTTTTACCTGAGTCAGCAGATCCCCAAACACCTCCAAACCTCCCTTGTAACGTGTGTACTTTCTACGCTCTGATTCTGGTTCTGTGATGGACAGTAAAGATTCCCTTATTACTAGGGCGTTGAGATAGGAAACCAGCACACATCCGAATTGTATCGGATTCCATCCAGCGAGATCTAGTATCTAGTTGTGCCCCCATCTTGGCAATCCGATTGGACGAAGCCCATGGTTGTTATGGACAAAAAATGGTTGAAAAAATTAACAAAACGCAGTATAATAGCAAATACGCCGTGTTTTGTATCGTTTTCAAGGTATTTCTACATCCTGGGCCGAATGGAATGAGTATCAGACGTTTACAACTGCGTGTAGGGAAATTACAGTAATTATTAGAGTCTACTAATTGAAAGAACTCGTGGGAACTACAGCGGAAGTCAACGTTTCGCCGTTAGTACTCCCTCCCTCCCTCCCGTCTCTTCAAAACCACCCGCCTGCTCGCCTCGTAACGTCGTGCAAATTGCAGAGGCTTCGCTGTAGTCCTCGTCCCAATTTCTCCGACTCTTTTTGCCCAAGGGGTGGAGGAAGGTTAAGGCCACTTCCTCCGCACACCCCTACATTGGATCATAAATGCCTACAGATGTTTTGAGGCGCCTGGCACCGAGGGAATATTCAGTTTCAGTAGTTCTATTGTAGTCAGGTCATGTTTCGTATGGTTTACTAGTATTTTTCGATGCTGAATCGAAAGGAATGAGTCTCGGAGCAGTAATACTAGGTCAAGCTGTTCATGAGAATACTAAACCGTTGTGTAATAATTTGCAGGGTTTTTAAGGTTTAAGCGTTGAAGTGATTCAGCCCACACCCTTGTTTAAACGTTCCGTAATGGACAGCGGGCAAGTATTAGTTTTGACTGCTCGGTCTACTTGTTTTCTTGCCGTTTTGACCACAGACGGACCCGCTGAACATCGTCTCAATGAACGAGAAGATCTGAAGCATAAAGCGACTAAATTCGCGCATTATGAACAATAACTCGCCGCTCACCGGAACATTACGGTGTATCACGTTTTAGTAGCTAATTACCGAACATTGAAGTGTGCAGTCGATCGTCGGGTCTTCGGCGACTTTCAGAATGATACATTTTGAAGGCTATTCAAGACGTGGTCTGTTGTGATGGTTGTTGAAACGGAAATTTTCACAATGTTCATCAAGAGCTCTGAAGTAAGGATTCCGAATTAATTGAAATCCACCGATAGATTCCACCCTTTGTAAAACAATATTTCGTCTTTTTCGATCCTTCGTACCTTTCACCTTCGTTAAGTTTCGTACTACTGAACAGTCCGCGAGAAAAAAACACAAAAAACGAGATTTAAAAAAAAAATAAAAAGGGTAAAATCTTCGGGTCGTAACTTTGAAGCGCCTTCATTCGTTAAGAGACCGCTAAACTGGCTCATCTAATTACTCGAACCAAAGGCCAGAACTCAATTAATTCGAGCGAGCATCCTCAACAAAGTTCAAACCCCCTTTATAACAAGTCGTCGGGAGTTTTAACCGAGTAAATTAGGGAAAAGGGATCGCGAAAAGGAAGGGAAACGTCGAAATGAGCTTTGTACAACTTCAATAGGTTAGGCGCTTTACAACTGTCGTAATTGTCGGGGATCTTCAAACCTATTATTGAGGTTTGGCTGCGGTTGATGGGCCCTCTTCCTTTTCAGTCCAGATTATACTAGTAATGAACCACTCGTAAAACAAGAAACAAAAAAAAGGCCAGATTCGTCGTTCTGCTGAGGCAATCCAGTGTGGTTGAGACGGCCTTCGACTCTAAGTATTTGCATCACTACAAATTGACCGTTAACCTTTCAATAATGACCTGTAAGTCATAGAAGCTGTTTTGAAGACTAGGTGTGTTATAGGCCTATAGTTCTCCACTAAGGTAAGACACTGATTTAAACAATGTTTGTAAATTGATGCAAAGATACCTATCGAAAAGCTTAAATTTACTAAACACGACAGGGGTTTAACGCTCTTTTTGAGAATTTCGGCACTCACATTATTGAAATTGATAGCGCAAATGGGAGGATAGGTGCGGGGGTTGCCCATTGGCGTGGGCTGCCCGGCTGCAGACAGTCAAAACTCTTCATCTGACTCTACAAAGGGAGAGCCAAGGAGGTGCTTGCACTGGGGAGGAAGGATATGAGGATCATATGTGGCCTGTACACAGTTCCGCTGATGTACCACCTTGCTACTATTGGCAAGTGCGAGGTACAGGTATGCAGGTTCTGCGAGGAGGGGCTAGAGACGGCTGAGCATGTGTGCGTATGCGATGGACTCGCGCTTTCTTCAGCCACAAGAGATGGCGAATGCAGAACTTGTGGATGTCCTCCGCTATGTGCTTGTGGATGTGGTCACACCAATTGAGACCAGTCATGTAGGACCTGGCGGTGGTGCTGGGGGGGGGGGCATGAACTGAGGACCATGGACGCCCATACAATAGGCCCATTTTGTGGCTGCAGTGAAAGTATCGCCTGCATCCACCGTTTATAAAAAAAAAGAAGAAATTACAGGCTTAATTTCACATCTCGCAATCACAAATTTCCAATTTTGCAAAGCACTCACCGCGATCAGTAATGCTGTTATTATGAGGTCACAGCTGCTGACAGACGACCAGTTTTGCCAACGTTGAAAGGAAATATGTTATTCGTATGATCGTGTGTTTAGATCGTGGAGACAATAGTTATTTTACGGTGCAGCGTCAAGTTGAAGTAGCTATGTTCTTTCGTTCTATTACCATTCATTTTTCCCACAGTTGTCGTCATTCTTTCAACCTGTATCTTAATCTGCGTATTCCCCGATCTGGATTCATCACGATTGGACTGTAGAGGTGGTTAGCTGAAGGACAGGTTACACTCGTAAAGAGTTCACGTTCTCCATTGATAGTTAGGTTCGTATTCACTTTCTGTGACCCAAAGCGTAAGGAAAGTATTGTATGTAGTCGTGTCAAAAACAAATTCGGGAATTTCTTCGGATCTTTACGTATTGAGGCCAAGAAGAAGAAGACTGTAGGGCATCAGCCAAAGCCGAAGGAACAATGACCTGAGTTGTGGCCACAAATGAGCCCATTTCCCATCACCCAAATGAAAAAGGGATCCGGCTTTGGCTCCTAGAATGGGTACTGCAATCTTCCAGTTCCACAAATTTGAGAATTTTTCTCCATTCGTTATTTCGTATATTGTCCCTATCTATTGTATGTCCTCCTAGTCTTTCTACTCTGAGTGTGATTCTGGAGTCTGGTCTGGTGGGTGGCTCCCATGCTCCGTTGAGGGGAGGCTACGAATGAGCTGGTGGCGGCCGTCCTTCGTGGATGTGCAGCATCTCTTTGGTCACGGTGCATTCAATGAGCGGCTGCACTTCTTCAGGCGCCGCTCCTTCAGCGACTGCCCATATGGAGAGGCTGCGAAGAGTGCAGCACATGCACTCTTCGCCTGCTGCCTATATGGCGATGCCCGAGGGCGTGCTCAGCTTCCTGCCGCAGGAGGAGTCCCATGTCTTCTCTCCAGCAAGGCGGAGGTCTGTCGGTTTCGCATCTTAGCCCAGGCTTGGGCAAACTGGTGGAAGGGCCTGGAGTCGTGGTGCCCCCTCCAGATCGAGGCGGAGGAGGATTACGGACACGGTTCCCTTGAGATCACCATGCACTAGCCACGATGCGCCTCTGCCATGGGCGTAGAAGCGCTTGCTCGCAGCCGACCAACGAGCCGATAGGCCAAGCCAGGCCTGGCTCGTTACCCCATTAGTTTCTGAACCACATTGGGCATGGTGAAATGCTCCACCGTTTCTATTTTCCAACAGGAGCATTGGGCACCAATGGTCGAGTTGAATCTATGTAGTGTGTTCCTAACTGCGTAATGTCCAGTTAGCATGCCAATTAGTGTTTTTAGTTGACTCCTGTTTAGTTTTAGCGCCCTGTACCCTGCACCTTGTGATCCCTGTACACATAGAGAACTCAAGGCCTCTGTTGTTATCTATGTCATTGCTAACTCTGTCCCAGAGGGTATTATCGACAGCCTCCTTGACTGTAGCCATCATTGCTGGTAAGTATGGTTCAGACCCTTTGAATGGATCAGCCGATCCTTCTTTAGCCAGTACATGCGCACTTTCGTTCCCGGTGTAGCCCTTATGTCCTGAAATCCATTTCACTGGTATTACCCATCAGTGCAAGTTCCTTCCCTTCATTTACGGTGTTTGTCCATAGAGCGGGTAATTGCTAACAATTCAACCTGAAAGACTGCCGTATCAATTCCTAGTGGTGTAGATTCCTCCCTATCTATTGGGGGGATGAATATCCCCTTTGTGCATCTCCAGGTATTCGGTCTTTCAACCCACCCGTGTAACATATTATGTCAGACTATTAATAATATCAACTTTCTTTTCACAATGGGTCGCGGTGAGTAATAACTCTTTAACACCTCCGTCCAGTGAAGGCGTGACAGATCTTCAATCGTTTCTGGGCATGATCGGTTTTCGGTGAAAATAACAAAAAAATGACGAAACGCCTTGACTTTGGTTCTATAATGCTTAGAAATGTTAAATATCGTGGACTGGTTCAGCGCTGAAATATACAAAAAAATATTTATTCGAATGAATGAGGACCTTGGGTGAGTTATCCTTCGATTAAAGTTCACTCTAAAGGCCAACCCTCCCCCAGTGAAATAATAACCGTAAGTAAAAGACGTGGGCTGTAACATCTATCGAAACGGTTATACCGTCTCGATAATTGCTGACGAGGAATCCCGTTGTTTTTTTGTTTCTTCTGCGAACCTACCCTCGGAAATTCCTACGAGGTGCCGGCGGATGGGGGAAGAAGTTGCTTTGTCCCAGAGCCCTCAACCCCTCTCGAACAGAGCAAAACCCGTCTCTTCCTTTAGCGTGTTTCCTCTCCGGTGTTGGCTCGACTGTCGAACCAGAAAACTCGCTGAAGGCAAAAGCGCACCCCATTACCCTCAGCCTCGACCTTGGCATTTCCGCCAAACGAGCTCCAATTCGGGCAGCTTGCGGAGAATCTTCTCTGGTCTCTTCGCCCTGCTCTTCTTCCTTAAAAAAAACGACTCGAAAAAAAACAAAAAAACCTACCCCCCTCCCATCGATCCTGTCTTTTTTCATAAAGGACTATTCGATGTCAAGTTCTGTTTTCATTTTTATTAACAGGAATAGAGCCTCTGTCGAGAGAGGCTTCTTCACCGCGCGCACAGCGGTCGGTTTTTTGACATTTTTTTTATTTAGTTTCTCTTCTTGTCTCGATCCAAACCGTCGGAATACTAATGAAGTTGTAACAACTTCCAACGACTTTACCGGAGTACACAACCTTGAAGAACTTGTACGAACTAATCGTAAAGTCTTATTGCACGATAAACATTTCTCCAGTTGTACTTCTTCCACCAGTCGACTTCTTACAATTGAAACCGCCGTCAATCCCATCAGAATTCTACGATCGCGTAAACAAAGGAATAAAACCTCCTTCGACGCGATGGCAGTAAATTTTGAAAGCCCTGCTAGAACTTTCCCTCCGGAGCTCTTGATGAGCGACGAATAAATCGGTCAAGCATCTTCTGACCTCGAATCTCGTGTTAACGGTTTACATGAGACTCCACAACATTTCAGGGAGCTGCCGAGCTTCAACGGAAACGTGCGCAATGCGTCGCCAACTAGGCGAGCGACATTCACGTTCAGTCAATTATTACGTTTCATATAATCTATTTTTGTCTCATCAGCTGTTTTGAGGGGATGAGCAGCGCCACGAGATAATAAAAAGAGTTGCGTTTTGAGATCGGAGATGAAAAGGTGTTCTTTATTTTACGTTTAATTTAAAACACTATTTTGTGAGGAATAGGAGCGGTGCTTTTCCCCACAGCGCGTGCCCTATTGACGAAAGTCTTGTCTCGTATTAAACGTATTGATAGGTTCGGTGACCAGCGGGTGAGAATGCATTAGTCAGGTACGTTGGAACATGCCTTCATTCTCGTTGAATTTCATTGTGCGCTACTCCCCAAACTGAAATCATCGATGGGACTGTAGAGGACAGAATTCACTCTTAAAGAATTCACATTCTCTGTTGGAAGTTATGCAATAGGTTATTTTTTATAGACACCAAAATAAGGTTATGAGCGATTTCGGTCGAAGGGAAGGGGGGGGGACGACAATGTACCAAAAACTAGGGGTTTTCGCATTTTTCTCGAAAACGGCTACAACGATTTTGAATAAATTTTCAAATTATCTTCTACTAATTAATATCTAACTTTTCTTCTCAATACATATCTCCTTATACATATACGCCGAACGGAGATATAGGCCTATGAAGCAAAAATAGGTTTTTTACGCTTTTTGGCCAAACTGCTTGAACGATTATCACCAAACTCTCACTCCCTCATCTTCTGTCACAGTTATCTGAAGCCATACCTGACATGCAATTTGGATTCCGTTCAAAGCATTCGTGCACTCAGCAACTCCATAGAGTGGTCGAACACCTTTTGGATACTTACGAGGAAGGAACAACTTGTCTCGGACTCTTTCTGGACACAGAAAAAGCATTTGATAGAGTATGGCATGAGGGTCTACTGTCCAAGCTAAGAGACAGACTATGTGACTCACACTACAGGCTCGTCCAGTCCTACCTCAGCAGAAGAACGTTCTCCGTCAAGTGTGACAATGCACTGTCAGCTATCAAATGTATAAGCGCAGGGATTCCTCAGGGAGGAGTGTGGAGTGCGTTTCTTTACGCTTATTACACCTCTGACTACCCTGCCCCAGCAACGGTCAAACAAGCGCATTTCGCCGACGACGTGGCAGCCCTCGTGAAAGGTCCCGATGATACAACCAGCATCACCCTTCAATCTTATGCTGACTCAGTGGATGACTGGTGTGACAAATGGCGAGTGAAGGTAAACCCAACCAAATCCACCTTAGTGTGTTTCACTTACAAGCTCAAAACAGGGCGCCACATTGTCTCGATTCAGGGTGTACCGGTACTGGAGGAATCCTCGGTAAAATACCTGGGCCTCAACCTTGACAGGAAGCTGGTATGGAACACACATATCTCAAATCTGTTGCAGCGATTGTACCGTCTGAAGCAGGTGAAGTTCCTCATCCAAGGGTCCTCTCGTCTACCTCTTCACCTAAAACGGCTTGTCTACCTCACTATATTGAGACCAATGTGGCTACACGGAGGCGAATTCTGGGGTGCGGCCAGTAAGTCACAATTAAAAAGAATTCATAGCTTCCAGAACAGAGTGCTTCGAATTATAACCGGAGCCCCCTGGTTCGTTCGCAACTCAACCCTCCACAACGACTTGAACATTCTTCCCGTCCAGGAGGACCTACAGAAGAAGTTCATCAGGCTAAACGATAGGTTAACATCCCACACCAACCCTCTCCTCATTCAACTGTCCCAGAACCTTCCCCTAAGTCGACCCAATCGCCGGCTGAAGAGGAAACGGCCTACCGACTTCCTAGAAGACATTGAGGACTACTAGTGAGTAGCACCCTCACCCAAGTTCCAAGTTGCTGTTCATAATTCGTGTTAAATTATTCCCAACCAAAATGTATTATATACAATAAAGTTTTCTTCTGTTTAAAAAAAAAAAAAAAAAAACCAAACTCTCAGGATGTATTCGAATAGTTGATACCTACGTATTGTTCTAAATAAATGTTCCTCTGAAAGTCCACTGAGCAGAGATAAAAAGGAAAATGTCTCGAAAATAACGTTTTTTCGAACATTTCCGTAAATTCTGCTTCACCAAATTCAATCAATCGTTCAGAGCGTCTTCCAATAAAAGACGAGTTGAGACGAAGTAGTCTATTTCCACGGGTAAAATAAAGACAATGATATCTTGTATACGCGTTTCGGTTTACTAGACCATCATCAGTACAATACTAGTATTCGCGTATACAAGATATCATTGTCTTTATTTTACCCGTGGAAATAGTCAACTCGTCTTTTATAAGATGGATTTCCACTATTTCGCCGCACCCACCTTACATTGCGTCTTCCAGTCACCCATACCCACATTTCGTTCTCCATAATGATTTCTGTATATATATGTTGAACGGAGATATAAGCCAAGTTAACACAGAAAAGGAGATTTGTCGAATATTAATTTATCGGTATTCCATTTTCCCATAAACGGCTCAGACGATCGAACTTACGGAGTACTCTCAGCTAACTAGTCCCTACATTTTGTTCTTCATAAATGTTCCTGTAGAAATGCGTTGAACGAAGATATAGCGCCCGCATATGTAGCTGGTGTCCAAACTTAAAGGGGTTGCGGAAAGTTGTGTGTTGCTACGCTCCGCTCGTTATTTTCCGCGACACAAAGGGTGGAGAACGTATCGTAGTCGTGTCAAAAACAATTTTGGAATTTTCTTCACATCTTTACGTTTTGAGGCCTACTGAGTCCGAAAAACCTAATTTCGACGCGTGTTCCGTGTGTGTGTCTTTAATTTGATTCGCGGGAGAACGGCTGAACCGATTGAGCTGGTTCTTTTTTTGTTTTGTTTGTTGTAGGGAAGGGGGCTGGGGGCAAAAATGTCCCAAAAACTTGGGGTTTTTCGCATTTTTATCGAAAAAGGCTAAAACGATTTTGATTAAACTTTCAAATTATCGTCTACTAGTTGATACCTAATTTTCTTCTCGTTAAATATCTTCATGAAAATACGGCGAACGGAGATATAGGCCTAAAAAGCAAAAACATGGTTTGTACGCTTTTTGGCAAAACAGCTACAACGATCTTCACAAATCCACAGAGTGTTTTCGAATAGTAAATACCTACATATTGTTCTCAATAAATGTTCCTCTGACAGTCCATTGAACAGAGATAAAAATGAAAATATGTCGAACATTTTTGTAACTTCCCGGGTCAACTACGCCACCGAATTTGATGAATCTTTTGGAGTCTCTTCTAGCGACCAACACCCGCATTTCATTCTTCACAACTATCTCTGAATGTGTCTGTTGAGCGGAGATACACGCCATGATAGCTCGGAAAACGAGATTTTCCGAATGGTAATTTACCAATTTTACTATTTTTCCAAAAACTGCTCGAACGATTTCACTCAATTTCACGGAGTAGTCTCAACTCACTGGCACCTACATTTTGTTGTCAGCAAATTATCCTGTGGAAACGAGTTGAACGAAGATATAGCGCACGCGCATGTAGCAGATCGTCTAATGTACGGTGGTTGCGGAAAGTTGAGTGTGGCGACGCACCAAATATTTTTTTCAGGTGTTTTCAGCTGTTCACCGACAGGCTCGTCACGACAGCGGCCTCACCTGGCAATCACAGCCGGCTGTCCCCAGGCACGATCGATTGTTCGCGGATCACCACTGCCAGACCGTTCTTCAACTAGCCAATTACTACAAATTTCGCTTCGTACACATTCCTCTGAAAGTTCATTTAACAGAAACACCATCCACTAAACGTGATCAATCTGACAGACACAACTATCTCCGAATGTGTCTGTTGAACGGATATATACGCCATGATAGCTCCAAAAACGATATTTTTCGAATGTTAATTTACCAATTTTACTATTTATTTTAAAACTGCACGAACGATTTCTATCAAATTCACGGAGTAGTCTCAACTCACCGGCACCTACATTTTGTTGTCAGTAAATTTTCATTAGGAAATGCGTTGAACGAAGATATAGCAAACGTATATGTAGCAGATCGTCTAATATATGGAGGTTGCGGAAAGTTGGGTGTTGCTACGCACCCAATATTTTTATCAGGTGTTTTCAACTGTTCACCGACAGGCTCGTCACGACAGCGGCCTCACCTGGCAATCACAGCCGGCTGTCCTCAGGCACGATCAATTGTCCAGTGTGTTGTTTCTCTTCGGACACATTCCTCTGAAAGTTCATGTTCGCGCGACATTAGCGTTTCCAAATCCAACGGCAACATTTTTCAGACATCCGCCACCAACTTGAAGTGCCGCAGAACCAATCAAAAATCTCCAAAAGCAAAAACATACTGATTCAACGCCTCAGCCTTTTCATAGAAAATGGTCTCACCAGGGTCGGAGGGTGCCTTCACAACTCGGCGTTGGCGTACGACCAACAGCACCCTGTGCTCCTTCCCAAGAAGTTATGTATTCTGACCAGGGAACCAATTTCATTGGTGCCCGCACCTATTTGAAGGAGCTCTGCTCACTCGTTGGTTCTCAGGAATACTGTCGAGCTCTCAATGAAGAACTCACTCGCTAATCTATCACCTGGAGAGCGAATCCTCCTGCAGCTCCCCACTTTGGTGGACTCTGGAAGTCAAACATCAAGAGTGCCAAGTGTTGTTGAAGACTATTGGGAAACAAATCCTCACATATGATGCTCACTTTGCTGACACAAACAGAAGCACTTCTCAACAGCCGCCCGCTCAGTGTACTTGGCAAAGATCCTACTGCTCCTCCTGCATTGACACCTGCACATTTTCTGACCTTCGGTTATACCCTGGATCATCTTCCTGCCAAGGACGTCTCTGAAATCCCTGCGAATCGACTGGAACACCTTAAAAGGGTTAATTGGCTTGTGCAGCACTATTGGCAGCGTTGGAGCCAAGAATACTTGCACACACTCCAGCAGCGCGCAAAGTGGGGTCAGGATATACCTGCTATTGCTGTTGGCCAGGTAGTCGTCCTAAAGCGCGAGAACACTCCACCCCTTAAATGGCCTCTCGCCATTGTGAAACAAGTGCTTCCCGGCAAAGATGGCGTATCACGAGTCGCCCTGGTTCGGGTTGGGCGTACCCTACTGACACGCCCCGTGGTGAAGCTATGCTTCCCACGCAGTAGCTTATCCCCAACCAGTTTATTATTACGATTGTTGTTGTTGTTGTTGTTATTGATTGTTCATTGTTAGGCATAGGAAGATGAGTAGGGCGTTTCCAATGACCTTCATGCTGCTGGAAGTCCGGCCGGTCCATACAGGGTGGGGGAAAATGTTCCCGCGACATTAGCGTCTCGCGGGCTTGCCCTCCTAAAGACTACTTGCAATGACATCCGGAAAATGGCCTTTGCCTGTTAATTGTTAATAGCTCCGTATTCGCGGAGGCTAACCTGCTCTTTTAAAACCATCCGGAAGTAGTAGCTTGGAAAACGCACTTGGTGTCCGTTTCGGCCCTGTTCAACATCTCAGATTTGTTAAATTTGAAATTGAGTTCGTGGTCGCCCTTGCGTCAGCATAGAACTGCCCAACGCCTTCCATTCTTTTCTCTCTCCTTTCCCTAATTTTGTTTTCGTAGTTTTGTTTCGTAGCTCACCCAGTCTCTGCGCTAGAGTGGTAAGTTTAGTTTTTTTTCCTTTATTTTCCAAACATACAGTTCACTTCATTTTTTGTGCATCGATTAGTTTAATTTCGCGTAACCAGTTCATTTAACAGAAATACCAACCACTAAACGTAATACTCCTCTCAATTATTTGTGCCCTCCCATTGAACCGATATAAGCCAAGATACATAGAAAAGATGCCAAAGACTAAATTATCGTTTTTTTTATTTGTTCCTTAATGGTAGTAACTATTTTCATAGAATAAACTGGTTACTTTTAGCTAAGCAGCATCTCAACACATGCTGATTGTTCGTAATTCTAAGAATACCGAATTCCCGAAGTACCAAATGGAAAAGTCGAGCTTTAAAGTTATCTATCAAGCTCGCCCTGAAAATTTAAACATCCTCGAATAATAGCTACCCCTGAAACGAAAAGGAATATGATTCCTGAAAGCGCCCTGAGCGAAGAGCACAATGCTCCTTCCGATACTGTCGTAATACAATATTGAACTAACTTTCACCCAACGCGAGCACTTTTCCGTCAGTAGAAAATAGAAGAGGAGTTCATCGTCAAAATTGTGGAAAGGATCAGGTTCGTTACCTGAGTTATCGCGTTTCCTCGCGAACGTAAAGTTCAGAAGTAAGCAAGCGGCATTCGATCTTCAATTACCTGAAGAAAAACAAAAGATTTGTTACAAAGGGACTTTGAAAGGAGGCGAAAAAACGAAAGCTTTTCAACAAACTTGATAGTTATGTACCAGGACCTGTAACATCAACTCCAATGCTATTCAAAATAGCCCATTCAGTAAAACCATTGGCGATTTGATTAGAACATTCGGGAACATTTGATATTGTTTATTGAGCAGAGAGTTTTCATAAAATGCCACATAACCCTTCGCCAGATATTCCGCGCTGACGAACCTGCATTCTGAGGCGCACTTCATCAGCCAGGCCCTCACAAGTACGCAGTACATGCTCCGCTGACTCCAGCTACGCCACACCTAATTTGCAATTCTACACCTACCAACCTTGGCCAGGTGGTAACTTACTGGACAGTGACATGTGAACAGACCACATACCGTATGGTCGGCAGGCCGAATTAGCTGGGTCTTTTACCTCCAAAATGTCTGCACTAGCCCGAAAGGAAGGTCATTGTTTCCCCAAAGACCTTCGTCTACAAGCCTTTTAGATGTCCGCACTCGCACGTAATGGTACTCTCAACTCTTTTGTTTGTACTTATGGAAAGTCCACTACTTCGGTTATTTCCAATTGACAACGAATTTCCCCGTTTCCTGGACTTTCCCATCTATCTTTTCCCACCCCTCAATTTTCTCTTCTCAACAGACAGCTCCTTCCAAGACAGTCATCCTTCTGCTCTTGCGATACAGTCGTCTCCCAATTCTCCCAACTCATTTGTCTCTCAGCTCACGCTACTCCCAATTCCACTCTCTGTCCCTCTCCCTCCACTTAGTATCTTATGACCAGTTTCACATGTATTGAAAGTCCCTTGTACACGTTTAAGTACTCAAACTCAACTGGATATCGCTATTAGTGTAATACAGCTCTCACTCACGCTCACCACGTTCATTTATTTCTCAGTTTCAAGCTCCCCCATTCACGCACCCAACACTATCTGTATACTATCTCTCTCCACTGCCTTCAGCCAGGCACATCCAGCAGGCAGCTCTGCACTTCTCCTTCCACTTATCAACCTATTTGATCAAGCGGCTCTTGGTGGTAGCCATAAATGGCTCAAGTCCCAATGGGATCAGTGCAGATATGTCTCTCACCAGTTTGTCGGCCTCCTCATTCCCTTCTATTCCTGTATGACCTGTGACCCAACACAATGTTCAAATGTTTTCCTTTGTCTAGGTCTTCAGGCCAGTCAGGCACTCCCAAATCAGCCCCGACGTGGTGGTGTGAGAAGCCAAGGCGTTTAGTCCAGCCTGACTTTACTTTTTCTGTTGCAGGCCCCAACGCAGAAGGTGGCGTGTGCGCACACTGTCACTGCAAAGATCTCTGCCTGGGAAACTGTAGCCAGGGCACTCATTGATATCGCTGTCCTGACTCCGGGCTCATAAACTCCTGCGCCTCATAAGCCTCACTGATCCGTACACGCCCCGGCCTCAAGAGAGAGACCACCCCCTTCCCCTCTGGATCTTCTGTGGGTTCCTCTGCGCGCACCACGACGCCCTTCTTCTCTGCCTGACAAGATCCAGTTCCAGCACACTCCCCTGTAGGTAGGCAGCTCTCTCCACATGTATGTGAAGAGGAATTGAAGACCATGGAACGATAGCGGTTTGACATAGTTTATTTCATCTTTTAATATCAACCAGAATCCACTAATTATTCTTTTCTGTGTTTTTTGTGCATTTATTTTATTGTAACTGTAACGGGACGAACCAAACCCTTCGATTCAGTGGAGGCGGCTCGTCCAGGGCATTTATGCTGACTGGGCACCTCAAATGCCCCGATTCGCTCGAGACTTCGCTGCCGTCAATTGTAACTGAGCCGGTTCCCTCGTTGCCGTGTTGCTCACGCTCGCGTTCGCTCCCACTCAGTTCCCTGTCTGTGGTGGTAAAACTTCTCCGAATGTAATTGAGAATGAAACTCTGTTCCAATTGCATTCGGCTTCTATCGTACCGACTCACCTAGTGTGATACTGCTTACAATATTAATCCCCCCCCCCCCCGTAACATAATGCAGAAAATCGGTGAGGCGTGGGTTTAGGTGACCAATCCCTCAAAAGTGGCCAGTTAATTGTTGATTGTTTCTGTCAACGAATTGTTTTGAAGGACCTGGGTACAACCTGACATTGCCAGAATTGAAATTCGTGGTTAAATAACTGAACGTTCATTGAAATGTTTGGTGAAAACGGGCGTTGGATCGTTATGACTTGATTCTGAAATGATATTCACATTTCTGCCGCGATAACGGGACATCCAGCTCCGTGAATATCTCGATATGGGAGAACATGCACGTCAGTCGAGATTAAATTAGTTTTGAGCTCTTCATGTTGGAAATGGCCTTTGAATGACTGATGTTCCCCGCGTATCCTCATATGAGAGCCGCATGATACCGCTGATTTGACGTGGAATGTTCCATTGGAGGCTAAGCTGTTCGTTAAGTCGTCATTCCGTCGCAACAAGACACGTCCCAACGATCGGCTCAGGAACGATGATTCATGGAAACACATTAATCCTGTCACGAGGATACACAATGAGCCACACATGGGGCTACAACCCTCGGCTTTCCTTCCAGCCCCTAGAGCTGAATCTGTTTCCCCTTCCGCGGCATCTGACTCCAATTATATAACCAACATATCGCATTAGCCGTAGGCCTCACCTACAGAGAGCTTTGGAACACGCCGCGTCGGGTAGGACCGCTTCATATCGAGTCGGAAGAGGGGACGTAATGGGCAAGAGGGTACCTCCCGATAATATTCAATTGCCAGTCCTTCCCCATTTTCGCCGTCACTCTTCGTTTCAAAGGATTTGTGATTCTCTCGCTCTGAATTGCCGACGGATCTCCGCGATAAGTATTAAAGGGAGGAGAGAAGCGCTTTGTGCTTCGGAGGAATTACTCGCAATTGCTGCACCTTGGAATAGATGTGTACGGATCGTTACAGGCCATTAACCCTAATACGGTGATCTGATCAACCATGTCTGATGACCGAACCAATTGCAAGTTAGGATCTCCCCTATTTGCTCAGTCAATAGCATTACAAACAGTATTTGCTCTACCTAACGCATCTTTGATCTTTAGTTTTGAACGTCCCTTCAAACTAAGTACGTTTAGAGCGATCGATGAGCTGCATAATGTTCCACATGCGAGACACCTTAAGGAATTTTTAAATCCCCATCCACCGCTGGTAAAGTTAATCAAAGATAATCTATACTTCGTTCATTCTTCAGCCCAAATGCCCTACGGCTCAAAAGCAACCTCGTGCCCACCCAACCATTCAAAACAGGTCAGTCGAAAGGGCTGGAGAACTACGCTCAAAACAGGTATGCCTTGGTGACCTACGAGAAAACAATATGATATACCCATTCCACGCGTTAGTCCAGGGAACTCCTTTTTACGTCTTACTTCTCGACTTCCTGAAAGAGCTGACCACCCGGGAACAACACACAGGTTCATTTGGAAACATCAAAGACCCACCCGAACTCTTCCGATTCTCACTTTCTGCAAACCAAAGGCTAAGAAAAGTGTTCTCCCCCCCCTCCCGATGGAAAAATGGAAAATCGGCGAGTGTAGCGGCATGGGGGAATGGCTACCCGATTTAGCTCGTACTTTGGAGAAATGCTGAAAAACGAATCGTACTGGTAGGTCTGCTGCGCCGCATCGTGCAATGTTCTTCAGCCCCACGTACATGCAGCGATTTTCGAAGCTGTAGCGATTATTTCATCAGTTTACTTAAACTCATTAGCTCAACGTTCTACGTTGAGACCGGTGGGGCTAAAGGTTTCGGGATTTAGTGAGCAGTGGCTACTTATGCCAAGACCTTCATTGAGTAATCAGTGGTGGTTTATGAGACTGGCAACCAATTTTTTTGTGGAAACATCCCGTTTTGTTCGAAATTATTGACAATTTATTGTGCTGCTCTCAGTATTCTTCCGCAGATCACACTTTTATGATACTGTCATATTATTTGGAGCTGTCCGCTGAATTTAATTAAAATCATTAGGGCCATTTTCGGGGGAAATATTTGAGGTTTTGATCATCATGGTAACTATTATTAATTTACATTCGATTGTTCCCATATCATTTTACGCGCTGTGTGCTGTAGGCTGAATATCAAATTTGATTCAGCCTGGTCAAGCCGTTTTTTGTCTCAATCACGTTCACAGATACACACATATAAGGCGCTGTGGTGGTTTTTGGACTCAGAAGCCCTTGAAACGTCTGATCTGAAAGGAACTACACAAATTTTCCTTTATTACTTATCGCAAGACAATAATTGAGTAATCAGTGGTGGTTTATGAGACTGGAAACTAATTTTTCTTGTTTTCTTCAAAAATGTTGATAATTTATTATGTAGCTCTCAGCATTCTTCCACGGATGAGAATTTTACCTGCTGCAGGCAAAATGTCGAAGTTGATTTTGTTTGGTTAAGCCGTTTTCTGTGTCAATCGCATTCACAGATACACACATACAACACATTGTGGTGTTCTTTGAAATCAGAAGCCCTTGAGAGGAGAAGTGTACCGTGCTTGGCTAATGGTACTGAAGTTTGTTCAAGAGAAACTCCAGAGAGCTATGTCCTTAGTCGTGCGGGTGGACCTCCCATTAAGGTACGCCCCTGCTAAAATTAGCAAGATGGGGGAAGGGATTGGAATCAGCGGAGGATGCACTATGTACATGCGTGGAAGTGTTTGAGGGCACTGCTGCGGCTGGACGAGTGTTGTAGGGACGGACCTCAAGGTTGAGCCTCATGCGAGAATGGTGAGGGCGCATTAAGGACTTCCAGCTAAATGGGACCTGAGGGTGGAACCGAAAGAACCTGAGGCAGCTGGTCGTGAGAGGAAGAGTGTGCTCCCAGTGCCCCACGAGTTTACTCCTGTTTATTGAGAACTGTTTAGCACATTGTGTGAGTTTGGCCTTCACGACTCTCTGCAATTGCAGCTCTTCTTACTTGTTTTCTTTACCCTCACGAGAATCTTGCAGCGTGTTGATATTACGATGCATCCTTCCATACTGCCCGCCAGGTTGGAATGTTCAGGAGCAGTCTTTTGTTCATGTGCTCCTCAGATCAGCAAGCTCCATCATCTCCTGACTGAGCACTTCCTGGGCAAATTGGGCAATATACCTCTAAATATCCTCAGAATTCATCATGATGTGGACGAATTCCTGTGGTGAGAGCCATACGACTGTGTCCTTTACTGTCTGCCGCCAGCCTGCTCACTTTTGGCTTGAGAAGATCGCGTAGGAAGCATCTGCCAGGGTTACCCTGCGGTGCAGGCAATTCGGACTCGTAGCCTTAACAATTTGGTGCAGGTAAGCTCTGAATGCCTCATGAGGCACAGGGTAATAAGCTGCCTGGTCCACCGCCCCTTGAATCCTCCCATAGGTCACAACCCACATTATTTTGTGTTAGGCGTACTCCAACGGCCTCCTTGATAGGTACAGTCTCTCTGCTAACCTTCCACTAGGCTTATTATGATAATATCTGCTAAAACCAACAGAACCTTCTGAGAAACTGTGCACTACGACCAAGCAGTGAAGCTGCTCATGGACGTCAGAAGACAGACGCTGTTGATGCCACCAAAAGGGGTTTTGTTCTGTCTATCAATAAAAAAAACTCATCCATTGAGTGCCCAGTACTGGGAAATGGCTCTTTTAAAATGGCTCTTTACAAACAGGCAGAGTACGCAGGCGATTTGAGGCCTCTCGACCGATTGCATTACATTTCTTCCTACGCCCTAGGGTTAAGGAGTGTCCTTCAGTGAAAATCACAGTTCTGAACGAGTAGTGTCCCTGGCTTTCGCCCGACCGTGCGCCACCTGGTAGATGGACTTTGTCGTAAGGTCTAAGACTCTCGAGCGGGTTGCTCCTACTCTCGTCCATGAAGTGACATTTTCATAAATTACGATGAACGTTAGATAAATTCAACTCAGCAACTGTCGGCGACGGGTAGTCAACTTGGGGGTGCTCTTGACGACTTTTGCTCGCGTGTGGTGCCTGGCCATGTAACGCTGGCTCCCCTCGGCTCACCTCTCTTGGAGACTACAAGCCCAGAGTTTCGATATAGGGGGTATGATATATATAGGGTATGATCCCAATACGATCAGTACTAAGGCGAATAGGGCATTGCCTTGGCCGTAACTGCACATTTGAACCTGATAAAAAAATACACGAAGCAGAACATTTGTCAAAGTGGTGTCTTCAGTGGATTGAATGGTAGATTGTTCATCAACGATTCACTCATATGGCATGAACTCCCTCCGAGCAACCGATATCATTCTTGTAGCTCGCAGATCGTCCGGACGAAGACTTATTGCATCGCGTTACTCTCACCCTCGCGAATATATAAGTTCTGCCGAAGCCCAGACCAGCCCAAGCAATAACCCCCTGGACGTCCAAGATTATCAATACAGCCACTTTTTCATTTCATCGTTTGCTTTCATGAGGTATGAATATATCCAATTTTACCCGAAAAAGCCAATATTAGCTTTCATATAATATTCTCGCTGGAGCCCAAGAAAAATAACGATATATCTCCTCCCTTCAACCTTATCCAATTCTCCTTTGGGATGCTGCGCTCTGATTTCTTTATATTCCACTCTAACCCCCCCCCCCCCATGAACACTCTTTCCCTCCCTCGTACTGTAAATACTCTCAAAGCTCAAGGCTCTCTTTTCTTTTCGAAGATATTTTTGAGATCAAACTGGTGTTATTACGACGAAAAATAAAAAGATTGATTGGCTGTCAAGAGACGCTCACGAATTGGTTGCTACTTGTGAGCGGCTTTGCATTTATCACGAGTTTGGCGCCACATTCGCCATTTTTCTATCACGAATATGAATATTGAGTTCGACAAAACGTTCGTTTCGCTAAGTCGAGTACTTCGTAGTTTCAATTCTTCATTTAATTTAAAGGAATGGCGTTGAAACGACTTTAGACGTTATTTTACTCTCTGAGAGGTTACTTCTTGAGAAAATTGAAAGAAAACGCCTTACGCTCGGACTATTGAACAGTAAGAAGGACGGGAACGCCGGGAACGGGCATTAAACATTAAGATAACTCAAATAGCAGCTCGCTCTTCAAAGGGCGTCTTGAAGAAGAGTATTAAAACACGAAGTAACACCGCTCATTCAGTTAAATACGTATTTTCAAAGGATTCGCTCATTTGAGAGGTGCGCTCACTATGAGAAATTAATGACATGAGACGTCGAACAAGCCAGAACAAGCAACGATCGAGTTCAATGGCAAGCCACAGACATATCCCCTTCCTTTACAAATTTTCTTAAAAATAGCTATGACGATTTAAACAAAACTCACAGAGCGCTTAATGGTAACCAGTAGGTGCTTGTTTGCACTAATAAAAACCCTGCAAATTATTACACAACGGTTTATTATTCGGATAATCAGCTTGACGGATAATCGGCTTAATGCTCCGAGACCCATCCTGTTCGATTCAGCATCGAAAAATATCATAATGAAACCCAAAAAAAGGTCGAAAAGAACTGAATCGTAATATTAAAATAAAGAACAAAAAAAACGAAAGTATCTAGAAAAAACTGAATTTTAATATGAAAACATGCACGCTAAATACTAATATCAAAATTTAACCAAAAATCTATGAAAAAACCAAAATGAGAATGAAACGAAAGAATCTAAAAAAATTGAATCGTATTAAAACCAAAACGTCGGGGAAATTGGAACGGGGGCGCTCGAAGCGAAAGGCGAAAGGGGAGTTGAGTGGTGGCGTCGTTGGGAGGCAAGCGAGCGGGAGGCGCGGTTGCTTTTTTAATGAGACGGGCAGGAGGGAGGGAGTTCAAACGACGAAACGCTGTAGCTCCCGCGTTGTACTGTGTTTCGTTAATTTTTTAAACCGTTTTTTGCCCATTACAACCTCGGGCTTCGTCCGATGGGATTGCCGAGATGGCAGGCACAACTAGATACCAAATCGGATTTTCGGGCGAAAGAACGATTTTTTTAGACCACGTTAAAGGCACAAAACGGCGGACGGGAGACGGGGGACGGACATTGCAAATTTGGAATCTCCATGTCTTGAAACGTAAAGTATCAAATTTTGAGGGGGGGGGGGTTGTAAAAAATGTTTCGTGAGAGAAAACATAGGGTTATTATTCAGAATGAATAATAAACCAAAACCAATTACCCAAGTGACAAAATTAGAAAAAAAAGGAAAAATTGGTGAAGTGTCATTTATCTTGAAATAAAACACAGTTCACATCTTTCTCCCTGGAACAAAATGGCGTGCCTAACTTGGGTCGTAGTCACAAGCTCGATTGTAGCGTAGTGGAAAGGTGTTCCTGTCCAGAAATCTCTCAAATATCATAAATTATAGGTGATTTAGGTGTCCTCATGGACGAATGTTTAACTTGAATCCCTCATATATCGAAAAGCGTACAGCGCACTAGAAAATTGATACACAACGTCCTGGAGCGGAGGAATTTTTTGGATAGACCTAAAGCTTTGGGCTGGTTCAAATCGTAATACGATATGATACTGCCGTACGGGGCTTGAAGTATGGTACACATTTGTCACGATTGTGTACCTCAGACATTAATAATCAAACTTCTTCCCTCGGAGGAACTATTCAAGCTGCTTCAGGTGATGTGAGTACTGATTTAACGGCCAGACGATGATGTCTCAACGTCGAAAGCGCGCGCCTGCAGCATCCCACCAGCCAGAGAAGACGGCCCTCCATCAATCACTTCAATACTGATAACCCCTTTTAGCAATTTCTGCCGGTTCTTACTGCTGGTTTTCCAATGACTCATTAATGCTTGAATTATGAGCAAAACATCGCATGCTCTGTGTAGAAGTCTGGCTAAATACACTTGCAAACAATGCGGCTTGTGCCTGATGTATGTGCTGGTGATTGTAAAAATAAACACACGGCTAGTTGCGATAAGGAAGACGACTGACTGCTTTCCATTTAAAGTAATCGTATCATAATGTATTAATTTTGTGCGTGCAGGTTCTTTCGCTTTCAATAATAACTACACATTAATAAATAAATTGGTTTATTTATCATGTCCCAGTAAATAAATGAGATGTGCATTGGCGTTCGGCGCAAGGCAGAATTAGTGGGGGTTTTGACCTCGGAACGACCTCACTTTGCCTTAATGGAAAGTCATTGTTTCCCCCAAAGACCGAACACCGTGCCCACCCTTTCTGACCTGAGAGCCTTTTGTTTGTACCTGTGGGAATTTACAAGTGGATTCCTCTTTTTCTGGACTTTCCAAAATATCCTTTTCCCACCCCTCAATTTTCTTTCCTCTCCACAACACACAGCTGTTTCAAAACTCAGTCATCTACTAGATCTCGTGATTGACGACATCTCAAAGGTCTCATGATCGATAGACATCTTTCAAATCTCGCTATCGATGATTGTCTCTCAAGTCTCTCGATTGACAGACATCTCTCAGGTCTTGCAATCGACGATTGTATCTCAAGCCTCTTGATCGACAGGCACCTCTCAGGCCTCACAACTGACGATTGTCTCTCAAGCCTCGCGATTGACAGTCGTCTCTCAGATCTCACAATCAACGGACATCTCTCAGGTTTCACAACTGACGATTGTCTCTCAAGTCTCGTGATTGACGATCATCTCTCAGGTCTCACAATCGACGATTGTATCTCAAGCCTCTTGATCGACAGGCACCTCTCAGGCCTCACAACTGACGATTGTCTCTCAAGCCTCGCGATTGACAGTCGTCTCTCAGATCTCACAATCAACGGACATCTCTCAGGTTTCACAACTGACGATTGTCTCTCAAGTCTCGTGATTGACGATCATCTCTCAGGTCTCACAATCGACGATTGTATCTCAAGCCTCTTGATCAACAGGCACCTCTCAGGCCTCACAACTGACGATTGTCTCTCGTGCCTCGCGATTGACAGTCGTCTCTCAGATCTCACAATCAACGGACATCTCTCAGGTTTCACAACTGACGATTGTCTCTCAAGTCTCGTGATTGACGATCATCTCTCAGGTCTCACAATCGACGATTGTATCTCAAGCCTCTTGATCGACAGGCACCTCTCAGGCCTCACAACTGACGATTGTCTCTCAAGCCTCGCGATTGACAGTCGTCTCTCAGATCTCACAATCAACGGACATCTCTCAGGTTTCACAACTGACGATTGTCTCTCAAGTCTCGTGATTGACGATCATCTCTCAGGTCTCACAATCGACGATTGTATCTCAAGCCTCTTGATCGACAGGCACCTCTCAGGCCTCACAACTGACGATTGTCTCTCAAGCCTCGCGATTGACAGTCATCTCTCAGATCTCGCAATCAACGGACATCTCTGAGGTCTCACAACTGACGATTGTCTCTCAAGTCTCGTGATTGACGATCATCTCTCAGGTCTTGCAAACGACGATTGTCGTTCAAGCCTCTTGATCGACAGACATCTAAGGGCCTCACCACTGACGATTGTCTCTCAAGTCTTGCGATTGACAGACATCTCTCAGGTCTCGCAATCGACGATTGTCTCTCAGGTCTGGCAATCGACAGCCATCTATCAACTATCGTATCACTCCCATACCTAGTAACTCTTCCCACCAGTTCAAGTATTCATAGAACCAAGTGACCGTGTAATCAAAGCTCTATCGTGGTAAACAAGTGTATCACAGCTCTATGTCTCGTTGAATTCGTCTGGCTATTTCTCTCTCGCTCATTTCGAACGGCTATCCATGTTCGTTTTGGGCCTAACGTTTTTCATCATAGTGGAGAATAATTAACGAAAACTTACCGTTTCATCTCAAGACACCAACTTCAGGTCCTGTTCTACCTTTAGGATCTCCAGATCATTGCCACATCCACATAATCTCAAATTAGCAATTTCCATTCGGTCTAAAACAAAAACTAGCAGTCACGCTCCTCATCAAACGTTTTTGTTTTTGTTTTCCAATAGCCGCTCGGCACCAAAACCATTTCGACTTCGCGTGACCAGAATATCGAACCTCGTTCGGGTCGCAAGCGATAGAAAACTCGCTGAAGAATTCGATTCACGTTCTTTCTCATTTGGGAGCTGAAAAGGAGCGAGAAATAGTTAGCGAAAACTCCCGTTACACCGGAGGAAATTAAAGTCGACGCCTCCGAAAGTGAAGAGTAAAAACGAAAAGAGGAAACGTGCGAGTGAAAACCCCCCACTAAGTTGCGCCAAGGCGCATCCAAAGAGAGCACTAACCCCGGCACCCGATCCTATGAGTAATTAGGATGTTCTTTTCATTAAAAAATAAGAGGGAAAATTCTATTTTCTGAAAACGCTATGATAATATTTACGAGATACTTTAAACTCCAGTCCGCCCACCTCGTTTGAAGGAAATCGAGAATTCTTTCTATCAACAGTAATGGGTTCGAAATAAGCGCTGGATCAAATGGTAGAATATAAATATGCATGTAAAAAATGGATAACAGTTTTCTCATTATTTCTCGAAAAACGGCAAAAAGGTTTTTGATTGAAGTCGCAAGGGATGCTTTTACAAACTAATACATTCATCGTGAACTTCTGTGGAAATTTAGTCGAGACGATTTTAAGAGCAGCGTTCACAACTCCCACTCACATCGACCCTGTAGTGGAACGTTCAGTGAATAGCAGGCGGTAGCTATTCACCGTACTAACTCAATCAACGACTCTCAATGGGGGAGGCGACCTGCCATACTTTCCTTAGAAGTGGAAGAAAGTCGTTTAACCATCCAACCGGTTAAATTGATGAACGCGATTTGAGAGAAGACGGCTGTACCAAATCGGCGTACGATGTAATATTACCCCTGGAGATCACCGTGGGACACCGGAATGAAGGTGAAAGCAAAATAGGTTAAGAAGTATCGTTATCGCAACATCAAATGTTAAGCACAGTTCAAGCATTAAGCCTTCTCGGCAAAATTAGAGCGATGGTCCAATAAACTGCCAGACGATTTGATATGGATGTTTTTTTTTTTTCCCCCCCGAGGGCGTGTGGGACAAGTCCCTTTGTCACTGCGGCCGCGTGTGGGCCTATTGTGACACTAGCCCTTCCTTAGTAGAAGGCGTCGTACATACCTGACCCCTTTAGAAAGCCGAGTACGTCCTTCACCGCAGATTCCACTATGATTTGGGGTTCAATGGTCCCCCGGGCAAAGTATCCAAAGCGTTTTACTGGCAAGGCAGGGCATTCACATAGGATATGCTCTGCCGTCTCTCCTCGCCGGACAGTTTGCACTCCACTGCTTCTGAGATGCCCATCCTGCTGAGGTGGTACCTGAGTGGACAGTGCCCGGTGAGGAAGCTTATCAATACTCTCAGATCCTGTCAAGAGAGTGTCAGCATCCCCATCGCCATTAGACAGGAAGGCGTGACGAGCCGTTTCACCTGTCTTAATCGTGGCTGGCGATGCCAATGGGCGCTGTTTTCCTGTATCTCCCATCGAGCGGCCATACAGTTTAGGTGACTCTTCGTCATACCCACCTTGGTCCGGAATGTCGCCTTCTCCCATCGTTCCCATGAGTGGACGCTGACACTGAATGGCAGCCGAAAATTCTTCTGCTCTGGCATAATGTCAGTAGCAAGGACTGCTGCCTCTTCTATTTTAAACTGTCTGGTTATTCCGTAGAGGCTCGCCTTAACCCTGGTGGAGTTGTTGCCTGCCTGCAAAAGCCTTGCCACTCCCAGGTAAGTGGTCCTCTGAATGTGTATATGAATAGGTGAGATGTTCAGAAGGACTTCCATTGCAGCAGTAGGGCATGTACCCATTGCCCCTGTGATAGCAAGGCACGCCTGTCACTGCAGTTGTTGGAGTTTTCCTCGTACTGCCAGCCGGCGTGTCGCCTACCACCACACAGTGGAGGCATACGTGACGCGGGGTCTTATTATCCCCTTAAAGAGCCACTCCATCATTTTTGGAGCTACACCCCAGGATTTGCTGCACAGCCTCCTATATGCCCACAGGGCTGTAGTTGCCTTATGCAGCGCATATCTCACATGCGGGTTCCATGTGAGCTGCTTGTCTAGTATCACCCCGAGGTATTTCACCTCCGTCTATCTGGAGCCTTGCTCCTTGCATTGTGGGTGGTACTATATCAAGGTTTCTTCGTCTATTCTTCGTAACTGTTGAGGCTATATTAAATAAGGACTGTTCGTACAAGAGAAACTTTGAAGTAAAATAGAATTTGATTTATTTGTTTCAGTTGAACTGTGTTTGTCTGTTTTTAGTTATTTACTTAGCGATATCTAGTTTATTTTATGTTATAAGAGAACTTTTATTATGGTGAATATGTTTTCAGGGAAAGTGGAAGAGAGGGCCTCATGGCCCTAACTCATCCCTGATTGTTAAATAAAAATCTCTAAAAAAGTCTGTAGACACCAAAATAAGGTTATGGGAAGGGGCGGGGGGACGAAAATGTACCAAAAACTATGGTTTTTCGCATTTTTCTCAAAAACGGCTATTACGATTTCGAATAAACTTTCAAATTATCATCTGCTATTCAATACCCGACTTTTCTTCTCCATACATATCTCCATGAAAATACGGTGAACGGAGATATAGGCCTATGAAGCCAAAATAGGTTTTTTTACGCTTCGTGGTAAAACGGCTTTATCGATTATCACCAAACTCTCAGGATGTTTTCGAATAGTTAATACCTACACATTGTTCTCCATGAACGTTCCTCTGATAGCCCAATGAACAGAGATAAAAATGAAAATGGGTCGAAAATAACGTTTTTGCCTGCAATCAGGCGCTTACGGCGCAAGAATGGAATAGTAGCAGAGAGAGCGAGATGGAACCTGATGGTGGATGTACGTACATGGAACGTTATGTGGGAGGCCTAGCTAATCAAATACAGCAAAAGCCACCATTCTGTTGAGACTTACTAGCCCACACACACTGACTGTTTTCACCGATGTTTTTCGGGCTCAGGAGCCCTTGAAACGTAACGATCTGAAGAAAATCAAGAAAAAGATGTCAGACTATTAATTCTTCTTCTTACTCCGTGCGACTAAAGAAAGCCAAAAAAGACTGGATTGGTAGAACTATACAAATCCGCAGCTCAGAAAAGTTGTGCGATACCTTTTGATAGGTTTTTGACATTTTATGACTTTACTTTGCTACACAAACTCGGAAATGTAACGCCGGAGATGTTACGGAGAAGCGTCACGAAATTTTTTAAACCGAGTTGCAAGCAACAGCCCCTGTGGCCTAATAGATAAGGCATCGGTCTCCTAACCCGGGGATTGTGGGTTCGAGTCCGACCAGGGTTACGATTATTTTTTTGACATTTTATGTGTCTTTACTTTGTTACATAAACTCGAAAATGTAACGCGGGATATGTAACGGAGAAGCGTCACGATATTTGTGTTGGGTTAAGTGCATGGTAACGTCTGTTACAAAATCTAACGTTTGGTAACATCACACTTTTAATAACCTCAGTGACTAAGTAATGATGTCAATTGCAATTGACGAGGCCATTATATCGAAACCATCAACGAGCACAATCAAACGTAGTTTTTAACAGATTTTTTAAAGAAAAAGACATAAAATGTCACTCGTGGTGGCGTACTTGTACGAAAGGTACAGCTTTAAAAATAATAATGGGTACCACCGTTTGTGTTAGTGATTTTACATTTTGTCACGATTACTATACATTCCTGTCCCTCTGGGTAGCGGAAAGTGAAATGGTGATGCTATCGGACTTTCAATCTCGAGAAGAGGAATATGTCACAAGGACTGTAGTTTAAATCGAGTAAACTGAAAATTGCGTAGCGCAACAAAATTAATAAGTATGTGTCGTAGCTATTAAATAAGTACTGTGTTTTATAGTTAATTCAAATACCCAGAGTAATATTATAAAAACGAATGCGGCTTCGCTTCTACCTTCAGACTGTGAAATACGAGAAGTGTCGGTTTTCATTTAGCGTCGCATGTAGCGGCCAAAAATGTATGCCATACTATCAAGCGGTTGTCGTCCAAAATGCAAGACAATTCTTCTGACATCGCGCCAGTCGAACGTCCTAATGATTTGGTCTTAATTTTAACAAAACTATCTTTCCAGCGCGCTAATTACGCCGGTAGTTTGCGGTTGATTTGGCGAACAGCTTTACCGGTAAAAAGTAACCGTTATAGGAATCGTTAAGTAACAGTTGAGCGGTAATAACGTTTTAAGAACCTCTCGCCAGGGCGGTTAGGTTTTTTACAACTTTCGCCCGCCAAGGGAGCAATAGGCCTTCGCCTGTATCTCTGGCGGCCAAGTTCACGGCGAAGGTTGTCATTCGGAATCGGCCTTTTTATCTCTCTCGCACTCACTCTCTCACTCTCTCTCACTCTTCTCCACCTTCGGCTTTTCCCGCCGAGAATCACGAGGGCGGTTTCGTCCGCGAACTGGGAATACGCTTGTCTTTTTGGTCCTCGCCGCAACCGCCTTTGCCAATATATAAGTGGGATCCTCTTCGACAGTGGACAGTCACAGTTCTGACATCAAACCAACCATGTCTCTTACGGTGAGTGAAATCATCTCAGGGCTGAGCCGCAACGTCAGCAGCTCGTATTCAAAAAAAATGAAATTATTCCTCAAAATTGGGAATATTCTTAAAAAAAACATCGCTTTTCGTAACTATTTTGTACAAAATTCAACCAACTTCGAATTAACCCAAGTAAATTTCATTTTCGCAAGTGGAAATATATACAACAACGCCGAGAAAGACATATTCACTTTTATCAAGTAAAAACATTGACAACATCCGAATTTCATCAATAATGGAACAAATAACGCTACATTTAATGACTTTCAATTTGAAAAAATTAAATTCCTTTTGATGAAAACGAAACGCCCCTCTCTACGTACAAATAATTGCAAACTATAACCAAGGATTACAAATAAAAATGAGAGCGCCTCGATTTTGTTCAAAATGCGACAAGAACAAACTTTTTCGAACCATAGTATATTTCATAATAACTAATAAACTGGAATAGTCAGTAGAACGACAATTTATTGAATCTAAGTAATTAAATAAACCTCGAACGCCGTTCAATTATTTCTGTAGAAAGGAAATGTTCATCTTGATCTGGGGATATGAACACAGTTCTCAGAAAAAACTGATGAAAATGAAAACACACCCATTACGAAAACGAATTTGTCATAATGTACATAAATGTAATCAAATACTAAAAAAGTTTGATATGATGAGGGTGTAATAAGGTCTCTGACTGTTCTAAAAAAATTGGGATGAATACGGCGGCTTAAAGACCTGTTGTGCCAGTCGTAATGTCTCACAGGTCCACGCCCAGCCTCCTAAGGAGTGCCGGGTGTTCTTGCAAGCGTCTTCTTTGACGTCCACCCTTGGAGAGATAGAGCCGAAGACCAGAGATCACTCCCGTTCAAGTCTTCGGCGCTGCCTTAGGTCCTTCCTCTCCCTGGCCCTGAGATGAGGCGTTTAGAGTGTCTTACTGTAGCGTTCCAGACTTTGTGATGAGTTCTTGAAGCTTATTATCCCACAGTCCACTTGGCTAGCGATGGAAAAGTCCGGCAGTGGCTGTGTGCGTACAATGGACAAACCGAGTATGGTCAGATGGTGCGCTCTCTCATTTACAATGATCCTGTTATGTCCAGGAATCCAATACATGTTAAGCCGCCGCATCCTGCACTCCTGCACCAAAGATCAGTCATTGTGTTGAAAGTTCTATTGCTATAGCCTTTTTCATGCATTATGATGGCCCTGGCAATGATCTCTGCTTGAAAAACCGTTGGAGTGGGGCTCCAGGCAATGTACTCCCCAGAGCCACTTATACAGGCAGTTTTCGATCCATCTGAGGTTGATAACACCAGGATGCCGAAATTAATGGCTTTTGCAGGTCGATAGGCTTCTTTCTGGTGGCACGTTGTATTTCCTATCGAACTCTTACATGTCAGTGACCATGCTGAGCTCCACGAAGGTTTCCAAGTTTCTGAATATCCACCGGTGGCACCTCAGCTACTCCAGGCCTGGCGAATATGTACCTTCATAGCCACCGCCTTGACAAACATATCAAGGGGAAGAAGGTAGAGTGTTTTCTTCATAGTACTGCTGGGTGTGATTTCCATGCACCCCAGCCTTTGTACAATGGCCATTGTCTCTTCCTTGGTCGTATATCTGGTGTGCTCTTTCCATGTTTATTTATGAACCAATCACGCCGATATATCTAAGCTGAACATTATACATTATTGGATCAGTGTTGGGTAAATGTGATACTTTTTGAGCGGTGCTTTTGAAAAAACGTAATGCCAGATTCATAAATAGGCAAAATAATATGATTTTGTATTTGCGAATTGCAGATTCTTGCCACCTTCAGCGCTGTTGTCGCAGTCGCTTGTGCTGCTCCTCAGTACTTCTCTGCTCCTCTCATCTCTCACGCTCCAGTGGCAGTTGCTCACGCACCTGTGGCCGTCGCTCACGCTCCCATCTCAGCTGTCGCCGTCAAATCGTTGAAAGCCGACGAAGAGTACGACCCCCATCCTCAGTACAACTTCAACTACGAAATCAACGACCCATCCACCGGCGACCAAAAGAGCCAAACCGAATCCCGCGACGGAGACGTCGTCCAAGGACAGTACTCCCTCATCGAGCCTGATGGCAGCAAGAGGACCGTCGACTACACCGCTGATCCCATCAACGGATTCAACGCTGTCGTGAGCAAAGACGCCGGAGCCGCTCCCGCTATCGTTGCCAAGACCGTGGTCGCCAAGCCCGTCTACACCGCTGCTCCAGCCGTCACTGTTGCCCGTTACGCCGCTCCATTGACTGTCGCTCACGCTCCAGTTGCTGTTGCCCACGCTCCATTTGCTGTTGCTCACGCTCCAGTCGCTGTCGCTCATGCTCCAGTCGCCGTTGCCCATGCTCCAGTCGCTGTTGCCCACGCTCCCTTCTACTCCTCCTCTTATGCCAGCCCCTATGTCAACTACCACATCTAAACAACAATCTAGACATGACCTGAACCCGTTCCTTCATCTGTGTACATAAATTTGTGAATAAATTGTGTACAAACCCTTCTCAAACTTCATTTGTTTTCATTTACCCTGATTAGAGCAGTTCTTGAATGCGTCTCGTTCTAGAAACAGCAAATTCAGCTCCTTCGTGTCATTGACGTTGAATAACTGAAAAGCAGTTACTACCTAGCGTTATTTGAGCAATTTCTTTGCTTTCAACTCCGTATGTTCAGTGAAAGTAAACAGAAACACAATTGTGTTATATTACACAAACTTCCACGATGATTATGTTTGTCCTTTATACACCGCGCAGGAGTATTTCCCCAACCTCACTAGCTTTACTCTTAAAACACCGTGACCAAGTTTGACATTACTGCAAAACTACAGTGTACAGTGGACGTACTTCTAGGAAAATCTCTAGCGCTCAAGGAGTTGAAACATCATCTTTATGTTTCATAAAAGTATATAACAACTGCCCATATGCTTGCAATCGACATAAGTCACCGCCTTCCTTGTTGCCCTGCTCTAATTCAGGCAATTTTTTTATTGTTTCTCCAGACTCCAGCACCAAGTATCAACAAAAACCCAGCATGTACGGTCTCTTCCTCAAAATCTTACGAGAGGGAATATAAATATAAAAGGTGCTAATGAACACCTTACATTTATTGGCAGAACGTGCTCAATTAAGGAGTATTCATGAAACGTTCCAACACATTCAACTATTTTGCTATTGTCGGTAACAATTTCCTTGGTGCGTGGCAAGGGCGCATTCAAGAACGGCGTTGGACCATAGTGTTTGAAGAATTGCATGAGGTGGGCTTCAAACTCTTGAAAAAAGAATAACTAAACTAGACTATATTTTTGAAAATGAATAATGTATAGGAAAAATATCTGGTGCGTTGCAACACACAACTTTTCTTAGCTCTACAACAATTCACTCGTGTACGTGGCTTTTTTACTACTTACTCAATTCATTTACCACTCAGTTCATTTGAACTTAGTCAAACAACACTTCACGGCGGCAGAAAGCGGTAGCGCTTACAGTTCCAGATTTTATTGTGCTGCTCGTACTCATCCAAGGACCATTATTGAGCAATCGGTACACAGATAATTAATGAGGCTGTAAACACTAATTTTTTGAAGAAGGATAGTAATTACTTTTGCAGAGTTATTGGGTAAACACTTTTAGAACTGGTAGTAAGCGCTACGGCAGTAGTTAAAACTCAGGAATTTCTGGAGTGAGCCCCATGTATCTCAAGATCGTTTTTAAACACTCGCCCTATAGGTATTGGATTGGACTACAATACCAATTTTTTTTAACATTCTACAAGAGTTCCAGCAGAGTTTATAAACAAAAAACTGCGCTAAAAACGCTTTACGTCGAAAATTTTGATAATTTAATGTGCTGCTCTCTTCATTTTTCCACGAATGGACGTAACTTTTCTTAGCTCTACAACAATTCACTTTGTACATGGCTAATTCTATTTAATCAATTCATTTACCACTCAGTTAATTTGGATTTGTTCAAACAACACTTCACAGCAGCAGGAAGTGGTAGCGCGTACAGTTCTGGAATTTATTGTGCTGCTCGTACTCATTGCAGGACCATTATTGAGCGATTGGTACACAGTTAATTAATGAGGCTGTAAACAAGACTTTTTTGAAGAAGGATAGTAATTACTTTTGCAGAGTTATTGGGTACTGCGCTAAAAACGCTTTTGTCGAAAATTTTGATAATTTATTGTGCTGCTCTCGTCATTTTCCCCCTAATGGGAATTTAATGGTATCACTGCCTTATTGAGAGCTACCAATATAAAAAATTTAATCAAATTCGTTAGAGCCGTTTTTGAGAAAAAAAATATTTGGTGTTTTGATCACTATGATAACTATAGTGAACTATCGGTGGATTTTGCCCATACCCTTATTTTTGCGTCCCATGGTAACCTGTAGGCTAGACATCAAGTTTCAGCTGATTTGGTACGGTTGTTTTATCTATAAACTGCGCTAAAATCGATTTCGTCGAAAATTTTGATAATTTATTGTGCTGCTCTCCTCATTTTCATACGAATGGGAATTTTATGGTATAATTATTTTATTAAGAGCCACCGGTATTAAAAATTTCATCAAAATCGTTCTGGGCCATTTTTGAGAAAAACAAATTTGGTATTTTGATCACTATGATAACTATAGTTAACTTTCGGTGGATTTTGTTCAAACCCTTATTTTGGCATCCCATGGTAACCTGCGGGCTAGACATCCAGTTTGAGCTTATTTGGTACGGTTGTTTTCTCTATAAATCGTTCACAGACACACACAAACTATTTGCCGAAATAGTGTTATTCGGACTCATGAGGGTCTGAAACGTAAAGATCCGAAGTAAACTCCAAGCCGAAGCAAATAAAAAATGCTAACATAAGGTGCTATTACGTTTTTGACGGGGAAAATGGGTTTATCCTCCTATACTCCCCAATTGATTTATCAGATCTCGAATTTAATGAAGATTGAGGCCCGTTACACATTTTTCTGATGAAGCCTCGTGGCTTATGGTGTCCAGAAACACACCGCTATTTTCTCCGTCATTTTTACAACATAACTCGGTGCTCAGTGAATTTTGGAGGCACGTTCAATTTTCGAAAAGACGTTAAATTTGGAATCTTCTTTCCGTGTCCAGATCCACCGTTTAAACTTTGTATTTCCAGTATTCAGCCCCTTGGATCGCTTTGTCACTACATCCTAAATTAATATGTGCAGGGTATGTTAGTAAGTCACATCGTAGAAGATGATCGTAATCTTGCTCCAGCCCACAGTCGCAGGTTGTATCTTCTTGAGTGTAGACCCCCTTAACCAGATTGGTTTTGCACCTGGTTACTTTCGTACGAAGTCGGTTTGGTGATTTCCAGGTGGTAAAGGGAAGTTCAAAACCACCGCTTGGTTCTTCTTTTAGTTCCAGTATTGGAGTCTGTAATTTCTCTTGCCACAAGTTTAACCATCTTTGTTCTGGAATAATGCTTAAAGGTTCTGTCGATTTAATAAAACCTTTCCTGGACTTAAGTCTTGTTCGTTGTTGTTGGTGATTGAACAGAGGATGTCTTGGATCACAGGGTTGTTTTTTCCGCTCTATTTCAGATGTTCGTCGAATAGGTGGGGGAGCTATACCTACAATTGGGTACATTTTTTACTTTCCTTGGCTCTACGAAGTAGAAAGTGTAATCGGCTGAAAAACAAATTTTGAGTTTTCTTCAGATCTTCACGTTTCAGACCCTCATGAGTCCGAAAAACACTATTAGGGAAAGTGGTCTGTGTGTATGTGAACGATTTTTAGAGAAAACCACCGTACCAAATCACCTTAACTTCATATCTCTCCCGCAGGTTACCATGGAAGGCCAAAATAAGGGTTTGAACAAAATCCACCGAAATTTAACTATAGTTATCATGGTGATCAAAACACCGATTTTTTAAATCAAAAACGGCTCTAACGATTTTGATTAAATTTTTTACATTGATAGCTCTCAATAAGGCAACTATACCATGAAATTCCCATTTGTGGGAAAATGACGAGAGAAGCACAATAAATTATCAAAATTTTCAACGAAAAGCGTTTTTAGCAGTTTTTTCCTTATAAACTCCGCTGGAGTTTTTGTAGAATGTTAAAAAAAAATTGGTAATGTAGTCCAATCCAATACCCAAAGGGTGAGTGTTTGAAAACGCTCATGAAATACATGTGGGTCACTCCAGAAATTCCTTAATTTCAACTACTGCCATTGCGCTTACTACCAGTTTTAAAAGTTTTTACCCAATAACTCTGCAAAAGTAATTACTATCCTTCTTCAAAAAATGTGTGTTTACAGCCTCATTAATTATCTGTGTACCAATTGTTCAATAATGGTCGTACAATGAGTACGAGCAGCACAATAAAATCTGGAACTGTAAGCGCTACCGCTTCCTGTTGCTGTAAAGCGTTGTCTGACCAAGTTCAAATTAACTGAGTGATAAATGAATTGATTAAATAGAATTAGCCATGTACAAAGTGAATTGACGTAGAGCTGAGGAAAGTTGTGTGTTGCAACGCACCAGATATTTTCGATAGATGTTGGTCTAAGGCATCCTGTAATGTTTCTCCCTGTTTCATTAACCGCTATGTCTACTTGCTTTGCATGGACTGACTTATTTCAGACTGGGGCTGCGTATTCTGCTGCTGAGAGAGACAATGCCATCGCTGATGTACGTAGCTCCCCAAGTTGTTCCTGTTAATTTCCGTATTATATGGTTTCTATCAGTTACTTTCAGCTTTGTGTCATGACAGTGAGCTTTGTAGAACAGTGTTCAGTCTGTTTTAACACCAAGGAATTGTTTTGTCGAATCCAAGCAACGAAAGTTGTGATGAGGTTGCTAGGGAAGGAGGACGAATAGGCGAGGAACAATGAGAGAAGATGGTGTCGTGTCGGGATTTCCGTTTTGAAAGTTGTTGTGTCCGTTTATCTAAAAGTGAATGATTTGTGTGCTCAAGAACATTCGTTTAATAGAAAGAGGACTGAAAATGCAACCGTTTGTTTAGTTTTAAAGCCATTGTTCATAAAGTTTAGACAGTTCACGTGTTAGTTGTATGTTGTTATTGTCTTTCAGAGTTAAGCCAGTTTTTACTTTCCGCTACCCGAAGGGAAGGAAAGTATAGTAATCGGCCCAAAAAAAAATTTGGGTTTTCTTCAGATCTTTACGTTTCAGACCCTACTGAGTCTATAAAACCTAATTTCGGAGCGAGGTGTGTGTGTGTGTGTGTCTGTAGTTCGATTTGTGGGAGAACGGCTGATCCGATTGAGCTGGTTCTTTTTTTGTTTTGTTCGTTATTTTTTTCAGACACCAAAATAAGGTTATGGACGATTTCGGTCGATGGAAAGGGGGGGGGGGGACGAAAATGTACCAAAAACGCATTTCTCTTTTGTGTTTTCCGCATTTTTCTCTAAAACGGCTATTACGATTTTGATTAAACTTTCAAATTATCTTCTACTAATCAATACCTAACTTTTCTTCTCCATACATATCTCCATGAAAATACGGTGAACGGAGATATGGGCCCCTGAAGCAAAAATAGGTTTTTTACGCTTTTTGGCAAAACGACTCAAGCGATTTTCACCAAACACACAGGGTGTTTTCAAATAGTTAATACCTACATATTGTTCTCCATAAATGTTCCTCTGACAGTCCATTGAACAGAGATAAAAATGAAAATGTGTCGAAAATAACGTTTTTTCTAACATTTCCGTAAATTCCAGGGTAACTTTTTCACCAGGTGTGATAAACTCTAATGGAGTGTCTTTTAGTCACCCATACCAACATTTCGTTCTGCATAATTATTTCTGTATTCATATGTTGAACGGAGATATAAGCCAAGTTAACTCAGAAAAGGAGATTTGTCGAATATTAATTTATCGGTATTCCAATTTTCTCCAAAACGGCTCTAACGATTTCGATCAAACTTTCGGAGTACTCTCAGCCAACTAGTCGCAACATTTTGTTCTCGAAAAATGTTCCTGTAAAAATGCGTTGAACGAAGATATAGCGCCCGCCTATGTAGGTGGTGTTCGAACTTAAAGGGGTGGCGGAAAGTTGTGTGTTGCTACGCACCAGATATTTATCAGATACGAACAATTGGGAAACGGCAAACTATTTTGGGGTACTGCAGTGCTCAAGCTCCTGTTGTCTCTATGTTATTTCCTCCAGGGGCCTGTTTCACAATAAGCTAGTAATATAAGTGAAATTTACAAGTTTACAAGTGGTAGTATTATGAGTCCTTGTAATTTCTGTTTCACAATGAGATGCCTCCAACTGGTATTACAAGAATAATTTTACCACTAACTTATAAAAAATACTAGCTCAGCTGATGACAATCTACAAGTCAGCTTGTCAAACAAATGTGAACTCGCCATTCCCGCCCGCCCGCCGCCGCTCCCGCATCATTATCGCGTCCCTTCACTCGTCGTCGCGCCCCTAAATTTTTCGATATACCTACCTATTGAGCAAAAGAGAGGGCAAGCGGCGATTACAACTGTGCGTTCTCGAAAAGGTGAAGCAAAGGAGATCAGTGCTTTTTGGTGCGTTCTGCGATGGCTGCTTGGACTGGAGGGAAATCCTCTCTTTTCTACCCTACTCCTCCATCAACCTAGTTCCTCATAAATAGAGATAAGCTGCATGCTATCTACATTATGTTCAAATTGGCATGATATTTATTTCATTCTAATTTCATTAATGAATGCATTATCAAGTAAGTAGACAATGAGTAAAAAGTTCTGAATAAAGTACAAGGTGGTTTTTATATGAACCGCTTAGAAAAGGACCTTAATGACCAATGATCATCGGAGCATAGTAATGATTTGCTCCTGCCTCATTCGGGCTGCTGCTGCAGGCTGGTTATCGTCTTGTGGGTCGTTATTCGTGTCATCAAAATCAAGATCGTGAGGAACATGTAATGGTTCAACTTCTTCTCGCGATGTTGCACAACGCCGCGCAGCACTTGACACCCCTGCAAGTACTGGGTTCACTCTCAGTTTATTGAGACATGGGAATTTTTCTTTTAAGATACCAAGTGCACACTCGATGATACGCCGAGTTTTTTTTATGGTATCTGTTGTACAAAATCTGATTGATTTCGAGGATCATTTCGTAGAGGTGGCATCAACCAAGTGCGAATATTATAGCTAGAGTTCCCAAGCAATACGAAACTGGCAAACGTTCCGTCGTCCATGATGGCTGGCAATCGACTGTTCCTCAGCACTCGATTGTCGTGCGCACTTCCGGGCCAGTTCGCATTCACGAAAAAAAAAAAAACTGACCTCCGCAAACGAACATGCAGTTCAATGTTCTTTGGTCGTCGAAGTGATAGCACGTCCGTTCGTCTCTCGTATCTGCTGTCCCTTTTCTCACTATTTTTATCTCTGTCCTGCGTGGTGTTCTTGTTGTGTTTTCTTATCGCGGAGTTCGCATTGTCTACGGGCTGAGATTCGTTTTTTCTTAGTACAAAGTGCTCTTTCGTTTGTCGGCATGGATTGTGCGGCCTGCTCGAGAGATCTTTTCTCGCCTAAAAAGACTGTTACATGTGCGAAATGCCGCGAGTCGTTCCACCCAAGCTGTACACGCTTGAGGACCGTGGAGAATTTCAGAAAATTGAGGAAGGAGGTCAAGGACAAGTGGAAGTGTGATGTCTGTCGGAAAAAGTCTAAATCCCCGGAGGAATGTGTCTCTGAAGATGTTTCTGAAGTTGAAAGTGATCCCTCTGGGGAGCAGGTACGGGCGGATGAGTCCGGGAGTGTACTGAGCGCGATAAATCGGAAACTGAACAAATTATCCGCGGTTGCTGGAGACTTGCGTGAACTCAAAGACTCCGTAAACTTCATGAGCAACCAGTTTGACAGATTTGTGGAAGAGATGGAGACGCTAAGAGGGACAGTCAAAGAACTGTCCAAGGATAATGAGCAATTAAAATCTGCAGTTGGGCACTTACAGCAGAAAGTGGACTTCTTGGAGCAAATTTCAAGGAACGCGAACGTTGAAATTCACGGTGTGCCGGAGGCAAAGAATGAAAGTTGCGTGGAAATCTTGAAGCAAGTATCAAAGATGTTGGAAGTGGAGAGTGGAGTTATACCCAAAGCGTTTAGGGTCGGGCCGCCGCGGAACGGTCGTCCTCGTAAAATTTTGGCTGTGATGGATTCGATGGAGGCGCGAGATAAGTTGGTTCGTGCTGCTAAAGGCTCTAGGGAGCTTACTGCTAAAAATCTCCATTCAGACTGGCCAAATGAGCGTGTCTATGTAAACGAAAATTTGACCTCCTACCGTGCAGATCTGCTCCGCCGTACGAAGATTAAGGCGCGGGAAAGTGGCGTGAAGTATGTGTGGTTGAAAAATTGTGTAATCCATGTAAGAAAATCTGACGGTGGACCGGTCTCGACGATCAAGTCCCCCCAGGACTTGGAGCGCATGTAATCTTTCTTTTCTTCTACTCAATTGATGGTTGGCTCGGATAAAATACATATCTCTCATGGAAGAAATTTTCAATAATATTGATAGTTTAGTGTCAATTGATGAAGTGATTTGTTCGGATTTGGGATACTTAAATAATGAATTGACAGACATCCGAGGCAATTTGATTTTGTTAAATTCAAATATCAGAAGCTTACAGCATAATTTTGATGAGATGGTTGTTAATTTAGGTAATATGATTACAAAACCTGACTTTATTTGTTTAACGGAAAGTTGGAGCGCGACGGAGAATATAGCACATAATATATCGGGCTACGGCTCCTTTAGCTCAACGAACTTTATCAATCAGAACAGTGGGGTAGTGGTATTTTTCAATGAAGATTGCAGGAATACTGTGGTCAAAGAAATACTGATGTCTGGAGCTACTTGTTTGGTGAGCGATTTCTTTTTCTGTAATAATAGGATAAGGGTGATCTGTATCTATAGATCTCCCTCGGAAGACATTAATTTGTTTTTAGAAGAGCTAGTGGGTATATTGCAAGATAAGCCGCAGGCGTTGACTGTGCTCATGGGGGATTTTAATATTGACATTTTACCCTCTGCCTCGGGATCTTCGAGAATCATTTATTTGGCCACCCTAGCAGAATACGGTTTTGTGCCTTATATAAATAAACCAACACGGGTTGTTTGGGAACAGGTTTCATGTTTGGATCATATAATGCTGCGTAAGCCCACTTGTCATGTACGTGTGCTGACTGACTCCTATCAAAGGCAAGCGGTTCATCGTGGTCTTGCGGTAAGACGGTCGATTCATAATTCTCGGATTGTGGATCGAATCCCCGGCGCGATTGCCGTAATTTTTGCCTTAGTCAGCAGCTCTTCAAAAGCATCTCCAAATTTCCTTCCCCCCGTAACAATGGCGCCCAACTAGTGGTCGAATTTCTTCTTTCCAAGAAAAAGAAGAGGCCCCGAGAGAAAAATTACAAAATTAAGAGAGAAAAATAATGAGACGAGTTCTCGGGTCCGGGATTCGCTGACGCTGTGAAAGTTCCAGCGCGAAGGTGGACTGGGCGACGCGCCTACTACAATGCGAGGGAACGAAGACTTTCCTTGTAGCCTTTCTCGAATCAAAGATCGGATTTTCCGGGGATTCGCTCAACTCTCGTAAAATTCTTTCCCTAAAAAAAATGAGTTCGCTCCAGGAGTAGCGGTTAATAGACGAGGGGGGAGATGTGCTGACTGACTCCTATCAAAGGCAAGCGGTTCATCGTGGTCTTGCGGTAAGACGGTCGATTCATAATTCTCGGGATGTGCTGACTGACTCCTATCAAAGGCAAGCGGTTCATCGTGGTCTTGCGGTAAGACGGTCGATTCATAATTCTCGGATTGTGGATCGAATCCCCGGCGCGATTGCCATAATTTTTGCCTTAGTCAGCAGCTCTTCAAAAGCATCTCCAAATCTCCTTCCCCCCGTAACAATGGCGCCCAACTAGTGGTCGAATTTCTTCTTTCCAAGAAAAAGAAGAGGCCCCGAGAGAAAAAATTAAAAAATTAAGAGAGAAAAATAATGAGAGTTCTCGGGTCCGGGATTCGCTGAAGCTGTGAAAGTTCCAGCGCGAAGGTGGAATGGGCGACGCGCCTACTACAATGCGAGGGAACGAAGACTTTCCTTGTAGCCTTTCTCGAATCAAAGATCGGATTTTCCGGGGATTCGCTCAACTCTCGTAAAATTCTTTCCCTAAAAAAAATGAGTTCGCTCCAGGAGTAGCGGTTAATAGACGAGGGGGGAGATGTGCTGACTGACTCCTATCAAAGGCAAGCGGTTCATCGTGGTCTTGCGGTAAGACGGTCGATTCATAATTCTCGGATTGTGGATCGAATCCCCGGCGCGATTGCCGTAATTTTTGCCTTAGTCAGCAGCTCTTCAAAAGCATCTCCAAATCTCCTTCCCCCCGTAACATACGCACCACAGCTAAATCATATATTTGGGAATCAAATGTAACTGACCATTTTTCGACTTTAATTGGTTTCATTTTTGCTGATATTGCAAACAGACCTACGGAATCAGAAGAATGTGGCGAAGGCAAGATTTTCTACGACTATGTTAAGTTGATTGAGTTAATTAAAAATGTACACTGGGATCCTGTGTTCCTGGCCGGCACTGTCAATTCTTGCGCAGAGTGTTTTGAGCAGATGTTTTTATCTTTTTTGAAGCAATGTAGCTACACCACTCGCAGGTTTTTGCGTAGCCTTCGTCCGATCAAGCCGTGGATTACCCAGGGAATTGTGAAAAGTATTCGTGTAAAGGAATCAATTGCTCAGAGACTTCGTAAGGAGCCTTTTAATATTAAGCTTAAGAAATATTTTAAGAAATACAGAAATAAGTTAACCTCTATCATTAGAAATTGTAAGGATTCCTTCTATAGAAAAAATTAGAAGAAGCTGGATCAGATTGTAAGAAAGTCTGGAATGTTATTAATGACGCCACTGGACGGAGGAGGTTAAACTCTAAAATATTAAGTATTGTACAGGAACAGAATGTACTGGAAGTTGGTAAGAACACCAAACTTGTGGCTAATGCTTTCAATTCGCACTTTTCCACTGTCGGTGAGAAGATTTCATTAGAGGATAATGTTGGTGGGGGTGACCGTACCGCAAGTGTAATACTTTGTGATGAGAATGGTGTGGTACCGAAGTATGAAGCGTTTGCTAGGGTTGGTGAGGAGGATGTTAAGAGGATCATAGATTCGCTACGTGGGGGTTCAAGTCCTGGATACGATGGTATTACAGTGGAAGTCCTGAAAAAAGTTAAAACGTATATTTCCAAGCCATTAGCACATCTCATAAACATGAGTATTGCTACTGGTGTTTTCCCTGACATCTATAAGATGGCCATCGTCACTCCGCTTTTTAAGGCTGGGGACCCTCAGACACTGGATAATTATAGACCTATTTCCTTGGTCTCTAATGTAGCAAAAATTATAGAAAAAGCAGTGAAGCACCACTTGGTTGAAAACCTGACAAGGAATAACTTGTTGCATAGGAGACAGTTCGGCTTCCGTGCAGGTCTGGGCACTCAGGACGCTGTCGCCGCGCTAACGGAGAGGGTATTTTCCGAGCTCGACAAAGGAAATAAACCATTGGCAGTTTTCCTGGATTTGAGGAAAGCTTTCGATTGTGTTTCTCATAATAAGTTAGTGGAAAGTATACGCGCATTAATGGGGAATAGCATTGCTGTTTGGGTACAAAGTTATTTACGTGGGCGATGTCAGAAAGTGAAAATAAACGCAATTTAAGTGAGGGATCTTCCTTCTCCTATGGAATTCCGCAGGGCACAGTTCTTGGACCCCTTTTATTTATCTGCTTTATGAATAATCTGTTTAGCGTTCAACTTGATGGGGACATAATTACCTATGCTGATGATACAGCTGTCGTGGTCTCGCGAAAAAATTGGGATGCATCCTTGCAAGCGGCGTCTGCTTGCTTGCTTGTGGTCAAGGATTGGCTGGATGGAGTCGGCTTAAAGCTGAATTTTAGCAAATCCAATTTTGTTGCTTTTTCCTTACGTAATATCTCTGTCCCTGTTCTAGGAAATATTAAATGCCACATTGTGTCAACCTGTAGTGCAAGTGATTGTAGTTGCCCCGGTATCAAGCAGATTCCACAGGCTACGTATTTGGGGGTGGTTTTGGACCAATGTTTGTCCTGGAAGTACCATATTGACAATATATGCAACAGACTTTGTAAAGTCATACCCCTGTGCCTAGAAATCCGGAATTTTATGTCTATGGGCACGCTTAAAATGTTTTATTATGCCGTAGTGCAATCTGTGATATCCTATTGTATTCTTGTGTGGGGATCGGCCTATCGAACTTACCTAGAGCCTTTGCATATAACCCAGAAAAAAATTATCAAAATTTTACTGCGTAAGAAAATGAGATTCCCCTCCTCGGCAGTTTTTAGGACATTTGAGGTATTGGACATCTTCCACATTTACAAACAAATTGTATCCATATATATATTCAAAAATTTATCTGCTTATGAAAAGAATTATGGGCGGACGAGGTCATCTGGTAACCTTACACTGAAGTTGCCTTTTAGATTCACAACTAGAAGTCAGAATTTTTTTGCGTACAATGGAATAAAGCTGTTTAATAGCCTTCCAAAGGAATTAAAGATGCTAAATGATTTAGCTGGGTTTAAGCGGCGCATCAAAGAGTACGTCCGTGTGGAAATGCTCAGATGATTCTTCTTTTTTAACTTTTTTCTGATTTTTTTAAAATGAATTATCTATCACATAATCCAGTATATAGGTACCTATCTATAGCAATAAAGTTGTAACGGCTCCTCCCCTCAGCACAAGTTTTTACTTATCGAGGGGGGAACGCATTATGAAGTATTTGTGTTTCTTTTTATATTCTTTTTTTTGCAGTCTTCTTAAATAAATGCATTAAAAAAAAAAAAAAAAAAAAAAAAAGAGTGGTTCCCATTGCGGTCAACGAATGCTGCCTCATGCCTCGTGAGTGCGTCGAGCTTGATTAGACTACCATCAATAGCGCCACAGACGCGAGGAAAACCAGCTATGCTGAAAAAAATTGTTCACTTGTTCTTCCATGTTTTGTGGCCAAATCACCATTCTGTTGAATAGCCGAACGATAACTGCAGCCACAACTTTCTTCACACAGCGAGAAACGGTTGCTTTGCTGACACCATGCAAGTCTGCTACGACGTGGAACAGGGCACCACTTCCCAGCCAGTGTACTTCACACCTGCTGGTACACGGATAGAGAGCCACTTTTTCTGATTTGTCGGAAGTCATACGGAATCTTTCATTGCACTCTAATTCATTCAAAAAACTGAAGTTCACTCTTGCACGGAACACTTTTCTTCGTCGTAGAGGACGACGCAAATGATTCTCTCTGCCTACTTGAAGATCTTCGTCGGACTCAGAATCATCAAATAATGAATCTTCGAGCATTTTGTCCCTAGGACAATTGAATTCCAAAATACCGTAACACGATTGAACACTGAAGACAACAAATATACAGGTTACCTAGAGCTGGTAAAATATTTACAAGGACTTGCTCATATTATTGGAGGTTTGATTTTACAAGACAGGATTGTGAAACAGCCTCCTTGTAAAACTACTAGTATTAAAAGAGAATTCACTAATATTTCCGGCAATTGTAAAATGTTATTATGAACCAGAATTTACAAGTTACCAGCGCATTCACTCGTAATAATAGTTACTAAATCATTGTGAAACAGGGCCCAGGAATATGATTGTGGAATGATGAATGCAAATTTCGCTTGGGTAGTTAGATTCGAGAGAAAATCGAAGTGAACGCGATAAAGAGTTTTGAGGTGACGACAGCCGCTGCCATAATTTAATATGAGTGCATCTAAAGAGAATATAAATTACCATAAAATTATATGGAATGGGTGTCGTAATCAGGAGCAAATTTGTCAGCTCGCATTTTTTTTTTTCTCCGCGCGGTCGCATTTTAGAAGGCTGTTCGCAATCCTGATTTACGGACATATCGACCACCTGACGGCCTATTCGCGAATTCAGAAACGTCCGTCCGGTTTTCCTACTCGTTCGGAGGACCAACGACCTCTAAAGGTCTCAAAGCTCTTCTCTCGCCTCTTTTGTCTTTTTCAGGGCTGCACCCCTATCGGCGGTGGACGAAATGATTCGTTTTATTTGTAATTTTTTTTTATTCCCGGATCATCTTCCCCGTCGCGAGAGAGAACCAGGTCGACTATATAAGAGCGACTCCGCTCTTTAGCCGGCATCAGTACATCCCTCACTGTACAACATGGCTCTCGCTGTAAGTATCGACGTTCGTCTTTCGGAACGCAGAATAGAATCGCGGTCGTTTCATTTTTTCCCACTTCAGGGCTCAATTTTCTCACAAAGCGGTTAATTTTGACTGTGCATAGGCCGCATTAAATTTTCAGTAAGAGTAATGGAAATGTATACATTGTGCTAGTTAACTGAGGACCAATTTGCGTTCAAATATCATAAAATATCTGGTGCGTTGAAACACACAACTTTCCTTAGCTCTATGCCAATTCACTTTGTACATGGCGAATTCTATTTAATCAATTTATTGAGCTCCTTTGAACTTGGTCAAACATTTCACAGCAGCAGGAAGCGGTAGCGCCTACAGTCTGGAATTTATTGTGCTGATCGCACTCATCCCAGGACCTTTATTGAGCAATTGGTACACAGATCATTAATGCGGCTGTAAACACACATTTTTTGAAGAAGGATAGTTATCACTTTTGCGTAGTTATTGGGTAATAACTGTTAGAACTGGAAGTAAGCGAAAGGGCGGTAGTTGAAATTCAGGAATTTCTGGAGTGAGCCCCATGTATCTCATGAGCGTTTTTAAACACTCACCGTATAGGTATTGAATTGGACTACAATACTAATTTATTTTAACATTCTACTAACATTCCAGCGGAGTTTATAAGGAAACAATCGCGCTAAAAACGCTTTTCGTCGAAAATGTTGATAATTTATTGTGCTGCTTTCGTCATTTTTCAACGAGTTGGAATTTTATGACATGATTGCCTTATTGAGAGCTATAAATATAGCCAACTTGATCAAAATCATTAGAGCCGTTTTTGAGAAAAAAAATATTTGGTATTTTGATCACCATGATAACTATAGTTAACTTTCAGTGGATTTTGCTCATACCCCTATTTTAGCGTCCCTTGGTAACCTGTAGGCTGGAAATCAAGTTTCAGCTGATTTGATACAGTTGTTTTCTCTAAAAACCGCACTAAAATCGATTTCGTCGAAAGTTTTGCTAATTTATTGTGCAGCTCTAGTCACTTTCCCACAAATGGGGATTGTATGGAATAGTTGCCTTATTGGGAGTTATCAATACAAAAAATTTAATCAAAATCGTTAGAGCTGGTTTTGAGAAAAAAAAATGTTAGGTGTTTTGATCACTATGATAACTATAGCTAACTTTCAGTAGATTTTGCCCATACCCTTATTTTTGCGTCCCATGGTATCATGTAGGCTAGACATTATGTTTCAGCTGATTTGGTACGGTTGTTTTATCTAAAAACCGCGCTAAAATCGAATTCGTCGAAAGTTTTGGTAATTTATTGTGCTGCTCTCGTCAGTTTCCCACAAATGAGAATTTTATGGTATAGTTGCCATACTGAGAGCTACCAATAAAAAAAATTCAATCAAAATCGTTCCGGCCATTTTTGAGAAAAAAAATATTTGGTGTTTTGATCACTATGATAACTATGGATAATGTTCGATGGATTTTGCTCATACCCTCATTTTAGCGTTCCATAGTAACATGTGAGCTAGGTATTAGGTTTGAGTGGATTTGGTACGGTGGTTCTCTCTAAAAATCGTTCACATGCCCACACGCACACACACACACACACACACACAGACCATTTTTCGAAATGGTGTTTTTTAGGACTCAGAGGTGTCTGACACGTAAACATCTGAAGAGAACTCAAAATATTTTCCAGCCGATTACATAACTTTCCTTTCTACTTTGTTGAGCCAAGGAAAGTAGAAATAATTCGTAACGAAGCAAATTGATGCAACGGTACTCGCGTGTACGAAAATGAATTCACCTATAATTACGCAACAATAACTATATCTCAGGAATTAACAATATACGAGGAATACGTTTCGTAGACTCATCTAAAATATTGCATCTTTCGCCAACTTCCTTTATGAAAATAGAGATGAAATATTTTTCCGCGAAAGAGGAACGCCATTTAATTTACAGCCCTTTTTCGCAATTTATTTGAGCCAATTGAACTGCATTTATTCGTATTTCAATACGACTCGTTGAGCTCCTTCAAGTTTTCAATTCCCTTTTGTCTACCTCCCCTCTTACGGGAGCATTTCCCTATTTTTATGAAATTTCAGAACGCGAAACCCGAAGAGCTCTTTTACCTCGGCTATTCAATTCCCCCCCATTTCCCTTCTTTTTTTACGATTGAAGAGAATATTTGTAAAAAGTCCGACTCAAAACAAAGTGAAGAATTGAAAAAGAGTATTACGTCGGAGATGAGCGGATTGTGAGGTGGCTGGTAGAGAGCGAGAAGGGGTGTAGTGGGGGTAGTTTGAATACTTTTTTTGTTGAATGCAGTTTGAGAAGATTCGAGAGATTCCCGCCAGGCACTTTTGAAAATTTCCTCTTTTCCGCGCCGACAAAACACGCGAGCAGCTCAAACTGCAGTATTAAAACCGTGTTTTTCGCTTCAAAAACGGCCAGCGTGATGGCGAATGGTGATGAGAGGGGGGGGGGAGTACGCGAATTCTACGGGAAAACCGTTTGAAGTACGACGCAATTTTTCTGACTGAAATTCGCCAGTAGGACGTACGGTTTTACATACAGTATTCGTCATGATCGTGCCTGCGTGTAAGCCATGCAGTTGTCACATCCATAAGGTAGTCCCTGATTCCTTAGTCCTCAAATCGTGGACAGACATATTACCTCCAATTTCCAATTCAATCTGGCTCTGAAATTACGATTTATGTCGCATAATAAAATGGTTATATCGATTTATTAATATTTAAAGAAGGGTCTCAATAAATTCCGTAATGCTCCTACTAACTGTTCCAAGATTGACTTGTTGAACTATCCGCTAGCTTTTGGTGCTCTGATAAAACAATTTCAAACATAGTTTATGTATGTTATAAATAGAGACGGCATTCAAAGAAGCAAACACCCCCAAATCAATTCGATATTACGGTCCTGTATCGCAACTGGTAACATCCAGGGGAATCCAACGTCGAATAATCTTAAAAAGTCCAAGAGAGTTGCGTCATCAATGGTATTGTTACACATTATTGCAGAAATTATTGTGGTATAGTGACGAAAAAATTAAATGCGCGAAGCATGTGTGTTGTGTGTGAGTTTTAGAGAAAACGACCGAACAAAATCAGCTCAAACTTGATATCCAACCCGCAGGTCACCATTGGGCGCTAAAATAGGGGTATGAGCAGGATCCACCGAAAGTTAACTATAGTTATTATAGTGATCAAAACGCCAAATATTTTTTTTGTCAAAAACAGCTCCAACGATTTTGATTAAATTTCTTATATTGATAGTCCTCAATAAGGCAACTATACCATGAAATTCCCATTCATGGGAAAATGACGAGAGCAGCACAATAAATTACCAATGTTTTCGACGAAAATCGATTTTAGCGCGGTTTTTCCTTATAAACTCCGCTGAAATGTTACTAGAATGTTAAACAAAAATTGTTGTAGTAGTTCAATCAAAAACTTACAGGGTGAGCGCATAAAAACTCTCATAAGACACATGCGGGTCACTCCAGAAATTCCGAAACTTTAACTATGACCGTTTCGCTTATTACCGTTTCTAAACGTTTTTACCCAATAACTTAGTAAAAGTGATTATTATCCTCCTCAAAAAAATCTTGTTCACAGCCTCATTAATTCTCTGTGTACCAATTGCTCAATAATGGCCCGGGAACGAGCACGGGCAGCACAATAAATTCCGGAACTGTAAGCGCTACCGCTTTCTGCTGACATGAAGTGATGTTTGACCAAGTTCATTTTTTATCTTTTACTACTACTCGTGTTGATCTATTCAGCAAATTTACTGCTTTTCTTCGGAAGTTGTTGTGATTCAGTAAATAAGGTAGTCAATACAGCCAAATGTCGTTTGTGACTTAAATTCAGAGGTAAAACGTGACGGTTCGAACTCACGCCGAATCATCGCACGTTTCTTGTGGAGCACAGTCGAAACAGGTCCTTTATCAATTAAGAACGCTACAAATTATTACACGACGGTTTATTATTCTCTTGCACAGTTTTGATGTTGTTTTACACCTTCAAGACCCATCCCATGTGATTCAGGATCGAATAATACCAGTAAACTATACGAAACATGACCTGACAACGGAATGACGGAAATTGGGAATTGGCACAACGTGACCGAGCAAATGATGCAACGATGACTTTCGCTGTATTGTCCGGCGTGTTCATTCAGTTTATGGACTTTGGCTCACTATAATTACGATGCGATTTCACTGTTTTGGGTCTAGACGCAGTCGCACACCTCTGAGAGTCCTTCTACCCTTTCAGCATCAGTTGAAAACAACCCTACTCAAACCAAGTTTATTTAAGTGTCGCGATCTAACAACAATTTTGTAGTTCAAAGTATTTTTTCTCCATATTTCCTAGTCCGCTAAATTACATCGCGCACAGTTCAGAGGCTCCTAAACCGTTGTTTCTGGTAACCAGAAAACACCCGATGTTACTCAACTGTAAATTTATACATCTCTCGCCGAGCAAAAAAATATATATTCTCTCCTTTTGATGTTTTAACTCACAAAACGTGTGTGTGTGTGTACGTTAGAGGAGGAAATGGGGAAATAAAGAGACCGTTAGTGAGCGGAGTTCATCGATTGTTATACACGAAATAGCTCAGCGAGCGGAGGAATATTTTACGCGCGAAATAACTCGATTGAGCGCGGCGTTCTGTGCATAAACCGTGGACGTACTATTTTCAGAGAATGGGGACGTTTCGACTGGTAGCGGTGGTGGTGGGGGAGGAGGAGTAGTGTGAGAGGGGGGGGGGAGAGAGAAAAAAAAAAATTAAAACTCGCCGAGAGCTTCCCAGTATTTGAATGGAGTGAGCGAAACAATTCAAACGTTTGTTACAATCAATTTGAGCTGGGAAAGCACAAAGCGGGATGAACTATACTGCAATTCAAACCTGTTTTTGCTGGGCTTCGTTTTCACGGAAATTTGAGTTTATGTGATGTTGTTTTAATGAATTAGCGACAATCGTAATTGTAGAAAGAGGAGATTAATTCAGTTCTGAATTTTATACTTGCGCAGTGGCGATGTGTATGATTAAGCATGAGGAGAACAAGTTTTGTCAAAGTTTGAAGAAAGCTTGAAAAATTACAGTTGAATTTTGGGCCAATTTAAGTTGAAATGGCCTTATAGCCTCCAGTCTTCGTCACAAAGTACGATCCTCATGTGCGTAATAGCGAATGGTTCTGTTCCTAGTCTGCCCTAAGAAAATGGTAGTAAAGCAGAAGGTCAAAGTTATCTCCAAGAAGCCCAACAGTGGCCTCAGAGCAGCCTCATGCCCGCCATCACCTGCTATTCCCTAATGCGACGTCCATACTATTATCACACAAAACGCATGACCGCCTTGAGGTCCACCCTTGCAACCTCATCTGGCTGTAGCTGAGGGACGTCGAGCACTCTGAGAAGCGCTGCAGCTAGCCCCTCCTGCTGACTCCAGCCCTGCTCCCCAGAATCTGCAAGTTTGTACCTCTGACACAGCAATGGTGGCAAGGTGGTCCCTTAGTGGACAGTGTCCTGTTCCATTCTTATACTTCCTCTTTCGATTGCTAGCTGGGGAGTCCAATAAGTAATTTGACTGCCTTAGGCTAGGCAGAGCCTGCAAATAGGCAGCGCTGCTCTTCTTTCACTTGTCCACCTCCTCGATCAAGGGCTCAGGACAACACCACCGGGACAAGTGTAAATCAGTCTCACGCCAGTTCCTCGATCTCCTCATTCCCTTCCATTCGTATATTCTCAACGTTATCCGCACTCTCTTGCCATCTCTCAGCCAGCAGTAGGGAATTAGTTCAGAAAGAAGGGGCCTGTACGTTGTCAAGATGTGGTAAGAATGCTGCTAGTCTTAAGATTTGATATTAATAAGGTGAGTTCCACCTATCCATTAATGGATTTGTTACCTCATAAAACCGTAACCTGTTTCAGATTCTTTCTGGAATCCTCGCCACTTTGGCTTTGGCTTCGGCCGCCCCTCAATACTTGGCTAGCCCCTACTACGCTCAGGCTCCTTTGACTGTCGCTCACGCTCCTGTCGCCGTTGCTCACGCTCCAGTTGCCATTGCCCACGCTCCCGTCGCTGTCAAGACCGTGAAACTCCAGGAACAATACCCCGACGACCCTAACCCCCAATACAACTTCAACTACGAAATCAACGACGCCGTTACTGGCGACCAAAAGAGCCAAACTGAATCCCGCGACGGAGACGTCGTCCACGGTCAGTACTCCCTCATCGAACCCGATGGCAGCAAGAGGACCGTCGACTACACCGCTGACCCCATCAACGGATTCAACGCTGTCGTCCGCAAGGATGCCGGAGCCGCTCCCGCTATTGTCACTAAGACTGTGGTTGCTAAGCCTGTCTACACCGCTGCTCCAGCCGTCGCTGTTGCTCGTTACGCCGCTCCATTGACTGTCGCTCACGCTCCAGTTGCTGTTGCTCACGCTCCAGTTGCCGTTGCCCACGCCCCAGTTGCTGTTGCCCACGCTCCAGTCGCTGTTGCCCACTCTCCTGCTTTTTACTCCACTTCTTACGCCAGCCCAGCCATCAACTACCACTTCTAATCCGCCCTCGTCCTCTCGTCAATCACAAAAAAGTCTGAAATCTCTGTATATAATGTATAGAATTCCAAATAAACTGTGAACCTCCTCACACCAACCGTAGAAATAATTTATCCTTGTCTTTATACATTGCATAGTGACCTTCTGACCACCATAAAGGCTTCAAATTCATAAGGACTGCGGTGCTGCTCCTGCACCGAGACGAGAGACAAGCACTTCCAGACGTTCCGAGCTTGACAGAGTGGAAAGAAGGCGGACAGACACACTAATAACCCTGATTGGTCCTGTGCAGAGAGAGCACTGCGAACTAATGTACATTCTGTGTAATACAGAGAAATATTACTGCAGATACTGAGGGCTGGTCACTCTGGACTGTGCGTTGATTGGTTGTGTCAGTTGGGCCAAACCCTGCAGCTCCCTGCAAGAGGCATCAGAAGGGCTCTGGCTACCCATGGTCATTGGCATGGTGCTGAAGAATGACGAGGGTTGTGGATGGATTCGTCCATATTGTACTCTAGTGAAAGTGCGTAGTGTTATCGGGTGAGTAGCAACATCGGGGTCCCGTGGAAAGTGAAAATATCTGGTGCGTTGCAACACACAACTTTCCTTAGCTCTATGTCAATTCACTTTGTACATGGCTAATTCTACTTAATCTATTCATTTATCAGTCAGTTCATTAGAACTTGGTCAAACAACACGTCACAGCAGCAGAAAGCGGTAGCGCTTACTGTTCCGGAATTTATTGTGCTGCTCGTACTCATTGCAGGACCATTATTGAGAAATTGGTACACAGATAACTAATGAGGCTGTAAACACGATTTTTTAAAAAAAGGGTAGTAATCACTTTTGCAGAGTTATTGGGTAAAAACTGTTAGAACTGGTTGTAAGCGAAACGGCGGCAGTTGAAACTCAGGAATTTCTGGAGTGACCCCCATGTATCTCATGAGCGTTTTTAAACACTCACCCTCTAGGTATTACATTGGACTACAATACCAATTTTTTTTAACATTCTACAAAAATTCCAGCGGAGTTTATAAGGAAAACACTGCGCTAAAAACGCTTTTGGTCGAAAATTTTGATAATTTATTGTGCTGCTTTCGTCATTTTCCCACTAATGGGAATTTTATGGTATAATTGCCTTATTGAGAGCTATCAATATAAAAAAATGTAATCACAATCGTTAGAGCCGTTTTTGAGAAAAAAAATTTGGTGTTTTGATCACTATGATAACTATAGTTAACTTTCGGTGGATTTTGCCCATACCCTCATTATTGCGTCCCATGGTAACCTGTAGGCTAGACATCAAGTTTCAGCTAATTTGGTACGGTGGTTTTCTCTAAAAACTGCGCTAAAATCGATTTCGTCGAAAATTTTGATAATTTATTGTGCTGCTCTCGTCATTTTTCCGCAAATGGGAATTCCATGATATAATTGCCTTATTGAGAGCTATCAATATAAAAAATTTAATCAAAATCGTTAGAGCCGTTTTTGAGAAAAAAAATATTTGGTGTTTTGATCACTATTTAACTATAGTTAAATTTCAGTGAATTTTGTTCATACCCTCATTTTGGCGTCACATGATGACCTGCGGGCGAGATATGAAGTTTGAGGTGATTTGGTTCGGTGGTTTGAAACGTAAAGATCTGAAGAAAACTCAAAATTTTTTTTTCAGCCGATTACATAACTTTCCTTTCTACTTCGTAGAGCAAGGAAAGTAAAAAGAATCGCTCCTCACGGTGGAGTGAGCCACGGGGTAAAAAAATGATCCTGATGCTGACGTATGGCATGATATTATATCAGGACAAGACCACAAATATGTTATTCTAATCTGTTGTGCATCTGGTATGCTGAGATGTTTAAAATAAGGTAAGATGGCAAAGATTTGAAGCCGCTGTGCCAATAACGTGCCCCAAGACTTTTACTATTCCACTTTATTCTCAATTGGATGAAACTTCAGATAGCCTGAGCGTCATAATCAAGGCTGTTGGAAAGTAGTGACACAGAACATGTGCAAATGGTTCTTAGCATGTCCCCTGAGGTCACAAAGTAGACTGCCATATCATTACACAATCAGTCCGTGCCAGAAATCATGTAGCTCTAAACCGAATAAATACAAGCGTTCTCCGTAGCAATCAAACCCTAATTCACCGAGACAGCTCCGCCATTGGCAAAGCCCCGAAACGGCTTCTGGCACTTTAGTTTGAGTTTCTCACGTACTGCCATCGCCCTTCTGGCGAGACACTGTCCTAATCTAACACAGAAATCCTCCTTCCGAAACGCAATGAAAACTTTTTCCTCTCCATCGGTGCCGTCAACCTTTACTTCTGCTCAATAAAGCTCAATCAAGAGCAAGAAAAAAGGGAGGAAAAGCTTTCCAACTGCTTCTTCCCTATTGTTTGGAATGGACTCTCAATAGACTCGACAACGAAAGCATTTCTTGAACGGCCTTCCTCCGTTTTATCGATAAGCAACAGTTTGACGCTCTGGTGCCATCGAAGCAGCCAGTATCTCACCTTCGATTCCGATACATTTGTCGCAATGGCCGAAGATTTATTTAACGTTGCACAAATTGTACCAGGCATTTATGCGTAAACACAGCCCCTTTCCAGCTATTCATTCAGTATAAATAAATGTTAATTCAATCTCTCTTGATGGCTGAGGAGGAGTTTTGTTGATGATAATATCAACATAATGCACAATGACGACGCACACACAATTAAACAAACTAAGATGTTGAAATAGGCCACACTGATGAGGGAATGTGGAGGATTACTGCCACCCATGGTACTGACCCGATCTATGGATCCGACAAAGAGTTGTGAGGAGGAAATATTGCACCCACAGGTGACAAGAGAGAGAACTCCATTGTTGGGACGTTTTTTCTTACTTCCGTGTGTGCTATTCGAATGAAGACAGAAATGGAAACTGCTGCTTCAGGTTAGAGTCTTGTGAACTAAGGAACAGCCTCCGCATGTACTTAAAAAGAGACAAACGCTAGAAATCCGACTGGCCATAAAACGAATCTTCCTAACCTGCAAATGTGGGAAACAAGTATGGCCGACAGATGAAAGGAGAGCCGTTGGGAAGTGGTACGCACACAATCGCCCTCCGGTAATGGCGTGTTGAACGCCAGTCTCCTCTTCTTTAAGAGACACCAATTCAATGCCTGCCCATGCAGTAACAGGGTGGTAGAGGATGCGGCCCACATTCTTAATGATCGCCACCTGTACCTGCTGTTCCTAACTAGGGGGAGGCGGTTTTTTTTTTTTTGATCTGAGGGCGAGTGGGACAAGTCCCTTTGTCACTGCGGCCGCATATGGGCTTATTGTGGCGCTGGCCCTTTCTTAGTAGAAGGCGTCCTACATACCCGCCCCCCTTAGGAAGCCGAGTATGTCCTTCACCGCAGAGTCTGCTACGGTTTGGGTTAAGTGGTCCCCTGACCGAAGTATTCAAAGCGTTTTGCTGCCAAGGCAGGGCATTCACATAGGATATGCTCTGCTGTCTCGTCCTCCTCACTGCAGAGTCTGCATTCCACCGCCTCTGAGATGCCCATCTTGTTGAGGTGATATCTGAGTAGGCAGTGCCCGGTGAGGAAGCTTATCAGCGCTCTCAGATCTTGTCTAGAGAGTGTCAGCATCGCCTTCGCCCTTTGACAGGCAGGCGTGACAAGCCTTTTCGCCTGTCTTAGTCGTGGCTGGCGATGCCAATGGACGCCATCTCCCATCGAGTAACCAGACGGTTCAGGTGACTTTTCGTCAGGCCCGATGGGTAGGGATTCTGTACCCCTTTTCGCGAGGCGGACAGCCTTTTCATTGCCCTCATGCCCCCCTTGTGAGCCGGCACCCAAATGAGGGAGAGCCTGTTACGGGCGCCGAGCTGCTTGAGCGCATGGAGGCATTCCCATGCCAGCTTAGACCTAAAACTATAGGCTGCGATGGCCTTTAAGGCGGCCTGGCTGTCTGAGAAAATGTAGATCCGTTTGCCCTTGAGCCCTTTGTTCAGGATCTCTTCTGCAATCTCTTGGGTTTTGCCCATTGTTCGCGGATGCTTATTCAGTCAGCATGCTGACCATATTCACAGCTGGCCGCAGACATGCCCCTGGGGACAATGCCGTGGCCGTTTTTCCCAAATAGTGTTTTTCGGACTCAGAAGGGTCTCAAACGTAAAGATCTGAAGAGAACTCACAATTTTTTTTCAGCCGATTACATAACTTTCTTTTCTACTTCGTGGAGCCAAGGAAAGTAAAAATTCGTACTCCTACTAAAGGGGCATCACAGTGACGCACGCATTGCGTATTAACGTGTTTCAAAACTGAATCAGGGTCAGTATTACTTCAACGGGAGTCAGTCAACGCAATATAAGGTAATCAAAGGCTTGTGCCGTTCGTCGAGTTTGCACAATACCTCCTCCCACGTGGGTATTAACGGTAGCGATGCGCGAGCGAGGGGGGGGGGGCTCCCACTGTCCCACAGCGCAGGTCGCTATAGAAGAGCTCGGGAGGTCTCGCGACCTTGATACACATCGGTGACACTAACGAGGGAACCGGTAAAGCGAGGGCCACAAAGTTGCGAAATAAAAATAAATTCACGGAGGGTTTGGGCCAGGTGGGAACTTGACGAGGTGAACTAGCGGTAACATCTTCAAAGATGTCTCCTCCGGACGGGCTTAGTACTCAGATTGAATTCTAAATTAAGCGTTTACGTCCGAAACGCTCGTAGCGACTAGTAATCTTGTTGTTATCGTCAGGATAATCTCATTCCGCTCCGAGGGAATCACAATTAATCATCAAAGTCATAAAAATCGCACGTGTTCGAGTCTTTTTCTCGCATTACAAACACGGGGAAAATATGAAGCAGGTTTGTAGAACTCGTTCAAAGCTTTAGGCGTAGTGCAGATGAAAAATGTGACGCCTTACAACGTAATGGCAGGAAGGTCGTCGGTTTCGTTCAGTGGAAAAGCATCCAACAACCAAAAACCACAGTGGCAATCCCTGCAATTGTGAATTGGTCGGCTGGGCAATTTTAACTATATTATTCCAACTCCGTCAAAACTAAGATTTTTCTTCTCGTTGGAATTGCTTCATAAATCTCTTATCTACGTCCTTTCAGGCCTTCGCAGCTAATTCATGTTTTTCCTGAATCGCCACGTGTGCTGAAGAAGAAAAATGTTCGCTAAAAAAACCAACATGCAACTCCACTTACCATCGATTGATAGTTGCTTTGTAGTCGCCCGTCACCCTTATTTTACTTTCTTTCATCGCTACATGAGTTGAAGAGGACCAAACGGATGAGGCCACCTTCCGGTAAAATTCAGAAATCCTTTTCGGCCGCATAAACGTCCATGAGCGCGTGAGGTATTTGACGAGCGCGCATAAATACGGGTAAAGTTACTGTTTCAATTTACCATAATTTCCAATACCATCCTGCATTCGTTCGTTTTTAACTTTCCGCTACCCCAAAAAGAAAGGAAAGTATAGTAATCGTGTAAAAAAAAAAATTGTTTTTTTTCTTTCAGATCTTAACGTTTTAAGGCCTAGTGAGTAAAAAACCTAACTTCGGCGCGTGGTCCGTGTGTCTGTAGTTTGATGTGCGGGAGAACGGATGATCCGATAGAGCTGGCTCCTTTTTTGTTTTGTTTTTCATTTTTTGTAGACACCAAAATAAGGTTATGGGCGATTTCGGCTGATGGGAAGGGTGGGTGGGGGACGAAAATGTACCAAAAACTAGGGGTTTTCGCATTTTTCTCAAAAACCTCTGTAACGATTTTGATTAAAATTTATGATTATCTTCTACTAATCAATACCTAACTTTTCTTCTCCATACATATCTCCATGAAAATACGGTGAACGGAGATATAGGCCTATGAAGCAAAAATAGGTTTTTCACGCTTTTTGGCAAAACGGCTTCAACGATTATCACCAAACTTTCAAGATGTTTTCAAATAATTAATACCTACATATTGTTCTCAATAAATGTTCCTCTGACCGTCCATTGAACAGAGATAAAAATCAAAATGTGTCAAAAATAACGTTTTTTCTATGATTTCCGTAAATTCCAGGGTAACTTCTTTACCAGATGTGATAAATCCTAAAGGAGTTTCTTTTATTCACCCATACCAACATTTCGTTCTATATAATTATTTCTGTATATATATGTTGAACGAAGATATAAGCCAAGTTAACTCAAAAAAGGAGATTTGTCGAATATTTATTTATCGGTATTCCAATTTTCTCCAACTTCAGACGATTTCGATCAAACTTACGGAGCACTCTCAGCTAACCAGTCCCACCGTTTTATTCCTCATAAATGTTCCTGTGAAAATGCGTTGAACGAAGATATAGCTCCCGCATATGTGGGTGGTGTTCGGACTTGAAGGGATTGCGGAAGGTTATGTGTTGCAGATAATTTGAAAGTTTAATCAAAATCTTTAGAGCCGTTTTCGAGAAAAATGCGAAAAAACAATAGTTTTTGGTACATTCTCGTCCCCCACCCCCCTTTCCCACCTGCCGAAATCGTCCATAACCTTATTTTGGTGTCTACAAAAAATAACAAACAAAACAAAAAAAGAACCAGCTCAATCGGATCAGCCGTTTTCCCGCAAATCGAACTACAGACACACACACACACAGACCACGCGCCGAAATAAGGTTTTTTAGACTCAGTAGGCCTCAAAACGTAAAGATCTGAAGAAAACCCAAATTTTTTTTTCGCCGATTACTATACTTTCTTTCCCCTTTGAGGTAGCCGAAAGTAAAAATGGTCTCATCACTAAAAATGGCATCATATTTATCGATCGGAGCGTTCAGCCGGGACGGACAGACAGAGCATCAAAAGTGGTTTAAATACAGGATACCCTTTGAAGCGTTTGCGCTGAAGAATTCTCCGAAGTTGAACGGATCGGCGAATTCTTTAATCCACTCACGGCCCAGAATTCTATCATTGATGAATACGAGGAACATTATTTAACCACGAAGAAGAAGAACACACTCCGTTTATGAGCACTTGGACGTTACTGTCGCATAAATAACTCTCAAACCATGCCAGTAACGGATAAAAAAAAAAACGGGGGGGAGGGATTAGGAACCAGCATTGATACGGATTTCTGCAACTCTCGCTATTCCATCCTGCCCGGGCACAAGTTTGGTGACAACGCCTAGGAGCCACTTCCCGTGCAATGTAAACAGTCTATTTTGTCCGTTGGCATCAACGTATTAAGGTACTCCACTGACCAACGTCTCTCAACTTCCTGACTAGCGAGCTGAATGAGTTGCAGTCGAGAAAGATGATTCTCGGCCACTGTTAGTAGATCGTGTTCAGGTGGGGCTTAACAAGGCGGTCAGGAAATGGCCTGTAGTTGAGTAGTCAGCTTCATTTGAGGTATCGTGATTGCTGCTTAGCTCCGCCTTAACTCTGGAAAGAAAGGTAGTTCTTGAAGGATTTTACAACAGCTTCCCAAAGGCCTCCCATCCATGGCGAACGTGTACTGGATTTCCCAGGTCGACAAATATACGGTGAGAGCAAGCACGGGCTGAAGTATTGCCGGATGGTTTTTGCTCCATTCGAGGCACCGATGAAATTAGTAACTTGGTCACAAAATATTCTTGAGCAGAGAATGAAAAACGTCAATTCGATATACCGTTGCGTTGATCTAATTCAAAGAAGAAAACCAGCAGTGCGATGCCTAAACTTGGCTTCGCTGCTATCATGTAGCCGGAATCGACACTCTTCACTCAATCTCCTATTGACAGCACTTACATCCACCCTGGAAACACGAGTAGAGGCGCCGTATGAATTGGATCAATCAAATTTAGCCTCACCTTCACCCGAAGACACTCGGAGAAGGCTCAAGTCGACGCACGCGAGTTGAAATATCACCCCGCCGGTTGACGTAACAGTTGTAAGTGGGCGTTGGTAGAATTTCTTTATGATTTGTCAACGCGTGGCACGGAAACAATGCGGCCATTACTTCAAACGCCTCAGGAGATAATTCTCGCCCCCTTCAACAAAAGGCGATTCGTAATAAATGACTTGCGAGATAATAATTAGAACGCCGCCATTTATGCTAACGAGCGACTTCGACGCTCACTTTGGTTTTTTTTCGTTCAATATAATTGACGAGTTGAACTGTAATGTGATTTGCGGATCAATGAGCCGATTTGTGCCCACAAAGAGGGTCTCTCTTTTCGCCTACATTATGGCGAAAGCTGTTATGGGGAGAGCGATCAAAATGCAATTCGCGTTTAAGTAGTCGGAGATTTAACGACGGCGTCATCGTGTCTTCATTGCCTCTTAATACTCGTCAACAGGCAAATAAGGAAGGGTAGCTGGGCTAACAGACGAATTCAGACTCTTGAACAGCTAGACGGAGTCTCGCACCTCCGAGACCCATCCCATTCGATTCAGCTTCGAAAGATACCAGTAAACGACACGAAACATGACCTGACTACAACGAAACGACGAAAACGAAATATTCCAAGCGCCTATAATTACCCGTAGGCAATTGGCACGACGTGGCGAGTCGAGTAGCCAGGTGGTTTTGATGAGACGGGAGGGAGGGAGGGAGTACACACGATGAAACGATTACTTTTGCAGTAATTGTTCGCGAATTCTTTCAATTAGTAGACTTTGGCTCACTATAATTACTGTAATTTCACTATACGCAGTTGTACTCATCTGACACTCATTTCATTCGACCCGAGATCTAAAAATACCTAGAAAACGATACCAAACACGGCGTATTTGCGATAAAACTGCCAAAAGTGCGTTTTTGTTAATTTTTTAACGGTTTTTTGCCCATAACAACCATGGGCTTCGTCCGATCGGATTGCCGGTAAACAAGGATTGAAATCACACTTCTCTTCGGAATTTAAAGTAGTCTTACTCTTGTACGTCTTGTTGGACGAGGGCCTTCAGTACGATTGGAAGAAACGGTTTAACCAAATCAGCTCAAATTATCCTCCCAAACTGCAGATCAACCAGGTGCACGAAAATAGTCACGTCGTTCTTGACTGTAGAAGTTGACTCTGTTGTGGATTCATGACAGCCAGTCAGGATGAATGAAAAGCTTTCTCTAGGCCGTCGTTTAGCTTAATTTATTAAGCGTCATCAGGGCTGTAGGATATCACAGTTCCTTATACATGGCAAACTGATGTTATCGTTTTCACGTAAGTTGTCCATTCCCGGATTGTTCACCATGGTGTATTCTTAATACTTTTCGTCGTCGAATTGAATTGTATAAGTCACTATCATGTTGTGCAAGAGAATAATAAACCGTAGTTCAATCGTTCACCGTTTTTAACCTAATTTTGGTCCGTGTGTGTGTCTGTAATTCGACTTGCTGGATAACGGCTGAACCTATTTTGCCTGTTCTTTTTTTATTTGTTTGTGATTTTTTGTACACGCAAAAATATGGTAATGGGCAATTTTCGCCGATGGGAAAGGGGGTGGCGGACCAAAATGTACGAAAAACTAAGGTTTTTTTTTTCTCGAAAGCGGCTCTAACGATTAAACCTTCAAATTATATTTTACTCTGGTGTGAATTATTGAAAGCCAGTCAGGATGAATGAAAAGCTTCCTCTAGGCCGTCGTTTCGCTTAATTTATTAGTATCATCAGGGCTGTAGGATATCACAGCAGGCAAATAAGTTACAATAAATTATAAGGAACTTATAGATTGAACTGAAATAATCTAGAAAAACATACTTCGGGAAATAGCTAATAGTTTCTTAAAACAATGAGAAAAATATTTGGTGTTTTGACCACGATGATAACTATAGTCAACTTTCGGTGGATTTCGCTCATACCCTTATTTTGGCGTCCCATGGTAACGTGCGGGCTAGATATCAAGTTTGAGGTGATTTGGTTCGGTCGTTTTCTCTAAAAACCACTCTAAATCGATTACGTCGAAAATTTTGATAATTTATTGTGCTGCTCTCGTCATTTCCCAATAAATGGGAATTTTATGGGTTAGTTGCCTTATTGTGAGCTACCAATATAAAAAATTTAATCAAAATCTTTAGAGCCATTTTAGAGAAAAAAAATATTTGGTGTTTTTATCACTATGATAACTATAGTTAAATTTCTATGGATTTTGTTCATACCCTTATTTTGGCGTTCCATGGTAACCTGCGGGCTAGATATCAAGTTTGAGGTGATTTGGTTCGTTCATTTTCTCTAAAAACCACTCTAAACTCGATTACGTCGAAACTTTTGATAATTTATTGTGCTGCTCTCGTCATTTCCCGACAAATGAGAATTTTACGGGATAGTTGACTTATTGGGAGCTATCAATATAAAAAATTTAATCAAAATCATTGGAGCCGTTTTTGAAAAAAAAAATATTTGGTGTTTTGATCACTATGATAACTATAGTTAACTTTCGATGGATTTTGCCCATACCCTCATTTTAGCGTCCCATGGTAAGCTGTAGGCTAGGCATCAAGTTTCAGCTGATTTGGTACGGTAGTTTTCTCTATAAATCATCCACACACACACAGACCATTCGCCCAAATTCGTTTTTCGGACTCAGTAGAGTCTGAAACGTAAAGGTCTGAAGAAAAATTTTGTTAGCCGATTATATAACTTTCTTTTCTACTTCACAGAGCCTAGGAAACTAAAAAAAGCTTAAAAAATAAGCAAAACGGGCCTTAATAGTAAATAACAGCTTGGACTAGTGTGGGAGGTTTCAACGAGGTTTTGAGTGATAAGGAACGTATTGAAGAGATCAGAAAAAACATGAAGTATGGCAAAACATGGAATTATTCTTATTAAATGGAAGGAAATGAGAGAAAGAAGGTGTACACGAAAGTTAGGTGTAATTGTTTATTAGGTTCGAATGAATTTTGCTGAGATTGCCACTATCAGTCTTTTTATTGCACGCCGTTAAGGATTTTCTTATATATGTAAAGATGTGCACTCATCTTTAAACCTCATCCAATAACATCAACCTGCTGGACTGTGATGAGTTGGATGAAGGGATAATCGAAAGGATCAAGATGCGAGGTTCACCGACGGGTGTGATAGTGTTCAGTTGGGCGATAGCCACGGTGTCGTCGAGGTCGGCTAGAGACTCTCGCCAAAGTTTTATTCGCGTTTTCTTGTTTCGCATGTGTATTTATCGTTGATCCCGGATTCGGAACATTTATTTTCGATTTCTTTTGTTAAATAAAGCAATCGAGGCTAGTGTCGGTTTTGGATTTCCCTAGAAGGACCCTCACAAACTTATATATATATATTTACGTTCGAAGTGACGACTCAAGAATCTTGGTTCTGTCAAAATCAAATTTATGTCCGCATGCTGCCAGCATGCAGTGTGTGTGTGGAATGTTTTGATGTCAGATTTGAAGAATCGGAATGTTTTTCAACATTATTTCCGTTCACTGTGTCTCTATAAGTTCCTTATAATTTACTTGAGCTCAATTACCTGCTGTGACACCCTAAAGCCCTGTTGATGCTTAAATTAAGCGATTAGGCGTCATCATGACTGCCTTTTAAGAATTCACTCCAGAGTAAAATATAATTAGAGGTTTAAACGTTAGAGCCGTTTTCGAGAAAAAAACCTCGGTTTTTGGCACATTTTCGTCCCCACCCCCTTTCCCATCGGTGAAAATGGCCCACACTGTCAACGAAAAATCACAAACAAATTGGAAAAAGAACAAGCACAATAGGTACAGCCGTTATTCCGCAAATAGAACTATAAACACTCACTCGGACCACGCGCCGAAATTAAGTTAAAAACGCTGAACTGTTTAACTATTTAACTCTTGCACAGTATGACCGTGACTTATCCCATTCAATACGATGACGAAAAGTATTAAGAATACACCATGGCTGTGTGAACAATCCGGGAATGGACTACTCACGTGCAAACGACAACGTTTGTATGTAGAGTACCGAGAACCATCCCTTTGGCCTGAGCGCCGAATAGTCCGAACTGTACGCTACCATTTCTCGCAGTGTTTACGCCATAATTATGGTCTCATTAATTCTGTGCGTACTAATTTCTCAATTATGGTCGTGTTACTAGTAGAAGTACCACAACAAATTCTGGAACTGTGAGGGCTATCACTTTCTACCACCATGCAGTAATCTAGGTGGAAATCAAAGTGAATATAGTGCGGCAAATTCCACTACTTGAAGGGAATCATGGGGATATATATCGAACATTATCGTTCCTCCCCGGCTTACGCTCGTTTCTTGCCCTCCCCCCACTGCCGCGTCGTGTCAATTTTCGTTGTAGTCAGGCGATGTTTCGTATCGTTTACTGGTATTTTTCGATGATGAATCGAATGGGATAGGTCACGGAGGTGTGAGAGTGCATCAAGCTAAATAACCGTGCTGTGCAGGACAATAATAAACCGTAGTGCAATAATTTTTTTAGCAAAAAAAACGTAAAAAATCATATTAGTGCATCCACATCGTTTGAAAATCAATCAATTAAGTTGATCGTCAATTAAAACGGTCATTTTTGTTTACTATCTCACTAACATACGCCAAGTTTGAATATTTGTTGTTCTCGTAACCGCATGAATCCGGGAGATGTAACGCAGAAACTAGTAAAATAAAATGTCACCACAAGTTCACCCTGTCGGCCAAAACCTTGTAAATAGTTTATCGAACGCGGACGTTCGTCTTCTATCAGGAATTTATTCCAAATTATCGCGTCCCGAATACTCGAAATACGGAAAGAATAAAACGGAACGGAAAAGAATTTAAGAGAACAACGAAATCAAAACGCCCTTTAAAAAATTAACAAGAGGAGCGGACGAGGGTTTTTGAATGCCAAGGATGAAACAAGGTAGCTCAAGACGGATTCGTATAAAAAGAGGAAGGCTCTTTCGGAAAGTGGTCCACTTCAATCCTAACAACCAACCATGCTGGTGAGTTAACAGATTTAATCGAAACGCTCGGACATCACTCCGGTCGTTGTTGAAACGAGCATTATTTAGTCCTTAACTATCGCAATTGTCTCGTTTCAATAATAAAATTATTTCAATATTAATCCTAAGGTTCTACAGCAAACCGCTCGATTGAACGAAAATTAAAATTAATTATTAATTCCATTCCGTGAATATTCCCTTATTTTGTCTCATACAAGCCAGTGCAAAAAAAGAGGAAACAGACAGAGGGCGTAGAATGAATCAATACATCATAAATGATTATAAAGTAGCACTGTGAATTAAATACGCAATAAAATTAACGAGGGCTCGCTCCTCAAATTAATGATGACTAATAAAGAGGGTTCAAGGGTTGAAAAAAATATTCGCCAAAATTTGATAATAACCAACGCACCCTTCAACGATGCTCTACAGAAACGTTTATTGACGGTAACATTCCTAAATTGGTATTGGCAAGTGAGTAACGGTTAATCGAAATTCCACCGTTAATTAAACTCGTTCCGGGAGTAGTCAAGTCAACTCGAAAAATATTAATGTGAGCTCTACATAAATATACTAATTGTTTTTTAACTTGGGGATCTCATCAACGAATGATTGGAAAATTCGGTGGAATAAATGTAGGGATGTATTTATGAAATAGGTTGTGTGCTGACTGACTCCTATGATAGGCAACCGGTTGATCGTGGTCTAGTGGATAAGACAGTCGATTCATAATTCTCGATGTAAGTCGAAGGTTGTGGATCGAATCTCCGGCGCGATTGCCGTAATTTTTGCCTGAGTCAGCAGCTCTTCAAAAGCATCTCCAAACTTCAGTTGGGCGCCAATTGTTCTGAGGAAGTTTGGAGATGCTTTTAAAGAGCTCACCATTCACCATTCACACGAATTATTCCACTCCCTACGTCACCCCGTTAAATTTAGATCACTCTGATGCGTCACAGTGACTACCAATATATTGGAAATGTATTCATCGAACGTAAAATTTGTTAACGATATTCGTCGGAGTGAACTGAGCACATTTCCGTATTTCTTCCAGTCGTCCCCATGAGTGGTCCCCGATATATAAATATTATGTGCGCCGCATCACACAACTTTCCTTAGCCCTACGTCAATTCTCTCAGTTTTTGAACTTGTTAAAACTTCACTTCACGGCAGAAAGCGGTAGCGCCTACACTTCCGGAATTTATTGGCTCCCCGTACTCACACCCCGGCTATTATTGAGGTACAGAGAGAATTATAAGAGTGCAAGCCCAATTTTATGAAAAATATAATAATCACTTTAGTAATCAGTCGGAATTTCTGATGTAGTTCCTGTGCACCTTAAGAGCGTTAAGGAAAAGTCATCATATAGGTATTGGATTGGACAACCGCCTGAATTTTCCTGAAGATCCCAGTAACATTTGAGCTAATTTCATGATGAAAACTGCGTTAAAAACAAATTTTTATGAAAATGTTTAATAATTTATCGTGCTGCTCTCGTCATTTTCTCGCAAATGGGGATTTTATGGTGTTGTCGTCTCATTAGTGGCTGTCTGTACAAAAAATTTAATCAAATGCGTCGGAGCCGTTTTTGAGAACAAAAATATTTAGTGTTTTGATCACTATGATAACTATAGTTAGTTTTGACCAGATTTCGCTCATACCCTTATTTCGGCGTCTCATTGTAACCTGCGAGCAAGATATGATGTTTGAGCTGAATCGCGTTTGAAGATACGTGCACAGACCAGTTCCTCAAATGATGTTTTTCGAACTCAGGACGGTTTAAAACGTGAGATTATAAACCCGGAGACGAAGTGGACTATTTTTGTGGAAAATTCCTTCCAATTAAATGAATAATTGTCTGTGGAAGTATACTGTTGGGTTATTTTTACGATTTGTCAGCCCTTACGCATAATTGTTACAATTACGGAAAAGCTTCACGAACATAAAAGGACTGTTATTGCAATCACAGTGCCCAGTTTACTCTAAAATCATTTCCATCTGTGCATGAAGTGGCAGCAAATTTGAATTATTTCAGTAATAAATCGGTTTGTTATATACCACAAATGTGTTACTTGAACAAGTTGAAGTAGATTTGTTAAAGTGTAAGAAATAATTACATCAAATCGATCTATCAGCAGTAAATTTGTAAGACTTAGGGTTAACATCCACAAACCGGAATAATACCAAAGAAACGATACTCAACATTTATTGAGAATCGAAAACTAAGTCGATTCTAACGTACAAACGAATTATGAATGATCAAAAACGGGAGATAAAGGTTAAAATCTTGGTAACTAAAACAACAGCTGTGGGTTTGAAAAACAACATGGAGTAACTAACAAGACTCCAGGTTGTGATTAACAAGAAAATGCGAGGTCAGGCGAGAATCTTATAAATATTCCATATTATTCAACCCCTTAATGACAATTTTCTGTTTGAAGGGTACTGAACGAAAAACAGGGAGGCCACGGCCGTGATATCAATATTTTAGAATGTAATGTTAACTTACTTCACACGAACTAAATTAACGAACGAAAATGAGTGAGTGGGAATCTCTAAAGCCTGAAATTTGCCAGGAATTCAATTATATCAATTAACTATTAACGAAAGTAGAAAAATACTAGTCGAGACGATATCCATAAGAAATGGATCCCATTTCACTGGATGGCCATTCACAGCTTGTGCCAGATGTTAGTATTAGGAATGCTGTAATGTTTTTCATGAGCACGTTTGGAGGCAAATTTACGTCTCGTAAACCGCCTTTTCGTTTCTGTGGAAATTTGAAGTGGAAGGAAAGTTGTGCGGTTATGTTCGACGGAGATAATTACTCTTGCCAGTAGCATGTATGTTGTTACAAGTGTAACTGTGTTAAAGCTTTGACATTTTCGTGAGTCGCTGCAACGAATTTTGTTTTCAATTCCAGAGGTACATCGCTGTCGCTGCTCTCGTCACTGTGGCTAGCGCCCAGTTCTACAGCTCCCCAGCTGCCTACGCAAGCCCGCTCTTGGCTCGCTACGCTGCTGCCCCTGTGGCTACTGTGGCTCACGCTCCAGTCGCCATTGCCCACGCTCCGGTCGCCGTTGCCCACGAGCACGACCCCCATCCTCAGTACAGCTACTCCTACAGCGTCAGCGACGCTCTCACTGGTGACAACAAGGAACAACACGAATCCAGAGACGGCGATGTCGTCCAAGGAAGTTACTCTCTCGTCGAAGCTGACGGCTCCAGGAGGATCGTAGACTACACCGCTGACGCCATCAACGGATTCAACGCCGTCGTTCACAAAGAAGCGGCTGTCGCTCACGCTCCGGTTGCTGTCGCCGCTCCAGCTCCAGTCCTCCGGACTGTGGCTCCAGTCCTCCGTGCCGCTCCTGCTCTTTCCTACGCTGCCCCAGCTGTCAGGTACGCCGCACCGGCCGTCACCTATGCCGCTCCTTCCTACGCAACTGTTGCTCACGCTCCAGTCGCAGCCATTGCCCACTCTTCTCCAGTCTACCACCTCTAATTATTTTAACGCACCCTGTAAATATACCTAAATGAAAACAAAAATCTCCACACTCTTGTTTCTATTTATGCCACATCTGCTTTGACGATGACTGTAAAAAATGAGCACCGACAAGCTTGAAGTCACATCGTTACGCTGGGAATGACCAAAATGATGCGCGGTCAGGCATTGGCAGGCTGTAGGAACAAACAGTGACTGAATTACTCTTCTATAAGCAGAAAGAGTCAAGGACTGCCGCACTTCTGTTCTTTTGGCCGCAATCCTGATCTCGTACGTGTCAAAAAGTGCATTTTATGCAGATTTCCCTCAACATTATTCATTAGTCGATTGAAATGGCTGATATAGTGCTCGATAATTGTTTCAACAAAACCCCGGTCTGTGTGTGACACCATTTACGCTCTTCCCATTCAAATTTTAACTCCACACTCTCTCGTTGGTCAGAGAGTTGGATTCTGCCTACTGGTGTGAAACAAGCCTTAAAGAGGGTTTCATACTACTGTCCACTAGTTGAAAGTCAAGTACGCAATAACCTAGTTCGGAATGGCCTAATTTGGAGCGATCGAATGACGGCATTCAAGGAATCTTCTCTGCGGAAGTCGTTTTGAGAGACTCCTGAAGTTCATTCCGGAGAGAAAAGTTGATCCATAATCCATTGATGAAAAACTGTCGAACGAGTTAAGAACTAATCTGTTTGGGAATCCGTTATTGACGCCAACCCACCGGCTACTTTTGGAATCTCACCATGAAAAGAAAATACAGGCGATCTAGAACGAGAGAAGAAAAAGTGTGTGCAGCAGTTGGCACTGGTTCTTATCACATTAACATGCCACATCTTCACCCCACCTGTGGCTTTTCTCGTTTGTTTTCAACTCCCAGTAACAATTTTTCGACGCCACAGCGGCTCTCATTAATCACCTCTCGAGTGGAATGTAACGAAAATTGGAGGCAGAGGTAACCAAAAAGGATGCCATAATTTGTACACTATTCTTCCCGAGCGCAAAAGGAAATAAATTATAATACTCGCTCTCGCAATCCACACACCTGAGATGTATGCGCGTGAAACTATGAAATGACCATTAAAAAGTTCATGCAAAAGATGATAATATTCAAATTTACCACGAAAATCCCTCGTTGTTGTGTAACTGACCTGCAACAAAAATACGAACATTTCAGAACATTTGAATTTTTTCAATGCGAAACCAAAACAGTGAGTTTATGAAGAGACGATAACTTCAGCACGCTGTTTGTACAAATACACATTTATTTTAGCGTGGCACTGAGCATTGAGCTGAGTAGTACGCCAAATGTGAGAAAAACGCCAATTAGGCGAACACAGAGGCACATTGTTTGCTTAACGGTTATTTAATGCCAGTCATATCACATTCCACAGCACACATTCAACGATGTTCACGATTTTACGTACAAAATAAAACTTATTGAGGTGCTCATACTCGCACCACGACCACTATTGGGTGCACAGACGATATATGAAACCGCGAACATAATTTTTTTGAGAAGGATCGAGCCCATCGTTTATTGAAGTATCAAATAAAAACCCTGCAAATTATTACACAACGGTTTATTATTCTCATGAACAGCTTGACCTAGTATTACTGCTCCGAGGCCCATCCCATTCGATTCAGCATCGAAAAATACTAGTAAACCATACGAAACATGACCTGGCTACAATGGAACTACGGAAACTAAATATTCCCCCGGCGCCAGACGCCCGTAAACGTCTGTAGGCATTTATGATCCAATCTAGGGGTGTATGGAAGAAGTGGACCAAACCTTCCTGGCAAAAAGAGTCGGGGAAATTGGGACATGGACTTCCAGCGAACCCTCGTCAATTGACACGACATTGGGAGTCAAGCGAGCGGGTGGTTTTAATGAGACGGGAGGGAGGAAGGGAGTACTAATGACGAAACGTTGACTTCCGCTGTAGTTCCTGCAAGTTCTTGCAATTGGTTGTCAACTGCAGTTGGATGAAAAACTGGGTTAAAATCGATTTACGTCGATATTTTTCATAATTTATTGCGCTGCTCCCATCATTTTTCCATGGACGGGAATTTTATAGTATTGCTGTGTCCATTCGGACCTGTCCACACACAACATTCAATCAAATACGTGGGGTGTCCAGTGGCAGAGATCAAAGTTTAAACGAACGTGATTTCTGAACGCATCACGAGAGGGGCGCGGGGGGCGTCGTTAGTAGCGCCTGCGTTGCGGATTTTTTAGTAGCTATGGAACAGTGGAGCGGAGAGCATCGCACTTTTGCCATTGAGGCGTTGATTTTCGTTGTCTCAAGCACGCTGTCGATTTAATCATCGTTACGGCTTTCGTCGATTACGTGATGGACCATCAATCAACCTTATTCAGTCATGGGTAGCAAGGTTTAGAGCTACAGGCTCAAAAATAAATAGACCAAAACCAGGACCTACACCAGCGGTAGCCACGGACGAAAATATCGAACGTGTCATGATTTCCGTCGCTGAAAATCATCGATATTGGGAATTAAGAAATCGACTCTGCAGGTAATAATGCGAAAAAAACTCAAGTTCCACCCTTATAATCAAAATCGCTCAAGATTTACACGAGTTTGACTTTGAATTAAAAAAAAAACTTATGCTGAAATGATGTCCAGATTTCGTACTGCTACTCGGATGGGCAACATATTCTTTAGTGATGAAGCTCACTTTCCCATCGGAGGTTATGTCAATAAACAGAATTTCCGCTACTGGAATGTCCAGAACCCGGGCAATTACATCAACAACCTTTGCATAAGCCTAAAGTAACAATCTGGTGTGCCATAAGTGCATTTGCAATCATAGGGCCTTATTTCTTCGAAAATCAACGCGGCCAAACTGTGACTGTAAAGTCGGAGAGATAAGCCCAGATGTTACACGACTTTTTTAGACTAGTACTACAGAGTAGTCCATGTTTCAACCGGAACAAATGGTTCCAGCAATACGGGGCCACAGCTCATACAGCTAATGTGTCCATGCATGCGGTGCGGCAGTTATTTCCTGAAAAAGAACATATCCCGGAACGGTACCATACCATGGCCCCCTAGATCACCCGATTTAAGCGACTTTTCCCTATGGGGATACGTAATATCTCTTGATTACAAAACAAATCCCAGCACATTGCCACAACTTAAAGAAAATATTCGAGCTGAAGTCAGCAATTCCCCGGGCACTCTTTAAACGCGTTTTTGAAAATATGCGTGCTAGACTCGAAGAGTGTGTCAGCCTCGATGGCCGCCATTTGAAGAACGTGGTAAAAAAAAATGAAATCCGCTTTAGTTGTGATTTAATTAAAATAAACAAACTTTCCATTAAAGGTGTAGTTTTCCTGGTTCTGGGCTATCTTCCCAGGAGCATGCCCATGCTACCAGGCGCGACCACGGGTTGTGGATAGTGGAACGGCCACGGCATTGTCCCCAGGGGCATGTCTGCGGCCAGCTGTGAATAAGGTCAGCATGCTGACTGAATAAGCAGCCGCGAACAATGGGCGAAACCCAAGAGATCGCAAAAGAGATCCTGAACAAAGGACTCAAGGGCAAGCGGATCTACATTTTCTCAGACAGCCAGGCCGCCTTAAAGGCCATCGCAGCCTATAGTTTTAGGTCTAAGCTGGCATGGGAATGCCTCCATGCGCTCAAGTAGCTCGGCGCCCGTAAGAGGCTCTCCCTCATTTGGGTCCCGGCTCACAGGAGGCATGAGGGCAATGAAAAGGCTGACCGCCTTGCGAAAAGGGGTACAGAATCCCTACCCATCGGGCCTGATCCACACGTGGGTCTGATGAAAAGACACCTGAACCGTCTGGTTGCTCGATGGGAGATACAGGAAAATGGCGCCCATTGGCATCGCCAGCCTCGACTAAGACAGGCGAAAAGGCTTGTCACACCTTCCTGTCAAAGGGCGAAGGCGATGCTGACACTCTCTAGACAAGATCTGAGAGTACTGATAAGCTTCCTCACCGGGCACTGCCCACTCAGATATCACCTCAACAAGATGGGCATCTCAGAGGCGGTGGAATGCAGACTCTGCGGTGAGGAGGACGAGACAGCAGAGCATATCCTATGTGAATGCCCTGCTTTGGCAGCAAACCGCTTTGAATACTTCGGTCAGGGGACCACTGAACCCCAAACTGCAGCGGACTCTGCGGTGAAGGACATACTCGGCTTCCTAAGGGGGGTGGGTATGTACGACGCCTTCTACTAAGAAAGGGCCAGCGTCACAATAGGCCCATATGCGGCCGCAGTGACAAAGGGACTTGTCCCACACGCCCTCGGGTCAAAAAAAAAGGTGTAGTTTTAAAAAAAATAATTTTTCAAATCTTGAAATCTGCAACTGGACACCCTTTATTTGGTGTTTTGATCACAATAATTACTGTAGTTAGTTTTGGACTGATATTGCTCATGCTCTTATTTTGGTCTCCCATGGCCATTTGTATACATATGCAATAAGAGCCGGTTAAGTTCAGCAGTTTTCTCTCAATCGCATTCACTGACAGGCATGGATAACTTTGCCAAGCACGTTTTTCGGACTTTGTTTCACTTGAAACGTAATGATCTGATTAAAATTAAAAAAGAACGTTTTTTCAGCTGATAAGACAATTTTTCTTCTTACTGTGTGCGTCTAAGGAAAGTGAAAACAAAGCTGCGCTGCACCATTTCAACGAACGTGATAATCCCGACATTAGGTCGATTCAGGTGCTTATAGACGCAATAGTCACAGAAAGTAAAACCCTGCAAATTATTACACAATGGTTTATTATTCTGATGAACAGCTTGACCTTTTATTACTGCTTCGAGACCCACCCCATTCAATTCAGCATCGAATACTAGTAAACCATACGAAACATGACCTGACTATAATGGAACTACGGAAACTAAATATTTTCCCCGGTGCCAGGCGTCCGTAAACGTCTGTAGGCATTTATGATCCAATGGAGGGGTGTGCGGAGGAAGTGGCCTTGGCGCCCTGTCGGGCAAGAGTCGGGGAAATTAGACGGGGGCTTCCAGGGAACCCGTTGCGAGTCGAGCAGGCGGGTGATTGAATTGGGCGGAGGAGGGAGGGCAGACAGCAGACAGCGGACGGACATTGCAAATTTGGAATCTCCAAGTCTTCAAATGTAAAGTATCAAATTTTGAGGGGGGGTTGAAAAAAAATGTTCGTGACCGAAAACAGAATTATTATTCAGAAGTAATAATAAACCAAAACGCCACTAATTATTGTACTACAGTTTATTATTGTCCTGCACAGCACAGTTATTTAGCTTGATGCAGTCTCACACCTCCATGACCCATCCCATTCAATTCATCATCGAAAAATACCAGTAAACGATACGAAACATGGCCTGACTACAACGAAAATTGACATGACGCGACGGTGGCGGGAGGCAGGGGAAGAAACGAGCGTAAGCCAGGGAGGAACGATAATGTTCGATAGATATCCCCACGATTCCCGCACTATTAGAATTAGCCGCACTATATTCACTTTGGTTTCACCGTCTTCCACCTAGACTTAGTTCTACACCCCTGATAGCCATTCGAGTCGATTCTGCGCCGAAAAATGCCTGGCAAACGATAGCAAACGCGTAAGTGCAATTCAACTGCCAAAAGTTTGGTTTATGATTTTCAAAACATTTTTTTGCCCTTAACAATGACATTTTTCGGCCAATTGAATTGCCGAGTAGGCACAGCTAAGTCCCAAACGGAATTTTTTAAATCGCGTTAAAAGGAAAAATATGGCCTGGAGGGCGGACGAACATCAGATTTTTTAGGTGGATTGAGGGAAAATGTTCCCGACCCAAAGCGTACGTGCATTATGTATGTATTTTGCCATTAAAGTGTGGGAAATATGAGTATGGAGAAAAACATCAGGTGCGACGCATCAGACAACTTTCCTTAGCTCTACGCGAATTCCTACCAGCGCTCTTGCAGTGGCCTTTTGTTTCTTCCGCGTTTATATGTTCCCTCTTGCTTAATTTCCAATCATTTTGCCTTTTTGGTGATTAATTTCGTTCACTATTTTTGTGTAAAGAAAAAGGCACTTAATTAACTGTCAGAAGTGATTTGTTTGTGGTGAATTTCGGAACATGTAGTGTTTGCCCCTCTAATTTGTCCCAAGCACGTGGCAGTCCATCATCGCTTCCTCTTCTCCCCGGCCTGGGAAACTTTATTTTTAGAGCTGTATGGTGAGTACTTCATTCTGTTTAATCCTTGCAATACGATCCATTGTTACGAAATTCACACACCATTATACAGTTCACACATAGAGTCAATCGACCAGTGTTTTCTAGCGGATCTCGATAGAACCAGCGCATGCACATGAACACCACGTATTGTATGTAGCTCTCGAACAATAACGAACAATAACTGCACGGCGGTAGAAAGTGATACACTCAGAGTTCCAGAATTTCACGAAAACGGCTTTAAAGGTTTAACGATTAAACCTTTCAATTATATTTTACTCTGGTGTGAATTCTTGAAAGCCAGTCAGGATGAATGAAAAGCTTTCTCTGGGCCGACGTTTCGTTTAATTTATTAAGCGCCATACAATAAATTATAAGGAACTGTCTAGAATTGTAACTCACCGGATATTTTCTTCGATTTTTATTAAACTCGCAGAACAGTTTATAACTATCGATAACGACAATTCGTTCTGCATAAATATCCTCATTTGGCCGAAAGGTGCCAGTGTGAATTGTGTTGCTTCGCATCGCGTCGGAAATTCATTCGTCAGTTCGTTAGTGCAACTAGCCCTTAGTTTCATGATACGAGGTAAGTTTTGTGAAAACCTGCCGATCAGAATGTTTTTATCGATTGTGTACTTCAAACTCATACCGCGTTGGAGACGACGGCTTCGCAACATCGAAGAAAGGGTTGTAATCGATGACACCGGGAGTCGACGAGGCTTCGGAAGAGACAAAAAAAAAAGCCCAGCTTCGCAACCGGACACCAAACTCACCCCTGCTGGACAAAACCAGGGACGCCGAAGGCCAAGGGTAATTGGAGCCTTATAAAAGGGAATTGGAATCACCTTTATGTTACAGTTTCGAACGCAGCATCCAAGATGATGGTAAGGGAGCCGCGTCTGCCGGCCGCTTCTCAATTTTTACATATCCTTCGCATTTTGAATTGCTCATAAAAATGTCATTTTCGCATTTTTGATAATTCAACTGTTTGAGTACTTCCTTAAGAAGAATATAATTATACAATTGGAAGTAACGTTCACATGCCACTTAAAACATAAAATGTCCGTTGCAATGAGCACATTGCTCATTTGGTAACATATTGTTTTGACACGACCTTAACCCTTTCACTCTGAGTTATTTAAACGCAGATGTTAGATTTAGGTGCAACATTTAGCAATACAGTGCAGTAAAGAATTATTAGGTATATTGTTCGTTTGATGTTACCAAAATACACCCGGACGTTTTAAACTCGCCAAACAACACCGTTATACATCTCATAGCAAGTAACAAGAGCAAAGATTACACTAATTCAATAAAAAACTCAGATTTCAAATTATTTCATCTTTTTATAGCGTTTCGAAATTTTACTTATTACGTTTAGTAACATTTTATAATGATTTCTAACTAAAATCTATCATTTATGATTCTTGAGTAACCAATACGTATTTTTAAAAATTGGGCAACATTTAGGAGGCAAAAAAATGTAGTAATTTTAGAAGTGGGACGTGGCACAAAAAAGATTGGGAAACGGTGGTTTAGCATATTGCGCCCGGTAAAATCTAGAAAAAGCTCGTCGTTGGTTGCCACTTTCCAACATCTATCTCAGCTCAAATCTCCCTTCCCCCTTCCAATTATATTTATGAAGCTACTGCAACGCGACGTTGTTAATGTTGAACTAGTTTTGCGCCAAAATCTGTTTCATTTCATTCTATCGTGACTCCTTAGTCTCAACGTTTTTAGAAAAAGAGATCATGTTCGATGGGAGTGAGTATGTTGAAAATCCCTTGAACACTCTAACTAGTTTGATGGAGAGATATTGAAAATTTAAGACGTATTTTCGATAAGAAAAGCGCAGTAAAAGTGCACAAAAATGCGTTCAGTTGAAAAAAAACCTCATTTCGGAGCAAGGCCTGAGTTTGTTGAACCGACTGATCTCGTTCATTTCTTGTTCGTCGTGAAAATAATGTTATGTGCGATTTCCGAAAGGAGTGAGGGAGTGATGGGAGCAAATTTATCAATAAATTCGTCACATTTTTCGGCTCAAGAGACATTGATCACAAAAATTATCGTCTACTGATCAGTAACTAACCAAACCGGCTCAAACTTTGATATTTAGCCCAAACGTTACCATGGAACGCCAAAATAAGGGTATGAAGAAAATCTACCGAATGCTAACTATAGTTATCATAGTCATCAAAGCACTAAATATTTTTTTTCTCCAAAACAGGTCGAACGATTTTGATCAAATTTTTTATATTGATAACTGGTAATAAGAAATGTGTACCATAAAAGTCCCATTCTTGGGAAAGTGACGAGAGCAGCACAATAAATTACCAAAATTTTCGACGAAATCGACTTTTCCGCGGTTTTTAGAGAAAACGACCGAACTGAATATCCTCCAACTTGATGTCTAGCCCGCAGGTTACCATAAGACGCCAAAATAAGGGTATGAGAAAAATCCACGGAAAGGTCACTATAATTATCATAGTGATCAAAGCGCTAAATTTTTTTTTCTGAAAAACGGCTATAACGATTTTGATTAAATTTTTGATATTGATAGCTTTCAATAAGGTAATTATACCATAAAAATCCCGTTTGTGTGAAAATGACGAGAGCAGCACAATAAAATATCAACATTTTCGACGAATGTTACTAGAATGTTTTAAAAAAAGATCTTGTGGGTTGCATCATACTTCCCTTAGCTCTACGTCAATTCACTCGTGCCCATGGCTTTCTTTCTACTTACTCAATTCATTTATCACTCAGTTCATTTAAACTTGGTCATACAACAAACTCGTTCGGGAATTGAGTAAGTGGAAAAAGTCATGTACACAAGTGAATTGACGTAGAGCTAAGGAAACTTGTGTGTTGCAACGCACCAGTTATTTAATATAGCCAGTTCTGAATGAGACGACAATGCCATAGAATTCTCATTAGTGAGAAAATCACGAGAGTGGCAAAATAAATTATCAAACATTTCGACGACAATCGATTTTAGAGCCTTTTGTTCCCTAATAACAACCGTTAAAATGTTACTAGAGTTTTCAGAGAAATAGCTGAGGTAGTCCGATCAAGTACGTCATGATTGTTTGATAACGTTCATAACATACATCAAATATACGCCAATGATTCCGAAATTTCAACCCTCACTGTTTCACTCTCTACCATTAATCTCGGTTTTATCTGATAATTCTGAAACTGTGATTATTCTCATTAAAAAACCAAAAAAAAAACGAAACGTAACGTTATAAACCATAATTTTTGTGATATTCTCAAAACTTGTTGTTGCCCAAACTCACCATGCCATTGAATTTACGGGAAGTTCGCAATATACGGGCGTGTGTGTGACTCCTTGTGTGTAGTTTTCACGTTTTGGGTACATTTTATATCATTTTTAAGGGCCACGATGAAGAAATTTATTGTATTCCTTAAGATCTGATTCTGATTTAGCGATTATTTCACGGAAATTCGTGAAAAGAGAGTTTTCCCATGAAATCAGTACTTTCTGCACTTTAGCGCTGAAAAACCTTCAATCTTCGTGGATTTGAGGTTCGAAAAGTTATTGTGACACCGACTTGAAGTTAAAAAATTCCCCAAGAAAAAGACCAATGTTTATATTGACCATGTGGCGCGTTGAGATGTTAGCGGAACCGCCCACTGTGTGTCATTCTTTCAGAAACTACCAATATCGCCAATGGTAAAATCGTTAAAATATTCCAACTAGTCAAGTTGAAGTTGAATGACTATAACCTGTAAAAAATTAAAATGCCAGAACTTGAAATTAGCCGTCGAGAATATTTTTATTGCGATATATAATGAACGTAACTAAATTGAGGGGGGAGGGGGACGAGGGGATTCGAATAATTCCTACAGAACCGGAAGAAATCCCGCGAACTCCTTAAAATTATCGTTTTACGACCGTCTTTCGAAGAGTTGCCGCAGTTTTATGCGATCCGAGGGCCGTTTACGAGCGCTTAGGAAATAATTCGAATCGTCGTTTCGCGAGTTTTCGTAAGAAAAAGTTTATTCATTTCTCTTAGCGCTCACAAGGCATACGTTGCGATCGTAGACGATAGGTACAGGAGCGTGCGCAACAGCCAGCAGGGCGGCGGATGCAGCCAAAGGCCTGGAGTGAGGGATCGGTTCAGGAACGGCCAATGACGCTCCAAGACATTGGCCATGAGCTACAGCCAGGACGGCTGAGAGAGCGAGCAATGTCTGTTCAATACAAGAACCGTCATCAGCCGTTGTGAGAGTACGAAACAGCATACCAAGCACAAATGCTTCATGACGATCTGCAGGAGGACTCAATGCTAGGCTGCTGTAGAGGCTACACCTCCAGATCCTGGTAACTGTGGGAATGTCTTCAGGCGCTCGAACAACTCAGTGCCCATAACAGACTTCTCTTTATTTGGATAACGGTGCATAGAGACACCAAGGGCAGTGAGCAGCCAGTCAGGGAGCACAGAATCCCCGAGGCTCACTTAGGAGCGACGAGTAAATCGGCTGGTACTCACCGAAAGACAGAAGATACATACCACGACAAAGATCGGCAAAGAAGCTCATTGTGCCTTCCTTTTCAAGGGCGAAGGCAATGCTTACACTCACAGACGGGAAAGGAGAGGCATTACAGCTTCCTCACTGGGAACTGCTCACTTAGGGCAGTATTATCTCAACAAGATGGGCAAATCACGGGGGGCCAAGCGCATTGGGGCGTGAGGCTTTCCGAGCCAGGCAGGGATAGAACTTGTGGGCTGTGGTTCTACCCCCGACCAGGCACCCCCCTCCGCCAAACAAGGCAATGGGTGCCAGCAGCGGCTGGGGCATTAGGCAGGCCCCCCAATGGGCTCGTAGGGGAGATGAGACATGGACCCGTTTGTGGCCACGGCAAAATGCCCTTTGGTCCCAGCAGCTCTGGCGGGTCCTTTGGTCGCAGCTCTTCTTCTTCTTCTTCTTCTGGGAAATCATGGGCAGCTGAACGCAGCTACAGAAGCACATCCTATGCGCCCTACTCTAGGAGCCAGGAACGCCAAACCACAGCGAAGACTGCGCCAGAAGACGCATTCAGCTTCTTTAAAAGGGCTGGTATGTACGACGTCTTTTATTAAGTAAACGCAATATGCTCCCAGCGTGTGGCTGCAGTGGCAAAAAGCGCTTGGGTGTCTGTGCGTGCTCGCAATTATTCACTCTCAGCCGAATCCCGTAACTCCTGGACGGAGATTCATAATAACTGCACGCTATTCCATTCTCAATTCTTGTCATATTGGTAATTCGCCGTGTTGACGCCATTGCCATTACTCCTGTATTGCACTAATGGGACACTTCAAAACTTGTTAGAAATGTTTGTCTTTTTCGGTAATGTTTTGTGTTATTTTCGTGAGTTATTTACAAGTTATTAAGATGCTTTTTAGAATTTATTGTTATGAAATTGCAACTTAACGTAATTATTTATCTTTCAGAAATTCATTTCCCTCTCCGCCTTCTTGGTTGTGGCCAGTGCCCAATATCTTGGATCGCCTTTGGCTCTGTCTCAACCCCTGGCATACTCCAGGCCATTGGCTGCAGCACCGCTCGTTGCTCGTTATGCAGCTGCCGCTCCAGTAGCTGTTGCCCATGCCCCTGTCGCCGTCGCTCACGCTCCAGTTGCCGTTGCCCACGCTCCAGTCGCTGTTGCCGACGAACACGACCCTCATCCTCAGTACAGCTACTCCTACAGCGTCAGCGATGCCACGACCGGTGACAACAAGGAACAACACGAATCCCGAGATGGCGACGTCGTCCAAGGAAGCTACTCTCTCGTTGAGGCTGACGGTTCCAGGAGAATCGTCGATTACACGGCTGACCCTGTTAACGGATTCAACGCTGTCGTCCACAAAGAGGCGTCTGTAGCTCATGCTCCGGTCGCAGTAGCTGCTCCCGCTCCCATCCTTCGCGCTGCAGCCCCAGTTTACCGAGCTGCTCCTGCCATTAGCTATGCTGCCCCTGCATACACCACCAGCTACGCTGCCCCCTCATATGCCACCATCGCTCATGCTCCAGTCGCCACTGTTGGCCACTCCTCCCCCGTCCTCCATCTTTAAATGTTCCTCTTGAACCGTTTTATTGTGATACGTAATTACTTGAGAATGGCTGGAAACTAGAATAGTTTTAATTATAAAAATGTTCCAATTACCGAATCATCCACTTTACTCTGGCTGAAACATTCCACTCCTTATATAGTCACAGAGAAGACGAAAAAAATTAATTTCCTTAGCCTCACTCAGAAAAAAAAAAAGTGTTACCAGCTGAGTAATGGCTTTCTTGAACTTCTGGATAATGCAACACTTTTGAGGGAAATGGCCAGTGAATCCTTTTGCAAGTGTTACGGGGATTAATATTGAAAGCGATATCGCACTAAGAGAGTCAGGATCGTTAGTACGATATCAAGCCGAATGCAATTCGAACACAGAGTTTTATTCTCGAATTACATTCCAGGAAGTTTTACCACCACAAACGGGGAACTGGGTGGGAGCGAACGCGAGCGCGGACGACACGGCGATGAGGGAACTGGCTCGGTTACAATTCGCGGCAGCGAAGTCTCGAGCGAATTGGGGCATTTGAGGTGCTGAGTCAGCATAAATGCTCTGGACGAGCCACCACTGAATCGAAGGGTTTGGAGTGCCTGTTACACAAGATAACCACAGAACCGAATAATTTCATGTTCCCCAGGGTGTGTTTGCCCTGAGATAAAGTGTTTGGAGTGCCTCACTCCTACAGACTTCCTGTTGCATTCTCCTGGCATATTCTCCCACAGTCCTTGAGACTAGTGACAGAGAAGCCCTGCAATGGGGAGGTGGCACTCGTCCACTAGACGAACTGCGTCTGGCCCGCCATCTTTCAGTCATCCTTTTATGCCCAGGAATCCAATAGACATTAACCCCATTAGAGTCTGCTAAGTTGTAAAACCCCATCCTACAGTCCCGCACCGGTTTTTGACGTTGTGCATTAGTTCTTCAGCGCCTTACACGACGCTTGACTATTAGTCAGTAGATTGATGTTAATGCGTTATAGTCTGAGCCGGTGTTGACGAAATCAGGTTTAATGGGCGTCAAAAGAGTTTTTAAAAAGGAAGAGTCGTTTGCCACGATTCTGCTCTGGTGCCGTAAGCTTTGCTGGCATCTGGCTGGGATGTCGCTCGTCTTGGTTTCGTTCAGGATTAGCTGCTGTGGTGTACCACAGCGACTCCATCTGCCTCTCCCATGTCTACGGAGAGTGCCGCTGCTCTCCATGGTTTGGTTGACAGACGGATACTCAAACAGACAAGGATTCCAATTAGAATATGAGCGGTGTGAACCTCAGTCGTACACAGTCAGCACTCACGGGTCACATAAATACATAGATTATGGGAAGTAACGAAATAATGGGAGTGAATTAAAGTATATATAATAATGAGAAATAATGAAACTAAAACAAAGGGTTGCAAAACGAAAAGGACGCTCTGGTTGTAAAATGGAAATAAATCGTAAGGCTTGAGCTAAGGAAAACGTACAAAATATTTACACAAACCTGGCCAATACACAACTTGATGCGCACATTTCGGAATATTATAAAAACACATTCTCCGAAGTCGAGTGGAGTAGCGACTGACGAGGCGATATGCCGCGTTCCCTTTCTTTAGATGATGAACCGCTGCCTAACATCGACCAGGCAACGACAAAACCAGACAACTGATCGACATGACTGTTTTCTCAGACGGTCGATTCCGGCCCGACACCTTAGGTGTACAAAACGAGCTGTGAATGGGAGATAGCGTGGAGATCAAGTGAGAAAGAGTGATGTTCCAATTACGCCACACATTGACGCCAATTACTACACAACTTCTCAATTAGGCGACTGTTACTCATTTAATTACAACACCAAAGACCCTTAAGGTAAGAAAAGTATAGTAATCGTTTAAAAAAAAGCTTCCTACGGATTTACATTTTATGGTGAAATCGCCGCTGTAATGAGTTACTTTTCAAGTGCAGTTGGGCGCCTGGAACAGACCCAGGGTGGAGGCTTGGAACATTGCCTTCCAAGGTGATAACCGGATGGGAGGTTTATGAGATGTTGAGGAGGGAGTTGTTTCTCTCCCCCGGGGGTGTTTTGTTTCGGTTTTTTTCCGAAAAGGGGAGGTTTTACTCGTCCCGACTACCGTTTGCAAGTTGTTTTCCCGTTTTCAGTTCCGATTCCTTATTGGGTTCTTCTAGAGAGCTTCACGTTCGAACGAAGAAAGAAGGTCCGTGGCTATTTTATTGCATCTATTTTCTTTCGTTTCTTCTTTTTTTTGGCATGCCAGAAGTAGGGTAGAAAGACGTTTTAATTTAATTCTTATTTTCTTAAATATCTGTAGGTTGAAATTTTGATTAGAAGAAGTCTGTTATTTTATTTTAATATATATATTTCTATTATTTTTAGTTATTTTCCTTCTGTTTTGTTTCTATTTCTGTCAAAAAATCTCTCGTTGTTGTGGACTTCATCCCCATGTGGAGTTGTACGAGAAATCTTTAATTCATTATGTGACGTACTTGGGGAATTCTTCTACAAAACTACCCGTGTACAGGACACGAGTGAAAGTCCTGTCAGGGCCCAAAAGACGAAAAATTAAATACACTCAATTATACTCACTTGACGAAAATAAATAAAATAATGCCTCTTAGGAAAGTACTGGGAAATGAAATTATAAACCAAACAGAGCCTACTTGATTTTAATCAGGAAAAAATAGAAATGAAATGAACTCCTTTTAGAATGAAACAAATAACCTATGCTCGGATTGTAGTAAATGACAATAAAGGGGCAATGGGGAAAATGAGACACCAAGCTCTGAACGCTAACCTTACTTCACACAATATAAAGGGACTTTAAATACTTGTTCACTGGCGTAAAAAAAGGGAGAGATTCGTAAGCGATGTCGGTAGCTGTTTTGATGAAAAATGTGGCCCCTCCCCTAATATAGGATTAGCAAACTGAATTAAACCTTTAGCAAACTGAATTAAACTTTTAGCAAACTGAATTAAACTTTTCACAAACTGAATTAACCTTTTAGCAAACTGAATTAACCTTTTCACAATTAGAATTAACACTTTCGCAATTAGAATTAAACTTTAAATTTAAATTAAACACCCGACGTACTGGCAGCAATTGAAGCAACTGTTGAGATGGACCCTGGCATAACTATTACTGGGATAAAGAACAAACTTTCAGAACAGAATATAGAAGTAAGTTATTCTACAGTGCGCAATGGCCTACGTCATTTGAAAATAACGCTTAAAAAAGCGTCTATAGAACTTGACAAGATGAATAGTGAGACCACGATTCAGCTCAGGAGGCAGTACGCTCGTACTTTTTTTATTTTTTATTTTTATTTTAATCAATGATAAACTGTTGTAGACTTGCTACTTTTTGTTGTTGTGATACATAATTTTCTATATAGTACAGAAGTACAATGGAACATGGGTGAGGGTGGATGTCCAGCGACAGTCCCTCTCAGAATTAATGCTAATTTTACCATTCATTAAATATAGTTAATAATTTACGTAGGAGATAAATTTAGGTTACACTAATATCACAGTTATGTTTCACAAGTGACTACATGTTCCTGTCTATCAGGTCCACCGTTCTTTTTCTTTTGAGACGACGAGGGTGCCGTATTCTGTCCCATGTGTTGAGGAGGCGCTCAAAAGCTGGCGATTGGTGCGAGTTTATCGATGCGTGCAGACGATTCATCGTAGTTTTGATGACTTCCTCCACCAGTGGCACGTTCAAATCTCTATGGATGACGGAATTCCTTACGAACCATGGAGCGTTGGTGATGAGGCGGAGGGCACGGTTTTGTTGGGTCTGAATCCTCTTTATCTGGGTTTTGCATGCCAGACCCCAGATTGAACAACCGTATTGCCAGATTGGGCGTACCATGGTTATATAGATGAGGCGTTTGTTGTCGAGGGATAGTGGTGACGTCTGGCCGAGGAGGGGTTTCAGGAGGTTTATGCGGGAGCGGAGTCTGTTCACTAAATCGCTTATGTGGATGTTAAATGTGAGCCGCTGTTGAAGGTGCACTCCCAGGTATCGTACCGCAGCTGTTTCGGATATCATCTGGTGATTCATCATGATTTGGCTGGTTTGGTAGTTACGTCTCTGGGTGAATGTTGCCGTGCACGATTTCTCGGTATTCATCACAATACGCCAGTGATCTGTCCATTCTTGGATGGTGTTGAGGTGTAGTTGGAGGTTGGAGGAAGCAACTACTCCATCTTTATCTCGGGACAGAATGGCGAGATCATCGGCGAACATAGCTGAGTAGGTTTCATCAGAGGTTGGGATGTCAGAAACGAATATCAAGTACAGTATGGGCCCCAACACGCTCCCTGCGGCACTGATGCAGATACGCTACAGCTTGGTGACTGGGCACCATCGCACTTTATGTGAAACGTTCTGCTTGTGATGAAACATTGGATCAATCTGTAGTACGTGTCAGGGAGAAGAGGTTTGAGTTTGAAGAGCAAGCCTGGGTGCCAAACACGGTCAAATGCTTGCTTCGTGTCAAGGCATAAGCCAAGGCAAATTTCATTATTTTCGTACGAGTCCAGTATTTCCTCTACAACTCTGTGTAGCTGCTGCTGGCAGGAGTGGAGGTGGCGAAACCCAAACTGAAAGCCTGGTATGGATGGGGTAAGTAGAGGTAGCAGTCGAGGAAGTAGAAGTCTCTCGAAGATCTTTGAGAATATTGAGAGCAAACTAATGGGGCGGTATCCCGTTGGGTCGTTCGCTGGTTTTTTCGGTTTTGGAACCATAATTATCACAGCGTGTTTCCAGCGGCTGGGGAAGTGTGTAGTCCGAAGGATTGCGTTAAATATTTGCGTCAGTAATACAAGTGTCTTTCTGGGGATATTGTTCAAGAGAGGCTGTGTGATGCGATCGGAACCTGGAGATTTTTTAGTCGGTGACCTCTTGATGGCATTCTTCACTTGATTTGGCGTGAAAAAGTCATTGAATGGGGACAACGCTAGCGGCTCAGCGACGGCGTCTTCAATTTGGTTATGGAAATCTGGTATGCAACTTGGATTCGGTGTAAATTGATCTGAGATTAATTCAGAAAATAATAATGCCTTGTCTTCACTTTTGGAGTACCATCTGTTGTTATACTTGAGGGGAGGGGAGGTACTTTGTTGTTTCGTCAACATTTTTGCTTTACGGAAGAGTGAACCATCTTTTCTGTCCAGCAGTAAGAGGGAATTCCTTTTTTCTTCACCATTTAGCTCAGCTAGTGCAGTTTTCAAGTCGTATGTTGCTTCATTGTATGCTCGTTTGTGTGGTTGGTATCTTGTTTGTTGCCACAGGTTTCTCGCTCTGCGTTTCACGTCTACTAGTTGAGAGATATGGGTGGGTGTGTACGAAACAATTCTGTGAGTAGGAGTACCGTGGGCAGTACTTGCTTCAGTGGTAGCGTAATGTATGTAATGAGTCAATTTGCTCACTGCTTTATCAATGTCCTGGGGGGTTTTGAGGGGCATTGCCAGGTCTGTTATGTTGTCAAGTGTATCACTGTAGAGCTTCCAGTTGAAGGGATGCAATATCAGTCTATCTGACTTATGATCATTGTAGGGTATAATGCTGTTGGCCAAATTCATCAACACTGGATAGTGGTCCGATGATAAGGCATGTATAACGCACACATTTGGCATCAATCTGTTGATCCCTTTTCCCAAGAAAATGTCCAGAACATCGGGAGAATGGCTTATGTTTGCTGGGAAATGGGTCGGCTCTAATGGGTGAAAGACCTCCAGATTTAACTGGTGTATTGCATCATAGACTAGTCTTCCCCTGGGGTTGGTTGTGGCAGAGGCCCAGCGAGCGTGTTTTGCGTTATAGTCTCCCTCCATGAGGAACTTTTGTTTCATTTCGTGGATTATGGACCATATGGTACTCGTGAGCAATCTGTGATCTTGCCTATCTGGCGCTGAGTAGAACGCACCTATGATGTAGTCCACACCACTGATTCTTACGCCTATTCGGGCAACTTGAGCTTCTGGTTCGCATATAGGGAGCATTTCGACATGAGATATGCATCGCTTTACAAGAACAGCAGAGCCCCCCTGGCGAGTACCCGATGGATGATCGGCTCTATACGTTTTATAGTTAGGCATGGAGAAATGAATGTGTGGTGCCATTTTGGTTTCTGTAATGAGCGCTACATCGACATCATGTTGGTTCAAAAATAATTTCAACTCGTGGTATTTATTGTTCAACCCTTGACTATTCCATGTGACAATTATTAGATTGTTGCTTATTGATGAGATCATTTGATAAGCTTCGGGAGAATTTGAGTAAGAAGAGTGATCATAGGTTGCAGTATGCTGATTAGTTGATCAATTTTTGAGAAAATGTTGGAGAATTCTGAGTTGTTGACCCGGTTCACGGTTGGTTCTGAATTTCGGCATTCGGCGGCTTGAGAGTAAGACAAGGGTTTATTCCAATGATTCTTGTTGATCGCATGTGATCGTTGGATAGGTGGAAAATCGTTCTGGAGCGGCTGGAACTGAGTTTTGTTAACCGCAGTTGGTGCTGGAGTATTCCAGTTTTGGTGGCGGGTTTTTTGCAAGTGGTGTGAACGGATTTCGAGTTATGAATGTTGTTAGAGGAGGAGGTTCGATACGGGGACGTTTGGCGCCAGTAGCGTTACCTGGTGTTTCAGTTCCCATCTTGATGATGTTGACACAATCAGTAGTAACTAGCGCGACCTTATCTGTCGAATTGGTGGAATAAACTCAATGAAAGTAAACAAAGAAGCGATAAGACTCACTGGGAGATGTTCGCTTGCCGGTGTCTCAGGCGTAACTCCGTACTTTTAATGAATCTGTTCCACCTAACAGAGAAAAAATCATTTTCATAGACGAATCAGGGTTCAATCTGCACATGCGTCGCAGTCAAGCACGTTCACGAGCCGGAACTGGAGCAGTGGTGACTGTTCCTACGGTATGAGGACGCAATACCTCTTTAATAGTTGCTCTCAATAACGTGCAGGTCGTGCATTCCAAAATTGTAACTTCTGGAACCACAACTGCGGACGTTTTTCGTGAGTTTCTGCGAGAGCTGGAACTGAATTTACAAAATCCCATAGACGGCACCCTGCTAATTATGGACAACGCGAGAATTCACCGTTCTACTATAGTCAATCAGTTTTTCGCTGAATCAGATATGGAGGTAAAGTTTTTGCCACCTTACTCACCCATGCTCAATCCTGTTGAAAAAGCGTTTTCAAAAATAAAAAACGAAGCAAGGAAGATTCTGGCTTAACGAGGTGAACATAATTTGCCGGATGTCATTGCGAGGAACGTGTCTACAGTAAGTGCTCAAGACTGTTCAAACTACGTCATGGACATGTACCTCGTACTTCCTGCCGCAGCTACAGGCCAACCCCTCCACTGACCTTCCCCTTTCTTTATATAAATATATATATATATATTATATAACAAATTATTAAATTGTTTGTTTATTGCGAAAAGTTTAGTTCAGTTTATGAAAGGTTTAATTCTAATTGCGAAAGGTTTAATTCAGTTTGCGAAAGGTTTAATTCAGTTTGCTAATGCAATATAAACAGCGGCGAACTGCACAGGTGGCGGCAACAGTGTTGCCACCATCGGCAGCCCGCCGCAAACCATTACAATTCACACCGCATAGGAGGTTCGTTATTTTTGGAATTTGGAAGGTTTTCATTTGATGGAGCAAACAACCTACATTCACATAGTTGTAGGTTGTCGAGAATGCAGATCGACCCTAATGAATGAAACAGCTGTAACTTAGACGTCGATAGTCCTCCAAAACCAAGCTGCACTGCGCCACAGTCATAAAAGGGTTCCTGCCGTCCCTGCTCAGCTGGTACCACAAATGGAGACTACGCCTTAACGAATCCAAATCAGAAGCAGTCTTCTTCTCCTGCTGTAACATCCACCCCCCCCCCCCATCCAGGTGGGAAGCCACCCAATCCCATGGAAAAACCAGGCCAAGTACCTTGGTGTCATCTTTGACAGGAAAATCAACTGGTACAGGCAAACCCTCGCCGTTTGCGCCAAAATCAATGGAGCCCTCACTGCCCTCCGGCCGTTCTTCAACAATAGAAAGGTCTCACAACCAACGAAAATCCGTGTCTTCAACGCCATCATCAGGAGCATCAGCACCTACGCTATCCCCGTCTGTGGCACAGCCTCCTCTCTTCGCCAACTCGAGGGCACATACATGAAGTCCCTTCGAGGAGCCCTCCGCTCACCCCGCAACATCAGAAACCGGCAGCTCCCGAAGGAAACAGACCTCCCCTCGCTAAGCGAAGCTGCTGCACCTACGCCCTCAACCTTCCCAGCTCAGTGGCGGGTCACCCCAACCTTACAACCTTAAGCGACGTCCATCAGCTGCTTTACACGATTTGCCCCCAACGCCTCGGACATCGTCCGTAGGCCCTGCTCCCTCATTCCACGCTAACCCATCTGCAGCATCTGCAGGCTGGCCTCCCATCCTTCTGGTTTAGAACCTCTGGGTTGGCAACCGCGGGGGAGGGGTTTTAGTCGGTAAAAATCCGACACTACCCTTTTGGGTGTCTTTTGAAGATTTCCCCTCCCCGGAAGCGTCCGAAAAAACGTCGGCATTCCTCGGCAAGTATAGCACAATTTAGGTCAGAAAGATGAGGTATTCGGAGCCACATAATCTACTGCGGCAAGCTTGCCTTTATTTAAGGAACTCTAACTAGTCTCTGGGCGAAGTTCGGAAAATGTTTCAGGTTTTTCAACCGATCTTCCGGAAGAAGTACGTTCGCTGTTCGCGAACCACCAGAAAAACCGCTGTTTCCAGCAGCGCGACAACCCTTGGGAGGGACGTTTAAACCTCAGAAGTACAACGGTAGTTTCCCTAGGGAATTCGAAGCTGTTGCTGTGGCCGATGGTTGAGATCAACAGGCGAGAGAAATCCAATTAGGAAGCCTTCTTACACGCCTCCCGATGAACCGACGCGATCCTCAAGCTTCCCCTCAAGTCTGTGGAGGGGTTTCGGCCAGTAAAAGTCTGAGGCTGGGGCAGAGGCAAGGTTCATTCGGCTAGGTACTCTGCTTCCTATCTTTCTAGCTTGGAGTTTTCCCATCGTTATGTAAACCGTTTTTGATCATCAAATGCTCTGCCCCATCTTTTTGGAGTTTACCCATCATAGCCTGATCCATGCGGGTTTTGCAGAGCCCTCTATGTCCAGGCTCTGTATCGCACTTAACACCCGTCAGTTGGACTCGTTTTGCCTATGTATCGCCTATCAGTGTTAGCCGATGCAGAAGCGAATGGGATGGGTCTCGAAGGCGTGAGAGCAACAAGAGAATAACAAACCGTTGTGCAATAATTTGCAGCATAAATTACCCTGGAAGTCTGTAGAAAAACGTAACGTAAGTGTGAGTTGGATCAACTGGACAATGTCTTCACAAAACCTCACTGCAGTGTCTCTATCGCCTCAATCGTGGCTTAGCGTCGCCCGTCCACGGGCTTCTTCGGCTTAGGGAACAGGAAAAGCTATGGGGAATGTTGTGGTTGCGGCATCCTTCGCGTGTTTATTTTGGGCCAAACTGTCAAATTAACGACTGTCGCATAAAGTTGTGCTTTCGTACCCGAGACACATTGCCTTCAAGTTGATACGCAAACGTTGGTACCTTCGATAGCTTCGTTCTTACGAGTGTCGACACAGCGGTCAGTTGCCACGCTGAAAAGAGCTTTCTCCTTCACAAAAGAACATCGGTTGGCAAACAGAACGTATCAATTTCACTCATTCCAGTTTGCACAAAGGCCTTCGTAACGTCGAAACGAACCTCATTGCCGAAGTCGGCCGAAGAACAGAAGTTCATTTGCCATAAAATATTTGAGCGCATTGCACGCAAATTCTAGTGTCAAGTTGGAAAAACCGAAGTAAATGAGTCACCTTGGCGTCTAGTCGACCTTGCAGAGAATTGAGCGATATTTCCTTTTGAATTTTAAGAGACAAGAAGCGTCTTGACATTTCCTGGTAGATGCTTTTCCTGGAATCTCGTCTTTAGTGCTAACCTCAGTCGTAAAATTCATGTTACGCTTTGCGCAGCGGAACCAACCGTATGGAAGCCACATTCTCGCGACAAATGTAACAAACTTAACCAATTCTTGTTCGATTCTTCAAAATTAACAACATCGGCTATAAAATATCTTACCAAAGTGAAGTGTATTTTGATCTTTTTTAGGCTACCAGACATCAATTTTGGAACACTTCTAAAATTCTGAGGAATCAACAAAAAGAGATGCTCTCACGAAACCGAACGAGGTTGGAATTAAACAGGAAATTGTTTCATTGTACGAAGAAGACATGATATTCATTCATTCACGTTCATTCTGCCAGCAGTCGCCGTTCTGAATCGATGTTTAGAAGACGACGCGGCCTTCACTGGACGCAGAATCAATATCCAGTAATAAACGTTGAGGGTATTCAGGTTCCCTCGCAGGGACGATCAAAAATAGCTCAAGCGCTTCTTGTCCTCTTGTTTCTCTCAAACAGCACAAAAAGCGCTATAAAAGATTGAGAATTGGAGTTTGATTCCAGTTCTTTACGTTACGGCGTGTCCATTGGGAAGTCGTGCCGGCGTCTTCATGATCGCTCCAAGCGTTGGACGGAGGTAGGCGTTCCGTCGTCCGAGGGATGGATAATGAAAAATCGGCTGCGTGGCAACACACAACTTTCCTTAGCTCTACAACAATTCACTTTGTACATGGTTAATTCTATTTAATCAATTCATTTATCACTCAGTTAATTTGAGCTTCGTCAAACAACGGTAGTAAGCGAAATGACAGTAGTTGAAATTCAGGAATTTCTGGAGTAACCCCCATTGCATAGCAATGCAATAAAGTGGATCATCGCTGTATTGGAAAGCAGAGAGATCCAGACTACGCTAGGAAACTGTACAATCAGGGCGAGGACTGTGAGGGGATGCCCTCAGGGAGGGGTCCTATCTCCGCTCCTCTGGAACCTAGTGATTGACTCCCTACTGGGGAGACTTAATGCGGCGGGGTTTTACGCCAAAGGATACGCTGATGATGTGGTTGTGCTTATTCGGGGCAGGGTGCAAAGCGTGCTGTCGGACCTGATGGGGGCGGCCTTGCGGATGGTGTGCCTGTGGTGTGGGGAGATGGGGTTATCCATCAACCCAGCCAAGACGGTTCACAAGGCTAAGGCAACTGTCAGGACTGTGGCCGCAGTTAATGATGGGCAAAGAAATTCAGCTCAGCGAGCAAGTCAAATATCTGGGTGTGATTCTAGATCGGAAATTAGTCTGGAACGAGCACATCAGATACGTGACCAAGAAGGCGACAACGGCCCTTTGGACGTGTCAGAAAATGTGCGGGAGGACATGGGGTGTAAAGCCCAGAATGGCCTGCTGGTTCTACGAAGCCATAGTGAGACCAATAATCTCATATGGGTCAATCGTGTGGTGGCATAAAGCTGCCATTGGTGTGAATGGCAGCAGTCTAACCAAAGTACATAGGCTGGGGTGCCTACTCATAGCGGGGGTGATGAAGACTACACCCATCATCACCATGGAGAAACTGTTCAATCTTCTTACCCTGGACATTTATGTCAAGGCAGAGGCGATGAAGGTGGCTTACAGACTCACTAAGCTCGGAATAGCTAAGGTGCCTCAGGCGACTAATGGACACCTGGCTATATTTAGGGACTTGGATACCTTCAAGGAGCTCAGCATGATCACAGACGCAATTGTGCCCATGTATGAGCTCGAGAGGAAATATAATGTTCAGCTATTGGGAGGTCCATGGAACAGCGATAGCCGCCAGTTTCGGCCTCCCAGTGGCGACAACATCTACACAGATGGATCGAAGACTCCAGAGGAGACAGGATCCGGGGTGTGGATAAGTGGCTCTGGACGGAGTGGGACTTATATTGCCCTAGGCTCCACTCCATCAGTTTTTCAAGCAGAGATTTATGCTATTATTGCTGGGGCAATCCAAATGCATGAGAAAGGCTATAGCAATAGAACTATCAATATATTGACCGATGGTCAAGCGTGGTGTAAAGCGCTATTGAACTACTGCACGACGTCAAAACTGGTGCGAGAGTGCAGGATGTGGCTTAACTCTTTAGCAAGTTCGAATAGAGTTAATGTGTATTGGATTCCAGGACACAAGGGGATCATTGGAAATGAGAGGGCGGACCATCTGGCCATAGGCGGTTCGTCCACAGTACCTATTGGGCCACCGCCCCATTGCGGGATTTCTCTGTCACTAGTTAAAAAGACTGTGAAAGAACATGCCAGAAGACTACATCAGACAATCTGGAACGCTGCAGGAGTAAGACACTCCAAACGATTTGTCTCAGCGCAAACAAGTGAGACAAGAGACACCCTTCTGAGGATGGAAAGGAAGGAGGCAGGTTGTTGCGATCATAACAGGGCACTGCAGAATGAACAAACACATGTATGTTATGGGTATAGCCGAAACCCCTCTGTGCAGGTGGTGTGGCACGGATGAGGAGACTCCTGGCCCAGTGCCGGAGACTTGAGAGGGAGCGATTTTTGGTCTTTGGCACCACTTCTCCCAGGATAGATACCAATGAGGACTCCTTCAGGAACTACCTGGTTTTCAACAGAAAGCAAGGTATAGACCTGTAAGACACTAGGACTGGCACAATAGGTCATCTGGCCGCGGTGCACATCCCATTACTGGGTTTACAGTCAGAAGATTATACATAACCCCCATGTATCTCATGAGCGTTTTGAAACACTCACCCTTTAGGTATTGGATTGGACTACAATACCAATTTTTTTCAACATTCAACAAAAATTCCAGCGGAGTTTATAAGGAAAAAAAACTGCGCTAAAAACGCTTTTCGTCGAAAATTTTGGTAATTTATTGTGCTGCCACAGTAATTTTACCACAAATGGGAATTTTATGGTGTGATTGCCTTAATGAGAGCTATCAATATAAAAAATTTAATCAAAATCGTTATGGCCGTTTTTGAGAAAAAAAAAATTTGGTGTTTTGATCACTATGATAACTATAGTTAACTTTCGGTGGATTTTGTTCAAACCATTATTTTGGCGTCCCATGGTGGCCTGCGGACGAAATATAAAGTTTGAGTGGATTTGGTACGGTGGTTCTCTCTAAAAATCGTTCATAGACACACAGACCATTTTCCGTCAAACGTCAAAGAGCTACAACCAAACTAAAATCCCCCCAAAAAAACCGTCAACCTGTTACTTCTCGAAAAATGGATCAGCCCGTCGGGCAGCCCGTTGTGAAAATATTCTGGAACCGAGCGGCTGACGCACCCCTTCTGTCCGGCCCGAGCTTCTTTAAGGCCAAGGGTGATCTGGACCGTATAAAAAGGTTTCCCTTTCAACGGACGGTCACATTTCAATCCGCAGCATCCAAGATGATGGTAAGTGGCCAACAGTCAAACATCTAACGGCTGATTCGATTGTTTCAAAAAAAAAAAATCTGCCGCGGCGAATTGTACGAGGTGTAGTTTGGTAGGGCGGGAATAAGGGCAATTTGATCGATATTTATGAAGACAATCATAATGTATATTCGCAATAACTACCCTACTAACGAATATGAGCTAAAATTGCGTTCAGAGCAGCAAATTTTAAGGGGTTTTTAAAAAGTAATCACTTTCAACTGCTTGAAGGAACTGAAGCCATACTAAATCATTCGCTTGCACAAAAATAATGATTTTATCTTATTTTGATTGCCTAGAAAGTATATTTGAAGCGTAACTTCTTGATAACCCTTGTTTTAATGTCGTCCTACGTATCGACAGGATATACCAATTGAAACTAAGAGGAAGCCTATGGAACAGCGTCGTCTTTTTCGGCTTCTTGATGTTATTAACATCTTCGAAGATGTATCTAAAACCCTGGAGGGTGCTGGCTTTGGGAGGGGGGGTGTGTGGATAAGTGGCTCTGGGAGAAGTGGAACGCACGTTGCCCAGGGTCGTTCTCCAGCAGGGTTTTCATGCAGAGGTAGCAGGGGTTGTCATAACACAATGGCTGATAGTTAAGCGTCTTGCAAGGCGCTGAAGAACAACTGCACAACGTCAAAACTGGCGAAGGAGTGCAGGACGCGGCTCAACAACTCTTTAGGAAGCTCTAGTTGAGTTTATTGGGTTGCTGGGCATAAGGGGGCCATTGGAAATGAGAGGGCGGACCATATGGGCAGACCCGGGTCGTCTGTCTACTGTACCTATAGCTCCGTAGAGGAGAGTGAGAGAATATGCCAGAAGAATGCGGCAGACTGTCTGGAACGTTATAGGAGTGAGGCCAACACATCCTGATTCCTTCTAATGGAAAGGACTTATGGAGACAATGGGAATCATCATGGGGCTGCGTAAGATGAACCAACGCATGTATATTATGGGTACACATGTGGATACTCCTTATCATGCCCTGGCCCAATAGGAAAACTTGATCGGGAGCGATTTTCGGTCTTTGGTACGACTTCTCCAAGGATGGGCATCGAAGAAGACTGTTGCGCGGCATCTAGGAAGCTAGGCTTGAACCTGGCACAATAGCACTTTAGGCCGCAGAGCAGTCAGAGCTATAAAAATAACAAGAATGAATCCACAAATATAAAATAAAAAACGCGAATATTGTGGATGTCCAGTATAACCGGTTGCTCTAGAACAATATTTTGGAAACCGTACTGCTTCTTCACAATCATGCCAATAATCCTAACACGCCACTATTCGCTGCTGAAGGCACAGAGTCCCACAAATTTTAACGAACTTATATCTTGTAATCATGTTATCAATAACTAGTCAACATTTTAGCATGATAGCGTCTTCAAGGAGTTCCACACGTAAAATTTGACAATCACGTTTGAACAGTTGTGTGTTTCATTTTCAGAAATTGATCGCCCTCTCAGCCATCCTTGCTGTTGCCCATGGCCAGTACCTTGGTGCTTCGTACGCTGTACAACAACCTCTCGCCTATAGCCGACCGTTGGCTGCATCCCCACTGTTGACGCGTTATGCCACTGCTGGGCCAGTAGCTGTCGCCCACGCTCCCGTAGCCGTTGCCCACGCTCCTGTAGCTGTCGCTCACGCTCCCGTTGCCCTCGCTCAAGCTCGAGTCGCCGTTGCTGACGAACACGACCCTCATCCTCAGTACAGCTACTCCTACAGCGTTAGCGACGCCACTACCGGAGACGACAAAGAACAACACGAATCTCGCGACGGCGACGTCGTACAAGGAAGCTACTCTCTGCTCGAAGCTGATGGCTCCAGAAGAACCGTCGACTACACCGCCGACCCTGTCAACGGGTTCAACGCTGTCGTCCACAAAGATGCCGCTGTCGCTCATGCCCCAGTCGCTGTTGCCGCTCCAGCCCCCATCCTCAGGGCAGCACCTGCCATCTCTTACGCTGCTCCCACCGTCAGATATGCCGCACCTGCCGTCTCTTACGCTGCGCCCACCGTCAGATATGCCGCGCCTGCCATCTCTTACGCTGCTCCCACTGTCAGATATGCCGCGCCCGCTGTGAGTTATGCTGCTCCTGCTGTAAGGTACGCTGCACCAGCCGTCAGCTACGCTGCTCCTTCCTACGCAGCAATTGCACATGCTCCAGTCGCCACTGTAGGACATTCGTCCCCTGTCCTTCACCTGTAATCGTTCCTAATGCTTTTTCATACTGTGATATTTAATAACATGATGCAGAAATAAAACTGATTTAGTTAATATAAACAATACTGAAACAAATTCTTCGTTTGACACCCACCTCCTAACTTTCCAGTTACGTAACAGAATAACATAACTTGAAACCCATTTTAAAAGTAGACATATTTATATTTAGGTGTTTATATTACGTTACTTGCATGGCTTCCATCAAAACTGTTAATTTAAGCTAAAGTCTCCATCTACGCGCATGATGTGTCTATTGGCGTGCACCTGACTGAATGACGACACTCAGGACTTGGGTACGTGATGTTAGTAACACAGTTTTATATCTTACGACGATATCTTACGACTCATGACAAGAAAATGCGTAAAAACCAATGCCATACGGTGTTTGTCACAATAGTCTTAACTTATGTTATTTTAACCTGGACGAGAAATCAGTTTTGGTATATTTTCAGAATTAAAATATTTTGTGCGACGCATCACAAAATATTGTTCAGCTCAAGACACGTCATTTTAATCACTTTTTGCACGAATCAAATCCGACTTTCATTCGGTTTAAAGGAGATTTTTATAACGTAGAGCGATTCTCAGTCCACGTGGGAACTGCCAACTGCTCGAGGTTTGAACGAATGAATTTATTTATTATTTACATTAATGGCATAAGCTTTACTACAAACAACCCCCCTAAAAAAATGTTTTTCTTGCCGTTGGCGTTGGAAGTTGTTGCAGGAAATGCTTCAGCACCCAGAGAGAAACCCAGAGCAATGTGGGGGAGTATCATACTCAAATAGAATACTTCACTAGATTATATATGTGACATAGTAAAGGAGTAAGAGTATACAGGAGGGTTGGAACTAAACGACACGGTCCTAAACATGACTGCTTCTCATTGCCAAATAGCAGCCCTCCTCGCCAATGTTGATCAGCTTGGAGAAGACCCCTTTTTACTTTCCTTGGCTCTATGAAGTAGAAAGGAAAGTTATGTATTCGGCTGAAAAAATGTTTTTGAGTTTTCTTCCGAAAACACTATTGGGGGTCTGTGTTTGTGTATGTGTGTCTGTGAACAATTTTTAGAGAAAACCACCGTACCAAATCAGCTCAAACTTGATATCTCGCCTGCAGGCCATCATGGGACGCCAAAATGAGGGTTTGAACAAAATCCACCGAAAGGTAACCATAGTTATCATCGTGATCAAAACACCAAACATTTTTTTACTCAAAAACGGCTATAACGGTTTCGCTTACAACCAGTTCTACCAGTTTTTACCCAATAACTCTGCAAAAGTGGTTACTATCCTTCTTCAAAAAATTTGTGTTTACAGCCTCATTAACTATCTGTGAACCAATTGCTCAATAATGGTCCTGGAATGAGTACGAGCAGCACAATAAATTCCGGAACTGTAGCCGCTACCGTTTCTTGCTGCTGTGACGTGTTCTGTGACCAAGTTCAAAGGTGCATGTACAAAGTGAATTGACGTAGAGCTAAGGAATTTTGTGTGTTGCAACGCACCAGATATTTTTATATGCTGTGGAAATTGATAAAACTCGATCAACGAAAGAATTAAAACAGAACACCCAATCCGGCATACACCATTTTCCGAACTGTCCTAGCAACCTTCTAACTCCTCGTCGTAACCTCGGTGGTTTAGGATCTTACATATGCTGAGCGAGAAGACTCCATTAGAGATTAAAGGTCAAGCCGCAAGGCTCAGAATATATAACTACTAATGCGTAACAGATTATTTATAATATTAGTAGGGACTAGTAGGGATTAACTAAAAAAGATGTGGGGGGGGGGGTACTCTATAGAAGGAAGGGAACGTCCACATGAATAGACTGTCAGTTGGTTGTCAATAGTCCTCTTCGACTTGGGGAAAACTTAGTGGTTGATTTTTACTTTCCTTGGCTCTACGAAGTAGAAAGGAAAGTTATGTAATCGGCTGAATAAATGTTTTTGAGTTTTCTTCAGATATTTACGTTTCAGACCCTCCTGAGTCCGAAAACACTATTTGGCGTCTGTGTCTGTGTTTGTGTATGTGTGTCTGTGAACGATTTTTAGAGGGAACCACCGTACCAAATCAGCTCCAACTTGATATCTCGCCTGCAGGTCACCATGGGACGCCAAAATGAGGGTTCGAACAAAATCCACCGAAAGGTAACCATAGTTATCATCGTGATCAAAACACCAAAAATTTTTTTACTCAAAAACGGCTATAACGGTTTTCATTGCATTTTTTATATTGATAGCGCTCAATAAGGCAATTATAGCATAAAATTCCCATCTGTGGAAAAATGATGAGAGCAGCACAATAAATTACCAAAACTTTCGACGAAATTGAATTTAGCGCGGTTTTTAGAGAAAACCACCGTACCAAACCAGCTGAAACTTGATGCCTAGCCTACAGGTTACCAAGGGACGCAAAAATAAGGTTATGAACAAAATCCACTGAAAGTTAACTATAGTTATCATAGTGATCAAAACACCAAATTTTTTTTTCTCAAAAACGGCTATAACGATTTTGATTAATTTTTTTATATTGATAGCTCTCAATAAGGCAATTATACCATAAAATACCCATTCGTGGGAAAATGACGAGAGCAGCACAATAAGTTATCAAAATTTTCGACGAAAAGCGTTTTTAGCGCGATTTTGGTTTATTATTCATTCTGAATAATAACCCTATGTTTTTGGTCACGAAAACTTTTTTACAACCCCCCCTCAAAATTTGATACTCTACGTTTCAAGACATGGAGATTCCAAATTTGTGCCCGCCATCTCGGCAATCTGATCGGACGAAGCCCGTGGTTGTAATGGGCAAAAAACGGTTAAAAAAATTAACGTAACGCAGTACAACGCGGGAGCTACAGTGTTTCGTCGTTTGAACTCCCTCCCTGCCGCCCGTCTCATCGAAAAAGCAACCGCGCTCGAGGCTCGCTTCCCTCCCAACGACGGACGCCGCCACTCAACTCCCCTAACGCCTTTCGCTTCGAGCGCCCCCGTTCCAATTTCCCCGACGTTTTGGTTTTAATACGATTCAATTTTTTTCGATTCTTTCGTTTCATTCTCATTTTGGTTTTTTTTCATAGATTTTTGGTTAAATTTTGATACTAGTATTTAGCGTGCATGTTTTCATATTAAAATTCAGTTTTTTCTAGATACTTTCGTTTTTTTTTGTTTATTTTAATATTACGATTCAGTTCTTTTCGACCTTTTATTGGGTTTCATTATGATATTTTTCGATGCTGAATCGAACAGGATGGGTCTCAGAGCATTATCGCTAGGTCAAGCTGTTTATCCGAATAATAAACCGTTGTGTAATAATTTGCAGGGTTTTTTCCTTATAAACTCCGCTGGAATATTAGTAGAATGTTAAAAAAAATTGGTAGTGTAGTCCAATTCAATACCTAAAGGGTGAGTGTTTAAAAATGCTCATGAGATACATGGGGCTCACTCCAGAAATTCCTGAATTTCAATTACTGCCGTTTCGCTTACTACCAGTTCTAACAGTTATTACCCAATAACTCTGCAAAAGTGGTTACTATCCTTTTTCAAAAAAAATTGTGTTTATAGCCTCATTAATCATCTGTGTACCAATTGCATCCATTTTCTTCTTAATTGGCGATAATTTGGTGTGCTGCTCTAGTCATATTCCCACGGCTTATCATAGTGCTGCCCTAATAATTGGTACGTTTCGTACACAAGTTTAACTATTCGGCATTTTGGCGTTTGATGGTGTTGTGCAGGGTAAACACCAAATTCGAATTGATATGGTCCAGTTGTTTTCTCTGATGGTTTGTAACACGCTCACACACAGACCGCTTTTCCAAATGGTGTTTTTCCAGACTCAAAGGCCCTTGAAATGCGATGATCTTGTGTAATAAGGCAAGCATCGATTGGTAAAGGATCCGTTGTGAGTTTAAGTATTATTTCTAGATAATATGTTGAGGAAAGCACGAAAGCCCTCCGTTTTGTACGTTGGTAGATCGAGGAATGTTTAACTCATGATGAGAACTAGTTTGAGTGCTGCGCGAAGACCTGGATGTATTAGATTATCAGCCTCTACCGGATCCATGGAAGCCATTAAATATTCCTCACGGTCAGGCTCACCAGCATTCCAGACTGCCTCATAAGTGAGAAATAGTCCGTTAATAAATGACCAGACTCTAGCGACAATAGGGAACGAGTGGAATGTTAGGGTAAAATTCCACAATCCGGCGAAGATGAGACGAAAGGTTACGAAATCGTCGTATCAACAACTCGGGCAGTTGACATTTTAATGACGAGTCTTACATTATGGAACACAAATGAGCGGATCTGTAACATTTGAAGGCGTTGTGCAAGAGAAACAAACCGAAGAACGGCTAACTCACCCCTCCGACCAGTTGTGACGTCTTAAGGCCAAGGGTAATGTGGACAGTATAAAACGATTCGATTTCCAACTTTCGTTACACCTTCCTCCGCAACATCCAAGATGATGGTGAGTGAAACGCTGAGCTCAATCGTATTTTGTTAGGTTCAACGATATTTTATAACACAATCACGAGATGCGACATTAACTGGATAGACGTGGTACATTATGCGAACGAATTAAACTAGAATTGAAGAAACAACTGTCAGGATAATAAAGTTGACATAAATGAAATCAAAGTGCTTAAAATAAGGAGGTTTTATTGCGTGGCTGAACTATACCTAATGTGACAAATTTCTAATACGAAATCGGCAATACTTTGCACTTTTTCTTTTTGCTTGAGGACACACGGGACTAAGTCTCTATGTCACTGCGGCCACAGATTGGGCCTGTTGAGACTGATGGGGGCACGAAGCTTGAAACTGAGAAAAAAGTGGACGTGGTGAGCGTGATTGAGGGCTGTACTAAGCTTGAGTTTGAGTGTGAGTATATAAACGCGAACAAGGGGACTCTCAATACACCTGAACTGGTGGCTTGGATCACCAAGTGGTGAGAGAGAAAGAGAGACAGAGAGAGATAGTAGAGTTTTGAGGAGCGTGAGACTTGAGAGATGAATGAGCTGGGGAGAACGGGGAAGGCGACTGTCGTTTGCGAATGCTGATGAATGACTGGCTGTTAGGAGGAGCTGTTTGCTGTGGAGAGGAATCTAAAATTGCGGGATTGAAAAATATACTAAAGTTAACGTACTTACAGGCAGACCTAACCCAATTCCTTTAATACCTGGGACAAGATAGTTGAGGAAGTCCAGGAAAGGGGGAAATCCGTTGTGAATCGGAAATAACAACTGAGTAACTGAGCTTCCTTGCCTTGCGAAAACGGATACAGAGTCCCTACCCATCGGGCCTGAACCATACGTGGGTATGACGAAGAATCACCTGAACCATCTGGGGGCTCGATGGGAGATACAGGAAAACAGCGCCCATTGGCGCCCAAGACAATCGAAAAGGCTTGTTACGCCTTCTGGTCAAAGGACAGAGGCGATGCTGACACTCTCTAGGAGGGATCTGAGAGTCTTGATTAGCTTCCTCACCAGGCACTGCCCACTCAGACATCACCTCGACAAGATGGGCATCTCAGAGGCGTTGGAATGCAGACTTTACAGCGAGGAGGACGAGATGGCAGAGCATATCTTATGCGAATGCTATGCCTTGGCAGTCAAACGCTTTGGATATTTCGCTCAGCGGACCATTGAGGGGTGTGGGGGGTGGGTATGTACGACGCCTTCTACTAAGAATGGGTCAGTGTCACAATAGGCCCATATGTGGCCGCAGTGACAAAGTAATTTGTCGCACATGCCCGCTGGAGAAAAAAACGAAAAACTGAGCTTCCACAGGTACAAACAAAAGGGTTGAGATAAACGGGTGTTTGAGGAAACAATGACTTTCCGTTAGGGCTAGTCAGACATTCTTGAGGTCAAAGACCCAGCTAGTTCGGTCTGCCGTACAGTGACACATTAATAATTAATAAGGACCCTTTTGAAAAGCTGAGTATATATTTTGCCACAGAGTGCGCTATGGTTAAGAGTTCAATGAACCTCTGAGAAACATTTTGAAGCCCCTGGCTGCTAGAACGGAGCACTGACGTGGGATGTGCTGGTTCCATCCTCGCTGGACAATCTGCATTCAACTGCCTCAGATTATGTTCGTGGGCAGTACCCAGTGAGGAAGCTTGTAAGGGGTTCCCATCTGGTGTGTGTAAGCATTGACTTCTCCCTTGAACACATAGCCACAATTAACCATTTCTTCGGTTTTAGTCTTGGTTGGCCACGCCAATAGGCGTGTTTATCACCTGCCAATTTAGGTGACTATTCGTCGCTTCTACGGGAGGTTCTGGCCCGAAGGGTAGGGATTCTGTGCCACCCTTTTCTCAATACAGTCTGCATTGTCATTGCCCTCAGTGCCTCTATGCACTGGTGTACAAATAACGGGAAGCCTATCACGAGCTCTGAGTCGTTTGAGAGCCTGAAGACGTTCCCACGTCAATCTGGATCTAGAGGTGTAGGCTGAAATGGCAGTTGGCAGCCTGGCAGTCCGAGAATATCAAATCCGCTCCCCCTTGAGTCCTCTGGCCGTGAAATCTTTTGCCCAGATCTTCATGGCAAGAATTAGTGCTTAATGTAATGTAACATGGCGTACTCACCTGTGGTGGCATGGCAAGGCTGAAGTTCGGTCCTTAGATGCCCAGATAAGTCCCCCTATACTAAATGAGGGGTTGAGAAGATTAAACGTGTTCAAATAAGTGGACGTTGCTAAAGAACAATTGTAGACAGAACTCTGTATTGCAGCGCTAAAGTTTATTAATTGTCGTTATGGTACTAATACTTAACAGAAATTCGTTGGTCCTCTCGTCCGTCACTTCCATAGCCATTTTCTATAAGTTTCATTCGTTACTTTAGAGTGTAGGTATTGTTTTACTAAGCACAAAAATTCTGATGATGATTTTCGTACTCCACAGAAATTACTCGCTCTCTCTGCCGTCCTGGCTGTAGCTCATGGCCAATATCTTGGAGCTCCTTTGGCCGTCTCTCAACCACTCGCTTACTCCAGGCCTTTGGCCGCATCACCGCTTCTGACTCGTTATGCATCTGCCGCCCCACTGGCTGTTGCCCACGCTCCTGTCGCCGTTGCTCACGCTCCAGTAGCTATCGCTGACGAACACGACCCTCATCCACAATACAGCTACTCCTACAGCGTCAGCGATGCCTCCACTGGGGATGACAAAGAACAGCACGAATCTCGCGACGGTGATGTCGTTCAAGGAAGCTACTCTCTGCTTGAAGCTGATGGTTCCAGGAGGATCGTTGACTACACTGCCGACCCTATCAATGGATTCAACGCTGTAGTCCACAAATCAGCTTCAGTTGCTCACGCGCCTGTGGCTGTAGCTCATGCTCCAGTTGCTGTAGCTCATGCTGCTCCTCTTCTCCAAGCTGCCCCAGCCATCAGCTATGCTGCCGCTCCTGCCGTAAGGTATGCTTCTCCTACCCTCAGCTATGCTGCTCCTTCCTACGCTGCAATCGCTCACGCTCCAGTGGCTACTGTTGGGCACTCCTCACCAGTTCTTCACTTGTAATTGAGTCTTAAAACCTCTTATGTATAAGTACTTGTAAATATTTTCCCAATAAAAACCAACAAAACACTAAAATTCGCTCAGTGGAGTCAGTTTTACCGTTCCTATCATGATCTTTCCACCTTTTTAAAGAATGTTCATAAACGTGGGACGGTGAGTATTTCCCTGTCCACACTATTGGAGTCTAAACTATGAGTCGATGATTTCATTATATTGGGATTCACATTCATAGATCATACCAACGAATGAGCCTTCAAGATATTCATCAACCAATTGGTGGCATTGGTTTCAAGACTTTCATTCCTACCCCCGTTCTGGACTTTAAGTTAAGTGATTTGGTTCGGTACGTTTTCCGAAAAATCGAAAAAACTGTTTTTCTTTAGAGTGAACAAAATATTAGTTTTACTTCACAGCGTCCTGCTCACCAGATGTTCACGAAGACGTTTATTGAGGCAAAAAAGGCTAAGCATTGATAGATATAAGATAATTTTAAAGCTAAATCAAAATCGTTCGAGCTTTTTCCCAGAAAATGCAACCCCTAATTTCGGTCTCCCCGATCCCCTTGAAGTAACTTCTTTTTTATGTTTAATTCACTTATCCTTAAAATTTACAATTGATATATACAAAAAATAATATTCTACTTGAATGCTACTTCCCACTACAGGTCGCAGACTTGTGCTGTGGGTGGAGGGTGGGGGGAAAGAAAAACCCCCATTAGTTAAATACTTCTTTTACTCTCTTGTATTAATTCATTCATCGAAATAAATTGTTACTTTGTGACTTTTCCGCTATCCATCAACAAGTACAACAAATTGAGGATTTTGTGTTGGTGCCCAACGCAAAACCTCATACTCTTTTCAAATTGGTCGGGGTATCAGTTCTCGTGTTTTAAAATAAGTGCCGCTCGCGTACTTTAGAATATTGGTTGGGCTACTGTGGAACTCTCCTGTTACAGACCAGCCATACCAATACAAACTAAAGACGGTAACTAATGACGACCATATCAGCGCGTCATACTATACCATACTGGGCATAATTTCCAAACACCGTCACTGACTCTAACCGCTTATTTTACCCTATTTCGATATGAGCATCATTTAATTAAAATGGAGTTTAATTAGGTTAAATAGCTCATGTCAATATTTAGGGCGATGTAAAAAAAGGTCGTTAACCCTATTAAGCTGCATAATTACAAGTATGTTAACATCGTAAGCTGTGCTTGGGGTGTTACCCGTGGCGTTGGAGAGGGTACCTGGCCTCACGGCTTTTACCCCTCTCCTGCCAGCACCTATCATCTCTCTAAGGGGGGATTTCCAGCGGAAACACGGTCCCCGCGAGGCCAATCCCATGGCTTCACGGCCGACAGCGTCACGCTTTTGAAGGCTCCACGCTGCCGGCCGCGGGCTGAAGCCCCCGCGGTACCCATTTTATTTGGCTGCACCTTGAGCAGCCTAAGGACCTGAATGGGTGGCAGGCCCCGGTGCCGGAATTGCCAAGAGGCGTTCTGCCGGCACCTACGCTTTATCTCCATGGGGGTACGGGGATTGGACTTGCCCCCGCACCAGCCATGGAGAAGGGTGTCAGGCCGTCTTTTACGGCCTGAACTGCGATCCCCACTCCGACGTGACGAGGGCGGACTACTCTATATTTGGCCGCCCTCGCCCGCGACCCACCAAACTCGCTCTACTCCTATACCTAACACATTCACACATCCATTCAGCCCTTAAATACATGCACACATTTCCCGATGGTCCAGGGGCGGACTACTCGATATTTATCCCTCCTGGATCCATCCCTACAATACCTATACTACTCTAACGAATCCTAAAACACATATACACAACACGTACATTCACACTCATTCACTCATATTTACATTCAGCCCTTAAATACAGTCATACCGACGGTCCAGGGATGGGCTACTTGATATTCGACCATCCCTGGCACCGCCCACTCAAAACCACACATCAACATATGACACAAACACAAACACAATTACACACTCTAAACACCTACTCCTAAGGCCCTGCACACATTCCCTAATCTAGTTTCTTCCCTAACCTTCAACACCTGTTCTGCATACCACTTCCACCAAATAAAACTCCCTGATTTCTGACCATTGTCATGTCCCACTGGCTTCCTATTCTCCTTAGTTCGTTCCTCGCCCTATCCCTTTCGTTTTCATAGCTGACACAGTGGAACACTACGTGCTCCGCTGTTTCAAGCCCACCACACTCGCACAGCCCGTCTGCCACCAGCGAAAACCCACGGAGCTTTTCACGAAAGTCTCCGTGACCGGTGACTAGCTGGGAGGTGTAAAAACCAAAACCTTGCCAGTGGGACTCAATCCTATCTCGGACCTGTGGCAGCCACGCGTACGTCCATCTGCCCTTCTCGCTGGAGCCATCTCCATCTTTCCTACCACTCATCGACAACTAACTTGTCGATGAGGGCCTTCCTCTTTCTACCTTCGACTTCTCTGTCATTCCACCTCACACGTCCCTGTGCTCTTAGCCGGAAGCCCGCCCACCTTCTCTTCACTTCGAGAAACACAGGGACTTTAGATAATCAAATGTAACTCAAAACTAGGGAAGTACAGCGTCCAACGGATGGTGTATATAATTTTCGCTAAATCATATTGGGGGCAGCTTCCTAACCATCAAATTAAAAAATCTAATGTGCTTTCTCTCCCACTGGTGACAAGATCAAAGCTAACGCTACGGTTGCTTGATTTGAGACTAGTTACGGCGAAATTACGACAAGGCAAATTAAATACGAACTTTGGAGTCAGCGGCAATGCCAAAATCAAGTTGCGATTCTACTCGTTGCTCATTACATTATTCTACTAGTACTCATTCCTCATCACAATACGACACTTGCTGAGATCACAAGTAACCTAAAAATAACAACCATATTGAGGGGAGTTGCGTTATAAAACGACAACGGAGCCTCGAGCACGTATCGTAAATTACTACCCTGGGCGTATGTGAGTTTCAACGAATACGTAAAACTGTTTAAATACGACAAAATTATGAAAAATCCAAGGTTTGGACGAGTCAACTCACAGAAGACCCAATTTGGTCGTCAACCAAGTTCGAAAACTTTCAGGATCGTCGATAATCATTATGACAACTCCGACGGAGCAGAAGACGATATTTCGACAAGCAATGTATATATCACTGCACAATAAAAGTCAATATTCACGTAACATCCCCGCACGGGTACAACAGTCCTTTTCAAGAAATCACTTTCTACACTCGATCTAGAACGTCCTACATTTGTTGTCTGCCATTGAAGTAGGGCCACTAGTCTCTGCCACCCGAATATTACGAGTTCTGAGAGGAGCCGAGAATGAGAGTTGTCAAAAACCTCCGCAGCGCTAGTGTCGCGACGTTATTCTCGTCAAAAAAGTATGTCGTTTTTGGATTGACTATTTTTAAGGTGGTGCATATTTTGAAACCATTTGTGTCCGCCTGGGCCAAAAACTAAAAAATAATTTGATGTATGCTAGATCGCTGCGTAGTTGAACGATATGTGTTCGTAGCTCGCTCTTTAAGGTCCCTAGTTTGATGATGGGACGAATACCAAGCGATACGGTGCTGAAAAGCTTGACCTTTCTATAATAGTACGTTCCTCGACGTTTCACATGAAACCTTTTACTGACGTTGACAAACGACTACTTCAAAAACGCAGAGTGCGTTGAACGAATGTTTAATTTTGGCTTTCTAGAACAACATGATCTCAAAGCGTTGTTGTTTTCGTTATAATGTATTGGAAACACTCTAAGCTATAAACGGTCTTTAGAGAGAATCGATGAGGAGTACCCAACAATTGTAACTGGAGCATGAGCGATTGCAGCGAAGGTGAGGGAAGGGGAAGGATAGCTGACAGCAAGAGCAGCATCGTTGCTGGAAGGTGGTGAAGCGTGACTTAAAGCAGTAGGGAGCAATTTGTATTCAACACGCTCCCAGCTGTCTTAGCGCCCTTAGTTACCAACCAACTAGCCATGGTTTTCATCCTATTTTGACGGTCATCTTAGTACCAGCGCAGGAGCATTATCCAACAACACTTCCTGATATCTGCCATATAGGGAGCCGGCAGAAACCAAATCAATTAAATAGCATCCGGAACAGGAGAAGGAATAGTATTTATGAAACCAATGCCACCAATTGGTCGATGAATATCTTGAAAGCCCATACGTTGGCATGACTTATGAATGTGAATCCCAATATAATGCAACCTTCGACTCATGGTTTACGCTCTTAGTAAGACACCCGATAGTGTGGTCAGGTAATACTCACTGTCCCACGTTTATGTACTTTTAAAAAGGTTGAAATCGTGAGACCGACTCCGAAGAACGAATTTTTGTGTTTTGTTGTTTTTTATTGGGAAAATATTTACAAGTAGCTATACATAAGAGGTTTTAAGACTCAATTATAAATGAAGAACTGGTGAGGAGTGACCAACAGTAGCCACTGGAGCGTGAGCGATTGCAGCGTAGCTGAGAGCTGGGGATGCTGCATAGCTAAGAGCTGGGGATGCATATCTGACAGCGGGAGCGGCAGCATAGCTCAGAGCTGGAGAAGCATACCTTATGGCAGGAGCGGCAGCGTAGCTGATGGCTGGGGCAGCTTGGAGAAGAGGAGCAGCATGAGCTACAGCAACTGGAGCATGAGCTACAGCCACAGGCGCGTGAGCAACTGAAGCTGTTTTGTGGACCACGGCGTTGAACCCGTTAATAGGGTCGGCAGTGTAGTCAACGATCCTCCTGGAACCATCAGCTTCAAGCAGAGAGTAGCTTCCTTGAACGACATCACCGTCGCGAGATTCGTGCTGTTCTTTGTCATCCCCAGTGGAGGCATCACTGACGCTGTAGGAGTAGCTGTATTGTGGATGAGGGTCGTGTTCATCAGCAATAGCTACTGGAGCGTGAGCAACGGCGACAGGAGCGTGGGCAACAGCCAGTGGGGCGGCAGATGCATAACGAGTCAGAAGGGGTGATGCAGCCAAAGGCCTGGAGTAAGCGAGTGGTTGGGAGACGGCCAAAGGAGCTCCAAGATATTGGCCATGGGCTACAGCCAGGACGGCAGAGAGAGCGAGTAATTTCTGTGGAGTACAATAATCATCATCAAAACTAGATCTTTTAGCTAGGAATAATAACAATAACGCAATAACAAAGAATAGGGCACTCATCACTTGTGACCTTACTCCTCGGCAAACAACAAAGTTGTCTCATAAGTCAACACTTGCATACCCTTTATTACAAGTGCTCCAGTACACTGTGTATATTTATTGCCTTTAATTATTCATCAAAACGCTGCTGAAACTGAACCAAATCGTTGGGCACTTGCTTCAACCAGGTAGATAGTAATTTCTGCAGAGCGTGAGACTTACTTAGTGATATATAATTGTTACGATATCGGGCGGAAAATGCTAATTTCTGGACGACAGAGCGAGCAAGTAATTTCTATTGAATCAGAATCATCAGAGACATTATTTTAAGTAACTAACTATATCGAAATATTAACAAGAGCATGAAATTAGCGAAAGATTCTATCATCAACTATGTCTCAGCGATTTGGGCCAATATTCAGCCACTTTTCACCTTGTTAGCTCACGCTTAGATTGCCCTAACAATAGCAATGGCAGTTGCATCAGATGAATAGCTAACACGTTAAGAATGGTCTATTAGGCCTGGGACTTAATTCCTCTGAATGACTTTGAGATTAGCGTTGTAATGATTGCAGATCGTTCACGAATTAGTGAGCACGATACCCTAAACAAACGTTTTTTTCTAGTATTCACAATTCCTCTCGTTGATCAGTACATCTGTTGTGGAATAAGATTAAACCTCGCGATTCGCTTACCATCATCTTGAGTCTTGCGAGGTGTTCTGCGAGGGCAGTTGACAACCGAATCGTTTTATACTGTCCACGTTACCCCTGGCCTTATGGCTCCTTCAACTGGTCGGAGGGGCGAGTTGTTCGACGTTTTATCATTCTTTCACAATACCGTCCGAAGTTACATATCGTCTTTCATTTCGTCCGGTTTGAATTCAAATACATAACTGAAAGGTTTTCATCGTTGAATATACAACCCAATTATACCACGATTCGTGGGAGTGTTTTTGAAATTCATTCGTTCAATTTCATTTTATTCGACAGTATTGCATATTGTACCTACGACATGCACGACGTTCTTTGATGATAATTTTCTACATGATGACGAAGTAACCAGCAATTGCAAATAATTACCAAATAGAACGCAAAGTTCGTGGCAACCGAGAGAAATGTATACTGCATGGGGATGAGAAGAAACGTCGTACGACGGATTGTACCTTGGACTGCAACAAAATATCAAACGCCCGATATATATCGATATATCGAATACGCCTATATCGACTTAAAGACGATATCGATGTGAACTCAATACATCTTTTTACTTTCCTTGGCTCTACAAAGTAGGAAGGAACGTAATGTAATCGGCTGAAACACAAATTTTCAGTTCTCTTCAGATCTTTACGTTTCAGACCCTCCTGAGTCCGAAAAACACTATTTGGGAAAATTGTCTGTGTGTGTGAACGATTTTTAGAGCAAACGACCGCATCAAATCAGCTCAAACTTGATATCCAGCCCACACGTTACCATTGAACACAAAATAAGAGTAGGAGCAAAATCCACCGGAAGTTAACGATTGCTATCATAGTGATCAAATCACCAAATTTTTTTTTCTCAAAAACGGCTCTAACAATTTTGATTAAATTTCTTATATTGATAGCTCTCAATAGGGAAACGATACTGTAAAATTCCCATTTGTGGAAAAATCGGGAGAGCAGCACAATAAGTTACCAAACTTTTCGACAAAAAATTGAATTTAGCCTTTTGGTTTATTATTCATTCTGAGTAATAACCCTATGTTTTCGGTCAGGAAGAATTTTTTACAACCCCCCCTCAAAATTTGATACTTTACGTTTCAAGACATGGGGATTCCAAATCTGCAATGCCTGTCCGCTGCCCACCGTCCCCCATTCGGGCCATTGTGTGCCTTTAACGCGATCTAAAAAATCAGTTCTGTCGCAAAAAAATCCCATTTGGTATCTAGTTGTGCCCGCCATGTCGGCAATCCGATCGGACGAAGCCCATGGTTGTTATGGACAAATAATGGTTGAAACAATTCAAAAGACGCAGTATAATCGCAAATACGTCGTGTTTCGTATCATTTTCAAGGCATTTTAACATCCTGGGTCGAATGGAATGAGTATCAGACGTGTACAACTGCGTATAGGGAAATTACAGTAATTATAGTGAGCCAATGTCAACAAGTTGAAAGAACTCGCGGGAACTACCGCGGAAGTAAATGTTTCGTCGTTAGTACTCCCTCGTTCCCTCCCGTCTCATCAAAACCACCCGCCAGCTCGACTCGCAACGTTTAGCCAATTGACGAGGGTTCGCTCGGTTCGAGGTTCCCCGTCCCAATTTCCCCGACACTTTTTGCCCGAGGGGGCTGAGGAAGGTTAGAGCCACTTCCTCCGCACACTCCTACATCGGATCATAAATGCCTATAGACGTTTACAGGCGCCTGGTGCTGGGGGAATATATAGTTTCCGTAGTTTCATTGTAGTCACGTCATGTTTCATATGGTTTACTAGTATTTTTCGATGCTGAATCGAATGGGATGGGTGTCGGAGCAGTAATACCAGGTCAAGTCGTTCATGAGATAATAAACCGTTGTGTAATAATTTTCAGAGTTTTATTACTTTCCGCTATCCAAAGGGAAAGAAAATTATTAAAATCGTGTCCAAAAAAAAGTGGGTTCTCTTCAGAGTCATTACGTTTTGAGGCCTACTTAGTCTAAGAAAAAACCTAATTTCGGCGCGTGGTCCGTGTGCGTGCCTGTAGTTCGACTCGCGGGAGAAAAACCAAATCTGCTGGACCGATTGAACTGGTTATTTTTTTGTTTTGTTCATTTTTACTTTCCTTGGCTCTACGAAGTAGAGAGGAAAGTTATGTAATCGGCTGAAAAAAAAATTTTGAGTTTTCTTCAGATCTTTACATTTCAGACCCTCCCGAGTCCGAAAAACACTATTTGGGAAAATGGTCTGTGTGTGTGTATGTGTGTCTGAACGATTTTCAGAGAAAACCACCGTTCCAAATCAGCTCAAACTTCATATCTCGCCGCAGGTCATCATGGGACGCCAAAATAAGGGTATGAGCAAAATCCACCGAAAGTCATCATAGTGATCAAAACACAAATTTTTTTTCTCAAAAACGGCTCTAACGATTTTTTAGATTGATAGCTCCCAATATGGCAATCACACCATAAAATTCACATTAGTGGGAAAATGACGAGAGCAGCACAATAAATAATCAAATTTTCGATGAAAAGCGTTTTTAGCGCAGTTTTTCCTTATAAACTCCGCTGCAATGTTAGTAGAAAGTTAAAGAAAATTGGTATTGTAGTCCGATCCAATACTTAAAGTGTGAGTGTTTAAAAACGCTCATGAGATACATGGGGCTCACTTCAGAAATTCCTGAATTTCAACTACCGCCGTTTCGCTTACTTCCAGTTCTAACAGTTTTTACCCAATAACTCTGCAAAAGACATTATTATCCGTCTTCAAAAAATTCGTGTTTACAGCCTCATTAATTCTCTGTGTACCAATCGCTCAATAATGGTCCTGAAATGAGTATGAGCAGCACAATAAAATCTGGAACTTTAACCTACCGCTTGCTGCTGCCGTAAAGCTTTGTTTGATCAAGTTCAAATTAACTGAGTGATGTATGAATTGATTAAATAGAATTAGCCATGTACAAAGTGAATTTTCTTGTAGACACCAAAATAAGGTTACGGCCGATTTCGGTGGATTGGAAAGGGGGATGGGGCATGAAAATATACCAAACGAAAACGGCCCTAACGATTTGATCAAACTTTTAAATTATCTTCTAGTAATTAGTGCTAAAATTTTCCTCTCCATACATACGAGTATATCCATGAAAATAAGGTGAACGAAGATATAAACCTATGACGCAAAAATAGGTTTTTTACGCTTTTCGGCCACACGGCTTCAACGATTATCACCAAACTTTCAAAATGTTTTCAAATCGTTAATACCTACATATTGTTCTCCATAAATATTCCTCTGACAGTCCATTGAGATAAAAATCAAAATATGTCTAAAATAACGTTTTTTCGAACATTTCCGTAAATTCCAGAGTAACTGCTTCACCAGATGTGATAGATCTTATGTAGTGTCTTCTAGCATTCTAAACATTTTGTTACTCACAACTATCTCTGTCTCCTCCTGTTGGATGGAGATAAGCCAAGTTAACTCAGAAAAGGAGATTTGTGGAATATTAATTAATCGGTTTTCCGATTTTCTCAAAAACGGCCCTAACGATTTCGAACAAACTTACGGAAGACTCTCAACTTGTCCCTACATTTTGTTCTCCATAAATGTTCCTGTAGAAATGCGTTGAACGAAGATATAGCACCCGCATATTTAGCTGGTGTTCGAACTTACGAGGCCGGCGGAAAGTCGTGTGTTGCAACGCACCCCTCGTTTATATTTTTGTAAGCCCAGAAAGTGGCAGAATATTCGGAAAAGTCTATGTTGTACTGCAATTACGTACCTATACGACGAACGTGTAATAACGCTCATTAGATACAGAGGGGCTACTCCAAAAAATCCGGAGTTTCAACCGCCGCTGTTCCACTCAACTCCATTTCTAAATGTTTTTACCGGATAACTCAGCAAAAAGGGATTATTACCTTTCTAACAGCCTGTTCAATTTTCTGAGTACCAACGGTCACACCGTGAGCACGTGCTACTGCTTTCTGCCATCGCGAATGTTACGTTTTACCAAGTTAAAATGAACTGAGGGAAAAATAAATTGAATTATTAGCAAAAGCCATGAAAACCAGCGGATTTACGTAGATCTAAGAAAGTTGTGTGATGCGGTGCGCTTGATGTTTATTTCAGCTGACTTCATAACTTTCCTTGCTACAAGTCAAGTCAAGTAAATAGCGAACGAGGTCTACGCAATTTATAACCAAGAATGATTTTAATTCGGCCGTCTACCTTGCGTCGGATTAATCTGAACACTTCATCTATTTATCTATAATTACATTATACCAAAAAAACGTACTACGAGAATTTAATGAAGATGAGACGAAGGATAACGAATAATTACCTCCGCAGAGCGAATGATTTTAATTACGAACAGCCCACTCCCGTTTTGAAACCCGAATGAATGAAATTAGGGCTGATCTGTAACATTTGAAGGCGTTGTGCAAGCGAAACAAACCGAAGAACGGCTAACTCACCCCTCCGACCAGTTGAGACGTCTTAAGGCCAAGGGTAATGTGGACAGTATAAAACGATTCGATTTCCAACTTTCGTTACACCTTCCTCCGCAACATCCAAGATGATGGTGAGTGAAACGCTGAGCTCAACAGAATGTCTAAAGCGTATTTTGTTAAGTGCGAGTGTATTCCTTAAACCAAATAGCGAAACGTGACATTAATGTGACAAAATGTTAGTAAAACGAATGAAACTTGACAGGAGAAAACACTTAGAATTGCATATTAATGTGGAACAAAAATAAATCGGTTATTTTAGGGGAAGCAGTAAATTCCTATAACATACTAAGAATGAATTTTTCAAATATCGGCAAAATATTATTATGGTATCGAGAGAGGATTCCTAAAAATGGGAGAGTGTGATAACTAGGCGAAAGAAAATTACTGAAGAACAGTTGCCAACAGAAATATTTTCCTTCCAACGATTTAGTTCAGTTTCAGCAGCGCTTTGACGAATAATTAAACTGTACTGTTAAAGTGTACTGGAGCACTTGTAGTACGGGGAATGCAAGTATTGACTTATGAGGCAACTTTGTTGTTTGCCGAGGAGTATGGTCACAAGTGATGAGTGCCCTATTCTTTGTTATTGTTATTATTCCTAGCTAAAAGTTCTAGTTTTGATGATGATTATTGTACTCCACAGAAATTACTCGCTCTCTCTGCCGTCCTGGCTGTAGCCCATGGCCAATATCTTGGAGCTCCTTTGGCCGTCTCTCAACCACTCGCTTACTCCAGGCCTTTGGCCGCATCACCGCTTCTGACTCGTTATGCATCTGCCGCCCCACTTGCTGTTGCCCACGCTCCTGTCGCCGTTGCTCACGCTCCAGTAGCTATCGCTGACGAACACGACCCTCATCCACAATACAGCTACTCCTACAGCGTCAGTGATGCGTCCACTGGGGATGACAAAGAACAGCACGAATCTCGCGACGGTGATGTCGTTCAAGGAAGCTACTCTCTGCTTGAAGCTGATGGTTCCAGGAGGATCGTTGACTACACTGCCGACCCTATTAACGGATTCAACGCTGTGGTCCACAAATCAGCTTCAGTTGCTCATGCGCCTGTGGCTGTAGCTCATGCTCCAGTTGCTGTAGCTCATGCTGCTCCTCTTCTCCAAGCTGCCCCAGCCATCAGCTATGCTGCCGCTCCTGCTGTAAGGTATGCTTCACCATCTCTGAGCTATGCTGCTGCTCCCGCTGTCAGATATGCATCCCCAGCTCTCAGCTACGCAGCATCTCCTGCTCTCAGCTATGCAGCATCTCCCGCTCTCAGGTACACCGCTCCATCCTACGCCGCAATCGCTCATGCTCCAGTGGCTACTGTTGGGCACTCCTCACCAGTTCTTCACTTATAATTGAGTCTTAACACCTCTTATGTATAGGTATTTGTAAATATTTTCCCAATAAAAAACAACAAAACACACAAAAGTTCGTTCTTTGGAGTCGGTCTTACGATTTCAACCTTTGTAAAAGATGTACATAAACGTGGGACAGTGAGTATTACCTGACCACACTATTGGGTGTCTTACTAAGAGCGTAAACCATGAGTCGAAGGTTGCATTATATTGGAATTCACATTCATAAGTCATGCCAACGTATGGCCTTCAAGATATTCATCGACCAATTGGTGGCATTGGTTTCAAGAATATTATTCCTTCTTCTGTTGTGCATTCTAATTTGGTTTGGTATGTTTTCTGAACAATCGTCTGAGACCTATTTGGTGTATAATTAAACCACTCAACTAGTTCCTAATATGCGAAATAAGTTATAGTGTGCAAGATATCAAGATTCCTAGACAAATTTTGCAATTAATTAAAATCCTTACTGCCAGGAGGTCCAACATTTTCAATAATTGTGTACCGCCTGACTCCCATAAAGGCACCGGGCGATCGTGGTCTAGTGGTTCAGACATTGGTTCATAATACTCGACGTAAGTCGGGGGTTGTGGATCAGAGCTCCGCGCGATTTGCTGTAATTTTTGCCTGAGTCAGCGGATCCCCAAACGTCTCCAAAGCACCTTCGTAACATAATGTAATGCTCTGACATGACCGAAATTGAGGGGTAGGAGGATTAACGATATTAAATAGGAAAAGGTGCGAAGAGATAGGTGATGATAGAGAAGGTGCTGGGAGACTAGGAAAGAGAAAAACTGTGGAGACTAGAAAATTATAGTGAGAGCTGCTGAAGGGCAACCTGCTTCCTTGGGGGGCGGAAATGGAGAGAGGTCTCGGGTTTTGGGTGGAAGGCTAGGCGATCGTCCTTTGCTGAGCAAGCACTCTCGATTTGGCTAACTCCGTATTTGGGCTACTCGCCACCTCGAATTCGGTTCTCAAGCCGGTACCTTATCTAACTACCACTCCTCGTGCCGGTGATACGGTTAATGGCAAGGAGGAGACACGATAGTGAAGCCTTCTCTCTAGGGGGAGAATGCCGATGCTCAGTCCTTCCGCTCGCCCGTTCCTTGGGCGGTACAATTGCAATGTTCTACGGTTAGTTTTTTATTATGGTTATTTCTAAATGTTCCTGCCGTTAGATCTAGTTGAAAATAAAATGTGGTACTCATTGTATAGCTGTGTTCACTGCGCAGCAGATGCGCTTTCAAACAACGCAATTCTATGAGCTGAGATTTGTAACATCAACTCAATTTCTCGCGTTCCTTTCCGACATATTTGCCATGAGCTGTTATGAAGTGAGAATTTCATGTATAAATTAAGAATTTTAAATACCACTGCAGCTGTTTGCACTTCACTTTTCACAATGTTGAGCTTCGATGGTCATCGAGTCCCCTCCTCGCGCCATTCCATTGTTCCTGTGGAGCTGGTTCTCTCTGATGCAGTGTCCTCAACACGTCCCCACGCAAGACCATCCCTGCAACCCTGAGCTGACGAACTGCAAGCACTGTGGGGCACACTGCAGCCCCTCACACATACACAGTACACACTCCGCTTGTCAGAATCAGCAATTCTGACCTCTGACCCTTCAATCGTATACATTTTCTTTACAGACTGAGGATCCATCTTGTTCGCTCCCTGGAGAGTCCGATAAACAACCTTAATTGCCTTTGGCCTCGCACGTGCAGCCAATAGAAAGCCCTGCACTTCTCCATCTTACCAACCTCCTTGATCAAGTGGCTCTCGGTGGTACTTACCAAGGGGCACTGGGAGAAGGGCAGATCCTTTTCTCGCCAGTTTGTCGGCCTCCTCATTCCCTTCTATTCCTGTAAGACCTGGCATCCAGTGTTACTGTGTTTCAATTACACAAGGTCTTCAGGCCCGTCAGTCCTAAACCAGCCCTGCTGTGATGGTATAGGAAAACAGAGCCTATTGCTGTTAATTGCCGGCTGACTATCCGACATGATGTATATTCTTTTCTGAGGTTCAGGAACAGTCTTTCCTCCGTATCTTCATTGTTGATAGGTGCAAGATACTAGCCCTGGATCAACAAGCTCCACCCTCTTCTGGTTGAGCCCTGCCCTGACAAATTGAGCTGTGCACCTTCAGTTTTCCTCTGAGTATAGCATTGAGCGAACGAACTTAGCTGAGCAACTGTGTCTTCCACTGCCGCCAGCCTGCCCACCACTCACACGAGAAGGCAACATGGGAAGCACCTCCACCCATGCCCCACAGTGCAGGCAATTTGGGCTTGCAGCCTTTCCAATTCAGTGCAAATGAGCCTTACACGCTCCATGTCCTGTTGATGAGGAAGAAATCCTCCTCACCATGGCGACTGCCGAGCCATGGGCCAATACTGGAAACAGCCGCCTGACCCACAGCCTGAGCCCATCTTAATTTACGGGGACGGCAGGAAGTAGTGTGTTGTTGCTACAGACATTTTTACGTGAGGTCAGCGAACAATGATATATGTACTTCCTGATACTCTTTACTAATCCTTCCATTAAACGCAACTGTAGTCGGCACAAAATGGATTAGCTCGTAGTGAATAGAAGGGATGTTTACAGGAGGACCTTTTAATATGGATGCCGCATCTTACCAACATACCTGGTGCAGAGGGTTCGTTCATCATTCTGTTACTAGTGGCAAACAAGTGAAGAATCTGAAGAGGCGGGTGAGGTTGTGTTAAGATATTTACAAAAACAAAGGAAAATGCAATAGACTCAATTTTATTAGGCTCGAATTAATTTTAAAGTCTACTGAATTATACTTAGTACGCAGTCTTTGATTTTGGTAGGAACACTCAAAGGTGGTAAAGGGAAGAGGAATGCCCCACTGTGGCAATGGGAGCGTGAGCGAGGGTAGCGTAGGAGGGAGAGGCGTAGCTGATGGCAGGAGCAGCACGGAGGAGAGGAGCGGCAGCTCGGATGACTGTGGCAGGTGCGGCGACGGCTACAGGAGCATGAGCCACTGCAACGGGAGCGTGAGCGACTGCGGCTTCTTTGTGAACCACAGCGTTGAATCCGTTGATAGGATCGGCAGTGTAGTCGACGATCCTTCTGGAACCGTCGGCTTCAACGAGAGAGTAGCTACCTTGAACGACGTCTCCGTCGCGAGTTTCGTGTTGATCTTTGTTGTCTCCAGTGAGAGCATCGCTGACGCTGTACGAGTAGCTGTACTGTGGGTGAGGATCGTGCTCATCGGCAACGGCAACTGGAGCATGAGCGATTGCTACGGGAGCGTGAGCAACTGCTAATGGAGCAGGTGCAGCATATCGAGTTACGAGGGGCGCGGCAGCCAAAGGCCTAGAGTAAGCCAGGGGTTGAGAATGAACCAGAGGAGCTCCGAGGTACTGGGCTTGAGCCACAGCCAGGATGGTGGTGATTGCGACTAGTTTCTAGAGAAAAAATATATTTTAAAGTCAGAACAAGAATAAGTAACAAATTTCAAATTATGTTCACTCAGCTAAACATCAATTGTTATGACGTTGATCGTAATGTGTATACTTTCAACGCTATTCGATTACAAAAAATTAGCAACACAATTTTCTTTCAAATTTCGTTCCTCATGAGCTGAAGACACCAATTTGATTCCATTGGAACTGAAACACTTACCATCATATTGAAAGCTCTGTTCTCAACTGCGAGTGTTTGATCGGAGCAATACCTATTTATACTGCGCCCCGATAATCGAGGTCTTGACGCGTCAGCTGCTCAGAGGGGGTGAGTTGGCGACCGAACGAGAGCCGGTGTTTTCACTCCCAACTCCCACTTGCCCTCAAATCGCATTTGATATTCGTTTACAGGACTACACTGTGCAAGGTGGTAGCACTTTGTAAACCGCTTTTGAAGTTGAAGTTGTATTTTTTGCATTTATCGCGACGTAGCTCAGTATTTACACAAACCACACGCCCTTCATAAAACTTTATTCCACAATTAGTCGAGCGAATGTACCGGGTACACTGCCCTCAGAAATGAGTTTGGTGGTGTTACACAATTTACCATCAAAACCACTTGAAACAAACTGACAGTGTTTTTACTTTCCTTGGCTCTACTAAGTAGAAAGGAAAGTTGTGTAATCGGCTGAAAAATTATGAGTTATCTTCAGATCTTTACGTTTCAGACCTTCTGAGTCTGAAAAACATTTGGGAAAATGGTCTGTGTGTGTGTGAACGATTTTTAGAAAGAGCCACCGTACCAAACCCACTCAAACTTGATGTCTAGCCCACAGGTTATCATGGGACGCCAAAATAAGAGTATGAGCAAAATCCACCGAAAGTTAACCATAGTTATCATAGTGATCAAAACACCAAATATTTTTTTCTCAAAAACGGCTATAACGATTTTGATTACATTTTTTATATTGATAGCTCTCAATAAGGCAATTATAGCGTAAAATTCCCATTTGTGGGAAAATGACGAGAGCAGCACAATAAATTACCAAAACTTTCTACGAAACCGATTTTAGCGCGGTTTTTAGAGAAAACAACCGTACCAAATCAGCTGAAACTTGATGTTTAGCCTACAGGTTACCATGGGAGGCAAAAATAAGGGTATGGGCAAAATCCACCGAAAGTTAACTATAGTTATCATAGCGATCAAAACACCACATTTTTTTCTTAAAAACGGCTCTAACGATTTTGATTACATATTTTACATTGATAGCTCTAAATAAGGCAATTACAACATAAAATTCCCATTCGTGGGAAAATGACGAGAGCAGCACAATAAATGATCAAATTTTTCGACCATAAGCGTATTAAGCGCAGTTTTTTCCTTATAAACTCCACTGGAGTTCTTGTAGAATGTAAAACAAAAATTGGTATTGTAGTCCAATCCAATACCTAAAGGGTGAGTGTTTGAAAACGCTCATGAGATACATGGGGCTCACTCCAGAAATTCCTGAGTTTCAACTACGGCCGTTTCGCTAACTACCAGTTCTAACAGTTATTACCCAATAACTCTACAAAAGTGATTACTATCCACTTCAAAAAATTCGTGTTCACAGCCTCATTAATTATCTGTGTACCAATTGCTCAATATTGGTCCTGCAATGAGTATGAGCAGCACAATAAAATGTGGAACTGTAAGCGCTACCGCTTGCTGCTGCCGCAATGCGTTGTTTGACCTAGTTCAAATTAACGGAGTGATAAATGAATTGATTAAATAGAATTAGCCATGTACAAAGTGAATTGACGTAGAGCTAAGGAAAGTTGTGTGTTGCAACGCACCAGATATTTTAACAACTAAGTAGTATAATAATAGCGTCAACATTTCGTGGAACACTTAAATAGATGTTTCAGAGCATAATAAGACTTATTTCAATTTTTCATTTGCATCTAGTCAAACACAATCGCGTTTCAAACTTTCAAAACGAGTTTTCTCGTTTTTAAAAAAAAATTGACTTAGTCGATTTTTTCCCTGGACCCTTCATATATCAAGTTTGAGCTATTTGAAGCCAGTTTTGCATAATCGCGTTCACACACACATACCATTTCGCCCCAATAGTGTTTTTTAGACCCAGTAGTCCCCAGAACGTTAAGATCCGAAAGAAAGTTAAAACGGACAATTACAAGTGCTCCGCTTGTGCGGTCGTCGAGGTGGTTGGTCACCGCGTCCCTTAAGTGTTAAGGTGATGGTAAGGGGAGCTGAGAAACTCGACCTGACGCCGACTTACCCCCGTTGATATTCACCGCGCCGTCCCCTGAGGCCCAGAGTCAAGGTTATTACGTGGTGTATAAAAGGTATGTGTTTCAACGTCAACATTACAGTTTCAAACTCAATCTTCAAGATGATGGTGAGTGTACCAAAAGACTGAGGAAACAAATTAATGAAATTTTGAAACTTCTTAAGAAAATGTGAAACCACTTCATTTTTAACGAGTGAACACATTATGCAACATAGATATAAGGAAAAAATGCAAACTATTTCCAAATATTTTGTTAATGTCCAATCTTAGATGGAACGTTGCTAACGGCACACTTTTATGTTGTAGAAATTCGTAGCTGTCTTCGCCCTCTTGGCTGTGGCCAAAGCCCAGTACCTCGGAGCTCCTCTGGCGTATTCTCAACCCCTGGCTTACTCTAGGCCATTGGCTGCTGCACCCTTAGTCGCTCGATATGCTGCTGCTACCCCAGTGGCTGTTGCTCACGCTCCCGTAGCTGTCGCTCATGCTCCAGTTGCTGTTGCCGATGAGCACGATCCTCACCCACAGTACAGCTACTCGTACAGCGTCAGCGATGCTCTCACTGGAGACAACAAAGATCAACACGAAACTCGCGACGGAGACGTCGTTCAAGGTAGCTACTCTCTCGTTGAAGCCGACGGCTCGAGAAGAATCGTCGACTACACTGCCGATCCTATCAACGGATTCAACGCTGTGGTTCACAAAGAAGCCGCCGTCGCTCATGCTCCTGTAGCTGTCGCCGCTCCTGCCCCTGTCATCCGAGCAGCAGCTCCTCTCGTTCACGCCGCTCCAGCTTTAAGCTACTCTGCACCTGCTATAGCTTATTCTCCAGCTGCCAGATACGCTGCACCAGCACTCAGCTATGCTTCTCCCTCTTACGCAGCCATTGCCCACGCTCCCGTCGCTACCATAGGCCACTCTTCTCCCATCCTTCACTTGTAAATGTTGAAAACGTCATTCTCTGTACATAACGAGATAATTATTTAAATAAATGTAAGCCTAGTCCGTTCACACGTTTATATTTTACTACCCCTCCAATGAATAGAGCATTTACTGAAAGTAAATCCACATCAGACCACGAATTTAGTGAACACCTAATAGACTTCTTGTGTGATGCTCATAACATAAACTCAGCATAATTACCGGGACAGCTCAATTATTTGTGCGCTTCAGAACACATTTCTTTTGGTAGCTAGCTCATCTTTGTCCCTGAATCGAGATGAGCACCTCGGCCTAAAGATCAATTGTGCCAGTCCATACCATATGTCCATGCCTAGCCTCCACAAGGCCTCCAAGAGTCTCTTTGATTCACACCAGAGAAGTAGACTCAAAGACCAGAAGTCGCTCCCTCTCAAGTCTCTGGCACTGGGGGAAGACGTGGTAGAGTCTGCTCGTGTGTATCACACCACCAACACCGAGGGGTGTCGACTGTGCTCATAACATGGGCGTATTTGCTCATTTTTGCAATGCCCTGTGATGACCCTCACAGTCCACCTTAGCTCCTTCCTCTTCATCCTCAGAAGCCTCTGTCTCATCTTGTGGGTTTGCCCTGTGTCTGGACTGTCCCACTCCCACAGCATTCCAGACTGTGTGCTGACTGACTCCTATTAAAGGAACTGGGTGATCGTGGTCTAGTGGGTAAGACAGTTGTTCATAATTCTCGACATAAAGTTGAGTTGCCAATTGTACTGAGGTAGGTTGGAGATGCTTTTGAAGAGCTGCTGACTCAGGCAAAAATTACGGCAATAACGCCGGAGCTCTGATCCACAATCCTCAACTTTACGTCGAGAATTATGGACAACTGTCTTATCCACTAGACCACGATCACCCGGTTCCTTTAATAGGAGTCAGTCAGCACAACTGTATGTTGCAATCTTCTCGCATATTCTTCCACATCCCTTTTAACTAGTGACAGATAAGTAGCGCAGTAGAGAGGTCGCTATAAGTACATTAGTAGATGTGCCCTGGGCGTATGCCCGTGGCGTTGGAGAGGGTATCTAGCTACCTAGCCTACACCCCACTCCTGCCAGCACGAGACAACTCTCAGGGAGGGACTTCCCAACGAAACCACGGTCCCCACGAGGCCAAACCCATGGCTTCACGACTGACACCGTCACCCCTTAAAGGCTCCACGCTGCTGGCCGCAAGCAGAAGCCCCCGGGGTACCCATTCTATATGGCTGCACCTTGAGCAGCCTAATGACCTGAATGGGTGGCAGGCCCCGGTGCCTGAATTGCCAACAGGCATTCTACTGGCACCTACACCGATGGCCAGATGGTCCGCCCTCTTATTTACCAATAAGAACTAAAGCGCCTATCAGTCATTATATTGATAGTTTTCTTACAATAACATGCGTTCCTTCTTTCACACTCAGCTAAGAAAAGTGGAAATTTACATAATTTGCTGGACAAATAATCTGTAAATTTTCATCAGAAGCTTTTATACTTCTAGTCTTGTTTTGAATGTTATTGTCATCTGATTCAGCTCAAATACCAAACACTCCTACCAACCCACAATCCCTTTTGCGAATCATCAATTCAACCTTCCTCACCACTTACAATGACATTGATGTTCCTACATGAGCTATAATGTTCGTTCAAAGCATCGTTATAAAGCACTCGACAGAATGTAGGTTTATAAGACGAAAACGCTCGTTATATTGACAACCCTGCTCTTTGACGTCAGTTGGGCATCATTAAGTAACGCCCTTTTGTGAGTCGATAATCACCTGTTTTGTTCGCAACACTGCTCTCCGGGCGCCATTGGGACAGCGATGGGGCGGCGCTGACGCTGACCTTTCATCAGCTAAGTCATTTATTGATGTACAATGTGCCCCCCTTTAACGATGATCAAGTTTAATGAAAATTATTCGAGTGATTTTGGAGAGAGCTTGAATAGTAAGCTTTCGACACGCCCACAGAATCTCATTTTTTTCTAACAGCTCCACTCGATAAGTAAGAGCATCTCAATATATTCCGGAACCACCACCTGTTTCCGTATGGAATGTTGAGCTATATTCTACCAAGTGCGTGTGAACTGAATAAAATTTGTTTAGTTGCTACAGCGAAGAATAGCCGAACGCTACTCGGGCTGAAGAAAGTTGTGAGATGCGTCGCCTCGGGGTTTTTTCTTTCCTTAGCTCTACTAACTAGAAAGGAAAATTACGTTATGGGCTGAAAAAAAAATTAATTTGAGTTTACTTAAGACTGAAAAACACTATTTAGGAAAACGGTGTGTGTGTGTCTGAACGCGACTAAGAGACAACGGCATGAACAAATCAGTTCAAACCTAATACCTAACCCGTAAGTCGCCATGCGATGACAAAATAAGGGTATGAGCAAAATCCGCTCAATGCTAATTATAGTCATCATAGTGATCAAAATACCAAATTCTTTGTTTTCTCATAAAAGGGTGAAACGATTTTGATCCAACTTTTTATATGAACAGTTCATATCGATACGACAATACCATAAAATTCTCATTAGTAGGAAAATGGCAAAAGCAGCACAATAAATTACTAAACTTTTCGAAGAAAATCGATTGTGACTCAGTTTTGGTTTATTATGCATTCTGAATAATAACCCTATGTTTTCGGTTACGAAAAATTTTTTACAACTCCCCCCCCCCTCCTCAAAATTGAATACTTTACGTTTCAAGATATGGAGATTCCAAATTTGCAATGTCCATCCGCCGTCCCCCGTCCGGGCCGTTTTGTGCCTTTAAGGTGGTCTGAAAAATTCGTTCTTTCGCACAAAAATCCCATTTGGTATCTAGTTGTGCCCACCATCTTGGCAATCCGATCGGACGAAGCCCATGGTTGTTATGGGCAAAAAATGGTTAAAAAAATCAACGCAACGCAGTGTAACGCGGGAACTACAGCGGAAGTCAACGTTTCGTCGTTAGTACTCCCTCCCTCCCTCTCTCCCTCCCTCCCTCCCTCCCTCCCGTCATATCAAACTCAATCACCCGCCCGCTCGACTCGCAACGCCCTTTTGACTCTTTTTGCCCACCAAGGCCACTTCCGCTGCACACCCTTACATCGGATCATAAATGCCTATTGACGTTTACGGGCGCCGGGGGAATATTTATTTTCCGTAGTTCCATTGTAGCCAGGTCATGTTTCGTATGGTTTACTAGTATTCGATGCAGAATCGAATGGGATGGGTCTCGGAGTAGTAATACTAGGTCAAGCTGTTCATGGGAATAATAAACCAATGTTTAATAATTTGCCGGGTTTTTCCTTTCAAACTCCGCTCGAGTGTTACTGGATCGTTCAAATAAATCAGTGCGTTGGCCCAATCATAGCTATACGAAGAGAGCCCAAAAACGCCCATAAGACATATAGGAGCTACTCCCGAAATTCTGAAATCACTACCGTTTCTAAAATGTTTTACTCGATAACTCCGGAAAAGTGTTTATTATCCTCCCCGAAAATTCCTCCGAATTTACATCCTCATTAATTCCGTATGCACCAGGCATGAGTACGGGCAGCACAATAAATTCCTGAACTGTAGCGCTACCGCTTACGTCTGCCGAGAAGTAATGTTTAACCAAATTCAGTGAAATAAATTGATTTAGTAAAAAAAAGGCGTGAACACAAGTGCACTTGTTTTTTATTCGATTGTTGATTACGATACCGCCGCTCCTGGGTGATGCCAACGAATTGAAGATGATTGGGGAATTACCAAAGGCTGCCAAAAAACCGGCACAATAAATTATTCGTCGCGAATGAGTTCGTCAGGATTGTTATAATTCAAATCAATTAGGTTCCGCTTCGAAACAAGATTTCAACGTCATTTCGAGCGCATCCTCCAAACTTTTTTCTTCGAACGGCACTTTTTCATGCGAGCGGCTTTCAGTTCCGATTTCGTAAGTCGCGAGTTTTTCTTTCTCGTTCAAAAGGTTAATTTGGACGAAAAAAGAAGTTTCAGAGAGGGAGACGATTCCGAGCTGGTCCGCCGAGCCGGTCCACACCCTTCCAACGATGTCCCAACGTTGAATGCCAAGGATGCGAGATACGCCTGCGTGTTTCGTTGAGAAACGTTAAGCTCTCGGATGTCTTCGCGTTACAATTCCTCGGACAATAATCGCGATAAAAATCGGATCTTGAGGCCCGTCGAGGTCGACGGAAAGAGAATGTTTTAAAAACACTGCTCTTTCAGAACATCGATTATGGTTTTTTTTTCTTCTTGCGCCTGTCACCTAGTCAGAAGGCGGGGTGCCTAGTTCTTTCGGTAATGGGAGTTCCACTAATGGACCGTCGCAATCTTCAAAACCCGACTTTAAAATTTCCTCGAAACTGGATATTCAAAAAAATTCTGAAATTTCACAACGCGAAAGAAATTTGTCAATCGAAACTGTTTAAAAGCGTCAACGTGAGCATGACCTATCCCAGCCACACCTGGGGGTGTGGGAAAGTGACTCGAGGCATCTGGAGCGGCGTAACTATCGCCAACCTAAAACGACTGTACAGGATTTACACGTTCCGAGCTTAATTATATAGCGATGTGATAATTCTAGAACTTGCAAAGCGTTTGTACCGACTGATTCCCATTAGAGGCACCCTCGTGATCGTAGCTTAGTGGTTAAAGACGATGGTTCATAATCCAGACGAAAGTTGGGCAATGGATCGAAGGAGCTCGCGATCGCTGTAATTTTCGCCTGAGTCAGCGGGTCTGTGAACATCTCAAAACCCTCCTCGTAACACATTTGTAACTCGTTAGATCTTCAAGCCTGTAACTACGTTCACTGTACTAAAGTTAAAGTTAACGTACCTGTTAGGTGAGTCCGTCTCCTCTGGCTTGTGAGTTACTGTGGGCAAGCGCTTTCGATGTAAAGACATCATCGTCTGGCCGTTTAGTCAGTACTGGAGTCAGTCAGTTGGTCGTGGTCTTTATATACAAAGAGAAAGGTGAAGGGAGTGATGGAGCGTTGGGGAAGTTCCCCACGCTCCATCACTCCCTTCACCTTTCTCTTTGTATATAAAGACCACGACCAACTGACTGACTCCAGTACTGACTAAACGGCCAGACGATGATGTCTTTACATCGAAAGCGCTTGCCCACAGTAACTCACAAGCCAGAGGAGACGGACTCACCTAACAGGTACGTTAACTTTAACTTTAGTATTTGCCTACTGGCGGACACAACCAAATTTCTTTAATACGTTCACTGTATTTTCATTGTCCTTAGCGGTACGGAGCTAGTGAAGAAACTACGTTGGAAGGCCTTAAAACAGTTCAGGGGAAGCTCCAGAAACTGCAGTGGTTGGCTTGCCTTACTATCACAGGGTTCATCGACACTTGCCTCAGTGCTGCAATAGAAATCCTTTTGAATATCTCACCACGCAGACATTCAGAGGGCCTGTGAGTGATAAAGTGGTGTTCCAGAGTAGCAGCATTTTCAGTCATTCCGCGTTTGCACTAATGTTAATAGTGGGAGCGGCACGATAAATTATCGAAACTTTAAACTAAACGCTGTCTAGCTCAGTGAATTTCCTACACGCTGATCCTTCAATGTAGATCGTGTTGTGAGTAGCGGGAGCTCAATTAATTCCACATTTTTAAGCGCCAAAATTTTCCACGTAGAACGATTGATAATAGGAACTGTATATGAATTGCTTGAGTAACGAGAATATGACGCGCCACGCAACGATGATTTCGTGCACGCCTTCGATGAACCGCGAATACTTTTGACAAACATTGTCGAAAGATATTTACACTCGAGAAATACGCAAAAACCCCGACAATCCGCCGATGTCTGCGGTCATAATTGTTTCGCTCACGAACTATACCGTCGTCGCGATGAGAGAAAAGGGCGGTACAGAGCCAGACAGTAGTTGGACAGTCGGAGGGAGATAAGAGCGAATATAGGAGACATTCAGGCCGCAGCCTGTAACGACCTACTAAGGCCGTGTAGAGCTCAACGAACCGACCAATTCTTGAAAATATCTATCCAATCTATTGGAGCCGTTCTTCCTTACGACCGGTGTTGGAAATTACTTTCTCAGTTCGTTATCAAACCGGCAGACGACTCTCGTTGAATAACATTTCTAAAGTAACGCGAAAATAGATATTTCTAGACGCCGAAGAGTTAGTTTTTAAAAATGATTTATTGTTCAATTCACAACACCCTTTGTTGGGCGCACGAGAGGGAGAGCTTGAGGATCGAAATAAAAATGAAACTCAGTGAGCGCGAGGAGGACTGTAATATACGTGCGGAATTGAGTTGAGATGGTGTACAAATGGGCGACACAAGGGCAGTACTCGGAACGCGTGAACTGGCGTGGGAAACCGTATGGGAGATAAAGAAATTACTGAGACGATAGTTGGAAGTGGAATGATTGGGAATGCTCTGTCGTGGAGAGGAATCTGATAGAGAGGTGGAAAAAACCACCGTTGGGAATATTCACGCTAGTCAAATTTGCCCAACTCTCTACGTAGGTGGCTCCTGGCAGTCCCAACAAAGACTCAGGGCCAATTCGTTCGTTTCTCTCTATACCCTGATGCCCTAGCACCCAACACAGTGTTACACTGTTGTCCTCGGCCAGGACATTCAGTCCAGTCAGACACTCCCACACCTAAGACAGTATAAGGCTAAGGCCTTGAGAGTGGCCTGACTGTCCACCATGATGTAGATCCTCTGCCCCTTCAGTCCCCTCTGCAGCCGCTGCACACAGACCATCACCGCAGCCACCTCTGCCTGGAACACCGTGGCCAGCGACCCCAATGGGATCGCCGCTCTAATTCTCGGTCCAAAGATGCCTGCCCCAACAAGGTCACCCCGCACCGAGCCATCAGTGTAGTATACCAGGGCCCCAGGGTTCGTTAAGGAGTCTGCTACAATACCTGGTTTGAAGCCATCATTGTTATGATGTACACCTGGAATGACGGCGAGGTGGTACATCGAGCTAGAGGAGGTTCACGCAGTAGATTATTAACTCCAGAGGTATTACAAGCGGATCAGGAAGAACATTGAGAGACATCCAGGTCTCTTCCAAAAAGACAAATTTATCAAAATCGACCGTCAACAAGGGATTAAAAGCGTTGAAAATTACTCTAAAAACTGCACTGCACGCTAATGCAAGTAAATTCTGCGTAATTTCGACAGAATCATTCAATCATGGTTCGGGAATGCGTACGAGCAGCAAGATAAATGTTGGAACTGTAAGCGCTACCGCTTTCTGCTGCTGTGACGTGTTGTTTGTTCGAATGAAATGAGTGATAAATGAATTGAGTAAGTAGAAAAAGCCATGTATACAAGTGAATTGACGTAGAGCTAAGGAAAGTTGTGATTTCAGCGGAACTTATAAGGAAAAACCCGCGCTTCAACTGTGACTTGGTAATTTATTGTGCTGCTCTCGTCATTTTCCCATGAATGAGAATTGTATGGTATAATTGCCTCATCGAGAGCTATTGACATAAAAAATTTAATCAAAATCGTTAAAGCCATTTTTAAGAAAAAAAATTTGGTGTTTTGATCACTATGATAACTATAGTTAACTTTCAGTGGGTTTTGCTCATACCCTCAATTTGATGTCTCATAGTAACCTGCGGGCTAGATACCAAGTTTGAGCGGATTTGATTCGGTCATTTTTTCTAAAATCGATTACGTCGAAAATTTTGGTAATTTATTGTGCTGCTCTCGTCCTTTTCCCACAAATGGGGATTTTATGGAATAGTTACCTTATTGGTAGTTGTCAATATAAAAAATTTAATCTAAATCGTTAGAGCTGTTTTTCAGAAAAAAAAGAAATGGGAAAATATAATTGGTGGCCTGCTCCACAGTGAGAAACTGCAATAGACAACTCATTCCGTGGATCTCAATGGGGAAAAAATAAAAACTCCTCGACTCTCGATTGAATAGCACAAGTTCTAAAAAGGCGCTGATGCAAATAGTTGGTTGTACCAGTCAGCGTCTTGTGTCCACAGGTCTGTAAGGAATTCCCAAGCCAGCCCTGACGAGATAGTTTAAGAAGCCAGGACATTAAGTGCCGCCTGACTATTTGCCATAACATAAATCTTTTTCCGCGACTGCCTGCGAATACACACCATCACTGCTGTTACAAGAACACCTAATGATATCGCTGCCCATAAACTCCTGCACCCTCTAAACACCTCTCACTCTGTGTGGGTATAGTATACCATGGCCCCAGTATGCGACGCATCCCCCCCCCCCCCAGTACTGTTAATCCTGCCAAACATAGCGACTAGCAGTGTTTTCTTAATCTCAATTATAACGTGAGCTGGCGTTAAGCGCACAGCGCTGGCCATTATTCCAAAGGCTTTCTAGTTGTTTACTTTCATCCCAATTTTTCAGGACTGTCGGCTCTAGCAGGTTACCATTGCAGGGAGTGCGGTGTCTTACATTTATCATCCTGAGATGAAGGGAAGGTAGGCTAGAGGCTCTAGGCTATTGCAGTCAAGAGAATAGTTGAATGATAAGCTGCAATCTATGGGCCACCTCATTAATTTTTCAAACACCAGAAAGCAAATCAGCTGTTCTGTTATATCATTTAGTGAGCTCTATCATAAAGCGTTATAACCGAATCAGAGGTATTCTATTTTGCAGTTTTGGTTATTACTTTCCGCTACCCGAAGAGAAGGAAAGTATAGTAATCGGCCCAAAAAAAAAAGTTGGGTTTTCTTCAGATCTTTACGTTTCAGACCCTACTGAGTCTAAAAAACCTAATTTCGGAGAGAGGTCCGTGTGTATGTCTGTGTGTATGTCTGTGTGTATGTCTGTGTGTATGTCTGTGTGTATGTCTGTGTGTGTGTGTGTCTGTAGTTCGATTTGCGGGAGAACGGCTGATCCGATTGAGCTGGTTCTTTTTGTTTTGTTCGTTATTTTTCGTAGACACCAAAATAAGGTTATGGACGATTTCGGCCGATGGGAAGGGGGAAATTGAGATGAATAAAATAGATTAAATAAACTACTCTGGTAGATTCTAAGAGCTCCTTACATTAAACAATTCGAAGGCTTGGGAAAGATAAACTGATTGGACAGTGCTCTGATGAAAAACAGAAGAAATGGAGAAAAACTGGAATGTTTAAAAAAAATCTGGTGCGTTGCTACACACAACTTTCCTTAGCTCTACAACAATTCACTTTGTACATGGCTGATTCTATTTAATCAATTCATTCATCAATAAATGTTCCTGTGACGGTCCATTGAACAGAGATAAAAATCAAAATGTGTCGAAAATAACGTTTTTTCGGACATTTCCGTAAATTCCAGGGTAACTTTTTCACCAGATGTGATAAATCCTGATGAAGTGTCTTTGAGTCACCCATACCAACATTTCGTTCTGTATAGTTATTTCTGTATATATATGTTGAACGGAGATATAAGCCAAGTTAACTCAGAAAAGGAGACTTGTCGAATATTAATTTATCGGTATTCCAATTTTCTCAAAAACGGCTCTAACGATTTCGATCAAACTTTTGGAGTACTCTCAGCTAACTAGTCCCTACATTTTGTTTTCTATAAATGTTCCTGTAAAAATGCGTTGAACGAAGATATAGCGCCCGCCTATGTAGGTGGTGTTCGAACTTAAAGGGGTGGCGGAAAGTTGTGTGTTGCTACGCACCAGATATTTTTTAGCAAGGGATGAGACCCAGTATCTACACTCGCTGATGGAGGAAGGGGAATTCACGTCCAGTCAGTTATCCAACCATAACCACCACTAAATCGTTACAGCCGTTTTTGAGAAAAAAAATTTGGTGTTTTGATCACTATGATAACTATAGTTAAGTTTCGGTGTATTTTGCCCATACCCTCATTTTTGCGTTCCACGGTAACCTGTAGGCTATACATCATGTTTCAGCTGATTTGGTACGGTTGTTTTCTCTAAAAACCGCGCTAAAATCGATTACGTCGATAGTTTTGGTAATTTATTGTGCCGCTCTCGTCATTTTCCCACGGATGGGAATTCTATGGTATAGCTGCCATATTGGGAGCTACCAATATAAAAAAATTAATCAAAATCGTTGGAGCCGTTTTTGAGAAAAAAAATTTGGTGTTTTGATCACTATGATAACTATAGTTAACTTTCCGTGGATTTTGCTCATGCCCTTATTTTGGCGTCCCATGGTAACCTGCGGGCTAGATATCATGTTTGAGATTGATACGGTCGTTTTCTCTAAAAATCGTTCACCCACACAGACCATTTTCCCAAATAGTGTTTTTCGGGCTCAGGAGGATCTGAAACGTAAAGATCTGACGAAAACTCAAAAAATGTTTTTCAGCCGATTACATAACTTACCTTTCCACTTTGTGGAGCCAAGGAAAGTAAAAAAATCCTTCGGTTCGAAATATTTAAAAAACGTTAAATTCGCAGACCTAGAATTCGACTGGGAAATGCAATATTTCTCCTCTAAGGCAAACGAGTTTAATAAAATGTAAAGCGTGACAGTTGGGTGAACCGAAACATCATTACATTTACGAGAGCCGGTCCAGTACTTAATGAAGAAACGTCGCGTTGTACATCTAATACGGAAATTTATTAAACCCATCAAAAACTACTCACAGTTCCGCAGTCTAGCACCATGCCCGGAGGATCTCTCTGAATACCCCTGGATTTGTTATATTTGACATCGAGCGAGTCCCAAAGGTCTCGCCGGTAGTCAACTTAGTCCGCTGCGTTGGGTGACTGATGCAGTCATAAACCGCTAATGCCGCGGACGGGAAGATGTGTGGCGTCTTTTACCGCATATTTTCTCATTTAATCTCCAACGGGAGCAATGGAGCGTCCGGAGCGTTAATTTATATCTCTGGTAGTTTTAGAGACCGGAGAGAAACATTTGCGTTTATACGAACGTTGTTGATTCTTCCGTTCGCCCTCGTATTCACGTCGTTGGGCGGAATCTCAAGCACAATGAAGTCCGGTTTTGAGGGAAAACTTATCCGAGAGATAAGGAACGAGCAATAGGAGACGTAAAAGCGATTTCTTAGAAATATTACTCTTAGACCAACTCTTTTATACGAACCTAAGGGCCGAGCAGAGATTAGAAACTATTGTGTTTCCCTTCCATTGTAAGGAAACCTATTCAACTGTTGAGGATTCCAATCTCACTCCGCAGAGTTAAATCCTCTCGAAGAGAGAAACCCACACAGCCGTTTTTTTTCTAAATTCCCACCGTTTTCTGAACATTTTCAAAAAACTTCGGTCGATTACCTTAACACATTGGCTGCCCATGACGCGCACGTGTGCGTCAAATATTTTTCGTATTTCAATGAATGTTTACAACGAAAGGCGTGGTAGTAAGATTTTTTGATTGAATGCATCGTGTTTGGGATAACCTATGATACGGAGAATTAGCGATGGTTCAAAGTTCACTTATTTCTTGCTCACCTCCTTTTGAGTTCTTGCTGCCCGACTGTCGAATCGGTCGTTCGCAGTTTTCGAGTGCTAGTCATTGTTTTTGTGGTGAATTCTTCTCGGATTGGTGTTTAGTCATGGCTAAAAAAAAAGTAGTGAGTGATGAGGAACTCTTAAGACTTTTGGAAGAGAACTCGGAAGACGATGTATGAAGAAGAGAATGAAGCAGACGATGAAGAAGACCCTACCCTTGATCAAATATGCGTTGCAACACACAACATTCCTTAGCTCTACAACAATTCACTCGGGTACATGGCTAATTCTACTTATTCAATTCATTTAGCACTCAGTTCCTTTGAACTTGTTCAAACAACACGTCACAGCAGCAGGAAGCGGTAGCGCTTACAGTTCCGGAATTTATTGTGCTGCTAATACTCATTATAGGACCATTATTGAGCAATTGGTACACAGAAAATTAATGAGGCAGTAAACACGAATTTTTTGAAGACGGATAATAATGACTTTTGCAGAGTTATTGGGTAAAAACTGTTAGAACTGGTAGTAAGCGAAACGGCGGTAGTTGAAATTCAGGAATTTCTGAAGTGAGCCCCATGTACCTCATGAGCGTTTTTAAACACTCACACTTTAGGTATTGAATCGGACTACAATACCAATTTTCTTTAACTTTCTACTAACATTCCAGCGGAGTTTATAAGGAAAAAACTGCGCTAAAAACGCTTTTCGTCGAAAATTTTGATAATTTATTGTACTGTTCTCGTCATTTTCCCACGAATGGGTATTTTATGGTATAACTGTCTTATTAAGAGCTATCAACAAAATTAATCAAAATCGTTAGAGCCGTTTTTGAAAAAAAAATATTTGGTGTTTTGATCACTATGATAACTATAGTTAAATTTCGGTGGATTTTGTTCAAACCCTCATTTTGGCGTCCCATGGTGGCCTGGAGGCGAGATATCAAGTTTGAGCTGATTTGGTACGATGGTTTTCTCTAAAAATTGTTACACACACACACACAGACCATTTTCCCAAATAGTGTTTTTCGGACTCAGGGGGGTCTGAAACGTAAAGATCTTAAGAAAACTCAAAAATTATTTTTCAGCCGATTACATAACTTTCCTTCCTACTCCGTAGAACAAGGAAAGTAAAAACGAGTGGTGCGTAGCAACACACAACTTTCCGCCATCCCTCCAAGTTCGAACACCACCTACATATGCGGGCGCTATATCTTCGTTCAACGCATTTCCACAGAAACATTTATGGAGAAAAAAATGTAGGGACTAGTTAGCTGAGAGTACTCCGTAAGTTTTATCGAAATCGTCCGAGCCGTTTTTGAGAAAATTGGAATACCGATAAATTAATATTCGACAAATATCCTTTTCTGAGTTAACTTGGCTTATATCTCTGTTCAGCATATATATACAGAAATGATTACGGAGAACGAAATGTGGGTATGGGTGACTGAAAGCCACTCCATTAGCATTTATTACATCTGGTGAAGAAGTTATCCCAGAATATACGGAAATGTTCGAAAAAACGTTATTTTCGACACATTTTGATTTTTATCTCTGTTCAGTGGACTGTCAGAGGTACATTTATTGATAACAATATGAAGGTATTAGTTATTCGAAAACATCTTGAAAGTCTTGTGATCATCGTTGAAGCCGTTTGGCCAAAAACGTAAAAAATCGATTTTTGCTTCATAGGCGTGTATCTCCGTTCACCGTATTTTCATGGAGATATGTAAAGGTAAAGTTAGGATAAGAGTTAGTAGAAGATAATTTGAAAGTTCAATCAAAACCGTTTTCGAGCAAGTGCGAAAAACACTAGTTTGAGTGATTGGTTCACAGCACGGTGTCTTCAGCCCGAAGAGCAACGAGTTGAAGAGGCTATTCCCGAACGAATGGCAAACAGATCTAAAGGGTTATTACCGCACTAGCGGGATCTGATATTGACGAGTCGCCAACGAATGTTTCCGCTACCTTCCTACTTGCTATCGCTCAATGTACTCTAATAGCTTTCCAATTGCTTCCTCGTCGATAATTTGACCTTTAAATCGTAAAATCAAACTGGTCGTTTTGCCCCACCCCCCATTTTTCCATTTGGGAACGGTTCTAAGGGAAACGTGGATTTTTCGTATAAATACGGATTCTCCTTAGGGTTTTCATCATCAGTTCTCTCGTTCTCTACTACCACAATGGCCAAAGTAAGTGATTTAAACAGCGCACGCTACGGTTTTCGCTTTTACGACGGGCTTCCGTTTTGTAACATTTGACATCAGCAATAATCAGTGTCAACACCACCTTTCAGTTTTGTCTACTTCGAACTACGTCCTTTGAGTTATCATAATTAGGGCAATTTTACGTCTCGCCTGGTGCCTTGTGCCTCACTCCGCCATTCACAACTTCGCGCAATAAGCATACATTTCCAAACCAAATTCAACTTGGAAAGTCAATAAAAACATCCTGACCAGCGTATAGGTTATTCATGAAATAGTCAACTTTCCATGCTCCACGAAGTGTAAAGGAAAATTTGAGCTCAGATCTTTACGTGTCAGACCCTACTTAGTCCGGAAAACGCTATTTGGGCAAATGATCTTTGTGTGAACGCGATTGAGAAAAAAGGGCTGAGCCAAATCCCCTCAAACTTGATATTTAGCCAGCAGGTCACCATGGAGCACCAAAATAAACGCGTTAGAAAGATCCGCTTAAAACTAACAATAGTGATCAAAACGCCAAATGTTTTTTTCCTCAAAAACGGCTGTAACGATTTTGATTGAATTTGTCGTGTCAAATGATCAAAATTATGCGAGGCTATTTTAAAATGTTGACTCGTGAGAAATTGACGAGAGCAGCACAATAAAATAACAAATTTTACTTCAAGTTTGTTCTAAATAAATCTCGCAACGTATGTCACTCGTGCTCTCAGAAAAGTCAGGATAGTAGTCCAATTATCTACCTACCATGACAACACGGTGAAAATGAAACGGAACTAATTTGAATTCTGTATTTCATTGAGTTACTCCCAATTATCACCGTGCAGATCGTGGTGAGCGGTATTTACGAGGAAAAATTGTATCAAAGTCCTTTTTTGTTAGAATATTTGATAATTCATAGCGGTGTGTGTTGTGTGTATGGTCGCTTTTCGGACGATACATTTTTTTTGACTTTTACGCCATTAGGAGCTGCCTGTGCAAAAATTTAATCAAACTCGTTAGAGCGGCTTTTCGGGAATAAAGTGTTTTAATTGCTATCATGAATATAATTTAGTTTCGGACCAAATATTTCTTGCCCAAATGTTGACAGTTTTCGTTAACTCAAGCACGTAAAGCTCAACAGGTAAATTTCACCGTTCACAGGTGTACCGCCTGACTCCTACTAAAGGCACTGGGCGATCGTGGTCTAGTGGTTAAGACATCGGAGCTCCGCGCTCTGACGTAATTTTTGCCTGAATTAGCGGATCCCCAATCGTCTCCAACCCCCCCTCGTAACACAGGCACACAGAAAATGTTCTCAAAAGGTGCTTTTTGGACTCAGAAGTCTTGAAAAGGCAGATCTGACTCGAAAAGAAAAAGCATGCTGTTCCACCAACTACCTGTACGTTTATTGCCTTCGAGCTTTGGCGAGGAGAGTGTGGGGAAGGCCTGAGAGGCAGAGTTTCTTTTACGCTTATTTTGTGACACAATTTCGTTCCCACCAAGCGTGACCCTTTTGTCAGTTACGTGAAGAGTAAAGCGTGTTCTATGGTAATCAATTTTTTTCAGACACTACCCTCGTTCCAAATATCAACCAACTTCTTTTGGTTTGGCTGAATTCCTTAAAAAATAACTGCAGCTTCGATCAATGTTTTCCTGTTTATAATATTTTCTAGCCGCTCATACGCTCAGCATGTGCGAAAAACGCTTTATGTGCATAAATATGGGTGAATAATTTCCAATTAAATGTGACTTTGTTGGGCGAGACCCCGAAAATGTTCAGTTTTTCATTGAAATGATGCTACCAAAAATATTTAGTGAAAGGGCTTTGTATAACTTTTGTGTAATCGACTGATGTTACACATCACGGAGTGCGGTAAATTTGACAAATTGCTATGTATGGAACAAAATATAGGTGTACTGGTTACCTGAGAGTATCCTGCCGGTTTGATCAGAACAGTTAAAGGGGTTTTTGGGAAAAATAAAAATATTAGGCGAATTTTTGAGTTTTACACATGGACTACTAAAACTAGGTATGATATTAAAGAAATTGGGTTATGTCCGCCAGTAGGCAAATTACTAAAGTTAACGTACCTGTTAGGTGAGTCCGTCTCTTCTGGCTTGTGAATTACTGTGGGCAAGCGCTTTCGATGTAAAGACATCATCTTATATCCCTCCATACCAATAAAAGAAACCATTGACACACTACAAACCAAACTAAGGCAAATAGACCCGACAACCACTAGAAACGTCACCAAACTGACACTCGGACAAAATTACTTTCAATTTAACTATAACATATACAAGCCAAAAGATGGATTAGGTATGGGAAACCCTACCTCGTCCATATTAACTGAAATATTTCTACAACATTACGAAGAAACTCACATCCAGACCTTAATGACAAAACACGATATCAAACACTACGCCAGATACGTAGATGATATCATCTGCATATTAGGCCGTGATAACACTGACGATATACTAAAGGACTTAAACAATATCCACCATAACATCCAATATGACATGGACAAAGAACAAAATAAAACTCTTAATGACTTGGACAACGAACTACAATACGACATTTTTAGAAAACCTACCGCTACCGACACGACCATACATTTTACATCAAACCACCCACAACAACATAAACTAAGTGCATTCAGACACATGATACGTAGACTAAAAACTATCCCACTATCCGAACAAAATTACAAAAAAGAACTTGATATTATAAATACTATCGCAGAAAATAACGGTTACTCTAAAAAAACAATAAACAAATTATTAAGACAATATGACTCCAAAACAAACGACTCAAAAACAGAAAATACACAGACTTTAACAAGACGCTGCACATTCACGTACACAGGACCACAAATATACGGAATAACTAACATCCTCCGAAAGGAAGGTATACAAATTGCATTACGTACGGACAACACACTTAGAACCAAACTAACTGCAAAGACTGAAAAGACAGACCCACTCGACCAAAGTGGGGCGTATAAAATAACTTGTACTTGTAAAAACGCATACATAGGACAGACAGGACGAAAAATACGGACCAGATACTCAGAACACATTAAATCTCTTAGTAGGAACAAAGACGATTCAAACTTTGCCAACCACCTCAAAACAACTGGACACGAACCCACCAAAATACAGGACTGCACCATCTTACTACACAAACAATACAAAGGACGAAAACTGAACATATTAGAAAACATGGAAATTTATAAGCAAAAAACTTCAATGGAGAGATCATAAATGAACAAATCAACACAAAATGCGACACCATATTCACACCACTCAAAACACTACACAAACGAAAACAACCAACTGACGGATTTACAGACCACCCTACACAAAAAAGACGTAAATTCCACAATTGACAGACCATCCAACACGTCCCATTTATCTCTAGGGGGTTTCCCCCTGAGGTACATGACCTCCTCTCCCCACCCCTTCCCCGACGCTCCATCACCCCTTTCACCTTTCTCTTTGTATATAAAGACCACGACTAACTGACTGACTCCAGTACTGACTTAACGGCCAGGCGATGATGTGTTTACATCGAAAGCGCTTGCCCACAGTAACTCACAAGCCAGAAGAGACGGACTCACCTAACAGGTACGTTAACTTTAGGTATGATATGGTGGACTATTATTAATTCGATGTTTTTTCCAATTAGATTTTGGGATTTCTTTTGCTGGCTGCTGTTGCCACGGCCCATCCTCATTACAGCGAGGGGATAGTGAGGGACTTCGAACCAGCAGCGCCTCCTCCACCGCCACCACCGCCAGTAGCGACGGAAGAGCACGTCGTCGCCGCCTCACAAGTCGCTCACATTGACGATTCCGCCTACCAGTACTCGTACTCAGTCGACGATCCGCTCACTGGAGATCACAAAGACCATATTGAAAGAAGCGACGGAGACATCGTTCAAGGAAGCTACTCGTTGATTGAGCCTGATGGTTTGTCCAGACGAGTTGTCGACTACACGGCCGATTCTGTCAACGGATTTAACGCTGTAGTTCATAATGAGCCCACAGTGAATGCCGTTGCTGTTGAAACCCCAGTGGCACCTGCCGTCAGAGCTTACGCCGCGCCCGCTGTGAACGCCGTTGCTGTTGAAACCCCAGTGGCACCTGCCGTCAGAGCTTACGCCGCGCCCGCTGTGAATTCCGTTGCTGTTGATACCAACGTGGCACCTGCCGTCAGAGCTTACGCGCCCGCTGTGAATGCCGTTGCTGTTGAAACCAACGTGGCACCTGCCGTCAGAGCTTACGCGCCCGCTGTGAATGCCGTTGCTGTTGAAACCCCAGTGGCACCTGCCGTCAGAGCTTACGCGCCCGCTGTTCACGCCGTCGCTACTCCCACAGTTCGTACTATTGCTGTTGAAACCCCATTAGTCCACAGTGTGGCAGATTCGATTGTTCGAGCTCACCCAGTTCCAGTTGCTCCACCAGCCGTCAGCTCGCAGACCGTTTCACACACCAGCTACACTGTTCACCCTCAACCACTCACTCACCAAGTTGCTGTCCCCGCTCAAGCTAGTCGTGCGGAAAACTACGCGATTGCTGCACCTGCAGCCTACGCCGATTCCTACGCCATTGCTGCGTCAGTGGCCCCTGCAATCCGCACAGCAGTTTACAATCTTCCAGTGGCCCATTCTTACTACTCAACGCCGTTTGTAAGGAACGCCTTTACCCATCCTATCTCAACCGGCTATAGGGTGCACCACTAAATTAAAATTTTAAAACTAGATAAATATACAAAACCGTGATATTACATCAATTTGTGAAGTTGGAGAAGTGTTATTACAACTACGCCGATTTATTTTAAATAAACTTGACATTTTCCAAACAAACTACAATAATTTCTGTTTAGAGCCCCTTTCCTTACAAAGTGAACCGTTGTGGGAAGACTGTTGAGGTACAAATTGATATAACTATATTCAAACTAATGCAATGTACATCTAAAGATCAAGAGAAACCCACTACATCTTACTGTTTTGTTTTGGATATCTAAAATGAAGAAAACAATTCCTTTGTCAATTAACCGTCGTCACAATGGATTAGCAGTAGGAGTTGATCAGCGATTCAGTCAGAGCAGCGGCCAACTGAATGAGTACGGAAGAAAGAGGAAAAGTGAGTACTAAAAATTTCTATTAGAATCGGAAGGGGTTCAAAATGTAGAGCAAAAGTGGAACTTCAATAATTTGCCAACTGATACCTCGGTGACACTGATAACTGGGAAGTTTTTTCCGAGTGTGTCACTTCAAGTCCTTACGTGTCCATGAGTGAATGTGAGTAAATACACGGCTCCTCGAGTACCTTCGATACCTCCAAAGAATTAGCTGAGTTTCATCTCAGACAACACCCCAAAACTGCAACATGAAGAGGTTTTGAAGGGAATGCGCTACCGGCCAACTATAGTATCAATTCATCCACACTTTATGACTATAAAAAACGGAAAGTGTTGACACAAAAACTATTACAACTGGAGGAGGTTCAAAATTTAGAGCACCGACAAAGAGATGTAAATTCTACACTTGTTACACAACGGTTTATTATCCTCTTGCACAGCTTGACGTAGTCTCACACATCCGATACCCATTCCATTCGATTCAGCATCGAAAAATACCAGTAAACGATATGAAACATGACCTGACTACAACGAAACGACGAATATGACAGATTCCTTCCTCTTTGGGCCATTGAGACAGTGTGACGAGTCAAACTGACAGGTAGTTCTAGTGAAATGGGGTGCCAGTACGTGAAAAGAGGGCTGGCTGGGAAGGAATGATCATTTTCGCTGTACTGCCACCTGTGTGACTCCAGCTACTCATCAGTTTGGCTCTTCACATCGTGCCAATTGCCAAGCATCGCCTGGAAATTGTCGATTTTCGATGTTCCGTTGCAGTCAGGTGGTGTTTCGTGTCGTTAATTAGGTATTTTTTGATGCCGGGTCAAATGGAACGAGTCTTAGAAGTGTATGACCACGTCTAGATAGAAAACAGTGAAATCACAGTAATCATTGTGAGCCAAAGTATTGAGAGAATTATAGCAATAGGGTTATGTCCGCCAGTAGGGAAATCACTAAAGTTAACGTACCTGTTAGGTGAGTCTGTCTCCTCTGCCTGGTGAGTTACTGTGGGCAAGCGCTTTTGATGTAAAGACATCATCGTCTGGCCGTTAAGTCAGTGTAACTCACCAGCCAGAGGAGACGGACTCACCTAACAGGTACATTAACATTAGTATTGAGAGAACCTGTGGGATAATACAACGGAAATAATCGTTTCATCATTAGCACTTTCATCTCACTCCGACCACCCACCAGCTCGACTCGTCACACCGTCCCAATTGCCTAGCATCGTCTAGAAAATGTCAATTTTCGTTGTAGCTGTGTCATGTTTCATATCGATTACTAGTATTTTTTGATGCTAAATTGAATGGGACGGGTCCCAACGGTGCTCCACGAACATCGTCGTTTGCTCATGACTTGTCGTGTATAATTGCGTTATATTATAAATAGTTTTTGACGTTGGTTGAACACTACCGAGGGTAATAAATCGTTGCGTAATATTTTACTTCGTTTTTTTAGGACACATAAATGAGGTTATGAGTAGTTCCCATTCAGGGAACAGGGAGAGAGAAACCGAAATGCGTACTAGAGTTTTCACCAAACGCGGTTTTGATGAAACTTCGAAGTTATTTTCTACTAATTATTACCTAACTTTCGTTTTCCACATTTCTGAGAACATGACATGATGTGAAGCTACCAAATGATTGAAAGCAAACGAAGTGAGTCATTTGCGTGTGAATTGATGTTTGCCGGCTTCATTTTTGTGATATCTCTCATCCTGTGCGCTAACTGGTGGATGGGCTTGAGTAAAAGTTAGCAAATCGAAAAGACATTTTCACGCTTCGAAAACTGCTCGAGGGTGAAAAGAAATCATGATGGGCAACTATCGTACAGCTTTAGTTCGTCCACTGAGAAGAACAACCGATCTTATCGTTCGTCGTTGTTCCGTTCGAGAGGTACGTCGTTACGATTAACACACAAATAACACGACAATACTTTCTTACCTGTTGAAAGATACGAATTTTACGTAACGTCAAAATGCTGTTGTTGTTGTTGTTGATGCTGAAGCGATATTTGAATTTATAGGAGGGTACAATTTTTTCGATATTCCCTTGACTTTTTGATGATCTGCCTCGCGTCTATGTTATTTTTACGTTACTCGAACTCTCGTCGGAGAAAGACGCGGAATTCGATTTTGAATATCGGACGATTGTTGACTCCCGACCGAATTTGGTAACGTTGACAAGCACATCGGCGAGTCTCGTGACATTAGCAAACAATGAGATTGCGACGAATAATCTTATGGAAGCCCACGCCCCGGCTTGTCACGGTTTTGCGATCCTGTTGAGCGTCGAAGCCTCCCAATTTTTTTTTTGTTGGTCGTCCCATCCATCAACCGAGTGTCAAGACTCAGTTTCTGCCAAGACTTCGGAAAATGCTTCGACGAGAGTTCGAAGTCGTCGGGAACGTCCAATCGGAAGAGTCGTTCCGCCGAGAAACCGATTTGACAAATTGTTCTAGTAACTTCTCTCCAACTCTCGCTTACTTCCCTTCGACGGAAAACTCGAGTCGTGCTCAATCAATGTCTATTTGCTTCTGTCAATCAAGAAAAACTGACTAGTCGGAGATAAGTACAACTTTTCGCTTGCCGAAAGTTAACAACGCACGGTTTTCTCAGTGATCAATATAATATCTTCAGAAGAAAACACCTTAACCGTGAGTGCGTGAGTGAGTCATTGCACTTCTGCGATTGACGTTTCGTAGGTTCTGACGACTTTCAACGGTTCCCTCACAATCCTTATGATACGTATGGCTCACTCCAGCGGTGTGTATACAAGGTTGCCCATTTTCGAAGCCCCCCCCCCACCATTTAATTTTTAAATAAATCGAAGAAAACTCTGTTTCTTGTCTGTTCGCCATGAAAATCATCTAATTGGAATCAAGTAAATTTGTTTATATCATTTCTTGAATACGATATCTATTAAATGGTCGCCCTTGGTCTCTAGGACGTATTGTGCCCGTTTTGCAGCATTTACCATAGTTTTCTTCAACGTTTCTACCGAAATGGCGGCTATTTCTTGATGGATGTTGGTTTTCTGCCCTTCTAGAGTCTTTGGTTTGTCAACGTAAACCTTTAATTTCAAATAATCCCACAAAAAGAAGTCTGGAGGGGTTAAATCTGGTGATCTTGGCGGCCAATCGAAATCTCAATTTTTTGACATCGCACGGCCAAAGAAACAATTGCTTAAAAAAATTGATTGTAGCCCATTCCAATCGATGTGGCTTGTCGTTTCATACAAACGATGAATTGTTTTCTTGGAAGGCGCACTTTTCACTTTATTACTTTCGCTACCCGAAAGGAAGGAAAGTATAGTAATTGGTTGTGCCTACTTAATTTTACCGGAACGAACTCTGGGAAACTTTGACTGGAACGCACCCACCTCTGATATCAAAGAACAACTACCCGCCAATACTATCATTGTTCGTTCTATTTTCTGCATATTTAAAGTTAGTTTTCATTTTTCTCCGTGTTCATCGGTAAAACCAAGCTGACAGCTTGCCAAGTAAAGCCCGGCAAACGTCACTCGAGAGACGTGGTACCTGTTGTCTCGATCTCACCGCTGCATCGACCACAGAGCGTCAAAAGCATAAAATCGTGGTGAAATTCCCTTCCCATAAAATCCTTCTGACCCTCACATCATCCGCCTTTCCATCTCCGACAGCACCTACCTTGATAGAGACGCTCCGACGGTGTAAGAACAGCCCTCAAGGTGAGTCCACTAACTAGCCACTTGTAATTTCTACACATCCATAGAATCGCTGGTCCTTCACATTTTACTTATAGTAAACGCAAAACCAGTAATCGTGACAAAAGAAATTTGAGTTTTCATCAGATCTTTAAGTTTTGAGGCCTACTGCGTCTAAAAAACCTAATTTCGGAGCGTGGCCCGTGTGTGTGTGTCTGTAGTTCAATTTGCGGGAGAACAGCTGATCCGATTGAGCTGGTTCTTTTTGTTTTGTTTTTCATTTTTCGTAGACACAAAAATAAGGTTATGGGCGATTTCAGTCGATGGGAAGGGGGGGGGGACGCAAATGTACCAAAAACTAGTGTTTTTCGCAATTTTCTCAAAAACGGCTCTAACGATTTTGATTAAACTTTCAAATTATCTTCTACCAACCAATACCTAATTTTTCTTCTCCATACATATCTTCATGAAAATACGGTGAACGGAGATATAGGCCTATGCAGCGGTTTTTAACGCTTTTTGGCAAAACGGCCTCAGCGATTTTCACTAAACTCACGGGATGCTTTTGAGTAGTTAATACCTACATATTGTTCTCAATAAACGTTCCTCTGACAGTCCATTGAACAGAGATAAAAATGAAAATGTGTCGAAAATAACGTTTTTTCGAACATTTCCGTAAATTCCAGGGTAACTACTTCACCGGATGTGATAAATCTTACAATGTGTCTTTTAGTCACCCATACCCACAATTCGTTCTCCATAATTATTTTTGTATATATATGTTGAACGGATATATAAGCCAAGTTTACTCAGAAAAGGAGATTTGTCGAATATTAATTTATCGCTATTCCAATTTTCTCAAAAACGGCTCTAACGATTTCGATCAACTTTACGGAATACTCTCAGCTAACTAGTCCCTACATTTTGTTCTAAATAAATGTTTCTGTGGAAATGCGTTGGACGAAGATATAGCGCCCGCATATGTAGGTGGTGTTCGAACTTAAAGGGGTGGCGGAAAGTTGTGTGTTGCTACGCACCAGATTTCTTTTTTTTAAAAGCACGCTGAGTTTTCACTTCTAACTTGTTTTGTTTAACGTAAATTTTAACAATTTTAGATGGTTCCCGTGGTTTGCACTGTTCTATGGAAAAATCTGCTCGGAATGACGCTTTAAACGCGGTATGTGATTACTCGATTTGACATCTTAGTGTTGCCTGTTGGGCGCTGCGAATATGGGCAACCTTGTATTACTTTGAACACTTTGGATCGAAAAAAAATACTCGAGTGCTTTGAATCCCCGTTCTTATAACGAAATAACAATAATTTATAGAATTTTGAGTTATTTGTGAAAATGGTTTGTTGAGTCTGTGAACGCAACTGAAAGAAAACGACTTAAAATCAGTTCAAATTTGACATTCTCCTTCTTAAAAAAAATCACGTGAACAGTCTTTCACATCTTCCATGAACTGATTGTTCATGAATGGTCGTGGCGCAAGTAGGAGCAGCTCAATAAAGTCCAGAACCATACGCGGCTCCCGCTGTCGTGTGGAGCGTTGTTATAAACCGATTTGATTAGTCGCTAGAGACTGGGCGGAAGTTAGTGACATATTCATATTCGAAAGTTTGACCGTTTGCCCGGCCGTACTGGATGGTCACAGCGGTTGACACGCAACATATTCAGAATCAGCAGATAGATGTGGCCTAGTTCACAAATCCACCTATGATTTTGACCATTTGCCATGAAGTCATGGCTGGTCAAAACATGAATATGAAATATATTTAGAATCAGGAGAGGAATGTCGTTTGAACTAGGCAACATCTCAAGTTCCAGATTTTATTGTGCTGCTCGTAGTCGGTACAGGACCATTATTGAGCAATTGGTACGCAGAGAATTAATGGGGCTGTAAACAAGAATTTTTTGAAGAAGATAGTAATTACTTTTACAGAGTTATTGGGTAAAAACGTTTAGAACTGGTAGTAAGCGAAACGGCAGTAGTTGAAATTCAGGAATTTCTGGAGTGACCCCCATGTATCTTATGATCGTTTTGAAACTCTCACCCTTTAGATATTGGATTGGACTACAATACCAATTTTATTCAACATTCTACCAGCATACTAGCGGAGTTGTAAGGAAATAACGGCGCTAAAAAACGCTTTTCGTCGAAAATTTTGATAATTTATTGTGCTGCTCTCGTCATTTTCTCACAAATGGGAATTTTATGGTATGGTTTTCTTATTGACAGCTATCTATATAAGAAATGTGATCAAAATTGTGACAGCTGTTATTGAGAAATAAAATGTTTGGTGTTTTGATCACTATGATAACTATAATTAACTTTCGGTGGATTTTGCTCATACCCCTATTTTAGCGTTCCTTAGTAACCTGTAGGCTAGAAATCAAGTATCAGCTGATTTGGTACGGTTGTTTTCTCTAAAAAGCACGCTAAAATCGATTTCGTGGAAAGTTTTGATAATTTATTGTGCTGCTCTCGTCACTTTCCCACATATGGGAATGTTATGGAATAGTTGTCTTATTGGGAGTTATCAATACAAAAAATTTAATCAAAATCGTTAGAGCTGTTTTTGAGAAAAAAAATGTTTGGTGTTTTGATCACTATGATAACTATAGTTAAATTTCGGTGGATTTTGTTCATACCCTTATTTTGGCGTTCCATAGTAACCTGCGAGCGATATATCAAGTTTGAAAGGATTTGGTACGGTGGCTCTTTCTAAAAATCGTTCACACACACACAGACCATTTTCCCAAATATGGTTTTTCGGACTCAGGAGGGTCTGAAACGTAAAGATCTGAAGAAAACTCAAAATTTTTTTTTCAGCCGATTACATAACTTTCCTTTCTACTCCGTAGAGCCAAGGAAAGTAAAAACTGAAAAAGAGCCATCTTGACATTGTTCTGCTGATTCTAAATAAGTTTCATTTCATGTTTTGAACCAGAAAAGAAGATAATTTGAAAGTTTAATCAAAATGTTAAGAGCCATTTTCTAGAAAAATGCGAAAACCCCTAGTTTTGGTACGTTTTCGTCCCCCATCCCCCTTTTCCATTGACCGAAATCGCCCATAACGTTACTTTTTCGTCTACAAAAAATGAAAAACAAAACAAACAAAGAAGCAGCTCAATCGGATAAGCCGTTCTCCCGCAAATCGAACTACAGACACACACACACACGGACCACGAGCCGAAATTAGGTTTTTTAGACTCCGTAGGCCTCAAAACGTGAATATCTGAAGAATACTCTAACTTTTTTTTTTGACACGATTACTATAATTTCCTTTTCACATGAAATCAAATATATAATAAAAAAAGTATAGACAAATAAATAAAAACAATCTTCCATAATATAACACATAAATATGTATTTATCTTTCAGTGCATTATTTAAAGCAAAACGTCCCTCATCAACTGCCTCGACTACAAACTGGTCGTCTGGAACAGCGATGAATTCGATAAAGTAAAGTTCAAAGAAGCCCCTCCAATTTTTTATCCGTCTGAGACCGACAGCCGCTTCTCGGAGAACATGAGCCGATTTCCGAACTCTCCTCGCCGACGATATGAAAAATGTCAAACCCCCTTTTCGGCGCGGACAGGGCAACCCCGAGAAATGCTTTACGAACGGGGCGAGAAACCCACTTGGTCCGGGAGGTTCTCCCCCTTCCGCCGCATTTATTTTATTTGTTTGTCACACAATGGAGAATCTAGAGTAATGCCAAGGACTGCCTCCACCGTCGTGCGTATATAAGGTTAAGGGGGCGATTCGGTTTGGTTATAATCGCTCGAGCAGTTCAGCGGACAACTGACAATACCATGAGCCTTAAGGTGAGAATATTTACGACCGATAAATCAGATATCGTCAATATAACGACACGATAGTTGCTTAAATAGGCAGGACATAACATTATGTGCAACGCATCACACTAATTTTCTTAGCTTTACCTTCACTGGTTTTCGTGGCTTTTGCTACCAACTCAAGGTGCTTGAAAATGATAGCGCTTATAGTTCCAGAATTTATTGTAGTAGTCCTACATGTGCCATGGCCATTTTTGAGCGATTAACACACAAATAACAAATGCGATAGTAAACGCGATTTTTTTGAGAAGGATAATAATCACTATTTAAGAATTAGCGGGTTGAAACTGTGAAAAATTGTTGTAAGCGAAACGGGGTTGGTTGGAATTTCGGTATTTATGGAGTAGCTCATACATACCCTCAGACCGTTATCAAACTACCAACGATAAGGCACATGATTGGACTACCACCTGAATATTCTAGTAACATTTGAACGGAGTTTATGAGGAAAATATCTGGTGCGTAGCAACACACAACTTTCCTAAGCTCTACGTCAATTCACTTTGTACATGGCTAATTCTAGTTAATCAATTCATTTACCACTCAGTTCATTTGAACTTGGTCAAAAAACACTTTACGGCAGCAGGAAGCGGTAGCGCTTACAGTTCCGGAATTTATCGTGCTGCTCGTACTCATTCCAGAACTGTTATTGAGCAATTGGTACACAGATAATTAATGAGGCTGTAAACGCACATTTTTTGAAGAAGGATAGTAATTACTTTTGCAGAGTTATTGGGTAATAACGTTTAGAACGGCGGTAGTTGCAATTCAGGAATTTCTGGAGTGAGCCCCATGTATTTCATGAGCGTTTTTAAACACTCACCCTTCAGGTATTAGATTGGACTACAATACCAATTTTTTTAAACTTTCTACTAACATTTCAGCGGAGTCTATAAGGAAAAAACCGCGCTAAAGACGCTTTACGTCGAAAATTTTGATAATTTATTATGCTGCTCTCGTCATTTTCCCACTGATGGGCATTTTATGGTATAGCTGCCATATTGGGAGCTACCAATATAAAAAAATTAATCAAAATCGTTGGAGCCGTTTTTGAGAAAAAAAAAATTTGGTGTTTTGATCACTATGATAACTATAGTTAACTTTCCGTGGATTTTGCTCATGCCCTTATTTTGGCGTCCCATGGTAACCTGCGGGCTAGATATCATGTTTGAGATTGATACGGTCGTTTTCTCTAAAAATCGTTCACCCACACAGACCATTCTACCAAAACTCGATTTTTCGGGCTCAGGAGGATCTGAAACGTAAAGATCTGACGAAAACTCAAAAAATGTTTTTCAGCCGATTACATAACTTTCCTTTCTAATTTGTAGAGCCGAGGAAAGTAACACTTGTGCTGAAATCGATTTTTATCGAAACGTTTAGTAATTAATTGTGCTGCTCTCGTCATTTTTCCACGAATTATAATGTTATGGTGTCATCGTGTCATTTGAAGATGTGAGTAAAAAAATTATTAAAATCGTTATGGCCGTTTTTGAGAAAACAAATATTTAGTGTTTTGATTACTATGATAACTATGAGCGGGGTTTTCTCGTACGCTTATTTTAATGACCCGTGAAAATGTGCAGGCTAGATGCTGAATTTGATGGGTTTAGTTCAGTCGTTCTCTCTCAATCGTGTTCATGGACACACACAGATCAACTGTACAGAACTTCTACTAAGGACCTGTAATACGTATCTCCTTGTGGGTACTTTCCCTAGGTGTTGGTCCTCATGCCAATAGGCTACAGGGATCCAAGAGCTCTCTGTCGGCTTGCCGACCCTAGTGCATACTGGTGTAACGGGACGAACCAAACCCTTCGATTCAGCGGAGGCTCGTCCGGGGCATTTATGCTGACTGGGCACCTCAAATGCCCCTAGATTCGCTCGAGACTTCGCTGCCGTGAGTTGTAACCGAGCCAATTCCCTCGTATGCACTCGCGTTCGCTCCCACTCAGTTCCCTGTCTGCGATGGTAAAACATGTCAAAAAGTAATTCAAGAATAACACTCCTCGTTCGAATTGCATTCGGCTTGATATCGTACTAACGATCCTGACTCTCTTAGTGCGATACCGCTTCGATATTAATCTCCCCTGTAACAGTGGATACTGCAGGGAAGTGGCTGGAGAGAATGGTACGGCCATGCCTTCAGAGTTCCATTGGGTGTGGGGGTGACTTGTCGACGCATCACCATGGTTTCAGAACGGGGTACTCAACCATTGGAGCAATCCAAGAAGTGGGGGAGGCCCTTATGATGAAAGGTAACCCCTCTCTGAGTGTGGGGTTGTCGGTCACCCGGGATGTTAAACAGTGTAAACACGTACTGGAGGACAACTTTAGGGTGCTTTCTGGGGGAGAGCCCAGGGATGGTGCAGGAGGGATGCCACTGCACAGGGATGGATCCTTTGGTCGAACATGTGGCATACAATGGCCCGCTTCGTCCCTAGGTGTTGGTCCTCATGCCAATAGGCCGCAGGTATCCAAGAGCTCGCTGTCGGCTTGCAAACCCTTGTGCATACTGGATACTGCAGGGAAGTGGCTGGAGAGGATGGTATGGCAATGCCTTACGAGTGCCATTGGGCGTGGTGGTCACTTGTCAACGGATCAACATGGTTTCAGAACAGAGTACTCAACCATTGGTAGCAATCCAGGAAGTCGTGGAGGCCCTTATGATCCGGTAACCACTCCTTTCAGAGTGTAGGGTATTTGGTAGCCCTGAATGTAAAAAATGCGTTCAAAGTTGCCCAGTGGAAAGACGTACTGGAGGACACCTTTAGGGTGCTTCCTGGGGGACAGACCAGGGATGGTGCAAGAGGGATGGGCCTTGTGGAATGTGGCATACAATGGCCCGCTTCGTCCTGAGATGCCTGACAGTGCAATCCTGGTGAGGTATACGGTTGATGCGGCAGCTGTGATTATTAACCACACGCTGGACTCAATCCAGATGAAGCTGGTGGGGGTAATGCGACGGGTGGGGGAGTGGATGGGAGGTCGCACGCTGTCCCTCGCCCTGCAGAAGACAGAGCTAGTACTAGTGACGATACGAAAAATGGAGAGTCTCCTTCCAATTCGTGTGTGGACCACGGAGCTGCAACAAGGAAAGCAGTGCTATATTTGGATGTACTGGTGGATACCAAATTGCCATCGCAGCAAGGCGTGAAGGCCAACCTGATGCAGTGTGCTAAACGGTTCCAGGTTGGTCATCATTGAATAAATTCATGGAACCACTCCATCCTACGTCCCAAATTAAAAAAACACATATTTTGAGTTTCGATCAACTACGTTAAACAATCAGCTGTATCAAGCCCTGAGAACTCTTCAAATTAAAACAAAGGTCCGCATAGCGTTTCCCACATGCGCTTTAATGAGCACAATCATTATTGTGAGATGTCAACGCCACGTGCTACTCAAATCAGCACGGACCTGTAGAGACTTTATAACACTCTTCAATAATTACAACGAATGCTCGTTTTTTCACTCAAATGACCTTATTATCATTCATTTAGACTGTCCGTTGCGTAATTAATGAAGGCTCGTGATTGCCGGAGAATTTTCAATTGGGACGAGCACATTTCTCTCATCGTAGGAAGTTGTCTTTCCAATTAAGCTTTGAACGTCTGCTTCAGTTGAAATGCCAAATTGTTAAACCTTCGTATTCAAAATTATAAATTAAAAGGGTGGTTTTAACACGAAAAATACCTCGTTTTTGCGATATTTAACTGTTTTACGCTAGTAAGAGTATATGGTAGAAAGATTAATAATTAGTAAGTGAACGATACAGTATTGTACTTTGTGGAAGTGCACAGATTAGTGAGACAATCACATAAATGCACTTGAGATCACGGTGGAGAATGGTTAGAATAAAATCACTGGGGAACGGAAATACCACGAGTGAAATCAGGTTAGTCGAACCCATGTGGCGCACGGGTGACATGGATATAGATCAGGTCAGTGGGGAAACACAAGGAATGGGTGGAATGGGCTTTGGAGTGAGAAAAACCCGAGTGTTGACCTGAGCTCTGTAAGGTTTTCGAGGATGAGTTCGTCGTCCCTCGACCAGGATGTAATTATGAATTATCTTAAATGAATCGGATGGTAATTATTTTCGAGGTAATAATATTTTGAAATAATAACGTAGCATTACGTATTTTTCAGGTTGTGCTTGGTCTCTCCCTCCTCGCTGTGGCGCGTGCCCAGCTTTTGAGCTCCCCTCTGGCGTACTCACAACCCCTGGCTTACTCCAGGCCATTGGCCGCAGCACCCTTAGTTGCTCGATATGCCGCTGCAGCTCCAGTGGCTGTTGCCCACGCTCCCGTAGCAGTCGCTCATGCTCCAGTCGCCGTTGCTGATGAGCACGACCCTCATCCACAGTACAGCTATTCATACAGCGTCAGCGACGCCTTAACCGGTGACAATAAGGAACAACACGAATCCCGGGACGGAGATGTCGTCCAAGGAAGCTATTCCCTCGTTGAACCCGATGGTTCCAGAAGGACTGTTGACTACACCGCCGATCCTATCAACGGATTCAACGCTGTCGTCCACAAAGAAGCCAACGTTGCCCACGCTCCCGTTGCCGTTGCTCACGCTCCAGTCGCCGTTGCCCACGCTCCCGTCGCCGTTGCTCACGCTCCAGTCGCCGTTGCTCACGCTCCTGTCGCTGTTGCTCACGCTCCAGTTGCCTATGCTCCTGCTCCAATTTACCGTGCTGCCCCTGCCCTCAGCTACGCTTCCCCCGCACTCAGCTACGCTTCCCCGGCTGTCGCTACTACTCTTCTCCACCACTAAAGACTTATTCAACTCTCAACTACAGTGATTGCTTTGCTTACCACAGAGCGTGATGTAATGAAACGTATTTAATAAATGCGAACCTATCAAAACAAAGAGTTGCTTTTGAAAATATAACCCTACCCTGTCTTAATCGCTGAAGTGATTTTTTAAAAATCAATTCACTGACGAAATCCTAGATGCCACACAAAACTGAAGTACTGGATGCACTGAATTTGTTTTCTGTATACTATACCCCACCCCTCAGTGTAGCATGAGGCACTACAAACGCCTTATCTCAAGGCAAACACACAAGAGAAGACAAAGCCTTCTGTTGATGGAGAGGAAGAACTTTAGAGAATGAGGATCATCGCGAGGCACAGCAAAATGAACACACGTACGTAATGGGCGTGTAGATGGTTAGGCACAGTTGAGGAGACTCCCTACCACGTCCTGGCCGTGCCACCAACTTAAGAAGGAGCGATTTCCGTTCTTTGGGTCAACTTCTCCTAGGGTGTACAGCAAAGACGACTCTGGTATTGCTTAGGAAACTAGGCATGGACCTGTGAGACATTAGGACTGGCCAGTGGAGCTCATCTCAATATTGTGACAGCCAGAGAGCTATTTAACGTTTTTCCTGGTCGCTAAGATGTAAAAGTTCGAGCGGGAAGCAATTTATTCCGCGCACAAAGGCTAAAGGATTAACAAAATCCATTCGCGACACACCGAATGAAATGCGCAGAAGCCCTCCTGCACATTAGACTAAATGAGGTATTTTCGTGTTCTGAAAATGTGACGAGGGCGAAGAGAGGGATTTAATGCCCTTCGTCATTCCCCGTTCGGATGCTGGATGGTAATAAACTACGCTTCATTTCTCGCGACAAAGACGCTCAACGCGGCCAATGAAGCATTAAGTGCCTCGTTGTCATCGTGCCAGGTTTTAACCGGTCGTACAAATGTTATATGGCAGGGACTCAAAATAATTCACTGGGGCCTTCTTTGTAAAGTTTCTAGAAGATCCCCCTCCTCCGATAGGAAAGTTTCTTCCGAATAAATCTCTCTCGGCTCCTCCCCTTCCCCCACCCTTTTATTCCTCGTCCCGTTCTCAGATTTCCTCGTCGAGGGCGAGAGACCGGGGGAGCTTTTCACTGGAGAAAAGCTCCTTTCCGGATTTGGAATTGATAAAATGGAAATGAAGCTGTTACTTTGCTGTATTGGCTTTAGGGGGAGCCAAGTGCATTATTTCGAAAGGTCGACATCAAAATCGGATTGGGAGAATTGATTCAACAAACGGTTCGACCGGAGTTGGAAGTTGAATGAAAAAGCGACCCGAGTCAAGTTGGCCTTTATCCGTTTACAACCAGATACAGAACATTCTGGAGATGACGTTTCTGTGGAAAAACACCACTTTTTGTTCCATCACATTCTTACATCAATAGCACTCGTCAATTAATGACTTGAGTCAACTTACGCGCAACAGAACGCGAAGAGGGTAATTTGAAGCAAAATTAGTATTACTTTCTAAATCTCCATCCACTTCCAGGCAGTCGTTGGGATTCCGGAATTTCTGGGGTTGCTCCTAATTATCTTATGAGCTATTAAAGTAAATTACTAAAGTTAACGTATCTGTTAGGTGAGTCCGTCTCCTCTGGCTGGTGAGATAAAGGCATCATCGTCAATATTGACTTAACCAACTGACGATGATGTCTTTACATCGAAAGCGCTCGCCCATAGTACGTCACCCCCCAGAAGACTCACCTAACAGGTACATTAACTTTAGTATCTTATGGGCATTAATAAACTCTCGTCCTATAAGTAATTTATTGGACTAGAAGAAGAAGACTATAGCAGGGAGGCTTCTGCGGGCCATAGGCCCTGCAGGACCAGTTGCATTTTGCCGTGGCCTCATTGGGCCCATGTCCTAACTTCCCAACGAGCCCGTTGGGGGGCCCGTTTAGTGTCCTAGCTGCCGCCAGTGCCCATAGCCTCACTCCTCTGGGTTTGGAGGAGGGGGGTGCCCAGTTGGGGATCGAACCAGAGTCTGCTGGTTCTATCCCTGCCTGGCTCGGAAGGCCTCACGCCCCAACACCCTTGGCCGCTGCGCCCCGTGGTTTATCGGACTACCGCTTTAACTTTTTCAAGAGCCCTGGCATTGGATTCGTACGACTTATAGTTTATTGTGCCACTCACGCATTATTTCCACGTACGAGAGCTTTACGATACTGTCGTGAGTCAACCAATTAAATCACTCACTTGATTTATTAAAAAGGATTAATTCTGAGGAATCCTGGTTCTGGGTTATCTTCCCAGGAGCATTCCCATGCTACCAGGCGCGACCACGGGTTGTGGATAGTGGAACGGCCACGGCAGTGTCCCCAGGGGCATATCTGCGGCCAGCTGTGAATAAGGTCAGCATGCTGACTGAATAAGCAGCCGCGAACAATGGCCAAAACCCAAGAGACCTTGAACAAAGGGCTCAAGGGCAAGCGGATCTACATTTTCTCAGATGGCCTTAAAGGCCATCACAGCCTATAGTTTTAGGTCTAAGCTGGCATGGGAATGCCTCCATGCGCTCAAGCAGCTCGGCGCCTGTAACAGGCTCTCCCTCATTTGGGTGCCAGCTCATAGGGGGCATGAGGGCAATGAAAAGGCTGACTGCCTTGCGAAAAGGGGTACAGATTCCCTACCCATCAGGCCTGAACCACACGTGGGTCTGACGAAAAGTCACCTGAACCGTCTGGTTGCTCGATGGGAGATACAGGAAAATGGCGCCCATTGGCATCGCCAGCCACGGCTAAGACAGGCGAAAAGGCTTGTCACGCCTTCCTGTCAAAGGGCGAAGGCGATGCTGACACTCTCTAGACAAGATCTGGGAGTACTGATAAGCTTCCTCACCGGGCACTGCCCACTTAGATATCACCTCAACAAGATGGGCATCTCAGAGGCGGTGGAATGCAGACTCTGCGGTGAGGAGGACGAGACAGCAGAGCATATCCTATGTGAATGCCCTGCCTTGGCAACTTTGAATACTTCGCTCAGGGGACCACTGAGCCCCAAACCGTAGCGGACTCTGCGGTGAAGGACATACTCGGCTTCCTGAGGCGGCGGGTATGTACGACACCTTCTACTAAGAAAGGGCCAGCGTCACAATAGGCCCATATGCGGCCGCAGTGACAAAGGGACTTGTCCCACACGCCCTCGGGTCAAAAAAAAAAAAAAAAAAATCTGAGGAATAGAAAAATAAAAGTTTAACTCCTGATCCACTGTTTTGGGATGACGTCGGCTTCAGTTGCGTTCGTTGGAAGACGATTCTGATACGTGTATTTGATATTATTGAATCGCAACCGGGGAGAACACCAGCAGGCACACAAAGAACAACGTACAATTGCGAAAGCTCTAAAATAAGTGAAATAAAATAAAATAGATTGGTGATGTTGACAAATTTCGTTCGACGGATGGTGATAACAACTTTGATAGTATTTGGTATGACAGTGAGACGTAAATCGATTCGGTTGTCGGATGAAGGCGCGGGCTTGTCTTTTTGGTGACGAAGAAAAGGAATGGGATAAAAGTTATAAAGGAACGAATGCAGGATGAGGTTGAAAATGATGGTAAGTTCGATACAAAAACCGCGTAATCAAAATCGCTTAAGGCATTTTTATGGAAAAAATATTTGGCGTGCCCACCATGATAATAACTACTGTTAGTTTAGTTGATGTTCGGTGAAAATGCTTAGGATCGAATTCAGAATTACAGGCAAAAATTACAGCGATCGTGAGCTCCGATCCAATAGCCCAACTTTTGTCGCATCATGAGACCTTCGTCTTACTGCAAGACTACAACTGCCCGGTGCTTTTAATGAGAGTCAGTTGGTACATCTCCCTCCCTCACGATCAGCTGCTCCTGTAGTGGACGACTGTAATAAACAGCTTTTCTTTCACATTGTAATAGTTGCGTACTATTTTTCTGTGTGCTAGAACTTTCACAGTGCCAGTGAATTTCGGATCCGAGAATTCGTCTCATTATTTATCTCCAAAACGCTGCAATTCGTTATAACGATTTGTAATTTATGTTGTAGAGAATGACTGAAACACTGTTGGCGCATTTGGAACATTGGGGAATGCAATCAATATTTCCTATAAGTTAGCTTGACGCAGTCACACTCCTACAAGACCTATCCCATTCTCGGCATCAAATTGCACCTTGAAAACGACGCCAAACACGGTGTAATTGCAATAAAACTGCCAAAATTTCGTTTGTGACCAATTTTTAAACCATTTTTTGGCCATAACGCCGGCTCAAATGTGATATCTCGAGGGCACTTGACTACGAGCCGACGAAATGAGCGCCACAAAAAAACGGCTCAAAACTAGCTGTACTAACCAGAACAGTAAACGCTTTTTTAATCAGTGAACGGCTGAAAGGTTTCGCTTCTTCTTAACGAAACTAAGGGCTAAGAGAAGTTTTGAGATGCGTCTCACAATATATTTTACCGATGTAATGGTTTGCAGCGGACTGCCAATGGTGGCAACACTGTTGACACCACTCGTGCAGTTCGCCGCTGTTTTCATTTCTTTTTTTTCCTGATTAAATTCAAACAGGTTCTATTTGGTTTATAATTTCATTTCCCAGTACTTTCCTGAGAGGCATTATTTTATTTATTTACATCAAGTGAGTATAATTGAGTGTATTTAATTTGATCGTTTTTTTGGGCCCAGACACGACTTTCACTCGTGTCGTGTACTAACGGTGCCACAGCCGTTCTCCTGGCACAGCCTGTCACTTTTTCTCCGTTCTCAATACAGAAATTCGACGGTACGTCACGGTTGAGGCAAGCAATACGGCAGTGAAGAGGAGCTGAATAACTGTTATCAGTTCGGTTATCGTTCACATTAATTGCGTTAATTTTCCCGTACTTTGGTGTTTCATTCTGTATTGTCAAACGATTTTCGTAACTTGGCGGTTATACCTATGAGTTTTTGTTGGTTAGATTCATTAGAAAAAGAATTCGACGAAGCTTACACAGATTTAGACACATTGATCGGTGAGTGGTTATGTTTCCTACTGTGAATCAGACAACTTGAGTTTGAATCTCTGAAGCAAAAAGAATACATGATATATCCCCAGTTCTGAATTTGATAGTAGTTAACCTTATGGCACTCCTGGGAGGATGACCTTGAGGTCCCCCCTCCTCACAACCAGTTGATATGACGCCCCCCTCCACATCATCATGTGACATCACACCCCCTCCAACTGTGTAACTTCTGAACAAAACCCCCTCCAACTGTGTAACTTCTGAGCGAAACCCCCACCCCTTCCCGCCACTACTGCCACTCCCTATTGACCCCCTCCCTAATGAATTAAGCGTCAGTGTAGGGTCACCATTTTTTGCGCAATAATGTCGCAGTCGAAGTAGGTGATTTCGTATAAATTTATTTTGGGACTCCACGCGGATTTACTTTTCGTGTGCATGTGTACTGTTGGGGAAAAAGCGGATAGGAGAGGACTTAGAGGTTAGCGGAATAATTGGTGGGGTGTGAGGTCACTTGTGCTGATCCACTCAGAAGTTACAGCAGTAGTGGGGGCACGATGTCACACATGGGAGTTCACTTAGAAAAGACTATAGTAGAGGGGGTATGAGGTGTTGTGTGCTGATCCACCCAGAAGTAACGGCAATGTTGGGGGGCATGACCTCACCCGTGGGGGTCCACTTAGAAATGACTAGAGGGGTTATGACGTTCATTAGGGAGGGGGTCAGTAGGGAGTGGCAGTAGTGGCAGGGAGGGGACGTGGGATTTGCTCAGAAGTCACACAGTTGGAGGGGGTATGACATCACATGATTATATACCGCCTGACTCCCATTAAAGGCACCGGGTGTTCGTGGTCTAGTGGTTAAGACATTGGTTCATAATTCTCCACGAGAGTCGGAAATGGTGGATCGGAGCTCCAGCGCGATTGCCGTAATTTTTGCCTGAGTCAGCGAATCCCAAAATGTCTCCAAACCCCCCTTGTAACAATGATATGGACTCAGTGTGGTGGGGGGAGGGGCGTCATTTCATATGGTTGGGTAGGGGGGGGATGACATCACATCAGCTTGGTGTTGAGGAGTGGGGACCTCAAGGTCATCCTCCCAGGAGCGCCGGTAGGATAACTACTTTCGATTTTGTCACTTCTCGTCAGTCGTCAGTGTCGCTGTACTATTTTGCCCAGAGGCTATTTTGTGTACCGAAAGTTTCAGCTCGACTTGCAGACAGATCCTTCAACTCAAATATCGAATTTCCCGAACTAATTATGTCGGTTACAAAAGGCAAAAGGAAAACTGGGAGAAAGCGATATTTAAATAAAGTTGCTTTAGCCGCATCCAAACGCTCGCTTCCCTCTCGTGTTCAAATCTAACATCCAAAGGGTGGAAGGATGAGTGGAAGTTACGTACCAAGCCTCGGGCAGTGAGTATAGGCACATTCATGAATCCATTGTATTGTGTGTTATTTACTTCCAGAACGGCGAATCGGGAAAACATTCTTTCGTGTAGGATGGCATTATCTTTTGTCAAAGCGTTGATAACCACACAAGCAAGGCTGTCTCGTCAAATCTTCATTCGTGCTCTTTTTATTTTCTATTACTATGAGCGCTCTGTTCTTTCAAAACCGACGGTGTCGCTTTTTTCAAGTAATTTGCAGATTGGGGAAAACGTTGAGTGTAAAATAAAAAGTAAACATGAAACAATGAAGATGTATTAAATCCGAGTGACGTAACTTTGATGGATAAAACAGATACAAATGAATAAATAAATTCTTTATGAAAAAAACATAAAACTCGTGATAAAACCGACACTGATGACGTATTTGTTTGTAAATCAGACACAAATCGAAATAACCTTCAAAGTTCAGAAAAAATTGTAACAGTCAATTGCTCAAATTTATAATGTCTTCGAGCTTGATTGCATTAAATGTTCGATTTTATGGATTATAATTTACAAGTGCACAACGTGCGAGGGTTGAGCTACAGCGACAGGCGCGTGAGCTGCTGCAGCTCCCTTGTGGACGACTGCGTTGAATCCATTGACAGGATCGGCAGTGTACTCGACGGTTCTGACTGAGCCGTCAGGCTCAACGAGAGAATAACTGCCTTGAACCACGTCTCCGTCGCGAGATTCGTGTTGCTCCTTGTTGTCGCCGGTGATGGCGTCTTGTATCTGGTAAGAATAGCTGTACTGAGGATGAGGGTCGTAGTCGTCGACTGGAGCCGCATGAGCGACGGCAACTGGGGCGTGAGCGATGGCCACCGGAGAATGAGCTAGAGCGACTGGAGCGTGCGTTAAGGCAACGGGAGAATGAGCCACGGTAACTGGTCCCCTAGTGAGAAGAGGTCGTCCCAACAGCTGGGCGCTCGACAGGCCGGCGAGGAGCGCCAAAGAAAATATCGTCTGAAATAAGGACATTAACATAACGGGGTTTGTCGTGAGATAATCGGCAATCATTCAAATCAGGAGTTACGCAACGAATAGGCGAGATAATGTGATCGATCGAAGCGTCGGTTTGTCGTTCAGTGATTTGGAAGAAATCGATTTTCTCATTGCGATTTATCGATTAGCCCTTGTTCGTTGAGCAATGTACGCAATGTGCGAGACAAGGTTAGAATTCAGTCAACGAACAAGGACATCGAAGCATCAACGTCGCACTAATGAGGGCTCTAGTTAGCGGGAAGTACTTCATTCAAATGACCGGCTAAAAAAATATCTAGTGCGACGCATCACACAATTTTCTTCGCTCCCACCTGCACCCAGAGATTCTCTTGACTCTAGACTCTAGCGACTTCTCCTATTTATTTTTATAGTAACCCTCACACGACAACGGGAGAAGCTTATGGCTCTGGACTTGTTTCTGCAGCTCTTACTTGAGTTCACAGGTGATTTAAGAGAGAGTCTACGGGGATACTTTTTGGGAGAGGTTCGCGTTTACCGTTTTGGAATAATAAGGACTGTACGAAATTGTAGTGGGTGAGACGGAGGATGTTGCAATTCCATAATTTATGTACCCTGGAATTTACTATCAATTTTTCTGAAGATTTTACCAACGTTTGAGCGGAATTTTATAAAGAAAACTGCGCTAAATGCGATTCTCATCGAAAGTTCTAGTAATTTATTGTGCTGCTCTCGTCATTTTTCAGCGAATTATAATTTCTTGCTATTGTCGTGACATTTAGAGGTGTCTACAGGAAACAAATTTAATAAAAATCGTTATAGCAGTTTGTGAGGGTAAAAATTTGGTTTTTTGATTACTATGATCTTACTAGTTACTTATGAGCGTGTTTGACTGAATTTTAGAGAAAAACGCGTTCATTGTGACGATCAACAAAGTGTCTCTGATTGTTCCCTTTCTTCCAATTTTTTGGCGCATTCTGATCCAACTTTCTTCGGAAACAAGAGCCGTGTTATACCCCTTTTCACCTGTTTTTTTTCTTTCCTTGGCTCTACAAAGTAGAAAGGATAGTTATGTAATCGGCTGAAAACAAAATTTCGAGTTGTCTTCAGATCTTTACGTTCCAGACCCCATTGAGTCCGAAAAACACAATTTGGGAAAATGGTCTGCGTGTGTGTGAACGATTTATAGAAAGAATCACCGAACCAAATCCACTTAAACTTGATATATCGCCCGCAGGGTACCATGGGACGCCAAAATAAGGGTATGAGCAAAATCCACCGAATCGATCATAGTTATCATTGTAACCAAACCACCAAATATTTTCTTCCCCAAAAACGGCTATAACGATTTTGATTAAACTTTCTATAATAATAGCTCTCAATATGGCAACTATACCATAAAATTCTCAATTGTGGGAAAATGACTAGAGCAGCACAATAAATTACCAAAACATTCGACGAAACCGATTTTAGCGCGGTTTTTAGAGAACGCAGCCGTATCAAATCAGCTGAAACTTGATGTCTAGCCCGCAGGTTACCATGGCACGCAAAAAGAAGGGTATGGGCAAAATCCACGGAGAGTTAACTACAGTTATCATAATGATCATAACACCAAATTTTTTTCTCATAAAATGCTCTAACGATTTTGATTAAATTTTTTATATTGATAGCAATCAATAAGGGAATCATACCATAAAATGCCCATTTGTGGGAAAATGACGAGAGCAGCACAATAAATTATCAAAACGTTCGAAGAAAAGCGATTTTAGCGCGATTTTTTCCTTATAAACTCCGCTGGAGTGTTAGTAGAATGTTAAAATAAAATTGGTATTGTAGTATAATCCAATACCTATAAGGTGAGTGTTTAAATAGGCTCATGAGATACATGGGGCTCACTCCAGAAATTCCTGAGTTTCAACTACCGCCGTTGCGCTTACTACCAGTTCTAACAGTTAGTTTCCAATAACTCTGCAAAAGTGGTTACTATCCTCTTAAAAAATTTGTGTTTACAGCCTCATCAGTTATCTATGTACGAATTGCTCAATAATGATCCTGCAATGAGTACGAGCAGCACAATAAATTCCGGAACTGCAAGCGCTACCGCTTTCTGCTGCCGTGAAATGTTGTTTGACCAAGTTCAAATGAACTGAGTAATAAATGAATTAAGTAGAAAAAGCCATATAAAAAGTGAATTGTTGTAGAGCTAAGGAAAGTTGTGTGTTGCAACGCACCAGATATTTTAATGTGAAAAGTGCAACAGTTGTTTTGTCAAAAAACCCTTCTGTGTCTGCTTACGATCAACTGTGGCTTTTCTTCAAAGCGTTGGCGCCAATCGAAGAGCTAGGGCACCTTGGGTGAGTCCTCTTTCATTTCCTCATTCCATTTATATTTTTCCAGGGTGATCCGTCCAGCGATCAGAATACATTACAAGGGAAATATAATAATTCTAGTATAATTACCCACTCTCGTGATAATTGTTATTTTGGGGTACTTTTGCGCCCCGTGGTGCTACAGACCAAAAATCAACTTTAGTACAAGAAAGAGGGATTTTCCACGGACAACTGTTACCACGTGACGGTCGATGTGATGAGGGTAACTAGAGGGTCACTCTAGATGTAAAAAAGGCGGTCGTTCATCTTCGTACGAGAAGAGAGACGTACTGGAGACCTTAAGGGAACTTTTAGGGTATCTGAATGCTTATTTTTGGAGATGAAAAGGTAGATTGGAGATGTCCTAGGGGTTGTGCAAGAGGTTTGTCACTACTGGGGCTACACAGAAGCGACCAAATAAACAAATTTAATCAAAATCGTGAAAGCCGGTTCTGAGATGGAAATAGTAAGTGTTTTCTCTATGATAGCTATAGTTAGTGTAGGTGGATTTTGCTTATGCCCTTACTTTGTCAACGTGTTACCCTGTGAGCAAGATATCAAGTTGTAGCTGTGGTTCAACCGTTTTCTTTCAATCACGTTCAAACTTTTCTTTTTTCAAAGCTCATCGTAAATAAGTGGACGGCAGCCAACAAGGAAACTAAATAAATAATAATTAAAAAATGGCGCCCAGATTATCCAACGGGGGCTCTACTTGTAGATGGATAAGAGAATGTTCTACGATGCAACGACCACCAGCACAGATGCAACCCAAGCAAGAGGCGAGAACGCCGGCAGATACACCCAGCCGACGCATCTCCTCAGCGCTTTTCTTGCACCACACACGGTCAGTGCTGCAACCGTGATGTTACCCGCTCCACTTCTCGAGCTTTGGACACTGCGATAGGAAGATCTGTCCTGTCATTTTTGCACACCCTCGACAGGAATACCTGCACCAAATGATTCAGTGACTCAAAGTGGTTACCACAGGAACTACAATGAGCATTCGCACGAATAATACTGGCCTCTTGTACACCTCATTGCAGTAGGCGGCGACGCCACACCAACGCCCTGAAAGTGTTGGTAATCCCTTTCATGGATGCCATTAGAAGCCCAGTCCACCGCCGCAGAAGAGTAGGGAGACTCGGGACACTGCCTGAGTTCCTTTATGTCAACCGAGCCTTACAGAGCAGCGGCAAACTTCAAAGGTTCACTGCGCTTAGCGGCAGATGGACTGTCACATCGCTGCAGCCGATCCTGAACGGAACCCAAGACCAGCCACAGGGCGTGGGACGTCTCAGTCAGATGCTTGCCAAGCAAAGAGGCGCGCACGGCGCAGGAAAGCGATGGAACGCCGAATCCCTCAGATTGAGCCAGAGCGTGAATGCACATGGAACGCTGTGTGGGAGCCCCTGCCAAGCACAACAGATCTTAAAACGTAAAGATCTCATGAGAACTCAAGGTTTATCAAGATCTTAACGTTTCAAGGGCTTTCAACTTTGAAAACCACCATTTCGGCCGTACTGGAACGTTCTTTCTAAAACGGCTTCGACGATTTTCATTCAACTTTTTTGAACGGTTAGTACAGCTTCTGTCGGATTATGACAACGCAACGCAATCAATTATCAAACTATTTTATTTTGGGGCAAGCATTCCTTCATAAATCCCGATAATACGGAAGTAGCATTTTCATAAAAATTGGTGCTGTAGTTCAATAAATTCCAAATACGATCAGACCTTATTAACGCTCTTAAAATAATTCAGATTCTGGAATGTTGGAGGGAGGTTGGAATGAGGAAAGTTGCGTGTTGCGTTCCCGCCAGATATTTGTTTATGAATCCCTTCAGTTTTGTATATTTACGTTGTCGATTTTTCGAAAGCCAATTTAGTGAAAGTAATTCCGCTAGTTTCGGCGTAATAAATTAGCCATCGGAAGAGGCTGAAGAGTGTAAATATCCCCGATCGCTCTCACACACACTCTCTCTCTTTTCCGGGCTGAAAATAACACGACCGGTGGTATTTAGTTGATTACCACGCGCGAAACGCAATCGTAAAAATGGTCGAGAGAAAGAGAAAAAAAAATGACGGTTTTCGCCCGAATCTAATTTAAATCCGTCTACAAAGAGCACCGTTGGATGTACGAAATGAACGAGTGCCCCAGTTCAGTCCCGCATATTGATGAAGAGATGCGAGAGAGAGCATTTCTCATTGCGCCGTCGATACCCCCTGGTAAATTGCGGAGTAAAAACCCCTGTTTCGTTGCGAGGCGTAATTATGATTTTGAGTAACGAATGGGGGGGGAGAGAGGTGGGAAAAAAAGATGGAATGCCCTGCCGTACAGTTTTCGAGTCATGATGAATCGAACTACGACGTAATCAAGAGAATCAGCGTTGAGGAGCGCCGGTCGGTGCGATACCGTGATTTCTGAAAACCATAGGCGTGAAATTGGTTCCTCGCTCATTCCTAGTTACTAGACAAGTAATAAGTTCCAGGTACCAATCAGGATGTAATGGCGATCACTATACAGCCCCCGAAGGGTCGTAAATATCAGATCAGTCATTTACGAATACGTGTAGGAGCCCGGGCAGTCGCTCAGCGTCGACCGAAGCAAGACTTGAGGAGGTACCATGGCGTAGTATCATTTAGCTAGTCTGCTGGTGATGGAACGACGACATATCAGTTCCAGGGAAACCTCAACGCTAGAATAGGCTCAAGACAAGTGTGGGACACGAGGCCATCGGTGGTGGATGAATCTGAAATCATCTGCTACACAGACGGCTCCAAACATTTAGATAGCAACGCAGGAATGGGAAGAATCACTTTCATTAGGTACTAATACCTCAGTGTACCAAAGTCGCGATAAACTCATGTATTAGCACACTTGTAACAAGGAACATTAGGAATACGAATATAGCTATTTATACTGACAACCAATCTGTGGTAAAAACACTGGGTAACCTAATAGTCAGGAGCTACCTCATAGAAGAAACACAAAGTTGGGAAACTCCAACAACTGGGAAACAATCATAAAATGGATACCCAGACATAAGGGATACACAGGGAAAGAGAGAGCGGACGACCTAGCCAAGGCGGGAGCCAGGAGACACTTGTGTGACTACAATGCAACAATTGAAAGTAAAAAACCCTGCAAATTATTACCCAATGGTTTATTATTCTCATGAACAGCTTGACCTAGTATTACTGCTCCGAGACCCATCCCATTCAATTCAGCATGAAATACTAGTGAACCATACGAAACATGACCAGACTACAATGGAACTACGGAAACTAAATATTCCCCCGGCGCCAGGCGCCCGTAAACGTCTGGAGGCATTTATGATCCGATGGAGGGGTGTGTGGAGGAAGTGGCCTTAACCTTCCTCCACCCTGTTGGAGAGTCGGGGAAATTGGGATGGGGGCTTCCAGCAAACCCGTTGCAAGTCGAGCGGGCGGGTGATTGAGTTTGATATGACGGGAGGGAGGGAGGGAGGGAGTACTAATGACGAACCTTTCCGTTGTAGTTCCCGCATTATACTGCGTTTCGTTAATTTTTTTAACAATTTTTTGCCCATATCAACCGCGGGCTTCGTCTGATTGGATTGCCGAGATGGCGGGCACAACTAGATACCAAATGGGATTTTTGTGCGAAAGAACGAATTTTTTAGACCACGTTAAAGGCACAAAACAGCCCGGTCGGCGAATGGATGACGAGGGAGGGGGGACAGCGGACGGACATTGCAAATTTGGAATTTCCATGTCTTGAAACGTAAAGTATCAAATTTTGAGGGGGGTTGTAAAAACGTTTTCGTCACCAAAAACATAGGGTTATTATTCAGAATGAATAATAAACCAAAAATGAGAAAATGTGGAGTAACGTCAGTGACCAAATAAACAACCATGGAGGGTACCATTATTTCAAAATTATGGGCATAACTAGTTATTACCTGCAACGAACCAATTGGGTACTGGGCTTAAGTAAGGTAAGACTACGAAGAATCATTGGAATGCTATCTGGGCACTACAAGGTGGGCAAGACTCTCAACAGGATCAATCCCCACATCAACGCTAGGTGCCCATGTGGAGAAATAGAAACAGTAGATCATGATCTTAGGGAATGCCCGTAATCGTTTGGTACTAGACTTATTATATTGGGGGGAGATACTACTAAAAAGAACTTGTTTGAGAGAAACCGAGTGGAAAAAGATCCTAGAATTCGTGGAGGGGACTGGTAAATTCCGAAACCCCTTTTAAAGATAACAAACTCTGGGGAGATGGGAAATGGGCCTGAATAGCCGCAACTTCAGTCATTGTTCCCTCGGCCTTGGCCGGTGCCCTGATATGTTCTTCTTCTTCTGATGGTGGTCCCAAGAATTTACTCTTGCGCATTGAGAAACATCCTGGAAACGTTTACCGTCAGGTTGGCCCTAACGCCTGCCTGGCAGAAAAAGGCCATTGCTATACTATCCAGCCCTTTTTGAAGTCCAGGAGCAGTCTGTCTTCCTTGTCTTCACTACTCATCCCAGAAAGATACTAGCTCTATAGCAATTGGGTTATGTCTGCCAGTAGGCAAATTACTTAAGTTAGATAAAGAGATAAAGACATCATCGTCAGTACCGACTCAAAGGACAAAGGTCTTTACATCGAAAGCGCTCGCCCGCAGCATCTCACCAGCCATAGGACACAGACTCACCTAACAGGTACATTAACTTTAATACTAGCCCTAGTTTATCACGCTCCACCCTCTTACGGCAGAAACCTGCCAGGAAAAATTGAGCAACGCACCTCCAGTTCTAATCGTAATTCAACGTGGTGTGAATGAAGGCCCATTGTGTGAGCCAGGGGACTGTATCTTCCACAGTGTGCCGCCAGCCTGCCCTCCTGTGACGAGAGAATGTGCTATGAGACGCGTCACACGCATTAACCCTGCAGTTCAGGCACGTAGGGCGTACAGCCAGACCAATCAGGCGGAAGTACGCCCTAAATCCTCCAGCGAGGAACTGGATAAGGGAGAAATTCGCCTCAACTCCGCTCGAGCCGAGAATCGAGCGTTGCCTGGTCCACTACTTCTTCTGGGTTGTGTCCCACTTCTCTTGCCACCTCGCAAGGGGCACAGCTCTGCTTCTTCTCGTCTGGTGGCGGTACTCTGGTTGCCCTATAGATGGGAACGGCCACACAAACTGCCTCAGAGAAACCGCCGTTTTCGCTCGATTGCACTAATACATACACACCATTTCCCCAAACAGCGTTTTTCGTACTCAATCTTAAAACGTTAAGAACTGAACAAAATTCAACCAACTTTTCTTTCTAATTCGTGGAGCTATGGAAAGAAACATGTTATTTAACGTGAATTTATTTTCCCAACGCTTTAAGACTTATTTATGTTCCTAGCCTTTCGTGTAACTCCCATGTCAACTCATTAACTTCGAATTGCTTTCATTTCTATTAGGAGACTCTAGGAGCCCTGGAACTCAATCCTCAATCTTGACTTGAGCTCCCCTGGTGCCCAAGAATTCCAATGAGAAGGCGTTCCGCGCTATCGTCGACGGTTGAAGAGGAAGGCAGGTGAATCACGTTTATTGGACCTCTCAACCGCAGTGTTCCGAACTACTGAAGGGAAAGCGCAAATGAGTTTGAGGTAAGTAGAACATGTGGTTTATTAGTTGAAAATTAATAGAGTGCGTACAAGTTTTGAGGATAAACCCGAACTCTTCTACTAAATTTGTAAAGGACGAAGCAACTTTCGACAGAGTTAATTAAAGTTATTTCGGTCCCAACGAGGTAAATTACAAGGGAAACTACGCGAAAGTTATAAATATTAGCTTCGCCCGTGGAGCAACTACCGCTGACAACTCATCTCGAAATATCAGGTTTGTGGGAGGATTGGTATAATTTACGGATCTGGGCAGCCGGTGAAAACTTCAATTTTCCCAACGTGCGGCGGCAAGAGCTTTTCAGATTGGACTATAATCGACAACATCGCGCTCGCTCTGGGAGGAGTGGGTCGTGGATTGTCCTGGGTCCCACTCCAAGGGTTTTTCAAGCGGGGGTTTATGCTACCATTGCCAGGACCGTCTTAAGGCATGATAAAGGCTATAGGAATAAAACTATCAACATAATGACCGACAGTCAGGCGTCGTGTAATTCGCTTAAGAGCTACCACACAACGTCAAAACTGGTGAGGGAAAACACGATGTGGCTCAACGCTTCAGCAGTCTCTAATAGGGTTAACGTTCATTGGACTGTATCCCTCACAGAAGCCCTCCAGGTGGTCGCTGGTCAGTCAGTTGACTTGGCTATTGCGTGCATGGTTGACAAATGGAGCGTGAAACGGGAGCTTCTCCCACTCTGGGCTGAACTCTCTCACCTTACAGAACGAGAATCTGCCACCATGGGCGTTAGAGAAATGGCAAGCGAGATGGGGATCTTCGTCAAAGGGACGTGACGCATTCTTAGCCAGACCACTGGACAAGCCAGTTCATCGTGGGGCACGGCGACGGCTACTTCACTACGCGGCTCCACTTCTTTTCCGTTAAAGACTCTCCATCATGTTGCGTCTCCAGTGCGGAGGAAACAAGAAGCCATGCACTGCTCCAACAGCGATCAACAGTTGTTGGGAGGTCAGGTGAACTTAGCAGCAACGACTGCTACAAAGCAAGCCCATAATCGTATTTCAGAGTTTGCCAAGAACGTTGTGGCTAAGAAGCATGGTCACAGTTGATCTGCCCCTTTGAAATTTGTCATCCAAGTAAATAGATTAGGTCGGAAACCAGATTAAGAACTCCCAGATGGTACGGGGGATACTTCAAATCGATTTTCGTCGAAAATTGTGGTAATTTATTGTGCTGCTCTCGTCAATTTCCCACGAATGGGAATTTTATGGTATAGTTGCTATATTGGGAGCTATCAATATAAAAAAGTTAATCAAAATCGTTGGAGCCGTTTTTGGGGAAGAAAATATTTGGTGTTTTGATCACTATGATCACTATAGGTAACTTTTGGTGGATTTTGCTCATACTCTTATTTTGGCGTCCCATGATAACTTGCGGGCTAGATATTAAGTTTGAGCTGATTTGGTACGGTCGTTTGCTCTAAAAATCGTCCACAGGCACACACACATACCATTTTCCCAAATAGTGTTTTTCGGACTCAGGAGGGTCTGAAACGTAAAGATCTGAAGAGAACTTTAAAAATGTCAGCCAATTAAACAAATTTCCTTTCTACTTCGCAGAGCTTAGGAATGTAACAAGAACCTGCCCAATCGTTTCAACCGTTCTCCCGCAAATTGAACTACAAACACCCGGACGCGACAAAATTAGGTTTTCTTTTTAAATTTAACGTTTGGGTTTGGCCCAAAAACGTGGATATTTGAAGAAAACTCAATTTTGTTTTGACACGATCACTACACTTTCTTTACCCTTTAGGTAACGGAAAGTAAATATCGAAAGAAAAAAAAACATAAAACGCGAGTGCCACGAATTTTTAAAGAAAACCATCATCGCCAGAGTATTATTGGCCAGTTGTATCTTACCATTTGTTTCATGTTGAGCGGAAGATTTGGAACTGAGCGAACAATGAGACAATGGCTTAGCATTTATAGAGGCTTTCTTGCAACACGTTCAGGGTGGGACGTCGTCGTAAGGTGACACTGGAGCCCATTTCGAACGACCCCGTCCGAAGCTAGGAACATGTGGGCGCGTTGCAACGAAACCTCCGCCGCTTTTACTTACATACATTAATTCTTAATTTCGGAGCGAAGCGAATTATAGAAGTATCTCTTTACCTTTAAGCCCTTCGAGCGTTTCGCAGCGAACGAAATTACGGATCGATGCCCACGCGGTTAACCGAAAGTGCGTTCTGCGTAGTCTTGCAAATAGCTTCGTCCGGGCGTGAAACGAACTATCAATATTCTACGGGAGTGAACCGTTTTTGGAGAATGACCCCGAGGGCGGAGCTTGAAATTGTGGACACTGTAAGGCAAATGGGACGGAGCGGCGTGGAGATGTTGCGGATGGTAATGAATGTTGCCCCTGTGGCAAGTCGACACACAAATTTTCGCGCTGTCCCACCTTTCTTAGCGCACCTCTAGATAAGAAGCTAGAATTTGTAAAATTTCATCGTCGCTGTTGGGCCTGTCTCGGGTGACATTCCATTTCTAATTGCGTGTCCTCATATGTAAATTTTGTAAAAGCAAAAAGCACCATAAGAACTACACCGGAACCCAAGCACACCATCAAAAGACAGAAAAAGGAATCCCACTATTGCCTCTCCTTCCCCTTCTCCGGTGCTTGAGGTGCAGCAGCCACCAACAAGCAATTCACAGGCATCAACGACCCTTCAAAACAGACACTTTTTTTTGGTAAGTGTTGGTATTAGGATTAGGATATCCACTGCGAAGAAAGGGAGGAATATCCAAATACTCACCCTTCTCTAAAGTCGGGGCAGTGAGTGTTTGTGTGTGTCAGTAAGTGTTTATGTATGGACGAGTGTGTTGGTGAGAAGGGTATGAATGTAATTTATTTGGTGTGAATGCGATGAACATAAAAATAACATAATGAGTTACGACGAATGTAGGAAGAAACGTAACTGTGTGATGCAGCCAGGGAGAATGGAAGAGAGGGCCACATGGCCCTAATTCTCCCTGGTCGATAGATAAACTCATTCATTCCTTCTTTCCAGCTCTCCTTCCACTTAGTGTCTCACAACCAGTTCACTCCTACTCAATCAACGGTGTAACAATTCCACGTAGGACTGATACTGTGGACCTTGGCGTGCATTTAGATCCCCAGCTTTCCTTCTCCGACCACGTAGCTGAGGTGGCGTCCTGTGGAATGCGGACACTTGGCTTTCCAAAGTGTAATACCAGAGGGTTCTCCCAAGCACCAGCCCTCGTGACGGTCTATAAGACTCTTGTGCAGCCAACTCTGGAGTACGCATCGATGATTTGGAGTCCTTATTACGAGTTCCATATTGCGCAAATTAAACGCATCTTCAGGGCTTTCCTCCGTTTCCTGGCATATAAGCTCTCCATTCCTCGTGAGAACTTGGACTATGAAGTACTCGCTCGCTCGTCGCCTGTGTGCAGATATTACATTCCTTCATGGTCTGCTGTCAGGTCGGATTGATGCCCCTGATCTCTTGCCGTTCCATTTTCTTCCAAAAATTACTTATATCACCGCCCACTCAGCCGCCTTCTTCGCCAAGCAAACCTCCTCTCATCACCACCTTCCTTCATCGACATTCTATCTTCGCCCATCTCAACCATTAGAACTCAACTGTTCCGTCAACTCCGCTTGGGTACCCCTCAATAACTCATTTTGCCTACTGTCTAGTGTGGTGCTCTAGTCATCGTTGGTTGTTCCTTATTTCTTTATAATTCATTTAGGTACTACCTGTTTACTTTTTTCCTGTAATTGGGTTCGTCCCGTATTTTCTAATTAAATAAGTACCATCCGCATCATCTCCACACTGCTCCGTCCCATTTGCCTTACAGGGCCCTCATTTCAAGCTCCACCCTCGGGAGCCTATTGTATCCTAGAGCTGCGCGTGTACTTCAAAACAGTACTTATATTAATGATTCCTTCTTTGGGGCCTCGACTGAAAACAAAGCGCAATCTTTATGTGCCGAATTGGTCGCCTTATGCAGAGCAGGGGGATTCGAGCTGGGCAAATGGGCAAGTACGTCTTCCTCAATAATGAGGGAGTTTTCAGGGAATCCACGTGAACCGTGGATGTTTTGAAGTACACGCGTAGCTCTAGGATACAATGGGCCCTCGTCCTTAACTAATTGCTGAATGGTTCTGAGTGCCAGCCACGGACTACTTGTTACCCCAAATGTTACGGTGCGGAGTTCCCATTCGGTTATAGGGTCGGTAGGAGTAAACCGCCTCAAAAAATGCTGAGATACGCAGTCTCCCTCGTGTAATAAAATGCATCTGAACATGGATTTAATGTCGCAGGTAATCGGGACTCGGAACGTTCGGAATTGGGTCACAATTCTATCGATTTCGGGGGGTGGGGGACGAAAATTTACCAAAAACTAGGGTTTTTCGCATTTTTCTCGAAAATGGCTCCAACGATTTTGATTAAACTTTTTAATTATCTTCTACCAATCAATACCTAACTTTTCTTCTCAATACATATCTCCGTGAAAATACGATTAACGGAGATATAGGCCTATGAAGCAAAAATAGGTTTTTTACGCTTTTTGGCGAAGCGGCTTCAACGATTATCACCAAACTTCCGAGATGTTTTTAAATAGTCAATACCTACATATTTTTCTCAATAGATGTTACTCCGACAGTCCATTGAACAGAGATAAAAATCAAAATGTGTCGAAAATAACGTTTTTTCGAACATTTCCGTGAATTCCAGGGTAACTTCTTCACCAGATGTGATAAATCATAATGGAGTGTCTCTTAGTCACCTATACCAACATTTCGTTCTCTATAATTATTTCTGTATATATATGCTGAACGGAGATATAAGCCAAGTTAACACAGAAAAGGAGATTGTCGAATATTAATTTATCGGTATTCCAATTTTCTCAAAAACGGCTCCAACGATTTCGATCAAACTTTCGCAGTACTCTCAGCTAACTAGTACGTACATTTTGTTCCGTATAAATGTTCCTGTAAAAATGCGTTGAGCGAAGATATAGCGCCCGCCTATGTAGCTGGTGTTCGAAATTACGGGGGTGGCGGAAAGTTATGTGTTGCTACGCACCAGATATTTCACCTTTCGGAAATTAATTTTTTTTCCTTCTATTGAATATAGAATACTATAGATTATTGATTATATTTTAGAAGATGTTTTGCTGGTAATTAACAAAATTGCACATTTATATTTATATGTTAAATTTGATCCGAGTTATTCAATTCCAAACTTTAAATTTTGATTTCCTCGAATAGCTGTTTTGAGGACTATGATTATTTTCTCCCTGGCTCCTTAGTTGTTTGCTGCGGAATAGGAAAAAAGATATTGCTCTGCGAATTGTGATAGGAATTATTAGGTGTATCCGCAATGTCATTTCGTGGATATAGTCGCAGCAATCAGACGAAAATCGACCAAGCGCCTCAGCTGGTTGTTTCAACCTGAGAAGACGGGTGCAGTCTCCGTCTCATAAATTAAAGTTGCATAACGGTATTCTCTTCGAAAGGTGCAGAGCCCGCCAAGCGCCGCACACAAATGACGCAACTCTCGAAACCCCCGCCCTGACTAGTCACAGACGAGGTCTGAAGCCTTGAGAAGGTCGCGTTTTCAAACCGACAGGGTCAACGCTCTTCCACCGACTTAGCTTCGCCTTTTAATCGTCGAGGGCGGTTATTTATGAGCCCCAAAACACAACGAGACCGAGAGCCCCCAATTCAAAACGCCCAACTTTCCTCGCGCAACAGTTGAGGCGTGATTTACTGGGGTAGACGCTTTCAAAATTGGAAGGTTTCGCCGGTGTTATCCTCGCGGCAGTACCGCGTTAGGTTGTACGATGGATAAATCTCCGTCCTCTTGCCTGAACCAATTTTTCGAGAGCGTTCTCATTTTTTCACGGAATAATGAGGGGGTTCTTTAAAGGTTGGCGGAGTCTTTCTTCAGATTCAGGGAAACCCGCTGACGACATCCGTAGTCAGGGAGAGCGAAAGAGAGAGAGAGAGAGAGAGAGAGCCAAGTAGCGATATCTTTCGTTATGTACTCGCTTCATTTCCCCTCTTGCAATCAAATTGAACATACCCCACGTTCATTGATCAATTACCCCATCTGGGTTGAATGCAAAAATTATGAAATGTGGTTGAAAATTGTTAGGGAAGCGTGTTTTTGGGGCGATTACGCCCTCCATTCCTCCATCGAGTGGAATCCATGTCTATTTTCTTATCATAACAACAGTTCCAGAACATCTCAGAGAGAACACGTCAGTCGAAGGGTTGTTACACAACTAAAACAGATAAAAAATTGTTTTTACGTCGAACTGTTTCGTAATTAAATTTTTAACAGCCACTGTTAGGTGCAAGAATGGGGGAGCTGGGGATCGCAACGAAACTGAAACTCGGTGAGCGTGAGAAGGACTGTATTTTAGGTGCGTGTGGAATTGAGTAGAATTGAAATTGAGGTGAGATGGAGTACAACTGGGCGACACAAGGGCAATACTCGGAACGCGTGAACTGGCGCAGGCAACTTTATGAGAAAGTGAGAAGTTACTGGGGTGATAGTTGGAAGCAGAATGAATTTGGAAGAGCTCTGTCATCGACAGGGAAATGAAATCGGGAGAAAGAAATGAAGACAGGGGAAAACCTAGAAAAGGGGGCTGGGGGCCCGCAGCTTAGGGATTCCCGCAGGTTAGAGTCAGTTATTGAAACGGTTGGAGACAATTAGGCGGACGGAGACAATGACGCGGGGAAGCCCGAGGTCGAAGACCCTGACAACTTCGACGCTTTGCGTCGAACAGCCACAATCGACAAAATGCAACAAATCGATTCGTAACGCACAACAGGGGTAAGGGTTTCGTTATAGTCTACCCCACATTTCTGACTAAAACCCCTCGCTACTAGTCAAGCATTGTATTTTACTATATATCCATCCTGATTGCGTTAATCACGGAAACTCCACGTACAATCCACTATTTCTTCCAGCAACTGGTTCTACCAATGCCCAAGTTTGATTTACCATTAGCGACTCCATCTCGTCCTTCATGGCCTCAAGACACATTTCAGAGTCATTACTAGCTAACGCTTGCTGATACGATATAGGCTCTGGATTTAAGACGTGCTGCACTGTTGTGGCACAATACTAACCGCGCTTTGTGCATCCGGTGCTAGCGTTTTGACATTTTGTCTTTACTTTGCTACATAAACTCGAAAATGTAATGCGAGAGATGTGACACGGGAAATGTAACGTGTTAGATGTGACACGGGAGATGTTACACGGGATATGTAATGGATGTAGCGTCACGAAATTTTTCAACCGGAGTTGCAAGCACATCCCCTGTGGCGTAATGGAGAAGGCATCGGTCTCCTAAACCGGAGGTTCTGGGTTCGAGTACCACCAGGGTTACAATTGTTTCTTTGACATTTTATGTCTTTACCTTGCTACATAAACTCGAAAATGTAACGCAGGATATGTAACGGAGAAGCAAGACGAAATTTGTGTTGGGTTAAGTGCGTGGTGACGTCTGTTACAAAATGTAATGCTTAGTAACATCACACGTTTTAATAACCTCAGTGACCAAGTGATGATGTCAATTGCAATTGAGGCGGCCATTATATCAAACGTAGTTATCACGTAGTTATCATTGCAGAAAAAAAAAACAAAAATAAAAGACATAAAATGTCCCTAGTGGTTGCGTACTTGTACGAAAGCTGTACCCACCGTTTGTGTTTCTCAAAAAATTTCGTCCTTTAAATACGACCTCGCTCTTTTAACTTTTTTCTTAAATTTCAATGAGTTCTCGCAATTTTACTTTCCGCTACCCGAAGGGAAGGAACGATTTCGATCAAACTTTTGGAGTACTCTCAGCTAACTAGTCCCTACATTTTGTTCTCCATAAATGTTCCTGTAAAAATGCGTTGAACGAAGATATAGCGCCCGCCTATGTAGGTGGTGTTCGAACTTGAAGGGGTGGCGGAAAGTTGTGTGTTGCTACGCACCAGATATTTACGTTTCAACTTGAAAGAAGGTCAATCGTTTGATCGTGCGACAAAGTGGTAATTTCGGAAGGAGCCCCCCCATTCTGATGAGTAATTGACCTTTTTACTTTCCGCTACCCGAAGGGAAGGAAAGTATAGTGATCGGCCCAAAAAAAAAATTTGGGTTTTCTTCAGATCTTTACGTTTCAGACCCTACTGAGTCTAAAAAACCAAATTTCGGCGCGTGGTCCGTGTGTATGTGTGTGTGTGTGTGTGTATGTGTGTGTGTCTGTAGTTCGATTTGCGGGAGAACGGCTGATCCGATTGAGGTTTGTGGACACCAAAATAAGGTTATGGACGATTTCGGCTGATGGGAAGGGGGTGGGGGGACGAAAATGTACCAAAAACTAGGGTTTTTCGCATTTTTCTCGAAAATGGCTCTAATGATTTTGATTAAACTTTCAAATTATTTCATACCAATCAATATCTAACTTTTCTTCTCCATACATATCTCCATGAAAATACGGTGAACGGAGATATAGGCCTATGAACCAAAAATAGTTTTTTTACACTTTTGGGCAAAACGGCTTCAACGAGTATCACCAAACTTCCAAGATGTATCCAAATAGTTAGTACCTACATATTGTTCTCAATAAATGTTCCTCTGAAAGTCCATTGAGTAGAGATAAAAATCAAAATGTGTCTAAAATAACGTTTTTTCGAACATTTCCGTAAATTACAGGGTAACTTTCTCACCAGATGTGATAAATCCTAATGGAGTGTCTTTTAGTCACCCATACCAACATTTTGTTCCCTATAATTATTTCTGTATATATATGTTGAACGGAGATATAAGCCAAGTTAACTCAGAAAAGGAGATTTGTCGAATATTAATTTATCGGTATTACAATTTTCTCAAAAACGGCTTTAACGATTTCGATCAAACTTTCGGAGTACTCTCAGCTAACTAGTCCCTACATTTTGTTCTCCATAAATGTTCCTGTAAAAATGCGTTGAACGAAGATATAGCGCCCGCCTATGTAGGTGGTGTTCGAACTTAAAGGGGTGGCGGAAAGTTGTGTGTTGCTACGCACCAGATATTTTAACTGAAAAAGTGATTAATTAGAGGAGTGTTCGGCAAATTAATAAAGGTATGGGGTGGGAAGACATGAAAAACAATACGGGAGGGATGAAGGTCACTTAGGCTGACCAGAGACACCTTGCAACGCTGAACAGTCAGACTAAGAGTTCGGAGTGAAATACGAAACCATTCGATGTAAAATTTCTTAATGCAACGCATCACACAACTTTCTTCACGTATCTTGGGAACAAATGATCGTTTCATGGTAATCTGCAGGATAAATACTTTAACTCAACATTAACAAGGCTACTTCCATGCAGAAAACGCAATTTTAAAACGTTGCAAAACTAAAATTGTACTAATAACTAAGTGCACTTTTTAACGAATATACTTGCCCCCTTAAACGTGCTTCTTTAAACGATTAGTAACTTTTGGCAAAATAGTATACCATTTCAACGTGTATGGCGTCAGACACCCAAAGCATTCAACGTCCTGTCGCCTACGACACGTTAATTTCTTTCTTTTTTAATAAAGTGAATGTTTTATTTTTCTCTGCTTTTGGTAACTCTTTGTTTTCATTTCTCTGGATGGTTTTTAATGATATGTTAGTACTACCCGCTTTTTACTTTCCTTGGCTCTATGTAATCGGCTGAAAAAAAAATTTTGAGTTTTCTTCAGATCTTTTCAGACCCTCCTGAGTCCGAAAAACACTATTTTTAGAGAAAACGACCGTATTAAATCCACTTAAACTTGATATCTAGCCTGTGGGTTATCATGGGACGCCAAAATGAGGGTTTGAACCAAATCTTTCGAAAATTAACTATAGTTATCATAGTGATGAAAACACCAAATATTTTTTTTCTCAAACACGGCTCTAACGATTTTGATTAAATTTTTCATATAGATAGCTCTTGATAAGATAATTATACCATAAAATTCCCATTTGTGGAAAAATGACGAGAGCAGCACAATAAATTACCAACATTTTCGAGGAAATCGATTTTAGCGCGGTTCCTAGAGAAAACAACCGTACCAAATCAGCTGAAACTTGATTTCTAGCCTACGAGTTACCATGGGACGCAAAAATAAGGGTACGGGCAAAATCCATCGAAAGGTAACTATAGTTATCATAGTGATCAAAACACCAAATTTTTTTCTCAAAAACGGCTCCAACGATTTTGATTAAATTTTTTACATAGATAGCTCTCAATAAGACAATTATACCGTAATATTCCCATTCGTGGAAAAATGACGAGAGCAGCACAATAAATTATCACAATTTTCGACGAAAAGCGTTTTTAGCGCAGTTTTTTTCTTATAAACTCCGCTGGAATTTTTGTAGAATGTTATAATAAATTAGTATTGTAGTCCAATCCAATACCTAAAGGGTGAGTGTTTAAAAACGCTCATGAGATAGACGGGGCTCACTCCAGAAATTCCTGTATTTCAACTACCGCCGTTTCGCTTAATACCAGTTCTAACAGTTATTACCCAATAACTCTGCAAAAGTGATTACTATCCTCCTCACAAAATTCGTGTTTACAGCCTCATTAATTATCTGTATACCAATTGCTCAATAATGGTTCTGCAATGAGTACGAGCAGCACAATAAATTCCACAACTGTAGGCGCTACCGCTTGTGACGTGTTGTTTGACCAAGTTCAAAGGAACTGAGTGATAAATGAATTGATTAAATAGAATTATTCATGTACAAAGTGAATTGACGTAGAGCTATGGAAAGTTGTGTGTTGCAACGCACCAGATATTTGTTGTAATTGAGCTCGTCCCATTTCCTCAAAATAAATAGATGAATCCTGCAATCCTTTTGTTAATACAAGCAGACGAGCGCTTTCTGGCGCGAAATAATTTTCGAGAAACGCGCTGAAAATATGTCACAAAGCCGTACGTGTAGATACATTTTTGTACAAGTTCAAAACGCGGTACACGTCCGAATAATACCCGATAAAAGGCGATCCGAGTGACAATCGTAAAAATACCCCGCGACTCGTTTCGAACGCCCCAATAAATTCTCCCGCGTGACAAAATATGGCGCCGCCAACGAGTACGTTTTCTATCCTCTCGCTGTCTGCCCAACGATGTGATGAAAAATGTGAGTAGATGGTCGAAAAATAGGTCGGAGGTGATTCCTAACGGAGACAAGAGTCGCCGGGGATCCTCCCCTGGGAAATAACTGACGGCTCTCACTTTTCGTTGTCGCGCGGTCCCTCAGTACGTAGACTTCATATTTGTCGGTAGTATTTCCAATTTTTTAGTTAACGCGTTCCTCGACCGTAGACAAGAGGCAGTACAAATAACGTCCGAGAAGAAATGATGTAACGAAATATTTTGAGACTGTCTTAATATATTTATTGAGTTTTGAGGTAAAGTAGGATGAGGGCAGAACGTTGATATGCGCCAAATCAAAAGGATATCGGCACGGAGGGATAGACAGGTGTATTCGAAAGACTGCCAAAGAGGCTGTGTCATGAAATAAATAAAAAATCCAATTAGGAGTTCCCTGCAGTCTGATTATGCTAGTGAACGAACTCAGCACGTCAATCTAGATCAATTCGAAAGAAGGGACCTGCGTTCAACTACCCTGCAGTGTGCGCAGGAGCCATTTGAGGGTTATCAATTGGAGCAGGGTTCTGTTGGGAGTAGGCAAGGCCAAAGATGAGTTTAATAAGCTCAGCAATCGGCGCAGATCCCTATTTGTTGGGACTACCAGGAGCCACCTACGTGGACAGGTTGGCAAATGGGAGGATAGGTGCAGGGCTGCCCAGCCTTAAACAGTAAAAACTCTTCCGACTCTCCAAAGAGAAAGCCAAGGAGGTGCTTGCACCGGGGAGGAAGGATATGAGGATCATACGTGGCCTGTTCACAAGTCACTGTCCACTGAGGTACCACCGTGCAAGTATTGGCAAGTGCGAGGTACAGGTATGCAGGTTCTGCGAGGTAGGGCTAGAAACCGCTGAGCATGTGTTGTGCGTATGCGATGGGCTCACGGCATCACGCCATTGTGTGTTTGGGAGGCTCTTTCTTCAGCCAGAAGAGGTGGCGAATGTAGAACTTGCGGATATCCTGCGCTTTGTGCGTGGGTGGTGGGGGCGCATAGGTTACGACACAACAACTGATACCAGTGACGTGGGGCCATGACCTGAGGATCATGGACGCCCTTACAATAGGCCCGTTTGTGGCTGCAGTGAGGGTATCGTCTGCATTCACAGTTTCAAAAAAAAAGCTCATAAACGAAAACACATTAAAACTGTTGGACGCCAGGTCACACAGGTGTATCGGGACGAACCAAACCTTCCGATTCAGCGGAGGCTCATCCGAAGCATTTGTGCTGACTGGGCACCTCAAATGCCTCCATTCGCTTGAGACTTCGGTGCCATCAGTTGAAACCGAGACGGGTTCCCTCGTCGCCGTGTCGCCCACACTCGCGTTAGCTCCCACCCAGTTCCCTGTTTGTGGTGGTTAAACTTACCCGAATGTAATTGAGAATAAAACTCTGTTTCAATTGCATTCAGCTTCTATCCTACTAACTTCCTAACTCTCTTCGTGAGATATCGCTCTCAATATTAATCCGTAACCTTGTGGCGCCCAACTAGTGGTGTACTTCCCCTACATTAGAAGGTTCTTCTAAGGCGATGGGAATTTTTGATCCCCCACCTTCAGCTTTTCTACTGCTGTGACCTACTCTCTCGTCCGTCATCATGTTCGAACGTTGTCCATTCTTGACGAACAGTTGAACACAGCTTTGTGTTCAATCGACGACGGCTGATTCGAAGAAAGCAGGACAGATGTCAAGGAGCTTCTGGTCTACCAGCATCTCGCGTACATCTACACAGAGATGTCAAAGATTATCTAGCATCGCAGCAGCATAAACCTACTAGTCAGCGGAAACCTAAGGACTGTACATCTCACAACGACTCAATTCCCCATTCTGCATCAACATCGACATCTTCCCGCGTCTGTCCCCGAACGACCTCTCAAATGAGTCCAGGGAAGCCACGCGCCTTCAATAAGGCCTGGTGTAGACAAAAATCCATCGCCATAGCCACATCCCTGCCCTATCTGCGGCAAACGTCATGGGGTAAAAAAGTGCCCGCGTTCCCTCAACTCCAGCCAGGAGGCTCGAAGAACGTGCGTGGAAGATACAAAGGAACGAGGAGGCTGACTAACTTGCGAGGGAAGGATCTCCCCTTCTCCGAGTGAGACCACCAAGAACCACTTCATCAGGGATGTTGGTAAGTGGGAAGATGAGTGCAGGGCTGCCTATTAGTGGGATGAGCCAGTCCAAAGGCACTTGAGGTTGTTAAACTCTCTCGGGAGCGAACAAGATAGATCCTCAGTCTGGAGAGAGAAAGTACGCGGATGGTATGCGACCTATTGACAGGCACCTCCTGGCCATGATTGGTGAGTCAGAGGTACAGAGTTGCAGATACTGCAAGGCGGAAAGGGAGTCAGCGGAGCATGCACTGAATACTTGTGAGGGGCTGGCTGTGATTGGGATGGATCTCAATGTCGTCTTGCGCTTTTGTGCGAGAATGGTGGGGACGTATCGGAGGCTCCCACAGAACACTAGCTCTACAAGAACTGGAAGGACATGAGGGTGCTCATACACGCACGGCGTCATTATACTTGCCTTGACTGGCTTAAGTGAACCAGTCAATGTTGCGCTGAATTGTATCAGTTCTTTACAGCTCAACAAGACTTTTCATCCTCACTGCTGCCTTCCCTCTACTACTAACCTGCTCTGCTTCACTATTAGACTTTATCCCCAATTCTATTCACTCTCTACCCTCAAATTTCACTCGTTTTAGGCACTTCATGAACAGCGTTCTGTGTTAGTCATTAACTTCATACATTTGTCCTACATTTTATTTTTTATATTCCCAGCTACCGCGGGGTTGACAAACTTGTACCTTTCTTTTTGACTGAATAAATTAACATAAGGATGAGTGATATCACGGTGGGGGGGGGCTGCTTAAATAGGATGATTGGCAGACAATACTATCAGCTAACGTCGGTTGATGCTGTACAAACTGATACTGATCACAGCATGCAATTATCAGGGTCCATGCAAAACACCACCCTCAAAATTGCCCTTTACCTTATTTTCATCCCATGGCTTATGAGATATTGACAGTTACCTGAAACAAACAAAAAAAAAGAATTATTATATTGATGAGCCCATTTTTCTTCCTTTCATGAGTTAAAGTACATTTTAAGTTGGTTGAAAAGTTTGTCGCTACTTTTCTAGCGTAAGTCGCAAGGAGGGCCACTGTCTCAAGTCAGTACTGTTCGAAAATATTTAACTTCAGTCAGTGATCCTAATGGATGCTTCCAGGTGCTCGGCCATCCCTCCACTGGACCTTGCGCTGGACTGCGCTGTCATGCTGTCCAATACCAAATGGGGTGCCCATTACACCCATTACAGGGGTGCCCTGGAGACCTTGGATTCGATGTGGGCTCTTGGACTTGGCAGAGCGCCAGCTCACTGCTGCCTTTGATGCAGTTGTTTACCGGTGGCAGGCGAGATGGGACGCAGCCCCCACTGCTGGGATCGGCACGCTATCCTCCCCTCTGTGCAGAACTGCCTGTGGATTGGGCTACGGCACCCCTCTTTTGCAGCGTTGCAGCTGCTGTCCAGGCACGAGGCCTTCCTCTTCTTTAGGTGACGCGATTAACGATTGCCTGAGTGCGGGTGGGGTCGCGGAGAACACGATCCACGCCCCCTTCACCAGCGCCCTCTACTGGGACGCTCGAGCGAGGGTACGACTTCCTTCCATGGAGTAGGCTGCCGCACTTCTTGCTGGCACATCAGCCGCCCAGAGGATCACGGTCTTAGCGCAGGCCTAGGCAGCCTACCAGAGCAAGCTGGAGGCGTGGATTCAGTGGCGGATTGCCAGGAACCAAATTTCCTCCCCACTCAGAGGCACTACGATCCCTCCCTTGCTGGGAAGTGGAGCAGTACCCTATTGTTTAGCCAGAGCCGCACACTTGAACGGGAACGAGCCTGCTGGCCAACACTGGCCGGACTTGTTACCCCATTTGGTTGGTTAGTGATCCCAACAGTATCTTCGTTTGGTCCAAATTGTTCAGATTGCCATTTCGGTCCATTAGCTCGAGAGTTGTAACAAGTCGTTCGACCACCAGCAAATCCGTGCGATATCACATTAGGTTTGAGTTCGGTTGACACGTAAGATGATCCACGATCTGAATGTACGTAAGCCAGCAAGCCGAATGTTGAAAATAAGTTCCTCGAATGATTTATCAATCGGATCAACCGTCAGTACGCACTTTTGGCCTAATACGAAGCTCGTTTCGTTCCTTCACGCTTAGATTGGCCACATACACGGACGTATAGGCAACACGCAACGCGACTCTGTATTGCGAAAAAACTCAACCCTCAAATTATTGTTCGAGAATTATTTCTCAACTGGCCCTCACCCAAAAACGTAACAATCCACCAATTTTGTATTCTCGCAAAATAAGTAGTGCGACGCATCACACCCTTTCCTCAGCCCATGGACTTGCACGGTTTTAGCTTCTAATCCGATCTATTCATGGCTCCATTTATACAAACTTCGTAGCATGTTACGTACAACTTAGAGCTTAAAATACTGACATTGCTGAGACGCGGTTAGGAGGGAAAAAACTGCCTAAAAAGTTGCCCGAAATCCACGTATATTTGAATTCAGGAATTTCTGAGTTTGCCCTCGATTGGGAGCTGTTATGGTGCAAATACATGGGAAATTTGAGTGACCGAGTGGGGTGTGCGTTGAGCCTTACATTCGAGGATAGAAATGAGCTTAAGGGTCAGCTGGAAATGCTTTAAGAACTGGTAAAGGAGGATCGGCGGAGGCAGACCAGAGACGAATCCCTTGCATCTTGCGATCGCATCCACTCCCTGCTGGATCACTGGATAAGATGGATTGATCTGACAGGAACAACACAAGGAGTTTCGATTTTTGTCCTCGAATGGGTTTGTAGGATTCATCGAGGGTTACTGAACCTCAATTATAAACCACATATACAGAATGAAGAGGATCAGTTGAGCCAGATCTGTTCATTGTGCAATTTGGGGGCACTGGAAGACACGTCACCGCCCTTCTCTGATACTGCTGAGGGGAGCGTGGTCACAAGAGGGAATAAACAGGACCCATTAGGTGCACGTTCTGCTCTGAGCGGGGGTCACAGGGGATGCGGTGGCCAACCTGCTTGGTGGGGGAAGTGCAGGGTGTTTAGAGACGCCCTGGAGGAGGCTAGTCGCTGCAGCCAATGATGGTTCGCCTCGTCCAGGGCGACCTTCGCTGGAGCGCAACAGCGCAGGATCTTCTGAAGCAGTTCCAGCGGGAAATGAAGGTTAATTTGCTGCTTTTGAGCGAGAAGCTCCACAAATAGTCATCCCATTGATTTAATGACGAGCTTGGGCTTGGCTTCGCATGTCATCTAGAGATGGGCAGGTTGGTGGAAGACACAGTTATTCAGCCCACGCCAGAGGCACCTCTCCGCTCCATGCAGCATTCGGCGGAAAACCTGAGGTGCGTAGCTCAATTTACCAAGGCACTGCTCAGCCAAAAAAGTCTGGAGCTTGCTGATCCAGGGCCAGTATCTCGCTGGGATCAAGACTGAAGACAAGATGGAAACACCGCTCCTGAGCCTCCCAAACAGCTCGCCAGTATGGGAAGATTCGTGGGTATGGCGGCACGCTGTAAGATCCTCGCGAGGGTGATGAGCATAAGAAAGACGAGCTTCCATCGCAGAGAAGCGTGAGGGCCAACCTGATGCGTTAAACGGTTCCCGGTTGATTCTCAATACGCAGGAGTCAATTCATGGGGCCTCCAAGAGCAGACGCTATGCCCCAATAAAAACAAAAATGAAAGAAGTCAAATGCAACTGTTCACTCAATGTTGATTTCAAATCCTTCGTTCAGTCCTTCGCGTTTTCGTCAAAGTTCATTTCCGTCAGTCGAGCGAGTGCTGCATGAGTCACCACCCAAGCCCAATCCATCATGACACGGGTTCGTAGTGCCATCATTACGTCACCCCATTGCCGAATCTAATCTTTCTTCATTTTTCTCGTCATTCGCTTTCTACAACTCGTATCGTTCTCGTCTTACCTTGTCCACCTCGCTCTTCCTCGCGTTATTCAACCTCCAGGAGGCCACGCTCGTGAAGACTGGTAAAGTACCTTTGACACATTGCCTGGTACCAGCGGATCAAGGTATTGTGCTGAATATATACTCTATTCTCGTCATGTCCGCTAGTCACCACCTCGCTCGTCTTTTCGTCCGCGACGTCACGACACACCATTAACATCCATCTCTACCTTCCGATTGCGTTGCTGAGTTTACTTTTAGATGAATTGATTTTATTTATTTTAGTATTGCCTTAAGTGATTCTTTCGGTGGGCCCACGCGATATAATTTGCTTTGTTGTGCAAATACAGTCCACACATCACATGTTGGTAAGTTTCCCTGGGCGTATCGCTCGTCCAATCCTAGACCAACACAAACTTTATTCGAACGTTCTCTTGCGCGGACATGCCCACATTCACCCAGCTAATAAAGTTCGTGGGGAATCAATGCAAAATGAAGAGTTGATCCGACAGCCTTCGTTCTCCAAATCGTCGTTTGCTTCTCTGGGAGCAGCTCAGAAGCAAAGTCAACACACCTAGTGCTTGTGAAACGACCCAAAATTGTTAGGCCAGATTGCTATAGTGGACTGTATTATTTGCAAGAGTGCTGGACTCATTTTCGGATAATCGAAATGAAGCAGTTGGCAGTGAGTGTGAAGGGGAGCTTGGCTCATCCAACGACGCCTTCTGGCTCCTGGTGCAGTACTTGCGGCAAGGAAACGACGACGATGCGAGATGAATCATGGGGACTTTGACGGGAGAGCGGGAAAGCTACGTGTTTGGGATGATTTATAACAAAAGGTATTGTAAGAGGGCGTTTTAGGGGATTTCGCAATTAACGCGGTTTACTGCAAGAAATAAAAGAGACACGCCGTTTGATAACGCTTAAGTTCGCCCCTCTCAGAAGAGCCGTTCCGCAGCTAACTGCTACCTATTTCTCGCCGAAACGTCATCGTTCTGGAAGTTGAGGAAGTCCGACATTATAAACCTGAATGGAATCAGAAAGGAGCCTTGTGCCACCCCTTTCCACGAGATTATACTCATAATTGTCCTGTTCTGATCTCAAAATACCCGAATTTCGTACAAGGTCAGAGTATACAACCAATTACCGTCACCTTGGACGGAAAGTGACCCGTTTTTACCCCGCTCAGTAAATCTCCCGATCCGCTCCTGAGCAACAAGAAAGTACTATTGTTGACGTTCTCCGAGAAACGGGCGGCAGTATATCATAATAATCACGCCACGGTTAAATAATTTCGTGATCGATATACCCCCAAACTGGTTCCGTGGAAAGGAAAAAAAAGAACTGAGAACGGCGCGATGGTGGGAGGGGGGAGGGGGAGGAAACGGCGGAAAAAGCGGTAAACGGCGAGGAAACTTTTCTCCCGACCGAAGAGAGGAGGCGTTGGGCAAAATTTATGGCTGCAAAAAGCCAGGATATTGCAAAGGCGGCTCTCCACTTTATTGCGGAGACTCCCAGTTGAGTTAGCTCAAAGCCCCGTAACGCGTTAACTGGTAATCAATTTCGTTAAATTATTGTTTTTGTTTATCTGATGAGGTTTTTTTTCGGAAGTCGTTTTTCTATCGAACGAGAATTGGTTTTTGTAGCTCACGGGTGCGCGTTGAGTCATTCAGATAATCAGTTGAGTGTGTCGACTGGCCAATGCTTGGAAGAAGGTTGAATAAGCAATAGAACCGTGTTTCGGCAGTATGTTTTACTAAATGGAACTCACTCAACATCGCTTTCATCTCTAAACACAACTTGGAGCAGCGCTATCAAACTGTTTACATTGCACGGTTTGTGTGCAGTTACTAAGGCCACTTGGGGTGTGCGTTACCATGTCACTATCCTCACATATAAGGCAATATATCTAGGCGTGTTGGCTACTGCCCCGCTGTCTAGGGTAGCAAAAGAGAGTATCGGCCCAATCCCAGAGGGCTGCCCTACTGTGGATCACCAAGGCCTCTAAGTAGCGCTCCAGGTGATCACTGGTCAGTTGCCAGTTGACTTGGCCGTTGAGTGCATGGTGGAGAAGTGGAGAGTGAAACGGGAGCTTCTCTCACTCTGGGCTCAACTCCCTGTGGATCTCACCCCCCAAAACGGAGAGATGGGAATCCTCGTCAAAGGGATGAGTTCTTCCCCGACAGTGTTCTTGAGAAAAGGTGGGTTGAGCCAGACCACTGGACGAGCCAGTTCCTCACAAGACATGGCGACTTCAATGCGCAACTCCACTTCTTTTCTCTCGATGACTCTCCACTATGCACATATGGCGCTTCCAGTGTGGAGGAAACAAGAAACCAAACGCTGCTCCACTGTAGTTTCTACGACGGTGACCGACGGTTGTTGGAACAGCTGGCAAACCTAGCAGGATTCACCGCTACAAGCTCTGTTTCACAGAGTTTGCAAAGTAGGTCATAGCAACAAAACATGGTCATCGTTGATCTGTCTTTATGAAACTTGCCACCGAAGTAAATAGTTAGATCAGGTGGGAGACCAGATTAAGAACTCCTCCCAGATGATACGGGATTCCTCAACGCGGTAACACACACCGGCAACAGCTCTCCACCGGGAGACTGGCTAACGACCAAATACGAGCCGTACCTCCAGGTCTGAGTTCGGTGGATGCTGAAGGGGCCGGCCTCTAGCACATTAGCGAAACCGCAACTTCTATGACTGATATAACAGTCATCAAATTAGAAAACAGACCTGTGTGAGTGTCTGTGGACGATTTTTAGAGAAAACCACCGTACCAAATCAGCTCAAACATGATATCTAGCCTGCAGGTTACCACGGGACGCCAAAATATGGGTGTGAGCAACACCCACCGAAAGTTAACTATAGTTATCATAGTGAACAAAACACCACTTTTTTTCTCCAAAAAAACGATGTTGATTTTGGTACTCTTTAGTCTTCCATTCCCCTTTCCCATCGATGGAAATCGCCCTAACCTCATTTCCCGCGTCATGTACCTCGCCTCTACGAAAAACCACGCACAAAACAAAAATATTTGGTGCGTAGCAACACACACCTTTCCGCCACCCCTTTAAGTTCGAACACCACCTACATAATCAAGCGCTATATCTTCGTTCAACGCATTTCTACATGTATGTTTACGGAGAACAAAACGTAGAGACTAGTTAGTTGAGAGTTTTTCGTAAGTTTAATCAAAATCGTTAGAGCCATCTTTGAGAAAATGTACCAAAAATTAGGGTTTTTCGCATTTTTCTCGAAAACGGCTCTAACGATTTTGATTAAACTTTTAAATTATCTTCTCCAAATCAATACCTAACGTTTCTTTTCCATACATATCTCCATGAAAATACGGTGAACGGAGATATGGGCCCATGAAGCAAAAATAGGTTTTTCACGCTTTTTGGCAAAACGGCTTCAGCGATTTTCACCAAACTCACAAAATGTTTTCAAATAGTTGATACCTACATATTATACTTAATAAATGTTCCGGTGGCGGTCCATTGAACAGAGATAAAAATCAAAATGTGTCGAAAATAACGTTTTTTCGAACATTTCCGTAAATTCCAGGGTGACTTTTTCACCAGATGTGATAAATCGTAATGGAGTGTCTTTTAGTCACCCATAGCCACATTTCGTTCTCCATAATTATTTCTGTATATATATGTTGAACGGAGATATAAGCCAAGTTAACTCAGAAAAGGAGATTTGTCGAATATTAATTTATCGGTATTCCAATTTTCTCAAAAACGGCTCCAACGATTTCGATCAAACTTACGGAGTACTCTCAACTAACTAGTTCCTACATTTTGTTCTGCATAAATGTTCCTGTAAAAATGCGTTGAACGAAGATATAGCGCCCGCGTACGTAGGTGGTGTTTGAACTTAAAGGGGTGGCGGAAAGTCGTGTGTTGCTACGCACCAGATATTTTTTGGTGGATTTTCGTCCCCCACCCCTCTTTTCCATTGAATGAAATCGCCCATAACCTTATTTTGCTGTTTGCAAACCATAACGAACAAAACAAAAAAAGAACCAGCTCAATCAGTTCAAACGTTCCCTCTCAATTGAACTACAGACACAAACACCTAATCCTGGCGCCGCAATTCGGGTTTCGGACTCGGTAGGCATCAAAATTTAAAGATCTGAAGAAAACCCAACATTTCAACATTTGTTTACTCCATCACTACACTTTCCTCACCCTTCGGAATGTAAAAAACCCAGTATATAGAGAAATTAAAGCTCAACAAAAAGCTGTCGGAAAAATCTCCGTTTGGTTCTCGGACAGTTACATTTGCTCAACGTGTCAAGATGTGTATTGAAGAACGTGGGGTATTTCCGGTTTTGACATTTTATGTCTTTACTTTGTTACATAAACTCGAAAATGTAACGCGGGATATGTAACGTCGGAGATGTAACGTGGGATATGTGACGGAGAAGCGTCACAAAATATCGAATGGTTGAAGCGTAACGCTGGGTAACATCACACTTTTAATAACCTCAGTGACCAAGTGATGATGTCAATTGCAATTGACGCGGCCATTATATCGAAACCATCAACGAGCACAATCAAACGTAGTTATCATTGCATAAAAACAAAAATAAAAGACATAAAATGTCCCTAGTGGTTGCGTACTTGAACGAAAGCTGTACCCACCGTTTGTGTTTCTCAAATTTAAAATAATTTTTGAGAAAATGTGAAGAAGGAGCTTTCATTGTTCTGAAAATTTCATGAGCTCTTTCCGTTTCATGGGCTTTTGAGTCCCAAAAAACGTCGTTTTGAAAAACGGTTAGCGTCTGTGTTTGTGTCTATTTCTTTACAAATCTCGCTCATCAAGCATACAGATATTTGAAAAAAAAAACCCAGAAAAATAGAAAAATAAAGTTTCGGTACGAAATGAATTTTATAAAGATCTTCGGATAATTAGGAGCTACATAATCAATTTCAACACTCAAACTATTGTGGTTTTTTAAATAACTTTGTTTCGTTTCCTTTATAATTCCCTAATTTGAAACGCAAACCACTCCACGAAAACAATTTTCAATGAAGCTCAACACATTAAGAGCACGTAGAACGTTATGTGAATTTGGTGAAAAACATGTTGAATTAGTAGCTTGGTTGCACTTCGGTTTTAGAGGTCTTTCATCGACGTGTCTTTTACATCATAACGAGGCCTCGACGTGACGACATTCTGCATACGTTCGTACGAAAAATTGAAAAGACGTGTCAACTTCTTAATAGCGTCGTGGATTGTAGCAGCGTAAATACAAATTCGTCGCCCACTAGAATTCTTTCTCGACTGGTCGAACGTTAATCCTTCAACCGCCCGAATAAAACGACCGATCCGCTGGAATGGTAAACTATAATACGAAATAGTTGTCCGAATAGCGTCCACTTTAGCGGATCAACGGCTTATAAATCGGCGTTTACATTTTTATCATCCGAACGACCTCCTATTCCGCGACACGAGTGTCTTTCGAGAGTTCGTTTTTCGCAAATTTGTTTTAAGGTCGTCCGTCGGATGGGCCCACGCCGGTCCTGGAGTGAAGAAGACCTCTAACCGACGGCCTCAACCTGTCACATTACCAAAATGAGCGCTCGTTGCAAAATTTGAAAGAAGAAAAAAAAACAAAACAAAACCGTCGACCGTAAAAAACGTGCGTCGAACGGTCCTGTAACATTCAGGTGAGTGAGTGAGGAATGTTGGAGAGGGGGAAATAATCATCGCAGAAACTTCGCCAAGGATGACCGCATAATTTTGAGCTGTATATAAACGAAACCATCCTTCGGAGACTTATCAGTTCACAGTCACGGACCAAACTCACCATGTTCAGGGTAATCATTTCGATACTTCTCAAAATGTTCACAAATCCTCTCTTTTATGCTTCAACCAAAATTTTAATCTTCCTACGATGAACTAGGACTCCTAGTTGAGTGATCTAGGTCTAAAGTTACAACTAACAACTTTCAGACTTGATCTAACAGTCCATGGAATCTAGAACAATCTATGATGTTAGCAGAAGTGAATTTTGGCGGCAACAGTGTGCCGCCACCCGTGCAGTTCGCTGCTGTTTATATTAGCCGAGGAGCCACATTTTTCGTCAGAAATTTTTGGTTCTATCGCTGCCTGGCTCAGAAGGCCTCACACCCCAACGCGCTTGGCCACCACGCCCCCCCCCCCCTGCCACCTACACCAGGGCAAATGTCTGGTCTACTGCCAATAGCCAAAGTGCATCCAATAGGTTCTCTATAAGGCGCTTTAATGTCCTTAGAACTTCCCTCATAGAGATACAGACTGGGATCTAAGAGCGTTGAAACGGCAATTGTAATGGTTTGCGGTGGGCTGCCGATGGTGGCAACACTGTTGCCGCCACCCATGCAGTTCGCCGCTGTTTATATTAGTGGAGGAGCCACATTTTTCGTCAGAACGGCTACCGAATCTTCCCTTTTTTTAATCCCGTGAACAAGTGTTTAAATTCCCTTTATATTGTGTGAAGTAAGGTAAGCGATCAGAGCTTGGTGTTTCATTTTCCCCATGGCTCATTGTCATTTACTACAATTCGAGCATAGGTTATTTGTTTCATTCTAAAAGGAGTTCATTTCATTTCTATTTTTACTTTCCTTGGCTCTATGAAGTAAACAGGAAAGTTATATAATCGGCTGAAAAAAAAATTTTAAGTTTTCTTCAGATCTTTACGTTTTAGACCCTCCTGAGTCCGAAAAACACTATTTGGGAAAATGGTCTGTGTGTGTACGTGTGTCTGTGAACGGTTTTTAGAGAAAGCCACCGTACCAAATCAGCTAAAACTTGATATCTCGCCTGCAGGCCACCATGGAACGCCAAGATGAGGGTTTGAGAAAAATTCATCGAAAGTTAATCATAGTTATCATAGTGATCAAAACACCAAATATTTTTTTCTCGAAAACGGCTGCAACGATTTTGATTACATTTTTTATTTTGATAGCTCCTAATATGGCAATCACACCATAAAATATCCATCCGTGGGAAAATTACGAGAGCAGCACAATAAATAATCAAAATTTTCGACGAAAAGCGTTTTTAGCGCAGTTTTTTCCTTATAAACTCCGCTGGAATGATAGTAGAAAGTTAAAGAAAATAGGTATTGTAGTCGAATCCAATACCTGAAGGGTGAGTGTTTAAAAACGCTCATGAGATACATGGGGGTCACTCCAGAAATTCCTGAATTTCAACTACTGCCGTTTCGCTTACTACCAGTTCTAAACATTTTTACCTAATAACTCATTTTACCTATGTCATTTTTGCAACTCTCGGCTTTCGTCAGACACTCGATTACAAATAATAACTCTCATTTTCTCAGCTCTCGCTCAGTTACACTCACTCGCATTCAGCTCTCGCTCAGTTACACTCACTCACACTCAGCTCTCGCACGTATACCAGTTCACCTATAAAGTGGCCCCTCAGTCTCACGTAAATTCTGTCCTTACTCATACTCACTTCCGTATTCTATCTAAAGTGTAATAATTTAGTACTCTCATTTCACTCATCAACATTTAGCCACCCGTACTAATCTTGTGAGGTCTCCGACAATCTTTCAATAGCAAACACATTTAATAATAATCGCTCAGTTAGTAGTTGAATACTTCCTGAGTCACACTGAAGAGATAAGCTAGACTGGCAATTACATGTGCCTAGGTACAACATTTTAATTAGTCTTTCTCCGTTCAAAGCTCGCTTGTTTCGCTCTCGTCGTTGTCGCCGTCCAGGCTCAACTTCTCCAACCAGCCGAGCCTTTTGACAACGACCCTCACTATACTTACACTTACAACATCCAGGACCCCACTACCGGGGATGCCAAGAACGCGCAGGAGTCGAGGAGCGGCGATGCGGTTCAAGGAAGCTACTCGCTCGTTGAGCCTGATGGTTCTGTGAGGTATGTATTTGCCAGTGTTGGATGGGTACTTAACAAGTGTTCTTGATATCGTTTATCGCTTTTCATTCTTTGGGGTCTTCACAATTAATTATTTGTCTAAGAAAATTAGTGTTGAACAAAGAATTGTATTATATGGGTTGGAAGATATATTTTTTTGTTACTGCCAGACCGGTCAAATCAACGTTAACAAATCTATGCATCTTTTTATGTATAACCTTTACTACAAAACTTCAACTCAATGCAACTACTTTCTATGTCAGCATCTACAGCGCCCAAAAGTACCGTTTTGCGAATTTAATAATACATCTTGTAAATTATGTTTTTTTTTGGCATAGTAAATAGCAACTAGTGCGTAAAACTTTTTCACAGAACTGTGCAGTACACCGCCGACAGTGTCAATGGCTTTAACGCTGTCGTCAGCAAATCCGCTGGTGGCGCTCCCATCGCTCAGCCCATTAAGACTGTTCCAGTTGCCGCACCTGTCGTCATCGCCGCTCGTGCTGCCCCTATCCCCATCGCTCGCACCTACAACGCTGCCCCAGCTATCGTTCGCTCGTCATTCGCTTCCCCTCACGCCACTTACGGATATTAAAGGCACTAGTCTCAACCTGAACTGATCGGGGAAAGAGTCATAGTTTAATAAAATTGTTCCCCGCACAATAAGTCTGTGATTTAACCTAATTCATCGCTCTTCAAGGTGGAAAGTTGAAATATTTTTAGTCTCGCCATTGGCAGGGTTCAGAAGAGAGTGGGGCCATAAGATCTAAACGGTTCCGGGTTGGTTCTCAATGCGCAGAAGTAAATTCAAGTGGCCACCCTCCAGCGTCCCGAATAAAAAAAAAGATACAAATGAATAAAAAGCGTGTAGAGTGCCTTACTCCCGCAGAATTCAAGATTGATGCAATGATGGTGCTCCGTTTCCAATAAATATTCCTCTTGAAGTTCATTGAGCAGAGAGATTCATTTTTTTTTTTTAGTCGATTTCATAACTTTCGTCTTTATTTCGTGCAGCCCAGGCAAGTAACGAAGCGTTATTAACGCTTGCAAGGGTTTCACAGTACTGGATTTGACCATGTTAGAGATGTGTTCTCAATCACATGCACAAAGTGTTCGCCACAAGGTATTTCGTAAACTCCAGTAACCGAAGATAAAAGCCTAACTCGCCTAACTGGTAACCGTATTCCATTTTAAAACCGTTGTTGCAGGAGTAAACGTGCATATCACGTATTACAGGAAGGCGAGGACAGTTGTGTGATGCGTCTCATCACATTTTGGTTGCCGATCCGGACAGTTGCATTTTTAAGCAGTATGGTTTTTGTAATGAAATTAATCGAATATTGACGCGAGGCTCCATTTCACGCTGAGCATTCATGCGAACGACGTCGGAAAATTGTTCATGTTGATGCAGTGTATTGGGTGGAAGTGTTGGTGTGGAGCGGGGGGGGGGGGGGGGGGGGTGAGCTGATCGAATTCGAAGAGGAGCGGTTGGAGGACGACGTTGTCCCCAGGCGCTCGCACCCTCTTCGGATTTGTATTAAACGAAGATAAAATTAATGGCGCCATCCATTTCAATCGCCGTTGCATGCAGGATGCTCCCTCGTGCCGTTCACGGAAGAACTGAAGCAAACTTCGACTCATCCGTCTCAATGAATCACACGATGTACAAGTCTCTGGGAAAAACTACACCCGAATTTATTTCGGCGAACCGCTGAAACGTAAAGTTGCTTTCCCTTTTTCTTGTCAAAGTGCAAATTATTATTCGAGGGGTGTTTAGGAAGAGAGTGGAAGGGGGAAGGGGAGTGAGGGACTGGCTGAATTTCGTTATTGAAAATACAAAATTAGGACCTTTGGTTGGTCTCCCTAAAATAAAACAACCCTGCAAATTATTACACAATATGAATTATTGCACAGCTTGACGTAGTCTCACACCTCCGAGACCTGTCTAATTCGATTCAAACATGACTTGACTACAACGGAAGGTTGAAAATTAGGTATTCGAGATTGTAAGCGCAGCAACGTCGAGGAGGACGCTGAATTAGGGACCTAGTCGGCGCAGTTGGTCATTTCCTTCACCTACACTCATTTTCGAACTTTTCTTCGTACACGACGACCATTAGTTTTGGTGGCCACCATTGACAGTGAAATCAGTTTCCTCGCTGCTTTCAACAGTAAACATTTCCTAAAGGTATACTGCCGTCATGGTGGTACGAGCGTATTGTGCAAACTTTTGAGCCAAGCTCTAGGTAGTGAATCCACGACCCAATTAAAGTTGTGTGATATTTCATTTGTTTTACGTTCCGTTTTGGTTTATTATTCATTCTGAATAATAACCCTATGTTTTCGGTCACGAAAAATGTTTTACAACCCCCCCTCAAAATTTGATACTTTACGTTTCAAGACATGGGGATTCCAAATTTGCAATGTCCGTCTGTCGTCCGGGACGTTTTGTGCCTTTAACGTGGTCTAAAAAATTCGTTCTTTTGCATAAAAATCCCATTTGGTATCTATTTGTGCCCGCCATCGCGGCAATCCGATCAGACGAAGCCCATGGTTGTTATGGGCAAAAAATGGTTAAAAAATTAACGAAACGCAGTATAATCACAAATAAGCCGTGTTTTGTATCGTTTTCAAGGCTCGCTCGACTCGCAATGCCCTTTGGGCTCGCCACGTCCTGCCAATTGCCTAGCGAGGGTTCGCCGGAAGCCCCCGTCCCAATTTCCTCGACTCTTTTTGCCCGCCACTTCCTCCGCATTGGATCATAAATGCCTACAGACGTTTACGAGCGCCTGGCGCCGGGGGAATATTGAGTTTCCATCGTAGTTCCATTGTAGTTAGGTTACGTTTAGTATGGTTTACTAATATTCCATGCTGAATCGAATGGGATGGGTCTCAGAGCAGTAATACTAGGTCAAGCTGTTCATGAGAATAATAAACCATTGTGTAATAATTTACAGGGGTTTTTTGTGTATATTTTCTCGAAGAGTTAATTTTCCGTTTTCGTTTCATTACATTAAAATTTAATTTCGTGTTAATTTCCTTTCACCTAAGTTTTTAAGTTGACTCTACGCAGATGCCTGTGGGCGCCAGTAGGCAATTGGCACGACGAGACGAGCCGAGTTGACGAGTGGCTGAAGCTGTGTTTTAGCGTCAGTTACTCGACATCTAAAAATGGACAGTTTTTCGGCGAATGTCCATTTGGGCCTTAGTCATAAGTTTCGTTTCCTTTGTTGTCTTTTTGTACATTACGTAAGTGACATCTAGTGCAGTGCCTTCACGCTTCAAGCTGGTCAGTTCTTTCTCGAAAATTAGCCTGGCCACCCGAACATTTTTCTTGTTATTCCTGATAATCCAGTAATTGTATTTGGGGATCCCAAGTGAGCAGTTCCGCGCAACCGATTCGAAATCCAATCGGACATTTACTCGGTAGCTGGTGGACCCCTTTTCTTTTGCGCCTTTAGGAATCCCTGTTTTATTTTACTCGGAGAGAAACTAATTTCTTTTCTTTTGTTAACAAATTTCATGTACGTCGAGTGGTTCAAGGGTTTTGTTCCAAGGAAAATTCTCCTCTCCTCCCTACCACATTGAACGTTACAGAAGTAAAAAAAATAAGAAGAGAATCGAAAAAAAAGAGAAAAGTATCAAGTAAGACCACAAATATATTATTTAACAATTCTGCAACTGATATTTTGGGTATTCGAATTAAAATGTCAAATAATGAAATCGACAGGCGGCAAATGAAGGTGGCCCAATGGTACCAACTCTCTAACACATTGTTTTGGATGACAACTCGCCAAGTTGACTCTTCGTTCGAGGGATTCTCGTTTGAGCGTAGTGGTAGCCCTTTTCCCCCGCCGCCAAACTCCCGCAAGCTAATTGTTAGTCAATTGGGGATTGATAAACGCGATCCGAGCTCAAGTATTTTTTCACTCATCGAATATCGTTAACAAATCGCTACCAAATCGACGTTTTAACTAAAGAATTGATAAACCGGCCCTTAGCGTGGAAAACAATTTACTAACTTCGAATATGAAATTAACAACGACAAATTATTATTGATAACATATAATATAATGTAACGAAATTGTTGAAATTAAGATGCGTCTTCTTGGTACCAATTTAATCGATTTTAATTGAAAATAAATGAAATACTCCGTGTTAGTAAAAAAAGGAAACAAACGATAGTTCTTCTGTAGGACAAACAGATTTCCTGACCGTGATTTTTGTGGGTGACGATGTGCAAAATGGACTGGGCTGACGTTATATACACATTCACCATCGAAACTTTGACCATTTGCCCTGAAGTCGGCTAGAATGCCACAGGCCATTGGTGCTATCGACTGTACACACGTGAAACTGTCGATTTTTGTGAAACAACGCACATTTGGTGTTGAGAAGCATCATGCATCGTTTTTCAAATTTTTTGAAGTTGTTTTGGTGTACGATTAATTGTGAATAACGGCCGTAATGTTTTCTGTAAAGAACATTTTTTTACTTGGCCCCACTCACGACGGAAAGTTATAAAATCGACGGAAAAAATCACGACAAACGCTTACCAAAAATAATTGCTATGCGAAAAAAGATCTACACTATAAGAAGAGGAGTAAGAATAGAATGAGAAGTTGTTTTAGAATCAGTTACTCGGCATCTAAAAATGGACGGTGTTTTTCGGCAAAGGAATCCCTGTTTTATTTTACTCGGAGAGATATTAATTTATTTTCTTTTGTTAATAAATTTCATGTACATCGTTTGGTTCAAAGGAAAATTCTCCTCCCCACCACATTGAACGCATTTTGGTATCACAACGTGGTTGTGATCTACCTTTAATCAAATTGGGCTCGAATTGTTATCTTACGCACGTTAATTTCTCTATTTAATTAATCTAGGGTGGAGTAGTACATAGCTTTGGTGTACGTGGAGATCCTACCCATGACTAGATCCTCACTATTTCATCCCCATATTTTCCAAACCCTACGAAACTATGGATCAGGAAACCAGCAATCCTTCTGGGTCCCAACATCCGACTTTCCAATCAAGAAGGGATCAACGAGCGCATTATGACCAGCGTGACAGCAAATTCTTTTAATTGGTAGAATTCAGCTCACTATTTTTACTGTAATTACACTGTTTTCGATTTAGACGCATTTCATTCGACCCAGCATTCAAAAATACCTTTGAAACGATACCAAACACGGTATATTCGCGTTAAAACTGCAAAAATTGCTATTTGTTCATTTCTAAACCATTTTTACTTTCCGCTACCCGAAGGAAAGTATTGTAATCGTGTCGAAAAAATTCGGGTTTTCTTCAGATTTTTACGTTTTGAGGCCTACTGAGTCTAAAATATCTGGTGCGTTGTAACACACAACTTTCCTTAGCTCTACAACAATTCACGTTGTACATGGCTATCACTCAGTTAATTTGAACTTGGTCAAGCAACGCTTTACGGCAGCAGGAAGCGGTAGCGCTTACAGTTCCAGATTTTATTGTGCTGCTCGTACTCATTGCAGGGCCATTATTGAGCAATCGGTACACAGATAATCAATGAGGCTGTAAACACAAATTTTTTGAAGAAGGATAGTAATTACTTTTGCATAGTTATTGGGTAAAAACTGTTAGAACTGGTATTAAGCGAAACGGCGGTAGTTGAAACTCAGGGATTTCTGGAGTGAGCCCCATGTATGTCATGAGCGTTTTAAAAAACTCAATCTTTAGGTATTGGATTGGACTACAATACTAATTTATTTTAACATTCTACGAAAATTCCAGCGGAGTTTATAAGAAAAAAACTGCGCTAAAAACGCTTTTCGTCGAAAATGTTGATAATTTATTGTGCTGCTCTCGTCATTTTCCCACGGATGAGAATTTTATGGTATAATTGTCTTATTGAGAACTATCTATATAAAAACTTTATTCAAAATCATTAGAGCTAAAGCTAGTTTTTGAGAAAAAAAAATTTGGTGTTTTGATCACTGTGATAACTATAGTTAACTTTCGGTGGATTTTGTTCATACCCTTATTTTGGCGTTCCATAGTGACGTCCGGGCTAGATATCAAGTTTGAGCTGATTTGATACGATGGTTTTCTCTAAAAACCGTTCACACACACACACACAGACCATTTTCTCAAATAGTGTTTTTCGGACTCAGAGGGGTCTGCAACGTAAAGATCTGAAGAGAAAACAAAATTTTTTTTTTCAGCCGATTACTTAACTTTCCTTCCTACTTCGTAGAGCAAGGAAAGTAAAAACCTAATTTACGCGCGCGGTCCGTGTGTGTCTGTAGTTCGATTAGCGGAAGAACGGCTGATCCGGTTGAGTTGGTTCTTATTTTGTTTTGTTTTTTATTTTTGGTTGACACCAAAATTAGGTTATGAGCGATTTCGGCCGATGAGAAGAGGGAGGGGGGACGAAAATGTACCAAAAACTAGGGTTTTTCGCATTTTTCTCGAAAACGGATCTAACGATTTTGAATTAACATTTTAATTATCTTCTAATGATCAATACCTAACTTATCTTCTCCATACGTATCTCGATGAAAACACGGTGAACGGAGATATAGGCCTATGAAGCGAAAATAGGTTTTTTACGCTTTTTGGCAAAACGGGTCGAACGATCATCACCGAACTCACAGGATATTTTCGAATAGTTGATACCTCCGTATTGGTCTCAATAAATGTTCCTCTGAAAGTCCATTGAGCAGAGATAAAAGTGAAAATGGGTCGAAAATAACGTTTTTTCGAACATTTCCGTAAATTCCAGGGTAACTACTCCACTAGATGTGATCAATCTTACAATGTGTCTTTAAGTCACCCATTCCCACATTTCATTCTCCATAACTATTTCTGTACATATATGTTGAACGGAGATATAAGCCATGTTAGCTCCGAAAAGGAGATTGGTCGAACATTATTTTATCGGTATTCTAATTTTCTCAAAAACGCCTCGAGCGATTTCGATCAAACGTACGGAGTACTCTCAGCTTACTAGAACCTACATTTTGTTCCATATAAATGTTCCTGTAAAAGTGCGTTGAACGAAGATATAGCGCCCGCATATGTAGGTGGTCTTCGAATTTAAAGGGATTGCAAATCCCTCCCAAATACATCGATCGTCCAACGTATTCTACAATTAAGAAGAATATGATCAAAAGCGTAACTGTCCGAAAGAATGTCGATCGCATCATTGAAAAAAACGAACCTGTTGTGGCGGGTCACGATAGGTCAGTTCAACGCGACCTCCGATATTCAATCTTCAGCTGAAACATACTTCATCGAATAAATATCTAACCTCGCTCGACCAGACGAGCGCATTCCCCCTACTCAGCCTAAGTTGACCGAAGAGGTCGGTTTTCCGACGATAATTCCGCCAAAGGGCAAAATGAAACAGACGAAAGTTCGTTCCGGATCAGAGCAAACTAATCCGGCGATCTACTGTACATTTGTCCGACGAGCTAGTAGCGTTCGAGGGCTCTTACAGAGCTTAGAGTTACTGTAAAGAGGTTGCCCGAGGTTGGCGGGTATTACTTTAACGAGCTCTTCCCTATCTGAGTTGAGATCCATTACGATGATTAAAGTCAATAATCGCCTGCGTTGCTTCAGTTAACTGAACACGGTCAGGTGACTCATCATCTTTCGAGTGGAGCAAACGTACATCACGGGTTCTATTCAACTAATGGTCACTCCATTCAATTACCGTACACACACTGATTTACTCAATGATTGAAGTTTGCCGTCTCGTCACTTTTTTAACGTAGCGGTCCAATCTAGCAAAATCCTGATGGGGCTTTAGCGGAACGCGTACATATTCAGACCAAAAAGATTGTTTACTTTTGCACGAACATATCATCGCTTCATGTAGTGTGAACACCAAGCGAAGATTTATCGCTCATTTACAACAAAATGCGTCAAGTCCCTCTTCAGATTACAGAAGCTGAACAATAAAATTCGCGAGCGCCCAGAAAGTAAATATCTTTCCACCGAGAGTGACAATAACGGCAAAAGAAGGGCTCGTTGGGTGCCGAAAAGTTAAGCATTAGACTTTTATCTTCTCATTTCTCGTTGGCTTCGGGAACGTGACTCGAACAGAACGGGACTTCCTTCTTGCGGGGGTTGGGCTCGTAAAACGTAGCTCATTATCACCGTGCTACTGCCAGCTTACCGGAAAATTGGATTCCGCGTGAAAAAAAAACAACGTTGGCTTCAAAAAAAAGAGCGAGCTGGGAGGGATGTCGTTCCTTCCAAGAAATATTGGGAAAACGAAATTTCTCGAATGTTGATTTACGGTTTTTCTCATTTGGCTCGATCAATCAAACTAGCGGAGTATTCTCAACTAACTAGTACGAGTGGTAGTGATACATTTATTGAAAACAATATACGAGTATTAATTTATTAAAATCCTGCGAGTTTGATGCAAATCTTCGATGCCCTTTTGCCAAAAAGTGAAGAAAATGAGCTCGCGTTAGCAGTTTAGAACACTGCAGCCCAACCTTAGCCCTTGGCTATCACTATCGGCACTAACCCTGTCGTAGTATTCTTTAAAAAAATTTAAAATCACTAACACAAACGGTGGGTACAGCTTTCGTACAAGAACGCAACCACATTTTATGTCTTTTTCTTTTAATATAATTTTGTTTATTTTAAATAAAGAAATATAAAATTACAACACAAAAAATATTTTTCATTTTTGTAAAAAATAATCGTAACCCTGGTGGGACTCGAACCTACAACCTTCGGTTTAGGAGACCGATGCCTTAAGCATTATGCCACAGGGACTGCAGTCGCAGCTTGGGTTAAAACGTTACCTCGTCCAATCGGCCTCAAAGGTTAATTTTCGTGACGCTTTTGGCCGTTACACTTTTCCAGTTTATGTAGCAAAGTAAAGACATACAATGTCAATAACGCAACGCTTATAGCGCATTTATTACAAATTGCACACCAACAGAGGTTGTAAGATAAATACCAGCGACTCAATAGATGTCAAAACATTAACAACAGCCAGTTCGTAAATACTTCTTACCATCAATCTTCATGTGATCCTCCATAACTTTGCGCTATACGTACAAGGTGTGCAAATATCACCGTACCTAGATTTGAGGAAGGTTGTGAAGTGCATTGCACATGATCGTAGCGATTGACGTGCCCTTGGAAGAGGCTTTGAATGTATAGGGGAAGATTCCCTTAGCACTTCCCACATGTGGAGTATGTCGCGAATCACACATTAGTAGTATGCATTAAGGCACTCCTGGACGGATTGACGTCTGCTCAACCCTGTAGCTCAACCGCAGGTGATGTGAGATCATCCCCCCACACATCATCAGGTGACGTAATACTCCTGTCCATCGTTGTTAGCACGTGCTTCCTTGCAGTGTGGCGGGGGATTATTTTAATTGTCATCGGGGGTTCATAGGAGAGTGGGTCACAACGGCTACTTTTTAGAAGGGGTTCAATAATAATGATACCTCCATCGAAATACGTTTTTATAGCAAACGCTTGGGGCCCGATGTGTGCAGAGAATTTATGTAGCGCGTGCAGGGGGTTTAGGTGCCTAATAGGAGATGGTCTGACGTCACTTCGCCCGGTAGGGGGATGCCGTCAATCTTACCAGGAGTGCCTTAACGTATACTACTTACACGCTGAACATTGACTGGTCCGCTTCATATCAAATGACTGTTCCAGAACCATCAAAAAGTGTTACATCAGTCTACTGTCATGGAGGTTGTGGTTTCCCTATTGTGCAAGAGGCCAAACACTTGCAGGGCATCCATCGGGCTATGTGGTTGTTTGCCATTCTCCTGGTGTTGTACTGTGCAGAGATCTGATCATCTGAGGAATCCCTTACCATTTGGGAGGAGTTCCCAATCTGGTTTCCCACCTGATCTATTTACTTTGGAGGCAAATTTCAAAGGACTGACCAAGTGAGTTTTGTTGCCATGACCATCTTCGCAAACTCTGTGAAGCAGAGCTTGCTTTGAAGCAGTCAAAGATGCTACGTACGTCTGCCCTCCCAACAACCATCACTCACTGTTGTAGAGACAACCGTGGAACAGCACGCGGTTTCTTGTTTCCTCCACACTGGAGGCCCAAGATGTGCATGGTGAAGAGTTTTGAAAGAACTGGCCCAGGAGGAACTGTGTCATCCAGTGGTCTGGCTCAACCCACCATACTTCCCTGTGTTTTGGGGAAAAACTCGTACGTGTCGCGTACCTTTGACGAGGATTCCCATCTCGCTTGCCATTTCTCTAACGCACATCTATCGATGGCGGCAAATTTCCAATCTGGGGTGAGATCTGCACGGAGTTCAGCCCAGAATAGAGGAAGCTCCCGTTGCACTCTCCACTTGTCAACCATTCACTCAATGGCCTAGTCAACCAGTAACTGACCATTCATCACCTGGAGTGCTTCTTATAGGCCTTGGTGACCCACAGGAGCGCAGCTCTCTGGGATTGGGCCGATACTCTCTTTGGATTGACTGTTGTTTGCTACCTCAGACAACGGAGCAGTAGCCAATAACGCTTAGATAGATGGCCTTGTACTTAAGGATCGTGCGGCCTCAAGGGGCCTTGCTAATTGCGCGCACTCATCAGGCAAACCTTCGCGCTGAAGCCCCACCTCTCGCTTACATTCACTCTCAAGTACTTGACGTGTTTTTCAAGTGTGGCCACCGAAGCTCACATTGTCCCTTCAAGAGTATGGTCTCTATTCCACTGCACAACCCCTTTCATAGTATGTACCAACGATTACCCGATTGAAACACATAATTTGAAAGGTTTATTCACGTTAAGCGTTATTCGTGAAAAAACATTACCGCTAAATTTTGCAACGTTCGTCCGTTCAGTCGCGAATTTCAATTTCGTACAACCAGAGGTAATGAACATGACTGGGTGCACGGTGTTTATTTACACGAACGATTTCAGCGTCTCGCTCGCTCTTTCGTCGTATTTTTCCTCGATGTCAAACCGCTGGCGGTTCTATTTGCGAAAGCACAAACGTAGGAGACTGCTGCTGTTTATTTAATGGTGTTGCCTCTAAAACGACGCCTCCTTCGCCGAAACCGACGAAGGAAATCTAATACAGAGAGCGAACCGAAAACGCTATGAACGAATTGTGGTTAAGATGTGATGCTGAAGGTGTAAAGGGAGATCAATTGAAGGTGTTTATTTACCCCCCTTGTCGACGGGTTACTGCGCAATTCTCTCAACGTGCGGAAACTGTACAATCGGCTCTTAACCCGAGCTCACTGAGGCAGGTCATGTTGAACAGAACGCGGTATGAGGGAGAGGAACGATTCTACTTTGGAAATTCATTCCAGGATTCGGTTGAACGTACAAGATATTTACCTAAATCTTCTGTTATAGCAATAAGGCCTTAATGGAGTAATACTGTTGGGGAATAACTTTTGTTTTGCCAGCGCTGGATCGTCGAAAGCAGGATGTTTTAAACTTGGATGCTGTAACGTAATATTGTATATCAGTCACAACTTAGTTCACGTTAATTAAAGGTAGTCAGACCACAAAAACAACTTCCCCAGGCCGATGTTTGGATTAATTCATACATCTCGGTATTCCAACATAGATCAAGTACTCAGGCCTTTCAACGAGCGCCTGTTTTATTGCACACCCAACACCCCTGACTGTATTAGGTAACTGGAACACCTTGTCTCTCCATTGCAGGCATTTTCTGAAGGCGTTGTTGACGCCTGCTGACCGCTATCCAAAACTAATGTCGGCTGTTCTGGTGCAGACCCTTGGGGTATGCTAGTGACCGGGAGGGGCGTGCATTGAGCCTTTGAGGACCAGGAATGGGCGAAAGGGTCAGCTGGAATCGCTCCACCACCCTCGTCATCATCTACGTCTTTAAGCAAAAGTTGAACGGAGGCTCATACCTGGATTTGTTCGAAAACGAGGCTTTCCGAACACTAAAATAGATTTTTATTCAAGGACAACTATGTTTCTGCAGAGTGGGATTAAAAGATGATATACTGTGTGTGTTCAGAGCGTTTGGGTTTTATGTCCGTATTAAGTATGTTTGGCGTCTAATCGGATTGGCCTGAAATCTTCAATGACACGTTTTGGGGCATCCGTAAATATTTTATAACCATTATCAAACCATCAATGTGAATATGAATTGTTGGACTGCGATTAGAGTCAGGAGTGGGGCTGAATTGCGTCGACAGGTGTTCGGCACAAGCTGAAGAAGTTGAGGGGCTCTTGAGCTTGGGTGTTTTCCCAGGTGCGTCTGGCCCAAGGGTTTTGGATCCCTTTTAATGTTATTCCACGGGGGAGTCCTTCGCCTCAAGACCAATGGATTAAGTTCGGTATCTTCCAACGACAACCGATTTCTACTTTTGGACTTTCCAGAATGCCCTTCCCTCCCTCAATTTACCTCCTTCTTCAACACTCTGCTCTGCCTAGATGTAATCGTCTCCCAGTGCTCACACAGACGTTCCTTTATTAACACTCGGGCCAGCCACAGGCTCTTTTCACTCTCTCCCCCTCCGCTACAGTTTCTCGCGCCAGTTCACGCGTATTCTGAGTCGTCCCCTTGTGTCGCTCTTATATATTCAAACTCAAATCAATGTTCATTTCACGTATAATACAGTCCTCCCTCTCATGCTCACCGAGTTTCTTTTTATTTCGTTCTTAAATCCCTCTCTTGTGCGCCCAACAACCAAACCCAAGGGCTCACTCACAGTACAGCTCACTCGTGCACGTTGCACGTTAATTTCAGAATTCCAAAATTGTTTCGGGATAGTTTGCACCGTCCTCAATGAAGTCAATTAAGTTTGTAGCGCAGGATGGGCATATCGCCTTGACCTTGAAACAAATTTCTTCCATTCAGAAAGAAGAAACCCCTTCAGGTGGATGCAAGAGTATTCACATGAGAAAACGCTCCCCTTCATGCATAGCTCGCAAGCTACCTTAGGGCTTGACGGCTTTCAGTGAGCATCAATGGCGTAGCCTCTCGCTCCTTCTCCGCCACACATGGTGTTCCTCAAGGCTCGCATCTTGGCCCTCTTCTCTTCAATCTTGTGACGAATGGAGTCAGTTCCTTCCTTCATCGCACTAATTTCTTAGTTTATGCGGACGACCGGAAGCTCTTTATTTCCATTCGAAACCCTTCAGACGGCCTTCAGGAATATCAATGGCCTGGCCATCAACCCATCAAAATGTGCTGTCACCTCTTTCTACCCCTTTCCTGTCCTCCACACGTGCTCAAACAATGAAGCTACATTTCCTCACAAGGCCTGACATTGGGAATCTTATCCTAACTCCCAGCTCTCCTTCTCAGACCACATATCTCAGGTTACAGCTCATGAATTGTGCAAGCTTGGCTTCATAAAACGGAATACTATGGAGTTCTCACATGCCCCTGCCTCAGTGGTTCTCTACAAAATGGTCTTGCAGTAATCTGAAGCCTGTATCACAGTGTCCTACAATGAGCTTTCTCGCTGCTTCTGTATGCCGTCTCTCCATGACCGTCGCTTGTGTGCTGACGTTCCTCTCTATCATGTCCTGCTATCAGGACGGAATGACTCTCCTGATATCCTTGCTCTGTTCGGCTTCCTTGTCCCTCGTCTATCGTCCCGCTCTGTTTCACCCTTTGCCATCACCTTTTCTTCGACCAATTATTTGTATCACTTTCTACCATATTCCTCGGGGCACCCTAACCAAGTTAACCTTCTCTCCACATCTCGTCCCGTCTTTGTCATTTCCCCTTTAAGGACCGACTCTTCCTGCATCTCAGCCGTCATTCTCAACATTCTCGTACACTCCTAACAGCTCTAGACTGAACTGCTGTAGGAGCTAACTTTTCTCTGCGCTTGTGTTATCGGCATCATGAGTTGTTTCTGTTTTTGTTTCGTGATTGGGCTTGTCCCGTATCTTTATAAATAAATAAATGTCCTGACTCAAGAAATGATTTGAGTGATTTGTAATTTTTAGTGTCATTGATCAACGCTAACTGTCATGTCACTGGGGCGCATTTTGTTGTAATGTAAAACGTTATCAAAGCTGTTTCCGTCACCGGTTGTCTCGGAACATACGAGAAAAAGTGATGCAATTTTGTTGAACAGCATAAATTATGGTTGTTTATGTTTGCTACGTGAGTTGATTATTCTCTCACTGCCGGCGGCGAAACGAATACTTAAACCGTGAAAAGCGGTTTTCTTAATTACATTTTCCCGGCAACGGGAGGAAATTTCATCAGCTCCGTCCTTTTTAGATACAAACGATGACACTGTTGGCAGAGCCCCTTCGGTCGAGACAAAAGCGTATAAAATAGCGAGGAGGGTATTAAGTTGCAAGGCAAGGACAAGCCCGAAGCTTTGGCCACCGGTATAGTAAGGTATTGATCGGATGACCGCTATATTAACAACCAGCGAACCACAAAGCGTGGCAGAGGGTCAACCCCTTTCCCCGTAGCGAGCGGATTAAATTTCCAAGGTGTCCTCCGGGCTCTGAACCGAAGCGTGACACCCCTTTTACTCCATTTATAACTGATACATCACGTTCCGTTCAGACACCCGTCAAATGCGATCCTCCAGTTGCTGCCGCTCTGAAACACGCAGCGTGGGAGTCGAGGGACGGCGGGATTACCCGTTTTTCCTCGTCGGACTCATTTTTCATAAACACCTTCGGAGGAATTGACCTCATTCATTTCTTAGGTTCGCCTGACGTGAGGGAAATATGGGGGGACGTTGAGAATGAAGAGCTAACTCTCGTAATTTGATATTGAATATAATGTAAGAGGGTATATTCAAAGCACATGTTTCTATATACACCGAGCAAGACGGAACATTACAAAGAAACTTATTTTGTTATCGGCTCATTCGGCCAAACAGAACATGAAAGCCATCCCGCCATCCTTGCGGAGAACTAAACAAGGTCAGTTCCGAATCCGGTCTGTCAGAAAATAATCTCTACCCCCCCACCCCCGGCGTGCGGGACAAGTCCCTTTGTCACTGCGGCAACATGTGGGCCTATTGTGACACTGACCCTTTCTTAGTTGAAGGCATGGTACATACCCGTCCCCTTTAAGAAGCCAAGTATGTCCTTCACCGTAGATTCCGCTGTGATTTGGGGTTCAATGGTCCCCTGACCGAAAAATTCGAAACGTTTAGCTGTCAAGGCAGGGCATCCACATAGGATATGCTCTGCCGTCTCGTCCTTCTCGCCGCAAAGTCGGCATTCCACCGCCTCTGAGATGCCCATCTTGTTGAGGTGATACCTGAGTGGGCAGTTCCCGGTGAGGAAGCTTGTCAGAACTCTCAGATCCTGTCTGGAGAGTGTCAGCATCGCCTTTGCTCTTTGACAGGAAGGCGTGACGAACCATTTCGCTTGTCTTAAGCTTGGCTGACGATGCCAATGGGCGTTGTTTTCCTGTGTCTCCCATCGAGCAACCAGGCGGTTCGGGTGACTCTTCGTCATACCCACGTATGGTTCAGGCCCGATGAGTAGGGATTCTGTACCCCTTTTCGCAAGGCTGTCCGAGAATGTGTAGATCCGCTTGCCCTTGAGTCCTTTATTCAGGGTCTCTTCCGCGCAGATCTTTATGGCCAGGATTTCCGCTTGAAATATCGTGGCGTACTCTCCCAGAGGCTTAGCAAGGCCCCACAATGCCCAGTCCTGCTCTGCCCTCCATAACTGAACCATAGGTATACCACAGCAGGGCGCCCACCTCTGTCCGGAACGTCTCCTTCTCCCATCGTTCCCGTGACTGGACGCTAACACTGAATGGCAGCCGAAAGTTCTTCTGCTCTGGCATAACGTCAGTAGCAAGGACTGCTGCCTCTTCTAGCTTAAACTGTCTAGTCAACTAGTCAACTAATCTCCTGTAAAATGTATAGATAGGTCGTATTCATACAATCACACAAAAATAAAAAATGAGCTAACTCGCAAGCTCACTCTTCATCCGACCCTCCAGAGGGAAAGGAATGTCTAGGTGGGACTTTATTTTAGTTTTTCGACACTTGGTCAAGGTCAAAATTGGCCTTATGATTCAATAACGTTTTTTCAGCCGATTACATAACTTTCCTTTCCACTTCGTGGAGCCAAGGAAAAATATCTGGTGCGTAGCAACACCCAACTTTCCGCCACCCCTGTAAGCTCGAACACCACCTACGTATGCGGGCGCTATATCTTCGTTCTACGCATTTCCACAGGAACATTTATGGGGAACAAAATGTAGGAACTAGTTGACTGAGAGTACTCCGTAAGTTTGATCGAAATTGTTACAGCCATCCTTGAGAAAATTGGAACACCGATAAATTAATATTCGACAAATCTCATTTTCTTAGTTAACTTGTCTTATATTTACATTCAGCAAACATATACAGAAATGATTATATGGAACGAAATGTAGGTATGCGTAGTTAGAAGATACTCTGTAAGATTGATCGCATCTGGTGAAGTAGTTACCCCACAATTTACGGAAATGTTCGATAAAACGTTATTTTCGACACATTTTGATTTTTATCTCAGTTCAATGGACTGTCTGAGGAACATTTATCAAGTGCCGGTTTATCAATGTCATTCGATAGCCCGACTTAAGGCCAAATAAATCAAATCTTCTGTTAACTTCCGAAGACGCGTTCAATTCACTTTGACCCGTTAGCTCTAGCTGTTAGTTATTTTTCACTCGTCCCGTCGCTCTTTAGTTATCGGATAACTAGACCGTTATATCTAACGGTCAAATAATGTGTTTCGCTCGCCTCGATCTGTTTTTATACATTTATTATCTGCGTTTATTTATTTCGGACCTGTTGTTTCAGTTATCAGAAACTTGTACCGTTATCTGAAAATGGTTCGATTATGTTTTGCTTGCCTCGATTTGTTTGCTCTCGTTATCACATTCATATTATCGTTCAATTATTTATTGGGATTCTGCCAACTCAATCTAATATCATTTTATGAGCAATGGATTCCGACTGGGAGCTCGCAACTCTGATTCCTCCGACGAAAAGATCGGACCAGGTCCGTCCGAGAATCGAGTATTTTGATACGCTCGACGACGTAAGTTTCATACTAGGTTCTGATTCTCGAAAGAAACAACGCTGTTCGTACTTTCGCTAATTCTAATGCGGATAGAATCGCCAAGTAATCGAAATCACGCAATTTCGTCAATGGAGAAACTCCTAACGCACACGTTCTACAGCCTCGGTAAGTGCAGACCTAATATTTACTTTTACAATATAATGTTACATTATATCTCCGTTTACCGTACTTTCATGGAGATGTGTTTGGAGAGGAAAAGTTTAGTACCAATTAGTAGGAGATAGTTGAGAATTTTGATAAAAATCGTTAGGAACGTGATATATTTTCATCCCACACCCAATCGATGGAAATCGCCCATAACCTTATTTTCGTGTCTACAAAAAATAATGAACAAAACAAAAAAAGAAACAGGTCAATGGGTCCAGCAAATCGAACTACAGGCTCCCAGACATACGGACCACGCGTCAAAATTAGGTTTTTGCTTTCCTTTGGGTCTACAAAGTACAAAGGAAAGTTATATAATCGGCTGAAAAAAAAATTTTGAGTTCTCTTCAGATCTTTACGTTTTAGACCCCCCTGAGTCCGAAAAACACTATTTGAGAAAATGGTCTGTGTGTGAACGATCTTTAGGGAAAAACACCCTATCAAATCAGCTCAAACTTGATATCCCGCCCGCGGATCACCATGAAACGCCAAAATAAGGGTATGAACAAAATCCTTCGAAATTTAACTATAGTTATCATAGTGATCAAAACACCAAATTTTTTTTTTCTCAAAAACGGATCTAACGATTATGGTAACATTTTTTATATTGATAGCTCCCAATATGGCAACTATACCATGGAATTATCAATTGTGGGAAAATGACTAGGGCAGCACAATAAATTACCAAAACTTTCGACGAATTCGAATTTAGCGCGGTTTTTAGAGAAAACAACCGTACCAAATCCCCTCAAACTTCATATCTAGCCCTCAAGTTACGATGGGTAGCAAAAGTAAGTGTATGGACAAAATCCACCGAAAGTTAAGTATAGTTATCGTAGTGATCAAAACACCAATTTTTACTTTCCGCTACCCGAAGGGAAGGAAAGTATAGCAATCGGCCCAAAAAAAAATTTGGGTTTTCTTCAGATCTTTACGTTTCAGACCCTACTGAGTCTAAAAAACCTAATTTCGGCGCGTGGTCCGTGTGTGTGGGTGTGTGTCTGTAGTTCGATTTGCGGGAGAACGGCTGATCCGATTGAGCTGGTTCTTTTTTTGTTTTGTTTGATATTTTTTGTAGACACCAAAATAAGGTTATGGACGATTTCGGCCGATGGTAAGAGCGGGAGTGGGACGAAAATGTACCAAAAACAAGGGTTTTTCGCATTTTTCTCAAAAACGGCTCTAACGATTTTGATTAAACTTTCAAATTATCTTTTACTAATCGATACCTAATTTTTCTTCTCCATACATATCTCCATGAATATACGGTGAACGGAGATATGGGCCCCTGAAGCAAAAATAGGTTATTTCGCTTTTTGGCCAAAGGGCTTCAGCGATTTTCACCAAACTCACAGGATGTTTTATAATAGTTAATACCTACATATTGTTCTCAATAGATGTTCCTCTGATAGTCCATTGAACAGCGATAAAAATCAAAATGTGTCGAAAATAACGTTTTTTCGAACATTTCCGTAAATTCCAGCGTAACTCTTTCACAAAATGTGATAAATTCTGATGGAGTGTCTTTGAGTCACCCATAGCCACATTTCGTTCTCTATAATTATTTCTGTATATATATGTTGAACGGAGATATAACTCAGAAAAGGAGATTTGTCGAATATTAATTTATCGGTATTCCAACTTTCTCAAAAATGGCTCTAACGATTTCGATCAAACTTACGGAGTACTCTCAGCTAACTAGTCCCTACATTTTGTTCCCCATAAATGTTCCTGTAAAAATGCGTTGAACGAAGATATAGCGCCCGCATATGTAGGTGGTGTTCGAACTTGAAGAGGTGGCGGAAAGTTGTGTGTTGCTACGCACCAGAATTTTTTTCTGAAAAACGGCTGTAACGATTTTGATTAAATTTTTTATATTGATAGCTCTCAATAAGGCAACTATACCATCAAATTCCCATTCGTGGGAAAATGGCGAGAGCAGCACAATAAATTATCAAAATTTTCGACGAAAAGCGTTTTTAGCGCAGTTTTTTCCACATAAACTCCGCTGGAATTTTTGACGAATGTTAAAATAAATTGGTATTGTAGTCCAACCTAATACCTGAAGGGTGAGTGTTTAAAAACGCTCATGACATACATGGGGCTTTCCCGAAATTCCTGAATTTCAACTACTGCCGTTTCGCTTACTACCATTTCTAAACGTTTTTACCCAATAACTCTGCATAAGTAATTACTATCCTTCTTCAAAAAATTTGTATTTACAGGCTCATCAATTATCTGTGTACCAATTGCTCAATAATGGTCCTGAATGAGTACGAGCAGCACAATAAATTCTGGAACTGTAAGCGCTACCGCTTCCTGCTGCCGTAAAGCGTTGTTTGACCAAGTTCAAATTATTTGGACTCAGTAGGCCTCAAAACGCAAAGATCTGAAGAAAATCCACCTTTTTTTTGGACACGATTCTAATACTCTCCTTTACCTTTGGGCAGCGGAAGGTAATAAAAAAATATCTGGTGCGTAGCAACACACAACTTTCCACCACCTCTTCAAGTTCGAACACCACCTACATAGGCGGGCGCTATATCTTCGTTCAACGCATTTTTACAGGAACATTTATGGGGAACAAAATGTAGGAACTAGTCAGCTGAGAGTACTCCGTAAGTTTGATCGAAATCGTTAGAGCCGTTTTTGAGAAAATTGGAACACCGATAAATTAATATTCGACAAATCTCCTTTTCTGAGTTAACTTGGCTTATATCTCCGTTCAGCATATATATACAGAAATAATTATGGAGAACGAAATGTTGGTATGGGTGACTAAAAGACACTCCATCAGAATCTATCACATCTGGTGAAGTAGTTACCCTGGAATTTACGGAAATGTTAGAAAAAACGTTATTTTCGACACTTTTTGATTTTTATCTCTGCTCAATGGACCGTCACAGGAACATTTATTGAGAAGAATATGTAGGTATTAACTATTTGAAAACATCCTGTGAGTTTGGTGGAAATCGCTGAAGCTGTTATGGCAAAAAGCGTAAAAAACCTATTTTTGCTTCAGGGGCCCATATCTCCGTTCACCGTATTTTCATGGAGATATGTAAAGGTAAAGTTAGGATAAGAGTTAGTAGAAGATAATTCGAAAGTTTAATGAAAATCGTTAGAGCCGTTTTCGAGAAAAATTCGAAAAACCCTAGTTTTTGGTACATTTTCGTCCCCCACCCCCCTTCCCATCGGTCGAAATCGTCCATAACCTTATTTTGGTGTCTACAAAAAATAACGAACAAAACAAAAAAAGAACCAGCTCAATCGGATCAGCCGTTCTCCCGCAAATCGAACTACAGACACACACACACACACACACGGACCACGCGCCGAAATTAGGTTTTTTAGACTCAGTAGGGTCTGAAACGTAAAGATCTGAAGAAAACCCAAATTTTTTTTTTGGGCCGATTACTATACTTTCCTTCCCTTCGGGTAGCGGAAAGTAATAAGCCTTCGAATATTCCATTTCCGTCAATGTGTTCTCGCGATTCATTTTACCGCAGAGCCGTACACTGAACTAGCTGCCTGAGACCAACACCTTTTCTACAACGGGAAAATGCGAGGGAAAGGGGTAGGAGGATGTTTCGTTTCGTCGGTGAGAGACTATTCGAAAATTTGCTATATAGCTATTTTGACACGGTTGCTACAGCTTCTATTCCTATGATAGTTAGCTAACCAAGTTCGAGGAATTTCAAAGGAAAAATTTCATCTCCGGTCTCAACCTTGTTAGAGATTCGAATTCCAGCTATAATTATTGACCGGAGAGAATGTGGCAGAAGTGACATCATTGGCCCACCAAAATGGACTCGATCCCCTTCAACAAGGACTTAATTTTTCACTCCACTCGCTTCGCTAATGGCTTCCCCATTTATCAATTTACAAGACCCTCATCTTCTCAGTTAATGTATTTTGTTTTATGGTTGTTTAGGTTTTTTTAATTTTAGTCCATTAGTCGGAGCTATTTTATTCTTAAGCATTTTTCCCCTCCGGCGTAAAAAAATACCAAATTGAAAATATAACGCGATCGTTAGCAGTAATTTTTGCACCGCAGGCAACTACTGGAAGGACGCTCCATTAACGCCCTGAATATATTCCCGATTCTTCTCCGCTAAGACGCCTCATAAATCGCTGTACCTTCGTCAAGGGAAATGAAGAGTCGCGCTACTAAAAAAAAAGGGACCTTGAAAGTTACGTCGAAATTATACCATTAGAGCTCTTCTGCCAGAGGGAAATTCGTTTAGCGAGACGAGCGTTTTCTGAAGAAAACCAGTTTTCGCAGTCGGAGAAGGTTATTTCCCTCTCGAGAGGGGTCACGTCTTTCGAATTGATGTATATAAAGCCTTCATAAGGCAACGTCCGACGGTTGGTTGTGCTCTTTGCATATTTAATATCACTTTCGTGAACGGCGTTCTAGACGCATTTATTAGCGAAAACTGCACACTCTTAGCTGTACCTTTTATGAACGTGCAACAAAAGCTAAAAGTACGAGGAATCAACAAACTATCATATTTGTTCGCATAACCTCTTGATAGTGATAGTCACGTAATGAAATAATTACGTTTCTTTGTCTTTCGGTTGATTTATTGGTGAACGCAGGGAGTGCAGTGAATTGTATTCAAAACCGTGCGTTTTGAACCATTTCCTTGCAGTACGGGCAGTTTGGGCTTGCCCTAAATGCTCCACGAGCCTACTGTAAGGAAAAATTCAATCAGAATTATAGGGAAAAGGACTACGCTGTCTGTTGGGCGCACAAGAGGGCTAGTGTTGAAGATCGAAAATAAAATAAACACGGTCAGCGTGAGGAGGACTGTATTGAATGATATAAAGTGAGTGGAGTTTGTGTACAAAAGGGCACATGGGGTCGACACGTAAATGCGTGAACTGGCGAGGGAATCTGTATAGGAAGGAGAGAGGGAGCTTTAGCTTTTGTGAGAGTTTGTAGCAGAATGAATTTAGGGAGGAGCAATCCCTTGTGGAGAGGAACTTGAAATTGAGGAGAGGGAAAATAAAGAAAGGAAAAAACCCCACGTCAGGGAAATCCGGTTCTGCAGCGGTGGAATTCCTGCAGGTATGAGTGGGGTATCGTAAGGAGATAATGACTAGGTAAATCCAAGGTCAAAAGACTCGAACTGACTTGACGAACACTGTCATTTTTTTGAAGATTTGAAAATAAGGTTACCATCAGTCGTAATCGAACTAGAAGATCAAAAATGCATCGAGAAGGAAGATTTTTTATAACTTTCTCAAAAACGGCAATATCTTATGAACGACCGTTTTTACAATTTTCTCAAACACTGTGACGATTTTGATTAAACTTAGGAAGTATTTTCAGCTAACCAGCGCCTACAGTTTATACTTGTACGTTCTGCGTGTCATCGAATTTGGAGAAGCTGCAGAAAATAGCGTGATGCTTCCCGCCAGATATTTTGAGTTGCAAAAATAAGGTTAAGAACAGCTTCCACTGTCGTACCGCGAGATTGAAAAAGGAAGAGGGGAGTTCCAGGGTGTAGCAGAGATGACGGGGTTTCGCGGTTTTCACGAAAACGGTTCCAACGAAGCAAAAATAAGTTGTGTCCCCACTTTTAGGAAAAGCCGATCGTTTTGATTTATATAAAAATTACTGTTTGCTTTCTACTGAGCGATACGTAAACATTTTTCCCCATAAATGTTCCTGTGACAGTCCATTGAACGGAGTTACATCCTAAATACCAATACCTTAACAACCAAAATGTGTTCAGTAACACTTTTTCAAGGTTTTCAAGTTAATATTTGATCAACCAAACTACAACGCACAAGTGAGACCTGGTAGCGATTAAAGCTCCAGCATTAATTGGGCTATTGCTACTTATAACATGACCTTCATTGATGAGCCTACGCATCAGTAATTGATGGGACTGTCAACATGGTGTACACTCATCACTGTCTACATAGGGAGGGTTGAAGAATGTTAGGGAACGGATGGAGTCTGGGTGGATGGGATTTAATTATCACTCCACCCAACTAATTACGGGGCACGGGGATTTTAGAGAAAAACTGTGGGGTTTCGGGCTGGTGGAGGACGGAATATTCGAGTTTGGGGAAAGGAACATCGCCTAACGCGTTGATGTGGGTTCAAGGGGGATAATAGGACTACAGCAAGGAATGACGTTGTTGGGAAAGGCAAGGAGTGAGATTGGTTGGTGGTTAGTGTGGAGGGGGGTTTTGGGTTGTGGAGGCGACCTAGGGCGGCCGAATATCAAGTAGAATCACACTTTGAACGATAAGGACACAAAGCGGAAAAGAGATGCTACCCAAGGAGGTCTATGGTTAGGTGAACTGGTGTAGACACAAGAGGGGAGTGTCGAAGCGCAGTGAGCTTGAGAGCCAAGTCTGAGAAACAGCTGAGAATTATAATACCTAAGGAGAGATAGTGAAGTGAGTGGTGAGAAGTTGGAAGGCAAGAAAAAAACTCAACATAAACTTGAAAAAGGAAAATTCGTTGTCTGCTTTGGAAACTATCCTGAAGCCTTTTGTCCGCAGAAGAGGCTGATTGAACGAGTAGCTCAGAGTTTTTGTCAGCTCCCTTTTTAAATGCTCCGGGCCAGGTTGAATGCTCAGAAACTCTTGAAAAGCCTGAAGAGCCAACTAATTCAGCCTGAGCTGAGCCGAACAATTTATGTAATCGTTGTAGGTACTTACCGTACTAATTCTGTCATGCGTTTGAAATTGGCCTGCGCGAACAGAAGCTTTACAATCAGAGACATGAAATTGCACAGTTTCCATAGTGCATTTCACATGCACAGTACAGAGATTCTTGCCAACTGACGAGTTACGTCTTCTTTCATTCATTCTTTCTCTCACTCTCTCTCTCACACTCCCCCCTCCTTCTCACCCATCAAGCTCCTTTTAAATTCAACTATTCACTGCATCGTTTCTTCAACAAAAACACTCAAAGAAAAGAACCCAATCGAAAAAATCGGTTGAGAATTGTGATAATGGTGTTTGGCTACATCCAACCTCTTCCTTCCAGCGTATGAATGTGCTGATTGACTTCTATCAAAGGCACCGAGCGATCGTGGTCTAGTGGTTATGACATTGGTTCACAATTCTCGACGTAAGTCGGGGATTGTGAATCGGAGCTCCGGCGCAATTGCCGTAATTTTTTCCTGAGTCAGCAGCTCTTCAAAAGCATCTCCAACTACCTCAGTACATAAATATGTAATCTCTATGGTTTCCACTAAGCCATTAAGCCAAAATGACTAAATCAAAGGAAATAAAATCGGACCGAGTCATCAAACGCGGGCTGAGCTCTCGCATATATTCTATGGATTCGGGTTTTGGAATTATCTGAAAAAGGATTTATATTTAACTTTCTTTTCAGGTCTATTTGGGATCTTAGCGTTGTTCCTTCCTCTTCTGAATGAACCCTCTCATCGCGTCCCACTTATAGATGACGCCCAACGTGTGCGGCGTCAAAGGGACGCCCTTAAAAAGCGAAAGTCATTCGTTGCGATGTAGCAATCACGTTAACGACGCAACAGCATTTCAATTTAGTTCATTCGTTACCTCAGACCGTAGACTTTATTGAATTGGTTTCGAAAACAATATCTTTGGGTTGAACTTTTCTTTGAAATCGACTTAGGAAAAAGTTAGAGACTTATCTCGAAAACGGTTCGGTAGCAATCGCGTAGAACCGCGTCAGTCGAGAAGCCCCTTTAAAAAAAAAAAACGGTTTACTTTCATTTCTCTTCACTCAAGTTCGGCCCGCCCCGAAAAGTCTGAAAAGAGAAATCTAAACCGTTCATCAATCTTACTTCGGAAACTTTGCTCCGAGGAGAAATTGACAGGCCACGTGAAATTGAATTGTTACAAACTGACAAATCGAGGCGAATGTCGTTGCGTCATTTCTGCGCGACATTTTCCGAGCGAACGCGATCGGAGATTCATTCCAAGTTACGATTTTGTTCGTCGTTAGATGCTTCTTTTTTTGCGCGCGCGCGGGTCAAGGCGTTTCAAGTCGCAGCTGTTACAGTAGCGTCGGCGAGCTCCAGAGCGGAGCAACGATGTCAAGAATTCGGGGGCCAGGAAACATTTCAAGGCACCGGTTAATGAAATTTTACGAAGAATCCGGGAATCCGAGGAAGTCTCTTGAGAGACTTTTCGGACGCGGCTTCCATAACCCGAGAAGTGCTAAGATTTCTATGAAAGGGCATCTCCCTCGTTGTGAGCCCTGGAACGTCGACCTCTGGGCGTGACACTGGTCTCTGGTTACGGCGTCGTATTCGTTCCCTCCAAGGACGCGAATTTTTCCGTTCGGATGATGTTTCGTTACGTGTACGTTTCTTTTTTTAGTCCTCTACGAACCTGTAACGAGTTACACATAACGGCGATGACACGAATAAATAAATAATTCTATTTACGCGTAAATATACAGGTACTCATGATTAAATCTCGGGTCGAACGAGACAGCGAAAACAGGGAACAGAAAACTGAGAAGTAAAAGACAATAAAAGAAAAAATTTGAGTCGAAAGTTTTGGTAATTTATTGTGCTGCTCTAGTCATTTTCCGACGGATGGAAATTTTATGGTATAGTTGCCTTATTAAGAGCTATCAATATAAAAAATTTAATCAATATCGTTGGAGTCGTTTTTGAGAAAAAAAAATTTGGTGTTTTGATCACTATGATAACTATAGTAAACTTTCGGTGGATTTTGTTCATACCCTTATTTTGGCGTCCCATGGTAACCTGTGGGCTAGATATCAAGTTTGAACGGATTTGATACTGTCGACACAGACACACATACCATTTTCCCAAATAGTGTTTTTCGGACTCAGGAGGGTCTGAAACGTAAAGATCCGAAGAAAACTCAAAATGTTTTTTTTCAGCCGATTACATAACTTTCCTTCCTACTTTGTAGAGCCAAGGAAAGTAAAAACGCTGCAAACTATCATATAACGGTTTTATTATTATCTAGGATAAATAAGCGTAGTCACACGCCCCCGAGGCCAATCTAAGTACGAGTAGATTAAGCATTAAAGAATACCAGTAAATGATACGAAACCTGACCTGACTACAACGCAGTGGGAAACATTATACATGTTAGGCGCCTATAGACAATCGGCACGACGAGATGAGCCGAGCTTAGGGGCGGTTGGAGAGAGGATGTGCGAACTTCAAAACGATCACTTGCGATGTTTTATCCCGCAAGTTCTTTCAGTTAGTAGAATTTGGCTCAATATTATTACTGCGATTTCACTTTTTTTGGTCTAAACGCAGTATTACGCCTCCGTGACTCGTTCCATTCCACCCATAACTGAAAAAAACCATGAAAACGATACCAAACCCGTAATGTTTAATAGGAGAAAATGACACGTAAGAACATTAAATTGTATAACTCTGCAGAACAGTTGAATCAATAACTCAACAAACTCCAACTCTCGCGCGTGCCACAGTTTGAAATCGGGAGAAAACTCAATAAACACCACTGATCAAAATACGAGGGGGTTGAAATTCAATCACTGGTCGCAGATAATGTAGCAATTCGAATGAACGAGGTCTCAAACCGACTCTGAGTGCACGATGAAACTGAATGGGAAGCCAGCTGAGACTTCAGCCACCCAAACAAGACCGGGAACCACTCGACGGCATCTTTTTTACCATATCCTTCACTAGATACAGGAGTGACCACGGCTGGAACGTCAGCTACTCTTCGATTGTCCAATATGTGTCGGGACGTTGCAACCAACGTTCCACTGCATTCTGCGCTGTCGCAACACCACAATCTCTGTAACACGGTCTCCAAGGAATTACTGTCAAATCAACAAAGCCATCATTGTTCTAAATATTGGGGAATCCTTTTGTAATTCACCCCAGTCACAGCAGTTGCTGGGTAGATTTGGAAAAACTACTTGAGTTCGTATTTTTAGTTAGCTTTGGGTTGTCCAGCCACCAGTTCGGGTTTAAGATGATTACATATTTATCGTGGTATGAAACCTGAGAAGGCACTCTTAGACACCCGGATAGTTTAGATCAAGTATCAAACCGAGGGAACGTGAACATAATAACGAAGAATACATAAATGCCTACGCAGAAGAAACATCTACAACCACCAGTGTAAAACGGTTCCTTTCTAACGGCACTGGTAGAACAATTGAAGAGTCACAGGGTAAATGTTTCACAGAGGTGTTAGTGACCAGGGGTCTGAAACTGAAAATGATATATGTTATGTTGGACAGTCAGGCTGCACTTAAGCCCCTGTCTTCTTACGCCAGGTCGTCAGGGCTGGTTCAGGAATACCTGACTCGCCAGAGGGCGACAAACTGGTGAGGAAAGGACCTGCGTCCCTCCCAGTGGGTCTTGAGCTCTTCGTAGGGATCATATGGGTTGACAAGCGGGGGGAGAAGCGCAGAGCTGCCTATTGATAGGATGTGCCAGGCCTAAGGTTGCTTATCAAACTCTCCAGAGAGCAAGAGAGGTCCTTAGTCTGGAGAGAGAAAGTGTGTGGATGGTATGTGCCTGTTCACAGGTCACTGTTCACTGAGATAGCACCTGGTCAAGATTTGTTAGTCAGATTCTGCGAGGCGGAGCTGGAGTTCGCAGAGAATGCACTGTGTACTGCACTGTGTGGGGCTGGGTGTGCTTTGGGTTTCTCAGTGGCAGCCAGAGGAGATCATCTTGCATATTGCATGAGCATGGTAGGGACGTATTGAGAACGTTGCATCATGTAACTGCGCGGGAGCCAGAGGTGGAACTGGGAGGACATGAAGTGGCTCTTGTAGGCCCCAACACAATAAGCTCATTTGAGGCTGCACTGGGGGTTTTCCCAGAAACATGAAGGTCGAGGGGAAGGTGTATGTGGAGTCAAGGAGGCGTTCCAGACCAAGGTGGGCGCCCTGCAGTGGTATACCAATGGTTCAGTTATGGAAGGGCGAACAGGACTGGGCATTGTAGGGCCCAACTACAGTCTTGCTAAGCCGCTGGGAGAGCACGCCACGATATTTCAAGCGGAAATTCTAGCCATGATGATCTGCGCGGAAGAGATCCTGAACAAAGGACTCAAGGGCAAGCGGACCTCCATATTCTCAGACAGCCAGGCCGCCTGTAGTTTTAGGTCTAAACTGTCATGGGAATGCCTTCATGCGCTCAAACAGCTCGGCGCCCGTAACAGGCTCACCCTCATCTGGGTGCCGGCTCATAGGGGGCATGAGGGTAATGAAAAGACTGACCGCCTTGCGAAAAGGGGTACAGAATCCTTACCCACCAGGCCTGAGCCATACGTGGGTTTGACGAAGAGTCACCTGAACCGTATGGTCGCTCGATGGGAGACTCAGGAAAACAGCGCCCATTGGCATCGCCAGCCACGCTTAAGACAAGCGAAAAGGTTCGTCGCCAGCTTCCTCACCGGGCACTGCCCACTCAGTTTTCACCTCAACAAAATGGGCATCTCAGAGGCGGTGGAATGCAGGCTTTGCGGCGAGGAGGACGATACGGCAGCACGTCCGATGTGAATGCCCTACCTTGGTAGCTAAACGCTTCGAAATTTTCGGTCAGGGGACCATTGAACCCCAAACCATAGCGGATTCTGTGGTGAAGGACGTACTCGGCTTCCTAAAGGCATATGTACGACGCCTTTTACTAATAAAGGATTAGTGTCACAATATGCCCATACGTGGCCGCACTGACAGAGGGACTTGTCCCGCACGCCCTCGGAGAAGAAAACAAAAATGTGGAGTCACAGTCATATTGTCACCACATTCCACTAAAACACATCGGGAATCAGACACACGCCTTCGGCTCCTCACAGACGTCACCAAACTTTGCCAAGGGCTCGGAAACCTTCCCACGTTACTGCTTTAACTCGTCAAATGTTTAGGTTTTGCGATGCAGGCGACCGTGAAGGGATGGAAAGAGCTGTACCACTCAAGGCCATGTTTGCAAAAGGCGGTGTGTGGGAAGGGCGGGGAGTATCTTAGTTTACCTATGTTCCATGTTAAAACACGACTTGAGTTGCGCACATTAAATATATACATCACGACCGAGGCTAAGACAGCATCCGATGAGATTCAAAGAAGTTAAGTAGCGAAGTGCGTCAACGTCCACATCTGACTAAAATGAAGGTCACACGCGAACATTGAAAATGTGAACAAAATCAGATTGAAACTCAGAATGTTGAACAAGATGCGAGAATTACTTATTGGTTAGTGTTATAGTCAGGTCGTCGTGCGAGATCGGCTCGTCATAATTCTGCCAGAGGAAGACAAACCGTAAAGCGTTATGCGCAGGATGTTATAAGCCGATTTGTATGTTTAGCTTCGAAATGTTGGCCTCAGCGCGCCAACGTTATTCCCGACCATTTCCGCATCTCGCCGTTCTTTTCACTCACAGCCGCGTTTGAGCCATCCAGCTGGCTTTTCTCCAAGCAGGATACCGATGGAACTCCGCGAAGTTCCAGAGAATAACTGAAAACAACGCCCCCGCTCACGCCCTTAACCGGTTCGTAACTCCGACTCCAAGGGACGAAATCTCTTAGTAAAATGTCAAATTATTCTCGACCTATTTCCTCGAAAATTAATCGTACGAAACGACCGAAAAATCCGGACGGACGCGGAGTTCAAAATCGACCCAACAAAATATACGCAACTTCCGATCCGAACGATCATTATAGTCCGAGTCACGAATGTGGGGATCTAGATAAGAACTAATGGCTCCGCTTCCGTGGGCCTGTTGGAGAATCAAAACGTTGGAATGCCCCTCATTTATACCAAGATGACAACAACCGATGCTTGTTCAACGTTCTTACTTCTTACTTTTTATCAATCCGAAACATGCGTCCATTTTGTCGTCATCCCCGAACTTCACTACTTGTGGAATTTCATTACTTAAATCCCGCTACAAAGCTATTTCTAAATGCTTACGTATCGGCTTATAGGTCCCCCCCCCCCACAAATAAAATTAACCTTTTTGGTTTGATAAGGAATTAAAGCGTGGAATTAATTTTCAGTCGAGTTGTATCTTTATTTTATAACTTTTATGTCTCACTCTCTCCTTTTTACGGGATTATTTTCTCGTCATGGTGTTTCATATTACTTGTCTACTTTCTACTACTCAAAGGAAAGTATTGTAATTTTACAATGTGTTTTTTAGCCTTCCATGCTCCCATTTCGCTCTCCGTAATTATTTCTGTATATACATGTTGAACGGAGATATAAGCCAAGTTAACTCAGAAAATGAGATTTGTCGAATATTAATTTATCGGTAAGCCAATTTTCTCAAAAACGGCTCCAACAATTTCGATCAAACTTATTAAGAATTCCCAACTAACTAGTCCCTACATATTGTTCTCCATAAATGTTCACGTTCACCGTATTTTCATGGAGACATTTGTGGAGGAGGAAAGTTAGGTATTAACTAGTATATGATAATTTGAAAGTTCAATCAAAATCGTTAAAGTCGTTTTCGAGAAAAATGCGAAAATCCCTAACTTTTGATACATTTTCGTCCCCAACCCCCCTTTCGTATCATCCGAAATCGTCCATAACCTGATTTTGGTGTCTACAAAAAAAAAACGAATAAAACAAAACGAGCGGTACGTAGCAAACACACAACTTTCCGCAATCCCTTTAAGTTCAAACACCAGCTACATATGCGGGCACTATATCTTCGTTCAACGCATTTTTACAGGAACAATTATGGAGAACGCAATGTAGGGACGAAATGTAGGAAAATTAGCGGAGAGTACCCCGTAAGTTTGATCAAAATCGTCCGAGCCGTTTTAGAGAAAATTGGAATACCGATAAATTAATATTCGACAAATCTCCTTTTCTGAGTTAACTTGGCTTATATCTCCGTTCAACATATATACAGAAATAATTATAAAGAACGAAATGTGGGTATGGGTGACTGGAAGATACTCCATTAGGATTGATCACATCTGGTGAAGCAGTTACCCTGGAATTTACGGAAATGTTCGAAAAAACGTTTTTTTCGACACATTTTAATTTTTATCTCTGCTCAATGGACCGTCAGAGGAACATTTATTGAGAACGATATGTATGTACTAGCTATCCAAAAACATTTTGAAAGTTTGGTGAAAATTATTGAAACCGTTTTGCCAAATAGCGTAAATAACAAAAAAAGAACCAGCTCAATCGGATCAGCCGTTCTCCCGCAAATCGAACTACAGACACACACACACACGGACCACGCGCCGAAATTAAGTTTTTTAGACTCAGTAGGCCTCAAAACGTAAAGATCTGAATAAAAAACAAATTTTTTTTTTTGACACGATTACTATACGAGTTTCCCTTTGGGGCAGCGGAAAGTACAAAATTTACGATTTTACACAAATAACTTAGGTCCATTTTCTTTACAGCTATCTTCGCGAGATGACGCATTTCTAATTTCCGCGATCCAAAAGGTAAGGAAAGTATAGTGATCGAGTAAAAACAAAAGTGGAGTGCTGAGTTCGAAAAACATAATTTTGGAACGTGATACGCGTACGTGTAACATCAATTCGATTTGCGGGTATTTGTTTTGTGCTTATCGTTATTTTTTGTAGACGCGAGAATAACGTTATGGACGGTTTCGGTGGAAGATAAAGGGGGATGAGGGGCGACAATGAACCAATAACCACGATTATTTGCATTTTTGTCGAAAACGGCTGTAACGGTTTCGATTGAACTTTCATACTATCATCTACTAGTTGGTCACTAACTTTTCTTATTTAAATATCTGGTGGGTTGCAAAACACAACTTTCCTTAGCTCTACGTCAATTCACTTTGTACATGGCTAATTCTATTTAATCAATTCATTTATCATTCAGTCCCTTTGAACTCGGTCAAACAACACGTCACACCAGCAGGAAGCTGTAGCGCCTACAGTTATGGAATTTATTGTGCTGCTTGTACTCATTGCAGGACGATTATTGAGCAATTGGTATACAGAAAATTAATGAGGCTGTAAACACAAATTTTTTGAAGAAGGATAATAACCACTTTTGCAGAGTTATTGGGTTATAACTGTTAGAACTGGTAGTAAGCGAAACGGCGGTAGTTGAAATTCAGGAATTTCTGGAGCGAGCCCCATCTATCTCATGAGCGTTTTTCAACACTCACCTTTGAGGTATTGAATTGGACTACAATAAAAATTTTTTTCAACATTCCACTAACATTCCAGCGGAGTTTAAAAAGAAAAAACTGCGGCAAAAACGCTTTTCGTCGAAAATTTTGATAATTTATTGCGCTGCTCTCGTCATTTTTCCACAAATGGGAATTTCATTATATAATTATCTTATCAAGTGCTATCTATATAAAAAATTTAATCAACATCGTTAGAGCCGTTTATGAAAAAAAATTTGGTGTTTTGATCACTATGATAACTATAGTTAACTTTCGGTGGATTTTGCCCATACCCTTATTTCTGCGTCCAATGGTAACCTGTAGGCTAGATATCAAGTTTGAGCTGATTGGATGCGGTCGTTTGCTCTAAAAACCGCGATAAATTCGATTTCGTCGAAAATTTTGATAATTTATTGTGCTACTCTCGTCATTTTCCCACGAATGGGAATTTTATGCTATAATTGCATTATTGAGAGTTATCAGTATAAAAAATTTAATCAAAATCGTTGGAGCCGTTTTTGAGAAAAAAAATATTTGGTGTTTTGATCACTGTGATAACTATAGTTAACTTTCGGTGGATTTTGTTCATACCCTTATTCTAGCGTCTCATTGTGACCAGCGGGCGAGATATGAAGTTTGAGCTGATTCGATACAGTGGTTTCTCCAAAAATCGTTCACAGATACACTTTAGTGACACACACAGACCATTTTCCCAAATAGTGTTTTTCGGACTCAGGAGGGTAAGAACAACGTAAAGGCCTGAAGAAAATTTTGTTTTCAGTCGATTACATAACTTTCCTTTCTACTTCGTAGAGCAAGGAAAGTAAAAATATCTCCATGAAAATATGGTGAAAGAAGATATAAACCTAAAAAGCTAAAATGGGTCGTTACCCTTTTTGGCAACGATTGTTCCCAAACTCACAGAATGTTTTTATGTAGTTAATATCTTTACATTGTTGCCAATGTTCCTCCGACTGTCCATTGAGCAAAGATAAAAATCTAAGTGTATCGAAGATAATGTTTATTTGAACACTTTTGTAATTTCCCGAGTAAGCACATCCCTGGATTTCATCAATCTTATGGAATGTCTTTTAGTCACCCATACCAACATTTCGTCCTCTATAATTATTTCTGTATATACATGTTGAACGGAGATATAAGCCAAGTTAACACAGAAAACGAGATTTGTCGAATATTAATTTATCTGTATGACAATTGTCTCCAAAACGGCTCGAACGATTTAGATCAAACTTACGGTGTACTCTCAGCTAACTAGTCTCTACATTTTGTTTGTTTGTAGAAATACGTTGAAACATATAGCGCCCGTGCAAGTAGCGTAGCGTCGAATTGACGGGAGTTGCGGAAAGTTGTGTGTTGCTACGTATTTTAAAGTAATTAAATGAAACCGATATTACGCACGACAAGACAGTCCCATTGAGGCACACGTATCTCACAGAATCGTGCGCTATCGCGCAAATACGGAAGCGCTACATGTAGCGGTGCGTAAAATGGCTCTGAAAGGTTTCACCGATTCCTTTTATCTTTTAGTATCGTGGCCCTCCAGACATTTTCAAATTCACTTCTTGGCCCTCCACTTAAAAAGTTTGAATACATCTGTTCTTGCTTCATGCATATGAGAATCGTCAACACTACGACGTATCCAAAGCAAAACTCTATTTATTCGACTTATCTCCAAAAAAAATGCTCGATTCCCGCTGTCATCTAAGGCCTCCAAGAGATGAAATTCGACTAGATCGACAGTTCGTCAATGGTTCGACACGAACAGACCAACTCCTTCCTACCGTCTTCCGCAGGTCTCACTAACGCACGATATGATCCCCTTCGAAGTGAAGGGAACACATCGGGGGCATCCACAGATGACATTAGCCAAGGACGGGGGATCTTTCCGTACGAGCTTCTAGTTACTATATAAGCTCATATCCGATCTTTAGGTCTTCACTTGGGTTCCTTAGCTCAAACCAAGAACATGGCTGTTTCGGTGAGTAAAAAACAAAAATATTGAGAAAAAAAAGGGGACCCACTTCATTTTAATCAAAACTACATCGCGCTATCGCCTAACTTTTCAAACTCAAAATCATCACAGAGCTGCGCGATTAAAACTATTCCACGATTAAAGGACTCGAGTTTCAAACTACCATACTTAATCGAAACAATTTAACGGGAAATAGGAAGCTCTTGTTCAATCCCGACTTTATTGTGCACTACACTATCACGGGAACTGCGTGAGGTTGTAAAAGTGACATTAAGTAGTGAAGTAATGACAAAACATACAATTATCATATTACAGACTGCATTAATCAGTACAAAACTATACACTAATCTGGACTATTCTATTCGAAACTGAAATACATTTTTCGAAGCGCTTTGGTCGTCTCAAACAGCGAAAAAAGTGTATTTGTTCAAAAATATTTAGTGATCAGGCAGGAACACAACTTTACTCAGCCCCGCGTACGATCTGGAGTTTTTATTAATCTCGCTGGTAGTCCTATAATTGTAATCTTGCTGATACTTTCAATCGGTTCATACGAACTCGTGCAAATATAAAATTAAGTTCTAGCGCTTGAAATACGGAATTTATTGGGTTGCTACTACTTAAGCCACAATCTTAGCTTGTAACCTAATGTGCGGATACTAAAGAGAAGTGTCAACACGATTTTACTTTCTGCTACCTCATATGGGAAAGAAAGTATATTAATCGTGTCAAAAAGAATTTGGGTTATCTTCAGATCTTTACGTTTTGAGGCCTACCGAGTATAAAAAACCTAACTTCGGCGCGTGGTCCGTGTGTAGTTCGATTTGCGGGAGAACGGCTGATCCGATTGAGCTGGTTCTTTTTTTGTTATTTTTTGTAGACACCAAAATAAGGTTATGGGCGATTTCGACCGATGGCAAGGGGGGTGGGGGACGAAAATGTAAACGAAAATAACGTTTTTTCGAACATTTCCGTAAATTCTGGAGTAACTGCTTCACCAGATTTGATCAATCTTATGGAGTGTCTTTTAGCATGCTAAACCCACATTTTGTTCTCCGTAACTATTTCTGTATATATATGTTGAACGGAGATACAAGCCAAGTTGACTCAGAAAAGGAGATTTGTCGAAAATTAATTTATCGGTATTCCGATTTTTTCAGAAAACGGCACTAACGATTTCAATCAAACTTACTGTGTACTCTCAGCTAACTAGTCCCTACATTTTGGACTCCATAAATATTCCTGTAAAAATGCGTTGAACGAAGATATAGCGCCCGCATACCTAGGTAGCGTTCGAAGTTGAAGGGATTGCGGAAAGTTGTGTGTTGCTACGCACCGCTCGTTTACTTTTCGTTACCCAAAAGGTAAAGAAGTTATTGCAATCGTGTCAAAAAAAGTTGGGTTTTCTTCAGATCTTCGAGTTGACAGGCCAACAGAACCCGAAAAAAACATAGTCACCGATTGAGTTGTTTCACGAAGACCTTCCCTCCAACAATAAATTAACTCAGAAACGGTATTATCGTGATTCCACGCTTAAATTTCTCGAAATAGGGAATCAACCATGAACTGAATGAGTAGTGTTTTTCATATTGCTACTTTTGTTACTTTCTTCGGCTCCACGAAATGGAAAAGGAAGTTATGACAATCGGCACACTATTTGAGAGAGTAGTCTGTGCGTGTGTGGGTATCTATGAACGCTATCGAGAGAAAACGGTTAGAAGCCTATCAGCTCAAACTTGATATCTAGTCAGCAGGTCACCATCGGACGCTAAAATAAGGGTATGAGCAAGATCCACCAAAAGTTAACTATAGTTATCATAGTGATCAAAACACCAAATGCTTTTTTTTCTCAAAAACGGCTTGAACGATTTTTATTAAATTTTTTACGTTAATAGCTCTCAACAAGACAACTATACAATCAAATTCCTATTTGTGGGAAAAGGACGAGAGCAGCACAATAAATTACCAAAACTTTCGACGAAACTTTAGCGCGGTTTTTTCCTTATAAACTTCGCTGTAGTGTTACTAGAATGTTAGGAAAAAAAATTGACTAGTAGTCCAACCCAAAACTTATAGAGTGAGCTTTTGAAAATCGTTGAAGATCATAAGATATATTAGGGTCACTCCTAAAATTCCGGAATTTTAACTGTCAGTTCTAAAAGTTTTTACCCAATACCTCTGCAAAGGTGAATATTATCGTCTTCAAAACAATCGTGTTTACAGCCTCATTATTTTTTAACATTTATCTAATTCCCCGAGTAACAATTATTTGTGTATCTATCAGTTGAACGTTTAAGCCATGAGATTTATTGGGGAGCCAGGGCATCAGGGTATAGAGGGGAAACGAACGGATTGATAGGTTGGCTAAGAAAGGATTGGCACAGATCTCTATTAGCACTGAGCCCTTAATTTGGACTACCAGGAGCCACCTACGTTGAGATGTTGGCAAATGGAAGGATAGGTGCAGGGTCGCCCATTGGCAGGGGCTGCCTAGCCTTAGACAGTCAAAACTCTTCTTTCAGCTCTCCAGAGGGAGGTCCAAGGAGGTACTTGCACTGGGGAGGAAGGATATGAGGATCATATGTGGCCTGTTCACAGGTCACTGTCTGCAGAGGTACCACCTTGCAAATATTGGCAAGTGCGAGCTACAAGTATGCAGGTTCTGCGAGATAGAGACGGCAGAGCATATGCTGTGCGTATGCGACGGACTCGTGGCATCGCGCCATTATGTGTTTGGGATGCCCTTTCTTCAGCCAGAAGAGGTGGCGAATGGAGAGCTTGCAGATGTCCCCCACTTTGTGCGGAGGTGATGGATGGGCATAGGTGATGTCACACCAAGTGAGACCAGTGCCGTGGGGCCTGGGGGTGGTGCAGGGGGGCCATGATCTGAGGATCATAGACGCCCTTACAATAGGCCTTTGTCCTCACCGTACTAGGGGAAACACTCTGAAAAAAAAGTTACTTAAAAAAGCAAGAAAAGCCCAGTTTGCGAAGAAGGTTCCGAACAAAAAATTTGCCAGCCAATTAAATAGTTAGGTCAGGCGAGAAACTAGATTAAAAACTCCTCTCAGACGGTACGGTTTTCCCAGGGTCTTTTCTCTGTGTGGTAACGCTTGGTAAACAGCTCTCCATTGCGAAATTGACAATGAAAATCCGCGTACTCTCTAACGTCAGGGTTCAGTGGGTGCTGCCTGAATGTCTGGGCTCTTGCACGATAGCAAAACTGTAACCTTCTTGAACCTTGACTGATTAAGCGCTCTTATGAGTGTCAAGGATGCGCCATTTTGATGAGGAAACAAACCTGAGTATGTCCCCCCAGTCGACATCATCTCGCAGAATGCCAACTCCTAATGCGAGGAAGCGTGGGCGAGTCTTTGAGTTGAGATGGTGGCTGCCATACAGAAACAGTACAAGTGAGACATACTCGATGTACAGATCAACCAGTGTAAAGACGCTGAAGTCCCATTATCACAGTTCCCTACTGACTGAAATTTGAATATTTATCGTTTTATTTTATATCGTTTAAAGTATGTGAAGAATTCCACTGGCTCTCCTTCCCTTGCGCTCTCCGCCATTCGACAGGAAAGCACAGGGAGGGGTGAGCGACTTATCTATGAGGTTTTGAGCTCCACTTTTCATTCTGGTTCTTCACACACCCTGCAACAGACTAATCTCTTATCAGCCAGAGAGTTTAGGTCGAACCTTCCTCCCTTGCTCGGACAATGTTGGATAAAGGTTAGAAAATCCCTGTTTATTAACCCCTTGTCCCAATATTATCTTTAATCATGATTCGTGAAGTGTTGAGCTCCGTTTTTTATTCTGATTCTTCACACCCCCTGCAACAGACTAATCCCTTATCAACCAGAGAGTTTAGGTAGTAGAACTTTGCTGGATAAAGTTTCGCAAACTACTGTTTATTAACCTCTTATCCTGAATTGCCTTTAATCATGATTCATGAGGCGTTTAGCTTCATTTTTCATTCTGCTTCTTCACACGCCCTGGGACGTACTAACAGAGTCCCTCCCTTATCAGCCAGACCCTCTCTCGATTGAATATTGTTGGATAAAGGTTAGCAAATCCCTGTTTATTAACCCCTTGTCCCGATATTGTCTTTAATAACGATCCGAGCAAACTAGGTTACTTTTATAGAATATTGAAAGAAGTTCGTTTCATTTTTATTTATTTGATTAAATTCAATGTGGGTCTTGTTACGTTCTTAATTTTATTCCCTTATTTTTTCCTCAAGGAGAGTTATTTATTTGATATCTGAGGTGAGTTTAATGAGTTCTTGTCTGATAAAGTAAATTGGGCCCAGACTCGAACTACTATAGTACAAAAGCACAAATATTAGAAGCTAACTCGAGATACCGACAGTTACCGACTTTTCGTTCTTGTTGCAGCACTTTGCCGTCCTCGCAATCGTCGCTGCTGCGGCCTATGGCCAATTCATCGGCCCTCAAGGCATCCCCTATTCCAGTCATCACCTCATACCGCAACAAGGATTCCATTCTAACGGCTACTCAGGGCAGCCGATTCTCCAACGGTACGCCGCCGGCCCCGTCGTTCAAAGATACTCCCCGGGACAAATCTTGAGCCGATCGAACTACCAAGGCAGACGCGAGGACGAAGAATACGATCCGAACCCGCAGTACAATTTCAATTACGAAGTCAACGACGCCGTCACGGGAGACGCTAAAAGCCAAAGCGAGTCGAGGTTGGTAACTGATTTTCTCGCTCAAGAGTCAAACATGGTGGTGGAGGGGGGGGGATCACGTTAATGACCGCCGCATTCATGAAAATTCAAATGAGCTTTTACATTGTTTATTCTTGACCTCGACACTCGATGAAACCGGAATGAGCTTTTCCGAAGTTAAATTAACGCCTTTTGCATTCATTTATCAGGATTCGTGGGCGGCATCGACCGTTCGAGCGTCCACAACCACCGCTCCTCACACAACCACATCTCGAACGATTGTCCCACTAACTCACACGTCGACGAAAACTAAGCGATTTGACCTACTTCAACGGTCCTAGTTTAAAAATATTCTATTGATCCGCTCACGCCCATTTTGGGGCGATTTCCCTTAAATAACCTGTTGTGTTAAACCGACAGGATGGCTGTTGCCTCTTGGAAATCTAGTGACTCACCACAACACAGAATGCACTTGTCCAAGCCTGGGATTGACGTGTGGTTCGCTTTTACCTAGAAACACCAAGTCCCCCCCCCCCTGCCTTACTGCCTTCTTGATATGCTATGGGTCGTTCTGTCGAGTTGTGGAGCATTTTTGGAAGCTTGCGAGGGGTATGCTTGTTCATTTTAAAATTGGGGAAATGCCAGAGGATTTTGGCACACGATTCCTCGGGCGAGGAACTCTTTTCCCGTTTCGTAACCTCATGCAATCCTTTCCTCTTATTTGAAATCTCCATACAGTGCAATACTTACTCCCTCCAGCCCCCATCAAGTAAGTAAATCAAATCCCAAAGCTCATTCCGTCATTTCAAGCTGTTTTCTGAGTGGAACAAAAAAATAAGTATGATATTCGATTGAGAATTGTGAGAAGAGTATGATTTTACGACGTTCACCTCCCTCATCTTTCCAGTACAAATTTGCTCTCTCTTTAGACCAGAAATTGAATCAACCTAACCGGTTATGTGGGCAGGGCATTTGTTCGATGCTAACACACTATGACTCTTTAGAATGAGTTAAGAAAGGTCTTATTCGGAATTTGGTATTTTTTTGAAACTGAACCCTGGATTGTCCGCAAATCCCCTGGATCTAAGCTATAATGGTGTAGCTCTCAGGCCTCATTCGCAGAGCCCTGCCAAATTTGTCATTCAGTTCATTGAAACTTGGTAGAAGTGTAACGGGACGAGCCAAACCATTTATGCTGACTGGGCACATCAAATGCCCAGATTCGCTCGAGACTTCGGTGCTTTCAGCTGTAACCGGGTCGGTTCCCTCGTCGCCGTGTTGTCCACGCTCGCGTTTTCTCTCACTCAGTTCCCTGTCTGTGGAGGTAAAACTTCCCCAAATGTAATTGAGAATAAAAATCTGTTCCAATTGCATTTGGCTTGATATCGTACCAACTCCCCAACTCTCTTAGTGCGATGTCGCTTCAATATTTATACCCCACGTAACAGAAGATAAAAATCACGTTACTTCTGGAAGGTAGGGCGGAAGGACATGGAACATAAAGCCCAGAATGCAAGAGCAATCAGCTCACAAGGGTCGATTGCATTGTGTAACAGACCTGCCATCCCAGAGAACTGTAGCAGCCTGGCCGAAGTACAAAAGCTGGGAAGATGGAACTGTCCATCAATCCAGCTGCAATGATCAAAGTGACATTCACTCGGCATTTCCAGGACTGAGACCGCAAGAAGTTCAGCTCAGTGAGCAGGCCATGCGTCTGGATGCGATTCTCGATCGTATACTAACCTGTACAGAGCATGTTGGGTGCAGAAATGGCGGAGTTTAGAACTGAGAAATAAATGGACACGGTGAGCGTGAGAGAGGACTGTATTATACTTGACAGAATAGTGTTATCAGTTTGAATGTGAGTATATAACCCCCAACAAGGGACTCTAAATACATGTGAACTGGTTGTGAGGCCACTAATTGGAGAGAGAGAGAGAGTTGAGTAGTGAGTAGCACGAGCTGAGAGACGAATCGCTGGGAGGAGCTGTGTGTTGTGGAAAGGAATCTAAAATTAAGGGGTGAGAAAAGATAGTTAGGAAAGTACAGAAAAGAGGGAAATCCGTTGTCACTTGGAAATAACTGAGGAGCTGGGATTTCCACAGGTACGAACAAAAGAGTTGCGATAGAAAAGTGTTTGGGAAAACAATGACTTATCGTTGGGCCAGTGAATACCACCAAGTGTGGACGTTCTGAGGTCAGAAACCCATCTAATCCTAAACAGAGCATATCAGATATACGACCAAGAAAGCAACAATGACCCTATGGACCTGTCAAAAAATGTACAAGAGGACAAGGAGCTTAAAGATTAGGAGTGGCATGGTTTTATGCAGTCCCTGTGAGATGAATCATCACATATGGGGCGCTTGTATGGTGGCACAGAGGTGCGATCTGAGAGAACTGTAGCTGCTTTAGCCAAAGTACAAAAAATGTGGCTTACAGAACAGCGAAAGCCGTCAATGGCATCAATGATCTACACCGATGGATCGAAAACTCTGGAGGGTGCGGGCTTTGGGGTGTGAGTAAGTAGCTCTGGGTGGAGTAGGACGTACATTTCCATGGGTCCCACTTCAACGGGGTTTTAAAGCAGAGATTTATGCTATCATGCTTGATAAACGCTATAGCTATAAAACTATCAACATAACGATTGATAGTCAATCGTCCGATAAGACTGGAAATGAGAGGGAGGACCACCTGGCACGACTCGGTTCGTCTACAGTACCTAGCGTCTCACGTCCCCACTGTGGGAGACTATGCCAGAAGAATGCATTAGTCCTTCTAAGGATGGAGAGGAAGGGCTTACTGCAGATTGTGGGGATCATCACGGGGCTTTGAACACAAGAAATGAACACAACATAGACACCCGTCGGCGTGCAGGTCGTGTGGCACAAACATGGGGAAATTCTCAAAGCGTGAACATCAAAGAAGACTCTCGCAGGAACTACCTCGCATCCCTTAGGCATGGGCCTGTGAGACATTGGGACCGGCACAAAGGTTTTAAGCGCTAAGCTAAGCTCCAAGCTTTTAAACCGATTTCGCTGATACCCTTTTTTTTGACGTTTCTTGAGAATCAAAATTTCTTCTTCAGCCGACAACATAACTGCCCTTCCAATTTAGATAAAACCTCTCCAGCAACTTTCTTCTACTGTTGACAGTATGCGGTCCCCTAGTACGCTGTTGTGGTGGATGTTCAGTGCGTTGAAGTAATTCCTGCCACAGATGCACCCCTTGCGACACTTTTAACCATGTTTTCTTACAGTTTTACGTCCCACTCGTCATAGCAGGCAGGAACACTGATTCATAATATCTGAGATGTGACAAACCCGCCCTTGAACACTCTGGGCCTCTGTAAAAACGAAAATTCGAATGGCTCATTTTGGGAGCAGGCTTGTCATGATCTCTATTATCAAACGAAGCCGAAGTTTCATCGACGAGCTAGAAAAGTCCAGCAAGTATGAGGGAGTGCATGGGGCTGTCTGTGTCTGAGTATTTGAAATAAAAGGAATGTTGAAAGCCAAGAATCGAGTTACTGCTTGACTATTGGCATTGGTGTCTGACGAAATCGTCATTCGTGAAAAGAAGCAGCTAAAATGATTTGGTCTGATAATAATACATACGCACCTCGTTACATTTCAGGGATGGAGATGTCGTTCAAGGCACCTACTCTCTCATCGAACCCGATGGCTCACGCAGAACTGTAGACTACAGCGCTGACCCCGTCAACGGATTCAACGCCATTGTACGCAAGGACCAGGGAATCTCTAGCCCCAATTCCCAAGCAGTTCTGGCCTCTCGCTCATCCGGTCCCGTCACTTTCCAAAGACAATTGGTCGCTCAACCCCAAATCCCTCTCCATCATCAGCAAGGGATCGCTTTCCAGCCTCAACAACCTATCGCTATCCCTCAACAATACGCCATTCAACGAGCCGACGTTCGCTACTCGTCTCCTTATGTCACTCAGAGGGCCGACGTTGCCATAGCATCCCCGTACGCTACGCAGAGAGCTAACTTGCCTTACGCCGCTTACAGCTCTCAAAATGGGTACGCTACGATATCTGGACACCCTGCCCTCGTCTCTGGGTCGTTTGCTGCTCCCCACGGATCGTACGCTTACTAATAACTGTGTTGCCATACCGATAATAGTAAATTAACTTAATAAATACATCTTATCAAAATAATAAGGTATTATTACTCCCCCACCGTGTCGACTCAACAGAAACCAAAACCAAAAAGACGACACTCACACAAAATCAGTTCATATTATTTGGTCTGACAGAGCTCGATGTTCTACATGGAAACTGGTGGCGCTTAAGGCTCCTGAATACATGGATTTGCCTCAACTCATGCTGCAACTATTATTGGGTGAGTCACGAGACCGTCAACTTGATCATTCTGGAAAGGATCGTGTTTACTGGCTTGGCGATGGAAATTCCGCAATTCCTGGCGTTGCTTCTCTAATGGGACGAACCAAACCCTTCGATTCAGCGGAGGCTCGTCCAGGGCATTTATGCTGACTGGGCACCTCAAATGCACCGATTCGCTCTAGACTTAGCTGCCATCAGTTGTAACTGAGCCAGTTCCCTCGTCGCTGTGTCGTCGCTCCCACTCAGTTCCCTGTCTGTGGTGGTAAAACTTTTCCGAATATAATCGAGAATAAAACTACTTGTTCGATTTGCATTCGGTTTCTATCGTACTACTTCCCGACTCACCTAGTGCGATACCACTGTCAATATTAATCCCCAGCTGTAACATTTCTAACCAATTTATGGAGGATATTAGGTGCTCATTGTATGTACAGCTCATTACATTGGACTATCACCCTAATATTTATGAGAGCACTAGTGCCAGTTGAGAAGGAGGATGAGGAGAAAGCTAACAGTTTAAATCTACTTTCACCGAAATTTTTGATAATTTATTGCGCTGCTCCCGTCATTTTTCAACAAACGAAAATTTTATATTATAGGTGTGTTACTAGGAGCTGTTCGTTTGATCAGAATTGTCAGCGCCATTTTTGACAAAAAATATGTATTTTGTTTCGACCACTACAGTTAGGTTTGAGTTGATTTCGCTGATAACCTCATTTTAGCAGCAAAAATATCAAATTAGAGTCGGTTTGTTCTAGTCTTTTTCTTTCAATTGCATTCACACACACTCAGAATAAGATCTGAAGAGAATTCGACCATAAAAAAAGGTTCAGCATGTTACATAACTTTCCTTTCTACTTCGTGAAGCTAAGGGTGACCGATAGGTTTGAGGGCTAACACAATCGTTGCAAAACACCATGGAATATGATGATATGAAATGGATTTCGTATCAGGTCAACCTCTTTCTTCTTTATATGTCTCTCTTTTGTCTTCATCAACATCATATTGGCATAACAACCGAAATGTTATAATAATTACCCTCTGGCTCTGGAACAGCTTGACTGTTAACAACAGAACACTGTTAACTTGAGGAGAAATATAATTGTAACAGAGAGGAGATGAGAGCTGAGGTCGTACGAGTTCTAGAGCGGAATGGCCGTAAGGAGGTAGCAAAAGTAAAGGGTGAGGTGATGGGTGAAGGAAGGAAATATATTAAAACCTCATGTAACTGTCGGCTCTGGAGATCCTTGTGCCCCGCAGAGCTGAGAACATTTAAAAAAGGGTGTGATGTGTTTAGTGGTTTTGTACTATAGCAGTTCGAGTCTGAGCCCAATACACTTAATCAGACAAGAACTCATGAAAATTACCCTAGATATCAAATGAACAAATAACTGTTCTTAAAAAATTAAGAACGTAATAAGACCCACTGACTAACGTCTGACAGTACTGACTCAACCGCCACATGATGATGTCTCTACATCAAAAGCACTGGCCCACAGTATATGACCAGCCTGAGGAGACGGACTCCCCTTACAGGTACGTTAACTTTAGTAATTTGCCTACTGGCGGATCTAACCCAATTGCTTTAATACCTAACCTAGTTTGCTCGAATCATGATTAAAGACAATATCGGGACAAGGGGTTAATAAACAGGGATTTTCTAACCTTTATCCAACAATATTCAAGCGAAGGAGGATCCAGCTGATAAGGGAGAGGCTCGGCTAGTACGTCCCAGCGTGTGTGAAGAAGCAGAATGAAAAGTGAAGCTAAACGCCTCGCTGTTAGGTCGCTCACCTTTCCCCGCACTTTTGCGCCAAGGAAGGCGAGCCGGCGGAATCAGAGGCTATATTCTTCACAAGGGGTAGTTCGAACTTTATCTCGTCTCCATTCAAGTGGTCTCAGGTCAGGATACTGGAGGTCAGAAAGTCCGATCAGATTGAGAACAGTAAACTCTTGTGCCAATTCAGCTTGAGCTGAGACGGTTGACGATTAGTCACTGGACTTCCCGGAATGGTATATCATGAGATGGACTCACTTACGGGTGTGTTTCAATGTCAAAGCGACTGTTTCTGAACCTTCAGTCGACCGTCATGGAGGTTGTAGTTTCGCTAATATGCAAGAGCCTGACCACTCGTTCAGCAACCATCAAACCCAGCCCTGTAGAGGTAGGCAGGTTTTTTGTCTTTTGTCAGTCTCCCGATGGAGAGCTGTTGTCTTGTGCAGGTATGACCACATGGAGAAACCTCCTACCCTCTTGTTGGAGCTTTTAATTTAGTTTCCCCACCTGATCTTACTATTTACTTGAGTGGCGAGTTTCAAAGGGATTCATATACATATATGGAGAAACTTTCAAGTATTCAACATGACAGAAAGCACGACTGTAAGATCCTACTTCATAGTTACCTCTTCACTACACCCACAAGATATTTTCTTCTCTAATATCGATCGAGTAGTGTAATCGATGTAACATGAAAGGAAGCGAGGCTCCATTCCGCTCCGTCAACATTTTAAGAGCTATAGGGCAAAATTTAACGACACATTTTACGCGCTGGAGCGATCAAAACTTCGTGCGTAAAAATGTAAAGAGGAGGAAGCAGCGCTGCTGGTCGGCCCCATCGGCTTTTATTTGAACGCACTATACCAAAGAATGAGCTCTTCAACGCGATATTGCGCCCAATGAAAGCTGTCAAAATTGTATTCGCGTCGCTGAGGCCTGACGATTCCCAATTCTGTCGCCCACTGCGCAATATAAGGAATTTAACGTTTGGACATAACGTATAAAACGGCAAAAACATGGGTGCACTGGAGAAAGGAATTGAGGGTGTGCAGTATTGAAATTACGTCATTTATGTGCCTTTAAATGGAAAGTCATTTATGTTGGAAGTATCGTGCCCTGATGGTATCCATTGGAGGAACAGTTGTGAAGGAAGGTTGTCGGTTTCTTCGTTGTTGTTTTAGCTGTGTTGAGGAAACGTTACGTCTGACTTCATGATTCATCTGTTGGAGGAGCGGTGGCTGAATGTGTTGAGGCGTGAGGCCCAGGCGGGGATAAGATCAGCAGACTCTGGTTCGATCCCCAACTACGCATCCCCCTGCTCCTCAACCAGGAGGGTGCCGCAACGTGTACCAGCAATACAGCTATGAACATTGGAGAGAGCTTCCCAAATTGCCTGTTCCAGGGTTTTTTCAGGTTCCAATGGCCCCGACGTGGCTACGGCGCATGCCATTGTTCCCTCAGTTTCGGCTTACACCCTGCTGTCTTCTTCTGATCCATGTTACAATTGTTACGACTCATGTTAAACGCAAGGTTTCATTGAAATTCCTGTCAAGAAGCTCTACGAAATGCAAGTTGTTGAGTTAAGAAAGGAACTAGAAGAATTGGAGTTGGAAACGACTGGTACAGAACCTGTTATACTGAGTCCTGTGAGGATCAGATAATTGTTCCTGAGTCTGTTGAATTTGATGATCGTTCCTTGGAAGTGCGCTTTCCCATCAATTAATCGACGTGACTGTGAATACTCCTCCAGCAATAAACAGAAAAATAATTAGCCTCTCTGATGTTCAAATGTGCTGTATAAATCAGCAGATGCACGAGTTTTCCTCTGTTAAACAGAAAACTGGAAACAGCCATTTCTTGCCAGGGAAATCACAGAAGAAGGGGCACCAAAAGTACTTTTTTATTAGTCCATGTCAAACACCAAGACATCCGCCAATGTTTAACGAGAAAGGCACATGAAGAGATCGCCACTTGAGAAAAGTGTAAAATAATAAAGCTACCAACTTTCAATGGCATAGCTTCATCAGGGTAGCTTCCGAAGAAAATGGCTGGACACACGAGGATGAGGAGATAGCTTTCTCAGTAGCCATTCGAGGAGATGCTCTGGATGTCTTTCAAACCCTCTACAGTGACGAAACTGAAGATTTTGATTGAGATACTGTTTGCCCATGCCTTATCTTGAACAAAAAGAAAAAGTCAAAGACCATCCAAGAATGCAAAACCGGCGTCATCAGGGTGGTTCGCACTGTTTATTCGACTGCTCCGGACAATTTGATACAATGTTTGGCAGTTCAAGCTTTTGTCGACGATCTGGGGGATAGTAAACTACAACAAGCAGTACGGCTAGCCCGCCCTACATTCTTATTGTCGCAATGCCCACAACCGTAGAATATGGGGCAGCAACTGATGCAACACAAATTCAAGCTCGTTCCCAGACTATGTCAAGTATGATATACCCCGAACTTGGCGTTATCGAACGGGTCGTGAACTTGATAAAAGGAAAACCCTGCAAATTATTACACAATGGTTTATTATTCTCATGAACAGCTTGACCTAGTATTACTGCTCCGAGACCCATCCCATTCGATTCAGCATTGAATACTAGTAAACCAGACGAAACATGACCTGACTATAATGGAACTACGGCAACTAAGTATTCCCACCGGCGCCCCGGTAAACGTCTGTAGGCATTTAAGATCCGATGGAGGGGTGTGCGGAGGAAGTGGCCTTAACCTTCCTGGGTGGGGACTTCCAGCGAACCCTCGCTTGGCAATTGGCAGGATGTTGCGAGTCCAAAGAGCGTTGCGAGTCGAGCGGGCCTTGAAAACGATACAAAACACAGCTTATTTGCGATTATACTGCGTTTCGTTAATTTTTTTAATCATTTTTTGCCCATAACAACCATGGGCTTCGTCCGATCGGATTGCCGAGATGGCGGGCACAACTAGATACCAAATGGGAGTTTTGTGCGAACGAACGAATTTTTTAGACCACGTTAAAGGCACAAAACGGCCCGGACGGCGGACGGACATTGCAGATTTGGAATCCCCATGTCTTGAAACGTAAAGTATCAAATTTTGAGGGGGGGTTGTAAAAAATGTTTCGTGACCTAAAACATAGGGTTATTATTCATAATGAATAATAAACCAAAATTTAGGCTCCGACAAACGAAAAACCTATAGGGTCAAGAAAGGCCGATAAATCTGCCCAGCGTTACGCATGTTAAACTACAATCCGCACATTCTTCCACTTCATACTGACGATTTTCCTTCCTCCGTTTTTGGAAATTGGTAAAATATGTTTGGCTACAGCCCTGCACTCCTAACCGTATTGTCGCGCGGACTGTTCATAAATAATTTTTTTCTGATTCGAAGCCGTTGAAACATGATGAACTGAAGAAAACGACTAAATAGTACAATGTGCCTTACTCCTTCGTAGGGATAAGTAAAGTAGAAAATGCTTATTAACTCACACAGTTGTATTTCCTCAGCAGTTACCTGTTGTAATGAAGAAGCCTGCTGCATTTGTATTCATCCAACTCACTGATTCTGGCGTATTACGATCAGTCTGGCCGTAAATTACATTACCATATCTTCCAATAATCGAATATTTTCCTCACAGCTGAATACAAAATAGTGTCTCTCTTACTCTCACTTCCTCTCTATCTCTCTCTCTCTCCGTCAAGCGAAGGATTACGAAATGAGACAGAAGAAAAATAACTCGAGGGATGTCACCCGGAGGCGACGAGAAACGAAGAACCAGATTTCCTTCACGTGGTGTTTTCTCGGTCTTGTTGTTTTCCGACAACAGATGTGTAATTCAGCTGACAGAAAAACCTCTTCTCATTTTATTTTCGCTCCAACAGACGGGGCACCGGAGTCGCGGAGCGTACAGTTCGGCAGAAGGAAGGTATTGGGGTTAGTAGCAAGTACGATTACCGGTATTTACGCAAGCGTTCGTTAGAAACGATAACATTAGGGTTTGAAATTTTGTTTCAGCGATTATGCTGTGATTATGAAACATTTCCCGATTGAGCAAAGGTGTGTGCAATCATATGGAGATCCTTGGAGCAAGTTTCTGAGCCACTGTACGCTGCTGGCTGTACCTGTTCGCTACTTCTACTCCGTACCGCTTGAAGATGCTTTCTGGACATATATAACTTCTCCTCGAAGGATCTACGTTCAATGCGGCATCAAAGGAATCCTCTGCCTTCTCTTAGGTTGATCTGAACTACATTGGATGAAAAGGAAACTTTATTCGTTGCGAGTGGAGCTACCTTACACCTCTTAATTGTAGTTCACGCCGCAGCCCTGGACAAATGAGCTATGGATACCTGACAAAACACAAAAAACTAATCACTACTGCCACAGCTATAGATGCAGTGGCTCCTCAACAGGTAGCTTGGGCTTCACAAAATTTAAAAAAATGCGCCCGCACAATTTAGTAAGTAAACCACGACTCATGTTTTGCGCACAAATGGGATAGCTTGAATTGAGAAATAAATTAACGAGATGAGAGTGAGTGAGGACTGTACTACACTTGACAGAATAGCGATATCTGTTGAGTGTGAGTATATAAATGCGAACAAGGAGACTCTAAATACACGTGAAATGGTCGCGTGGGAATCTAAGTGGAGGGAGAGAGGGTGAGAGAGAGAGAGAGAGTGTGTGAAAGAGAGAGAGGGGGGGAGAGAGAGTTGAGTTGTGTGTAGCCTGAGCAGAGAGGCGAGTGAGTCGCGAGATATGAATGAGTTGGGAGAACTGTGACACGACTGTCATTTGCGATAGCTGATACATGACTGACTGTTTGGAAGAGCTCCATGTTGTGGAGAAGTATGTAAAATTACAGGCGTGGGAAGAAGGATATTTTGGAAAGTCCACAAAAGGGGGAAATTCGTTGCCACGCGAAAATAACTGAAGCACTGGGCTTCCCACAGGTACAACAAGAGGGTTCAGATTAGAATGTTATTTGGGGAAACAATGACTGAACTTTCCGTATGACTAGTGACTAGCGTTAAGAGCGGACGTCGTAGGTCGAAATACCCAGCTAATTCGGCCTGCGCCAAACAACTCACGTCATTGGGCCCAAGACACCCGCTATGAGATGAAACCGTCCTGTAACATCGTACCCATTCAAGCACCCGAGCTACACGAGAAGCCAAAGACGCTCCGTGGGTAAACGGTACTCGTAGTGCCATTGGCTGTTAACTTATCTGAGTTGAATTGATCAGGGGGGGGGGGTGAAATTATGTCACTCAATTGACGTTGAAATTTATAAACCTCCAACAAAGGAAATTGGGAGTCAATTACTTACCTACTCACTGGTTGCTCGATAATGTTGTAACATGAATAGGGAATACCTAATAAAATACCGAAAATTTTGGGGCCTCGCACCGGATATTTTCAGAGTGATTCACATGATGGTAATAAAAGGAGCTAAATGAGCGACAAACGTTGTGGGTAAAATTCCAGAATTTACGAAACTGCGTCTTTTCCACCAAACGTTCTACTTCCCTTAGCTCTACGAACTAGGAGAGAAGTTAACTAAAGGCCGACATTTTTGTTTTTCTTGGGTACTTTACGGTCTTAATCCTCAGGAGTCAAAAAAGCACAAAAAGACGACTCATCAACGCGATTCAGAGAAAAAGGCGGAACCAAAGTCACTCAACTTGGGTAGATACACATCAACGTAGAACGCCTAAATTAGGGTCTGACAAAATCAGACATAAACTAACACTAGTTAGGACCATTTCTTGACAATCTGATCACGGCCAGATAAGTGAATCGAAGCTAACCTGTTTCGTTCACACCCCGCCAACCAAGATAACTGTGAAATGCGGATAGATAGGTTATAAATAATATAATAAAGCGTGATGTATTTAGTGGTTGTCTAGCTTAGTAGTTAATGTCTGGGCCCAATATACTTAATTAGACAAGAACTCATTAAACTCACCGAATAAATAAATAACTCTTCTAGAGGAGAAAAAAATGAAATGAAACTAAGAATGTAATAAGACCCACTTTGAATTGTATCGAATAAATAAAAATGTTTATGAAAAAAACTTCTTTCAATATTTAATCAAAGTTACCTAATTTTCTTGGATCGTGATTGAAGGCAATATTGGGACAAGGGGTTAATAAACAGGGATTTGCTAACCTTTATCCATCAATATTCAATCGAGGGAGAGTCCGGCTGATGAGGGAGAGGTTTAGCTAGTACTTCCCAGGGCGTGTGAAGAAGCAGAATGAAAAATGAAGCTAAACGCCTCGCGCCAAGGAAGGAGAGCCGGCGGAATCAGGGGCTATATTCACAAGGGGTAGTTCGACCTTTATCTCCTCTCCATTCAATCGGTCTCAGGTCAGGATGCTGGACGTCAGAAAGTCCGACCAGATTGAGAACAGTAAACTCTTGTGCTAATTATGCTTGAGCTAAGTCGGACAGTCGCAGTTGACGATTAGTCACTGGCCATTCTACTTCCCTGAATGGTATATCAAGAGATTGACTCACTTACAGGTGTGTTTCTCTGTCAAAGTGACTGTTTTTGAACCCTCAGTTGACTGTCATGGACGTTGCAGTTTCGCTAATGCACAAGAGCCTGGCCACTCGTTCAGCATCCATCGAACCCTGACCTGTAGAGGTAGACAGGTATTCGGTCTTTCATCAGTCTCCCGGTGGAGAGCTGTTGCCCTATTCACGTCGGGAAATCCCGTACCATCTGGATGAAGTTCTTAAATTGGTTAAAGGTGATATCGGGATAAGGGTTTAATAAACAGGGATTTGCTCACCTTTATCCAACAATATTCAAGCGAGGGAGAAAAACACTGAACTGAATCGCTGGCTGATAAGGGAGACGCCCAATTAGTATGTCCCAGGGTGCGTGAAGATTCAAAATGAAAAATAGAGCTCAACACCTTGCAGATAAGCCACTTGCCCTTCCCTGCCAAATGGCATAGAGCGCCAAGGAAGGAGAGCCGGCGGAATCAGAGGCTATATCCTTCACAAAGTTTAACTATGGATTAGGATTGAGCCGGTAAATTGTGGAATTCAACTATCGCAGTTTCGTTAGCCAACTTTTCTCTCAATCTATTCTTCATAACTCATGGAGTAAACAAACATTCCTGTTGATAGTCGTATAAATTATATATAGAATGTTAAACACTAAACGTTTATAGCTACGGAAGGAGAGTCCAATAAGGTGAACTGAGTGAAAAACGTATAGGATGGCCAAACCGACGTGGGAAAAACGAATGTTGTACGATGCGCCGTTCCAGTTATTCCCACAGAGCTGCCCCTATAATTCCAGAACGATCAACTTGAAACTTCCCTGAAAAGAACCACCCTGAGAATCCCATAAATTACCCCAACTCTGGTAACAGAATGAAGGTCAGGGCGCCTCATTTTGAACCGCGTTTGTATATTCGTCGGATTAACGAAGACCGAATAACTTTCTGAAAACACGCTCCGGTTAAACCATAAAATTCGGTGACATACTGCAATTCATTAGACTTAAAGACGTTGGCTCTTCAGGAAACTCAGTTTCACAAATCCGGAGTCGGAGAGAGAGCGTTGGAGCGGAGCCAAAGTAAATATATATTGCCCGAAGGGAGCTTTTTTACCAGCCACATGGGAGACCCCTTCAACCCCCCACCACCTCCGCCACTACCACTCCAATGACGCCGGAGCGGCTTCCGAAACGACAAGAGTGACCTATAGCAAGTTTTGTGAGCTTGAGGAAGAACCAAAAGTTACTTGCCATTAAAAAAAACTTGTATAAAAGGCGACGAAAGTTGAGGTCTGGAGCTTCACTCTGACGATCGACCGCCGGAGGAAACCATGTCTCCGATCGCCGTAAGCATTTTTCTTACCTCATTTGTTGATTGGTGGAAGCAATTAGGTTGGTTACTGTTGGATTACGAGTGAAAATGAAAACAAAAAATATTTACGAACGCCATTATTGTTCTTTGACGCGCCCAAATGTTAAAATTCTAACTTGACGCAAATCCCCAGGGGCGTGGGGTGCGCACATTCCCAAGCGTGTTGGAGTAGGATTGACTGACTTATTCAACAACGTTGACCCGACTAGGGCGGTATTCGCTTTCATGTAAAATATCTAGCGTCATCAAAGGATATCCCTCAGCTCCATGTAGATTCTGACATTGTGATCGCTATATCCACAAATCCAATCAATTTGCATTCAGTTCGTACGCATTTGGTAAAACATAGCTTAACTTATACGTAACAACCGGTGAAAGTTAAGGTTCCAGAATTCATTGAGCTGCTGCTACTCATTTTGCGACCTTTCTTTTTTAGCGGTTTTTTTCTGGAACAAGCACGACCTCGAATCACGAGGGAAACCGTCATTAGGCTGCTATAACTGTTATTGAGCTGGTATTACTCATGCTATGAACTACACGTATAGTTAACCAGATTACGAACTCTTCCCAGATGGTACGACCGAACACCTGCCGTACCTCCGCAGGTTAAACTATGACAATCAATGCCTGTACAGTTCAGTAGCTTTACAACTCACGTCCTAATACCAGTTCACAAATCTTGAGAACCACAGTGTGGCGTAAACTAGTTCTACTGGCTGCTCAATCAAAACTGTGACCGTTTAAAATCCAGTAACGATACTGTTCAGGGCAGGCTGAATCGATTGAAATATCCTCGGAACTCCCTTACTGGCCAACAATGGGAAGTCCTAGTTTTGCTGTCCACTCCCAGATCTTCCCAGACCCAATCATGAAACATCACTCGTCTCTCATCTCTCGCGCTACTCACCATGCTACACACTCGCTCTTTGCTATCGCAAGAGTTCCCCGCAACCAGTTCACCTATTCGGAAACCCCCTAGTTCACACTGATTCTAACTCATAACAATGCAGTTCTTACTCATGCTCACTACGTGCATTGATTGATTTCTTCAACTCCAACTCAAGCTCCTCCTATCGTTCACCCAACAAATACAGCCCACTATGTCGTTCTTTCATTCGTCAATCAATTTAATTCTTTATACCTCTGTAACGTTCAATGTGGTAGGAAAGTAGAGTTTTCTTTTGAAAGACACCCTTGAACAACACGACATACAGTAGATTTATTAACAAAAACCGAATTAGCGTAATTTTCTCCTAATAAACTTCGCTCAAATGTTTCTAGGTTCTTCAGAAACACAAACGGTGGGTACAGCTTTCGTACAAGTACACAACCACGAGGGACATTTTATTTCTTTTTCTTTTAATATAATATTGTTTATTTTAAATAAAGAAATATGAAATTACAACACAAAAAATATTTTTCATTTTTGTAACAGTCGTTACCATGCACTTAACCCAACACAAATTTAGTGACGCTTCTCCGTTACATATCCCGCGTTACATTTTCGAGTTTATGTAGCAAAGTAAAGACATAAAATGTCCACACAAAAAAAATCGTAACCCTGGTGGGACTCGAACCCACAACCTCCGATATGGAGACCAATGCCTTATGTATTACGCCACAGGACTGCAGTAGAAACACAAGTTAAAATGTTGGCTTGTCCAATCGGCCTCAAAGGTTAATTTTCGTGACGCTTTTGGCCGTTACACTTTTCGAGTTTATGTAGCAAAGTAAAGACATAAAATGTCAAAAATGAATTCTTATCTTGCCCAGAAACAAAAACACCAACAGGCGCAAACAAAAGGTTCGTTGTGGAGGTGCACCAATTACACTGCCCTTTTACATCTGACCTGAGCCGTCTTCTTCAGATTTAATTCAATTCCGACGAGACGAAATTGAGGCGATGGGACTGGACACACAAAGCTGCAAATAGATCCAGATCTGGCGAGCTCGCGATCGCGTAAATGTCCAAGTGGATCCGAACTGCTCACTTGGGATTCCCAAATACGCTTTCTGGATTACTAGGAAGAACGATAGGAAAAATGTTCGGGTGGCCAGACGATCTATCGGGCAAGAACTGACCAGCTTGAATCGTAAAGGCACAGCACTAAATGTGCCTTAGGTTAAATACAAAAGAACCCTGCAAATTATTACACAACGGTTTATTATTCGGATAATCAGCTTGACCTAGCATTAATGCTCCGAGACCCATCCTGTTCGTTTCAGCATCGAAAAATATCATAATGAAACCCAAAAAAAGGTCGAAAAGAACTGGAAGGTAATATTAAAATAAACAAAATAAACGAAAGTATCTAGAGATATCTGGTGCGTTGCAACACACAACTTTCCTTAGCTCGACAACAACTCACTTTGTGAATGGCTAATTCTATTTAATCAATTCATTTATCACTCAGTTAATTTGAACTTGGTCCAACAACGCCTTACGGCAGCGATTACGGTTAAAGGATTTATTGTGCTGCTCGTACTCATTCCAGGACCATTATTGAGCAAATGGTACCCAGAAAATTAATAAACACGGATTTTTTGAAGGAGGATAGTAATCACTTTTGCAGAGTTATTGGGTAATAACTGTTAGAACTGGTAGTAAGCGAAACGGCGGTAATTGAAATTCAGGAATTTCTGGAGTGAGCCCCATGTATCTCATGAGCGTTTTTAAATACTCACCCTATAGGTATTGGATTGGACTACAGTACCAATTTTCTTTAACATTCTACTAACATTCCAGCGGAGTTTACAAGGAAAAAACCACGGCAAAAACGCTTTTCGTCGAAAATTTTGATAATTTATTGTGCTGCTCTCGTCATTTTGCCAGTGATGGGAATTTCATGGAAGAATTATCAGGTCAAGAGCTACCAATATGAGAAATGTAATCAAAATCGTTAGAGCCGTTTTTGAGAAAAAAAATATTTGGTGTTTTGATCACTATGATAACTATAGTTAACTTTCGGTGGATTTTGTTCATACCCTTATTTTGGCGTCCCATGGTAACCTGCGGGCGAGATATCAAGTTTGAGCTGATTTGGTACGGTGGTTTTCTCCAAAAATCGTTCACAGACACACATACACACAGACCATTTTCCCAAATAGTGTTTTTCGGACTCAGGAGGGTCTGAAACGTAAAGATCTGAACAACCATGTGCTTCGTCCGATCGGATTGCCGAGATGGCGGCCACAACTAGATACCAAATGGAATTCTTCTGCAAAAGAACAGATTTTTTATACCACGTTAAAGGCACAGGACGGTGGGCGGGGGACGACGGACGGACATTGCATATTTGGAATCCCCATGTCTTGAAACGTAAAGTATCAAATTATGAGGGAGGGTTGTAAAAAATTGTTCGTGGAGGTTCGTTCAGAATGAATAATGAACCAAAAGAACCAGCTCAATCGGATCAGCCGTTCTCCCGCAAATCAAACTACAAACGCAACACACGGACCACGCGCCGAAATTAGGTTTTTTGGACTCAGTAGGCCTCGAAACGTAAAGACCTGAAGAAAACCCCTTTTTTTATTACTATAAAAACCCGATTACTATACTTCCCTATCTCTTTGGGGTAGTGGAAAGTAATAAATTGAGTTGGTAGAATATTCCACGATCGCAAACTGTGTGACATTGCATTTAAATGAACTGGAGTAAAAGGGTTTAAGTAAAAAAATTTATTATTTGCCCCTTAAATTACCCAATTGTACCGACGTTCCCCTTTTTAAATGTAATAAAGTTACATCACGGCGTGTTCAGTGGTACGGAGAAATAAAAATGAATAGATTGGAAGTAGGCAGTTTCATCACAATCGTGTTCGCGATCAATCAAATACCTTCATGAAAACTGAACGGCGAACAGGTATTTTAACTATAATAACGGGTCACTCGTCGTGTTTTTGAAAATATATCCCCAGCGATTTTAAAGTGTCTCGGCCGTGCTGTGGGCTGGTTAACATAGTCAACTCCCTCGTAATTCATCTACCAGCCGCCCGCCGGGCGTCATAAATGCTCATTATACTCCGCACTCGGTTTCGCACTTTCGTCTTTCGTCGTTTTTAAGCTCAATTCATTTCGTTTCGCAGGTAGTCGCTTTTTTGGCCGCCCTGTCAGTCGCCGTGGCGTATCCTCAGTTGAAGAGAACGTCAGTTCAGGTTTTGCCCGAAGACTACGACCCCAATCCTCAATACACTTACCAGTACGCCATTCAAGATCCGACGACTGGGGATTCTAAAGGTGGGTTTTCGTGTTTTTTAAAAATTTTGTTTCTTCGAACGAGAAATGAGGAAGCCAGCGGTGGCAAGGAATTAGAGCAATGTGGGTCAATGTGAACTATTCCTAGTCATTAACCGAGTCGAAGGTAGTTCGCTCATGTAGTCAACACACTTGCACAGGAGTACCAATCAACAAATTATCGTTTTCTTTACTTTGTCCCACGAAGAAGTTCAGCAATCGGCTGCGATTTCACGGTAGAAAGTGACAACAACAAAACTTACTTGGACCTGAAAATCACGCGTTTGGACAACGAACTACAATATGACATTTTTAGAAAACCTACTGCTACCGACACGACCATACACTTTACATCAAACCGCCCACAAAAATATAACTTAAGCGCATTTAGGCACATGATACGGAGACTAAAAACTATCCCACTATCCGACAATATGACAATATGACTCCAAAACAGACGACTCAAAACACAAAACACACAGACTTTGACAAGACGCTGTACATTTACGTACACAGGACGAAAAATATACGGAATAACTAACATCCTCCGAAACGAAGGCATACAAATCGCACTGCGCATGGACAACACACTTAGAACCAAACTAACTGAAAAGACAGACCCACTCGACCAAAGTGTGGTATAGTAAGTGTGTTCCCTCGGTTTTGGCTGATGCCCTGCAGTCGCCTGCAATATGTAGAAGAACCTGTACTTGCGAAAACGCATACATAGGACAGATAGGGCGAGAAATACGGACCAGATATTCAGAACACATTAAATCTCTTAGTAGGAGCAAAGACAATTCAAACTTTGCCACCCACCTCAAGACAACTGAACATGAACCTACCAAAATGCAGGACTGCACCATCTTACTAAATACACAGTACAAAGGACGAAAACTGAACGTATTAGAAAACATGGAAATTAACAAACAAAAAAACTTCAATAGACAGATCATAAATGAACAAATCAATACAAAATGCGACACCATATTCACATCACTCAAAACACTACACAAACGAAAACAACCAACTGACGGATTTTCAGACCACCTTATGGAAAAAAGACTTAGAATCGACAACTGACAGACTATTCAAGACGTTCCATTCACCTCTAGTGGGTTTCCCCAGAGGTAAGTTACCTCCTCAACGCCCCTTCCCCGACGCTCCACCATCCCGTTTACCTTTCTCTTCGTATATGAAGACCACGACCAACTGACTGACTCCAGCACTGACTTAACAGCCAGACGATGATGTCTTTACATCGAAAGCGCTTCTCCAGCCAGAGGAGACGGATTCACCTAACAGGTACTTTAGCGGTTTTCACCTCTTTAGGTTATTGATTCAATTCATTTTTCACTTAGTTCAGTCGAAATACAGTGCTCCTACAAGTGCCGAGGCTGTGACTGAATAATCAGTGTATAGATATTATAAAAGGTTGCCTACGCGAGAGACCGTGTTCACCGTTTTGGAATAATCCAGCACGGAGTTTTACAAATGGTAGTGACTTATGGGGTTCATTAAACGCTCTCGTGTAGAAACATTCTTTTACTACCACCTCCATTTTTTTGGAAGGTCCCCAGTTACATTTGAGCGGAGTTTATGAGAAAAAAAGCAGCGCCAAAATCAAATTTCGTCGAGACGATTCGTAATTTACTGTACTGCTCTCGTTATTTTCTCAGTAATGGGAACTTAATGACATTGTTATGTTATTTACAACTGTTTTTCGAGCTTAGTAACTCATCAAACGTGAAGATTTTGAGACTACTCTTTTCTTTCTTCTCCCCCGATCACATAACTTTCCTTTCTACTCTGTGGAGCCAAAAAAAGTAACAAAATTAATTGGGAAAATGGTCTGTGTGTGTCTCTGAACGCGACTGAGGGAAAACGAACGCGCCAAATCAGCTCAAACCTCATATCTAGCTGGCAGGTTATCATGGGACGCCAAAATAATAGTATGAGCCAAATACACCCAAAGCTAACTATAGTTATAATAGTGATCAAATCACTAATTTGTTTTAAATCGAAAACGGCTTTCACGATTTTGATTATTTATTTGTAGGGGTAGTTCTAAATGTCAAAACCATACCACGAAATTCCCATTTGTTGGAACATGACGAGAGTAGCACAATAAATTACGAATCACTTCGTCGAAATTTGATTTTGTTGCAATTTTTCCTTTATAAAATCCACTCAAATGTAATTAGAATCTTAGAATCTTCAGAAATATTCAATTTCGTTGGAGTGGTTAATAATGCGCGTAAGGTACGTATGAGTTACTCCGGTAATTCCGTAATTTCAACCCCTGCCGTTTAGCTACCAATGCTGACAGCTTTTACCTGATATTTCTCTAACAGTCATTATTATCCCTCTACAAAAAACGTATTCACAGTACCACAGTGCACTGATTCCTTGGTTATGGTCGTGGGACATGTCGGAGCATCACGATCAATTGCGTCATTGTTATTTTTGACAATTCTGCATTTGGGGATGCGTGTGGGAGTTCCGACCGAGTGGCCTCTACCTCTCTCAGACCCCGCCGTTTACAAACGAAGTCAAGGCTTCGTTGAGGGATGACTGCCCTCCAACAACTCCACGACCATCGTCATGTCTGCAGAGCAATCGCATTTTCCAGCACTGTCAGGCCTTGCCGTGGGTAGGAGTTGGATTGCTTCTTTCTACCTACTTTGCCCTGTATAGGCAGCCACCTGTCGTGGACCTGACCCATAATGCACCGGCGCAAAGTCACGGGCTGTGCATTCCCGCGGTACGATGTTTGGGTCAAACAATCCTTAAGGCCAGAGTGGTCGTGGCACTTAAGGCCTTTCCTTGTCCCAGGACGAGCCAGTTTGGACTTGCTTGCCTCCAGTTATGTTTGACAGAGTGAAAAATGAATGGAAGATTCAGCGTTTGAAGAGAACTCTTTTTTTTTTCTTCATTCGATTACATAACTTTCCTTCCTACTTCGTAGGTCTAAAGAAAGTGAGGTATCTGGTGGTATATCTGGTGCGCTGCAACACACAACTTTCCTTAGCTCTACGTCAATTCACTTTGTACATGGCTAATTCAACTTACTCAATTCATTTATCACTCAGTTCCTTTGAACTTGGTCAAACAATACTTCACAGCAGCAGGAAGCGGTAGCGCTTACAGTTCCGGAATTTATTGTGCTGCTCATACTCATTGAGGGACCATTATTGAGCAATTGGTACACAGATAATTAATGAGGCTGTAAACACGAATTTTTCGAAGAAGGATAGTAATCACTTTTGTAGAGTTATTGGGTAATAACTGTTAGAACTGGTAATAAGCGAAACGGCGGTGGTTGAAATTCAGGAATTTCTGAAGTGAGCCCCATGTACCTCATGAGCGTTTTTAAACACTCTCACATTAGGTATTGGATTGGACTACAATACCGATTTTCTTTAACTTTCTACTAACGTTCCAGCGGAGTTTATAAGGAAAAAACTGCGCTAAAAACGCTTTTCGTCGAAAATTTTGATAATTTATTGTTTTGCTCTCGTCATTTTCCCACAAATGGGAATTTTATGGTGTGATTGCCATATTGGGAGCTATCAATATAAAAAATGTAATCAAAATCGTTAGAGCCGTTTTGAGAAAAAAAATATTTGGTGTTTTGATCACTATGATAACTATAGTTAAATTTCGGTGAATTTGGTTCATACCCTTATTTTGGCGTCCCATTATGACCGGCGGGCGAGATATGAAGTTTGAGCTGATTCGGTTCGGTGGTTTTCTATAAAAATCGTTCACAGACACACACAGACCATTTTCCCAAATAGTGTTTTTCGGACTCAGGAGGGTCTGAAACGTAAAGATCTGAAGAAAACTCAAAATTTTTTTTTCAGCCGATTACATAACTTTCCTTTCTACTTCGTAGAGCCAAGGAAAGTAAAAACAGTGTTTGCTCGTGACCACACTAACATGTTTAGACGGATGTGCATATTAGGGTTCAGGATTGCCCGTATTAAATGCCGAAGTTTTGAGGTTTTAATCCTCCCTCTTTGTCATTTATATTCTTACTAACTGCTGTTAATTACAGCATTTCGAGAATTGTACTAGGTTATACTGACTCACTAAGAACATGAGTGTCTTCCAGTAGAGGAATCAGCAACACCACATAGCTTGACTACGAGAGCAAAGTAAAACCTCGAAACACACGCACAAACATCCAAAAAAGTTCAAATCTAGGACGGATTATGTTGGGCGCACGAGAGGGGGAGCTTAGTAGGTATGAAGTTGATCAATAGAAGGGAACTCGGTGAGCATCAGTGAGGACTGCATTGAGCTTTGACAAAAAAATGTGAGGTTGAGTGTATAAGCGCAGACACAAAGGGATTCTGAATTCGAGTGAACTGGTTGTGCAAGAAACGTGAGCAAAGTGAGAGAGCGAGTAGAGCTGCGACTGGCCCGAGAGTTGATAGAGGATTACCTATAGAAAACACTGGGAGACAAGTGTCTCTGGGAAGAACTGTGTGTATTGAAGAAGGAGATAAATCGAGGGGAGGTAAGGATATTTTGTTAAGTCCAAAAAGGGTCCAGACCTGAAATAGTTGCATTGAAGGCCCGAGTTCAACACCCCAACTACTTCAGCCTGTGACGAACAGATTACATAACTTTCCTTTCAACTTTGTAATGCCAAGTGTATGTAGCCACGTTCCAGGCCAGGCTGTATCGTACTTAGAATTTCAAAAACATTTTCATTTCAATGGACTTATGAACGACGTTCCATTTAATTTCGCGCGAATATTATTGAAAAAAACTGTCAAAATGTTCGTCATTCAGACGAAAAATGTATCTACGCGCGCGAATCAATGAAATGCGACTGTAACTTTCACATATTCGTTTTCAGGTTTCAGGGAGTCGCGCGACGGAGATGTCGTCAAAGGAAGCTATTCTGTAGTCGAACCTGACGGTTCCACGCGAGTCGTCGAATACACCGCAGATCCCGTCAACGGATTCAACGCTGTCGTTAGCCGTCAGTGAAAAAAAAAAAAAAAAAAACACAACTTCGAATAAGAGTATCTGTGATACCTGTCGACGCTCGAAATGGTCGACCTCGTTCCATCAGTAGTTTCGAATTAAAAAAATCCGTCCATCATTCAAACGAGTTTCATTTATTTCATCACCCGACACCGAGTCCTCGGATAAAATGGAACTACGGAAGCTGCAGTCGCCGCCCTAACGATTTTTGTAGAATGTTACGAGTGTAAACACAATTATTGGTCCGTCGAATAGTCTGCATTGGATAAAAACTGACTCAACCGTTGGAAAGAAAATAACGACGTGCAACGAACGCTTGAACTGTGAACATAATGTAACACACAACTTTCTTTAGCTTCACGTACAATTCACGATTTTCAACACTGAAGTTACTAATTCATTAGGCTCTTCACTCAACATGTGGCTTATCACGCCAAACACCCGCTGATTATACCCCGACAGGGGCACTTGGCTCCTTTGCGATTTTTATCACCTTACCACGCTTCATGGTGGACCTCGCCTGCTCCAGTCGTTAATTCAAAGGAGGTACTGGATCATATCGATTCGACAGCTGCTCAGATTACGAATCCTGAAGTGCAGCATATGTGTGAAGATGAAAGCTCGGCCGATTGAACCCTTGATGGCTGATTTACCAGTGGCGAGGATACGATGCTCGAGTTTTCCTCAAAATCGGTATCGATTTTGCTGGACCCATTTTGGTAAAAGAAAGCCATCGCAGAAAAGCCCCATGCACTAAGGGATACATGGTGCTATTCATATGCATGGCCACAAAAGCAGTGCATCTCGAATTATGTTCAGCTTTGTCCGCCCCAGCGTTCCTTGCAGCCTTGGACCGCTTCGTGGCACGCAGAGGACTGCACTCAGAGATTTACAGCGATTGTGGTGCCAATTTTCAGGGTGCAGCCAATCACTTCCACTTGCCCTGACAGAGGACAACAGTGTAACACTGTGTTGGATGCCAGGGCATCAGGGTATAGAGGGAAACGAACGGGCTGATAGGTTGGCTAAGAAGGGATCAGAGGAGATCCCTATTGGCCCTGAGCTCTTTGTTGGGACTACCAGGAGCCACCTACGTAGAGAGGTTGGCAAATGGGAGGACAGGTGCTGGGCTGCTCATTGGCAGGGGCTGCCCGGCCTTAGACAGTCAAAACTCTTCATCCGGCTCTCCAGAGAGAGGTCCAAGGAGGTACTTGCACTGGGGAGGAAGGATATGAGGATCATATGTGGCCTGTTCACAAGTCACTGTCCGCTGAGGTACCACCTTGCAAATATTGGCAAGTGCGAGGTACAGGTATGCAGGTTCTGCGAGGTAGGGCTAGAGACGGCAGAGCATGTGCTGTGCGTATGCGATGGACTCGCGGCATTGCGCCGTTCTGTGTTTGGGAGGCCCTTTCTTCAGCCCGAAGAGGTGGCAAATGCAGAACTTGCGGATATCCTCCGCTTTGAGCGGGGGTGGTGGGGGCGCATAGGTGACGTCACACCAAGTGAGACCAGTGCCGTGGGGCCTGGGGGTGGTGCAGGTGGGCCGTGATCCGAGTATCATGGACGCCCTTACAATAGGCCCGTTTGTGGCTGCAGTGAGGGTATTGCCTGCATCCACCGTTTCAAAGAAAAAAAAAAATCACTTCCACTTAGTACAACGCTTCCTTCGCTCCAGTGACATTGAGATAGCCAACCACCTCGCTCAACGCTCCATCAAGTGGATCTTCATAACACCTGCAGCTCCCCACCAAGGCAGACTATGGGATGCCGGAATAAAATCTGCTAAACACCATCTCATTCGCATATTGGGACCTCTCGTACTAACCTTCGAGGAGACGGCAACCGTTCTTGCTCGCATTGAGGCCGTCCTAAACAGCAGACCACTGGGTACAATATCATCAGATCCAAACGATGGTACCGACTATCTCACACCCGGCCATTTCCTTACGGGTGCTCCACTCCTCTCGACATCAGAAGTCAACATCGATGACTCTATCCATAATCTCCGTGACAGGTATCGAATTCTCCAGCAAGCCGTTCAGTGCTTTTGGAAGAGACGGCCGAGGGACTATTTGCAGACCCTTATTCCGCGCGGAAAATGGACTCAAACCCGCGCTAATCTAGTCACTGGCGACCTTGTCTGGATAAAGACCGCGAATGCTTCACCTCTCAGTTGGCCTATAGGGAGAGTCGAAGAGGTTTACCCAGGATCAGACGGCGTGGTTCGCAATGCAACTATCCGTACAGCCAGCGGTACATACTCGAGGCCCGTGCAAAAGTTGGTGGCATTGCCACTCTTGGACAGCCAAACAACTCTCCTTCCTTGACCCCAAGCCTTCCTAACTCTATTCCTTTAGAAGCGCTCATGATTAATTTTTTTTCTCTTTTCTTCCTCCTTTGAACGCAGTATCATCTTTTGATTTCCCTTCTTGCAAGCCTTGCTCCCTCTATGTTTTACCATTACATACGCAACAAGCCTTATTCTGTTTACTTTCGTGTTTTCGTTGCCAAACAACCTATTTTGGGGTGGGCGGAAATGTTCACTTACAAATCCCCTACGCCACACAGAAGGTATTTTATCCTGAATATAACCCTCGGCGAGGTTATCCCATTAGCCGTTGTTGCTGCTCTCTTTTTTCCCTCTAATTTCATTCTGCGTTTGCTTCTCGTCTCAGTTAGATCGCACTCCCACTAATCACGTATAAATCGCTAGCCGAAGAGGTTTTGTTCGTTTTTTTGATTTAGTTCATTTTTTTTCTCAAATTAAAACAAATATTCTGCCCTATACGACCAAACTGACAGCTCGCTGGAGTCGTCTTCACGCCGGAGGTGCCCCTCTCCTTCACATCTTCGCCGACAACAGGTGAGCAGTCAGTAACAAGTTCGCTTTCAACAATTCATTAGCGTCAGAATTAACATAACACACGCCATTTGTTATAGAACTCGACATTATATAATGGCTGATTGGGCTTATCGGTCCGGACGTTATTAGGCTGTAGCTACTTATCACTGTTGGGCGTACGAGTAGCGAGAGTTGAAGATCGAAATGAAGAAACTCGGTGAGCGTGAGGCGGGCTGTATTATGTGACCAAAGAACTGAGCTGAGTTCGTGTACAAAAGGACGACACAAGAGTTGTACCCGGAACGCATGAACTGGCGCGGGAAACTGTATCGGAAGGAAAGTGCTGGCTGTTACTGCGACGAGAGTTGATAGCAGAATGATTTGGAAGAGCTTGTCGTGGAGAGGGATGTGAGAAGGAGGAAATGATATTTCGCAATCCCAGACGAAGGGGGAAATCCGTCGCTGTTGGAATACCTGCGGAGGTGGGATTTCCGTAGGTAACAATAAGTAAGCGGTCGAGGACGAGGATTTTTTTGGAAAACAGTGACTGTGCAGTTGAGGGGAAACTGATGCGACGTTTTGCGTAGAGCACATGTAATTTGTGGGACTAGAAGCGTAAATTTTTTGGTAACGCTAGTCGTGAGGGTTCTGAAATTATTGACATAAAACTGCGAAAAATTTGTCCGAAAAATCTACGTTACATTGAGTTCTGGAATTTTTGTAGTTCCTCCTGATTTTATTATGTACATTATTAAACAGCCATCTTAGGTAACTGATTGGACTATCATCCTGACTATTTTTTAGAGCATGAGTGTCACATGTGCGAGATTTATAAAGAACGAACAAAAATAAACTCGACTTTCGTCGAAAATTTGTTATTCCTCACGAGTCAAAACCTTGTAGCCTTACATAGTTTTGAACTGTTGTTACAACATATTTAACCAAAATCCCTTAAAGCCACTTTTGGAGGAAAAAAATTATTGGAAATGTGTGGGGAGCCGCTGACTAAGGCAAAAATTGCTGCGATCGCGAGCTCCGATCCAATAGCCTAGTTTTCGTCGAATTATGAACCTTCGTCTTACCACTAGACTACGTTTGCTCGGTTCCTACAATGGGAGTGATGCAGTACATCGCCAAAAGAAGACTGGTGGGTTCGGGAACGTGCTTCATCGAGGTCGGAGTAGAGAACGTGTGGCGACAAGAGCGTGATCCCTGAGAGGTCGACCGAGAGGGCCCCAAATATTCTGATGACAACACTAGCGCACTGGTAATCGTAAAATACTATTTATCGTTTAGAGCTCCACACAGAGCCAAGTTGTGAGGCATTCAGTTAGAACCAGGCAGCCCCTGAAACACACCTACGCTCTAAAATAAAGTGGGGAAAATTATTATAATCAAACGGTCGTATTTCTTAGGTTGAAGCAACATTTCAGTGGAATAAAGCCAATAATACGGCTTTCTTTATTAAAGTAAACGAAGCTACGATCTTGATTAATCGTCACCAACGTCGGCACTATTAATTCCTCCTGCGGTAAATATTTTATCTCGGAAAAGGCAAAAATCGTTCTAGTGAAACACGAGAGGAGAGTGTCGAGAAGAAAATGGAGTTGAGGAGAACCTCCCGGGCAGTTTTGACGTTATCTGGAAGTGTCAACTTTTCGAAGTCTTGCTCTAAATTTTGCGAAACCTCCTCTTGCCAGTTAGCCTTAAAAGATAGGCTCTTCCAGACCCTCGAACGAGGCAGAGGGGAAGGAACGGACTCGGCGCGTTTCACGACAAGTGGGCTTTTTCCTTGCGTTTCCGATAAGGAAATGTCACAACCCTCCGGTTCGCCCCGGCACCTCGTTCTGAAGACGGGAAAGCTGATAAAACTTCCTCGGCAATAAAAATACCGTTTTCTTCCTTATCCTTTTTTTGTTTTTTTGTTTTTTAATATTGTTCTCCCTCCCCTTACGCCTGTTATGTATAGATACGAAATATTATCTTCGGTTGTGTGTTTAAGGGGTTGGAAAATATCGAGCCAGACGTTCCCCGAGGGCTTGTAATCGCCGGAGAGAAAAAAAACTACACTTGCTGCGTATGCATTGGGGCGCATTTCCCCCATCGCAACGTCCAAAAGGAAGAAGACTGCACACGAACGTATTGCATAAAACATTCTAGAGGAACTAAAATATCGAGATGTTCTTCTCTTCGAGTTTAAAATACTTGCAGTACCAGCGGCACACCGAGCACACAGGAAGGTAGAGTTTTGCACAATGCGAACTCACGGTTCGATTAAACACTTCAAAACCACTTGCCGTTGCCATTCTGGGCCAACCTCCGCCCTGCTAAAGAGAAAACGGCACAATGATCTCCTCGTCACATCGCGTAGCAACTAGCTCCTACATCCGGTGACTGTTGTTGTCAAGGTTGATATTACTTTAGATAACCACTAAACCAAATTCAACTGTTGGAAAGACAATAATGACGTACAACGAACACTTGAATAAAGATGCGATACATCACACAACTTTCCTCGCCTCTACATACAATCCACGATTTTCACCGCTCAAAATACTAATTCAATATGCTTTTCGTTCAACTTTACATTGTAAACATCGGCGTTATGTAAAGAGAAACTGACAGCGCTTATCGGTCCGTTGAGTTCCGGAATTTCAGAGGTTGTTATTGATTTTATTACTTAATTAAACAGCCATCGCAGGTAGCTGATTGGACTAACATCGATAACTATAGTTAAGTTTAGGGCGAATTTTGATAACGCAAAATGAAGACATTTGTGAAATTAAAATGAACCAATGAATTGAAATACAAACAAATATAATAAATTGAAGAAAGAAATTATATTTTTAAAAAGAGGAAAGGAAAGAAAAACAAAATTTAACTGTCACAAAACTGATTTAAAATGACGAATTTGGGTAGAAAGAACTAAAAAAAATAATGTCTTCTCTTACCTAACATAAGACCTGCCGAAAATAAATATACTAATCCACCGACTTGTGCACTGTGGAGTCTTCTCTCTTCGTTCGAACAAATGAAGCTCTAAGGAACAGGTATTTCTTCGAGAAGAGAGCGGGAGATATAGCAGAACGGGAAATACGGGAACGTGGTCGAAAAAATTTGCCAGGGAAAAGCATAACCTTTTTCTTTTTTGAAACCTTTCTTCTCCCCCGACAAGCGCCATTCCAAGCGGCTCGATTGCTGCTTCAACTAGCGCGTGAGGAGACACCCAGCCGCGTCAGCATCCTTCCTTTTTCACGTTACACATTTTTGATTTCATTCATAATTTATGGGGAATTTACATATGAAATTCGGGGCGATTTGTTCCAGCCGTTATCTCTCAAACGAGTTTATAGACGGACATACACACGTACAGGTCTGCCGTTTTCACATATTAGCCGTTTCTGAACTATTAAGAAGGTTGCACGAGTCGATTTCACGCAATCGCATCACTCGTTCAACTATACAAACTCTGGTGAACCTCCTTACGAATAACGAGGTTACTGTTTTTACTTTCCTTGGCTCTACAAAGTAAAGAAGAAAGTTAGTTAATCGGATGAATAAAAATTTGGAGTTTTCTTCAGGTCTTCACGTTTCAGACCCCCCTCCTCTTCCTGAGTCCAAAAAACACTATTTGGGAAAATGGTCTGTGTGTATGTGAACCATTTTTGGAGAAAACAACCGTACCAAATCTGCTCAAACTTGATATCTAGACCTCAAATTACCATGGAACGCCAAAATAGGGGGATGAGCAAAATCCACCGAAAGTTAACTATAGTTATCATAGTGATCAAAACACCAAATTTTGTTTTTCTCAAAAACGGCTCCAACAATTTTAGTTATATTTTGTTTATTGATAGCTCTTGATGAGGCAACTATACTATAAAATTCCCATTAGTGGGAAGGTGACGAGAGCAGCACAATAAATTATCAAAAATTTCGACGGAAGTCGATTTAAGCGCGATTTTTTTCTTATAAATTCCGCTAAAACATCACTAGAATGCTGAAAAAAATTGGTGTAGTAGTCCAATCCAATACCTATAGGGTGAGCGTTTGAAAACGCTCATAAAATATATGGGGGTCACTCCAGAAATTCCTGAATTTCAACTACCGCCGTTTCGTTTACTGGAGTTCTATAAGTTTTTACCCAATAACTCTGCAAGAGTGATTACTATCCTTTTCGAAAAAATCGTGTTTACAGCCTCATCAGTTCTCTGTGTACAAAGTTTTCAATAATGGTCCGGGTTAGAGCACGAGCAGCACAATAAATTCCGAAACTGTAAGCGCTACCGATTCCAGCTGCTGTGAAGTGTTGTTTGACCAAGTTCAAATGAACTGAGTGATAAATGAATTGAGTAACTGGAAAAAGCCTTGTACATAAGTGAATTGATGTAGAGCTAAGGAAAGTTGTGTGTTGCAATGCACCAGACCTTTTTTTAAAGCACGAGTGTCATATATTCGAGATTTATACTCAACAAACTGCAGTAAAATCGACTTTCGTCTAAAAGCTGTTATTTTATTGACTCAAAATCTTGTAATACATAACCCCCCCCCCCGTACGCTGTGTGTTGGTTGGCAACAAATTTAATCGAAATTCCTCACAACCGCTTTTGAGAAAAAATTATTTTGGGTTTGATAATTATGATCACCATAAAATACTATTGTACGAAGGGCTACGGAATGTAAAAAGACAAAACAGCGCCTGATAGCAATGTTCAGACTTGTAAGTCGTATTCAGCATACTCCAAAACGCGAAGAACGAAATAATATGGGAGAGAGGGTTTTGATGTGGAAGTGAGGAGTTGACATTGCTCCAAGAGTACCACAACTCGATCAGTCTTCAGTTCAATTTAAAGAGCTCCACTTCGTGAGAGTTCGAAGGGCGCCACCGAAAGGGGCTAAATGCTTTTCTTATTATATTTATTTATAAATCGTCAATCGTTGTTGAAAGTCACTTGACTTTCTCCATCCTGTGCCATGTTAGTATTTATCTGCTTTATAATTTTAAAATTGAACGAGCGGTGCGTAGCAACACCCAACTTTCCGCCACCCCCGTTAAGTTCGAACACCAGCTGAACCTTTCATATGTATACGGGTGATATATCGTCATTCAAAGCATTTCTACAGGAACATTCATTTTTATTTTTATTTTTTTTAATTAAATGAAAACTTTATTGTCAATATTGATTTTACAGTTGAGCAAGAATTGTTTATAGTAATTTATAATTTTTTTACGTGACAACTGCTCTTGGTGCAGCCCATTGGCTGTCTTACATCACCACTATTTATGTTGGTTTTAGGTAGATAAGTACGTTTGGTTAAATTAAATGAGTTATGATAACAAAAATTAATATGTGTGACGACAGACAATTCTAAATCTAGATACAATCGATGTAGGCAGATGGATTAGTTGATTAAATTGTCCTGAGGCCTTTTCCTCTTGAGTCTCCTTCTTTCTGGTGGTGGAGGTGGGTTCTGCGGGATGCTCGGAATCAGTGAGTTTTCACGTTCGGCCACGTTAACCTCTAGTCTTCTGTATGGGCTTTGTATCACTCCCTGCATGGTAGGTATATCCAGGTCATCATGCAGAGTTGTATCGCGAACGTACCAGGGTGCTCCAGATATGATACGAAGGACTCGATTTTGGGTCACCCGTATTTTTTTTTGACATGATTTGCAGCAGCGGATCTCCAAAGTCCACAGGAGTATTCCCGGATAGGCCGGTTTAGGGGAAGGTAGAGAAGCTGCTTTGTTACCAGACTCAGTGGGGAGCGATCAAGTAGAAGGGGCTTTAGTTGGTGGATTCGCTGTCTTATTTTGTTGTCTAAGTTGACTGTAGATAACAAAATGTAGGGACTAGTTAGCTGAGAGTACTCCGTAACTTTGGTGAAAATCGTTAAAGCCGTTTTTGAGAAAAGTGGAATACCGATAAATTAATATTCGACAAATCTCCTTTTCTACGTTAACTTGGCTTATCTCTTCGTTCAACATATATATACAGAAATAACTATGGAGAACGAAATGTGGGTATGGGTGACTAAAAGACACTCTGCAAGATCTATCACATCTGGTGAAGAAGTTACCCTGGAATTTACGGAAACGTTAGAAAAAACGTTATTTTTCGACACATTTTGATTTTTATCTCTGTTCAATGGACTGCCACAGGAACATTTAGCGAGAACAATATGTAGGTATCAACTATTCAAAAACATCATGAAAGCTTGGTGATAATCGTTTGAAGCCGTTTTGCCAAACAGCTTAAAAAACCTATTTTTCCTTCATAGGCCTATATCTCCGTTCACCAACGTTTCATGGAGATATGTTTATACAGAAGAAAAGCTAGGTATTTATTAGTAAAAGATAGGTAGAAATTTTAATCGAAATCGTTAAAGCCGTTTTCGAGCAAAATGCGAAAAACCCTAGTTTTTGGTACATTTTCATCTCTCTCTCCCCCCCCCCCTCCACGTCGACCGAAATCGCCCATAACCTTATAGTAGCGGAAAGTAAAAATTAGCCTCGATACGTGATAACCGATAATCGCTCGGAGAGCGAAGACAGCGTGTAGCTCGATCTGTCACTACGAAACTAAATTTCGTATTCAAACATCCGACTAATTAAAATAGAGAAACCTTGACGCCTCAGCCTTTCGAACCGAAAGCAACTAACGTTGAACGCTTTTATAACGTTGACACATTGAGAGGTCAAAAAACGGCCAATCCCTCACTCGACGGAGTTCACGATCTCTCGTCATGTCAATACCGTACCCACCAACACACGCACAGTCGAAGACGAAAGATTTCGCGTCTGGTTTTTCGGGGCCCAAAGCACGGAGAGCCTGGGAAGGGCGAGGAAATAAAGGCGGTGGCCGGTTGTTGAGACCGATTGCGATGTCGCAAATTGGAGCAGGGTGGACCCCCAACTCGGGTTCGTATAAAAGACTTGGGAGTCGGAGCAAAGCAGCATCAGTTAACTGTGACTTGTGAGCTACCAACGACCGAAAACCTTCGAAATGGCGTTTGCTGTGAGTACGAAATACTATTTCGATCCACGAGCGGAACTTTCTTCATATTTTTCTCTTCTTTTATATAATTCTTTGTCCGCACGTATAGATAAATGAATTAAGTTTAAACTATTTTATTAACACCGTTGTCGTTCATGGACTAAACACCTTTAAATTTATACCATCCAGAAAATCCTACTCTCAAGGTACCCGGTGGCACTGTCAACTTTATTCAGAGTTTGGGTAATTTGACGAGTCCACAAAATGCAGAAGTACATAAAACGCTATTCACACGAAGACCCTACCAATAATTTGATTATTATTGCTGCAATATGGTAGCGTCGTAATGTGCCGCTTCCTCCTTGACAAGGTCCCATAGAATGTTCTTTGGTTTGAAAGTACCATTTGAAATCAGGGCGGGTAGCACTACGTTATAACTACCACGATGCAAGCTACAAGTCGTGAAATGAAAAAACTTAAAACGATATAATAACCATTTGGCCCAAACCGATAAATTATGGACGTTTCTAGATCGAATTAAGATTGTTCGCTTTGGCACTTGGTGCGCTCACATTAAAATATCTGGAGCGTAGCAACACACAACTTTCCGCAACTCCCGAAAATTCGATGACCTGCTACACATACGGGCGCTATATCTTCGTTCAACTCATTTCCACGGAAACATTCATCGAGAACAAAATGTACGTACTAGTTCGTTGACACTACTTCGTGAGTTTGATCGAAAATAGTTGAAACCATTTTTTGAGAAAATGGAAAAACCGATAAGTTTATGTTCGACAAATCTCGTTTTCCTACCTATCAAGGCTTGTATCTTCATTCAAGAGATAAATACAGAAATAATTACGGAGAACAAAATGTGCGTAAATGCTGTTTAAAGACACACCGTAAAATTGATCACATCTAGTAAAGCAGTTACCCCGTAATTTACGGAAATGTTCGAAAAAAATTGATTTTCGACACTTTTTGATTTTTATCTCTGCTCAATGGACAACCACAAGAACATTCATGTTCCTACTATACACTATACACAATGTATAGTATTATGTAAAATATATGGTTATTAAATATCTGAAAACATTCTGTGAGTTTAGTGACAATCGTTGGAGACGTCTTGCCAAAAAGCGTAAAACCCCCATTTTTGCTTTATATGCCTATATCTCGGCTCGCAGTATTTTCACGGAGATATTTACGGAGAAAAAATGTAGGTATCAACTGGTAAAAGATCATTTGAAAGTTCAATCAAAATTGGTAGGCCCATTTCCAACCAAAATGCAAAAAATCCTAATTTTTGCTACATTTTCGTTCCCCACTCCCGTTTAACATCGACCGAAAAGCGTCCATAACCTTATTTTCGCGTCTACGAACAATAATGAACAAAACAACAATATCTGGTGACGTTGCAACAGACAACTTTCCTTAGCTCTAAGTCAATTCACTTTTTACATGGCTAATTCTACTTACGCAATTCATCACGTCACAGCAGCAGGAAGCGGTAGCGCTTACAGTTCCGGAATTTATTATTCTGCTCGTACAGACCATTATTGAGCCATTTTTACACAGAGAATTGATGGGGCTGTAATAAGTAGTTTTTTGAAGAGGATATTAATTACTTTTGCAGAGTTATTGGGTAAAAACATTGAGAACTGGGATTAAGCGAAACGGCAATAGTTCAAATTCAGGAATTTCTGGAGGGAGCCCCATGTATCTTATGAGCATTTTTAAACACTCACCCTATAGGTATTGGATTGGACTTTAACACCAATTTGTTTCAACATTCTAGTAACATTCCAGCGGAGTTTATAAGGAAAAAACTGCGCTAAAAACGCTTTGCGACGAAAATGTTGATAATTTATTGTGCTGCTCCCGTCATTTTTTCACGGATGGGAATTTTATTCTATGATTGTCTTATTAACAGCTATCTATATAAGAAATGTGATCAAAATCGTAACAGCTGTTTTTGAGAAAAAAAATGTTTGGTGTTTTGATCACTATGATAACTATAGTTAACTTTCCGTGGATTTTGCTCATACCCCTATGTTATTGTTCCTTGGTAACCTGTAGGCTAGACACCACAGTTCAGCTGATTTGGTACGGTTTTTTTTTCTAAAAACCGCGCTAAAACCGATTTCGTCAAAAGTTGTGGTAATTTATTGTGATGCTCTCGTCCTTTTCCCATAAATAGGAATTTCATGGTATAGTTGCCATATTAGGAGCTACCAATACGAAAAATTTAATGAAAATCTTCGAAGCCGTTTTTGAGAAAAAAAATATTTGGTGTTTTGATCACTATGATAACTATATTTAACTTTCGAAGGATTTTGTTCATACCCTAATTTTGGCGTCCCATGGTTACCCGCAGGCTAGATATCAAGTTTGAATGGATTTGGTACGGTGGTTCTCTCTAAAAATCCTTCACACACACAGACCATTTTCCCAAATAGCGTTTTTCGGACTCAGTATGGTCTGAAACGTACAGATCTGAAGAGAACTCTTTTTTTTTCAGCCGATTACATAACTTTCCTTTCTACTTTGTAGAGCCAAGGAGAGTAAAAAGAACCAGCTCAATTGGTTCAGCCGTTCTCCGGCAAATCGCACAACCGGCGCACACACACACGAACCTAGTAGGAGTACGCCACAAAATGTCAAGATCTGATGAAAACCCACATTTTTTGGGACACGATTAAAGTACTTTCCTTACTCTTCGGGTCGTGGAAAGTAAAAACTGGGATAAAATCGATTGTTGATGAAACGTTTCGAAATTTATCGCGCTGCTCTCGACGTTTTCTCACGAATGATCCATTTGGGAACAAATTGAGTGTTTGAAAGTATACTAATCTGATGATTGACGTCGAAGGCTTCCAGCAAAAGGTATCTTCACACTAGTAGCCATTTTTCATCGCTAGCTCAATGTGAGGCTCCTGCAGCGAGGAACCTAACCGTTCATCCACCTCTGAAAAGGCCGATGTCAGGAAAAAAAATGGCTATCGAGGTAGAGATGTAGGTTGCTCATCTTTGCTACATGATAATTCATAATAAACGGACTTTGGGAGTACTTCAAACGGCAGATTTCAACCCGGCGCGCAATGATGCTAGTCATTTTATGATTAACGTTAATTAGACCAGAGTGAATATTGCGGGAAATATTAATGGAGGGCTGCGGGTGGAAAGTAGAGTGATTTATCACGCTCTAGAGAGTCCAAAATTTCAAAAGTTTGTTCATTTGTGAACGTGTAATTAATAACGAAGCGTTAAATCGTCTCATGGCAGTATTTACTCAAAAATAACGATTAACTATAAAAGGTACTATGTTTCCAGGCTCTACTCATCTGCGCTCTGGTGGCTGGAATCCAGGCAGCCCCTCAGTTGCTTGCCGCTCACGCTCCTGTTCTGGCGCACGCTGCTCCTTACGCCGTCGCCCACGCCGCTCCCTACGCCGTCGCCCACGCTGCTCCTTACGCCGCTCAAGTCGACAGCTACGACCCTCATCCACAATACAGCTTCGAATACAGCGTTAGCGACGCTATAACTGGCGATAACAAAGCTCAACACGAATCTCGCGACGGAGACGTCGTCCAAGGAAGTTACTCCCTCGTCGAGCCCGACGGTTCTGTCAGGACTGTCGACTATACCGCGGACCCTTTGAACGGATTCAACGCTGTCGTTCACAAGAACGCCCCTGCAGCTCACGCTGCTCCAATTGCCGTAGCTCACGCCGCTCCTCTGGCTGTCGCTCATGCCCCACTGGCCGTTGCTCATGCCCCAGTGGCTGTCGCTCGTGCTCCACTCGCTCTGGCCCACGCTCCCATTTCCTACTCTCAACCTCTCATCCACTCCTCACCAGCCGTTTACCACTTGTAATATTATAGTTAAGAGTTGAAATAGTGTACATAACGCATCTCATCCAAATATAGAGATTTTATAAGTATTTACTTCGGCGTTTCTGGTCACCTTATCCAACCTCCTCCTCAACTTTCAACGTCAAACTCAGAACCAGCAAAGTGGAGAGATTTCAGCAATAACTTTGAGATGAGAACACAGGCAACTATAAAAGTTACTATCCTCCAAAGTGGATGTGGGTTCCCATGGAACGAACGGCGGATAGGAGACTGAAGCGAGAGCTTTTCTATTTTCTCAAAATAGGTTTTCCATTCATCAATACTAAACCTTCGTTTTCCATAAATATCTCTCCGCTCTACATGTATGCCTCCCCAAGTGGAAATCGTACCGTAGTAATTTTGTCGAACCCAACGTGTCACTACGCATGAGAAAACTTGAGTTACTGATGACGGAAAACTGTAAATTACACTCCCCCCAACAAACAAACAAAAAAGTGGGATGTGCTAGGCACGCCACTTGGTTTACTCCATGTTTTTGAGGTCGCTCGAATACGAATATGAGGTTAAAAATGTTCTATCACGTCACTTCTTGAGGTGTCTTAAATAGCTAAATCGACCAATAAAACAAAACGAATAATAAACCAAAAAAACACGCGCACGGCTCCAGCTGGCAGATCTGTTCTTCCATGGTCAACGTTCACAAAGAGTTGATTCCATTACGAAACCGTAATGTCTGTGAGATGTTTTGCGTCACACGTTCCTCTATCAACTCTCAGGCCAGTCACAGCTCGCACTCTCCTTCCGATACAGTTTCCCGCGCCAGTTCACCCATATTCCGAGTCGTCCCCTTGTGTCGCCCCTATATACTCCAACTCAAAACGACATGTATTGCACATATAATACAGTCCTCCTCATACGTTCATCAAGTTTCTTCTTATTTCGTTCTTTAACTCCCCCTCTCATGCGCCCAACAGTGACAATACGAGGGATGAGTGCAGGCGGGGCAGTAACGACGACTTTCGCTATTTCTTCCTTCAAGTACTAAAATTTGTTTCGCTGTATTTACCACGATTTCCTGGAGACGCAACTCTCCACCTCTTGGGCCCGTACCATTTGACCCACAGTCGAGAAATACTTAATAATTGATACCGAGCTATAAAACTGCCAAAATTTCCATTTGGTATCTAGTTGTGCCCGCCATCTCAGCAATCCGATCGGACAAAGCCCATGGTTGTTATGGACAATGAATGGTTAAAAAAATTAACAAAACGCAGTATAATCGCAAATAGGCTGTGTGTGTACAACTGCGTATAGTGAAATTACAGTAACTATAGTGAGCCAAAGTCTACTAATTGAAAGAACTCACGGGATCTACAGCAGAAGTAAAGTTTCGTTGTTAGTACTCCCTCCCTCCCGTCTCATCAAAACCACCCACCCGCTCGACTTGCAACGTCGTGCCAATTGCCTACAGACGCTTACAGGCGCCCGGGGAATATTTAGTTTCCGTAGTTCCTTTGTAGTCAGGTCATGTTTCGTAGGATTTACTAGTATTTTTCGATGCTGAATCGAATGGGATGGGTCTGGGAGCAGTAATACCAGTTCAAGCTGTTCATGAGAATAATAAACCGTTGTGTAATAATTTGCAGAGTTTTTAAAAATAATTTTATAAACCAAGCGAGCACAAGAAGTAGATACCAAATGGATTTTACATACAAAGGAATAAATTATGTTACCACTTTAAAGGTCATAATGGTCAGGACGGCTGGCGGACATTGCATAGTAGCAATCCCCATGCGTTGAAACGTAAAGTGTCAAATTTTGATGGGTGGGGGGGGATGTAAAAAACTTATTCTGACCGATAAAATAGGCGTATTATATAAATAGTATACCAGAACCTTAAGGTTCATTGGTTGGGGCTTGGATTTTAATGTTCTCTCTTCGAAATAAAATTTTAAAAAAATTGGTTGTGCCCTTTAGCCTGTCTGGGCGGTTTTGCGGCTCGGCTTTCGGGTTACAGTTAGAAAAAAACCGAACAGAGGGCATATGCTGGCACTTTTTGCTCGGGTCACCGTTTGACCTGATCTATTAAGCGTTTGGTATCCTGTGAGATTAGTTGGCCCCGTCCACAAATTATAATTCTCTCACCACCCTCGTGTCCCCTTTTCGGTTGCCCTCGCGACGCTGTATTTTTTAATTCCCTTCTTCTTTCCCTGATTTTCTCTTGCCATTTCCGAATCCTTCTTTTAATAGCCAGAACGCAGTGTTTTGGAAACTGGGGCCATCGACGATTAGGTGAGTCGGTCTATTGTTACTGCCCTCTCTGTGTTTGCCTTTTTTTTAGTTGTTCGCTTCAACTGCATAAAGAGTAAAAACTGAACGAAAGAATTAATATGCTACCATAAAACGAACAACCTAATTGGCTACCTAAATAGGTAAATTATTCTAAGGGGATGTCGAAGTATTACGACGTTGAACGAATGCTGGGATATGAAGCGACTGTCGTTGTCAGCGACGATAAGTGCAACCGTAGACACCAACCAGTTTGAAAATGCGCGATTGTCAGGCTCATGAGAGTACAATTAATCGCCGCTTCATTTCAAATGAGGGCATCTCCCAGTTCCCTTTTCTCGAAACTGCACTATGAAACGCACGATAGGGTTGGAGGCTCATTTGACTGAGTTAACTGTTAACGAGTGCGGAGCTCTTATCCTACGGTTGAGTGTCGAGGGATTCACTCTGATAATGGCGGTTGACTGGGAGTTGCGGCGAGTGCTACATGGAACGCGAATGTTGGCGATGTGGATGGGGGAGAAACGGAGAATGAACACAGTTGACGAACCTCATACTATAAACGGTTCGGTTAACTCCATTCTTTGAGATATGACGACCAAACATTCGTTAGTCCAACTAATGAACAAACATAACGCACATTTTGAATAATTGTTGAAATCGCACTCCGCGTTTACCTCCAATTTTCCCTCCCGTTTCATCGTCTACCCTGCCATTATCAGCATTATCGTTTCAAGACACCTATTTTTATTATGTGTGCTGCGTTGGACGTATCCGCAGGAACTTCCATCGCTCTCAATACGTAAATCGACACAAATTACGTCGCCGGACAGAGAACTGTTCTATTCATCCCCGGGGAACGCTGAAGGCTTGGCCCAGATAGGTGAGTCCCTTAATTTATTTCCTAGTTTTCAAACTCACTGTGTTGATTTCTCCGGGTGGTTGATCTTCGGACTGGGGCCACGGGAAGGAAACTCGGCGTAATTATACAGGGTGAGCCATAACAAATGGTGCAGTTTCGAAGGGGTGCTGCATGCCTTGTAGTGGGGTTAACGACCTGGGAGGGGTCTCATTGGGCCCGGGCATTGGTCCCGTTTTCAGTCGTTACAATGGTTTGGAGCGGAGAGCAACGAGGTTTCGTCATTCGCACGTTTTTTGAAAGTGGCCGTTCGTTCATCGCCACCCAGCGGGCCTTCCGACTGCGTTACAACATCCCACGTCGTGATCCCGTCCCTCACCGCAATGTTATCGCACGTTGGGTTCAAGCATTGGAAAAAACTGGTTCCACAGTAAGGCGTAGAGGTGCGGGAAGACCAAGAAACGCAAGAACACCTGAAAATTTGGCTCGAGTGAGAGCAGCAGTGGAACAGTCGCCTCGGCGCTCTACTCGGAGGCACGCAGTAGCACTGAACATCTCTAACACCTCACTAAGGAGGATATTGCACATGGACTTGTCATTCCATCCGTACAAGATTATGATTGTTCAAGAATTGTCACCTCCAGACTACCAAAACCGCTTGAATCGATGCCAAGAGATGATAAACCGCATCCCACCAACGTCCACTTTTTTCAGTTCGGACGAAGCCCACTTCCATCTCTCTGGAGCGGTTAATAAACAAAATTTCCGCTATTGGTCTGACCGCAACCCAAGACGAATTCACGAGAGACCTCTCCACTCCCCGAAAGTCACTGTCTGGTGTGCCATTTCAAAATTTGGGGTGATTGGGCCTTATTTTTTCGAGGAGGATGGAAGGACTGTTACCGTCAATGCTCAGCGGTATCTTTTCATGCTGGAGAGATTTTTTGAACCCGAATGGAACCAGTTAGCTGAAGAAGAGGATCTGGGGGATATTTGGTTTCAGCAAGATGGGACTACGGCCCACACAGCGCAAATCTCAATGGTGAAACTGCGGCAGATGTTCCCCGCACGCCTCGTCTCTCTCAGGGGTGACTTGGGGTGGCCGGCAAGATCGCCAGATTTGAGTGCGTGTGATTTTTTCCTGTGGGGCTACTTGAAGGAAAAGGTGTTCAAACATCGACCTCACACTCTGGAAGACCTCAAGATTCGAATCAGGGAAGAAATCGCCGCGATTCCCATCGAAATGTGCCAGAGGGCGGCTGAAAATTTCAGGAGTCGCCTACATCAGTGCGTCGCTGCTGAGGGCGCCTACATCAGTGCGTCGCTGCTGAGGGCGCCTACATCAGTGCGTCGCTGCTGAGGGCGCCCACCTTCCTGATGTAATTTTCAGGACTTAATCTACCGAAATGGGGTGATGTATGGCGTTCAATAAAACAAACCGTAATCTTCTAAGTTGCACCGTTTTTTTAAATCGCCCTTTGAAACTGCACCATTTGTTATGGCTCACCCTGTATTTGGAAAACCCTCTACCTATGGGTTTTCTTTTTTTCTTTATAATTCACACAGAGTAAATCCCTCTCATTGTTTTCATTATCACGAATTAATGCTATAGTTTTCAATGGTTATAATTGGAGCACGAATGGGGGTAAACTGAGAAAAGAATGGATGTGATGAGCGTGGGTGAGTACTGTATTACACTTGACAGGATGACAGAATAGTGGAACTCTCAATACATATGAACTAGTTGTGAGATACTAAGTGGATGGAGAGGGACAGAGTGAGAGGGACAGAGAGAAAGAGAGAGAGAGAGAGAAATTTTAAATTGGTGGGTGGGAGTCCAATAAAAGGGGTAAATCCGTTATCGCCTGGAAATAACTGAAGGTCTGGACATTCCACAGGTACAACAAACGGGTTGAGATCAGAAAGGTATTTGGGGCTATCAATGTTCTTTTAATAGGACCAGTGAGTGCCGTTAAGTGCGGGCGTTCGAAGGTCAAAATACCCAACTAATTCGGCCCGCGCCAAACAACTCACGTCACTGGGCTCAGGACACCCGCTATGAGATGGAGCCGTCCTGTAACATCGTACCCATTCAAGCACCCGAGCTATATGAGAAGCCAGAGAACCTCCAACTTAACCGAGTTGAATTGATCAGAGAGGGTAAAATTATGTCCTTTAATTGACGTTTTCCATACATCTGCAGAACATTAATATATAAAAATGAAAAATATTTTGTGCGTTGCAACACACAACTTTCCTTAGCTCTACGTCAATCCACTCATGTACATGGCTTTTTCTACTTACTCAGTTCATCACTCACAGATAATACGGACTTGGTCAAACAACTCTTTACGTTCGATCGTTTTCTCTAAAACCACTCTAAAATCGATTACATCGAAAATTTTGATGATTTATTGTACTGCTCTCGTCATTTTCCCAAAGATAGGAATTTCATTATGTAATCGCCTTATTGAGAGCTATCAATATAAGAAATTTAATCGAAATCGTTATAGCCGTTTTTGAGAAAAAAATATTTGGTGTTTTGATCACCATGATAACTATAGTTAATTTTCGGCGGATTTTGCTTGTACCCTTATTTTGGCGTTCCATGATAACCTGCGGGCTAGATATCAAGTTTGAGGGGATTTGGTTCAGTCGTTTTCTCTAAAAACCACTCTAAAATCGATTACGTCGAAAAGTTTGGTAATTTATTGTGCTGCTCTCGTCATTTTCCCACAAATAGGAATTCTATGGAATAGTTGCCTTATTGGGAGTTGTCAATATACAAAATTTAATCAAGATCGTTAGAGCTGTTTTTGAGGAAAAAAATATTTGGTGTTTTGATCACTATGATAACTATAGTTAATTTTTGGTGGATTTTGTTTGAGCGGATTTGGTACGGTGGTTTTCTCTAAAAATCGTTCACAGACACGCAGACCATTTTCCCAAATAGTGGTTTTCGGACTCAGGAGGGTCTGAAACGTAAAGAACTGAAGAAAACTCAAAAAAAATTTTCAGCCGATTACATTACTTTCTACTTTGTAGAGCCAAGAAAAGTAAAAAGAAATTGGGAGAATCAATTACTTATCCACACATTGGGTGCTCGATTATGTTGTGACATGAATAGAGAATACATAATAAAATACCAAAAATTGTGGAAAACTGGTAGACGACTGTACCGCGATTGCTGAAGGTTGACTTGAAAGGAGCTGTTTGTTGAGAAGAGAAATCTAAAATTGTTGAGTGGGAAAGATAGATGGGAAAGTCCAGTGAAAGGGAAAATAACTGAGGAGGAAGGCTTCCACAGGTACAAACAAAAGGGTTGAGACAAAAAGGTATTTGGGGAAACAATGACTTTCCGTCAGGGCTAGTGCGAAACTTTGGGAGGTCTAAGACCCGGCTAATGCGGCCAACGGTACAAGCTGATTATATCAAGTACGAAAATGAAATAGTCAAAATAATAAACTGAAAACAGTAGAAGTAATCAGCATGAATAATAAGCCAAAAGCGGAGTGTAATAAAGCGTTTTTGTGAACATGGAAGCACCACATTTCCTTCCAACAACGGATTTTGATCCGAAACGTAATAATTATATATTACTAAGAAGCAAACGCTCAATTTTGGCCGTGACAATCAGCTAACAAGTAGCTCCGAGTCCGTGGCGTTAAAAAAAAAAAATGCTAAATGAGTTTTTCGTTCGCCAAAAGTGAAGAAATCCCGGTGCTTTACCGAGCTCCAGGCGCGGAGAGTCAAAGCGTTTCGCGGGCCGGAGAATTATAATAGCCCCTCCTCGTTGTTGCTTAATTAGAGCAACGTTACACAAAACCGCCCATCCTAAGACCCGTTCACCTTTAAATGCCTCCTATCGGGGGATTTCGCGGTGGTCGTAAATACGAGCAATGTTTCTCGTCGGTTGTCTATGTAAATTAAAACCCATCTTTAGTCGGAGACGTGAAATCGACACGCGCGAACTCCTAGGTTTTAATTACCGCTTGGTGTCAATAATGCTTCGGATTAAAAAAAAAAAATCTAATTATGGTCGAGGGGGTAGATATTTGAAAGTCAACAATCACTAGCGCCCTCATGCAACAAAGGGTGATAGATGACAATTAATCCTCTTGTGATGATAATTCACCCATCAGTACTCGCAGGGCGCAGCAGGACAGCTCGTTAGGTCATTACTCGTGGTTTCTACTGTGACATGAACGTTACTTGCATCGGTTAGAACGAAGAGGAAGAAACCTCGAATGTCACTTGAAGTTTGTGGCTCTTGTTTCATTTTTTTTTTTCTTTGGGCATGCCATAGATAGGAGAGGACTCTTAATTTCATTTCTTCTTTTTGTAATCAGTAAATATTTTTATTTTTTGGTTGTATAGGAAGCTTCATTTCTTTTTTATACATAGTTCCTGTATAAATGTGTCTTAGTTGCTGTTTTTTGCTTCTCCTTCCCCTAAACCAGTCATGTCAAAGATACGGCCCGCGATCGTAATGTGCCGCAGAAAGAAGAAGCTTTCAGACTTCACTGGATTCCTCTACGGAAGTTTTAAAATGCGCACACTACAACATTTTAAGTAATTTCAAGGGCAGGGCGTGCCCTGACAAGCGAGGGAGATAGACAGTAACGCGCGTCTCTTAGCAACAATGGAATCTTCCACGCGCTTCGAGTCTAGGCTAGAACCTTCCTTATCGATACAAAAGGAGTGCATCGGCGCGACGTGAGTCAGTTGAGTCGAATAAACGAAGCGCTACAATCGGAGAACGATTTTAGTTGTACTGCGAAGTAGTGATTGTGAAGGTATGGTGCATTTGTTTGTGTCGTGCGCGCACAATATTTCAAGAGTTTGGATAACTACCCAGAATTAAAAAAGCATGCAGCACGCATTCTGTGCATGTTTGGTAGCACCTATTTATGCGAGCAGATGTTTTCCATCATGAAAATAAATAAGAACAAGTATCGCACAAGACTTACGAATGAACATCTCCAATCAGTTCTTAAAAAACTACAACGAATATGATACCTGACATCAATGAGCTTGTCAAAAACAAGAGAAGTCAGGTATCTGGATCCTCGAGCTCAAAATAATTACCCTCTTTTATAACTTTGATGATTTTTAACCACCGTATATTTATATTATATACTATGTAATTAAATAAATAAAATGTTATCGTAATTCAGCACATTTTTTAATTTGAATCTGGCCCGCCTACACATTCTAAATTTAATATATGGCCCTCTGCAAAATTGAGTTTGACACCTCTGCCCTAAACGCATAGGTTCATCCCCACCAGAATTTATTTTATTATTTTCCCTTTTCCTTATTTATTTTTCGTTACACTATGTAACCGTAGCTCAGCTTTCAAGCAATTTCTCTGTTTATTCATTCATCATTCATTTTTCCTCGGCTGTACGAAGTATATGATCGGACGAAAAACCGTTTTTAAATTTGACTTCTTGACTATTTGAGAAAATGGAATGTGTATTCGTCTGTGTTACCAGGGGATTCGCGGATGTTTGGAAAGCAACTGACTCGGGTAAAAATTACAGCCAATCCTTTGCCCAACTTTCGCTGGGAACGTGAAACATCGTCTTAAGCCACTAGACTACGATCGCTTGGGTGCCATTAACGAGAGTCAGACGGTAAATCTCCCCCCTCATCATTAGCCATTGCTCCTGGAGCGTAGGACTTTGATGAAGTGATTTTTGAGAGTTGAGCAAATCCCCGGAAAATCCGATCAAAGATTCGGGGACTGGTGAGGGAGGAGATGTACCGCTTGACACCTCTTAAAGGCACCCTGACGATCGTAGTCTAGTGGTTAAAGACGATGGTTCATAATCCTGGCAGAAATTGGGCATTGGATCGGAGCTCGCATGCGCTGTAATTTTTTCCCGAGTCAGTAGCTTTCCTAACGTCCTCAAACCCCCCTCACAAAATGTGTGTTTGAACGCTATTGTGAGGAAACGGATTTGCAAAATCACCTCAAACTTAGGTTACGGGGGAAGATTCATATTGTAAGCTGTATCGCACTAAGTGAATCGGGAAGTAGTACGATAGAAGCCGAATGCAATTCGAACAACATTCGTGAATTACATTCGGGGATGTTTTACCACCACAAACCGAGAACTGGGTGGGAGTGAATGGAATGAGTATCAGACGTGAAATACACACACAAAAAAAAGTGAAATTACAGTAATTATAGAGAGCTAAAGCCAACTAATTGAAAGAACTCGCGGGAACTACTGCGGAAGTAAACGTTTCGTTGTTAGTACTCCCTCCCTCCCGTTTAATCAAAACCACCCGCCCGCTTGACTCGCAACATCGTCCCAATTGCCTACAGGTGCTTACAGGCGCCTGGGGCCAGGGGAATATTTAGTTTTCGTAGTTCTATCGTAGTCAGGTCATGTTTCGTATCGTTTACTAGTATTTTTCGATGATGAATCGAATGGGATGGGTCTCGTAGCAGTAATACTAGGTCAAGCTGTTCATGAGAATAATAAACCGTTATATAATAATTTGCAGAGTTTTTTTCTTTAATTTTGCCTGTACAGAGCTCTTAGCTACCTGTTCTTTAGCGTCCATGATACCACTGTGCACTTATATAAATACAGTCCACTTATAACATTAATTTTGCCGTTTATTTTTCTCGCTTTTAGTTTTAGTTTTCTTTATCTTTCTTTTACTAAGGCTACACAGCTTACGCCGCAATAAACGAGTGATATTTAATTTGTTCAGATATATTTTTTTATTTTATACTAAAATGTAAAAAGTAAAATATGGTGAAGTTATGGTAAAGGTGGTGTGGTAAAGAACAAGACAGCCGCCATTCCTCGATATTCGTCTGCCCGCGCGACACGGTTTTCTACGTCTCAAATTGCTTTTTCTACCAGCTTGAAACTTTCTCTTAGCGGGTGGTTCCAATACCAACTATACATTCCTTGCCGGAGCTCTAGCGAATAATAAAGCTGTTGAAAGACTACCAGATCTACGCATCCTATCGCCAACGAAAGGTGGGCTCTCTACCCACATACATCCGCGGACTTCCACAATTCCGCCTTCAGACGATTCACTTTATTTTCTTTCAATTTTAGTCACAACTTGGTTTTTCGAACGAAAGCGAATTTATTTTCCATTTATTAAATACTGTGTAAATATAGTTTGGAACAAAGCAGGTTTGGAGGCTTTTTTTCATTTTACTTTTACTGTCCTCTCAAAGGCCAATTGCCCCTAAAAGCATTCATCGGCTAGTCTCATTCAAAGTCCTGATCAACTTGACGAAACTGGGTGAAAATAATGCGAAAAATCGCTGAGTGATGAGTTGCTTTCCACCACATCGGTGTTTTGTTGTGGCGCTCCATTATCCAATCCAACGTATAAATACGATTGCCTCATAATTTCAAGGCGCGAAAGCGATGAACACACAACAAAATTAATATCACAACCCGACTGGGACGCGTTTTAGAAAAATTAAACAGTTCAGGCGGCGTTAGCTCGTTATTTATGGGGTACAGGGCTCGTCGCGGAGCGCCCCGAGCGTCACAAGGAGAAACACTTCGACGCCGAACCGGTTCGAAATTTTTCATTTAAGAAAAGTCAAAACGATCCGGCTCAAATTGAGCCGAGTGACTATTTTGCAACGTAAAGCGTTAGTCGTTCGGCCTTGTCGATCGTTTTTCTTTTTCATATTCGCGCTCTACAATCTGAGGACTTGACCTCTTAAAGAGGAGCCAACGGACCCCGCCAACGCCGAGCAACCGGCTCTACAGGTCGCCTATCAAAATTCATTAGAGCGAACTCTCTGGGCGGACAGGAGAGAAAGAGAAACTTCACAACTGTCGAGTCATCTGTGAATCGGTGACAACGTTACGCAAAAGTTCGCCGTCAATTGGTTTAAACGATATGTCACGCCCATTTAAACTTTACGTTCGGTCAAAACGGAGTGGATGAAGTTCTAGGTTCTTTCTTTTTTTTTTTTTGTCTCGAGCATCTACATACCGGTTTGTGTATCAGCGGGACGGCTTTCAGTTTGAGAAATTATTAACAAATTTAATGCGTTGTGATTGATCAATTATCGACTCCTAGCCTCTGGCAGTAGATTTATCAAAATTTACTTCCCAGTATAACACAACTACCTTGCTTTGCATAAGCTTAGATTACTCACATAAAATTACTTTCTTTGAGCGAAGGAACAATTGAAAAAACTATTACATCCCACAAACTATGAGAAGTATCTTCCAGAACTTTCAAAACGAAATAACAACGCTCCACTTGGTGGAGAGTAAAAAACGCCGCAAATTCTCACACAACATATATTATTGCACAGCTCGACGTAGTCTCACACCTCCGAAACCCATCTCGTTCGATTCAGCATCGAAAAATACCAGTAAACGACATGAAACATACAACGGAACGACGAAAATGATGTAGTCCACACGCCTGTGTGGGCGTCTGTAGGTAATTGGTACGGCGTGACGAGCTGAAGGGTGTTTGAAATAAGACGGGAAGAAGTACAAATAATGAAATGATTACTGTCGCTGTATTGTGATGGGAATGATGGGGCTTAGTCCAATCCACGGAATTCCTACGGAGACACAGTGTAGGTGCTGGTAGAACGGCTCTTGGCTATTCTGGCACCGGGGCCTGCTACCTAGGTTCGGTTGCTCATTCACAGCCAAACCGTATGGGTACCACGGGGACCACTGCCCTCAGCCGGTGGCGTGGAGCCCTTTTGGCGAGGCACTGCCAGCCGGGAAGCCATGGGTTTGGCTTCGTGGGGGAAGTGGTTCCCCTAGAAATCCCCCTAGAGAGTTGATTAAGTGCTGGCAGGAGAGGGGTTAAGACCCCCAAGCTAGGGATCCTCTCCAAGGCTGTGGGCATATGCCCAGAACTCTCGCAGATGTCACTGTATTGTTCCCCGAGTTCTTTCAATTAATAGACTTAGGCTCATTATAATTGCCGAAATGTCCCAGATGGCCCATTTTCGTAACAATAGGTATCTCGAGCCGCTAACGAGAAGGTTAGGATTTGCTGGTAAGGTTCGTATCCTCCAGAGGTCGCTTGAGTCTCTCCTCCCGAAGATAGGAGGTCGGATACATGGGGGCTTTGTTACTTTGGTTGTGTTATCTCGATTAATTATTAGTGTTGAGAAAATATGTACTGCTAATGGGCAGCAATACCACACTCGTCTCACGTTAACTAGTGCGTGACACGCAATACAGCAAATCATTAAAACACAACTGTTGGGCGCACGCGAGAGGAAGCTCGAGTTGAGAAATAAACTAATGGGGTGAGCATGAGTGAGGACTGTATTATACCGATAGAATAGTGATATAGGTTCGAGTGTGCGTAATTAAGGGTGAACAAGGGGGCTCTGAATACGTGAACTGGTTACGCGAGGAAGAAGAGATGAGCACGAATTAGTAGCCAGAGAGCTGTGAAATGAGTGTCTATACTGAGAGCTGAGAGACAAGTGTGTGTGTTGCAGAGGAGGCAAATCGAGTGGTGGGAAGAGGATATTTTGGAAAGTCCAAAAAAGGGAAATCCGTCGTCACTTCGGAAATTAACGCCAAAGTTTAAGCACTTCGCCTGGAGAAGAAGCTGACTGAACGTGCTGTAGTATCCTGTAATAATTATTAGTCACCACCCGCATCTGTTTATAACAACCAGCTGTTTGTCGTTTGGAATATGTTTGACAATAAAGCATTCGTGTCTAATTAATCAAACACTTGTGTTCATTGTAGAGATCGTTTTACAATCGGAGGTCGGTGGTCGAACACAGGTAATTTGTGACGTGCTTTCAATTTAATATTCGTTTTTGGTGAGTGGTTTAATTCAAAATAGATCGCTATAAAACCGGAATTCTTCAATACGTGAGAGTAAACATCCAATCGTTGAATTGTTAACATCTTTAAGAAATTGTCACACAATTTATGTTCAAAACTTTTTCAATGTTCGGTATTCCCAGCACTATTCGAACTGACAATGGACCTCCTTTCAATGGATCCGAATTTGAACAGTTTTGCCGTTCTTCGTAGGTCAGGCACAACGAACCACAAGTTGCTGGTCTGATGCAAATGGAAGAGTAGAGCATTACATGCTGAACTAACGATCAGCAGTAATCGAAGGTAGAAATTGAGAAGATCTTTTACCTCAGTACCTATTGCAATACCGTGATACACCACACAATTCAACTCGTGTGTCGCCTGTAAAAGCTCTTCTTAGGAACAATATAAAATCGTACTTACCTCAAATGCGGTAGAATATCATGATGTGAACGATAAGCTTGTGACAAATGAAATCAGTCAGCAGAAAATGAAACAATACGCTGACCAGAAAAGACACGTAAAACCTCATGAATTGGAACAGGGTGATTGTCCACTCCTTATGATCCATCTCACTACAACGTTAAGGAAGTGTGTGGAACCACAATCACCGTGTGTCGCGATGGTGCTGAAGTGATACGGAATTCGTCATTTTTTCATAAAATCCCACTCGATTCTTGTGTCCTGACTGCTGCAGAAGAGCATTCGAAAGCACCAGATGTAAGAGAAGTGAACAGTCCGATGGCATCAGAATCGACCAATGAGAAGACAACGTGGAGTCGTCTCAGAATCGTTTGAGCCATTTTTGAGAAAATCAGAGTACCCGATAAATTAATATTCGCCAAATCTCCTTTTCTACGTTACTTGTCTTGTATCTCCGTTCAACATATATATACAGAAATAATTACGGAGAACGAAATGTGGGTATGGGTAACTAAAAGACACTCTGACAGTTTGATAAAATCTGGTGAAGCGGTCACCCCAGAATTTTACGAAAATGTTAGAAAAAACGTTATTTTTGACACATTTTAATTTTTATCTCTGTTCAATGGACTGTCAGAGGAACATTTATTGAGAACAATATATAGATATTAACTATTCGAAAACATCCTGTGAATTTGGTGAAAATCGTTGAAGCCGTTTTGCCAAAAAGCGTATAAAACCTATTTTTGCTGCATAGGCCTATATCTCCTTTCACCACCGTTTCAAGGAGATATGTATACAGAGGAAAAGCTAGGTATTTATTAGTAAAAGATAAGTAGAAAGTTTAATCAGAATAGTTAGAGCCGTTTTCTAGAAAAATGCGAAAAACCCTAGTTTTTGGTACGTTTTCGTCCTCTACCCCTCCTTCCCATCGGCCGAAATCGCCCATAACCTTATTTTGGTGACTACAACAAATAACGAACAAAACAACAAAAACCAGCTCAATCGGTTCAGCCGTTCTCCGGCAAATCGAATTACAAACACACACACACACGGACCACGCACCGAAATTAGATTTTTTAGATTCAGTAGGCCTCAAAACGTGAAGATCCGAAGAAAACCCTGTTTTTTTGGACACCATTACTATACTTAGCTTTTCCTTTGGGTAGCGGAGAGTAAAAAGGTAGGACACTTCTCCTACAGATCTGATGGGGAAAATATGGGGCTTAAAGACAACATTTGTGAAATGGATATGTCGAACGATTGTGAGACGTAAAGTTGTGTATGGAGCGCTGGGCTGGTGTCACTAAAAACAGTGCCCTAAACAAGCTGGATAGGGTTATAACTATGTCAATCACAGGAGCATTTCACAGCACGCCCAATATCATAATGGCCGTATTGACAGGGGTGTTACCAAATTGGGAAACGGGGCCCATGCCGGCCACTTGTGGCCTACCTGCTCGTTGGTGCGAAGGGGAGGTTAAAGGTCTTTCATGACCTACCCCGGTCCGATGGTGGTGAGCTCGGGATTGAGCGGGGTGCCCTTAATGTGAGTTGAGGGGGGGGGGGACATAGGGAGACCACGTTTCCACCTGGCTTCGCCTTGCCGCCCACGCTTGTGCAAATATGGCGAATCTACGCCTGGCCGACCTACTGGAGAGGAGCGTGACTGCACTCTCAGCAGGAGGAATGAGCGCCTTTGCTCGCACGTCATTGTAGAGTGGGCAGGCAAAAAGGACGTCGCTGTCAGAAGTAGAATAGGAGCCGGCTGAAGGCTCCACACCTCGAGAGTAGCAGGACTGCTGGAAGTGTGGGATGCCATCCATCCGTTTCCAGGCAGTCCCGGACCGAGGGAATGAGAGAGTGGAGATGCCTCGCCATTGGGACCGCATCTCATCGTGCCGGCCATTGATCAAGGGTACAGGGGTGTTACCAATGAAATAAGAAATCACGCAAGAAGCTATACTAAGACTCACAAAGAATGGAGACTGGTGTCACTCACATAATTACGGCCACGGAACCATCCGGTCAAGCAACAAAAGCAATATACCAGTGGCAAGCACGCCAATGAGTGACAGGACGATATATCGCTTTCAGGGAAACCTCAATACTAGAATCTTCTTCTTGTAGTGCCATCTCCATCACTGAAGGTTGGCGATCATTTCTGCAAACCGTTCGCGATCTTGCGCCAGATGAAAAAGATCGGCCGCTCAGTTTATATCCCCGTCCAGCTGCGAATGTTAGACAACCAAGATGCTCGCTTTCTGCCTACTCCCCGACGTCCGTTGATCTTTCCCATCATAATCGTCTGCAATAGGCTATACTTACAACCCCGCATAACGTGCCCCAAGTATGCAAATTTTCGTTTCTTTATGGTTATCAGCAGTTCACGTGTCAGGGAGTTTTCCTGCAGAAGGTAGGCGTTCCGGAGCCTGGCAGTCCACAGGATCCTCAGCATGCGCCGGATCAGCCACATTTCGAAAGCCTCCAGCCGGTTGATATCCTTGGCTTTTAACGTCCAGGTCTCTACGCCGTAGAAAGGTATGGAACACATATAGCATTTTACAACTCGCCAGCGTAGAGGAAAACTCAAATCCCCGCGGCACAAAACGCTTCGCATGTTGTTGAATGCTGATCGTGCTACCTCGATCCGACACCGCAACTCTCCCTCCAACGACTAAGTCTCTGAAACCCACTGGCCTAGGTACTTGAATCTCGACACCTGCTCGATTACTCGCCCGTCAACAACCAACCTCACACCATCGTTGCCCTTCTTCATTATGACCATCGCTTTAGTTTTGGCAATGTTGACGGTCAGGCCATAGTTCCTGCAAGACATTGCAACTTTGTCCAAGAGGACCTGGACCTCCGATTCAGCGTGAGCCAGCAGTACCGTGTCATCTGCGTATCTCAAATTCTCAGGTAAACCATTGACTTGGACCCCTATACACAGTCGTCTAGGGCTTCTTTAAATACCTGCTCCGAATAGATGTTAAAGAGTAACGGTGACATTGTGCAGCCCTGTCTGACCCCCTTTGCATCTGTCACCTGTTTAGAGAGAGCGCCATCTACTCAAACTTGCGCCGTCTGGTTCCAATATAGGTTTCTAATCAACCTCACGTCCTTGAGATCCAGACCGACCTCTTGCAGATCACGAACAAGCTTCTCATGCCGCACACTATCAAATGCCTTCTCAAAATCTACAAAACAGGCATACACAGAGCATTGCTGGTCGAGACACTTTTGGACGAGAACCTGCAGGGCAAATAAAGCTTCCCTTGTTCCAAATGCACCGCGGAAACCAAACTGTGTATCGCCCATCTCGGCCTCAACTTTCCTCCACAACCGGTAGTGAAGCACACGCAATAAAATCTTGAGGGCGTGACTCATTAGGCTGATGGTCCTGTGATCACAACACATGCGTGCATTAGCCTTCTTAGGCAGGGCAATGAAGATTGAGTTCAACCACTCCACTGGAATCCGTCCGCTGACATAAATCCAGTTAAACAGCACTGTTAGCTTGGAGATATTCTCATTATCCATCAGTTTAAACATTTCCATGCTCACTTCGTCTGGACCAACAGCTTTACCTGTTGGAATACTAGAATAGACTACGCAAATAGTCATGTGAGGTCCAAAGTCATCTGCTAAACAGATAGCTCTAAGCATTCAACTGGTAACATGACTACAATACTTTGCTTTCCCTTTGGGTAGCGGAAAGTAATAGGAGTTTTGTTGCTGCGCGCGAGCTTCTGATACGCGCCCCAATAAACTCCCATAAATCTCGAACCTCCGACAACCTCTTCTCTTCAACTCCCATCATTCCGTCAAAGAACTCTCCCTTCTATCGGAACAGACCCAAATTCAAAACGCCGGATTATTCCGTGACATTGTCCCATCTTCCTCTTATTCAATAACCTTCCTAATATCGTCGTATCTCGCGTTTCGATTCCATCGGGCGGCCCCGTTCCAGTTTTTGAAGAGCCCGGGGTCGAAAGTTTTATGTCGGCCGAAGAGAAGAAGAAGGTCTTTTGTCGAGAAAAATGTGGACGGACCTTCCGAAAAAAGGGAGGGAAGAAGAGCCGATGTCGCAAATGCATAAATCGCCCCATCCTCGAATGTGTAACGCTGCTATAAAAGATTGGTGGCATCAGTGGGAGCATCAGTCTTCCAAAGTTTCTCCGAAGAGCAACCGAAGCAAAAATGATACGGGTGAGTGGACAGTCTCGAAAAATAACGTTTTCGTTTTCTCTCGCACTAAAAGTAGAGCAGAATGGTCATTTCAAAAAAAATTATTTCTTATTTATGTAACTGAATCAAAAGTAAAATCGAATAAATCTAGAGGAAATTATCGTCCATAAAACGTTGTGGCGAGACACTAAACATATAAGCCCATCTTCACGGATTTACAGAAATTAGATGTTAAAGTAACATTTCTGAGTTCACAACGAATGTACCCTGAATAAATAAATTGGTTATGAATAAGCAACTATAACGTTGCACGTTGACATTTTGATTGAATCCGGAACAAATAGCGCGCCAGGCGCGTAGATCTTAAAACATACGTCACTCCCGTAGCGAAGAGAGTAGGACTGGGACCCCGCATCACACAACTTTCCTGAACTCTACGTGAATTCTTTTCAACTAATTCAACGTATTACTTTCCGCTACCCTAAAGGGAAAGGAAACTATAGTAATCGTGTCAGAAAAAAATTTGGGTTTTTTGCAGATCTTTACGTTTTGAGTCTAAAAAACTTAATTTCAGCGCGTGGTCCGTGTGTGTGTGTCTGTAGTTCGATTTGCGGGAGAACGGTTGATCCGATTGAGCTGGTTCTTTTTTTGTTTTGTTCGTTATTTTTTGTACACACAAAAAAAGGTTATGGGCGATTTCGGCCGATGTGAAGGAGGGGTGGGGGACGAAAATGTTCCAAAAACTAGGGTCTTTCACATTTTTCTCGAAAACGGCTATAACGATTTTAATTAAACTTTCTAATTACTTTCTACTAATCAATACCTAACTTTTCTTCCCCATACATATCTCCATGGAAATACGGTGAACGGAGATATAGGCCTATGAAAACAAAATAGGTTTTTTTACGCTTTTTGGCAAAACGGCTTCACGATTATCATCAAACTTTCAAGATGAGTTCAAATAGTCAATACCTACATATTGTTTTCAATAAATGTTCCTAAGACCGTCCATTGAACTGTTTAAAAATCAAAATGTGTCGAAAAAAACGTTTTTTCGAACATTTCCGTAAATTCCTGGGTAACTGCTTCACCAGATGTGATAGATCTTACAGAGTGTGTTTTAGTCACCCATACCCACATTTTCGTCTCCGCAGCAACTATCTCTGTATATATATGTTGAACGGAGATATAAGACAAGTTATCTCAGGAAAGGAGATTGGTCGAATATTAATTTATCGGTATTCCAATTTTCTCAAAAATGGCTCAAACAATTTCGATCAAACTTACGAATGACTCTCAACTAACTTGTCCGTACAATTTGTTCCCAATAAATGTTTCTGTAGAAATGCGTTGAACGAAGATATAGCGCCCGCATTTGTAGGTGGTGTTTGAACTTAGGGATTGCGGAAAGTTGTGTGTTGCTAAGCGCCGCTCGTTTTTCCCTCAGTTCATTCAACCGAGGTAAAACACCACTTAACCGTGGCAGATATCGGTAGAACAGTTTTTGTCTTTACTTTGCCACATAAACTCGAAAATGTAACGCCGTAGATGTTACGGAGAAGCGTCACGAAATTTTTAACCCGAGTTGCAAGCTTCAGCCCCTGTGGCCTAATGGATAAGGCATCCTAAACCGGGGATTGTGGTTTCGAGTCCCACCAGGGTTACGATTATTTTATGTTTTTGACATTTTGACATTTTATGTCAAATTTTAATTTAATTTAATCTAACGCTTGGTAACATCATGCGTTTTAATAACCTCAGTGACTAAGTGATGATGTCAATTGCAATTGACGCGACCTTTATATCGGAACCATCAACGAACACAATCAAACGTAGTTATCATTGCATTAAAAAAAATAAATAACAGACATAAAGTGTTCCTAGGTTGCGCACTTGGACGAAAGCTGTACCCACCGTTTGTGTAAAGGTTTCTTTCGTTCGCATCGGAGGAAATCGAGGTTTAGATTTAACTTACGCCTGAAGCCGCTCCAAAACAATGGACCCACTTTCTACTCATTTATTGTTTACGTAAAATTGTTTCTCTATCGTCATATGTCAAATAGACACGTTGTTAAGCATAGCAAACTCTGGCATGATTGGATGCTGTTCTATGAATAATAGAGCTGATTTTTAATTCTGGGATTTTTATTGTGCTTCTCGTGTACACTCCCTGATTATTATTGATATATTCGTGCACACGATTTTTCAAAAGGATAATAATCACTTTTCCAGAGTTATTGAGTAAAAACGTTTAGAAATGGGTGGTAAGTGAAACATCACTGGTTGAAATTCTGGAATTTATGGAGTTGTATGTATCTTATGGGCGTTACTAAAAACTTATCGTGTAGTTACCTAATCGGACTACCACTTGCATTTTTCTGAAGATCCTAATAACGTTTGTACGGAGTTTATAAGGATAAAACTGAGCTAAAATCGAAATGTTGGGTAATTTATTATGCTGCTTCGTAATTTTTCAACGAATGAGAATTATACGGTATTATCGCCTCATTAGGAGCTGCCGGTATACAATATTTGATCATAATCGTTGGAGCCGTTTTTGAGGAAACGAATATTTACTGTCTTGATCAGTATGATAACTATAGTTAGTTTTGAACGTATTTTCGGATTTTGCCAATACTCCAATTCCGGTGTTCCAATAGTGACCTGCGGGCTAGACATCAAGTTTGAGTCGATTTGCTCCTACTATTTCCTCTCGATCGCATTTACACTCACAATTAGCGCAATAAATGGATGCGTCGACAAAACGGCTCAAAACGATTCGAATTTGTTGTTTAGCTTGTAAGTCATACATTTCTCCCCTTCTCCGAAAATACGCATTCTAATCTAAAATAACGTCTATTTAGTAACTCCACGTGAGTGGAACTTTTAAGGAAAAACTGCTACAGATTTTTCTCAAAATTATTGATAGTTTGGTGTGTTTCTCTCGTCATTTTCCCACGGACAGAACTATCAGTACAAAAACATTTAATCCGAATCTGTAGTGTCGCCTTTGACGAGAAAAGAGGTTTTGTGTTTTGGCTTTGATAACTATCGTTACTTTTGAACTAATTTTGTTAAAGTTATTTTGGCTTTCCATTGACCCAACAAAGGGGAATAGCCAAATCGGCTCGAGACTAATTATAGTCATGATAGTCATCAAAATACAAGTGGTTTTTTTCTCTCAAAAGGACATAAATTGCATTTTTTGTAAAAAAAAAAGTTAACGCGATTGTACAGCTGAACCTAATCAGCTCAAACTTAATATCTAGCCTGCAGGTCACCATGGGACGCCAAAACAAGGGTATGGGAAAAACAGCCCAAAACTAACGAGTTATAGTGACCAAAACACCAAATATTTTTTCTTCTCAAAAACAGCTCAAAAGATTTGATTGCATTTTTTATATAAATAGCTTTCGATAAGGTGACTAAGGCATAAAATTCTTATTTGTGGGAAAATTACGATAGCAGCACAATAAATAAACGAAAATATTAAAGTTCTTACATGGATGATGGCTTGAATTAAAATCAGGTTTGTAGTACGGTGAGGGATCGCTAATGCTCGTATGATAAGATGCAACCTCTGAACATACTGAATTCTATCCATTTTTACTACAATCTCTCGCGGTTTTCGCCCGATAATTACAAAACGGTAAACACCGCCCTTTTCAGAAAAACACCGTTGACAGTCTCATGAAATATTCATACGCTTATAACTCAAGAATGGCCGTTGTATAAGTTGGAAAGACTCGATAAATTCCGGAACTTCTACCGTCCGCCGTGATGGCGTGATGAAGGCGGGTTTATTGAAACAAAAACGTAACAACTTCCGCCGAGTTCTAGTGTATAATGTTTATACTGTTAGTTCATACGAGAGCGGGTAGTCATGTTGAACGCAGCGATCTGTGAGGTCGATGGCAGCAACTGGAAATAGCGGCAGGACTCTGTTGAGCGCTGTTGCGCCTTCTTCAATTTGTTAGACGAGAACGCTAGTCCGATCTAGAGGAAAAAGGGGGGTTATATGGTGCAATGCAGCACACAACTTTTCTTAGATCTACGTCAATTCACTTGTGTACATGGCTTTTTCCACTTACTCAATTCATTTATCACTCAGCTCATTTGCATTTGGCCCAACAACACTTGACAGCAGAAAGCGGTAGAGCGTACAGTTCCGGAATGTATTGCACTGCTCTCACTCGTTCCCTGACCATTAATGATCAATTGGTACACAGAAAATTAATGAGGCTGTAAACACGATTTTTTTGAAGATGATGGTAATCACTTTTGCAGTGTTATTGGGTGAAAAAACTTTTAAAATGTTGAAACACGATGAGTGGTGTGAACCTCAGTTGGTTACAATCAGCACTCACGGCTCACAAAAATATAGAGACAATGGGGGAGTAACAAAAGGAAATCAAGTAAAGGAAATATAATGATGAAAAAATAATAGAACTAAAACAAAGGGTTATAAAACTGAAAAGAACGCTCTAGTTGTGAAATAAAATAAATCTTAAACAAAGAAACATACAAAATGGGTACCCAAACCTGGCCACTATACAATCGGACGTGCACGTTTCGAAAATAATTCCGACTCCGGGAAAATCACAAAAAAAACAAATCGAAAAGTCTCCGTAGTCGAGAGGAGTAGCTGCAGACCAGGCGATATGTCGATTGTTTCGCCCAAAATCGTTGATGGGGAAGAAAAACTGGTTGTAAAACGCTGCCTAATATCGACCAGGCGACAACGAAAATAAATGGACAACTGAACTCCACGACTTGTTTTGTCAGATCAGCCGTGATAGGGAGATCGCATGGAGATCAAGAGAGAGAGAGATTGAGGTCTTGTGTTCCCTTGAAGCCAATTACTAAACACTGGTAGTAAGCGAAACGGCAGTAGTTGAAATTCCAGAATTTCTGGAGTGACCCCCATATATTTTATGAGTGTTTTTAAACGCTCGCAGAAAACCCCCTAAAGGCGAATGGAACTATTCAAGACGTTCCATTCACCTCTAGTGGGTTTCCCCTGAGGTACATGACCTCCTCTACCCGACCGTTCCCCGACACTCCATCAACCCGTTTACCTTCCTTTCGTATATAAAAACCACGACCAATTGACTGACTCCAGTACTGACTTAACGGCCTGACGATGATGTCTTTACATTGAAAGCGCTTGCCCACAGCAACTCACCAGCCGGAGAAGACGGACTCACCTAACAGTACGTTAACTTTAATAATTTTCCTACTGGCGGACATAACCCAATTGCTTTAATACCTGATTGCATAACTTTTCTTTCTACTTTGTAGAGCCAAGGAAAGTAAAACAGGCAGAATGACTCACGGTGTTAACCGGCAGAGTGAAGGCATGCTCATAATAATAACAATTATAATAATAATGTAAAAAGTGAAAAACAACGGAAATCTTCTCTCAGTCTCATTTAGGAAGGATATCTTGACGTAGTAGAGTAGTTGGGTTGGCAGAAGTGAGAGAGTCGTCCGGTTGTGAACAATCGTATCAATTCATTCTGCCAATAAGTTGATAAGGTAAATGTCCGGATCATGGATGGCTTGTAGAGGTTAAAAATGAATGAATCGGTTTGCGAGTGAGAAGACGCCATGATGCGAATTTCAACGTCATGTTGGGTCAGCTCAAAATCGAAACGCGCTGAATGAATCGCTAGAGTGATAACGAGCAGTGCGTAGCAACACACAACTTTCCGCCCCCCACGTAAGTTCGAACGCCAGCTGCATATGCGGGCGCTATATATTCATACAACGTAATTCTACAGAAACATTTATGGAGAACAGAATGTAGCAACTAGTTAGCTGAGAGTAGTCCGTAAATTTGATCGAAACCCTTAGAGCCGTTTTTGAGAAAATTGGAATACCCGATAAATTAATATTCGACAAAACTCTTTTTATGAGTTAACTTGGCTTATATCTCCGTTCAACATTATATATACGGCAATAATTAGACATAACGAAATGTGGGTATGGGTAATTAAAAAACATCCGTAAGATTGATCACATCTGGTGAAGCAGTTACCCTGGAATTCACGGAAATGTTCGAAAAAACGTTATTTGTGACGCATTTTGATTTTTATCTCTGTTCAATAGACTGCCAGAGGAACATTTATTGAGAACAATATGTAGGTATTAACTATTCGAAAACATCTTAAAAGTTTGGTGATAATCGTTGCAGCCGTTTAGCCAAAAAGCGTAAAAAACTTATTTTTGCTTCATCGGCCTATATCTCCGTTCACCACCGTTTCATGGAGATATATACACAAAAGAAAAGTTAGGTATTGATTAGTAGAAGATATATTGAAAGTTCAATCAAAATAGTTACAGCCGTTTTCGAGAAAAATGCGAAAATATGTTTTTGATACATTTTGGTGCCATGACCTTATTTTGGTATCTCCAAAAAAAACAAACAGCTCAATCGGTTCAGCTGTTCTCCCGCAAATCGAACCACAGACGCACACACGAACCACGCGCCGATCTTACGTTTTTTAGACACAGTAGGCCTCAAAACGTAAAGATCTGAAGAAAACCCAAATTTTTTCTTTGACACACTTTGATTACAATACATTCCTTTCCCTTTGGGTAGCGGAAAGTAAAAATCGCCAAGTTCACGAGGGGGCGAGAAAAGTTGTATGATGCGTCGCGCCAGATATTTACGCACAGCTCAACCGCGCGTTTAATCAGACGAGAATTGAAAAACACGCGGAAAATCAATTTTCGTTCTTTTTTGAAAAATCTAACTTTTTAAAGTATTTTCGCTTGAATGAACGGTCTTCAGTATGTTGGTGTTTATCGGTCATATACAGATATGCGGTTTTGGTTCGGTTTTTTGCCTTTTTTCTCTGTTTGACGACGGTCGAAGAAATACTTAGCGAAACCTAGGTATTGGCCATCAAAAATATCTTACGACGTTCCACCTAAACAAAACGAGGCAATCACGTTTTATTTAGAAACCTGTAGCGCTTGACGTTCCGGAATTTATCGGGCTGCTGCTACTTATCCGACGACGTATGAGCCATTGACAGTGAAAGTTTGAGTATTTGGTTACCAAGGGATTGGTGTGGTTCGTTTTGAGCTGAGAGGATTTCGTCATTTTTTCAACAGGAGTTCTGAAGGGATTTTCGATTTAAGATCGTCGTTTTTGCTCCCCGTTGCGTACTGTTCTATTCTGTCGTTGTTTTGGAGTATGTACTTAATATGCTAACGGAGTATGTTCATGCAGGTCTGGGGGGTTGTAGATGGTTATCCAACAGTGGCCCTGGCGATGTCGGAAATACGCTGCTGGAAACCAAGTCGATTTCTACATGTTTGTCCTAGGGTTTGAGATCTGTTATTTCGAGTAGTGCGAAAGAGGTGCTTCGGTTGATGCGTCATTGTGCATGATTGAAATCCGGTTTACTTTTCGACTTCGACTAAAGGCAATCTATGGCAGCGCGCAAACGCCCTTTCTAAATCTGTCGGCGGCATTCACTAAATCATCTGCGTTTTGTAAAGGGAAGGCGCTAAATACGAGTATAACGTACACGCCAGGTACCCAAACGCTTCCCCTTATAAGCCATAAGTTTCACCTCGAACACATATAAAGTAGAAGTTCGGAAATACTATGATTCGGTGTGTGACGAAGGAACTTGGGCAGCAGGCCTTTACGGCAATTGGCGGATTTCGCCTCAATTTAATCCTCAATCGTCCAAATTGGCTGAAATTGCTGTTCACATTTGTTGAATCTTTCAGTAATTTGATTATAAAAGAAGTTTATGACAGCAACACCGTTTACCTTGAAAAGAAACTCAATAATTTCGAGGGAAAATCGACGGTCATCATGCAGGATAAAGTGTATAGCAATAATACTATCAACATATTGACCGCGTCTTGCAAGGCGCTGAAGAAATACTGTAGAACGTGCAAACTAGTGAGGGACAACTCTTTAGCGAACTCACGTTTATTGGATTCGTGGGCATAAATGGATCACTGGAAGTGAGAGGGCGGACCATCTGGACCGTGCCTATTGGGCCACCTCCGTCGCTATTCAAGAGGACTGTGAGAGAATACGCCAGGAGAATGCATCAGTCTGGAATTCCGCGGGAGTGAGGCATTCCAAACGCTTTATCTCACGACTAACACGAAATAAGAAGTAGGCCTTCTGACGATAGTCAGGAGGGACCTGAGGCAGATAGTGAGGACCGTGGGACGCTGCGAAATGGGCATTGCGGTTTCCCTTGTTTATTTAGTGTGGCACAGGCGAAGAAACTCCCTATCACGTCCTCGCCCATTGTGGACTTGAGAAGGAGTGACCCAAGGGTGGGCATCAGAGAAGACTCTTGGAGGAAATATCTGGCATGGACCTATGCGACAATAGGACTTGAGGCCGCGGCGCTCACATAAAAAGAGTTCCTTCTGGTTCGATGTACATTTTAAATTAAAAATAATGCGTGATAACGATGGATCGCGTACCAGTCTAACATAACACAATAGCGCATTTCACCTAGTGGTGGGGCATTTCGATACGGCAAGAAGTGCCGAAACTGATCATTTTAGGACGTATTGTTCAAATAAGTCAATTCTCATAACATTATGTTTTCTTGTGTTTCAGAAATTAGTCGTCTTCATCTTAGCGGTCGCGTGCGCCAGTGCCGCTCCACAATTTCTATCATCCTACGCCGCTCAGCCTGCCCAATATGCGACCATAGCTCATGCACCCGTTGCAACGGTGGCCCACGCACCACTCACAGTCGCCCACGCTCCATTCGCCGTTTCCCACGCTCCAGTTGCTGTTGCCCACGCTCCAGTTGCAGTTGCACACGCTCCAGTTGCAGTAGCTCACGCGGCTCCGTCTATAGCTGTCGCCGCGTCAGCCGATGAATACGACCCACATCCCCAGTACTCATTCTCGTATAGTGTGAACGACGCCACTACCGGCGATTCCAAACAACAGAGTGAATCCAGAGACGGAGACAACGTTCAAGGCTCGTACTCTTTGGTCGAGCCTGACGGTTCGACCCGAACTGTCGATTACTCAGCCGACCCCGTGAACGGTTTCAACGCCGTTGTACGCAAAGACGCTACAGCTCATGCTGCTCCCGTTGCCGTAGCTCACGCTCCTGTTGCCGTAGCTCAACCTTTGATCACCAGGCAGGTTGCTTTGGCTCCACGACCAGTAGCCTACGCTAGGCCCTTAGCAGCGTCTTACGCTGCTGCTCCTTACGCTACAGTAGCCCACGCACCATTAGCAGTTGCACACGCTCCAGTGGCCGTTGCTCATGCGCCTGTTGCAGTTGCTCATGCTCCCCTTGCTGTTGCCCACGCTCCAGTAGCTGTCGCTCAACCTGCTCTAGTCTCTTCATACGCATCTCCTGGCATCTCATACGCATCTCCCGGCATCTCATACGCCCTTCATCATTAACTACCCAAATTGTATATGTAAATAATATCTAAGAATAAAAACTATATTTCTGAAAATTCTTGTATTTAGTTGCCTTCGGGATTATCTCAAATTACAATCAGCCGTATAAGCGGCAAGCGATGCGCTGCCATGAACTTAAATTATGATCCACCTCCATTTATACTTTATTATATTTTGTTGCTTGTTAGTGTCACATCGTAAACATTCACAATAACGTAAGTCTCAATAAGTAAATATTTTACGTGAAACACATGATGGCGAGGCCAAGACGTAGGACTGCTTTTATCGCGTCATCTGGAAAGAAGAACTGCAGTGTTGTACAAAGGTAGAATCGTTCCGTGCGAGCCAAGCAGTTGACTTACCTCCACAAGCCAAGCTCCGTGCAGGTTGATATTTACATCCTGAGTTTTCCGGGGGAATATTTAAACCAAGGTTCTGGCCAGGAACTGCTTTAAGACACCCTTTATAGACCTAGCGCATGCAGTTCGTATATCTAATGCTACTTTCAGGGTTCTGTTCCTTGACGTTAGTGGGAAAACCCCCACTGGGCCTATTGTGTGGGTGTACACGAGCCTCATGTCCTCCCAGTTCCACCCCCAGCTCCTGTGGAGTGGTTATTCTTTGATGCGGCATCCCCAATACGTCTCCGCCATGATGTCCATCCCTGCAACCTCCTGATGAACTCCAAGCACTCTGAGGCGCACTGCAGCCAGTACACATTACATTCTCCACCTCACAGAATTTGCAACGTGTACCTTCGACCTACGGATCTTGGCCAAGTGGTACCTTAGTGGACAGTATAATATCTCTCCGGACTGAGGGTCTATTTGTTCACTCCCTGGAGAGTCTGATAAACAACCTTGACTGCCTTTGGGCTGGCACATCAGGCCAATAGGAGCCCAGCACTTCTCCCACTTACTTTCAGGGTGCTCGTTGGCCCACCGGCGACCAAACGAGTGAGACAACTCGAAGGATATGCTCACAGTCAACAGACGGCGCTCAAACCCAACGCCATCTGACCTAGGAACTACTCTTTGACACCATATGGTCACTCTAAACAATAACCCCATGCAAGGCCGAAGAAGAGCATCCAATACAATGCTCGGGTGTCCATCACGCGAGAGCTTTAGGTTTTTGGGCTAGAGAAGGGCATGAAAAGCCATTAGGAAGCTGGGGGCACAGGAGCCTTGTGTGTCGGCGTGCATGTACATTTCTGCATTTCTCTTTCTGTGTTACCTGCGCGGTATATTTCACTTTCTCTATCCCCACCTACCTAAAATATATTGAGAAGACGAAGACTGAAAGTCTAATGAGCGCCTGGGGTATTCGACTCCGAGAAACCCATGTCGCTTCTTCTTTTCTCATGTTAGATAAAATCACATTGGCGACGAGGGGGAGAGAGCGGATGAGAAACGGTGTCATTTATTGACTCGAGAATGTTGTAAGGTTTTGTGAATTCAGCGCACGTAGTCAAATGAAGGAAGAGCGAGCGAAGGGGGAAGAAGTGAAGGGGGTTGAAGTTTGAACGAGACAAACCCTCCCCTCTGCACCTGGAACCTCGCAAAACAAGCCCGCTCTCTCTAGTCATTTACCACAGCCCCGGCCCTTCGGCAACGCGGCATGTGTTCTTCCCCCTTTTGTGCCCTTTGGCAGGGACTAATGGGTAATTAGTCAGCCCGTACGGAGAATATTCAAGTTCATATGGCAACCGGAATAACAATATTCCGTTCGGGCGTTCGATTATCGTCAGAATTGGTCGGACGGCGATTGAGTTCAGCGGCTGCGGGTTGAGTCAAATCGGAAGCTGGAAAGGGGTTATCCGGTGGTTGGTTATGAATGATCATTAACGAGAATAATCGATGACGATTTTGCTTACCGCAGTTAGGCGAACGATTAAAATTGACTCGATACGCTCCTCTAATTTTAACTAGGTGTGTGGGAAACAACCCAATCAAATCCATCTCAGACCTAACTCGATATAGCGATACGTTATGTACCGTTGTACAAAACTATCCTGACGGTGAATCCCACCATACAAATTGTGATCGCTAAAGAAAGAAAAAAAAGTCCGTAACTCTTCAGATCCTCATGTTTTAAGGCGTACCAAATGGAAAAACCTATTTTCTGCGCGAAATGTGCGTGTCTGTAGTTAGGTTTGTGACTGATATAACCATCTTCGACGGTCGAGGAACAATGGTAGGTGTGCTCTGGTCATATGCCCGTGGCATTGGAGAAGGTACCTAGCTTCGCAGCCTACACCCCTCTCCTGCTAGCACCAAACATCTCTCCGGGGGGGGATTACCAGAGAAACCACGGTCCAATCCCTTGGCTTCACGACCTAAAGGCTCTATGCTGCCGGTAACAGGCAAAAGCCCCCATGGTACCCATTCTATATGGCTGCACCTTGAGCAGCCTATGGACTTAAATGGGTGGCAGGCCCTGGTGCTGGAATTGCCAAGAGGCGTTCTACCGGCACCTACGCTTTATCTTCATGGGGGTTTTGAGGATTGGACTTGCCCCTGTACCTCCCATGGAGAAGGGTGTCAGGTTGTCTTTAGTCCCGCCCTGAACTGCGATCCCCAATCCAACGAGCCGAGGGCGGACTACTTGATGTTCGGCCAACCTCGACCGGGACCCACTCATCTCACTCTAACCTACCACTACTAACCTACATACACACTCATACAATAAATACATTCAACGCTTGAATACATTCACACCAGCGGTCCAGGGATGGGCTAATTGATATTCGACCATCCCTAGCACCACCCACTCAAGACCATACACTAACATAGAACACACACACCTGCCCTGCGCACATTTCCCCGCTACCTAACCTCTTCCCGGTCCTTTAAAACCCTTTTTTGCCGAACTATTTCCACCATACAAAACATCCCTGCTCCCTTACCATTGTCATATCCCAGTGCCCTTCCATTTTTAGTACCTCATTCCTGCTGGTAATTTCTTCAGTGGAACACCAACTGGAACACCACCACCTGTTCCTCTGTGTCCAGCTCTCCACACTCACACAGCCCATCCACCACGAACCCAAATCCGCGGAGCTTCTCTCGGAAGTCCTTGTGGCCGATGACGAGCTGTGCGGTGTAGAACTCAAACCTCAGCCATCCTGCTTCTATCCTTTCCCTTATGTGTGGCAGCCAGGCGTGCGTCCATCTTCCTTTCCCACTATTCTCCCATCTCTCCTGCCACTCATCGATGTCATGATGACATCGATCGGTCGAGGAACAGTCATTTGATAGGGAAACGGTACTGTAGTCAGTTCTGCGAGAGAATAGCTCTACCGAATGTGCTGGTTTTTTTATTCTTTCGTTCGCGCTTTCTTCTGAAATACACTTATTATCAATTTCTGTTGACGAAAAGAGGAGTAAGGAATCAGAATGTTTCAAAACGGCCACGACGACTTGGACTGAACTTTCAAATTATATTTAGTGCCTCCATGTAAATTCAGTCAACGGAATTTTGGATAAAAGGAATTTATTTTCGTAAAAACACATAATGCCTTGAACTAATCAACACTTATTACCTGGTGTCTGGCTCTACTGATTGTCTAATGAATAAAGAAGACTGTTTTTACAAGGGGTGTTTGGAAATGTTTGGAGAGCAGCTGACTCAGGCAAAAATTACAGGGATCCCGAGCTTTGACCCAATGCCCGACTTTCGTCGGAATATGAGTCTTCGTCTTCGATCACTAGACTACTATCGCTAATGTACCTATAATGGGAGTCAGGCGGTACACTGTATAAGAATAACACTTTGTTGTCGGCAAAAAAACGTATCTTCGCTCTGTAACATGTGTTGCTGCTGTCTTATCTACCTTCCACCGTATACCAGCATTTCGGTTTATTATTGAATACCCCTGCCCTATGGCTTCTTCGGCAAGGTACATTTTCACACCCCCTCTACCCCACAAAATGATTTTTTACGTTTCAAGATATCTGGATTCCAAATCTGTAATGCAATCGCCCGGGCAAAAAATGATAACAAATGAACAACAACGCAATTTTGGCAGCTTTAACGGATTTATGCCGTGCTATGTACCATTTTCCAGGTATTCCCTGAAGTGGGGTCGAATGGACCGAGTCTCAGAGTAGTACAACTGGGCGTAGACCAAAAACGGCGAAATCTACTAATTGAAAGTAATTGTGAGGCAATACAGCCACACTTATAGGAGTGATGGAGAGGGCCTTGGAGAGGGTTCCTAGCTTGGTGGCCTTAACCCCACTCCTCCAAGCACCTAACCAGTTCTCTAGGGGGATTTCCCGAGAAACAACTGCCCCCACGAATCCAAACCCCGGCTTCATGGTGGGCAGTGTCACACCCGAAGGGGCTCCACGCCACCAGCTGTGGGCAGAAGCCCGGGTGGTACCCAATTGTATTTGGCTATGACTTGAGCAGCCTATGGACCAGAATGGATTACAGGCCCCGGTGCTGGAATAACCAAAAGGCGGTCCACCGGCACCTATGCTTTATCTCCATGGGGATTCTGGGGATTGGACTTGTCCTTGTCATTCCCATGGAGAGAGGTGTCAGGCCATCTTTGATCCCGACCTGATCTGCGATCCTCTATTCGACGTGCCGAAGCGGACTAATTGATATTCAGCCACCCTCGACCACGACCCATGCCGCCCAATCTAACCTACTACTAACACACTCACACAATAAATACATCCAACCCTTAGATACATACACACATTCACAATAGAGCGACAGTATGCGTTTCATCGTTTAGACTCTCGTTTTACTTCAACCACCGACTGTATTTATTTTTCGTCGTTCCGTTATAGTCAGGTCATGTTTCGTATCGTTTACTGGTATTTTTCGATGCTGAATCGAATGGAACGAGTATTGGAGCTGTGAGATTAGGCCAAGCTATGCAAGAGAATAATAAACCGTTTTTAGAGGAGAGAATAATTAGCGTTTTGGTTTATTATTCATTCTGAATAATAACCTACTCGTATGTTTTCGGTCACGAAAAATTGTTTACAACCCCCCCTCAAAATTTGATACTTTACGTTTCAAGACTTGGAGATTCCAAATTTGCAATGTCCGTCCGCTGTCCCCCGTCCACCGTCCGCCGTCCGGGCCGTTTTGTGCCTTTAACGTGGTCCGAAAAATTCGTTCTTTCGCACAAAAATCCAATTTGGTATCTAGTTGTGCCCCCCATCTCGGCAATCCGATCGGACGAAGCCCATGATTGTTATGAGCAAAAAACGGTTAAAAAAATTAACGAAACGCAGTACAACGCGGGAGCTACAGCGGAAGTCAACGTTTCGGTCTCATTGAAATCGCTCGCCTGCTCAACTGGCAACGTCGCCCACTCGCCTCGCAACGCAACGCTCGCCCGCCCGCCCGCTCTACTCGTTGGGTTTCATTTTGATATTTTTCGATGCTGAATCAAACGGGATGGGTCTCGGAGCATTAATGCTAGGTCAAGCTGTTTATCCGAATAATAAACCGTTGTGTAATAATTTGCAGGGTTTTTTAAATTTATCTTGACGAAAACACAAACGTTGCAAATTATTATACTACGGTTTGCACACATCTGAGAAGTGTGTCATTCTTCGCAGCATATAAAAATACCTAGAAAACGATACTGAACACGGTGTATTCGGATAAAACGGTCGAAATTCCGTTTTTGTTAATTTTTTAAATCATTTTTTGGCCCATAACAACCATGGACTTCTCCCGATCGGTTTGCTATGCTGCCTGACCGAAAACATATAGTTATTATTCAGCCAAGTTATAATAAGCCAAAATTTACTCTTTATTTTCGAACGGATAACAACCGTTCTCTCTTCGTAATATAACGTTAACGAATAATAGCTAAAAGAAGGCGAATCGGGGTTCCCTCGACGGTCCACGCCCGCATTCAACTAGCCCTCTTATTTTTCCCGCGTTTATTATACATCGGAACGCCCTTCTGACGCATAACTGGAAGAAATGTACCGGCCATCCCATCGAAATTGAACTCGCCGATTTTCCGCCTCCAGTAGGTAAACGAGAATTACTACCCCTAAGAAAATTACTTCCAGCGATTCAGCCTCGTTTCTTCGAGCCGATAGCAATTTGGAGTCCTCAATTTTTCTTCTAAACGGTCCGGGGGTGAGCGTTTTTCACGCCCAACAAACATCGAGAAATCCGATAAAAGGAGAATTATTCACCGAGGGATTTTTTTTTACTCAGTCGCTATCGGCTGTTCTAATAACTACTTACGATTTAGCCTCTCAAACTCGGTATAGCTTCGAAGCAACATAATCTTGGATGATCTTCCAACTTTTCATCCCTTCGGAAGCCCTCGTCGACCATTTTGCTCATTCGAACGTTTCCAAGCTGAACATTCCCCCCAAAAAGTTAATAGAAAAGGCACTGTAATAATATATAGTCAATACACAACACAATTTAGTATTCCCACGTACAAATTAAAAAAATTAAACTCATGCGAGTTTCAATAAAACATTCAACAATACCAAACTTACGTAAGAAAAACAGGAGTACAAAAAGTCGTTGGATTCAACGGGCACACTACGCACATTACACGTTAATTACATGGGCGATAGACATAACGATTTTGTAGTTCAACAAGCGGCAAAGAAGAGGTTCTTGTAATGTACTGACTTGGCACCTTGTGATGTAGAGTGGAGTAGTGTTGGTTCAAAGCTCCGTGTGGCTAAAATTGAACCCGTTTTTGGTTTATAATTAATTCTGTCACTTTTTTTCTCTTTCTTGGGTCTCCATAGATGGTTCCATGGATTGCGATTGAAAGGAGTCTCGTAATATCGACGCTTACGGGAGAAAAAACGAAATATTTGATGTTTTTTGAAAGGGGCTATGTGCGCCACATAATCGCTTTCAAAAGAGAACGCGCTAACTCGGCATTTGGTCACCACCGAATTTCATGGGCGGCAACGCGAAATAAAAATTGCTCCGTACAAAGTGTTCTTGCTCGCACTGAAACAAAACGGTTCGACGAAATGGTTCAATTTTTCCCTGTGGGAGGGAATAGTTCCGCGCGATCGTGATTTTTCTGTCATCAAAAGACAACTTCGGAAAGTAGATCGCCTAAATATAGTATTCACGACCTGAACAGCAGCAAAGCTAACAAATTCACGGTACGTGAATTGCGTGGCTCCACCGAGTTAATATTGGATTGTGGTCAAACTTGGAGGGGACAATTCTACAAGAAAACAACTGTCTTCCGAAACTGTGGCTGTTTTGACCAGGATAGACTTGTATGAACCTCGAAGATGGGTTTTAGTTGAGCGCGAACTTGTGATATGAAGAGTTGGTATATCACAAGATTTGGAGACTTAGATGTACAAGAAGAGGTGACTTGAAACTTGTTGTACGGGGAAATTACTATGCTTTCATTTCCCATTGGGTAGCGGAAAGTAACGAAGAGAAATCCTAATGTTATCGCCAGAAAGGTGGAAACTATAGTTAGAAGAATTCCTGTTTTAGTTTGTTTCCTTTTTGTTCTTTTTAAAAATATTTTTTTAATTTTTTCCTCGCACGCTGTTCTGCCTTACGTCTGACGTTATCACCCCTCGCCAATCGCATCGCCTGTGACTCAGTAAGGGGTTGAGGACGAAATTGTTAAGGGGCAGGGAGTCCCGTTAGAGCAAAGATCGCTATAGCGACAGTGAGGATCGATATCGCTCCACGTCGCATCCAACTTTCGCATATTTGCAGGGACCAATTGAGTTACGAATCAAATTGGGCGCGTCTCGAACTCTTGTCCAGTTTAAGAACCAAATTCGGCAAGTCGAAATCTTGCAGCACAGACATACTGCTAGTACTACCAACGAAAGGTCAGATCCACCCATTTAGCGGGACAGAACACTTTGATTTTCCTTTCATTTAATTTGTATCGCTCGTTGCTTTCAGCGAATGTATTTTTATTTTTATCACTCCTGGAAGTGTTGTGTTATTTTCTTTATTCGCTATTCACATTATATTTCGTTTTCTCAAATTTAGTGAATTCTCTCCCATCTCACGCGCCAGAGGTGAAGGTGTTCGTCTTGGTTATTTGAGTGACGAGTGCAGACCTCGCAAGGGCAAACACCGAATTAGATGTCGATGAGAGGTGAAACAAGTGTCCGTTGGGAGAATTTTAGACGGCTATTTCGCGGAAGGGTGCTGGGAGAGCTGGAGACTGACTTTCACGAGACTTCGTAGTAGAATGAGTTTGGGAGGAGCAGTCTGTTGTGGAGAGGGATGTGAACAAGAGAGGAGGAAATATTTCAGAATGTCTTGGCGAATTGTCCGTCGTCAATTGGAAATAACGGAAGGGGTTGAATCTCCTTAGGTAACAATAAGAGGTTGAGGACGAAGGTGTTTGGGGAAACACTGACTTTGCCGTTAAGGGCCAGGGAGTCCCGTTAGGGCAAGTGTGGGAATTCCGAGGTCAAATAAACCCCGTACTGATTCGGCGTTTTGCGTCGAACAGCGGCTGAACCCAATAATGTTTTTTTGACCATGACATTTTTTACTCGTCCAAACCAAGATGGGTGATGGCTTCCCCTGAAATAACTGGATCAGCCCTACACTCTTTCTCCCTGGAAAAAACCCAGAACTGACGTCCCTACTCTCCCGGTAGAAAAGAAAATCCCTACGGGAAGAGTGCCGATCAACCCCAAGAAGATTGCTGATCTTCAGAGCTTGATGTGCTACATTCCATAAGAGCATCGCCAATTTTACGAAGACATAATCATTTCTTGGACAGAGCCGATGCTGACGAGTAAAAACTGACGAAGGGAATCTGCTGGGATTAGGTTACAGAATATTTCTATTTTTCACAACCCACATTCTTCTTTTTTTATTCATTATGAATACTTTTTATACGACTCGGAAAAGAAGTTTTCCATGTAAATACATTTTATGTGAAGATGTTTATTAAAATTATTTTCATCCCGAAAAATTGATTTTTTGTTTAAAGGTGCTGTGTGACCGAATTTCAAAATACGAGTTCGTACACTGAGGCTGTTCGCACCAGGCGGGAAGAGTGCCTGCAGACTCTGGAGCGGGGAGATGCCCAACGAGCTGGGAAATGGACCTGCTGTCGTTTTCTGTTCTCCTTATACAATATGTGCCTATAATTTTTACTGCCGATGCAATAATCTTTTTTCCCACTCCTTAGGGCTAAGGAAAGCAAACGTTTCGTCTTATGCTTAGTCATGCGCAAAGTAGATACGTAAAAATTGTAAAGTATTTAGTTGTATTGTATGTTTTGTGCGTATTGACGAGAAGTGTCAGATTTTTGCCGTTTTTCAAGAGTTTGAAAAAAAAAACGGGTTCAATTTTTAATGCTGTTGTGAGGGGGGGGGGGGGGTTCACCCATTTAGTGGGTTGGATACTTAGGTTTACATATAGTCTCAGTCGAGCAGTCAGAGTTTCGGTCGTTTCATGTCATCAATCAAAATCACGCTTATTGGTTCACGATTTCGCGAGTTGATACAAGGTCTCCCTTCGACAAGGAAGGATGGTGCGCTGTAGTGTGCACTTGGTGCGCGTCTGAGGCTGTATCGGGAGGCGTTGGCGACGCGTGAGATGTTTCGTTCAGAGCCGGATCCGAGGAGTGAACTATCGGGTTGGAAGGTTCCGGGTGAGTTCCGTTCGGAGATAAGTTATCATTTTTGGACAACGAAGGGTGATGAGCGAACGTCGGTTTCGAACCGTGATGTTCCCTCGCCATCGGCGCGTGTTGTACTGTCGAGTGTTTGTCCGGGTGAGAGCTTTGTAAATTGGTGGAATTAGCGTGCTCGTGCGCAAGTTTATGTTTGTGACTATGCTCGATAGTGTGATTGCTATGGTGAGTAAATGCGATTGGAGCGTGAGCTCCGGTCATCGAGTCCCAGTGTTTGGAAAGAGACGGGTGATGAGCCCCGACTGCTTTAGGAGGGTGCCTTTCGGTGGCTAAAGGCGCGTGATTGATAACTCTGCGGTCGTGATCAGGCTCTTGCACGTGAGACTTGTCTTCCCCTCGTTTGGACACGGGGCCGTGGTCGTCTTCGAAGGCCTTCTCAGACGAGGGTTTTGAATCCGATATCAAAGGCGGATGAGCCACGATCGTTTTCGAGTTAGTATTACCGGAACCGCCCCCGTTTTGTTCACTCTCGTCGCTTTTCGTTTCGACGTTCAAAATATACGCCAACGTCGTCGTTCGAATTTGACTTCGAGTTGAATCGTGAACGAACTCCGCTTTTTTGTCGGTTTTAGTCATGTAAATGTCGCTGTGGTGAACCTCGGCGTCCCCCTTGGGCATAGCCGTGACTTGCGGCGTTTTCGAATTGTTGGACCCGGAAATTTGTCCCAAGTGAATATCGCTGTGGTGGATAGTTGGGAATAAACGGCCTTCCACCGATATGACGGATTCGGAATCCGGAGCGACGACGGGAGTGCGAGTCGAGGCGTTGTCCGGTTGCCCGACGTCAGAAGACCCTCGAACTCCGGTCACTGTAATCGTAGTCACCAGGATGATTACCTACGCAAGAAAAGGTAGTTGTCCGCTGTAACCTCTGCGCCTTACACAAACTATCAAACCGAATGAAAAATACATACAGAAAGGCAATTGAAAACAATATTTTAAGTTAGTTTTTATTATTTATCACACTGAAATATTTAGTAATTTATTGTGCTCCTCTCGTCATTTTTCCACGAATGCAAATTTCATGGTATTTTTGTCTCATTAGGAGCTGTCTACATAAAAAATTTAATCAAAATCGTTACGATCATTTAAGAGTAAAAAACTATTTGGTGTTTTGACCACTATGATAACTATAGTTATTTTTGGGCGAATTTCGTTCATACCCCAATTTTGGCGTCCCATGGTAACCTGCTGGCTAGATATCAATTTGAAGCTGATTTAGTTCAGTCGTTCTGGCTCAATAGCCAGACACTGTGGTGTTCCACTGTGTAAACTACCAGCAGGAAAGGGATAGGGCAAGGAATGAGGTATTAGGAATGGGAAGCCAGTGGAATGTGACAATTGTTAGGGAACAGGGGAGTTTTGTATGGTGGAAAAAACTAGAGGGGGCAAGGCACCTCCAAATAGCCTGGCAGCGGTGTGCCATCCGCAAGTACCAGGCCCCCACACAGTGCTACAAATGCCAACGCTATGGCCACCTGGCAGTAGCCTGCACGAGACTTGTTGTCCACATCTGAGCAAGGAATGAAAGCGTGAGGCTCCCCTCAAGTGTGCCAATTGCGTCAAACGCAAATTCCAACAGATCTCACACTCTACACGAGACGCACGCTGTACCATTCGGCAGCGAGCAATTGTCCTCCAGGAGTCACGAGCGGATTATGAATAGGTTAAACACAATTCGAATCCTTTAGCACTAAGCAAATAAGAGATCCCCGGTTATGGTTGAGTTGCTGCAAAATGCGCTCAAGAAACGCTGCATTGTTCTCGCTATACGGGAACCGTACATAGGATCCAAAACTCTTGGTCTGGGATCGCAGGCACGAGTTGTGGCTGGAGCAAGAACGGGAGCCAAGGCAGCAGTGGCCTGCATTGACCCACCCATTGACATGCTCGCACTCACCCACCTGAACAGCCAGCACTTGGCCATTGTGCTCATCCGAGCTGGTGGCTTTGAGCTGGTTGTAATATCATTTTACAGGTAATTTGGCACAACAGCTGCCAACAGCTTTCAACCACTCGAGCGGGCTCTAGCAGGCCTATCAGGACGGCCCTGCATAGTCTGTGCTGATGCGAACGCCAGATCACCAATGTGGGGATCCCCAACCCTGGATGGGGCAGGCGAGGCGCATATCGAGTTGCTCACCAGGTACAACTTGGTTGTTGCAAACGATCCCACGACTGAGGCTACCTATGATGGGCCGGGAGGAAGGTCGTGCATAGACGTCACTTCTGTGTCTCACACGCTGCTACTCAAATAGCAGGGTTGGCGAGTCGTACCAGGTGCAACGCAGAGTGATCACATGGTTATTGACTTTGCCATCGCAGATGACAACATCCTGTGCAAAGACACGCGTGAAAAGAGAGGCGTTCGGGAAATGTGTGAATGTATTTATCGTGTGAGTGTGTAGTTAGGTTAGAGTGAGTGGAGTGGGTCGTGGTCGAGGGCGGCCGAATATCAAGTAGTCCGCCCTCGTCACTTCAGGAAGGGGATCGCAGTTCACCCTTCTCCATGGGGCGTACGGGGGCAAGTCCAATCCCCGGAAACCCCATGGAGATAAAGCGTAGGCGCCGGTAGAACGCCTTTTGGCAATTCTGGCAACGAGGCCTGCCACCTATTCAGGTTCGTAGGCTGCTCAAGGTGCAGCCATATAGAATGGGTACTACGAGGGCTACTGCCTGCAGCCTTTAGGGCGTTTTGCTGTCAGTCGTGAAGCCAATGGGTTTGGCCTCGCGGGGACCGTGGTTCCCCTGGGAATCCCCCTGGAGAGCTGTCTGGTGCTGGCTGGAGAGGGGTTTAGGCCACAAGGCTAAGTACCATCTCCAAAGCCATGGGCTTATGCCCGGCACTAGTACAAATGGCTCAATAGCCTTCACCGGCACACACACAAACAATTTTCTCATATACTTTTTTGGACGCAGTGTACTTAAAACGTAAAGATCCGAAATTTTCTCATCCGATTATACGACTTTCCTTCCTACTTCGTCGAACCAAGGAAAGTAAAAATTCACCTTAAGAGTTTCGCAATAGCTGTGCAGGTTCACGTCTGCTCGTATCTCTAGGTCTATCGTACGAACTTCAAAAACCTCCCTTTTTCCATTACTATCGTACACACTGAATGAACGCTTCTATTGACCGCTATCCGGAAGAAATAAGAAATAAGTCAGGCCAAAATTATAGTTTTACGAGAAGTTACAAAAAACAAACGCGGAATCGACCGGCAGAACAGTTTTGAGCAATAGAACGGGGGGGGGCGCGCTCCTCTTTGAATTGAATAACTGTTAGGTATATTTTGACGTAAGATCACGCAAATCGTTGCTACAAGTACAGCAATAATTTTAGTTTTTCGAAAACTGATCAGCGATCCGGAGAAGTCCGGTGTCTGGATCCGGTCGTTATAATGAAAGACTTTTTTTTAAATTCTCAAACTGAACAGTCGGAAGGGTTTATTTACGCAGCCTCCACAATTATTGCGGGACTGTTCAATCAAATATACGTTCATCTGCGAGCTAATTTGCTTAAAACCTCACTGTAGCTTTCTAGAAATTGAAGGTGAACGTGAAACGCATTATTCGTGAGTGCTTATCGGATGATATAATTAAATTGAATCAACGATCATACCCTGAACACTCTCACCATCCCAATTTCTTGATTGAGGAAACAAAGGCCCTCGAAGAAGAGTGGTTAACAATTTACGAACAAACTGTAACGGTATGACTCCATAAAAAATATCTGGTGCGTTGCAACACACAACTTTCCCTAGCTCTACGTCAATTCACTTTGTACATGGCTAATTCTATTTAATCAATTCATTTATCACTCAGTTAATTTGAACTCGGTCAAACAACACGTCACAACCGCAGGAAGCGGTAGCACCTACAGTTCTGGAATTTATTGTGCTGCTCGTACTCATTGCAGGATCATTATTGAGCAATTGGTACACAGAAAATTAATGCTACTGTAAACATGAATTTTTTGAAGATGGATAGTAATCACTTTTTCAGAGTTATTGGGTAAACACTTTTAGCAAGGTAGTAAGCGAAACAGCAGTAGTTGAATCTCAGGAATTTCTGGAGTGAGCCCCATGTATCTCATGAGCGTTTTTAAACACTCACCCTATAGGTATTAGATTGGACTACGATACCAATTTTTTTCAACATTCTTCTAACATTCCAGCGGAGTTTATAAGGAAAAAACCGCGCTAAAAACGCTTGTCGTCGAAAATTTTGATAATTTATTGTGCTGCTCTCGTCATTTTCCCACAAATGGGAATTTTATAGTATAGTTGCCTCATTGAGAGCTATCAATATAAAAAATTTAATCAAAATCGTCAGAGCCGTTTTTGAGAAAAAAAATATTTGGTGTTTTGATCACTATGATTACAATGGTCAGCTTTCGGTGGATTTGGCTCATACCCTTATTTTGGCGTCCTTTGGTAACCTGCGGGCTAGATATCAAGTTTGAGTGGATTTCGTACGGTGGTTCTCTCTAAAAACTGTTCACACACACAGACCATTTTCCCAAATAGTGTTTTTCGGACTCAGGAGGGTCCGAAACGTAAAGGTCTGAAGAGAACTCAAATTGTAGAGCCAAGGAAAGTAAAAATACCTAACGCGACGAAACTCACAACTTTCGTCAAGTACGCTTTAATGCAGCACTTTTGAACGTTATAACGTCACAACGACCCCATACGACGTTTTATGAACTCGGGTAAAGTTTGTTGATTGTTTAACCCAAAGTGCTAGTGATTACGCAGAGCAAATAGGTCCTGTGACGAACTGGTGAACCGGTTTGACGATTTTAATCGAATAACCTGTCATCACTATTTTTTGTGAAAAGGCGACAAAAAACATTTTGGCGGCATAAAACTTATCTCAGCTAGTAGCCCACTCTTCATTCGACTAACTTCGCACGAAATTGTAAAAGTACTTCACGAAGAAACCGGCAATCTCCAATGTTGCGGAAAACGGGCGTACTGGGATGCACAACTCTATTCTCGCGTTTATTGAGAGACGCCGATGTCGACTTTCTCGCTTTTTCGGGAATTTGCCAGTTTTCGGGATCGCAAAGTGCAAAAAACGTATATACTGTGATGACGGGCTCTTTTATTACGTTTTTGGGGCGTTGAATACGAAGCCAACCCTGCATAGGTTAGATTTTCCCCGTTTTTCCAGAGGTTCTCCAGTTCCCGGGATGGTAAAGGGCAAAAAATGTATATACTGAATGAATATAATGAAGGGCTCTGAACACGATGCCGCTGTGGATTTTTCCTGTGCACGTCAGTATTTCCCGCTTCTCCTACATACCGAGGAAAAGCGCACTTCCCTACGGTTTTTCGAGGCTCTGAACACGACGCCACGGTGGCGCTCTCAACGACAAATTCAATTAACACTTTTATGGGCAATTCCTACATTACAAATACCTCTCAAGCGGCACTAGCGTTCTCACAAGAAGTCGTTTTTTGTAGTCCAATAAATTGCCTACTCAAGGATATTCAGGAAATAATTAGGTTGGTCGAGAAATAATAAGTGTCGGCTACTGGACTAACTTTTTGTCGCTTTCTCCCTCCAATCCTACACACTGAACGAAATATCTGGTGCGTTGCAACACACAACCTTCCTTAGCTCTACAACAATTCACTTTGCACATGGCTAATTCTATTTAATTGATGCATTTATCACTCAGTTAATTTGAACTTGGTAAAACAACACGTCACAGCAGCAGGAAGCGGTAGCGCTTAAAGTTCCAGATTTTATTGTGCTGTTCGTACTCATTGCAGGACTATTATTGAGCGATCGGTACACAGATGATTGATGAGGCTGTAAACACAAATTCTTTGAAGAAGGATAGTAATCACTTTTGCAGAGTTATTGGGTAAACACCTTTAGAAAGGTGGTAAGCGAAACGGCAGTAGTTGAAATTCAGGAATTTCTGGAGTGGCCCCCATGTATCTCATGAGCGTTTTTAAACACTTACCCTATAGATATTGGCTTGGACTACAATACCAATTTTTTAAAAACATTCTACTAACATTCCAGCGGAGTTTATAAGGAAAAAACCGCGGCAAAAACGCTTTTCGTCGAAAATTTTGATAATTTATTGTGCTGCTCTTGTAATTTTCCTAAAAATGGGAATTTTATAGTACAATTATTGTATTAAGAGCTACCAATATAAACAATGTAATCAAAATCGTTAAAGCCGTTTTTGAGAAAAAAAATTTGGTGTTTTGATCACTATGATAACTATAGTTACCTTTCGGTGGATTTGGCCCATACCCTTATTTTCGCGTCCCATGCTAACCTGTAGGCTGGACATCAAGTTTCAGTTGATTTGGTACGGTTGTTTTCTCTAAAAACCGCGCTAAAATCAATTTCGTCGAAAATTGTCGTAATTTAGTGTGCTTCTCTCGTCATTTTCCCACAAATGGGAATATCATGGTATAATTGTCATATTGAGAGCTATCAATATAAGAAATTTAATCAAAATCGTTAGAGCTATTTTTGAGAAAAAAAATATTTGGTGTTTTGATCACTATGATAACTATAGTTAACTTTCGGTGGATTTTGTCCAAACCCCTATTTTGGCGTCATATGGAGACTTGTGGGCGAGATATCAAGTCTGAGCTGATTTGGTGCGATGGTTTTCTCTAAACATCGTTCACAGACATACACACACAGACCATTTTCCCAAATAGTGTTTTTCGGACTCAGGAGGGTCTGAAACGTAAAGATCTGAAGAAAAGTCAAAACAATTTTTTCAGTCGATTACATAACTTTCCTTTCTACTTCGTAGAGCCAAGGAAAGTAGAATGTTCTCAGATTAATAATCTTGAATTTTATTAACTGATAACTCAGCGATTGTCGTGACGTAAATAAAGGCAACCAAATAAAATCTTATTTTATGAGCACAACTACGTTGAAAGTTGAGTTTAGAATTTCATCAGTCACTTAATGCCCCTGGGGCTGAGTAAAGTTGTATGATGCGTTACACAAGTTACTTTTTAGTACACATCCCAGTAAGTTTGACCCCGTGAAACAAAATTTGGGACCGCAACTGGACTGAATTTTGCTACGAATAGACCGAGTAGGGTTCAGGTATTCATTAAACTGTCAGCCTGTAGATAATCGAGGTGTTGTTAAGTATATATCTGCAGTTGAATAACGTGTAAGGGTTTTCTAACACGAATGGTGAAGTACAGAACATTTTGCGTTTTTCGATCAATTCATAAATGAAAGTCGCATGTTTTTTCAGTGTTTTGATTACTTCCTGCGTTCAAACTGTCGTAATGCTCGCACAATTAATAACGCACAGTATGTGCATGTAAGGAAGCTACGTCCCACGCACTCGAAGGGATTAATTTAGTTATTTTTCTCAACCGATTCGCTCCATAAGGTGCATCATCCGAATCGCGAGCGGTTATTTAAATATCGAAATTCCAACGACCGTTTTAAGACGCGAATTCCGTTCTAACAATTAATAAAAAAATTCATTCGATAATCAACATGTGGCGTTATACCGGAAGTTTTCCGTGACTTACGTTAACGTGCATGTTGTTCTCCAAGTGGAACACAAAGACTGAATAAGTGCCGAGACTCGTCAACTAGTTTTATAAGATGATTTGATGAAATTGGTCTCTCCCTTGTTGTGTTGGCTCGAACTCACTCGTGTCGACTGATTTATTGTTCCTTGCGGGGCAAACCTAATCGAAAACGTAAACGTGACTCGTGACGATGCAAATTCGACAGATCGCTTTCGTACGTTTCGCTCATTGAATGTATTAACAGAATAAACCCAAATGTAGTTCTTTAGTCTAGCACGCAACAATTCTGATGAAGTGGTGGTCGAAATTAGGTGAATTGACAGAAGTTTTTGTCGACGGTAGGTAATAATTTGGATGTCAAAGTTAGTTTAAAACAATATTTATTTAACAGCTGTACAAAGTTGACTAGACGCTACTCTACAAAATATTGTAAGGTATTTGCGCAGAAGAGAATGCAGTTTGTAGAATTGAGGGGCTTTGGGCGACTGCAATAGTAGGAGCTTGAGCCACAGTGACAGTAGGAGCTTGGGCGACAGCAAAAGCAGGAGCATGAGCGATCGCAACGGGCGCTGGAGCATATCGAATGGTGGGAGCGGGTGCTACAGGGAAAGCCCGAGTGAGGGCAGGAGCGACTGGAAGAGGAATCGCAGGGGAAGCATAGCGAACAGCTGGACCTGCAACAGCCACCGGTTGTCTGATGATCGGAGTTGGCAAAGCAACCGGAGCCGACGCCACAGGAATCTGAGACGGCCCGCTTTTCTGAACGACAGCGTTAAAACCGTTCACTGAATCCGCCGTATATTCGACAGTCCTCGTCGTCCCATCGGGCTCCAAAAGCGAATAACGTCCTCGCACGTTGTCGCCGTCCCTTTCTTCGGTTTGTTCTTTAGAGTCTCCGGTCGAAGGATCGTTGACGCTGTAAGAAAACGAATACTGCGGGTGGGGGTCGTTTTCGTCTGATAAGGCGGTGGAGCTTTGAGCGATGGCTACAGGGGCCTGGGCAATAGCGAGTGAGGGCGTTGAAGCATATGTCGCGACTGAGCTGGGGGCACCGACGAAGGAACCGAAGGGTTGTCCGGCCAAAGCTGAAGATGCGAGGAATTGAGGAGATGCTCTAGCCACCGTGAGGACAGCAGCGAAAGCGGCTAATTTCTGGAATAATACGCCAAAGGTGACCTGTTAGGTGAGTCCGTCTCCTCTGGCTTGTGAGTTACTGAGAGGAGACGGACTCACCTAACAGGTACGTTAACTTTAGTATTTGCCTACTGGCGGACACAACCCAATTTCTTTAATACGCCAAAGGTGAATTAATTATCTGTGGACTTTGAACTTTCAGGGCTAAAGAGTGGTGTATGATACTTGACATTAAATAATAAAAAACGTAATTGTGGATATTAACTACGCAAAACAGCAATGTACACGGCAGCTTAGATAATAATTAGTTCCCAGTACTCCAAGAGATTTTTCCAAGTTCTTCGAGTTATTTTACACACAGAAACCCATTTTAAAAATCAGGTGCGCTGCATCACACAACTTTCTTTAGCTCTACATGAATTCATTGGTTTTCATCGCTTTTCCTTCTAATTCAACTTACTTTCCACTCAATTCATTTAAAACATCACTTCACAGCGTCAGCGGTAGGGCTTACAGTTTCGGAATTTATTGTGCTGCTTGCACCCACGCCCTGACCATTATTAAGCAATTAGTACACAGAAGATAGATGGAGCTTTTCACAAGATTTTTTTGAGAAGGCGAATAATCCCTTTTCCAGAGTTATCCGGTAAATACTTTTAAAATTGGTAGTAAGTGGTACAGTGGTAGGTGACGTTCCAGAATTTATGTAGTAACTCCTACGTATCTTACGAGCGTTATTGAAAACTCATTGTACAGGTAGTATATTGTACTGCCACCTCAATCTTTGAAGATCAGTGTAGCACATGAGCAGAGTTCAAAAGGACAAAACTGCGCTAAAATCGATTTTCGTCGAACTATTCCGTAATTTATTGCGCTCCTCTCGTAATTTTCCCACAAATGGGAATTTTACGGTATTGACATCTCATTAGGCGCTGTCCACGTGAGAAATTTAATCACTACAGTCAGAGCCGTTTTAGGGGAAAAAGCCTGCAAATTATTACACAATGGTTTATTATTCTCATGAACAGCTTGACCTAGTATTAGTGCTCCCCCATCCCATTCGACTCAGCATCGAATACTAGTAAACCATACGAAACATGTCCTGGCTACAATGGAACTACGGAAACAAAACGTCTGATGATTTTGCCCCGTCGTCGGGGAAATTGGAACGGGGGGGCGCTCGAAGCGAACCCACCCGTTCCGAGGCGAAAGGGGAGTTGGGAGGCAAGCGAGCCTTGAGCGCGGTTGCTTTTTTAATGAGATGGGCGGGGAGGGAGAGAGTTCAAACGACGAAATGCTGTAGCTCCCGCGTTCTACTGCGTTTTGTTAATTTTTTTAACCGTTTTTTGCCCATTACAACCACGGGCTTCGTCCGATCGGATTGCCGAGATGGCGGGCACAACTAGATACCAAATCGGATTTTAGGGCGAAAGAACGAATTTTTTAGACCACGTTAAAGGCACAAAACGGCCCAGACGGCGGACGGTGGACGGGGGATGGGGGACGGCGGACAGACATTGCAAATTTGTAATCTCCAAGTCTTGAAACGTGAAGTATCAAACTTTGAGGGGGGGTTGTAAAAAATTTAGGGTTATTATTCAGAATGAATAATAAACCAAAAATAAGTGGTGTTTTGATCACTATGATAACTATAGTTAGTTTTAAGCGGATTTTGATCATACCCTTATTTTGGCATCCCATGTTGACTCACAAGCTAGATATCAAGTTTGAGCTGATATGGTTAGGCCGTTTTCTCTAAAAATGGTTCACACCGACCATTTCCCAATTAGCGTTTTTCGGACTTGGTAGAACCCAAAACATTTTTTACTTTCCTTGGCTTTACAAGGTAGAAAGGAAAGTTATGTGATCGGCTGAAAAAAGAGTTTTCCTTAGATCTTCACGATTCAGACCCTCCTGAGTCCGAAAAACACTATTTGGGAAAATGGTCTGCGTGTGTGTTTGTTAACGATTTTTAGAGAAAACGATGGTACCAAATCAGCTCAAACTTGATATCTAGCACGTAGGCTACCATGCGACGCCAAAAAAAGGGTATGAACATAATCCATCGAAAGCTAACCATAGTTATCATAGTGATCAAAACACCAAATATTTTTTTTCTCAAAAATGGCTCTTACGATTTTGATTAAATTTTTTACATTGATAGCTCGTGATAAGACAAGTATACAATACAATTACCAATCGTGAGGAAGTGACGAGAGCAGCACAATAAATTACCATAATTTTCGACGAAAAGCGTTTTTAGCGCGGTTTTCTCGTTATAAACTGCGCTGAAATGTTACTAGTATATTTTAAAAAAATGGTGTAGTAGTCCAATCTAATAAATATAGGGTGAGCGTTTAAAAACGCTCATAAGATATAAAGGGATCACTCCAGAAATTCCGTAATTTCAACTACCGCCGTTTCGCTTACTACCAGTTCTAAAAGTTTTTATGTAATAACTCTGCAAAAGTGATTACTATTCTTCTTCTAAAAAAACCGTGTTTACAGCCTCATTATTTATCTATGTATCAATAGCTCAATAATAGTCCGGGAAGGAGTACGAGCAACACAATAAATTCCGGAACTGTAAGCGCTACCGCTTTCTGCTGCTGTGAAGTGTTGTTCGACCAAGTTCAAAGGAACTGAGTGATAAATGACTTTGTTAAATAGAATTAGCCATGTACAGAGTGAATTGACGTAGAGCTAAGGAAACTTGAGTTTTTTTTTGTTTTTTTCGTAACGTTTCTTTCTCTTCTTTCTATTTTGTACAGCCAAAGAAAGTAACAAAAGTAGCAATATGAAAAATACTGTACACATTCAGTTCAGCGTGGGATCACGATAATAACGTTTCTGAATCAATTTATCGTTGGAGGGAAAGTGTTCGTGAAACAACCTAAATCGTGACCAACTTTATGACGAATGGAAGGGAATTAATCGACGTGTTTCTTGTAAACATATTTTTCTTTACCAAAAATATATAAAATTTACTTTTCACGAACTTACCCCGTAAGACATCTTTTGCTCCTGGCAAACGTTTTGAGGTGAAAGGAAGGTGTGACGTTCATGGAATGAAATTTTCTCTCTTATATACTCAAATAACGATATTTTCAGCTCGCTAAGTGGGGAGTTGAAGTTATTAGGGCGACGAGACGGATTTCGTCACATTGCGCGTTTTGATTCAACAGCTTTTCGGCGAATCTCTGACCTTATTTCGACTTGTCAATCCCGTCTCGTCGACGGCGAGAAATTACGCGGATATTTGGGAGAAAGGTTACAATAAACCGGATGAAACCCCTGGAAGTTCAGGTAGACGCGAGGGCGTACGTAACTTGTTCGTATCTCGATCGTAATTGTGTAAATCGTTGAAACGTGATGTATCTACCGTTGAAGAGCTACGAGGGTATTATTAGGTCGCCCTACGAAAGCCTCGACCTTCAAAGAGTCGAACTATTTCTTTAGTCAATTTCACTAGTGATGGCTGGAGGGGGCGGGAAAACATCTAAAAGTGCCTTACAACGCCCTAACTTATGTATGGAGAGGATGAAGACCACTCACTTCCTCCATCGCCCAGCAATTCCATCACATTTTTCAATCACATTCTTCGACTCCCATTTTATGACGATTTGACCATTATAGAAACAACTTGTGCAACTGTATACTTTCAGTCACAATTTTTACTCTCCTTAGCCCAACGTAGTATGAAAGGAGGTTGTGTAACCAGCGAATAAAAAATTGGGTTATCAGTAGACCTTTACATTTCGCGCTTGACGTCTCGAATCCCGAATCTAGACGCAGTACCTCTGAGGCTCGTTCCATTCGATTCACTATCGAAAAATAGTAAACGACCCCAAACACAACGTAAATGCGCAAAAAAATGCCAAAATTTGGTTTTTGTTATGTCGTGACTAATTCGGGGTATCTGGTTGAACCAATTAAATCAGTCACTTACT